>OY728133.1:1121716678-1124216678 GCA_963277665.1 Viscum album
TCCATGAAAATTATTTCGATGAAAAAAGTTTCTTTCAATTAAAATTTTGCGTATTTTCACTATTCATAAAAATATGAAAGTTATCAGAAAAATATAAAAAATTTATCCAAAGTAAGTCTGTATGTCCCAATTAAAAATAACATTATTATCTTCTCAAATATAACTTATGAAAGTGTCAAAAACTAGATTTAAAATGGGTGCGCCATCAAAAGGTTGTAAAAGTGCATTTTTTGAAAAATACTTCTTTTATCCAAAAAAATGATTTTATTCTCATACCATGTTCTAGAAAATGTTTAATATGAATTATAATGTTATAATATTCAAAATATGGTTAATAAGATTCATAATATATAGTTTACATCCCATAAAATAATATGTCATTATTTAGTGAAACTTCGTATTACGTACGACGCACGCTATCGAGGAAGGTTGCTCTTGCGTGTAATGCAAGACAAGTCTATGTTGTGTGTACTCAAAGCTTCCTTTCATGTTGTGTAAAATATAATAAAAACTTATTTCTTTTATACATTGAACAAAATCTATACTAATTTTTTTTAAATCAATTCTATCAAAAGAACATTAAATTGTGTGTAACACGAGCCAAGAATAGTGTTGTGTATACTACAAGCAAATATGGTGTTTCATATAGCACAAGATAATTTTGGTGTACCATAAAACACAAGACATCAAAGAAATTAAAAGTAGGCCATATTATAAAATCATGGGGTGTTACATTCTACCCCCCTTAAAATGAATTTCTCCCTCGAAATTTGTTGGTGTTATAAATGGTTTTCAACATGAATGTTTCTTTCATTAAAACCGACATCATAAAAAAGGAATACTAAAAATTCATTTTAAAAAGGAAAGTTAGAAACATAATTGTTATCCAATTTAATTTATCACTAGGTTTCTACATAAAATTACATAGGTGGGAAGTGAAAATATGGATATAGAAGAAAAAATATAACCATCACATTCGAATGGATAGTGATTGAGAATAAGTTTGGAGAAAGTTGACTATCAAAAAGCCATAAATCTGCAATGATTTAAGGGACCATATAATTTAATGGATAATAAGGTACTTTGATAAATTTTTTGATTTTCAATATCCTTTACCAATAGTTGATGAATATTTCATGAGAATAAATATTTACATGATTTTGGTACAATTTCACTATTGTTTGTACCTTGAACAATTTCCACATAATCTCTTATTTAAAAAAATGAAGTCAAATTAGTCATTTGTGAAGTGTTTTCATTTCATGTTATAGAATGATATTTCATTCCATCTATCTCTATCAAAAAAATAGCATAGGTTATTAAATATACATAAGTCCATCTATGGTGAGATTAATCGTATATGGTTCAAAAAATGGACTTATACTTCATCTATCATACTACTTAATAAGATAAAACTAATTTTTACTAACCAGGGACTTTCTATAGGACAATGGTAGGAAATAAAGTCCTATCTCAATTCGGTTGTGGGTTTGATTCCCATAGCCTTGTCCGATGTGACGGGTTGTCCCATGTCCTGTGGGTTGTCCTTTTTCTAAAACAATACTATTATAGCATTCCAGAAATAATATCAAAAAAAATTATAGCCTTAAACAATACTATCTGATGTCCAACTAAATCCATTCCACCCTTTAGTCTTATCCAATATACTTCTATCCAATCTCACATTACTAAGACAACAATTACCAGAAATTTCATATAACCAGCATGTGAATACCATCATTTATCCCCCATATATCACAATATATATCTTGTTAGTCACATTCCATACATTTGAAGGACTTCATCATGCATTCTATTGAAATATTAAAATAACATAAATTATCGTAGAGCCTCACTTACAACGTGAATTTTATCAAAATTAACTCTATCCATACAACAAATATACGAATAATTATATATACTCAAACCATGATATCACTCTATCCTTTTATCAACCGTGAGATAATTAATACTATCAAACATATTATTTTTTCTCTACCACATCATTATTTTCATATAAACTTCTTTCCAAAAATATTTCAATCACTTTTCATGGTTACCAATACCATATAATTGTGGGAATCCATAATAGACAAATACAAAGATATTCCAATATTCTATAATAATATAAATGAGATCCCATAACACTATTTTGAAATCTCATTACATAAACACTTAGTCATTCCACTACTTCTTTGTCATACTGAACATCACCAATAGTGATCGCATGTGAATTCACTTTTCCTTTTTCCTTAAGAGGTTTTTGATTTAGATCACCATTAACCCCTGAAATTGGTCATTGGATAACATAATTCCCCATTTCCTTGAACATATATTATTGAAGTGTTGGTGGTGTGTTCTCTGTAGTCTTTTCTCCAGTCACTTCACTAGCAACCTTTTTCCCATTACTTCAGCACTCAACTGCTCAATGAACTTTTTTCCACACATGAAACTTTTTCTAGTCCGTTTTAAGACAATATTCACCATGCTTCTTTCTACATATTGAGAATAAGGAAACATTTATCTTCTTTTCACAATTCTTTTGAGAATTTCCCTTGAAATCCATCTTTCATTTATTGTCAAAACCATGAGATAAATATGTAACACCAACTTCCAATTCTATCTTGATTGAACAACACACAATATCTTCATTGCTACTGAAGTCTCTTATAGATAATTCCCTTCAAAGACTTGGTTTTAAGGCACTGAATAATCGATCAACTTTACTTTCAAATTGGTTAATAAATCCATAAGAATACCTTGAAAGTTTTGTATAATTTTCCTTGTATGTACCAATAGTTTCATAATCCTTTTTATTAAGATCAAGGAACTACTTTTCCATGTTTTTTCAAAGAATAAGAGTAAATTACTTATTGAAAAATAAGTTCTTGACTTGTCCCATTCCATGGATTCAATTTCACATTGTTGCCTTGTATTCTTAATTAGAGTCCACCACATGTCTAATTCACCTTCTAAACGATAAACAACCAAAATGACATTTTCATGTTCCAAACAATGAAGGATGGAAAATATATTTTCTATGGTACTGATAAATTTTTCAACAACAATTAGATCAGAAGACCCACTGAAGGAAGGTGGACATTGCCTCATGAAAAACTCAATAGAATGTTGTTCCCTTCTCTGCTCATTTGGGAGTCTATAATGATTCATTGCTTGTGTAAGTATAGAAATACGATTTTTGTTCCATATCTGTAACATCCCAGGTAAATAAAGAATATGAAATTTTCATATTTATCCATATTTTTAAATAAAGTATTAATATGACTTTAATGGGGACTCTATGCTCGATGGCGTACCCAACACGCAATAACGAGTTTCTTGGAAATCTTACGTTGCACTCTAATAATAAAATAATATTATTTTAAATGGTAGTTAACATGTAGACATTGTATTGGCGGGAATGGATAGAAATAACTAAAATATGATTATATATGTTTTTAAATGTTTTTAAATTTATCCAATAAAAGAAAAAGGCTTAAAATACGGAAAGAATTCAATTTTAGGCGTATATGCCCTAGTTTTCACTAAAGGTTCACTTATCACCTTTTAATGGATAACCTTCATTAAATATAGTTTTGTTCACTCTTATACATCCTTTTGGACCAAAAAACTCTTCTTAATAATTGGGACATCAAAATTTACTTTTTGTAAATTTTTGGTATCTTTCTGATAAAGTTCATTTTTTAATGAATAGTGTAAAATGTTGTATTTTATTTCAAAACCTCTTTTTAATCTAATTTATTTATATGATTAGATTATCTTTTGAATTGGTTTTAAAGAGGAATTAGAATATATTTTTACCATTAAATCCAATAGTGGTCGTTGGAATTAATTTTACTTTGAAATCAGACTTAAACTAGTGTCAATCTTTTGATACTTATTGTTTCATAAAAACATGCTATTTTCTCTGACAGTGGGAATTAATTATTAAACTAATTAATGTGACTTATATGTTTTTAATTTTGTAAAATAGACTTAATTTTTGAATTCGGAATATCAAATATATCTTACGGTAAATTATTGGGATTTTTCTGAAAAAACTTCAATTTTTTATGAATAGTGAAACCACTAAGTGGTACTTATAAAAATAATGTTTTAATAATATGAAATGAACTTGACACATGTCTTAACCTCATTGGATGTGTCATGGCCGACCATGAAAACCCATGGGTCAACTTGGAGAACCCATGAAGCCACTTTGGTTGGAAAGTGACATTAATATCTTTTTATTTAAAGTTAAAGTAAAAATGAGACAAACATGAAATGTTTTACTAAAACAAATTTTACATGGGGTTATACAAATCGGATTTTTGAATATAAATATTCATTGGAAATATAAAAAGATTTCCTACATCATAGTGTCTTTTTTATAATTTTTAGACATTATATAAATTAAATTATTTATGGCATCATGATGATGCAACGATGACCTCATTATTTAACGATTTAAATAAAATGGAAAGATAATGTAATATCTAAAACCTAAACATTTACAAAACCTATTGGATGAGTTTATTTAGAACCCTTATCACCTTATCCTCGAAACACATCAATGTGGGACCTCTTAAATCAGAATAAAATTTTAAAATAATGTGACTTTTCTTTACCTTCCAAGAGTGCCCCTCCTCTCCTCTTATAAAAGGCCACCACCTCTACCTCCTTACCCACACTCCCAAAGCCTTTGGCTCGGACAACATCTTCCCATTTTGTCTCTCCACTTCCCTCTATTACTCCTTGAAGCCTCAATTTGGGCATAAGTCTTCCCAAGGAAGCCTTTGAGCTCAAACCAAAGGGAGTTACCCGATTTTAAGGTAATGTCTTCACTAGTCCTTTTGTTTTATTTTGCTTCTCCAACCCCCTAAACTCTTTTTATTCCTTTATTTTGTGACAACTCCAGTATCAAAAATATACTATGATGTTGTTATAAGAATTATTTGAGCTACACTTTCACACACCTACTTCTAATGGTTAAAGAACATACTGTTTCCGTGGATGGCGAATTTCGGGCTCCCAAAACGATGATTGTTCAAAATTCTTTTAACACCTTAAAAGGTGGGTATTAAGATGACAATATATTTATATATGATATAAAATATGTTTATGTTTTCCTTAATCTTATTTATTTTTCATTTTGGGCATTCCTTTATGGTTTCCATTATGGGTAAACGCGATATCTTCATTTAAGGAAGTGAGGACTACCGCCCCTCAAAGTGATATGATTCGTTAATGCCATATGTGGGATGTATAAAGGATGGATTTAAAGTTATTATATATGATTTTATACTGGAATTATAATATAACTCTATATCATTATTATTCCATTCCATAAAAATATGAAATAGAAATGAAAGTAGCGTTCATGCGTACGTACGACTTACCGTCTCCATGAATGGTGCATTTCATTTCTTATCCCCAAATGTAATGTACTATTATAAGTACACGTATATAATGGATATATATGATGAATGATACATATAAATGATGAATATAATTCTGGAATTAAAATATACATACCTATCATTTAATTTTAATTCCATTAATATGACATAGAAATGAAAGTAGCGTTCATGCGTATGTACGTCTTTCCGTCTCCATGAACGGTGCATTTCATTTCTTACCTCTAAATGATTATGTAATATTATAAATAAATGTATATTATGGATATATATGATATATATTATATCCAAATCATGAATATAATTCTGGATATAATGAACATTTGACCACACGAACAACATGTAATTATAAGAAGTCCACTTTCGACTTAAGAACCAAATATCGACAAAACAAACATTATTAACTTAAATGATTACATAATGTTTATAACATGGAAATAAGTGATCTAAAAGTAATAATGAACTAGAAAAATGTTCTTAATAAAGTAGAAATTAACTCAAGTTTATTATTCAGGACGTTAAAGAACGATCGAGTCAAGTCGGACCCGAGGTAAGGGATCATACTCCTCGATTTCTTTTTTAAGTACACTCTTTTATGTCATTCCTTCTAAGCTCATATTTCTTGTTATTGGGATTTCATTTTATATTACTCTTACTTTAATTCTTATGTTCATATTATGAGAGACCTTATTCTCTCTCATCAATCCATTTTGGAAGTTTTGAGTGGCGCCGTTAGGCTGCCGAATTTTCGTAAGAGATCTAACCTCTCTCTTTCTCTTTAAGTACTCTCCTTTATGTCACTTCTTTTAAGCTCCTATTTGTTATGATGGGGGATGTTCTTTTATATTCCTCTTTCTGTACATTTTATTTTAATGTGATGAGATACCCTATTTTATCTCATCGATCCATTTTTGGATGTTTTATGTGGCGTCGTTAGGCTTCCAAGTTTTCGTAAGGGATTTTTCATCTCACTTTTATTCCCGTGAGATTTATGATACATTTGCCACAATTTCCATTGAGTGGTTTATGTACTTCCCATTATTACAATAATTTTTGTAATATAATTCCATTTATGGGTATTTACATATTCATTGTATGACACTTCTTCAATGGGGTGTACTTTTTGAAAGTTACCCAAGTCAGTAAGCGAACCTTTCACCCTCCTCTTTTTAAAAGACTTATTTTGTTATGTCTTTCAATTCAAATAATATTATTTTGGGATATGTTCTTATATATCCTTATTGATGTAAATTTTATGTTCAAGTGATGAGAAACCCTTTTTATCTCTCATCAACTCTTTTTCTGAATTTTGAAGTGACGTCGTTAGGCTGTCTAATTATTGCAAGGGAACTTCTTAACCCAATTTCGATTATTTGGGATAAAATTGTACACCTTGAATATGTCATTCTATGATTATGTGTGAATGTCCTCTGATTGTTTTACACTTAATACACACTTATATTTTGTGTATTCATTTGTCACACATAGTTTTGTAATTGATTTATCCTTAATCCAAGGATATCGCCATTGTATGGGACTTCGTCTCAATCTCCTTTCATTGAGACATATTTTGTTTTATACAAAACCTTCTTTTATACGGCGTATAAACCCCTTTGAATTTTATGTTTATCCAAAAGGAATCTTTTTATACGAAGCGTTTTACTAAACGACAAAAGGGAACTTTTTTGTCGTACGTATGCGGCGACAATGACTTCTCCGACGCCGTGACCATTATTTGAGTTTCAGCTTCTTCTACAAGCCATACCATCTTTTTAAAAGAAAAATAAATACCATGTTTTACTTTTATTTTATTTTGGTATTGAAAATGGTTTTCATAATGTATTTATATCAATGTGTTGTATTGATATCTTATTATTGAAATGTGGAAATGTTATGTTTCCTTTATGCTTGTTTTATGTGATAAGATTATGTTATGGTTCTTGGGAATTGTTATGAAGACGGGTGGTTCCGAGATAAACTAAGGGCGGGTGAGCCCGATATAGCTCTCCAATTCATTGGGTAACGCGAAGGAGTGAAACGTTAAGGTTTCTCCGAAGAGATTTAGGTAATATAGTGAGATGGGTATTCCAAAAGTAACCAAGAGGGTTACTCCCTACGTAAGAATGTTATGAATGCCTCAAGTTACCTTTATGTCTTATGATTTCTATGATTTATTCATGGTTTGATGAGGTATGTTAAAGTGACTATGTTTTATGGGTAAAGTATGATTTCATTCTTATGTATATATGAACTCATGTTTCCATTCCATATTTTTATAACCCTTATTGAGCTTTTTATGCTCATCCCATGTTTTTGAAATGTTTTTCATAGGTCAAGGGAAAGGTACATGATGTGATGATAGTTTCAAGGATGTGTCAAGAAAGAATCCATGTTTTATTTTAAAAATGTTTCCGTTGATGGGAAGAATGAATACTGTCTTTTATGTAACCACTTTGTTTAAATGTGGAATGTAATGCAAGTTTCATGATCTAATTCTCTAAAACTATAAACCTAAAAAGATCTTCAATTTGTAATCGTGTAATAACTCAAGATTAAGTAAGGTTTAAGGCTGGGGGCCTTATAGTTGGTATTAGAGGTCGTTTTAGATAACTTTAGAGGCCAGGGTATTCATTAAGCATAAGTGACATTACCATAATGGTTAGGATTACATAAAGAGTCCTAGTTTTAGATAAAGTGAATGAGTAAGTATATCTTAGTGTTTACCTTCCTCATTAGTACATGATGGTTTTGTTGATATACTCACACTGAAATATCTGTTTTTATTGAATGGATGGATCTACCAGGAACCAAAGAGACAACAGGTTTGAAGGAAACTGTGGTGGTTCTCTGATTAAGATACTAGATAAAATGGGGGATTCAATGAGGAAACTCGTGGTTGTTCTAAACCAACTATCAAGGAGTCATGATCAACCACATGAACCTTGGTATGTTCTATAATGCATCATGTAAGAGATGACCAATCGATGTGGAAGTTCAGGTAATAATTATAAAGGTAACCATTAGAGTTTATATGATCCTTACTTTTGAGGTAATTATGGGTTATTATATGATATGCTGGAAAATGAAAGGCATGAGATAAACATGAGGTTAAAATATGTTATGATCATTTTTGATGATTTTATCTCTTTTCGGGGAATTATTTAAGAATTATATAGTTTTGGAAAAAGGACAACACGCAGACCGTGTGACAACCCGTCGCGTTGGACAAAGCTGCGGGAATCGAACCCACAACCAAAGTGTGACTGGTATTTATCACTTACCACTGGACTACGTGAAGTCCATGGTTAGTTTGACTGATTCTTTTTGGTTATATGATTTTATGAATAAATAGTAAGTTTATTTTGGGTTATTTATGAAAATGATTAACCTATCATGGAGGATATGTGATTAGGTTAATTACTTTTCAATACGAGACTTTAGGAGCAACTGATGTTGTTTGGAGATAAATGTTACGATTTAACTTGGAAGACTATGTGACTAAATCCTTCAAATATTTGGGTTTCAATCTTATATTGGTTTACATTGAATAATTTTATGGACAAATTTTTTATCGGATGGTCCTCGTTGAACTTTGGGTTTTGTTGGACAAATTTTGTAGATTAAGCATAGATTTTTTTTTAATGGGTTATCCTTTTCTGGATTATTTGACCTTGTACTAACCTTTTTGGTTTTGGTTTTGGTTAAAGCCTAATGACATGGGATGTATATAGTTCTCTTTGGGGGATTAGGTGATTCTCTATAAGTTGATTATAGTACTCTTAATGCGAACAAGTCTCCCTAAATACTCGTCTTTTGGAAAAAATATGAGTTTGATTAAGGAATCTAGTAAAAGTTGAAAGTCAACATGATAAGTGATTATGTTTCCTTATGAATAAATTCCTCAATAAAAAGTAACTTAAAACAAAAATGTTGTCTATTTACTTTTCCTACTGGGGAATCGAATACCGTTTAACCCATCACAAGTTTGTTATTTTCTTATGGTTAACTTTATCCTAGACATGTTTACTATCACTCTCCCTCAAGAACATGAACCTTTTATTTTTCTTCTATGTCCATGTTTTTCTACATATGGGTTAACTCGGGTGACCTCTGTACTTATCTTCCTTTATTTTAAAGTGATTGTTTTACCGACTCTTGTTCTGATGTGGGACTTTCAAGGATGTTTCCAAGCTAAATTTTAAAAATTGCGAGGACACAATTTCCAAAAGGGGGGAAGGATGTAACATCCCAGGTAAATAAAGAATATTACATTTTCATATTTATCCATATTTGTGAATAAAATATTTTTATGACTTTAAAGGGGAATCTATGCTCGATGGCGTACCCAACACGCAACAACGAGTTTCTTGAGAATCTTATGTTGCACTCTAATAATAAAATAATATTATTTTAAATGGTAGTTAACATGTAGCCATTGTATTGGCGGGAATGGATAGAAATAAATAAAATATAATTATATATGTTTTTAAATGTTTTTACATTTATACAATAAACGATAAAGGCTTAAAATACGGAAAGAATTCAATTTTAGGCGTATATGCCCTAGTTTTCACTAAATGTTCATTTATCACCTTTTGATGGAGAACCGTCATTAAATATAGTTTTGTTCACTCTTATGAATCCTTTTGGACCAAATAAAACTCTTATTACGAATTGGGACATCAAAATTTACTTTCTGTAAATTTTTGGTATCTTTCTGATAAAGTTCATTTTTTAATGAATAGTGTAAAATGTTGTATTTTAATTCAAAACCTCTTTTTAATCTAATTTATTTATATGACTAGATTATCTTTTGAATTTTTTTTAAAGAGAAATTAGAATATATTTTTACCATTAAATCCAATAGTGGTCATTGGAATTAATTTCACTTTGAAATCAGACTTAAACTAGTGTCAATCTTTTGATACTTATTGTTTCATAAAAACACGCTATTTGCTCTGACAGTGGGAATTAATTTTTAAATTAATTAATGTGACTTATATGGTTTTAATTTTGTAAAATAGACTTCATTTTTTAATTCAGAATATCAAATATAGCTTAGGGTGAATCTTTGGGATTTTTCTGAAAAACATCAATTTTTGATGAATAGTGAAACCACTAAGTGGTACTTATAAAAATTGATTTTTCCGTTTAAATGAAATTTTGCCATCTTTGTGTTTTTAATTTAAAAAATCAGACATAAATGGCTGTCATTAAGAAGTAAAATGTGGTTCAATGGGATAAAAATAATTTTTTGGTGAATAGTAACTTATTATGTTTTTAATCGCAATTAGAGGTAATTAGTGTAGTTTAAGGTAAAAATAATGTTTTAATAATATGAAATGAACTTGACACATGTCCTAACCTCATTGGATGTGTCATGGCAGACCAAGACAACCCATGGGTCAACTTGGTGACCCTATGAAGCCACTTTGGTTGGAAAGTGATATTAATATCTTTTTATTTAAAGTTAAAGTAAACATGAGACAAACATGAAATGTTTTACTAAAACAAATTTTACATGGGGTTATAAAAATCGGATTTTTGACTATAAATATTCATTGGAAAGATGAAAATAATTCCTACATCATAGTATTTTTTTTATAGTTTTTAGACATTAAATAAATTAAATTATTTATGACATCATGATGATGCAACGATGACCTCATTATTTAATGATTTAAATAAAATGGAAAGATAATGTAATATCTAAGACCTAAACATGTCCAAAACCTATTGTATGAGTGTATTTAGAACCCGTATCACCTTATCCTCGAAACACATCAATGTGGGACCTCTTAAATCTGAATACCATTTTAAAATAAAGTGAGTTTTCTTTACCTTCCAAGAGTACCCCTCCTCTCCTCTTATAAAAGGCCCCCACCTCTACATCCTTACCCACACTCCCAAAGCCTTTGACTCGGCCAACCTCTACCCATTTTGTCTCTACACTTCCCTCTCTTAATCCTTGAAGCCTCAATTTGGGCAGAAGTCTTCTCAAGGAAGCCTTTGAGCTCAAACCAATGGGAGTTACCCGATTTTAAGGTAATGTCTTCACTTGAGTCCTTTTGTTTTATTTTGCTTCTCCAACCCCATAAACTCTTTTTATTAATTTATTTTGTAACAACTCCAGTATCATAAATATACTAGGATGTTTTTATAAGAAGGATTCGAGCTAAACTTTCACACACATACATCTAATGGTTAAAGAACATACTGTTTCCGTGGATGGCGAATTTCAGCCTCCCGAAACGATGATTGTTCAACATTATTTTAACACCTTCAAAGGTGGACATTAAGATGAAAATATATTTATATATGATATATAATATTTTTATGTTTTCCTTAAGCTTCTTTATTTTTCATTTTGGGCATATCTTTATGGTTTCCATTATGGGTAAATGTGATATCTTCATTTAAGGAAGTGCGGACTACCGCCCCCTCAAAGTGATGTGATTCGTTAATGCCATATGTGGGACGTATAAAGGATGGATTTAAAGTTATTATATATGATTTTATACTGTAATTATAATATAGCTCTATATAATTATTATTCCATTCCATAAAAATATTAAATAGAAATGAAAGTAGCGTTCATGCGTATGTACGACTTACCGTCTCCATGAACGGTGCATTTCATTTCTTATCCCCAAATGTAATGTACTATTATAAGTACATGTATATAATGGATATATATGATGAATGATACATCTAAATGTTGAATATAATTCTGTAATTAAAATATACATACCTCTCATTTATTTTCAATTCCATTAATATGACTTAGAAATGAAAGTAGCGTTCATGCGTACGTACGGCTTACCATCTCCATGAAAAGTGAATTTCATTTCTTACCTCTAAATGATTATTTAATATTATAAATAAATGTATATTATGGATATATATGATATATATGATATCCAAATCTTGAATATAATTCTGGATATAATGAACATTTGACCACACGAACAACATGTAATTAAAAGAAGTCCACTTTCGACCTAAGAACCAAATATCGACAAAACAAACATTATTAACTTAAATGATTACATAATGTTTATAACATGGAAATAAGTGATCTAAAAGGAATAATGAACTAGCAAAAGGTTCTTAATAATGTAGAAATTAACTCAAGTTTATTATTCAGGACGTTAAAGAACGATCGAGTCAAGTCGGACCCAAGGTAAGGGATCATACTCCTCTCTTTCTTTATAAGTACACTCTTTTATGTCATTCCTTCTAAGCTCATATTTCTTGTTATTGGGATGTCATTTTATATTAATCTTACTGTAATTTTTATTTTCATATGATGAGATACCCTATTCTCTCTCATCAATCAATTTTGGAAGTTTTGAGTGGCGCCGTTAGGCTACCAAATTTTCGTAAGAGATCTAACCTCTCTCTTTCTCTTTAAGTACTCTCTTTTATGTCACTTCTTTTAAGCTCCTATTTGTTATGATGGGGGATGTTATTTTATATTTCTCTTTCTGTACATTTTATTTTAATGTGATGAGATACCCTATTTTATCTCATCAATCCATTTTTGGATGTTTTAAGTGGCGTCGTTAGGCTGCCGAGTTTTCGTAAGGGATTTTTCATCTCACTTTTATTCCTATGAGATTTATGCTACATTTGCCACAATTTCCTTTGAGTGGTTTATGTACTTCCCATTATTACACTCAATTTGTAATATAATTCCATTTATGGGTATTTAAATATTCATTGTATGACAATTCTTCAATGGGGTGTACTTTTCGAAAGTTACCCAAGTCGGTAAGGGAACCTTTCACCATACTCTTTTTAAAAGACTTTTTTTGTTATGTCTTTTAATTCACATAATATTATTTTGGGATATGTTCTTCTATATCCTTATTGATGTAAATTTTATGTCCAAGAGATGAGATACCCTTTTTATCTCTCATCAACTCTTTTTCTGAATTTTGAAGTGACGCCGTTAGGCTGTCTAATTATTGCAAGGGAACTTATTAACCCAATTTCTATTCTTTGGGATAAACTTGTACAACTTGAATATGTCGTTCTATGATTGTGTTTGAATTTCCTCTGATTGTTTTACACTTAATTCCCACTTATATTTCGTGTATTTGTTTGTCACACATAGTTATGTAATTGATTTATCCTTAATCCATGGATACCGTCATTGTATGGGACTTCGTCTCAATATCCTTTCATTGAGGAATATTTTGTTTTATACACAACCTTCTTTTATACGTAGTATAACCCCCATTGACTTTAATGTTTATCCAAAAGAAATATTTTTATACGAAGCGTTTTACTAAATGACAAAAGAGAATTTTTTTTCATACGTATGTGGCGACAATGACTTCTCCGATGACGTGACCATTATTTGAGTTTCGGCTTCATCTACAAGCCATACCTTCTTTTTAAAAGAAAAATAAATACCATGTTTTACTTTTCTTTTATTTTGGTATTGAAAATGGTTTTCATAATGTATTTATATCAATGTGTTGTATTGATATCTAGTTATTTAAAGGTGAAAATTTTATGTTTCCTTTATGCATGTTTTATGTGATAAGATTATGTTATGGTTCGTGGGCATTGTTATGAAGACGGGTGGTTCCATGATAAACTAAGGGCGGGTGAGCCCGATATAGCTCTCCAACGCATTGGGTAATGTGAAGGAGTGAAACGTTAAGGTTTCTCTAAAGAGATTTAGGGAATATACTGTGATGGGTTTTCCAAACGTAACCAAGAGGGTTACTCCCTACGTAAGAATGTTATGAATGCCTCAAGTTACCTTTATGTCTTATGATTTCTATGATTTATTCATGTTTTGATGAGGTATGTTAAAGTGCCTATGTTTTATGGGTAATTTATGATTTCATTCTTATGTATATATGATCTCATGTTTCCCTTACATATTTTTATAACCCTTACTGAGGTTTTTATGCTCATCCCATGTTTTTGAAATGTTTTATACAGGTCAAGGGAAAGGTACATGATGTGATGATAGTGTCGAGGATGTGTCAAGAAAGAATCCATGTTTTATTTTAAAAAATTTTCCGTTGATGGGAAGAATGAATACTGTCTTTTATTTAACCACTTTGTTTAAATGTGGAATGTAATGCAAGTTTCATGATCTAATTCTCTAAAACTCTAAACCTAAAAAGATCCTCAATGTGTAATCTTGTAATAACTCAAGATTAAGTAAGGTTTAAAGCTGGTGGCCTTATAATATTCCATAACATTTGGTTTTTAAGGAGGAATATAATTACATTTCCCAGTGCATTGATCATTAACATGGTTCCTTCAGGTTCCAGCCATTGTCAAAAACCTCAAAAGAATAGTCTGAGAGGCAAAAAACATACTAGGAAAACAACATAGTCATGGGGTAGTACCTTCAATATCTAACTTATTTGGATTATTTAGAGGTTATTCATGATCATTACCATATTTTTAAGAGTATATCCTATACTTATACTTATCCTTAGGGACATCCCTATACATACCTTAAAAATATCTCTAGGGATCTCACTAAAGTATTCCCATCCATGTTTCCAAAGGTTAACTAAATATTCGCTCTGATACCAACTATAGGGACCCAATCTTAACGTACATGAACAATACATTTCTTTTTCAGAATACTTAATACAAGACACAAAAAAAATCCCAAATACCGTATTAGTTTAGTGTCTTTGGAAACTCAGAACATAGTCTTCTAAAAATGGTGAATGATATTCAACATCTCCCATTATGATCTTACCATTTCATTTTCTTATAAAAACCATTATTTATATCATGGGGTAAGTAATAAATAAAAACAGTGAGATCAAATGCTCAATAAGGGTAAAAATGGATAGCATAAAACAATCCATAATCCGTTGAATGTAAGAACATGAAAATAAATTTTAAACATCATAATCTTGGGCAATGACATAAATCTGGGCAATACGTAAGAAATAGATCATAAAGGAACATTAATCATGATAAAATAGAAAGGTAATAAAACATGTAATTGTGTAAAACCATTAAGAACATAATATGATTTCCATATTATCCAAGGCATTTTTTTCAAAGCCCATCACAATGGAAAAAGCCCATTACTGAACCCAGTTTACTTGTCCTTCCTGCCATATAGTACTAAATGGGATTAACTTTCTATTCTAGTCTTGTCTATCTCGTGAGATATAAATATTTACTCAATGCATTGGAAGGGGGTTATAGGTCCCACCCATCGCAAAATAAAATCATTCTTACTTGTTCCACAAAACAGAAATCATTTATCATAGCATAACCCATGTAATAAAATGGGATACTAAAACATCATGCCATCATAACACTATCCATATGAAATAAACTTCCATCATTAAAAAAGTAAAATCATTGTAATAATTATGATATAAACATAACCATATTTAAATATAATATTCTTATATGGAAAATAAGTTTTACAAACCACTTGAACTCAGTTCTAAAGGAAAATATCCTTTCTTCTTCAAAAACATTTCCTTTTCTAAAAATGTCGTGAAATTTTAAAAGAAAATAATTTATTTGAAAATACACTAAAAAACGTGTAGAGTATGCTTCATGTAAAGAAAGCATTATGAATATGTAAAAATCCGATCATGTTATATAAGTTAAAGAACATTCTCCTCGTACATTTACAGGAAAATTCCAAAAGTACCTTGTATGGTAAACAAAAGAACAATTCCTTCCATACCATGTAGTAAATGTCCAAAAATGGGTAAAAATGACATTAATCATACATATAAGATCATTAAAAATTTTATGAAAACAATTTTATAAAACATGGGCAAGGATGATAAATATAACCCCAGAAAATACTTACGTATAAACAATATTAGATAAAAAGGGGATTGTAAAATCATCCCTTACTATAGGTTTGATTTCTTACGTATGTATCTGAAACTCTTGTATATAGGGTTTGAACATATAATTAACTTGTCAGAGAACCATAATAATATTTATGATATCATATATTATTTACTTAGGACATTATATTACCCGTTCATTTTTCAATTCCATGTTAAAGGAACTTTTTTGGTAATAATCATTTCATTTATCATACGTGTTTGGACTTATTGTTCATGATATTATTACTGCGATCATGATTAAATTACTTATAGAATGTAAAACATGATTTATATATCATATGTATTAAGTATATATATATATATATGTATATATATATATATGTATATATATATATAATATAGACAAATGAAATGGAATACACTATTCTTGGAGACGGTAGGCCATACGTATGCATGAACGTTGTTTTCATTTCCTTATTAAATTGAAGTGAAGTAGTTTAATTACAAATATATATATCTACAAAAATACAGTAGAATTATTATCTCATATATTTTATTATTTTTTATTATATATACATTGTAATCACTCTTGAATGGTTAACATGGTGAATTAATCTCATCGCGTCGTGGAGACGGTAAGTTGTACGTGCGCACGAGCGACAATATAGTTCCCATATTTAGTGAATGGTATTGAAGTGGATGGTGTATAATATCTTAGAATTATTATCATGTTATAATAACCATATATAGTTTTTATTTCCACCATTATACACATACTAGTAAGGTGGTGGTGAAAAATTATATTACATCACGGCGTTAAGACGGTAATCTGTACGTACACACGTGCGACGATTTCGTTTTTCATAAGATATATATAAGGTGAAATAGGGTTGTTTCATATATATATATATATATAAATATAAGTATATAACTGATACATATATTATTAGTTTATTAGTAAATAACTAAATAAGAGGAAATAGAAGAAGAAAAAACGTGAAAGAATTAGTAGAAGAGATTACCTCTTCCTCGATGGGCCTCCTTTGAATTTCCACATTGAGAACTAGAGTTGGTCTTTTTAAAAGAAAAGCACATCTAGAATGTATTTAGGGAAGTTGAAAAGATAAATGGGTAGGGGTTGATAGATCATGAAGTATAAAGATGGAGTGAAGTAGAGAGGGATGAGGTTCCCTTTTATAATAGAGGAGAGGGTCACTTTAGGAAAGTCCCAAAATATTAATTTATTAAAAATTAAGTTTCGATATAAAAGGGTCTAAAACATATTTAATTATAAGATAATATGTTTTTTGGTTCGAATACCTAACATTAAATAATTGATTTACAAGTTTATAATACTGTTTTATCATTATATATTTGGTTTTACCCATAATTTACCCTTTTTAATCATAGCGTAATATCATTTTATTTACAGATTTTGGGTAAATTCAATTACCATATCATGTAAAACGACACCAAAAAAGTTATTTACGACCTATTTGGACTTATATTAACTATTTTTATTTATATAAGATATTTAGGAATTTAATATTATTTAATAAACTATTTTTTATTTTATGTTATGAATTTTGTCAATTTTGAATACTATTCATACATGATTTTTTTTATAAATCATAACAACCTTATTAATTCAATAAAAAGGAATAAAATCATCCATAATATTTCAAATTCATCCATAAAATTAGTGGATGAAATCAAAATATCAAATTAAAACTTATATTAATTTATATAAATTTATTTATTTGAATCTTTCTTTAATGAGGTTATAACTACATCATAATTGTGTCATAAATAAATACAATTATCTAATGTCTAAAAATTATATATAAAATAAAATGATTTATTAAATATTTTTATATTTCAAATTAATATTTATAGACATATAGATCTATAATATAACTACATATTAAAATCGATTTAGTAAAAGATATATGTTTAAGTTATAATTATCTTAACATAGAATTGATTCTTATAAATTGTCATTTTCACATCCAATCGATTCCATGGGGTAGTAAAATCGACCCAATTATGTCCATGTTCTTAAATATCTCATCAAATATGATTAGGACATGTGTTAAAGAAATTTAATATTATAATAATATTATTTTTACCCTTATTTACTAGATTTACCTTTTAACAATGGTAAATAAAATAATGACTAAAGATACAATTTATAATGTCTAAAAATAAAAAAGATCATATTTACAAAATTTAAACTATATGATTCCAAATATGGAATCCATTTTTTCTTAATTCAGAGCACATATATTGAAGAAATTAATTAAAAATTAATCTCGTTGTCGAAAAAATTGGGTTTTTATTTTAAACATTGCAAAAGATTGAAATGTTTTTACATATGAATTCAATGTAAAATTAACAAAAATTACCAACATTGTCTTAAAATATAAAAATATACTCTATTTATAATTTTAAACAACTATATAATATAATTTACCCATATAAATTACTTTGATGAAAAAAAAATTTAAATTAAATTTTTTCCGTATTTTCACTATTCATCAAAATATGAAAGTTATCAAAAAAATATCAAAAATTTATCCAAAGTAAATTTTTTATGTCCTAAATTCCAAATTATAAGTTTATATTGTCAAATATAACTTATAAATGTATCAAAAACAATATTTAAAATAGGTTCTCCATCAAAAGGTGATAAAACTACATTTTTTTTCAAACAATACTTATTTTATACAAAGAATTGTTTTTATTCTCATACCATGTTCTAAAAAACATGTAATATGAATAAAAATGATATAAAATTTAAAATATGTTCAATAATATTCCTAACATCTAGTTTATATCCCATTAAATAATATATCACTGTTTAGTGAAACTTGGTATTGCGTATCACACAAGCTATCGAGGAAGGTTGCTCTTGTATGAAATGCAACAAAAATCAATTTTTTATGTCATGAAAGATTACTTTGGTATTTTTTATAACATAATCAAAACATTTTCCATTTATGCAATGAAGAAAATCAATACTCAATGTTGTTTGAAATCAATTCTATCAAAAGAACTTGAAATTTTGTATAACACGAGCCATGATAGTGTTGTGTATACTTCAAGATAATATAATGTTGTGTATAGAGCAAGCTAATCTTGTTGTATCATAAAACATAACACATCAATGAAAATAAAAATAGTCTATCTCATAAAATATCGTGGTGTTACAAAAAAATTGATTATTCAAGCCTATAATCGGGGATTTAGGCATGAGAAGTCCTGTAATAAATCCCTATAATATTTTGTTATCCCCAAGAAAATCCATAAGTCAATTATGTTATTGGGATACTCCTAGAAAACTACATATCTCACCTTCTTTGGGCCATCTTATACTATGATCTCTAATATTATGTGACCAAATAACTGAATTTGATCCATCTAGATGTTTTAATTTTTGATCTTAGAATATAAATGAATCTCTCTCACTAAATTAAAAATGATCACAAGATGGTTTTCATAATTATGTAGATTGTGAAAATAAAACAATATTTCATCCAAAAAAACCAGTAAAAAATAATCAATATAAGGATGTGACAATCAGTTCATCAGTTCCATGAAAACTGCTGGTGCATTTGTGTGATTTAACAACATAACAAAATACGCATATATACCATACTTTTTATGAAAGGATGTGCGAGGTATGTTTGATGGTATAACATGAACCTGATGGTAACTAGATCTTAAATAAAGCATTGAGATTACCTGTTATCCTTAGAGTTTGTCGAATAGATCATATATCCATGGTAAAGGATACTCTTTATTAAGCATTAGCTGGTTAAATTTTAGAGAATCCACACATAGACTGAGTATTCCAACTTACTTTCTCACAATATGACTTGTGAACCCCATGTAGAGTAATATGGTCCAATGAAGCCATTTTCCTCAAAATCCTCTAGCCACCTCTTGATCTCTTGCATCTTAGTAGTATCAATCATGTATGGAGGATTGGTTATAAGTGTATCTTTAGGAACATGATAGATACATAAATCTACCTCCCTCACTAGAGGTAATCCTAAGAATTATTCCAGAACGAAGTCCCTAAAACGATCAAATACTGAAGATAACTCGTCCTAAATTGATCTCTAATCATCCAGATTCAATCTCATAATCTGGGATATCATTCCACCCATCCCATTATGCTTGGTTCCATCTCGACTCACCTAGTCATCCCATTCACCCTTGTGAATGAAATAGCCACCCTCTAATGTTTTGAAGATAACCCATTGATGATTGAAATCAATGAAACAATGAAAAACGACCAAACATTCCATCCCAAAAATGATATCAAATCCTTTCTTATTGAGGAAAAATAGATCCTATACAAATTGGTACTCATTGATCTCAATGGGGAACTCCCTTCACTGACACACACCATCCTTTTTAATCCCAAATGGAGTGTCAAGTGTCATAACATCATCACAAGGTAGAACACTAAGCACAAGGTGCTCTATAAAGGGAAAACACTATAAAGATATGTAAATAAATTTTATAAAAAACTAATGAATCTAAAGTTGAGGCTACTATAATAGTACCTATGATAGTAGAAGGTTTGATATCCTACTCCTCACAGGTCTGTTTCACTACATGTACAGGGCCTAAACTGCAACCTTGTTATACAGCCTATCTACCATAAGTAGATCCACCCTCCTATCTCTGAAAAATTGAGGACTGACTACCATGATCATGACCCCCACCTCATCCCAATCAGCCAACTATACTTTATCTCCCTTCTTGATGAGATGTTTCTGAACCTGATCCTAAAAATCAATTTGATGAAGACCCTATATCACCAACTACTGGAGGAAAAGTTCTGCATAAGTTTAATATAAAACCCATCTTTCTACAAGATCAACACTCGACTAGGTCCCTCATACATTGTGGTATCATAAATCCCTACATACCACAATGGTAACACCTCACATGGATACCTAAGTGTGTGCTCTGGATATTAATATCACCATATGGAATCTCCATATGACACTTCATATTACCAGTCAATGTAGTTACAGATCTAGGTTCCAAACTACCCCATATTTCACATCTAGCATCTCTTATGTTACTCAATGTGATAATTGCTTGATTAACTATTCCAAAAACAATATTCATCCATAAAATAATCACCTTTTATTGGATGTCGTATATAATATAATCCTCAAATCCCCTGAATTTAGAAAAATTTCCACCCATCAGAATAGGTGAAAATCATTGGATCATTGTAAAATGGGCCATATAATAAATAATAGATAGAGCGCCAAGCTCTATATTCTAGAACTCCTGACCCTGATCGACCCTAGACCTCACAGGATTGAAATAAACATAAAAGGATGTAGGAAAATCACTATTGTAAATCTCTTGATGATGATTCAACATAGTGATAACATACCACCATCTCCTAAATGAATAACACAACAAGTATGTAAACATATTTACCATCATCTTTGGAGGAATTTCTAAATTCTTCGAAAATGAATGCATGGCCTCCAGTCGGGACATTGAATCTTGTGGTCCATCATGCCTCCAAAACATGAGAAGATGCTCATGATGGATCCCGAGCATCAAATATTAAATAGTAGGGGAAGGACATGATTCTCCATGAATGGTCTATATAAAATATAAGAACCCTTGATGGAAATATACCTCAGTATCTTGGTACGGTACAAAAACTAGCATCAGAACTGGCATAACTATGGGATCCCCAGGTAGCCCATGACCCACCACCTTCAATGCGTGTTCATTTCCACCCTCCTAGAATAATAATGATGGACGCTATAGTAGAAAACCTCTACAAATTGAAATCACATTTCTAGTATTGATTTTTATCAAGGTTATCAGATCAAAAGAGTATATATTTATGTACGATAAGTATAATCCTTCCACTATAAAAATGAACACCCATGTTCCTACTCGTTGAGTCTAGTATGGGCATCATACACATCACATACAAGTGATAGACACTACCAATTTCCCACTACTAAGGTTGGGTCTAGTCAAGTTCAATGCTATAAGACATTTTAATTTCAGTTAATTTCATTTTTTTTCATTTCAATTGAGTTCACATAATTATTATCAAATGAATCCATACTCAGTTGACATTTATCTCATTTCATTTCAAAAGGTTGAAGCAATGGTCAACCAAATTCTGATCCAATAGGTCTCATAATTTTAGGGACCCAAGGATGTCATCCACATGATTCTTAATATAACATAAATCAAAATACCTATCAAAAAATAGTTATATATATATTGTTAAACCTATAAAAATAGTATGAAACAAGTATTTCAACCTAAATGGAAAGGAATGATTCATGGAATGTTAAATATAGCTTGTTACTATATGATTCATGAGAAGGAAACCCCTCATTTTATCAGGTTGAAATGAAATAGAACTAAAATTCATACCAATAATAACATCACAACTCAAGTGTGTCACCCAATGGTTGAATCAAATCAAGTTCAATAGCCAAAATTCCGAAGACAACTATTGGATTGGAGGTAATTTGGATTTTTCCTAAATACGAGTTATCTACACCTAATCATAGCTCATTTCCAAATCCCTATCCCTTTCTATCCCTTAATATTGTCTCCAAATAATAAAGAAAACTAGAAAATACTACTATAATTCCAATTTTTAATTTCTCACACCCAGAATCCACTCAACAGTTCCCTGATCCTAGTTGGACACATAGCCTCAACCACATCTCCCCAAATGTCAGAGGTTACTGACTAGTAGTGAGGGCCTAGGTGCTTTAGTGGGGATACTATTTCCCCATTAATAGAGTGTATCATAACAAAATTTCACCAATAGATAGATAGTGGAAGTATTAAATCATATAGATAACATGGTAAACAACAGAATACCAATATAAATAATTCTAAAACACATATCATATGAAAAATAATGATACATGTCACATGTATCTAATAAAGAATTTAAAATAGGTATATTGCAGTATAATGTAATACATGCATCAAAACATACAAAAAGGTCTAAAAAGTTTCCCAGTAGAATTGAAATCCTTGACTTGGTCCCACACCCATATGCCCAAGAAGATATCATGTACTTATAGTTTGGCACTTGATGTTATCAATACATTCAACCATATAATATTATTAGTTACAAAAAGGTGGTCAAAACATGGTGTGAGACTAAATAATAGTAGGCAAACTCCCATGTTTAGGTTCCAATCAGTCAGTGAATATATATAAGAGAGAGTGTAGGTAGTAAACCAATATGCATGTAAGTAGTCAAAAATTAATATTTTATAAGTATAGGTTCACTTTTAGTTACCATTTTATTTAAACAAATTAATTTTAATGGTAAGTCATAGATTTAATATTCAGGCACGTGTTGTCTGATCATGTTATATTAACTAAACTACTTTTTAATCCACATGTCTTGGAACCTAGAATAAAGTCCATTATTCCTTATAATCCCATGTAACTAGGGATGCCTAAATAGTTCATCCATAATTTGAAAGTCAAGACCATATCCGAGAGTGTTCTTTTTCTTGGAAAACACATCATAAAACAACACATCATAAAACATGTTATAAACACATAATTCATTATTCATTCATAAACCCGAGTCCATCCATGGTATTCCTAAGTCAGAATCTAAGTATCAATCCAAGTATAATATAAACTAACACCCTACAAGTATATCCATGGTGATCCACTCAAGAACCCACGTACTACTCTTTGTGTGGTATAACATCCCAACAATTCGATTCCATCCACGGAGGTCAACTATAGGAGACCATGTATCACCCAAGGATATATAAATATAATTCCATTTGATTTATTCCATGTAATTATCATATGAATCCTTGTATCACTCAGTATATAAATCAATCCATAAATTCCATCCTTGGTAGTATCCAAGGGATTCCATTGTATTTCTTCAATATAAACAATGTTCATGAAAATTTACCTTATCTATGGAATTATCATATGAATCAATGTTTATCCCAATTAATATGATCATTTAATAAATTGAAACAAATCAATTTATTCATTTCTATTTCAAAACCAAGAACATCCAATAGAAACTAACCCCAAGAAGTGATTAAATTCATTGGGTAACCTAGAAGGATTAGATCACATTTACTCACATGGTAAATTTCTTTTATACAACCATCTCAATCTTAAAAAGCTATTACATCGAGTAGATATCATTTAACAGAAATGGGAAAATCAATATTGAGAGTAATAAAAGACATGTCAACCAATAAATGGAATAACCTCTATTCAACTCACATAGTAGATTCACTTTAAGGAACATAAAGATTAAAAAAATATTTATTATCCACGGTCAAGGTCATGGTCATCCATACCTTCCTACTAATTCCTCAATTTTAAATTCATTCACATGGAAATTGAATTCATAATTAAATTCTCATTTTACATCCCAAGAAAGGGATTAAAGTGCACACACAAAGGCATCCAACACCAAAATCCCCCCATGGTGGGTTAGTTCAATATCAACTCACCCAAGGTGTAGTTTCTAATCATGGTTCATAACATATAAACATACATTGATGGCATATTTAGCTATATAATCCATACTAATAAATTTAAGGGTTCAATTTCATTTAAGGCGATGCCCAAAAATTTGGTGTGCGACACGATGACATATATAAAGAGTTTTAATTTAAGTGAATGACTTCAGACCACCCAAAATAGGTCTATAATTGATTTATTGTCCAGTATGAGATCTTGATTGGGCTTTGATTAGGGTAAAAAAAAATTAAAAATGAAGAACCAAATAATAGGTCAAATCAGGATGCACCTAAATTTACAACTGATATCCAAAAGAATGAATAACAACTAAAAAGGAATTAAGATATTACTATAACTTATACAATGGTATAAAAACATTCTATTTTCTAATCATATGGAGAAGTTATCTAAAATCTAGTAATAGCCATTACAGATGGATTCAAGAGGATTTTCATGCCACGAGGGTGGAGAATGAACCAAAAATTATGTTTTAATAATATTTTTAATTTAATTTAAAATTATAAAATTTCCCAAAGTTTAAGGGTTCACATGGTTGAAGTGAATAGTTTGACAAACAGTGATCCACTCAATTATGGATACTTATAAGAGAGGGGGAACCATAAAGTTACCTCAAATAGTTTAAATATCCATGATGAAACTACGCAAAAAACCACTGTCCAATTTTTTGGCCTCGGAAAAATTTTCTTATAGCGCAATTCACACAGTTTTTCAGAAATAGTGTGGCCAATTCCTACTCTCTACCCATGCCCATCATGATTTTTATCCATGTGGAATGCCCCACACATTTTAAACTAACCTTGCACCAGGAAATTTTCACCCCAATGATCGGTTTATGGGATTTGATCTAGCCCTAGACACCCTCAATACATCCATGACCTCAAACGACATTCACATTAGTCTATATTTAGACATTTAAACTGAGAATTTATGAAAATAAAGATATATGTGCCCCAAGGAAGAACTTATGTCACACATCTTAGCCTTTAATTTATCATTACATTATAGCTTATCCAGAAGTTTATGAGTGACTGTATTCGCTTCTTCATCAAGGGGAACATCAACAATGTTTTCAACTTGTTTAATGTTTAGCTTGCAAGATTCTTCGAGAATTATAAAACTAATAACATCCTCATTATATTCAAAAATAAAAAACATATAAGAATAGAATTATTTTACCATAATCAAATATTAAAGATCAAAGTTATTATTTTTTAGAAATAACCTCTCCAAGTCATGAAATAGTGTTAAATTATTGAGCAATTAATCTATTTTTTCAAACCACGATTTTTTAATCAACCTTTCATTTACTAATTCCCTATTCAAAAATGTTCTGAGTTTTACATTTCTTCAAATGGATAAGGTTTTTGATTAGACAATGATTTATAATTGTAATAATTTAAATTCAGCAGATGAAGATGAATTTGATATATGAGTGTTAATATAAATAGTCAAGATAAATGTGGGAAGACATCTTCGACACATGTATTTACAGGTTCTGGGGGGTGAACCTCAACTTCCAATGATCTGATTGCTGATATTAAATCATATTATGTTTCTAAGTCTCAAATCATCTTTGAAATTAAATGTAATTCTCTATCCTATTAATATATTATTTAAGTAAATTTTCAATGGATGATGTTTTTCATCAAAAATAAAAACCTTTGAGTTTGTAATGTACACTTAAAATTTATAAAACATAATAAAAATTAAAACAACATATAACGTAAACAATGAATGATAGTAAAGAGTAAATATTTAGAAATGTAACAGTCGAATACAAATTTAACATTCTTATAGAAATTTTGTTTGGTAAGTCTTCTTTAGGTTTTTATATTTAAAATAATATCCATTAAATTTGAATGAATATTTGTTCAGATATAAAAATTTAGCAAATTTTTTTTGATACATTTATAAGGAACACATGTTTTTGGAAAATATAAGTTTTTAGATAACTAATGTTGTTTAGATAATATAATTTTTTTAGAAATACTAAATAAATATGTATTCCCCCTTTAAAAAGGAGTCCATTATTTTTAGTATAATTATAAATGAGAAATAGACATGATTGATTATTGTTATTAATCATTCAAATATTTTTTTAATATATTTAACTCTACTAAATTTTAGGGTTCACATAAATATATCAACACGTTGTTCATTCATTATGATGAATTGTAAAAGGATATCTGATTTTTTGTGTGTGAAACTAACGGAAATGATCTCTCAAATATGAATTATCATCTCATGAGTGATGTGATGGGTTTTTAATTAAATCTATGAAAATAATTTTACCTCATACAATCATTATTTTTCTAAAAACAACCAAAATTAGTGAGTGTTTGTTGCATCCACAACACTTGAGTACAAAAAATCCCAAATACCGCATATTCTACACCTGTAGAGGAAGGTGATACAAAATGTTGTTTCATACAAGATTAAGAATATAATGCTTCTCCTGTGAAATGATAAGTACCAAATGTACAATTTTTTATCTATTTTAAAACCACCAAATTCAGCATGTGAAAAAAAATATGTTTGTTTCAAAATGATTTCATGTAGAATAATTTAATATGACATCCATAGTTCCCGTAGTATTACAAAAAAACAATTTTTAGGATTTTAGATGAGATTATTCTAGATTATCTTGATATATTTTAAACAATCCAACAAAAAAATTAAATATGGATGACTAGATATTAAGCATAGTAAACTTCCAATCATTCTTCTAAAAATATTTTGATCAAGTAGTTTCCAAAATTCAACAAGATCTAACATATTTGATGTTTTGATAGGGATACACATACTTTTAGTATTTTCATATCCAAATATCGTAAGAAGATATTTTATATATTTATATTTAGATATAAATTTTTATTCTAATATTTTGAATTTGTAAATTAATAAAATAATTAAGGTCACCCATAATTCTCATCTTAAAATCTGAATGCATAATATTTGATTCTTTTGTAGTTCAAATCCAACCAAATCTAGGCTCAATTGGGATGTTCTTGGATAGATTGTCTTGTATCTCCTCACTTGAAATGCTACCATGGAATGGGGTTTGGTCTTCCAATCCTAGGTGGTGGTGGTTCACCTCCATGATATTTTGGTATGCATTCTTTTTAGGTTTCTACCATGGTTGTGATGTTGGAGGATGTCTCTTGGTGGGGGTTGGGTTCTTTGTCTTTGGTTCCAGAAGACGGACCTTCAAAAGGATGCTACTTCTTCTGCACTGGTTGTTTATTACATTGTTTTCGGAATGGTGAAGATTGAATCTTGTTTGTTGCTAAAGTTTGATGCTACGTATGAGATTCAGATGGCGGAGGAGAAACTCTGTTTGATTCTATGGCTTGGGGATGAATTATATGGTACTATGAAGGTCTTAATTATGATGATTGATAAATGTTTTACACCATGGAATCATTTTTGATGAATTGATTTCATTGTGGCCCAATGGCTTGTGTTTAAGGGGATTTTATACCATTTCAACTATAAGGAGGTTCTCCCGAGGAGGTTTAGAGCAGAGTGATTTCACATGGTCATTAATTTTCAGATTCAGATGTTTGAGAGGGAATCACATTTCTTTTAGTACCAAGCACATGCATCCATGAAGGAGACACTTTCCAAGCAGTGATGAGATGGTGGAAGTCGGCCTTATTGGTTTTTATGTGGGGTAAGGTCCTTGCTTTGTAGTTTTGAATGAGTTGTTTTTGGCCTTGAACATACCATTGAGGCTTAGTTGTTGTTTAAGTCATTGATGTCACGTTAGGTTCTCCCTCATCCCTTAAAATGGGTTTATAATTAAAAAAATTAATTTTCAGTCTAAATACATGATCTTGAGATTTTTTGTTTTCAAAACCCGAGGATGTTCTACATAAATATCCTCATATACACATCCATTATGCAAATAAATCCTCATATCCATTTGAAAAATATTAACACTCCAAATAGATTCTTAAGCTAAATGTATATGGCTGGGTTCAGGTCTAGATACTACAGTATTAAGTTCTTCATAGTCAATGCCATCTTATATTTTATAAACTATTTTGACAATTCTTACTTTATTTCAAAACTATAACCTCTTTTCCACAACACTTATTTTGAAAAAACCATTTTACACCAATAATAGGAGAATCATTTGGTTATTTAAATAATGTCCAAAAATTATTCCATTGAAATTCATTAAATTCATATTACATGGAAATTATCTAATATTCATCACCTAAAGCCTCATCATGAGTGGTTGTTAAAAATTGGGAATGAAATTCACAATGTTCAATTTCATTTTTAAGTAACTTCTAGTTCTAACGAGTTGATCAACATGACTAATCACATTATAACTATGAGGATTCCTATGTATCAAATGAATACTTGTATTTATAAAAAAATTCTTCAACAAATTGTTTAATTTCGTCTTGAGGTAAAATATAAAATATTTTCTTTCTATTATTATTTTATATGAAAAACATTCCCACTGGGGTTGAAAATCTATTTTTTTAAAACTTATGAGGATGTGAGTTATGGTTGTTTAAAAAACGGATCAATGTCACCAAATGTAACATGAACATTTTACACAACTATATATTTATTTTTATTAAAAACTATATTACCCTTACTTATGTTGGAATCACTAAAATATATTCCTTCAATGAATGTTGAAGAATTTTTATATAGATTAACTTTGGTATTCAAAATGAATACATTACATCCAATTTTTTAAGTAATAATGACATGGTTTTCTTCCTATATACAACTCATAATTATTTTTATAATTAAAATGAATTTTTAAAACAATAATTATATTATAAAAGGAATTACAATGTAATTCATCCAAAATGTTATGCATTTGAGTACCCACACAATGTGGTCCAAGTAAATTATTGACAAATTCAATTTCATTTTTCAACTAAATTTTTTTGTGGATTTATATGTGTTGGTATGTTATGTATTATACCATTTTTAAACAAAAAATATAATAAATAATTTAAAATTTATCCACCATGGAAACTATGAATGGTTACCAATGGTGGATTTATCTCATTTTTAAAATAGGCTAAAAAATTTTTAAAATAGGAAAAGTTGTCTAACTTCATTACTAGAAAATTAAACATGTATATATAATTTAATCATCAACTAAAACATAAATATATTACTTTTTATATATTCTTCTTGTTTATTTATGAATAAATGAAACATTTTTCATAAACTGTAAACCATCAGAAGTTGAGACTTCACATATTTATTTAACAGACAACTTATGTTTTCTTTTTCATAAAATACATGGATCACAATCTTTAGAAGAATTAAGCCCATTATAATTAGATCACCCAATATTATTATCATGGATATTTTGAAAAAATATATAAAATTATAGTTTTCTATCCTTCAATTACATAACCATGATTGATATTTCATTACACTAAGACAAGGTGGATATTGGCTCATATGGTACTCTAAGTTAAATTTGTATAGCTTCTCAGGCCTATTAGCATAGTTTTTAATATTTATTTTTGAACTATGAATAGTAAATTTATAAGTCATGAAGTTATCAAGATAAACTGCATAACCATATTGGTTTACTAAAAATGATGTTCTTATGTCCTATAACAAATATTACATTTGAAAATAAATCTCTACTCAGATGAACTAGTTTACATATTCCATTAATTTCTCCTTGACCATTATCACAAAAAGCGTCCTTAACACCTTTCATTTTAATAATAATCATTAATAAATCCTTATTCTCTAACATATTCATGGAGTATACACTACCGATGTACTAAATATTATTTTCGTTGAAACACTTCTTATTTTAATATAAGTAAGAAGATTATAATATCTGAACCCAAACATACATTCATATGGAGTTATTATATATATTTTTCAAAATCCCTATCTACCAAACTTTACCATATTTAGTAGTTGTGAATTATTTATAAATATAAGATTTTTGAAAGATAAACTATTGGACTATTTTTAAGTAACATTTATCTCTACAATGACCTCTACATTTAAATTTAGTACAAAATGGGTCACTATTTTGAAAAAAACTGGTTCTCTAATTTTTATTATTATTAGTAAAACTCATTCCATATACATCCATATGCGGTTTTATTTTCCTTTTACATTTTTTAAAAAATTTCATTAATTGTAGTAAATTTTTATATTAACTAGTTCAGGCATATAATTTAGTTTCATAATTAAATTTCAATCCTCAAGAAACTTTTTATAAGAATTTCTTTTTCTAACTATTTTAAAAACTAGTTTTCTCAATATTATATTTATATGGAACATATAAATTTCTATAAATTTTATAAGTATGTTTATAAATTTTCATAATTTTTTAGTAAGTTTTTCCACATCAACATCGTGCTTTTTATAAACTATCCATTTTTTCTCTCTAAAAGTACAAAAAATATTGAAACTTTTCCATCCCCGTAAACCTATCAAACACTCCTAATAAAAAATATTCTTCACCTGAATTTATATAACTATTTCCATTTTCAATATTTGGATAATTTTAAATCAATATAAGGCTAATCAATAATTTAATAGATACATTATCCATTAACAAATTATTATTATTTTAAATTTCATAAAAAATGACATTCTTCTAATCCTAACTTTTACTATATGATGAATTTTCAAAGGAAATATCACCACCAGTTTCACTCCAAGTGTCAAAGTATTGGAAATTTTTATTACCCTTATGTCTATATAACTTCTTAGTATTTCCATTAGAATTTATAGTCTACTTATATTATATATTTACCTTAGGAGAATACAGTCTTATATGACCAGGTTTCTTTCACTCATAACCTATCATCTCTAAAGAATCATTCCTGAAACTATTATCCATACAATTATTCTTATACTTATATCTACAATCTTTCTTCCCAACAATCATGTTCATTCACTTATAATGATCAGCTAACTCATTCTCAGACTATTCAAAATAACTACACTCTATTTCAACATGAACATTATTTTTCTTCGAATACTTTGGAACTATCTCTGTAGATATCACTTTATTATCAATACCTAATGTAAAAGAAAAATATAATCCATTTTTCTTTTTTACTTTTCATCATCCCTTTTGTATCTTTAACCATACTATATAAAATTACCAATCAAAACATATATGTCCAACATAGTAATAATCTTTCTATAGTCAAGATAACTTCTCTAGGATATACACTCTATTGTCATAATTTATATGAAAATTTCATGAAAATACAATCAATAAGGAATTTATCACCAAAATAATATAGAACGGTAATAATATACAAGAATCTAAAATGCATCTTCACATAGGATTCTCTAGGTAGGATTTATAATTCTTGATAATAATCTCTAAGAATTATTCAGTAGTTTTTATTACATTAGATGTTGAAAAATAATCAATTGACATATTCATACAAATAATATTCAAATATTTAAAAGATAAATCATAATATATATTCCATATCATTGAATACATAAAATCATTTCTAACATGATAATTTAGTTGATATTCAAGATTCACATGATTTGTATAAGTATAAACTTCTTTCCTAGGTATTTGACATTTTTTTGTAAGCATAATAATGTTATCAAATCTAGTGTTAATAAAAAAGTTTTTCATATGATATATCTAACACACATTTTAATCCTCTTTAATAATCAGTGGTCTTCTAGGATTTAAATTTTCAATAGTTAAAATATTTAAATCTCCCAACATTGTAATGAAAGAATGTAATCTTGTTAAAAATTACATATTAGTGTAGAAATAGTTTATAAAATATATATAAATAATAGTATATAACAATATTTTTAATATATTAGAAACATTATTGATATAATAAAATCAAAACCATTTAAGTTTAGTAATAAAACATACTATGATACTAAATATAGGATTGAAGAGCATATTAATGGATAAAGAGGGGGTGAATTTTAGTTTCCAAAAATTTATACCAAAAACAAACATTACATTTTTTATGGATTGTATGGATGTTGTGTTCAATGATTTCTCACTTTTAATCAGAATCACTCTAATCTAATAAAATTTATAGAATATGAGTTTATAAGAAAATTATATCTCAAAACTATGATTTTTATATAAAATTCATAGTAGAAATAAATAATTTTAAATATAAGAAAAATTAAACATTACAATTTTATAATGTAAAAATGATAAAAACGTTATAAAAGATAAAATAAAAACATAAAAATCAGCATGAAGGATGTCAATAACCTTGAATGAAGGTATTCACACTTTTTTGTATACAATAATGTCTATCTTCATTTGAGAAGAATTACCTAGATTACGGAGATCAGAATATCCACTGTCATCCTGAACCAATAATACCCTATTCACATAGACTAGATTTAGTAGTCTGACAATTCAATAAATACATTGATCAAACAAGAAAAAAATTAAAATTTATAAAATAAAAATGTTCAAAGGAATTTAAAATCCTTACATAAAATCCTTATCATAAAAACTCTAAAAATATTTTTATTTGGAAAGTACATAAGATTCTACAACTGAGTAACTTTTAGTTGGGTTGAGATACAAAAAATAATAAGATCCCTACTACTAAAATATACCCATATTTATAAACAATCTTTTATTGGGCATAATCCAGGATTCTTGAAGTTGGTTATAGTGGACATGGATAATATCTATCCTAACAGCTCAACATGATTTGTACAATATTTTTCTAGTGTTATCTTTGATAGCATCATTACAATGCTATTAAAAATTTGATTTAGTAAAATAAATTTTTTTCATTTGATTAAAACACTAATAATTTAATGAACTGAAAATTGTTTATCTAATGGACTTAAATTTGTTTGTCTGATCGATTGTAATTAGTTTTTCTAATGAACATAATATTTTTTTCAACTGGGTTGATCATTATTTTTTTATATCGATTAAATTGAGATCATATGATGGAATATATGGAGTTTATTCGATAGATTATACTAATTATATCTAATGGAAAAGACTGAGTTCAGTCGATGTGTTGGAATGAGTTCATCCAAAGTATTAAACTGATCCCATCCAATGGAATTAACTGATTTTGTATTATGGAAAAAATTGAGTTAGTCTGGTGTACTAAACTTATTTTTTCATCCTTATATAAATTTTTTATACATTTGATTATAATGTTTTCTACATCCTATAAATATAACTATTTTTAGTAGAAAATTCTAATTTTTATAATGTACAATGTTTTTAAAATAATATATTTAATAAAGTGAAATGTGATCTAAAAAAATTATTATAAAATGTAGAATGTATAACTTTTAACTCAACAAGGGGTAATATTCTTAAAGTTATAAGAGCCTTATTATATACCATGAATTTGAATCACCACTAAATTTGTGTTGATTTGTACTTTTTAAAAGAACTATAATTTGAATTGAATAGGTGGAAAATGGTTGGCCATGTTCATAGTTCCTTAATCCTTCTTGTGTATAGCAAAATTTATCCTTATGAGTTAATTGACCAAATTTTATTATGTTAATTTCTTAATGATAGGCATTAAACACTAGCTGATGACCATCCTAGGTGTCTTGGCCAAATCATTTTTTTCATTTTTGGAATATAGAGCCACTTTTTTGGCTAAGTGGGAACCTTACAACTTCAACCATACCAAGAATATACAAAACACATTACACCATCCAAAACACACATTCCACCATACAAAAAGCTGGAGGTGCCAAACAAAAGTGAAAATCACGCACAAGCAAAATCAAAAAAAAAACAAACATACCAACACACGTCAGCATTCACTGTGAGACCCTCGAGCAGTGCACCCAACACATCGGTCACCATCATTGGATTCCCAAACCCTAACAACGGTGAAGACCTGAGCTACATCGACGACATCACTGAAAGAGTTCACAAACAAATGGCACCTTCTTCAATTGTGTCTACAGTAGCCCAACTCAATGAAAAAAAATCATCTTGAACCACCGGATCAGAAAAACCCAGTCCATACTCCTCTTAAACTCCACCATTTCACCTCCAGCCTCTACCAGAACACACTTCCAAGTCAATCCTCCTTCACGACGAATTTATCACCCAACCGACATCAAAAACTCAAACAAACACAAAATCATAGGAACAAGACCATCACTGAGGAACCATGCCCCAACTGACATCACATCCTCGACCCAACCACAGAATCAAAAAGATCCAGACCATCCAAATGCCAAAAACATGATTTCAACATCACAACAACAAACCCGCATCCAAAATAAAAATAACATGAATGATCGAAGACAGAAAACGATCACCAGAATGCCGGAAGGTAGCCCCACTGCAGATCCCGTCACCGCCAACTATTACACCCGCCACAACGAAACCCTCAGTTGCGGACCATCATCGCGCTACCATGGAACCCTATATGGTGATGAAGGAACAAGAAACGGTGGGCGATATGGCTGAATGTGAGGAGGGATTCTGCGTCAACCCAAGGTGAAGAAAGAGGCGGTGTCGAGGTGAAAACCTAGTTCGCAAAGCCCCTTTTGGGCGCATTCTGGATTCCGACGCTCCAAGCAATGCATCCTATGTGTCTTGTCGAGGGAGATGTAGGGGTTTTTTACTTGAAATTCGTTGGATGATAATCATTATGAAAAATAAATTAATTGAGTTACAAAAGGATTTTTATCACACTTAGGGTGATAAATGGATTCTTTTATAGAATACCTTGGATTGGCTAACTGAGATGATGCCGTTATATTACACCATAAGTGATACCTAGTCCCAAAAGTGGTTTACTATGAACATGCTTAAAGTAAAATGCTACTATAATATTTCATGAGAAATACATAGTTCTGTATGTGGTATACCATGGATGGGATCAGAGGATTATTACCTTATACCCCACAGGGAGTGATACCTAGTTTGTTATATGAAATTAATTGAAAAAATCCCTATAGTGATGAGTTTTCCAGTATATCTAGAGTGATATCGTTGTTCTTTCTGTGAAATTCCATTGATGGGATTTAGATGATAATTAATATAATTGATGTGTATTCCATGTCAAATAATATACATGGATTTCTATGATTTATATAAATGATGGTGTTGTCATTTTTCCTTCCTAAGCACATATACTATGATAATTATGGAACATTTTTTGATTTTTCATCGACACCTTTGGTATACACATCGAGCCATAGAAAATATCACATATCTATAAATTAGAAAAAATATATTCCTATGTATAGGATGTATATATATATATATATATATATATATATATATATAATTGGTGAAATTTTTTCAGAGACATTCTAGCTTAGGCTGAAGAAGGTAGAATTAGTCAGGTGTCCCGACCAAACTCAAGTCAACTTGGTTATAGCATGTTGTACTACTTATTATTTTGTATCGAGGATCACATATAATTTAATAGAAACATAATGGTAGTTCTAGGAACCATTGGTGGTGTCCTATTAAGTTTATTTGACACCCTTTATAGGCCGCCAATTGGTACTCAAACAGATCTTATGGATGCAGGTTAGGACAAAAGGAAGAATCCATCTTAGGATGCCTAAATTGTGTACTAGGATGAAATATGAGAGAGGAGAACCAAACGTATTCTTGTGATTATATAATAGATAGATTTTTTTTATTCATGATCTTTTTATAGCATGTTGTATATGTGTCATTCTCTATTTCCATGTATTCCAAATTTTATAGCATACAGACAAGCCATCATTTTGTATATGATATTGATTCTATTTCTAATTATTTGTTATATATAGAAGACTTATTCTCCCATGTTTCATTTATTATATATTTCTTATGCTTAATATTATTATATAAAACTATTCTATACTCTGATAATGAGGTTACAGTCACTGCACTATAACACTATAAAAACTCCATAGTACTCGAAATACTATGGTGTACGAGAGCTGAATAAGAGGCAATATGGATAACAGATTTTGGTTACTTATGAGTGAACCTATTCTTGAATTTTACAAGTGATATCCAAGTGTTCTTTTCCTTTGGTATTTAAATTTTGGGTTGGTAGATATGAGACTAGTAAAGTGTTGGAATTTTTTAATGAGCATGTGTCTGGGAGTAACATCCCCATTTTCAGGGAAGAGAAACATTACCTAGGAAGGGAATTACAATTATGGTTTTACCTATTATAGTTGTATTTATTTCACCATTGGGTGATTCACATGATTTATGGTGCTATTTTTCTAATTATTATTGTGGACTTCCTTTTTTTCTTATCTCAGTATGGAAAGGGGTATTGATCATGCGTCATAGTAAGCACCTAAGGATTCATGTTTCATTTATATTCCATGTCATATTTGTAATACAATGTGTATTTCCTACAGGATATCAAGGGTACCATTATTATTATATTTTTTTAATTTGATAACATTTTAAATAAGAATAGAATAATTGGATTAATTAAGGTGTTTTCCTAAAACTAAATAGTTTTCACCATAAAACTTAATTTTATAACCTTAATTAACCAATTATTCCAAGTGTGAGCCATTAACCATTGGTCACATGGGATAATACAGTTGTTAATTACAAATATATGATATTCAATTACAATTTATGAAGACTGTACTTTTATAAATTAAAAATGGTTGTTCATCTAATCAAATAATTTTATACAACATATTACATCCAGATAATATACGTAAGAGTCAGGACACATAAACAAGAAGTTCTAATCGAAACTTATAAATATTAATCCATTATAACATGATAATGGGGACTCATCTAACCGGATGATGATACATATATAACCAAAAAATAGTATTTACTTAAAATGAATTGAAATTATTAAATAAAATGGTTTTCATTAAATGGGGATTCTATTTTCTATTTATACATCATTTCCCTCCATAACGTGAAATGAAAATCCATATATATGGTCATATACTATGATTTGTGAGACTTTTATGATGAACAAAACTTATTAGTGGCTATTATAGTGTGTCTATTGTGAAACACATGATCCTCTATTTCATATTGACCTGGACTTAGGAGTAGGAATATGGGTTAAATCATATATATGAAGGTTACACCACATTCATTTTATGGTATCTTGAGATATAACTCCTCCAAATCCATGTTTTTTGTATTTTTTAAGAGTTCACTTTTTGGATAAGTAGGAACCTCACATTCAAGTTGTTCATCCATCACACCCTCACATCACAAATTTGAATTTCAAAAGAGAGAATTTGAAATTCAAAATGATACTCCTTGGACAAATCACTATCGAACTACCTCGAGTCACCATAGTAGCGGTCTGCCTCGAGCCATACCCTCAACAAAAAAACAACCATCTTCAATAGGAAAATCACTTATGCTAGAAAATCTTCCCACTGGAGTTACAAACAATGAACATCAAATACACCAACAGCCTTGTTGTCATTGATTCGCCTTCCTAACGAACCAAAATCCATACCAGAGCCATCTTTTGGTAACAGAACTATTCGAGATAAACATTTCACAAAAACTAAAACAAACCAGATCCATTGAGAACATGGCTAGTAGAGACCAGAAGGTAGAGAATAAGAAATCATTAACAACACCTCCGAGAATGACGTCTATTGCTCAAACTAGACATCCCAAAACAACATGAGAACCATCACCCATGTATGACTGAGAGAAGAGTTTTGGGATCCTGGTGCCAGAGCATAGGACAAGCAATGACAATGAGCCAAGAAATGTCACTGTGACTAGCACCCTGCTCCATCAAAACCTATTGAAACAGCATACCCAAAAAGATTAGCAACCACTGAGGGAATCCGTAGAAAGGAAGGCCTCTGAAAAACATGCATCCTAAAGAAGCCACAGCTTTCACTGAATAATTCCAGAACCTCCATTGAAACCATACACTCAACCGACCAAGAATAGAGTAAGGGATCTGGAAGCCAGAGTACAGTAAGAGTGGATTGTACCTCCGTAGAAAGACTTGAAGAAACCAACACCATCAACCCTATAGAAAACATCATTGATGAACCGTCATTTCATAAAATGTGAGTGTGACTCAAATTGAAGTCGCCATCAAAGGACCAAAGAAAAATCATCTCCAATAGGATGAGACAGTAGGAAACCACAACCCAAACCATCAGACTAAGTAGAATAAGGCAAATAAATGGAAATCGAGGTTGTTTAAAAGAGATCACAAAACGAGAAGGTTCAAATAGCCTAAGAGAGTAGAGAAAGAGAATCGCGAAGACGGGAAATGATACGGAGAGGCAAGCCACTCCAAGGCCAGGGGGATGAACCCTAGATGGGGATATGGCACTCCTTGGAGAGCGCTCTGGGAGAAAATGGAGCCATCTTGAGATATAACTTGTTATTAACCATTATTATAGGGAATGCATTTGGAATTTTAGTGATACAACACCATTATGGCATCAATCCTTACACCAAAAAGATGTTAATGATCACTCTTTAGCGGTGGGGGCCCTTGACACACCTTTATTACCACTTGTATTGACTCCTATGAAATCTCATGATATTCATAATATAGAAACATCAAATCCACTATGATAGGGATTTATGTGACTTGTACAACCATTATATGAAACCACACTTAATTCCCCTAATATGGAAGAAATAACATGTGGATTCCATCAATATCACCCTTCTACCATTTTTGGTGAAGGTGGTCCTCTAGCTTCTATGTCATTGATAGTGTCCATGTTGTACGTCTTCAAGAATTTAGAGATGAATTAAGAGATTAGGTTCAATATCCTGGAAAATATTTTATATTATTCTACCAAGTATTGGCTGGAGATTATTACACATGCTATTAATCATTAGGATATAGTCTGTAGAGACAATAAGATATATTTCTATGATTACTTCTTCCCTATGACACTAAGAATTGATCGAGCTAGAGAGTGTATTCACCTAGAGTAGGGTGACATGTTTTTGATGGAGTATTCACCTCATTTTACCAAGAAAAGTGATTTTTATCAACTCTTTCTAGTAATGAGTAGAATATAGTGAGGCATTTTGATGATGGGATTGTTTTTTCCATCTGATTATAGGTGAACATTATCTTATTGAATACCATATCTTAGATAGTGAATTGGGCCCTCTTCACCAAGTGAAACCTGAGGTAAGCAGATAGTGTGGGATAGGGTTGTTCAAAACTATGAAAAGGTACAATTCGATTTATTGATAGGAATAATATCTTTGTGTCTATTTGGGAGGACAATGTTAGTCATTTGAAATGTACTGATTATTATTTTCTATGTCACCATGGTGGTAGGCCGAGCCATAAGAAGACCTAATATACCAAGGACCTAATTGGATGTCGAGCCTCCATAAATATTGGGCCCCTTTATAATTTTTGTTGAACATTCCATCCAGAACCTAGTGAGAATAGATCTGTATCGAATCCATATTCATGTTCAGGATTAATAGCTCATTATCGAGATATGATATAGAATATTACCATTCAATTAAGCTGGTGCAGTGGATGTGGAAATAGAAGCCAGTTAAATGAGATGTAGTTCCATCTTTTTAGGTTTTCTTAGTGTTGTCAGGATGTACCTTAGGGATGCAAATTAGGAAACTTGCATAACGTGAAACCTATAGTAGAGTAGTATAGTGACGAGCCTTATAATATTTTAGGAACTATTTTAGTAGCCTCTACATTAGTGTATTCTTTATCTAACATTTGATCATACAATTTTTCAAACCTATGGTAATTATAAAAATTATTGTCTTATAGATAGAGAAAATATATAGATTAATGAATGTATACACACTATTAGGGATCCAATAAGAGATAGTATGACAATATAAGGAATTTTCCATTGAGATAAGTGGTTATATTTATATATGCAATCTGTTTTCCCTCAATATGATTGCCTTCAACATCATACTTGAGATGGATTGGTTAGTATCATATCATGTTCATGATGATTTCTATCATTGGAGGGTGTCTTCCACATTACCTAAGGGTTGAATCTATATTAATAAGGGAGAATGGGATATCTAATAAAGTTGAGATGGACCCAATTTTCATGGGATGGGAGGAGTGAAATCCCATATTTTTAGTATTTTTATAAGTGATCATGAACAATACCTATATATTTTCATCTTGTATTGTATTGTTTTAAGGGCATCTTCCTTAATGAAATTTATAGACTAACTTATAAGAGAGAGGTAGAGTTTACTATCATTATAGTTCTTGGAGTAGCACTAGTATCCATTAACCCTTACATTATATAATTTTTTGAGTATAAAAAAACTCTTGATGTAATTATTGGACATGGATTGTAGGGGTTATATATGACCTAGTACTTCACTATGGATTTTACCTATCCTATTTACCAAGAAAGAAGATGAAAATATCAGTATTTATATAGATTATAGAAGGTTGAATATTCTTATAGTGAGTAATTAGTATCCCAAACCTTATATATATGACCTCCTCCATTAGGTCTATGGATACCATGTTCTATCAAAGATTTAATTGTGTTTGGGCTATCAGTAGGTGGATATAAAATCACCTCGCATACCTCAGACAACATTCCATAGTAGATATGTTTTGTAGGAGTATTTGGAATATCCATTTTGTCTCATGAACACACTTTTCATCTTTATGGATCAAATAAATCAGGTTTTCCACCTATATGTAGATTCATTTTTGGTAGTTTTCATGGATGACATCATGGTGTATTGTTATTCATGACATGAACATGTGAAATATCTTCAGATCATGTTAAATAAACAGAGAGAGCACTATATGTGTGATAAGATCACAAAATTCCACTTTTGGATTTAAAAGGATCACTTCCTTGCCACATCATCTTTGAGGAAGGAGTATGAATCAACATACATAATTTGAGAACTATAGTTTTCTAGGTGCATCCTAAGAACATCATTGATATGTGAATTTTATTAGGGATATATAGATATTACAAGTACTTTTTATAGTATTTCTCATGTACTTCATCACCACTCACAGGTATGACCAAGAAAGGCGAAAATTTTCCCTAATATGAGTCATGTAAGGAAGTTTTTTTGGAGTTGAAAGGGAGATTGACTTCATCATTGATCTTGATTTTGCTTGATCCTTGAAGAGGCTAAAACATGTATAATAATGTATAAATCCTTGGTATAAGAGGTACTATGATGGATGGAAAATGAGTTTAGGAATATGATTAAAGTCAATTTAGGCATCATGATTGTAATTACCCAATACATGGTCTTGAGATAATATATATAGTTCATGCCTTCTGTTTTTGGAAGAATTACTTGTTGGGGGATTGTATATTGGTCCTATAGACCAAAAAATCGTCAAATAGATATTTACTTATTGTTAATTAAATCTCAAATAGTGAAGGTGGGATTAATTCTTATAGTCCATTAATTTTTAGATTTTTTATACTACTGAGAAGGGAAATGTAGTGGGTGATTATCTAAGACAAAAAACCCAAACACAATATGTTCTAGTGGCCAGTTATTAGTAGTTTATGTTTTCATGTTTTTAAGATGCACGTGGATGAGAATTATCATCATTAGTATCCTATCCTTTCCAATCTAGCGGGGACATCTTCACTTCTAGATAGAGTAATTATGTGCTAGTTTTCTGATCTTGTGAGAGAGCATTTTGGGTGAAGGCCCATCACTTGGATGAGTCATTAATCAGGATGAGATCTTTAGAATTCATGGATGTATCTACATTTCTTCATAAATTCAAGAGTAATTGATGAAATATTTGCATACCTCTACCTGGGAATTAAATCATAGAGTAAAAAAGATATACCATGACTTACACCACTAGTATTGGTTGTTGGGGAGGAAAAGAGAGATATCTAGTTTCATTTATCTATCTTCCACCTATCACCAGGTGAACGAATAACAACGATGAATAGAAGATATTTTATAGTCATTTCCTAATTATGAATGGAAATGGAATGAAACCACCTTGGATTTGTGACAAGATTATTTATATTACCTAGAGGCATTGATGCAATATAGGTGAACATCAATAGGCCACAAATTTTTATCACTTTTTACCTTTCAGAAAGACTTATACAGTAGTTGATCATGGAAGGATATATACTTGTGAGATTATATTTCTTCACAGAGTTCGAAGAACCATCATATTAGAAAATTATTCATGATTCACATTGTGATCCAGGTAGGGGTTATAAAGGGCACTAGGTTCATCAGAACTTTTAAATAGAACCGATTTACCTATGATAGGTAGTTAGTCCAAGCTTATGACATAGGTGTTTGAGGACATGCTCTGGGAATGTGTCCTTGATTTTATAGGTTCTTGGGATAATAACATACCACTTTAAAAAATTTCTTACAATAATAGCTATCAGGTAACTATTTAGGTGGATATTTATGTGGAACTATTTGGTAGGCTAGGTTATTCACCTTGGTCCTGGTTATAGGTAGGAATGATAACACTACTAGGGCCTCATATTATCTTGTACACATGAAATTAGGTATAGATTATTAAGAATCATATAGATAAAACTCAATATACGAAGAATGGGTATGCCAATCACCATCGATGTCCTCTACACTTCGAGGTTAGGGATTGAGTTTTCTTATGTGTTTCACCTAGACTAGGGAACCATCGAACTAAGAGGCATGGTAAGTTATCACCTAATTTTTTTAGACCCATTGAGATTGTAGGCAGAGTCTGGTTAGAAGCCTATTGATTGTAGAAACCTAATAGGTTCTGATCTATGCAAGATATCTTCCATGTTTTTCTTCTTCCCCATTAATATTTGTACTCATATCACATTGTTCATCTAGATGAGTTCAATTTAGATCTTGATTCTTCTTTTACTAAGAACACTATTAATACCATTGATAATTGAATAAAGGCTCTCTATTTCGGGAATGTTCCTCTACCATGGGTGCAATGACATCAAGGTTGTGGACATGAAAATAAATTGTATTGAGAGACTGATATACATTCTTAGTGGCCAAAAATATTCTCAAAAATGCCATAACACCCTCAGAAAGAAAACTACTGGACAATTTGTTTTAAAGAGGGGAGTTAGTATGATCCCTGAATTTTTTTATGAGGTTTGGATCTTTTAAATTTCATCTTAATCCTTAATTTTTATCCATAATGGTGTACCTAATAGATTAAGGGAGATATAAATAGTGTTCGGGGATCATGTGGTGCTCAATGCTTCAGGTTTTGGAAGAAATATACCAAGCACATGGTTTGTTTAAGCAATACCCATGTGTCTTCCAAGTTTTTTAAAACCACAATGGGTGACGCAAAGAGAAACATGGGATGAACAAAATCATCCAAACCCACATGCCTAGTCTATATATGTAGTGCCACTTAGGCTATGAGCCTCCCCATTTGGGGCATGAGTTGGCCAAAATGTGTGTCCAAATTATAAACCCCATTAAAAATCAAAAAAATTGGATTTCACTAAATCAGTATTTAATAATTAAACCCTCTTATCTATTTCCTCTTGCATATCCTATCCCCCATGTGTGATTCTATTCTTCCTACCCACATTTTCATTTTAATAACATCTTTACTTGAGATCTGAATCAAGCACCATTTATTAAAATATATCCATACCATAAATCTCTTCCATCCACTTCTGTCCTTTCATCATTTATCTTTCTGTATGGAATGATAAATCTATACAAGATTTTATTCTATGATTTCAGTGTATTAAAAGACATCTTTTCTTTCTCCCATTCAAGGCGAATTTAAAAGATAATAATATATGAGGAGTGTACTAACCATCTATGGTAGGTGGTCTAGTTATTTTTCCATAAAGTCTCAATGTTTATATTAATTACTGTTGTTCCATGTGCCTAACCTTCTATTAGAAACCTCCAAAATGTGAAATTAACTAAACAAAATGATATCACCTTACCTATGGTAGTCTTGGAAAACCATATTCCCACCGAAGGATGTTTACCTCAATGAGAGAAATTACTTATAAGTTTCATTATTAAAATTATATGAGCCTTATGTATTAAAATGAATTTCAACAACCACTTAAGGTTTTTTGAGTTAGACATAGTAAAGGAAGTGTAATCTGAAATGAACTAAATTAAAATGGTCGTAAATGTGGTTAGGACCTTCCTCAATATTTTTTATTGATTGATTTATCATTATAAATTAACACGACAAATTGGATTAAGTAAATTATATAATGATAAGAGTTAAAATATTTAATATAACCCTACAAAATGCCATGTCAAGGGAGATACAATATAATGGACTCAAAAATCAATGGAAGAGTTCATTGTGAATAATAAATTAAATGATTTGTAAATTTATTTTTATTACTCTATGGGAAACAAATGAATTAATTTATATAATACCCTAGTTAGTCTCATTAAGAAGGTTCGTTTATATTATACTATCACCAATACCTATTTATTGTAGTGGACTACCTTGGATGAGCATTAAAAAATGCTAATACATCCTACAATTAGTGTTATATAGTTCCATTTTGGGTATACCATTGAAGGGATTAAATGGTTATGCCTTTATAGAAAAGAGAGAGTGATAACATGTTTTTCGAAAATAATTCATTGGATGTATATCTAAGTAAATGGGTTTTTAATGTATACCTTGAGTGTTACCAAGCTTACTTATAAGGAATGACATGGATAGGATCTAGAGAGTAATTAAATATAATGATGCATCTTCCATGTTCATGATCATGATTAGATTTTTTTATATGATTTAAAAAATTGATGGCCATGTTATACTTTCTTCCTTACCACATATCTTGTGGGAATTATGGAATATCTTATGATAATACATAAAGGTCTTGGGTATACACCTCGAGTCCTGGATTATATTATGTATATATATATAAATCCACATATATGTTCATACATATATGATATATATATATATATATGTATACATATATACATATATATATATGGGGTGATATATTTTCATATACAATACAACTTTATCCAAATTAGGTACAATTAGCTGGGAGTCCCTCGTGAACCCGAGCTGACAGGGATACATGTTAATATATTGCTTATTATTTGGTGTACCTTCAAATTTACCATTTTAATGAAATAATAGACGTTTCTAGACACCATTACTATTGTCATACTGAGTTTATCTCACACCGTATTTGGGCTTCCAATTGTCAGCCGAACATATCTTATGGATGTTGGGTGGCAGAAAGGGAAGTGCCCATTCTTTGATATACGATTTCTATAATAGGATGGGGTATGTGATTAATGTACTAAAGTTATGATTGTGATGATATTAGAGATAGATTTTGGATATTTTTTCATCTTTATAGAATGGTATAACTGTAGCCTTCTATCCTTCCATGTATTCCAATTTTGTATATCATATAGACATTCCTTCATTTTTATGTGATATTTATTCTTCTTCTTCGTTTTTATTATATATGAATGATTTAGGCTCCAGGAGTTCCTTTATTATATTTATTTCAAGGATTAATGTTATTTTATACCACTATTTTATTCTATGATCATGAGGGTATAGTTTCCTTGATGTAAAATCACAGAATCACACTAATAGTTGGAATCATATGCCATTAAATAGGTGTTCTCAATCTCTTTTGGCCAATTTTATTTGGTTAATTATTTGTGAACCAGTTCTAATATGTTAAAAAGGAAAATGAAAATGTTTGTAGATACGTCTTCCCACTTCTATATAGGTATGGTAAATTGTTGTAATACCCCTTAATAAATTTTTATCTCTATATTCACTTTTGGTTACACATAGAACCTTAAAGTGTAATTGGATATCTCATTTTTCATATTTTTCCACTAATAATGGTCATGAAGTTCCCTATACACTTTAGCGGTTCCAGGACGTATAGAAAATTTTGAGATATGAGATCATCCTTAAGATCTTAGTCTATTTATGGAATGGATGGAATACATATCCTTTATGATATACATTACCTTATAATTCCCTTGTGAAACCTTCCTAGGTCATTGATCAATGGATATCCATCAATCATCACAATTGTAGGAACACCAATATTTTTCCTACTCAATGCATCTACAAATTTCTTTCTCTTCAAGGGTTAATATTCATTGAAAATCATTGTGTTTAAGAATATCCAACATTATATTTTTTTTCTAATTTAAATTTTCTTTTGGGTGAATATATAATACAAAATTTTGTGGTCTGTGTATATAATATACTTTTTTACCTGAAGATAGTGTCTCCATGCCATAAGAGAAAAAATGATTGAAGAAAAATCTAGTCAATTCGTAGGAAAACTTTGTTCATTAGGATTTAACTTTCACTATACATAGGAAATGAATTTTTAATTTTTCTTAAGAACACATCCAATATATTTTATATATAAATCACTATAGATAAAAATCATTATTATAAGAAGGGTAGATTTAGCACATGTTAACTTACCAATATCTTTTTTAGTTTTAGTAAATTCTATTCAAACTACCCTATCTTGATAAAAAATTCCCCTTTCATATTAAATTGGTTAGTGTATCATAAATACATGATTTTTTTCAAAACCCTTCTACAATATCCTTATAGACTAAAGAAACTATGAATATCAATGATAGTTACAGGAAAATGAAACTCATATACAACCATATTATTAAAAGGATCAACTGATATTCGTAACTAGTTACAATGTTCCCCAGGAACGAAACTTATTTTAACAAAACTCACAATTATTGAATTTACGAAATATTATATCCCTTATTATATTTTCTATTAGGATCTTTATATAATAATCATGATCCTCATTAATTTTCAAATATATTATAATAAAATCAATGAAGACCAAAAAATATCAATTATGTTATAAAAAAACTATTAATTAAATGCAAAAAATATACTCGGAGAATTAGTAATTACAAATGGAATAACAAAAAATCTTAATTTCCATATATTTCTTGAATGGAATTATTTGGGATATATTCTTTCCTCATCATGAAATGATGATACCATGATCAGAGATCAATCATAGAGAATAAATAAGACCTAGAAACCTAGTGGAACGAATCATCAATCCTTGGTATAGGATATCTGTTCTTCAGGGTGATTCTATTTAGTTTAATATAAACAATTTTCGAGCTACATAAAATATTTCCTTTTCTAAAAGTAGAACAGTTTCTCCCCAATCATACAAACTTGGCTGAATAATACCATTCCCCAAAATATCTTGATGTTTCTTCTTTAATTTATATGACTCCATATATATCATTGTATATATGGTATTTGAGTGGGTTAGATCCAAGAATGGTTTCAATGAAAAACTATTCCTCTCATTTTAGTGGAGGTCAAAATAACTCTTCAGGAACAACATCAATTTATTCCTCAATAATAGAAACATTTTCAATCATTATACATTAATTTTCATCTCCCTCTTCTCAAATAATCTTTATAAAGAAGGATATAGAAGGTACTTTAACACAGAGCTCATGCTAGGATATCTCTCATTTGAAAATAACTCTATGTTGTGCATTTATGACCAATAAAAGTTCCTTACTTCTATAGTTAACTTTAGAATTTTACTTTGAGTTCCTAATTATCCATATTATAATGTGAAATTAAACCATGGGAATGACTACTAGATTTTCTATCTGATAATACTGAGTAACATTAGTACTAAAGGTTCTATAAATCGTTGATTTTTTAGAATGGATTTGGGAGTTTTTACTAAAAAAATACACTTTTATAGGTTTTGGGTTTGATTCTACATTATATTCATACATGGATAAAATAATTGAATGTGTCAAACTATAATAAAATAATATACTTTCTAGCTTCAAATGAAAAAATATTTACCTTCCACTAAATCATTTAGAGCCTCAACTTTGACATTAATTATTATTAATGGGTTTTTTCCTCCATTATACTATGCTCATTATGATGGTGGTTTCCCTGCATTATAATTAGATTTGGATATTTATTTTCAAAGTTCCTAAGCTTTCCGCACTTAAAGAATTGACATTTTGGTTGTTATTGATCCATAATCTATATTTCATTTGCATTTATATGGTGATGCTTCACCCTATTATGATAGTTATGAGGTATATGGGCATATATTATATACATGAATCAAATACACTCTAAAAAAATAAATTCCTCATAGTTTTCTGCCCACATTTTTTTAACATGGGAAGTTGAACTTTATTCCTTTCTTTTCCTTGATAAAAAATTATTCCCTAAGCTTGTCTTTATTTCTCTCTTCTTTCCATTCGGCTGATAAGAACACTATAAATATCCAAAAATAAATTCATCCTACATAAGAATCAATAATATCTCATCATAGATTAACTATATAAAATTTCTACATTACTCTATAAATTGATTCTAATTCCCAAAGCAACCAATCAATTGTACCCTTTGGATCCATAAAAAGTAAGAGGAGTACTCAAAAAGTATTTTAAAGTTAATTTCATACATTTACACCAATTTATTATCCATATAATTCATCTTTATGAATTATTTCTCCATTTTTGATCTCATTGAATAGAGAAAATAATTACTTGAAAAAGTTCCAATGAATTCTTCTCACTCTATATCATCAATATCCCTTCTTGCTTTCATATCCTTAATTAGTGACCAACACTAATCAACTTATCACTATAAGAGGAATACTAACAAGGGTGATTTTTATACATATGAACATAAAATTAGAGAAAATATATTGTATATATATGTAATCCTTTTTTTACAATTAATTTATTAGTAGATCCACTAAAATAAGATGTCTGTTGATGCATGAGGAACTTAACATCATTTTTCCCCTTCATGGTGAATCTAAATACTCAACATGATTCATGTTATTATTAATATCCATGATATTTTATTTATCCCCCTCATGAATTTTTCCATGAGGGATTATATCATGTTGGTGATTTTATCAAATTTTCATCCATTTCACTCATCATTTACGTGGTTCCACCAATTCCCCATCATTTTTATAAATGAAGAAAACATAATAGGATATCTGTTACTTATTGTAATATTTTAATTGTAGATGGATTTTATGAACTAAAAAACATGATGAAAGACTTTATTCAACAATTTATGATAAAGAAAATTATATTTTCAACCTATACTTAATAATAGTTCCAAAAAATCATTTGATTAAGCAATAATATCTCCTAGGAGTGTCAAACCATGTGTGCAGCAAGGGTACTTTTTCATGCACTAGGTGAAGATCAATTCAATACCCAATGATAATTTTTGGGCTCATTACCCCTTGGTACATCATTTACCGAGCCAAATCAGATTGTATTATCCATATATCGATTAATTTTTTTGAAACCCATTCCTTTATTTTTTCCCAAAACATTAAGATTTATTATTATATTTATGAATTATCATTAGGGTTCATAATAATGTTTTGTATTTCAACTACGAAATCCCTCCTTTTTTAATACATAAAACATACATTCCATGGTACAATACTTAATAATACAAAGAATATTTTGAGTTTTCGTTATTTGGAAATTAGGAGTGTAATATATGAAAAAAATAAACATTCTCAAAATGAATATGAAAGTCTTATTCATAGAATTATTATAAGTTACTTTGACATCAACTCATATATTAGGGAAAAACATTAAAATAAAGGTTTTAGTATAAATCCTAGTAAGGGAACAAACATAAGAGATATTTAGCATGTGACCATAGGGAATATAAAAAGTGAATTATCATAAAATCCCAAGAAATATCATAATATAAACACTATAAATCATAAAATAGAAATGTGGATATAACCCAAAAGTAGATAATTTATAAGTATATCAAAAATATTTATCACCAATGTGTCATAAATAATAATTTCTATGCTTATTCACAATATTATCATAAAACTTGGCATATCCAGATATTAATTCATTAATCAATGAATTGGAGTGATATTAGGGCCCACCCAAAACATGTATTAATTCATGTGAGCCAAATTGATCATAATATATCATTTCATTAATAACCCATAGTGAAAAATAATGGGTTTTATATAAAAAAATATAGAACATAAGTTATTAAAGACATGAACATTTTATCATTATTATATCAACAATAAGGGAATGTGAATTCAATATAAGAAAACAAGCAATAAAAAAATATTTTCACTAGTAGGAAACACCTAGATACAATTAATAGATGTTTTTGTATAATTGATATAATAATTTCTATATAAAAAGAGAGAAATTAATGAAATGAATTGAGCATCACGATATATATTAAATGTTGATTATGGAAAGGGCGTAATGAGAGGGAAAAATGAAAACCATTGGTTGAAAACATTTTGTAAATAATATAAAAATAAAAAGTGATGAAAAATAATGTAATTAAACAATTAAAATACACACCAAAAATGTTTTACGCCACTGGAAAAGAAATAGAGGGGAGTTTTCTTACCTTAAAGAGATAGTTCTTAAAATTTGACTCAGAAACCATAAGACATTAAAGAAAACATGGATGGATTATCAGAGAGTTTAAATTCCCATAAATTCATGGTTTATGGATTTTGAGTGGATGTGAACTATAGATGGGTGGGTATTTATAGTAAAAGTAAAGGAATTATTAATTAACTTCCATGTATAGATATCAGAATCCTAATTTGTGAAAACTTAATAATCATTGGATTTCTATTGGGGGTTTCTAATTATTTTAGAAATTTATAACATATTTTATAAAATTTTAAACTAGTAGAACCAAAATTAATTTTTTAATATTATTTTGAAGATGGAAAAGTAATTTTTCTAGAAAATATAGTTTTTTAAACTTATTTTTTTATTTTAGACCTTGGAAAGTCATTTATAGTTTTGGAAAAAAAATTAAATCCATTAAGAAACATAGTTTTAAAAAATAAAATATTTTTTTGGCTAATATATTTAATAAATTTTTATTTCATTATTACATATATTTGAAGTCATAAAACATAAAAACAACAGAAAAATGTTTTATTTCTACTCACTAAAAAATAATATATTTTAGAAAATTATAAAATTTTTAACCTTACCTTATTTCTATGTGTTTATATAAAATAAAATTATTATTTTAAAAAAGACTTCTATTAATACATTAATTCTATCTTTTAAATAAATATTTTGATTTATTGGAAAGTAACGGTTTTTATGACAAATTCAACTTTCTAACTCTTAAAAATATTTCCTAAGACATTATAAAAGTATATTATAATTTATATTTAAATAAATATTTTATTAAAATTATATTAGATTCAAGGGAAATTTTATTTATAATACATTAATTTATTATAAAAGTCTATTAATTTATGAAAAATATAATAATTATTTATTTTTATTGAAAAATATATTAACAAAATTCATCTAATATTCCATTGTATTTTATTAATTAAAACAATAATGAAAATTGAATTTGAAGAAATAAATATAACATTCATTAAAATAAAATTACACTTTTATGATTCTAAATTATAGATACATAACCCCTTATTACACAGGCATACACCCTAAGGGTAATGTGTGTGACAATGTTAGTTTCTTAGGGTGTATCAACTAACAATGAACTAATGGTGGTATACACTAATTTGAACTTCACTTTTAGAAGATTTCATTCAAGCCTCAATTTTTAAATTTTTATATTAGGATTGGTCAAGGGAGAACCTTAGTGACACTACCTCTCTTCCATGTTCTGAAAAATATTCTTAAAATGGAAATACTCTTCTGGTTGAATCCATCATTATCCATTATATATATTATAATTTTATATTTTTAGTTAAAAAAATTCTTATGATAACCTTAAAATTTTCATTTATCCCAAATATAATGTTTACTACTGGTTATATTGACCAATGTTAATATTGACCAATAGTTAGGTAATAGTTAGATATGCACTATCAGTTTTCCCTTAATACCCTATATACACTCTATAATTCATCAACATTTACTAATTTATTCCTGGTGGATTTTATGATTACATTGATATATTAAATTATATTCTTAATGTTAATTTCTCATTTATTAATTTTTATTGAAGGTTAGATATTCATTGAATGTTTTTATCCAATGAAGTATGCAATTGTATAGTCCAAATTCTTTGGTTTTTATATCCGTATACTAGTCCAAGAAATAGTAATCGGTATTAATAATTGACATGTAATATTATTTTTATGATAGTACATCAATGTACATCTATTTATAAATATAATAACATTGTTATTAAAAAAATAAGAGTTAATTTTTTTAATCAAAGAATAAATTTTAAGGTTTTTTAACATCTCGCCATTCATGTAAAACATGCTAAAATTTAACGTATTTAAAATATTTATTAATTTTCCCCTTGATTCCAAAAGTTATGAATATTTTGGATTAAATTTAAAAATATAATTAAGATTAAATTCATATATAACAAATTACATGGATTCTATATAATATATGATACTTCCAACTAATATTTAAAATCCCCCCACTTTAATAGTTTTTCACTCATCATCCTTGATCATTTTTTTTTCAAATTGAATTATCATGGAAACTCATATAGATTCAAATATATTATTCCCCTTTAAAATATCCTTAGAATAAATTTCATTGGAAATAAAATGCAACCATTTTCTTGTGTAACTAGTGAACCTATGTAAAACATTATCTATCCAAGCATATAAACTTCAAACATATCCTTAGGATCCTTAATAATTATTCTCACCATTTTTAAACATTTTTAGAAAACATTTCATACACATACACAATCATAATGGTTTATATGGTATTGGTATTCATTATAGATAAATTGACTTCCACCATTACATTTATTGAATTTTATTATTTTCATATATTCATAAAACTCAATGTACCATGATCTTAGAGATTTTTAAAACCCATATATTTCCTATTTCTATTTACACAACTTTCTTCCTATTATTCCAACATAAAACCATGCAGTTATTCCCTTTATACGTATTCATATAGCATTATATTTTGTAATACCTAGTTTACATCCATTTGGAAAACATTAAATAACTTCTAATATTTAATATTATGGAATATCTTGATAGTTTCATGTGTATAATATAGAGTAAGGATTTCATCAAAATCAACCCCTTTAGTTTGTGATTACCTCCAATATTTCATCTAGACTGTGTTTCTATCCACTTTTACCATCAAAAATAAATTATTTATTAAAAATTGTCTTCATGAAACAAACTTTTCTCAATGGGATTAAAAAAAGTTCCCATTTTTCATTCAATTATAATGAATCCCATTCTTTATTCACAGTATGGATTTATTTTTTATGATTTAATGCTTCATCAAATATCTGAGTTTCATTTTTTGACAAAAAATTAATTTCACTTGTATCAACAATTAATCTTCTTATTCAAAATCATGATTTTGTTCCCTAATAATATTTTTAGAATTATCATGATTCCCAAGAATATAATTAAATCTTATAGACATTAACCCTTCTAATTATCACTGTAGCAAGCTTAAAAAGAATATTCATTCTAAATTTATGTCTTCTCTATAGTTTCTGAATAACTCTTTTATCTTACAACATCACTCACAAAATTTATAATGATTTAGTTTTTTTATATTTTCCTTTTTTTTAACTATAACATCATAATAGTCAACAATTCATTCTAATATATTATTTTAAAATATTAATGAACACTTATTTTGAATGTTTAGACACCCCAATACTTTACCATATTTTCCATTTATATTAAAAATATTTCTTTCATGCTTTCTTTATACATAACAATATGTTGGATTGTGGTCAGACAATACCAAGTCGTTTCGATAGCATTTAAGACATACAAGACCATGATTAAATGTTTACATAACATTCCATGAATTTATGATATATTTATTGTTATATTATATATTAAATAAAATGTTTTTAAATTCACCAATACATTTTGCTGACATATGATAATAAAAAATCCGGTTTTACACATAGTGAGATCTATTTTTCTAATGGAAGTTTTCTACCTTTTAATAGATCAAAAAATTTAAAATGAAATTTTGTCACATTAAAAAATTTTATTTTCTAAAATAAAATTAAATTTTGAATTATTAATGTATAAATTAAATTATGGTGAATTTTTGGTATTTTTATAAGAAGTTTCATATTTGATGAATAGTGAAAAAATACTGCATTTTAGTCGAAAACTAACTTTTCATTTAACCAATTATTAATGATAAATAATATTTTAAATTTATTTTAGAGTTAAAGTATATAAATTAAACATATATTAATATAATTTTAGTCATATGGATAATTTATTATTAAAAATAAAGACATTGTGATCTTTTGAACATTTTCTATTTAAATATCATCTTTCTTGCCACGTCAATGAGATTATCTTGAAATTTGTTTTATCAAATTTTGAAAATTTAATTTGGAAATATATATATATATATATATATATCTGGAATATTTTGAATATTAGTATTTCAATAATTCCATCTTAATTTTTGATTTTAATAATAATTTAATGTAGATAAAATTAATTATAGTGATTATGGTACAAATGTGTTTATGTAGTATTTAAACTTTAATTATAGTGAGAAAACCTCCTAGACACTTGTTCAATACCCATTTTATGGATATATATAAAAAATTTTAACCTTATTCAATAATTTAATGAATTTTTGAGACACTATTACAAGAAATAGACCTATATAATAAATTAAGTAAAGAAAAAGATAAAAGGAACCTTCTTTGCCATTAATATCTATAAAGCTACGTGAATGGTAAAAAACAAACTAGGTTCGGTTATAAATATTATTTTGAAAGATATATTATCTTATTTTAGCATAATAAATTATCTATAATATTTATATATTAATTAGTTACTTAAAATTTATAAGAAACACCAACGTAGTAATTATTTAGTTTGCATTTATCTAAAATTAATTACACTAAATTTTTTAAAAGTAAATTAAATTGATTTATTTATTATATTCCATTAATTGTTTAGATGAATATATCACATAAAATCGGTGTTAAATTAAGAGATTAAAATTCAATCATAGTCTTTATATTTTTGGAATTTAAATTATAAAAATAATTTTACAACTAACATTATGGTTAATTTATAATAAATGATATTTTATTAAAAGATTTAAAATTACTAAAAATTATATCTTATACAAATTTATTTTTAAATGTTAATAAATATCATATATAGTCTATTTATGGACACATTTATATTTTATAATAACCATATTGAAACCTAAACAGTAAAAAGATTGTTATCACAGTTCGTGTTAGAGTAGTTTTTTTAAAGATTAGATGCTCTTCGGTTAAAACTAATTTCCTAAAAACGCGGGATTTTTAATTTTTAAATTATTTAAAATATTTAAAATTAATTTTTTATTTATTTTATAATAAATCCCAATTTAAATTAATCTAAATGATTAAATTATCTAGGTTAAAAAAATTAATTACCCTAGTGAAAACCCAAAAAGATAAAAATTGGTTAACTTATAAGTTAAGGAAAAAAATAATAAAAATAATTTCCTTTTTCACTGGTGAATCAGTGGATCGAATGTAAATTAAATTAATTCCATTATTTTATAATTTTTAGGAACATTTTGTAGGGATGTCCAGTCAATTGTTTTTACCTTTTTATATTTACAAGAATGTCACTCCCCACCCCTATCAAAACACATTCACTCCCCTCTATTATTCACAAATATCAGTCCATTTGGATGATTAAAAACATTCCAAAATTCTAAATATAATCATACCTAAACTCACTATATAATCCTAATCTTGGTCATAATCCAACTATTGTAGGTTTTTTTTGTAATGAATAAGGAGTTACCCAAAAAAGAGGTAACATTTTCCGACGAGCTCTGTAGTTTTGTTTCATTGTAAATCCTTTAATTTATACTAATATATTTATCATATAATAAAAAAATTATAATAAATATAATGATATTTTGTTATATTAATTTTATGACATACACATACAAATAGTAACATTAAATGAGATACACAATCCTTGTTTGTGTTTACGTCATACTACTGCCTCGTAAACTGATGTGACTCATTCTTCCTTAAACACCTATAAAAGTTTATAATAATGATTAAAGTAAATTTTTTTATCTTATATGTGATATTTAAAATTTAAATATACTTTTTTAATTCTTATATAACACATGATTTCACTATTTCAATTTTTTGGGAATACGATAACATCATTTTTGTGCGTGGGGACTACCTCCTCTTTAAAGCAATGTGATTCATTCACGCCTTACATGGAATGTATTGAGTATGGGTGTAATAAAACTATGTGAAATATATAATATAAATATGATAATTTTAATAATATATATATATATATAATTAAACTGATATTATTTTAATACGATAAGAAAATGGAAACATCGTTCATGTGTACGCATGACCTACCATTTTTGTGAATAATGTTTTTCATTTCCTATCTCCATAATTTATGAACAACTAAAAATTAATATATAATAAATATATATTTTTTTACATAATTTCATACATTATTTAGATGTTAAAATCATGATCTATATAACATTAATTAAACTAACAAGTCAATACATACTCGAAAAACTAGGCAATTAATAACCAAAATAGTACTAATTGTGAAAATTTACAAACAAATGAGTAATAAGATATTATAAAAAGACCATATATTATATTAAAAATTTTATTATGGTTATATTATTATTTAATAGCATGATATAAAAAATTATATATTATTTTAAATGGTGAACAAAAAAGGGTGTGTAAGGTAAGGGGATTTCCAATCTCACTTTTATTTCTATAAGGGGTATCCAATATTCATCACTCATGTATTTTTTGTGGTGTATATACTAACCTATGACATGTAATATCATAAATTTAATTTATTTAATGATATTTAAGGTTTCAATTCATCTTATTAGTTCATGAATCTCTTGATTCAAATATTACTCAAGTAGTAAGGACTTTCATCTCAATTTACATTCCAATGAGTCTTTTTTTGTTTTTAAGCACCCATTCACTTCTATGAGGTCTATATAATACCCCTTTGAAATTTAATGTCATCATTCCTAAATAATTCTGGTTATTTTAATAAACACTTTAAATTATCTCATCGAAGGGTATTTGACTTGAAAATCACCAAGTAGAAAAAGTTATCATAAAATATAAATTCCTTTTGTTTTTGTTATCTTTATATTGAAGCAATCACTTTTTTTGTAATTATTTTCTATCATAATAATATTTCTATTTAATATATATATAATTTTATTTGGTATATGATTATTTACCAAACCATATTCCTTTTTATATGATGTTTCTAAATTAAATTTTATATGATTTAATAAGGAAATTTTGATAAGTTTGCGTCCTTTACTCAATACAGATATTTGAATAACTCTGATTGTTTTACACTTAATATCCACTTATATTGGGTATATTTATATTTTTCACACATAAATTATGTAGTTGATTTATCCATAATCTAAGGATACCATCTTTGAACAGGACTTTGTCTCAATCTCCTTTCATTGAGGTATATTTTGTTTTATACACAACTTTATTTTACATGGTGTATAAACCCCTTTGACTTTTGATTTTATTCAAAAGGAATATTTTCTCTGCGAAGAGTTTTACTAAACAACAAAAAGTATGTTTCTTTTTAACGTACAAAGTGACAACGACCTTTCCACCACCGCGAGTATTATCTAATCTTTGTATTCCTTAACAAGTTGTAATGTTTTTAAAAGAAAAATAATTACCATATAATCTTTTATGTATTTTGTATTGAAAATGGTTTTTATTAATGTTTTTATTATATCAATGTGTTGTATTGATATCTTGTTATTAAAATGTGGAAATGTTATGTTTCCTTTATGCATGTTTTATGTGATACAATTTTGTTATGGTTCTAGGGAAATGTTTATGAAATCGGGTGGTTCTGTGATAAACTAAGGTCGGGTGAGCCCGAGATAGCTCTCCAATGCATTGGGTAACGCAAAGGAGTTAAACACTAAGGTTTCTCTGAAGATATTTATGGAATATACTGTGATGGGTATTCCAAATGTAACCATGAGGGTTACTCCATACGTAAGAATGTTACGAATTCATCAAGTTAACTTTAAGTCTTATGATTTATATGAGTTATTCATAAATATTATGATTTCATAAGGTATGTTAAGTTCTTATGTTTTATGAGTAAAGAATGTTTTCATTGATTTTTATGTATACATGGACTAATGATTTCTTCCCGTATTTTTATATCTCTTATGGAGATTTTTATGCTCATCCCATGTTTTTGAAATGTTTTTCACAGGTTAAGGGAAAATTTCATGATGTGATGATGGTGTCAAGGAAGTGTCAATAAAGAATCCATGTTTTATTTTAAATATGATTCCTTGATTGGAGAAAATGAATACTGTCTTTTATGTAACCACCTTGTTTAAATGTGGAATGTAATGCATGATTTATGATCTAATTCTCTAAAAATCTAAACCCGAAAAGATCCTCAACGTGTATTCTTATAATAACATAAGATAAAGTAATGTTTAAGGCTGGGGCCTTATAGTAGTTATTTTAACCACCCATTTAATAAATTTAGATTTATTATAATTACATAATAGAACCACACTTACACAAATATATAATATCTTATAGGATCCGTTTATGACATCTTCTAATCTATATATTAATTTTTTTTTATTTTTTTGAGTGTTAACTACATTATTTTTCATGTATGATTTTATTTAGTTGTTCTGGAATTTATACTATAATATTCAGGCCCAAATGTACACTAAACAGGTAGCCAGACAGGTCACCACAAGACCTCAATCACATATCCATGAATGCTAGAGGTAGTCGTCTTACAGCGAGGGCCGAGGGTTTGTCTATGGGAAGACTATGCCCTAAAAGATCTCAGTATGTACAGTGATAAACCATATATAGTAGTGGAATCAGTAGATAAATGAGTGACATCAAATTAAATATTAATAAAATACAAAGCAATGGAAGAATAATATAATAACAGAGTAAAAAGTGGATAATTCCCAACTACAACAATGCATGTACGATAGGTGATGCTACATGATACTAATAGGAGATATAATATACAATACATTGAGATAGAAGAAGTCACCAATGAATAATTCCTTGATAATATTGAGTACTAACTCAATCTTGTTCTCCCTAGGTCCCAAGTATGTATCATATCACTTGTAATCAATCCAACTACCTACAGACATGTATCACAGCTCAGGTACCCCAGTGCTATGGTGTCCTGAACTGGATGTGAGATATAAATATAAATAGGCTTGTACCCATGGTGTCTAGAACAATCCATATTATTAAATATAAATTGAGAGGTGTAACATATATAATAAATTCAAAGTGGTAACAAATTAAATAATATTAACATGGTATGGGCTTTTAAAAGGACACCCTTCCTATACCACCTACATCAAACTATGCCAAGTCATTAAAAGAGTACCTTTGAAAGTAATAATATGTCTGTTATGATCAATGAAAACAAGTAAAATATAGAATTCATACCCTCAAGCTTGTTCTTCATCCTGGGGTCTAATCTACATGGTATCACTAAAGTTTTCTAGTAATGTAATAGAGAAACATCACAAGTTCACAAGGCAACTCATATAAATAATAATAGATATATCTTATATAATTCAAGCTACTAAAACAAGTCTGTAAGATCTAGTGGTGGAGTCTGAGCACATTAATGTAAATCTAAAAAAAATCCTATGTATATTTATTGTACTTCTAAAAAAATATAATACAACTGAGTCCATCCAAGACGATCCATACGGAATCCCATGTATCACATCAGGCATGGTGATATTGAATCCTTCCCAGGTATCTCGTGTAGGGGACCATGTATCACACACATAATGGAATATCCATATTTCCATTGGATCCATAAATATTATCTCACATAGGGAACTCGTATCACTCATGTATATAATAACCACTCGGGAAGCCCTCTCTTAGCAAGCCAAAGCACCACCCCCAGCATGTTAGGTAACAACCAATCGAGCACAAAGATTTTGTCCATGAGTCCTTAATATGGAAGCCCTGTTATATAGCTAGTTCATAAGAAGTGTGCCAAAAATCAAGGAACATATCCTAGAAATTGATAAATAATTAATTTCATGCCAAAAATAATTGATTCAATATCACATTCTTTCCATTCAATCTAGCTGTGAAATTTAATATGATAAAGAATGGTATAATTTATATTGAAAGGAATTAAGCAACGAGGATTATAATTTAAACTATTTTAAGTCATCACCGGAAATTTAATAGAATACGATACTAATTATACCAAAAAATTTACTATAGTTGAATCTATTCAAATTGATAAAAAACATATCACTTAACAAAACAAGGCACCCATCATAATATAATGTGAGCAATGCACACTATAAATATCATATGGAAACCCAAACAGCAAACAACCATGAAATAATTAAATCACTACTAATTTATTTTATCTTGTCTAATAGTGTACTCTATTGGAGGGGTTTTATTATAAATACATGTCATTGTTTATCGAACAAATAATTTATCATATTCAAGCATTTCATTCAATGATCGTAATTCAACTAATCAAAGGAAACTGTTATTCAACTTATATAAAGAATAACATTATTAATTCATTAATTTATATGGAAAAGGAAAGGTATCATATTTCTCATTCAACTCCTACGTTAAAACCAGTTATCAAATTAAAACATTAATCCAAAGTGAACCCCCATTAAATACATATGGCAACACATGCTAAAATGGATGGTGTATGAAAAGGTGTGTCCCCAAGAAAAGTTAAACACCCTAAACATGATTTCATCATATTCAATTGTCACTAAGTACATTACAGGAAAACAAAGACAATTTAATACTCATAAAAAGCATCGAAAGAAGGTTATGATGAGTGGAACCACAACATAATGTCTAAATGAATCAAAATGATAGAGAAAGAAGCCTTAGAACCTTGCTATAGTGTAGTTCACGTATCATTTTTCAATTGAATATATAGAACCTCGTTGATGGGTTTTATTTGAAATCATTGAATTTTATTAAAAATATTAGTTTCATAAAATTCAAGGAGTTTAATTCATCTCAAGGAGTAAGGAGTAATGCTTTGAAACAATTAAGGGTGTTATGCGTGTTTTAAATATATGGAGGAAAATGCATAAATAAATTAACAACATGAAAAACTTCATGGAATATTCTAGAATGAATATTTTAAAAATAGGCATTAAAAAAAATAAGAAAGGACTCCTACCTCAGGAATAATACCAAGACAAACACTTTAAAACTTGACACTTTGATGAATATTTCTCTATACATGAACAAACATATGTTTCATATATATACATACACACACCCATTAATCCATTGAATAAATTATCCAATCCATGATGGAATATCTATAAAGAAGATATATATATATATATACATATTAATATATATGAGTTAAAGCCTTTAAATAGCCACCAATCACACAACAAACAATACAAGGAACTCAGAAACACAGTGGCATGAACCAACACCCCTATGAAAAATATCCAACACCCTCAAAATTAAGAAATATAAAATTCTAAATGGAACTAAAATGAAGGAAAAATGAAGAAATCACCCCAAAATGATGGTGGTGAACCATAAATCTACGAACCGCTTCACCTTTTATAGTGGTTGCTGAAACATGAGAAATGATGACATACGAGACCCTTCGCATAACCTGTTATTTAAGGAAGATATAAAAAATTGGATGAGATTCAACCTAGGATTTTGATGGACCTCATCGGGTGATGGGGAGAGGAAACAATCGCTGGAATAGGGATGAAGGAAGGGGGAAAGTGCATACCTCAATGAATTGGAAAACAAAAGGGTAGAAATCCAGGTACAACAAGTGTGAATATAGGATGCCTAGAGGGGAGGAGTTTCTCGTCGTGGAGGACCCCGGAGGGCATCACGTGATCTAGAGGAGGATTGAGTGAACCCCCTTTATCTTTTTATGGAAACCTAAACAAATATTATTATTATTATTATTATTATTATTATTCAAACTTTTTTAATTTTTATTTACCCTAATTATTTTTACTTTAATTTTAATTTAATAGATATTATTTCGTTAAATAAAACACGCGGCTCAAAGGTGTACCAACTATATAATTATGTTTCGTTTCTTAGTTTTAATAATTACCCATATAGTAATTTCCAAAAAAACTAATATTCCCTTAGAATTTACCTTGGATCAAATACACGAGTAATTATAACCACCTCACCATAGAACATCACATCCTAGAAAAGCTTTTAAAAATAATAAAAAACATCACCTAACCTAAAAGGGTTTTGAAGTTTCATTTAAATTACCTTGTTATGTTCCCAAGAATTTAATGTAACTTTAATAATTTCTTAAGAATACGACGCTTAAGACTTTAATACACAAGGAAGTGCTTATTTCCTAATATAATCACATAAACCACACCTACCCAAGCCTGTTTACCTAGATACATGAACACATTGTACCCACAACAAGTATCTATCCAAATGTGCTTCCCACATTAATATTAACATTATAAGGGTCTAATTCCAAGCCAAAATTTCTTCATCAATGGAATTTTCTTTCAAATAATTCCCTTAATAATTTAAACGACACTACTAACACGATTCTGGGATTACCAAGAGGCCGATTCCACACTGACCTCATTTAGCCTAGTTGATCCATGTAACACCTGAGACTTTTATAAGAATTTTTTTTATTTTATATAAATCATCAAGGGAATCTTTCACTACACACAACACTAGCTTGGCTTTCTTTACACGCAATCACGACCTTCCTTGATAGCTTCTGTCGTACGCAATACCGAGTTTCACTAAACAACGATATGCTATTAAAATATTATTAAAACTAGCTGTTATGAATAGTAATAACCACTTTTTGAAATTTTGTAAATTTTATTTTCCAAAATGGACTTCGTTTTTGGATTCGGAATATCAAAATTAGCCTAGGGTGAAATTTTGATATTTTTCTGGAAACTCTCAATTTTTGATGAATAGTGAAAACACTGGGTTACTATTTAAAAACCGACTTTTTATTTAAATAATTATTTATTTTATTTAAATTTATTTTAGGTCAAAATTGATACATAATACCTATATAAGTTCAATTTAATTCATTGGATTAATTTTATAATAATTTTAGATATATAAAAATTTTATTGAACTTTTCACCGTCTTTTACCCACCTCCTAGGAGAATTTGAAAATTTACATAAAACTTAACTTTACCGCTTCTGTGAGTATAATTTCAAAATTCCGAGAGACATGGTTGATGTTAGTATGTAAAATGTGGTTCAATGAGATGAAAATAAATTTTGGTGAATTGTAACTTTTTTACTTTTATTTACCACGGTTAAAAGTAAATAGGGTAATTAAAGGTAAAAATGATATTATTATTACCCTAACACATGTCCTAATTCTATTGTATAAGTGTAATTAGACAAAAAAAACCTTAGGAATATGAGATTACCATTTAGACCCACTTGGATTAGATTAGGACATTTATTATAAATTTATTTAAAGAAGGGTTAAAATAGTTAAAATCAAAGTTTAATAAGTAAATAATTTTTAATATAGGGTTATACATAAGATAAATTCTACTATAAATATTAATTAAAAAGATAAAAAGATTTCCTACATAATTTTATTTTATTTGTAATTTTTAGACAATAAATAATTTAATTTATTTATAACACAAATATGATGCAGTAATTATCTTATTAATGAAATATTGACATAATTTATGTTATAAATACCCAAATAAATGTAATTTGAGACTTTTAATGAATTACACTAATTTTATAGGTTAATATGACATGTTAGTATTGATTTAATTAACTTTATTAGAACTAATAATTCTGTTATTATTTTCACAAAAATCAATTACTAAATAGTGTCAAAATTGACATAAAATAGTTTTTAAAACAAATATTATATTATTAATTGTTATTTTATTCCTAAAAATCTAAGGTTCGGCCATATTACTTAGATAAGGTTATATATATTAATAATAAACAACTTGGGGATCGTTTGGCTTGTTATAGTATTTTTATTAACCTTATAGTGTAAGAACACAAAAAGACACGGTAAAAGTAAAATTATCTAAATTAATGTTAAATATAAATGATAAGGTTAAAATAGTAAACTAAACTTGTAAAAATTCTGTTGGATGAGAATACTTCGACCCATCCCCATCTTAGCTTCGAAATAAATCAATTTGGAGCTATTTAAAACCAAATATGGCTTTATAATAAAATAATATTTTCAGTTTTTCCAAAGGTGCCCCTCTCCTCCCTTATAAAAGGGAACCTCCTCCCTCTCTTCCTCACACCACTTTGAGCCTTCAAGCTCGGACAACCCCTGTCAATTTCTCCTACAAACGTCCCTATAAACATCCTAGAGGTCCTGGTATTATTCAAAGACCATTTTTAGGGCCCTAAAATGAGGTCTCAAAGAAGCGCTTCAAAGAAGAGGTAATGTCCGTTACTGATTCTTTCAAATTTATTTCTTATTCCACTTCTTCTTCTTTAGTTGTTTCATTATGAATTAATAACATCAGTATCACTCATATAATTATATGTTATTATAAGTATTAAAAATCCCTATTTCACCATATATCCATCCTATGGTAAATGAAATCACCGCGCATGCGTACGTACGGAATACCGTCTCCACGCCGTGGTGTAATATATTTTCCACCACCACCTTACTTGGATGGGTATAATGGTGTAAAGAATAAATATATATGATTATTTTAAAGTGATATTGATTCTGAAATAGTATACATACACTCCAATACAATTCCACGATCATGGGAATGATATCATCGCTCGTGCGTACGTACGGAATACCGTCTCCACGATGTGATGCGACTCGTTCTATATGATTTTCATTGCATAATGATTACATAAATGAATTGAGTGAATAAATATGATATATATTACACTAATAAAATTTTGGAAATGTGGTATCTATAACCTAAAAATAAGAATAAGAACTTATTCGACAAAACACGCATGAGAACAAAAATCAGTAAACACCCGAATAACAAGTAACAATGAAATATTACTAATAAGAAGCTAAGAATATGACCATATATGATATCATAACAATGATTATGATTCTCTAATAAGTCAATAACATTATTTAAATCATTATACATGAGGTTTGGACACTTACGAAGCAAATCGTACCTATGGTAAGGGAAAATATCACAATCTCATTTTTATCCGAGATTGTTTATACTTTGGTATTTACTGGGGTGTATTTTATCATCCACATACAAGTTCAATCAATATGTAATATTGTTTCCATCCACCTAAAATTGGTTAAATCCAATTTTACCCTTCGGTGAGTTTTTAGTAAAGGATATGAAAGTAATCTTTTGTCGTTTTTCGTATGATGTACTTTTTTGACATTTCCGACAAAAGTACGAGAAGAATGTTTTTTTAATTATACGGCATGAATGGATTTTTAAAACATTATTTCCAAGAAGATTCCTTTAAAATTTTTCATGTTTATTTTTAATCAACTTCTTTTAGTTTAAAATTGTATGACATGTTAAGAATTGAAAATGTTTTTGAAGTAGAAAGGATATTTTCCTCAAGAATGGAGTTAAAGTGTTTTATCAAAACTATTTTCCATTTAAGATAATATAGGTTTCTGTTTCTATCCCTATTATTACATTGATTTGATTATGTTGTGATGGAATTATTTTTATGAATTCCTTTATCATATATGAATTGTTTTATGATGTCACGATGTTTATGAATCCCATTTTTATTACATGGGTTTTGCTATGATGTGTGGTTTATGATTTTGTGGAAAACATAAGAATTGTATCATTATGAGATTGGTGGGACCTATATCTCCCTCCAATGCATTGGGTAAAGATTTTATATCTCATCAGATGGACATGGCTAGAACAGCAGGTTAAACCGGTTCAGTGAAACATGACTGAAACGAGGAATGAACTCGGTTCAGAAATAGACTTTGTCTACTAAGATAATCTTGGCAATGAGTCTTGACTAATAAGAAATGATTCTCTATGATTATGTGTGTATTCCAAAAAACTTCATGTTTTAAGTTATGATTATTGTGATTACATTTCACTACCATGATTTATCCCATGTTATTAAAATATAATCTCTTTTGCAGGTTAAGATTTCCAAAATGTTATGTTCTTATGAATATGATGTGATTGATATTTCTTTTGTTTACCCTTACTGAGAATTTGAGCTCACCCTTTTGTATGTTTTATTTCCCCTGGTCAGGAAGAAGGTTATTAAGTAGGATATTCCAAAAAGGGACTCTAGATATGATGAAATAAATGGGAGGCAAAATAGATGCTTTATGAATAAGTTTTTTATGTTTCCCAGTTTCTAAAGACTCTATACCTATATGGTCCTTTCCTGGTTTTGTTATATGTTGTAATAAGGGTTATTTAATTTTGAAGTAATAACAATGTATGTAAAGTATGGGTCGTTATAGTTGGTGTCAGAGGAAAGGTATAGTCAACCTTTGGAAACTAGGATGTGAAAGCCCTAGTAAGATTCCTAAGGATAAGTCTATGCATAGAACACAATCTTAGTGTTTTAGAAATGGCACTAAATAACCTAGGATAAGACCTTAAGTGTGAAATTTTATTCTTGATTATGTGGTTTTCCTATTATAATTAGTGTTTCCCACACTATTATTCTTGGTTTTTGTCAATGGTTGGAACCCGAAGGAACCGTGTTAATGCAGAATGCGACGGGCAGTGCAATGATTATCCTCCTGAGCAACCAAACGTTATGGGATCTGGAATGAAAAATATTGTAGCCATTCTCACACAACTTTCTCAAGCTATTAATCATGCATGACTTCCAAACGAGCAAAGGAAGGAGAAACATTCTATTGAATCCTTCATGAGGCATCGCCCACCTTCATTCAACAGGTCTACTGATCCATTAGTTGCTGAACAATGGATTAGTACTACTAAAAAGATATTTTCAATTCTTCAATGTTCTGAACATGATAAAGTCATCTTAGCAGTGTATCGTTTGGAAGGTGATGCTGATCAATGGTGGAATCTTATCTAGAATACGAGGAAAGAGGTGAAATTGAGTCCATGGAATGGGACGAGTTCAAGAACTTATTTTTCAATAAGTATTTCCCTCGTATTCTTCGAAAAAAGATGGAGAAGGAGTTTCTTGAACTAAAGAAAAAGGATGATGAATCTGTTGGTACCTACAAAGCAAATTTTACAAGACTTGAAAGGTATGCGTCTGGTATTATTATCCAACTTGAGAGTAAGAACGATCGTTTCTTTAGTGGATTAAAACCAAGTCTTCGAAGGGCGTTGGCCATAAGGGACTTCAATAGCTACGAGGAAATCGTTCGATGTGCTCTCGAAGTTGAGATGGAGATTGGAGTAACCCATCAGTCATATGGGTTTGATAAGAAGAGGAAAATGGAATTCAAAGGAAAATATAAAGAGCACACTGAAAAGAAGATGAGTTTCCCTTATGCTCAAAGTGTGGAAAGAAAAATGGAGGGAGTTGTATTAAAGGGACAAGTAAATGTTTCAAATGTGTAAAAGATGGTCATCGGGCATTTGAATACTGAAATGATGTGAAGAAGATGTCTAGTGATGCGAACAATGAAAAGGATACAAAGAGTGAACCTCCTACACTTTAATGTTAAAAGTACAAGGAAATGGGGCATTATACCAATAAATGCCCTAATCCAAGAGTTGTTGATGATGATCGACGTCAACAAACTCTTAAGGCTAAAGACAAAGTAAAGTCATATGCAATTTCTATCAGAAATGTGTAGTATGATAACGAAGTGGTGAAAGGTACACTTACCATCCACTCTAAAGTAGAAAATGTTTTATTTGATTCTGGATCCACCAACTCCTTTATTTATGAAGAATTTTCTAAGGGTATCACCATATTACCTCAACAATTAGATGTTGAGTTAGCTGTGACAACCCCTAATGGAACAACATTTGCATCAAAAGTTTATAATTCTTCTCTGATTGATGTTTGTGGGAAAGTGCTTCCTACAAATCTTGTGATCCTCCCTATAGTGGAATTTTATGTGATTCTTGTCATGGATTGGCTTTCTCTATATGGAGCTCATATCAATTGCAAAATAAGGGAAGTCACATTTCATATTCCAGATCAATCTATGATTGTCTATCGATGCAAGGATGAACATAACCTTCCGGTGGAAATTTCTTCCATCTTATGGGTCTTGATTCCACTAAATGAAGGTTATTTATCTCAAATGGTTGGTGAGAATCTCATGATTAAGAATATTCAAATTGTATGAGAGTTTGACAATGTCTTTCCGGAGGAATTACTGGGTCATCCACCAAATCGTGAAGTTGGGTTTTCAATAGAACTTGTACCGGGTGCTTTGCCTATTTCAAAGACACCTTATAGAATGGCCCCAATTGAGTTGCTGGAATTAAAGAAGAAACTCCAAGAGAATCTTGATAAGGGATTCATATACCCTAGTGCGTCACCTTGGGGAGCACCTGTTCTGTTTGTTAAGAAGAAAGATGGATCAATGAGATTATGCATTGATTATCGAGAACTTAACAAGATCACTATCAAGACCATATTTCCTCTCCCGCGCATTGATGACTTATTTGACCAACTACGTGGAGCTCAATACTTTTCCAAGATTGATCTTCGTTCAGGGTATCATCAATTAAGGGTCAAAAGGGAGGATATACCAAAGACATATTTCCGTACAAGGTATGGACACTATGAATTTATAGTGATGCCATTTGGTCTTACTAATGCCCTTGTTATCTTCATGGATCTAATGAATATAGTCTTTAGAGACTATCTTGATCAGTTTGTGGAAGTCTTTATAGGCGATATTCTTGTCTATTCAATGAGAAAGGAAGAACATGAAGATCACTTAAGAATTATATTGAAGACCCTGAGAAAGGAGATGCTTTATGCCAAATTTACCAAGTGTGAATTTTGGATTCAAAAAGTTTCATTTTTGGGTCACATAGTCTCAAAAGAGGGGATATCTGTGGATCCAGCAAAAACAGATGTTATCAAAAGATGGTCGAGACCAACAACAGTAACTGAGATCCGAAGTGTTCTTAGTTTTTCTAGATATTATCGATGTTTTGTGAAATATTTCTCACGATTATCTAATCCACTCACCAAGTTGACTCGGAAAGGAGTTAAGTTTGTTTGGATGGAGTAATGTGAAGAGAATTTCAAGGAGTTGAAAAGAAGGTTATCCAGTGCACCTATACTCACACTTCCTTGTAGTGGAAAAAGGTTTGGGATCTACAGTGATGCATCCAAGAAGGGATTGGAGTGTGTTCTTATGCAAAATGATATGGTGATAGCTTATTCCTCACAATAGTTGAAAATACATGAGAAAAATTACCCAACTCATGATTTGGAGTTAGCTGTGGTAATATTTGCATTAAATATTTGGAGGCATTATCTTTATGGAGAAAGGTGTGATATTTATACTAATCATAAAGGTTTAAAGTATATTTTCACACAAAAGGAGCTGAATATGCGCCAAAGAAGATGGTTGGAGCTGATTAAGGATTATGACTGCTCAATTCATTACCACCCTAGGAAAGAAAACAAGGTTGCAGATGCATTAAGTCGACAAGACCATGACAGTTTATCCATTATGAGGATCACAAAAGATCCAATATTTATGGATTTACAAAGTATGGATCTTGGAATTATAATGAAAGGGGAAAATCATATCTTTCTCAAATGAATGTTCAACCATCTATACATGTGAAGATTAAAGAGGCACAGAAAGAATATGTAGAGTTACAAAAGAATGTGAGAACTGTTTCTGAATTCAACCTTGATTGTGATGGGATAATTAAGTTCAGGAATCGGGTTTGTGTTCCTCCCATCCCTGAATTAAAGAAGGAGCTACTGGATGAGGCTCATAGTTCTTCATTCTCTATTCATCCTGGAAGTATGAAGATGTATAGGGACCTAAAAGAGTACTTCTGGTGGGATGGAATGAAAAGAGATGTTGCTGAATATGTCTCTCGATGCTTGGTTTGTTAGCAAGTTAAAGCTGAGAGACAGAAGTCTAAGGGAATGTTACAACCATTACCCATACCCGAATAGAAATGGGAAAACATCACTATGGACTTTGTCATCGGACTTCCTAAAACATCCAAAGGCAATAATGCTATTTGGGTCATAGTTTATCGTCTTACAAAGTATGCACACTTCATTGCTATTAGAGAGGATTTCTCTCTAGATTAGCTTTCCAGGATATATGTAAAGGAAGTGGTAAGATTGCATGGAGTACCACTTTCTATTATATCGGATCATGATCCGAGGTTTACCTCAAAGTTCTAGCAAATTCTTCATCATACTCTGGATACATAGTTGAGTTTCAGCACTGCTTATCATCCATAGACAGAAAGTCAGTCTGAGAGGAAAATTCTAACTATAGAAGATATGTTGAGAGCTTGCTCTATGGATTTCAAAGGTGGTTGAGATCAACACCTACCTTTGGTGGAATTTTCTTATAATAATAGCTTTCACTCCAGTATTCAGATGGCTCCTTATTAATCTCTCTATGGAAAGAAATGTAGGACTCCAACTTGATGGGACGAAGTTGGGGAAAGAAAGAAATTGGGTCCTGATCTTGTTGATGAGATGGCAGAAAAGGTCAGATCTATTCAATAACACATAAGATCAGCTCAGAGTCGACAAAAAAGTTATGCCGACAACTGAAAAAAGACATAGAGTTTGAAGTGGGTGATAACGTGTTCTTACGAATATCTCCCTGGAAGAGGGTCATGAGATTTGGAAATAAGGGAAAGCTGAGCCCTAGATATATCATTCCTTTAGAAATAATGGATCGTGTTGGGAAGGTAGCTTACCGATTGGCGCTTCCACTGAATCTCTCTCAAGTTCATGATGTGTTCCATGTATCTCTCCTGAGAAAGTACATACCTGATCCTTCACATGTACTCACCTCAAAAGTTGTACCGCTGGAACAAGATCTTTATTATGAAGAACAGCCGATAGAGATTCTCGATCGTAGTGAAAAAGTCCTAAGGAACAAGACCACTCACTTGGTGAAAGTTTAATAGAGGAACCACCAATTAGAATAAGCTACATGGGAGCTTGAGGATATGATGAGGGAGAGGTATCCTCATCTGTTTGTTACAAGTGATGAATTTCGAGGGCAAAATTCATTTTAAGGGTGGTAGAATGTAACACCCGAGACTTTTATAAGAAATATTTTGTTTTTATTTTATATAAATCATTAAAGGAATCGTTCACTACACACAACACTATCTTGTCTTCATTTACACGCAATCGAGACCTTCCTTGATAGCTTGCGTCGTACGCAATACCGAGTTTCACTAAACAATGACATGCTATTAAAATATTATTAAAACTAGCCGTTATGAATAGTAGTAACCACTTTTTGAAATTATTTAAATTTTATTTTTCAAAATGGACTTCGTTTTTGGATTCGGAATATCAAAATTAGCCTAGGGTGAAATTTTGGTATTTTTCTGGAAACTTTCAATTTTTGATGAAAAGTGAAAACACTGGGTTACTATTTAAAAACCGACTTTTTATTTAAATAATTATTTATTTTATTTAAATTTATATTAGGTCAAAATTGAAACATAATCCCTATATAATTTCAATGTAATTCATTGGAGTAATTTTATATAAATTTTAGATATATAAAAATTTTATTGAACTTTTCACCGTCTATTACCCACCTCCTAGGAGAATTTGCAAATTTACATAAAACATAATTTTACCACTTCTACGAGTCGAATTTCAAAAATCCGAGAGACAAGGTTGATGTCAGTAAGTAAAATTTGGTTCAATAAGATGAAAATAATTTTTTGAGAATAGTAACTTTTTACTTTTATTTACCACGGTTAAAAGTAAATAGGGTAATTAAGGGTAAAAATGATATTATTATTACCCTAACACGTGTAATAATTCTATTGGATAAGTTTAATTTGACCAAAAATAACCTTATGAATAAAATATTACCATTTAGGCCCACTTGGATTAGATTAGGACATTTATTATTAATTTATTTAAAGAAGGGTTCAAATAGTTAAAATCAAAGTTCAATAAGTAAATAATTTATAATATTAGGTTATACATAAGATAAATTCGACTATAAATATTAATTAGAAATATAAAACGATTTCCTACATAATGGTATTTTATTTTTAATTTTTAGACATTAAATAATTTAGTTTATTTATGACACAAATATGATGCAGTAATTATCTTATTAATGAAATATTGACATAATTGATGTTATAAATACCCAAATAAATGTAATTTGAGACATTTTATGAATTACACTAATTTTCTAGGTTAATAAGACATGTTAGTATTGCTTGAATTAACGTTTTTAGAACTAATCATTCTATTATGATTTTCAAAAAAATTAATTACTAAATAGTTTCAAAATTGACATAAAATAGTTTTTAAAAAAATTATTAGATTATTAATTGTTATTTTATTCCTAAAAATCTAAGGATCAGACAAATGACTTAGATAAGGTTTTATATATTAATAATAAACAACTTGGGTTTCTTTTGGCTTGTTACAGTAAGTTTATTAACCTTATAGTGTAAGAACACAAAAAGACATGGTAAAAGTAAAATTATCTAAATTAAGGTTAAATCTAAATGATAAGGTTAAAATAGTAAACTAAAATTATCCAAATTCTATTGGATGAGAAGATTTAGACCCATACCAACTTTAGCTTCTAACTAAATCAATTTGGAGCTATTTATACCCGAATATGGCTTTATAATAAAATAATATTTTTAGTTTTTCCAAAGGTGCCCCGCTCCTCCCTTATAAAAGGGAACCTCATCCCTCTCTCTTCCTCACACCACTTTGAGCCTTAAAGCTCGTCCAACCCCGATCAATTTCTCCTCTCCACTTCACTAGAAACATCTTAGAGGTCCGGGTGTTCTTGAAAGACCAAATTTAGTGCCCTAAAAGGAGGTCTCAAAGAAGCGACTCAAAGAAGAGGTAATGTTCGTTACCAATTCTTTCAAAATTATTTCTTCTTCCACTTCTTCTTCTATAGTTTTTTCATTATGAATTAATAAAATCAGTATAACTCATATAAGGATATGTTATTATAAGTATGAAACAACCCTATTTCACCATATATCCATCCTACGGAAAACGAAATCACCGTGCGTGCGTACGTACGGAATACAGTCTCCACGTCGTGGTGTAATATATTTTCCACAATCACCTTACTTGGATGGGTATAATGGTTTAAAGAATGAATATATATTATTATTTTAAAGTGATATTGATTCTGAAATTGTATAAATACACTCCAATACAATTCCACGATCATGGGAATGATATCATCGCTCGTGCGTACGTACGAAATACTGTATCCACGATGTGATGCGACTCGTTCTACATGATTTTCATTGCATAATGATTACATAAATGAATTGAGTGAATAAATATGATATATATTAAACTAATACCATTCTGGAAATGAGGTATCTATAACTTAAAAAGAAGAATAAGAATTTATTCGACAAAAAACAAATAAGAACAAAAAGCAATAAACACCCGAATAACAAATAACAATGAAATATTACTAATAAGAAGCTAAGAATATGACCATATATGATTTCATAAACAATGAGTATGATTCTGGAATAAGTCAATAACATTATTTAAATCATTATACAGGAGGTTTGGACACCTATAAAGCAAATCAGACCTAAGGTAAGGGAAAATATCACAATATCATTTTTATCTGAGATTGTTTATACTTTGGTATTTATTGGGGTGTATTTTATCATCCACATCAATGTTCCCTCAATATGTAATATTGTTTCCATCCACCTAAAATTGGTTAAATCCAATTTTAGCCTTCGGTGAGTTTTTAGTAAAGGATATGAAAGGAATCTTTTGTCATTTTTCGTACAAGGTACTTTTTTGACTTTTCCGACAAAAGTACGGGAAGAATGTTTTTTTAAACTTATACGACATGAATGGATTTTTAAAATATTATTTCCAAGAAGATTCCTTTACAAGTTTTCAAGTTTTTTTTAATCAACTTATTTTAGTTTAAAGTTGTATAACATTTTAAGAAAGTAAAATTGTTTTGCAGTAGAAAGGATATTTTCCTCAAGAATGGAGTTCAAGTGTTTTATAAAAATTATTTTCCATCTAAGATAATATAGGGTTCTGTTTCTATCCCTATTATTAAATTGATATGATTATGTTGTGGTGGAATTATTTTTATGAAATCCTCTATCTTATAGGAATTGTTTTATGATGTCACGATGTTTAAGAATCCCATTTTTATTACATGGGTTATGCTATGATGTATGGTTTATGATTTTGTGACAAAAATAAGAATGGTATCATTATGAGATGGGTGGGATCTATATCTCCCTCTAATTCATTGGGTAAAGATTTTATATCTCATGAGATAGACATGGCTGGAACGGCAGGTTAAACTGGTTCAGTGAAACAGGACTGAAACGAGGAATGAACTCGGTTCAGAAATGGACTTTTTCCACTAAGATAGTATTGGAAATGAGTCTTGACTAATAAGAAAGGATTCTCTATGATTATGTGTGTACGCCACAAAGCATCATGTTTTATGTTATGATTATTGTGATTGTATTTCACTACCATGATTTATCCTATGTTATGAAATTATGATCTCTTTTGCAGGTTATGATTTCAAAAATGTTATGTCCTTATGAATATGATGTGATTGATATTTCTTTTGTTTACCCTTACTGAGCATTTGAGCTCACCCTTTTGTATTTTTTATTTCCCCAGGTCAGGAATAAGGTTATTAAGTAGGATATTCCAAAAAGGGACACTAGATATGAGAAATAAATGGGAGGCAAAGTAGATGCTTTATGAACGAGTTGTTTATGTTTCCCAGTTTTTAAAGACTATATACCTATACGGTCCTTTCTTGGTTTTGTTATATGTTGTAATAAGTGTGCTTCAATTCTGAAGTAATAACAATGTATGTAAAGTATGGGTCGTTATAATCCAAGTCCTCATGAAAATACTTAATGGACACAAACTGAACTCATATCCACCAAAGGACATGAGATAAAAGATTATTCACTGACAATAAAAATTGAACTGTAAAGGAATAACAAGTCTATCCACTCTTACCAAATTATCTAGAAGACACCTGACTTAGAAAACCAACGTATTACAGAGTGAACCACAATTCCTTCCACCAAGGAACCTTTTATTTATCATGGAAACATCCAAAAAACCTCAAATACATATTCTCGGGATGTTCCATTGTCAAAAAACCAAATAATCATTTAAACTATCATGCCTCAGCACAACTAAGGAATAACCGAGACCCATCCCACTAGTGTCGTGACCCGATAAACACACCTTCGAGCCTGACTACCAGTCTATGAAAACTTTGGGTTCATATAAATTAGGTCTAAGGAACTATACTAAGGTATTGAATACATCATGTTTACAAATGAGATGTTGGGTCCTGGAAAAATTGTCCACATCACATCATCACCTGAGCCCATAACTGCATCCATCTGGCAGCCGAGTTAGAAGTAATGACTAGTGTCCAAGAGTCTATCTTGGAAGTTCTGACATGGGAACCCTTGTTCACTCACAACCACCATGCCTCATGTAAAACCATTCTTTAGCATGAAACACAGATAGAGAACTTCCCCAAAATCTCAATAGATTTAAAATCATTAGTACGGTGAATGACTAATTCTCTCAATGTGTGTCAAGGATGATGTCAAGATAAGAGACATGCTCTAAGATTAGAATAATGCACTAAGATGAAGTTATTAGTTTCCAATAAATCATACATAATTACTTAAACAAAGAATAATGAAACCACAATTGGTCGACTTTCAATGATGAAGCTCAGCCTCACCTCTCGATGTGTCATTACAACCAACCACAATGACTTCTTTCCACTTGAGTCATTAAGTGATCGCTCAAATTTAGCATCCAAATTCCATCCAAAACCAAATTCATTTCTCAATGGTTTCAACCACAACCAACCATTAAATATTCATGATTCTAATAAAGCACTGACACATTTCAAAACTTGCAATCCCCAAAGGTAATCAAGAGAGACCAACCATGTCAAAAAGTGAATTCCTCAATTATGTTCCTTATACATGAAAGGAAACATTTTCTATAACTAACATGAAAATCCCCATATCTTAAGTTTCTTATTAATTGGAAAAAGAAACATAATAGAACCTGAAAAGAACACTAGTTCATATTTACCTTAAACGAAAGTGTGATGCTCCTCTAAGTCACACTCTCTAACGTTGATTCATTAGACAAGGAAACAAAAACCAAACTGACCGGTATGTAAAAACACACAAGTCTCAAGATAGTCCTCCATAGTATTAGTATGAAATTGTTTATTTAATGCATAGTTAATTATACCTAGGAGATAAACTGAGACCATACACAATAACAAAAGGCTCAATTATTTCATTAAACTTGAAGGGTTTGATTTATCATTTAGCACTCGATGGTACCTCATATATCAATGCATACTACCCCTAGGTTACAAGAGAAAATGACACATCATAGACACTATCCATAGGTTTTCCAATCTAAGCATTCCAGTAGCAGGTTCTTTCATAATAGATTTATATCAGAGTCTTACATCACCATAAAACATTTAACCTAGATGATATCATGCCAAGTTGCCCATCATAGAGGAAGAGAGAAGGTTAAATGACCAATGAAACAACCAACCATGCCTAAGGATCTGTAACCAACTAAAACCAAGAATTAATCAATTCTCATACCCATATCTAAATCCAATAACGACACAAACAACCATATGAACAATAGTGACATTAGAAGATAAGAGTACTACTATGGGAAATGAAACTCCAAAAACACTAAATGTTGGAAATCTCACTATTCAAGAAAGGAATTTAAACACTAATTGTGCGACCTACCATGTACTATCCCCTCATGGGATCCAAATTGATTGACCCATAATGAGGTCATATCGAAAAAATTTCAACAGGCTCAAAATCTGATCATCAAATCCATTGCTAAAAAGAAAACAACATATGGAAAATGATGCAGCTTCCAATCCAATGTAACTCAAGAGAAACTCAACTATACTTACAAAAGGGTTAAATCTATGTAAATTAATCTAGGTTCCATTTCAAATCCCTTTACATATTTTTCAAATTTAATCTTTAAACACTTAATTATTTAAAGATAAACATCATGTACTAATTTAAAAAAACACATGGCACTTTATTTAAAATTCATCTCAAAGGATAATTGGATAGTGTCATTAAAATTCCATTTTAAGATTAAAAATATTACAATAATTTATGTCCCGTAATCATTAAGAAATTTATGAAATAAACTCCTTTTTAACAGATAAGGTGAACTACTAGGGTCCTAGTATGCCGACATGGGTCCATAAAAATGCAACCAATGTTACTGGAATAGTTTTTTTCTTCTAAATAGCCAAACTAGTTATCTCATAATGAACATTCTCTAACTGACCTACTTGGGTCCATTTGAGAATTAATATTGTTGACAAGTTTTTTTTTGATTAGAAACCAACATATTTTTCATTTTAATCATTTCAAGACGAATCATACCATTATATTTAATATGGGCTTCCATTTCCCAATTGATGAAGCACCCATACACTTTAGAAACATAAAATTGGCTCACATTTATCATAAACAAATTACATTAAAATTTATTATTTAGAAACCTTACACATTTTGAGAACAAAATTAAAATATATTTACATATAGATTACCCAAGATGGCTTGAATATACATTTTACGCTTTTCCAGTTAAATATATAACCTACACCTCATAATTGAAAATATGTTCCCATTAATTCCTAACACATATATTTCTATCCTACACAACCAATTAAATATTGAAACACAAGTATCAATTTTTTAAGAAGTAAGATAGAAGAATTTTAAAAAAAAGGATGCATGGTATGTAAGTGAGAAAGAGAATTCAAAACATGTAGGAAACATAGAATATAATTACCTAAATAAGAAAAGGATAACATGATAAAAAAACAACAAACATGTTATACAATTAGTCATACTAAAGAAAATAAAAGCATGTCATGATTCTCTAGGCACAGAATCATAATTAGTAGGAAAGATACTATTGAAACTATATTTAATAGAATATGCATGACATTTTTAATTATAATGTTCCTATAAAGATTCTTGTATGCTTCTTTATTTCTATACTAGGCCAAGGGTAAAATAACATAATTCACATGAATCCCCAAGTTTCAAAAGTTACACCATTCATTCAATGTTAAATTATATCAACTGTAATAATAAAAAGCATCAACATTAATCCCATATCATGGTAGTGTCATTTCCCCGTACATAGGATGATTAGCCCCATCCAAAAATATTTACCATGAACCAAAATATTCCATGTCTCATGTCTACCTACCCAAAATAGTAAGAGAATGGAAAAGAAAATTTCACTATTTAAACTTTGTAACATCTTGTCCCAACTGACCACTAAACCTGTAGCTATATCGGGCACCACAAGACCTCAAGTGAATCTACCATAATTAATGAGGATTCCAATTAGTAATTAATATGTAAGGTGTGTCCATTGGGTGACTATTCCCTCACATAGCAGAGTATCCAAAACAATAAATATTAGATAATAGTGGAAGCACTAGATAAATGTTATCAAAAACAATATTAATAAAATATAGAACAAAAAATAATAATGTAATAAATGAACAAAAACTTGCCAACACCAATTTTCAACAATTCATGTATGACAAGTGATGCTATTGAATACTAGTAAGAGATACAACAGACAATATAATACAATAAAACTTTTTCCCAATGACTAACTCTATAAGCATCATGAGTACTTGCTCAGTCATATTCTCTCCAGCTCCCATGTATGTAAAAAAACACAAGAAGTCAATCCAAATACTAGTAATCTTGTATGACTACTTGGGATCCATAGTACAATAGCATCCCATGCTGGGTGTGAGATAAAAATCTCTGTAGTTCAACACCCACAGTGCCTAAGAAAATCCATATTATGATATATAAATTGAAAGGTGTTCTATATATAATAAATTCAGAGTAATAAGAAATTAAAAATAACCACTTGTTTTGGGTTCCAAAATTGACAATCATCCCATACTAATTTCTTTGGCCTATCCCGGGTGATTGAAAGAGTACATATACAAGGAATAATTTGTATAAATGGCCCAAAGTAAATAAGAATAACCAAAAAGGCATACTCTTAATCTTTTTCTTCATTTTGGGGTCTAATATACATTTCATCACTCAAATATTCTAGTAATATAATGGGGAAACATAATAAGTTCACAAGCCAGATCATATCATTTATTATAGATGCATCTCATATAATTCAATAAATTCAAAAAATTTCATCGAATCTAGTGGTAGATTCTGAGCCCATCCTTGGTGATCTAAAAATAATCATAGTTATCATTATGGTACTTCAGATATAAGAAAATACACCTGAGTCCATCCAAGGTGATCCATACTAAATCCCAAGTGTCCCTAAAAGAGTGGTAACTATAATTCTATCCTAGGTATCTCACATAGGGGAAGGAGTATCAGCCGAGGCTTGGCTTAACCATCTTTCAAATGGGTACATCCATAGTATCTATACTAGGGAACATATATCAATCACGAATATATTAAAATCCTGATAATCCCTCTCCTAAAATTCAAAATCGCCACCCTATGTGCATCAGGTCATAAACCATCACGAAAATAGAGTTCTTCAATGATTCTTTAATATAGAACCCATGTTCTATCCACATCCTATAACTAATGAACCAAACAGTAAAGGTTCATATCGAGGAAATGCATAAATATAAAATTCCATTCCAACAAAGAATCATTTTCATATAACATAGTAACCATTTATTCCTCTTATGAAATTTAATCTAGTCAAAAATGGAACAATTTATATATAAATTCAGTAAGAAAAAATTAATATCATTTAAAAATTTGAATGTCATCACATTAAATTCAATAAATCAAGAAAATAATAGTACCAAAACATTTAATACTATTCAAGACATTTAGATAGATCAAGACAAGAACACTAAACAAAACAAGGAACTAGATATAATATAAAGTGAGAAATTTCACATGGTATAAATCATAAGGAAACACTGACTCCAAATTACCAAGAAAGAATTAAATCCCTAATCATTATATTTATAATAGAAGTTAGTGTGCCTCAATTAGAGGGGCTTTATTATAAAAATAGGATTATTTTTATCAAAAAAATATTTAGATTATTTACACTTTTAATTAAAAAATCACAACACAATTAATTATATAAAGACATAATTCAAATTATTTAAATAAGAAATTTATGCATGCATAAATTTATAAGGAAATGTACAGGGACCCTATTCATAATTTAACTACTATCTTAAAACAGGTTATCAAATTAATACGCTTATCCAAAGTGAAATTCCATTAAAATCATAAGGAAAATTTGGATAAAATGTAATGTGGTCCCAAAGTAGTGTCCCAAATCTAAGGAGAACACCCTAAACATGATTTATATGAATTATACTATTGTTATGAACACTAAAAGACAACCCTAACAATTTAATATGTGAAAAAAGGATTCTATGAAAGGATCTGACAAGCAGCACAATGATGTGATGTCTAAAAGAAATGAAATAATGGGAAATAAGAATAAACACTCCAATAAAAGGTAGTTCGTAATTATCCAGATAAAAACATCACTCCTCATCAAGGTGTTTTATTATAAATCATGAATTTGTATTAAAAAAATTCATTTCATTAAATTAAAAAGTTCAATTCATCTCATGGTGTAAGGTGTATTGGGTATGACACAAGTAAGGGTAATAAGTGTGTATTAAAAGAAAGACAAAAAATTCATAAATAAATTAACATAAAAAATATATCGAATATAAAATAAGTAATGTTTTAAACAGATTCATAAATTGAAGGGCATAGGCAAGGGATCCTATCTCAATAAATAGACCAATCCAAACACTTTTTCTCTTGATTGTTTGATAAAAATGTCTCTATAAATTCATGAACAGAAATTTCCTATATATATTCCCCTTCATCAAATGTACATATTCCCCTCTCCAAGAGGGAATATGTACAGGGAATATATATATATATATATATATATATACAAACACATACCTATATATATGAGTGAAAGACATCGAAGAGACACTAAAAACATAAAAAATAATACCAGGAACCCCTAAATATAGAGGTAAGGACCAAAACACCAATGGAAAATGATAAGAACCTCAAAAAATTATGAAATCCCCAATTATAAGTATAGTGAAAATGAAATACGAATGAAAAAATGACTCCAAAATGATAGATGTGAACTATAACGATCCAAACTAATTCACATTTAGTTTAGTTTGCTAAAACATGAGCAATGATGACATAGAAGACCCTTCACAAAACCCACCATTAGAGTAATACACACAAATTTTTTGAGCCTCCACCTATTGTTTGGTCAAACCTCACTAGGTGATGGTGAGAGGGAAAAACAATCGTAATAGGGAAGAAAGAAGAGAGATACAACATACCTTTAAGAATCAGACAAGAAACATGTGCAAATACGAGTGAAAATGGCATAAAGAGAAGAGGATAAAAGGTTAGGAGTTGCGCGACATGGAGGATCCATGGGGAGAGTCACTCAATCACACCAAGGTTTTTGAATTCACCCTTTATTATAGTTTGAGTTAGGTTCTCAGTTATTTTTTGTCGGAGCCAGGTGTGGTTGGTTTGATTTTTTGTGGTATTATTTCCTTTTATCCTTAGTACAGCTTTCCCTCTTGGGGTTCCTATGATTTTTTTAGAGAAAAATATATTATTTAGTGGGAATAGTTTAGCACACGGTTGGATCATGCCTAATAGAAACCATGAACCCTACATAGGTAACCATGTAGTAGGTTGCAGGTCTCTGCCTGAAGCAGTAGCACAACATTTTCTTGGTAAGTCAAACTTTTCATATTAACCATCCGGTAGGTAACCTAGTCGGCCTAGATGGGTGCATGGTTTGAAAAACCATGTGGATTAATCATTCTTATTTTCCATGTCATTAAAATTTGGTTTCTCTCTTTTTCTTATCCTTGATTTTCATACCTAATCACAATTTATTCTCCTCCATCAACCTCCTCTACCATAGTAGCCTCTCCTTTCTCCAAGTTCTCCCTTATACCCACATTCATGGGGTGATTTTGGTGCAGATTCATCAAGGAAACTCCAATTATGTGATTTCTCCCTTGTTTTATCCTTATTTTTAGGGTTTCTTTTATTATTTCTTTGGATTTAATTTTTCCAGTGGGTAGGGTGGTCGATTTCGTGTTTATTATTTCTCAATATGGGTTGATCATTATTTTTTTGGTTTGATCATTCCTTGAACAGGTCTTGTGGCGGTGTATATAGGGTTTCACATCTTTTTTTGGAAGTTTCTTCTCATGAAGTAAATGGTTCTATGCTCTATATTTTTTAGATAGTTTTATTTTCTTTCTTGGTTAATATCTACATGTTTCATGTCACATTTTTTGTATTGGAAAATGTGTTTTAGAAGGTCTTGGTTTGATTATGTGATGGAAATGTATTTTATAAAGAAAAATGGGTATGTTTTCATGTTTGAATTATTTTAGTGTTTAATTAATATTTTTAATTAATTTTTTGAAGGGGAAAACATGTTTTCAATAGTACCTAATGTGCGAATGAGTTTGGATGTAGGTTTTTAAATTAAAATGTAATACTTTGGATCGATGTATTTATTTTTTCACTCTTAATTATGAAATGTAAATTTTCTAAATGATGATAATCATGGTTTAAAAATTATCTTTATTTATTTTTGGATTTATAAAAGAGATTAACACATGAAATTGGATAAACAAAGGTGTTATTTTCTTATGATTTGTCAAATTGAGATTTATGAATTGTGTATGTGAAGTTAAATACATTTGAAAGTAGTTTCTGGTTTGTGTAAACTAGAAAGTGGTCTGGTTTATGGAAAATGGTGATTTACTAGTATGTTTATAATTCCTGTCATGTGTAAGTGAAAATGGGTGATTCATATAGCATGTGAAATGGGGTTGAGAACAACAGAATCCTAAGTATCTAGGTGGGAAGACATGTTCAAGTATTCTAACGATTCGAAAGTGGAAATGTTCCAGTTTCACATAGATGGATTGACATGTAAACACTAACTAAACTATGATGATGATTGGATACCACTTGGCTCATAGGGTTTCTCCACCTAGGGGATCATGAACATGAAAGTTGTGATCATGGATTTTACACTACTCTATACTGAGGCAAGAGGTCAAAGTTTCCAACTCAATATAGTTTGACCATAGGGATATACCCATGGTGCTCTATTGGGAAATGATGCATATATGTTATTGTTCAAACCATCAGTATACAGTGGAACTTGTATGTATTTTTTAAAATTTTATTTATTTACAATGAAATTGATTTTGAAATGGGATTTTTGGAAAATGTTTTTCATTAATAATGGTTCCCAATAAAATATTTTCATATAAATATTTATAAAAGACGTTACATAAATGTGCATGTTATGTTGTCTTTAAATTATATAGTATGGAATCCTTTTATTTGTTTGGAATCTATCCATGATTCAGATCACACCGTACAAACACCATTGGGTGTATATTGACTGGTTCTTTTTTTCCCATGTTAAGGAAAGGTGTGTCTTGGATATATTAGTGGTTTAGGTTCTAGTGCTCCACATATTATAAGTACAAGTGGTGGCGGCTTCTGGATGATGTCCCTTGGGTTTTCTGGAGTTTTATATGTCATTTTTAGGTCCTTATTTATGATTTAGTATTTTTTATTTTTATTAAAAAATTATAAACCATAAATCTGGAAATTGGTTATTCCATGTTTGGTTGTGAACATTCAATTTTGGATTATTTATTTTGTTTCATTTTTATGATCATAAAGTCAGGTAAAATCTAGTCCCTGCTTTATTGTGGATACCCAGGAAGTTGTTTTTAGCGTATCGGGTTCGTGCAGTCCCTTCAGGCCATGCCACAGACCGGGTCTGGTGCTGGTTCGGATGATAACCCAACTAGGTTCGTAATAAAATGGTATCAAGGTAGGTTCATACTTTTGGGTCATGCTATCTAGGGAAGTGTCTGGGTAAAGAAGACCTTGGATAAGCAGGGCTTGATTTTTTGGTTATAAGTAATGTTCCTAGCCCACACACCACATGATGGGACATGAATTTTCAGGGGAAGTTGTGTTTTGTTTTGGTCATTTGGTTCTTGTAGTTCATTGGTGTTTGGGAAATAAAAAATAGTCTTTTCCAATGGTCTCGGTGAGCTTTTAGTGCCATGAAAGCCATGTGAAGTAGGTTACATGGTCTTGGAACACTCTCTGTGACAGTTGTGTGACTAGAATATGGAAACAAATCATATATCGGTTTCACCCATCGACACCATTTTCCTCTTTAACTATTCAATTTCTTTTTAGGTTCTGAAAATTGTTTGAAAAGAACATGTATAAGAATTATGGAAAATAAATTTTAAAGTAAAAAATTATTCAGTTCTAGAAAGGTTGAAGATGATTTTTTGGAATCTTTTTAATGGAAAGTCTTAAAATTTGAATTTCTATAAAATGGTTTTTGATTAAATTGTGGATTTTATTATCAATACAGGATTTTGGAAATTAAAATTTTTGGTGAGTATAATTGGAGGTTTGTAAAACATGGATTACTTTAAATCTGGTTTTTTAATTCAACTTTAATGGAATTTTATAAAATAATTAGAGGTGTTCTAAATGAGTAGAAATGTTTTGGAATTTATGTGTGAAGTTTGAAAATGGGTTTTATTTTTATTATTAGTGTTTTTATAAAAAAAATCATGTGATTTAAAATGGGAAAGAATTGAGAGAATGGATGTGTAGGTTGAATGTTTTTTTGGAAAGTGGAAAGTATTTACTTTTGATATTTGGTGTTTTTATGGGTGACAACATGCATGGGTTATGTGTGGAAAATGGATGAGTGTTTTGTGTGGCATGAGAACATGAATGTGTGAGGCCCATGATGTACCATTGGTGAATCTAAAATACACATATCCTATTTTATTTTCAATTATTGTTTTTAAGAGAAAATAAGGTGTTTTGGAAACTAGTAGTGTGTTTCTCATGATTTAAGAACATCACATATGATTTGATTTGAGATTAGGAACTATTTTTTCATATTGGTGTTTCAAGTTTGAGTCTTTAGAAATGAGACATATTTGAGATAGTTTTTATCGAGTTATTCTAAATAATGTTTAGAGAAGCCTTTGTGGAGGTTCCCTTTGTGTGTTTGTTGTTTGTTTATGGTATGTTTTGTTCAACGGACCAATTTGATTGGGTTTTAAATTTTCCATATTATCTAGTGTATGCCCCAAAAAAATAAATGCTTATCAGAAGTGCATCCATATTGATCCGCCAGTGGAAGACCCTCCAAACGATCAATGTAATGACTTTCTTCTTGGGCTTCAAAAATTGAATCCATATATCTTCCTTTTTTATTAAGGGGATATTCTCACATCAGGAGAATGGATGCAGGGGGATTTGAAATATTTTTTATTTTACATGATTCATTTGAGTCATTAATTTAATTCTATGAAACTTTTAATCCAAAAGGTTCGGTCTGGATGCTGTGAGGGAAATCCCAATGGGGGATAGTAGAAGTGGCTGGGGTTTTTGATGTTTGTCATTTTATAAAAAGGAATTTGGATCTTTCATCATTTTATTATAGGTAAGTGTTCATTCTAGTCCACCAATGTAGAAAATCTAGTCATGAGAGGATATTATGGCCACATGAAAAAATGATGTGCTGCTCAACACTCATATTAAAGTCCCTCTTCTTATAAGGCTTTTTTACTGGTAATGGTCACAATCAGTGGGAATATTTACTATAGTTATCTATTTTAAATTCAATGGTGGATATTGTGGAACCTTTTGAGAACTATTGTATTAATTGGACCGTGTTTTTCTCTTAGGAATTCCAAAATTCTATATTATAAGTTAATGTGCCTCCTAGGTGGCCTTTATTTCATTGTTTCCTATTTAGGGTGAAAGGGATGATGTGTGTGCACCTCTTAAGTCCCTATCTTGGTAAAAGAGTCATTTTAGAGTAAGGTGGATCTCATGGTGTGTTATGTTTAGTTAGTTTTATTTGGATTACAGTGTCATTTCTTGTGCAACCAGAATAAGGAGTTCTATTTGGGGGGTTTCTATGCCTGAATGTGATATAAGAGATGCTTAAAATATTACGGCTCTCGCCAAAGGACGTAGAGTGAAGTTGGCACGTATTCAAGAATCCCTAGTCCTATAAAAAACTTCTTTCAAACATCTGTATTTGTTATGGTATATGAACAAAGTGTAACCCTCTAATATAACTATTTTTTATTTAATAGTCCCATTTGGTGTAAGAGGAATGGGGACATTATTTCCACATTGTAACCAATGTGGGTGGAAGAGTTGCTCCTCAATTATAAGGAAACATGGTCATATTAACTTTTCAAAATATCAATGGTTATACTTTATCGAAATTGAGCCCCCATTTTATGATCCTTATATTGACAACCTTGTGAATCAATCTCATTTTTGGTTTGGGATGATCTAAGTATGATATCATCCTGTGGGAGAAATGACCCACAGAGTGTTTTTTGATTGGTATGGAGCTTCTTTCATCAGTTCCCTTACAGTGGGGAGTTTAGTATGTGTAGGATGTTACTAAGATATCCCACATAAGGGTTCCCATGTTGGTTTATTCTATTTTTCTAGGCTGGTTTTTTCTTATGGTGATGAAACCCACCATGGGTATCTCCAAAATTCCTTAAAAGCGAATCGATGTTAACCTGTTTTATATGGTGGAAAGTCTCTATGAGACTCCATGTGTTGAGAATTCAGTTTCATTTGTAGTGTTGGATTGTAAAAGGTAGTCTCATTTGATGCTATCAAACCCCATGCTCCACTCTTATGTAAACATTAGGATTGTGGTGCACCCAACAGTTTTGTGGAAGAAAGGTTGTCAAAGTATTAATCAAAATGTTGTCAGGGTTTATTTTCTCATCTCAGGTATGTGGCATGAGATTCATTTGGTAATTTATTAGGCGTTTTGGATCAAGATTTTATATTTTTCATTATGAGAGTTTTGTTCCATTAATCTATCAATTGGAGGTGTTTTAGAATTTTTGGGTGGGTGGCATAGAGCGAGGAGACTATTTTTTCCTCTTATGATTATCTTTAAAACCAATTACCTTGAATGTAGTGTTCTTGTATTATTGTCTTCTGAAATTATTTGGGAATCTCCTTTAAATTAGAAGGAGTGGATTTTTTTTGTTCAAACCGTGGAATGTTTTTTTGGGGTCAGAAACAATTGTGATGGGGAGAACTGTCACACCTGGGATTTTGAATTTACCCTTTATTCCAGTTCGGGTTTTGTTCTCAGTTGTTTTCATAGGAACCATGTGTGTTGGGTTTAAATTTTAGGGGTATTATTTCCATTAATATTTGTTCTATATTTTCACCTAATATTTATATTTAGTTTTTGGGGTAAACATATGCTTTTGGGTGGGCAGGGTGTTGTGTAATGTTGGAACATGGTTAGTAGAAACCATGCACCCTGCCCAGGTAGTCATGCGATAGGTTGTAGGTCTCTTCCAGAAGTAGCTTTGTGGATTTTGAAAAGTAAGTCTTACAATGTAGTTTATCCACAATGTTAGTACCCACCATAGAAAAAAGTTTCACATGGTCTCCATACGGTTTGAAAAACCATGTGGACTAAACTTGCAGCCTATCTATTTCATTAAAATTTGGTTTCCCCCTTTTATCTCTCTTCAATTTTCATCAATAAACCCCATTTCTTCTTCTCCATTGGCTTCCTCCTCCTTAGGTTCTTCTCCCTTTTACATATTCCCCCTTGTACCCCCATTGTATAGGATATCATAGTGAGAATTATTAGAGGAAACTAAAAGTAAGTGGGTTCTACCTAATTTATTCATTCTTTTAGGTCTTCTCATCATCTTTCTTGGGGTATCGTTTTTCTAGTTCGTAGAGTGGTCAATGTAGGATTTTTTATTTCTTAATTAATATGGTTTGATTATGATTTTTTACGTTAGATCCTTTCATAATAGGGTTATTTGGTGGTGCAGTTAGTGTTTCACATAATTTTATTGATTTTTTTCTCATGAAGTAAGTGGTTCTATGATCTAGTATTTTTAGATGATTTAATTTACCTACATGGTTAACTTATATCTGTTATATGATTTATTTTTGTGGTTTAAATTTGTTTTAGAAGGGATTGGTATACTTATGTGATGGGAATAGATTTGATAAAGTCAAATTTCAATGCCATTGGGTTTTTATTATTGTGGTGTTTATTGGATATTTTGTATGGGTTGTTTGAAGGGTGGGAAACATTGTTTCAAAGTTAGTTAAATTGAGAATGTGTTTGGAAATATGTTTTTAAATGATAGTTTAATACTTTAGAATGTTGGATTTATTTGTGAAATTTTAAAAATGAATTTTAAATTTTTTAATGACGAAAATGATGTTTTAAAAATGATGTTGATTTATGTGTGGATTTAGAAAAGGGACTGGCCCCTGAAATTGGTGGATAAATTGTGTAATATTATTGTGCTTTGTAAAATAGAGATTTATGAATTATGTAACTGATGATAAATTATTTTGAAAGCCGTTTTTGTGTGTGTAAATTTTAGAGTGGATTTTGTTTATAGAAAATGAAGATTTCCAAATAGTTTTATAATGATTGGCATGGGTATTTGAAAATGGGTGTTTGGTGTGACATGTGAAATGGGATTAATAATAACAGAATCCCAAGTATTCAGGTGGGATGACTTCTTCTAGTACATAACTGATTTGAAAGTGGAAAATTGCAGGTTTAACTTAGATGAACTAACACTTAAAACATTAACTAAACTACAAAGATGATTGGAAGACATTAGGCCCATGGGGTTCCCCTCCTAGTGGCTCATGAACAACAAATCTGTGATCTTGGTTTCTATACCACCCTATATCTAGGTACAAGGTTCTAGAATTCCACTCGATCTCTATTAACCAAATGTAGTTATCCATGGTGCCCAATTGGGAAATTATGCTTATATGGTATGGTGTCAATCATCATCATAAGGTGGACCTTGTTCGTATTTTTTAATTTTTTTCTTTACCATGAAATTTGGAATGAAATGGTTTTCCTTTAATGTTTTTTTCATTGATAATGGTTCCATATAAAATGTTTTCGTAAAAATGTTTATAAAATTATTTTCTTAATTGTTTATGTTAAGTTGTATTTAAATGTTATAGAATGGGATATTTTTATTTAGGTGGAATCATATTGGGAATTTTCTCACACCCTAAATACACCATTGGTTATATGTAGACTTCTTATGTTTTAACCAGGTTATGGAAGAATGCCTCTTAGATATTTCATCAGTTCATGTTTTTGCGCTCCGCATGTTGTAGGTATTGGTGGTGGTAGCGTGAGGGAGATGTCCCTTATGTTGTGAAGAGTTTATTATGTCATTTTAAAATCTATTTTCTGTTGTAGTATTTTTTTGATTTAAAATTATAAACCATAAATATTGAAATTGATTATCACATGTTGGTTTGTGAGTATATAGTTTCAGTTTAATTATTTTTTTTCATATTTATAATTAAAATGTTTGGTGAAATCATTCCCATACATCATTATTGATAATCGAGCACCTGATTCTAGCCTTTGGGAATTGGGAACACCCTTTAGGCCTTGCCATTAATAAGGTTGGGTGTTGGTTTGTTTGAAGACCCAGCTCAGTTCGTGACACGATTGATCTAGAGTAGGAGAGGGGTATTCCATCTTTAGGATTTTCTTGAATCCTAAACAAATAATAATAATAATAATAATCATATTATTATTAATCATAAAACATTCCTTTATTATTATTTCCCCTTTTAATTTTAATTTAAAAATATTATTTTTATATAAATAAAAAACACCTCTCAAAGGTGTTCCAACTCTTGAAATTATGGTTTGATGCTTACTTTTAAAAATGACTCATCTCGTTATAGCCAAAATATTCATATTCCCTCAGAATTTACCTTGGATGAAATTCACTGGTCATTACATATACTTTGATTATGGTTCCATAAAATAAATAATTATAATCATGATATAAATTTCATATATATTCATTATATATATACATCCAGAAAATATATATATATATATATATAGAAAAATAAATCGCACCTTTAATGGAGATGGTAGGACATATATACACATGAGCATAGTTTTATATTTCAAAGAATGAAATGATAGAACAGTAAATAACAATTCAACATTATGAATCAATTTTATATCATATGTATTCCTTAAATAAATCCTTATTTCCATCCATTTAATTGTAAATGAAAACAAATCTAATCACTTTGTAGAGGTGGTAGTCCTTAAGTACACATGAGCGACATTATCATCTTCCAAATTATTGGAATTTAAGAAGACATATATTTTTTTATAAATATGGACATTATTATGTCATAAATAAAATAAATATTAATTATTTTAATATTTATTAAAATTCTTGGGAGGTTGTAATGGAAAACAATTTATATCAGATCACAAGGTGGCTGTTTTCCATAGAGATGAGAAATTGTTTTGTTCCCATTTGAAGGAAAAGGAGGTGGATAAATATTACACCATAAAAAAATATCATCTAATTATAAGGGATATACTAGTGATATTATATTGTAATGGTGATGAAATAATTAAAGGAGGTAAAGGAATAAGAAATATGAAAGTGCTCGGTGAATATTATTACCTTTTTCATTGAAATAGATCATTTATATGTCCACATATAGGGCCCAAGGTTGTCCTTTTTAGAAGAAAATAATAGTCAAAACATTGATAATGATATTTATAAGATCATTGGGAAGCTTTTGGTCAATCTATATGTATCATAGTGGGGTAACGAATAGAGAGAACTGGTGTCCTCTTATGTGTGTGGTGAGAGGATTTGTTTTAAAATTTATTAAATATTGTAACATAATATGTGTCTATCTAAAGTAATGTAGTTTTAAAATGAAATATTTTATATGTTAAGGAGTTTATTATCTTAATATAATCATCTAATCATTTTTTATAGGTTTATATATGATTTTAGACCATGTCATTTTGATTAACAACTTCGTAAACCAATTTAAAACATAATCATGTTTTACTTTTTAAATATTAAAAGGTTATAGTTTTACATACAAGGTGAAGATTGGATCATAAATAAAAATTGGATGAAATTTTAAACCATATATTATCCACTTATCATAATACAATTTTTTTATTATATTATAATTATTTTACAGAATATTATTTCTATAAAATATCACTAACATATTTTCTAACACTATTATTTTAATAGGACAACAAATAAATCAATAAAAAGATGTAATTAGAATATAATCTATCAAATTGACCCAAATATGTTATATATGTATCTATAAAATTCGATCAATATAATAATTTAATGAAATTTTATTACTTTTAGTATTTTGGAAATCATTTATTTGATTCTTCTATTAGCTGAATAAATAATGTTCTGTCATTGCTTGATCATTTAATATTTGTATACAATCACTAAAAATTCAAAATAAAATTGAATTATAGAAAAATAATTTATATTTCAAATCAAAATTTTAATCCAAACATAAACTATTTTATTTCTATTTAAAAATATTAGACTTATTAAATTCAAGAGTGTGATATTTTGTTTTTTAAATATTCATAATGAAAAGTAAAGGTCATTATCAAATAAAAATGGTAATAATTTTCCATATTTTCAAGACATGGATGTAAATGGAAGAACTCAATTCATAAAATAAGAAAAAGAATATTTTTTTTGAGAAATTTTATTATCTTATGACATTATTTTCTTAACCTTAATTGCCTGATTAACCCTTATTGAGGTGATAAATTCTTCCACTATCACAATTCATAATGACCAACAATAATATGGGAATATTTTTAAAAAATAAATATCAAGATTAAAAGTATGGAATCCATTTTATTTAAATCAATTAATATAATTTTATGAAATTAAATTACTATAAATATTCAAAATTTAATGAAATGTTTTGAGAAAATGTATTTTATGTACAAAAAAAAACATATACAAATATTAAATATAATGATAATTAAAATAAAATTCATTATATTTTTTCTAAATTATGGGGGATTATATAAATTTAGTATTATATTAATTTAACTATATGAGTTTATTAATTAAAATAAATGATGGTTTTATAAAAATCAATATTATAACACTATACCAAAAAATTAATCTTTTCATAAAAATAAAAAAATTTAAACCTCAGATAATTTTAAAATGATGAATTCCCAAATATTATAACTGTCACATAATTATATTTTAATGGGGTTTCATGGTTATATTAATCATGGATTTGTTTTTAGAGTAAGATATCAATGAAAACTATTTAAAAATAAATATATCACTAACTCTCAATCTATTACATTCGACCCTAATTATAATAATCTCATATCAAAAATTACATCACTTTGATAAAAAATACTAAGGATAATTCTTCCACATCACATCCATAGGTTCCCATTTCTTTTCCTTAATTTTTTAGTTTCAGTAAAATAATTTAACTAGATGAGTGGTCTTGTATCATAGAGCATTCTCTCTAGGTTCAAGAATTTCCCCTGATTGATCCTCATAAGTTAGATCTTTCTCTAGTGGTACAACCTACATGTTCAGTACAAGTAAAGGATTAGATATATAATTTTATAAGAGAGATACATGGAAAAAATCATGAACTTTATAGATATTATGTGGAAGAACGAATTGATAAGCTACCGTCCTGATATGATTAGTAATTTTAGAAGGACAAATATACCTAAGGCTCAACATTACCTTATTTAAAAATCTCATAACCATCTGCAATGGATATTTTCATAAGAATACCCAAACATCAATTTTTAATTGTATATATCAATGATGATTGTTAAAATTTGTTTTTTCATATTTTTTCCCCCTGTATGTTTTGTTGAATGGTTCTAACCATCTCTATAAATTCCTCTTCTAGACCAGGTCCCAATACCTTTCATTCTATTACTTCATCCAAACAAGTTGGAGTTCATAACTAACTTACATATAGGAATTCAAAAGGATCCATATTAATTCTTGAGTTACAGATATTATTTTAAGAAAATATCACATAAATATGGTGGTTATCTAATTTTTTTAAAATCTATAATGTATGTTCTCAACATATCATTTAGAGGATGAATGGTTCTCTCAAAATGACTATCTATTTGTGGATGATAAGAACTACTGAAATTGATGTCTATATAGAAATACTACTAAATAATTATCCAAAACATTTTCGTAGACTATATATCCTAATCCAATATGATTAATAGTGTTAATCTGTATAATCTAACCGTATCATTAACATATAACTAAGAAAGTTGATCATGAGAGGAAAATTATCCAATAGTGATAGAATGAACCTAGTTCATAATGGTATCATCTACAACTGAAATATAGTTGTTCCCTTTAGATTTATAGGGTAGTCAGATTATGAAGTCCATATTAATGTTTTCTAATTTTAATTCTAGTATGGGTAATGGTTGTAAAATTCCTATAGACTTTTCTCTCTCATCCATAACTTTCTGACACACTTGGCATCGTGATACATAATCAGAAATATCCCTTTTTGTGTTATCCCACCACAAATATTGTTTCATATCTCCATAAATATTATTAATTACACTATAAATAGATAATTATAAACTATGATATTCATCCAAAAGGCCCTTCCTCAACTCTGGTATTGACATAACTCATACTTGTTCTTGAGAACATATCATTCCAACATAATCATCTTTGAACTCAAGAACACCCCTGAGCTTCTTCTATAATTCATCATATCCCTTTTTTGCCTTATTTATTTTATAATGGAATGATGTTAAGACATTTATATGGGAAATATTTTATCAAACCCATTTCTTATATTCATATGAGAAATATTATATCAATACCATTCACCATACAGATTATGCATCCATGTAATCAATGGAAAAATTATCACTTCCATCTCTAAATTTTTTATTGGGTAACATTTCTAATGAATTTTGAATTAGTGGTTGGAATAATATATTTCTATATCAATTTTTATGAGGAATAATCCATATCCCTTTTTTGATGAATCACTATTGATCTGAAACTCATCTTCCCATACAAGGTAGTGTAATCATAGTCACACTAACTGACATTTTGTTTAGTTATTTGAATTTTTCCTAACAATATTCTATCTATAATAACTTAACCCCCTTTCGAGTCAAATTATTAACTGGGTTTGATAGCCATGATGCGTCTATCAATAATTTTTTGTAGTATCCATCCAACCCAAGAAAACAATGGATATAATTTACCATGGTTGGTCCTATACATTTCCCAATAAATTCCATCTTATAAGGATCCCCTAATATACCCTCACATAACATTATATCATCCAAGAATGATGCTTCTTTTATCCTAATATCACACTTGGTATATTTGGAATATAAATTCTTCTTCCATAGGGAATGAATAAGAAAATATAAAATGTTCTTCATGATATTCTTGACTCTTTGAATATATAAGCATTTCACCTTTAAATACTACGACAAACAAATCAAGGTAATATATGAAGACTCTATTAATTGAGTCAATGAAGATATTAAAACCAATCATAAGACCAAATGGAGTTCATATAAATTCATAGTGACCAAACCACATATTAAATGAATTCATGCTTACATCTTCCTTCATAACCCTTAGTTGATGATATTTACATAGAATAACAATCATTAAAAAATAGTGAGATCTTCAATGTTGAATAAACATGTCATAAATATAGGGAATAATATACTTGTTCTTTATAGTGATTTAGTTAAGTTCCTAATAATAAATGAAAATATATGTTAAGCCAAATTTATTCACAAAACAATAATACGAGCACCCCAGAGAGATTTAATGGATTTAATTAATCCTTTTTATAGAATCTATTGAAGTTTACTCTTTAATTCATACCACTAGTCAGGGAAATTCTATAACAACCCTACCCTTTATTACATAATTAAACATTATTTATTACATAAACATTACGTGATAAAACCTAGAATATTGAGAGGTTTAATGTATTTAGGGCTTAGTATCATTATATAACAACTTAGAACATGAAATAAAAAAGATTTATTGAAAACTTCCTTTATATGACCACTACATTCCCTCGTACATAGAATTGTATGGGATAAACAGAGGACATGCATAAGAAAATGGTGAGCTATAAAGCCTAGTAAGGGAATAACCATGGAATGACATGAGAAATACAATACATGTTAGACAATATTTATGTCAATGAATCACTAGAGAAAAATGAACATAAAGGAATGATAAAGCATGATAATCATAACATGGAAATGTGGAAACAACACTTAACATAGAATTTAGCATGAGTCAAGGCTCATTGCACATGGAGCAGGAGTAAACCCTCATTGCAAATGAATCATGAGTAAACCCTTGTAGCAATTGAATTAGCATGAGTCAATACTCATTGCACTTGACTTGTCATGATACTGTACTTTACCCAATGCATTGGAGTGCTATCAGGGCACACCATTCTTAAACAATTAATTTAATGCATAAGTGTGCCACATAGATCATATAACATCGAATCAATCAACATCATATGTTATTCCACGAATAAGTAATGTTGAATAAATACCAGAAAGTACCATTCAATATGTATATGTGCCTAATAGTTAATACCCTTAATAGAGACATGGGTATGGTATTCACTAAACAATGATCTTGTCTTGGAAAATTACACTGTAATTTCGGCAGCATAACGATGTGAGATAAGGATTAATGAAAATTTTTGATGAGAGAGAAATGGGTGACTCATAATATATAAATGAAATGGACAGTAAGGGGTTCATATAGAAACTTGTCCTAAAAAACGTAATTGAATCTAGATTCATAATACAAAAGAATTAATTGGATGTAAAATAGGAGAGTCAAATCCCTCCTGGAATTTTGGAATGGTTACAGGTGTACATGGGAGTAATTAATGAGAGAGAAAGGGGTCTCCCAACACTCAAACATAAAGACGTAAGTACGGTGGAGGTGTGAAATCATACCCCGACTTTTTTAATTGAAAACAAAAGGACATAAAAATGTACAGAACATTGGACAAAAAAGAGAAAGGAATAAATCCCATACTTGGAAGTGAGATCCCAAAAGCTTGGGAGAGGCTTCAGAAAGGATTCATGGGATCTTGGGGCACCTTGGAAGGATTCTAGAGAGGGGAGGGTAGGGGTTGGTCGAACTCCAAAGGCTTTGAGTGAAGAGGAAATGGGATGTTGGGTGGGTTTATATAGGGAAGGAGAGGGAATTCTTTATTATTTACGTTTGGACATCTCACATGAAACTAATCAAAACCACAAACTAGACCATGTTTGTTTCCAATGGGGAGTGGAAAAAAATATTTTATAAGTCCAATGGTCGTACATATTAAAATAAGAAGATTTCTTATGTAGAGGCGAGTTAAAATCTCAAGGAAAACTTTATAAAAAGACTACATGTTTTATTAGCCTTGAAGGGTCCACTAAAGCTTTGTAAAATAAATCAAACAAACCAAAAATCACATTATTTTAATGGTAAAACATATATTTTCAGAACATAATGTTTATATTATCTTATAACATCATTATTGGGTCATTATGATGCCATAAAACACATTATATATTTAAATGGTATTTAATTTTTCCCAAAAAATTGACTATCTCATAAAATTAAGAAAAATTCAACATTGGATAATATTGATGTCCTCATTTCAAAAATAATATTAGTATTATCTAAATAATTATCTAAATATGTAAATTTTTACTTCTAAAATAAGGACCGATATTTATTGAAAATTAATGGGTTTGGACAGATATAACTTTTAAACGTTAATAAAAAAATTAAAATTGACTTAATAAAATTATATGATAATTTATATTTAATAAAAATTTATTTAATAAAAATAATAATATTTTATTAAAATAATATTTTATTCAAAATTCATTAATTCAACAAAATAAATTTCTTTGTTGAATGTTAACTAAAAATACAATTTATGCTTTAAAAACTATTTACAAAGTAAAAATAAAAAGAATGTATATTCTATATACAAGAATAATGTACATAGTAATATTGATAGGTTACCATTACATAACCACATATAACCCTCGTATAAGACTGAATGGTAAGGTGTGTGATGGTGGCATACTCTTAGGGTGGCTCGGATAACATCTCTCTGGTGGTAATCTCTATTAACTTCCACTTCTCCCATAGTCGGTTCCACTCAAGCTTAATGTGTTCAAGATTAGATTGGGATTAGATAGAAGTAATTCCAAATGATACCACCTCCTTTCTTAGCTCCGACAATCAATGAAAAGGCGCATTGACCCATCCTTCCTTTTTAGAAAGATTACTGTTGCACCCCATGGTGAAGCCCCTGGGCTTATACACCATATCTAGATTCTCCTGTAGTTGTTTCTTCATCTACTCAACCTCCACAACAGCAATTCTATATGGAGTCTTGGATATTTTCAACTCCCCATGTATAAGATCAATTTATAATTTAACATCTCTTCTAGGAGGAAGACCAGGAAATTCCTCGGGAAACACTTCTGCGAATTCCCTCATAATAGGCATGTCTTCAAGGATGGTAGCCACCTTGGACTCAATCATCTGAGAAAAATATGTGTGCTCATAGGAAAGTAATATCCATGCTTGTGATGATGAAGCTAAAGAGTATTCATCTTCCTCCTTTCACTTGTAGAGAATTGGGGGTCGATTCTCTATACGGAGAGTGATTTCCCTCTAACGACAATTTAGGTTGGATATATATAGGGAAAGCCAATATGTGCCAAGAATTGCATCATATTCCACTAGAGGTAGTATTATGAGGTTCACCAGGAAGTTCAATACACCGATTACGACAAGGGATGAGTTATATTTTTGGGATTCAATGATTTCCCCATTTTTTATACTCACCAAAATCATTACTTCCATGATTTGTGGTGGGGATGGTATTGTTCTACTAAACATTCAACATATAAAATAATTCATATAATCTGAATAAAAAGGTATGTTTTCTATTATTGAATGAATTACTAGCATACCAGTCACCACTTCGTTTTCTAGGTTCACATTGACAGTAGTGATGGAAAAAGCTCACCCTTGTTACCTTGGAGGTTGTTGGTTGCCTCCAAAAACCCTTGGATTAGGGTACTAATTTGTAAGATGACATGGTTCTTTATAGTTGATGAAATTTAGAACGAATTGAGAATAAAATATAGAGTCTTTCTCCTCTTTCTGAGCAATGAGTGTTTATTGTCAGTAGTTAACAGATAGGTTTCCTTCTCTTCCAAACCTAATGATTTTCCTCATCACCTTCAGTAAATTCTGGGGTGCTTCTTTCTGCACCACTGGCAAGTGGGGTACTGTATTTTCTTAGCACCATTTGATTTATCCATCGGACCACCAGAATGGAAGTCCACATTATTTTTTTTATACCCATGATACCACTGAAGTTTGATAATCTCCATTTCAACCTTGAGGGAACATCAGATAGTTTTTTCATAGCTTTCAAAGCTACGGATTTCCAGGGCTTTCCTCAGGCTAGGTTTCAGACCACCAAATAAGCAGTCAACCTTGCATTCGAAGGTAACGATAAATCTGGAAGCGTATCATGAATGAATTTTGATTTTTTCCTCTTACACTCTGATATATTTGTCAACTTTTTTCTTGAGGGCAAGGATGTCCCTTTCCATCTTAAGCCTGAGGGTGTGCGGAATATATTTATCCTAAAATATCTTCCGGAATCCTTCCATTCCAACGCCTCGATATACTCCTCAGGCTTCTTATTTTTTTAATCAATTTTCTCCTTTGATCAAATTCACCCTCCATATGGTATGTATCTATAAGAACCTTCTCTTTTTCAAAACATTGATGGATGGAGAAGATCTTTTCAATGGATTTTATCCATTGTTTGGTGATTGAGGGATCATATGATCCATTAAAAGTATGAGGTCTTTTTCTTATGTAGGTTTTGATAAAAAAATTGTTCTTTATTAGTGGGGTTTGAACGTTTCTCTTGATCAGTGTTTCTATTAAATGTGTGAGAGTATCATGGAAATTTTCTTGATTCATGCTCCCATCGGATTGGGCATCTCATTATAATAGTCATCACATTGGTCTTCACATCGGTTGTTAGACCGATTCCTCCTATTAACGGCCATTGGCTGGAATAAAAGGAATGTTAGGGGTAACACATAAAGGGAAATCCAAAAAATAGATGACTTATCCAAAAAATAGATGACTTTTAAATATATTTTATTTCCATAACATATGAATCTATAGGCTTCAATCTATGTTATCCATCATCTACTTTCTAACATATAATCTTAGGGGAATTTTTTTTATTCCCTTAATAATGGTTCATACTAATCTTGTGAATTTATAAATGAAAATACCTTGGGAGTGTCATATCCAAGAGTCCAGCAAGGCCCATTGTCGTGCACCAGAATACTCCATGTGAAGCCCGAAACTCATTGTCAGGGTTTTCAACCCTAGGTCCATTTGTGCCAGAGCCACCTATACATGCTCGTATCCAGACAGGGATATATTTTCTTGATAAACCACTTACTTAATACTCACCAAAACGTAGGGATGTTTTTATTATACATAGTCTTATCCTTAAGGATTTCACTAGGGGTTTCTAATCCTAATCCCAAAAAATAACTAAACTTATCCTCTGATACCAATCTTTACTAAATACTTAAACATGATTTATTACTTAAAATTAACTTGATACAACATAGATCATCAAGTGTAATACTGTCCTTGGGGACTAGGATCATTACATAACAAATTAATACATGAAATATAACATCTTTATTGAAAACATCTTTTACATGACAACTACATTTATCATTGGATGGGATAACCTGAAGACATGTATAAGAAAAGAGTGAGCTATAAAGCCCATTAAGGGAATAAACATGGAATAACATGAGGAATAAATTAAATGTTATAAAATATATATATCCATGGAGCACAATAGAAACATGAACATAAAGTCATGATAATTAATAATAATCAAAACATGGAAATGTGGCAACAACACTTAACATCGAATTTAGCATGAACAAAGGCTCATTACACATGAACCATGAGTAAACCCTCATTGAACATGAAGCACGAGTAAACCCTCATTTCAATTGCATTATCATGATTCAACACTCGTTACACATGATGTATCATGATACTATACTTTACCCTATGCATCATAGCACTGCCAGGGCGCACCCTTCTTAAACATTTCATTTCATGCATAAGTGTGCGACATGGATCATTTAACATAGAATCAATCAACATCATAAGTTATTACATGATTTATTAATGTGGAATAAATAGATGAAATTAACATTCAATATGTTTATTTTCATAAAGTTGAATACCCATTATAGAGACATAGGTATGGTATTCACTACATAATGATCTTGGCTAGGAAAAAGCGGTGCAATTTCAACAGCATAATGGCGTGACATAAGGATTCATGAAAATGGTTTATGAGAGAGAAATGGGTGTCTCGTCATATGTACATGAAATTGACAATACGGGGGACATATAGATACATGTTCCAACAAAATTAATGGAATTTAGATGCCTAATATGAAATAATTACTTGGATGTAAAGGAGAAGATAGAAATCCCTCACGGAATTTCAGCATGGAAACAGCTGTACATGGGAGGAATAAATGAGAGAGAAAGGGGTCTCCAACCATTCAAACATAAAGAGATAAGTATGGGGGAGGTTCAAAATCAGACCCCAAAATTTTTAATTGAAAACAAAAGGGTATAACAACTTAATAAAAATTGGAAAAAAATGAGAAAAGAAAAAATCCATTACATGGAAGTATGATACTAAAATCATGAGAGGGGCTTGAGAGAGGCTTCTTAGGATCTTTGGGAACCTTGGGAGGATTCTAGAGAGGGGATGGTAAGGGTGGTCTAACTACAAAGGCTTTGAGTGAAGAGGAAGTGGGAGCTTGGGTGGGTTTATATAGGGAAGGAGATGAAATTATTTATTATTTAGGTTTGGGAAACCTCACATTAAACTAATCAAAACCACAAACCAGCCCATGATTTTTGCCCATGGTTTTTTTCCAAGGGGAGTGGAAAATAATATTTTATAAGTACAATGACCTAAATTATTTAAATAAATGGGTTTTTTATGTAGAGGTTAGTCACACTCTCAAGGAAATCAATTTAAAAAGAAAAAATGTTTTATAAGCCTTGAAAGGTCCACTAATGCTTTGTAAAATATATCAAACAAACCCAAAATCACATTATTTAAATGTTAAAAATTATTTTGTCCGAAAATAATGTTTATAGTATTTTATTAAATCACTATTTGGTCACTCTGTTGTCATAAAACACATTATATAATTAAATGGTATTTAATTTTTACCCAAAAACTCGACTCTCTTAGAAAATTATGAATAATTTACCGTTGGATAATTTCAAAGTCCTGATTCCAAAAATAATATGTATTTTATCTAAATAATTTTCTAAATATTTAAATTTTTACTTTTAAAATAAAAACCTACAATTATCAAAAATTAATGGGTTTTGACAAAAAACTGCTTTCAAACCTAAATAAAAATTTACCATTGAATTCATAAAATTATACGATAATTTATATTTAATAAAAATTAATTTAATAATAAGAATAATATTTTATAAAAATATTATTTTATCAGAACTCAATTAATTTATCAAAATATATTTTTAAGTTGAATATTAACTAAAATTACTATTTGTGCTTTAAAACTATTTATAAAGTAACAATAAAAAGAATATATATTCTTTATACAAGAATAATATGCATAGTGATAGTGCTAGGGTCTCATTACATAACCCCTTACAAAACCTGCAAAAGACCGAATGGTAAGGTCTGTGATGGTAATAGACACTTGGGGTGGCTCGGATAACATCGCTTGGGTGGTAATCTCTATTAACTTCCACTTCTTCCATAGTCGGTTCTGCTCAAGATTAACATGTTAAAGCTTGGCTTGGGCTTGGTCAAGAGAGAAGCCCAATGACGCCACCTCCATTCCAAGCTCCGACAAATGGGCTTCATATGGGGAAAGTCTACTAGATGATGTCATCACTTCCTTTTTCTGAGTAAATTGCATTTGTTAAAGCCCTATATTTATACTAATCATTTGATCACTGTTCAACAAATATATTAACAACGGTGATAATTCTTAAGGGTATTTAAAAATCCAAAACATAGAACCAAATAATTGCATAAGTTTTACATAACCTTATGGAGACATTTAAATAGGCAAAGTGGAATTTTCTTTAAAGAATTTTTGGGTTGTTACAAATTCTATATCGAGTTTTTTAAATAGGTTTATCTCTATATATGGGTTCTATTGAAAACTAAACTTCAATATTTGGGGAAAGAATATGAGACTCTTTAGGAAAACAATTAATATACACCCACACAATATACATATCATCAATTCTGATTTCCTCACTAACCACATGAGATAAATATACCTCAAGAATATGTTGTAAAACCACTATGAGATAAGTAATTTCCAATGGAGTTTAGGTTCATACTCAAACCAAAACAATATCACAGGTTTACTCAACATACTGAATGTGCCTTACCTTCCTCAATAGTTGATATGGTCTCTATACTGAGAGAGCCAATCCATTCACATGTCTTCTTAAAATTCATCTGTAGTAAGAATAAATTGATTTATTATACTGACATTATAATAATCATATGATGGATACAGTCTATTGACTTGATATGTGATAATTTTACAAGTGAATGTTTTTACTACCACCTCAACATCTAATCATTTTTGTTTGATGTGATACATTTAGAAAAAAGTTCAGATATAAAAGTGAGTTTATAAAATGAATAAAATATAATATTTTCAATTTTAGAGTGATAATCAGTATAACTTTCACCACATAACTAATAACATCCACTTTAGCTTTACTACTTCTATATTTTTGGTCTTCTCCCCTTGGCTTCTTTTGTAGAAAGTTCCCTTGATACTTGGTGCTTTTTATATAAATTTTCCTTATATTTATATTTAATTATCTATATAGTAGTGTTTTCCTTATTGTATATATAGTCATTAGCTATAGGACCCTTATCAACACAATGTTTACAGAATCCCATTCCCTTCATGAAATTTACAGGATGTTTTTTCCCTAAGTTTTACATTATGAAAAAAAATCTCTACATTGTTCTCCTTTGATGTGTTACCTTATTTATGGCACTCATCCAACCTATTTTTATCTTCATTTACCTTAATGATATATGATCTATAAAATTAATTCTCTATATTTATGGCTCGTAATAATATATAATCATATGGTGAAAATGATTGAGAAACCAGTTCTCTACAGATACTCGACTAAAAGACCTCAATGAAATTTTCAATCATTCTTTCTAGAATATGTATGTCATTTGTTTCACTTTCCTAGATAGTGTTATAGAGATACCCTTGAAACATTTCACACTTTCTTCTTCATTATTATTAAAATTTAGTATCTTTCTATCCATTTTAGGCCACTGTTCTTAGGGGAAGTTTTTCTCAAAGAAAATGACATTAAAATTCCTTGGTTCCATGATTTATATTTATTCATCATCATTAGTTTTCTTCATCAATGAACACCATTGATTTCCACCACATATTAAATAGATCATTATGAGAATAAAGATTTCATTTTCATTACTATGAAAAGCAGGGAATTTTTTTCAAGATACCTAATTCAATTTCAATTACCATTGGATTGGTAATTACATTAAAATATTGATTATTCTATCACAGGATGTGATATAAGATAAGATAATATTACTATGAAACTACACGTTTGTCTACTCGGGAATTTTTTTTATAATAACTTGAGTTATCTACCCTTATATGGGCATAGTATGCTTAGTTACAACACCCGGTATATTGGCTTCCTCATCACGGAAATCACTACATTATGAATGAGTGTTGAATCCATTTTTTCAGTTAGGAACTATAATTTTATAATGTCACGCACTGAGTTATCTCATATTCATCATGAATATTTATACATTAAATAGAAATACCCATAGTGGTAAAATATTTCAGTTAATGTAAGGAAAATATCATAATTCTCATGTTAGCTCTATTTATTTAAAAACTAATTTGCAAAATCTTCTACTAGACCTCATTGAATTAAATCTGTAGAAACCCCAACTACAATAACCCAAGGCCAATATCCACTATATTACTTGTGTATAAGATAAAAGGGATATCCTGAATAAGTAATGATTAGTTTATTAGTCTTGATGATTAAGTTACATACATAATAACAACATTACATTGGAAATATAAAATATATAATATAAGGAAACCTCTTAAATTATTGATAATATTCATAGTTCCTTATTAATATTTTAGATAAAGGAATAAAAATAAAGAGTGAGGTCAAATTCTTAGTAATAGTTGTGAACAAAAAAACTTTCCTGAATAAATAAGATATAATCAATATGGAATGGTAAATAATTGAAAAAAAATTCAATTAATCAATAGCTTGATAGAGAAATGTATCCACTTATAATATGAATGAAATAATATCATGAATAATAATAACTATATTCTCAATGAATGGAATGATTAATGTTTATTGTAATGATCACAAGAATCAATATATCTTTACCATAAAATCATTATTTTAGGACAATTTAATCTATGTGTTGGTTTATATGAAGAACACAATTAAATAAGGTTACCCAACTGATTTGTACCCTGAGACTTGTTAATTGGTTGATGAGTTATCTATAAGAGATTCTCAGCCTTAATTTCTTATCCAATTCATTCCTCATATATTGAATGATCAATTTAAATAATAAAAAATTATTCTTATCAAAAAACAATATAATTGAGTAACTAATATGGGATATTAAGATTTCCCTAGTCAATCAATAAAATTCACAGTAAATAAACATATGTAAAAATTATTATAGTTTATGAAATTATAACATCTTATTTACAATGAAAATGGTTATTTAAGAAAAATTTATTTTTTATTAAAAATGATAATAATAAAGTGACTAATTCAAGATAAATTTAACAAAAACAAAAATAAGAGATAAAATATGACCATCAATTCATCATAAATATTGGTTATGTAATAAAGTCATGCCCTTTGAAGAATAATGGAAATGGAAATAAAAAAGTAACAAAATATTTCATTAGATATTATTATTTGTAAATCAATTAGAATCATGTAGAATAATATAAATAGTTAAAAATAGTTATTGATACATGAAAATTTGTTTGTTCAATAAATGATAAATTGCATTCCTATTAATGTTTTATCAATAAATTCAAAAAATGACCCTTTTAGAAAACATTGTAAAGATTAATTCAAAAAATTTAAAATATTAGGGATAATATAATGTTTTCTTTATAAACTATTTTATTAAATAAAATGTACTATTATAAATTTTTTTTGATAGTTATGGACAAAGAAGAAAAATATATCAAATCACAGGAGAAAATAAGTTTGACATTTCTTTTAAACATTTATTTTCGTTATTTAAGTCCAAAAGAGAAGAAAAGTATGAAGGAATCGTGGAAAATAAATAAATATCTATAGGATTATAAAATAGATTTGTTTTATGAAGTATACATTAAAAAATTCCATCAATGCAAATAAGAGAAGTAATCAATAAATGAGATTGTATAATATATCCTTACCTCATTGGTAAAGCTAAAAATTATAACCATTTATAAGACAAAATCTGAAATAGAAAATTAATAATAATGAATAAATAAATATTATATTTACATAAATAAAATGGTTACTGTATACACCACATAAATAAAACATGTGGTTAATATTACATGTGTCACATAGAAATAAAAGTGAGTCAAAAGTCTCTCACCTCAATATCAACTTTCCTTGTAAGTGATTTTAAAATTTTATAAAATATATTTTAATTTATTATAATAACATAATATATATATATATATATCAAATCATATATTATCTATTTGTGACATCTTATAATCTGTTTGTCAATGATCTTTTATCATTATCATTGTTTCGGGTGTTGATTGCTTCACTTTTCATGTATATTTTGATTCAGTAGTCACTTACTTGTGAATTGAATATGGTTATATAATATATATAATGATAATTATTATATAAATATTTTATATATTTATTATTTATATTTTTATAGTCTTCCAAAAAATCATTGACAGAAAAATGAATCATACCGTTTATGTAGAAGGTAGTCTATAATACACATCAAAGCATTTTTCCCTTTTCAACGGATGGTTGAAAAGATAGATAAATAAAAAATAAACATTAATGAATTGTTATTATATAATATATATATTATATAATCATTTAATATATTATTATTATTGTATATTTAGATCAGAAGTGAAAATTCAATCACTTTCCTTTATGGAGGTAGTAGTCTAAACACACGCACAAGCGACATTATAGTTTTCAAATAGATTAGAGGGCAAGAAATTATATATGATATTATAATTAATAATTAATAATTTTATCACAAATATAATATATATTCATTAGTTACATATTTATAACAATCCATATAAGGTGATAACAGAAAACAAATTACATCAGTTCGTGAGGCGGTAGTCCTCCAAACAAATGAGTGATTGTTCTGTTTCACATTTTATCAAGAAGGTGATGGATTAATGTTATAAAATCAATATAATAACATATTATAATATGTTATATAATTTCTTTATTATATTTTAATGGTTAGGATAAAATTTTAGGTGTTAAAATAACATGAAATCTTATAGTACTCGGAGAAGATGATTCACAATTCTCTGAAAGAGCTCCATCAGATCTCCACTTAAGTGAAAAATGGTTGGTATTTTAGGAAGAAAATAAAATCTATAACATGAATTAGGTAATTTAAAAGAGTTTAGGATAGTATTTTTATGATATATATTGCTCAATGTGGTTTAATGAAAATAGACAAGGGGTGTCCTTTTATAATCGAAGGGAGGAAAACTTTTAGAATTTTAATAGATATTGTAAAATAATATCTTTCTTCCCCATTAAAAATGAATTAAAAATTGAATAACATAGTAGATAATGAGGTTATTTTATTAATATAATTATCCAATAATATTTTTAAAGGTCTAGAATTCATTTTAATCATTTTTTTCAGATTAACCCCTTCATTATCCAATTTAAACCTTAATCGTGGTAATTATATTTAAATATTAAATGGATATAGTAGTACTTATAAGTTGAAAATTGGAACATAAATGGACAAGGGATGAAATTTTAAACTATATATCATCCTGATTTCCTATATTCATGGGATTCCTTGATTTTATAACAATTTAATAAAATATTATATTCATAAAATATTATTAATGCCATTTTTAAATTTTTTAATTAAATTTGAGTTTTAATACATAAAGAAAATGATGGAATTGAAATATAATATTCTAATACATATTTAATATTTCATATAAAATAATAAAATTCATTGAACAAATTATTTCATCAAATTTGAATTACTTTTAATATTTTTAAAATCATTAATTTTATTTTTCTATTTATTGATTAAATTATATGTTGGTGGTTTAAAAGAATTTAATGTATATATTCAATCACTAAAAATAAAAAAAATTTACCATAATTAAAAACATGATTCATCTTAAAAATTAAATTGTAATTCAAATAAAAAACCTTTTAGAAATATGATAATATATTAGAGTTATTGATGTTAAAAGCATCATATTTTGATTTTATTCTTTTCTTCAATTATTTAATAGTATATATAAATAAAAAATTGGACCATGAATTCATATTTTTTAGTTATTAATTGACATGATAGAACTAAATTCATCTAATTACACAATTTAAAGTGTAATATAAATTTAAAATTCTTCTCAAATTAGTATTTTAACATTAATTACTTGATTTACCCTTTACAATGGTGTTAAATTTTATCACTCTTACTATTGATAATGAAAAAAATAAGAGGTCACTATTTACCAAATATGAACCTCATAATTCCAAAATAAAATAAAATTTTTCAAATAAATTCTATATAAGAGGTATAAATTAATTTAATATAAAAATGAAAAATACAATGATAAACATTTTTTCATAAAAATGTGTTTTTATGTCCAAAAATAATTTTTTACCAAAAGAAGGTATAGTGATGATTCAAAGGAAATTAATTAGGATATTTATAACTTTAAAAGGATTATGAAAATTGTTTATTAAATTCAAATTACCATCCAGATTTTATCTACTGAAATAATTTTTAATTTTTTAAAAAATTATTATTTACTATTTATTTAAAAATAAATATTTTCCAAAAAGTATAAATATTTAATAGTAAGATAATATTAACATGATGAATTAAAATATGATTAAATTTTAAAATAAAAAGTTTTCAATAGTTTTTCACAATTTAATTAAACTCAATGTTTCAATTAATGTAAGCTATCAAAGAAATTTATTTAAAAAGAAATATACCATAAAATATCAGGTTGTTACATTAGTCACTTTTTATTCATAATAGGTTTCTTCATAATATATTATTTATAAATGAATGTTGTAGTATCTTTATCATAAGAGTACATATCATCATTTATTATTTTGTCTAATCAAGATATAGAATCATTTTTAGAGTGAAATTATCTTTTTCTTGATGAGTTCACTTTTCCCTTTAAAGGAATTCCTTACGTATGTATTCTTGAAAACTTTTTCCTCTTGGATGATTTTTAGATAAATAATCACTTTATTCTTTATTATTTTCCTTGGGGAAACTCATTGTAAACTCTAAAATATTACAATAACTAAAACAAATAAAATTAATTTTACCACTGTATTTAATTTTTCATCATTTCAAGCATTTTTTAAAAAATCATAGAAACTCAATGAAATTTATGCAACTTATTTAGAATAAATTTTCTCCTTATGAGAATATTTAAGATATAGATGTTTTATCAATTTTTAAATTTTTTATGTTGTATCCTTCTTATAATATCATATTCTTCTTAAGTTTGGTATTCTCCTCATCTAATAGGAAATCATAATGATGTATAGTTTATTAATGATCCACTCATCTTGTTCTAGTTCTTCAATAGTTGAAAAAATTGAATCAAATATTTTTGGTAGAGTCCCCATCAAATTCTTTAGCACCATGGAATCCTCTTGAAGTTATGTATAACGTCAAATAATGAATTCTATATTGTTCACCCAAATGAATAATTAAAAAATTGACTCATATTTTCCCATGATAATATCCTAAAATTAAGACGAACGTGTTTGTAAATTTGAATTAATTAATTTATTGTTTTACTTGTAAATTACATAAAATTTCATATATATTTAATTAATTTTATTTAATCCCAAAATCTATCTCAACTATCTCTTTGATAAGGATAAGAGTGAAACATTAAAATAAATATCATATTTATATATGTTCTTCATATCATGAAATGTGTTTTTTAAACAAATTATTGAATATATTTACAATCATTTGCAATACCAAGAATATCCAAGCCAAGAGAAAGAAGATATGGATCTATCTTCTCCTTCCAAAAATGGAATTACTTCCCATAGAATTTGGGATCATTTTTTGATGATTTTATTTTTGGATTTTAAAGATTCCATCAATAAATGAGAGATAAATAGAAAATAGAAGACTTTGATCTAAGTTGAAAAACCTAGAACTATTCTAGTATGCTCTTATACCCACTTAAGGTCCTTGGTGAGAGTAGACCACCACTGAGAGGTGGTGTCAATCAGTTGTTTGAAAAACAACTACCCTACAAAATATTTTCCCTGACAAGTTAGTGTGGCTAGATCTTTAGTGAAATGATATGATGATTATTCATATGGAATGAATGAACACATTTGATTTAAGGTTTTCACCAAGTTCAGTCACTCTATTTATTGATTGACTAATCATAATTGAATAATGGATGTGATAACAATACACATGTTTCTATCTTATTAACAATAAGGAAAAGTAATGTTGTTTAAATATGTTTATGAACTATGAGTGTAATAAATAGTTTCAAGAATATATAAATAAAATTATTCTTCACTTACCACCATCAAATATGTTTGAAATGTGTCCACCCATGTTCATCTATAGAATCCTTGACAAAATATCCTTGAAATGCTCTTTAGAATAAAAAACAAATTTTCTATAAATTTCTTCACTTTTTCTATCAAATGATAATTTTTGGTGAGTCACATAATTTATATAATCATTATATATTTTTTAATATTACTTAAGTAATTTTAGTTTGATTTTTAGTTTCACAATTAATGGCATTAATCTCTCAAAATTTTCACAAAATTGATTCAATATTATTGATTCATAAGCATATATTATGAAATAGTATCTTCACTATTCTAAATTATACTATATCACATTTTCATTGAAATATAAATAAAAACTAGCATGTTACTCACAACCCCTAAAGAAAAAAATCAATATTAAACAAACATTTTGTCTGGAATTATATGTATTGTAAGAGTAAAATGATCATTTAACTTAAATAATAATTGTATAAATAAATCCTTTACAATATGGTGTCCTCCAAATTAGACAATATTTCACACCTTTTCATCTAACTGAACCCAAATGTGTCTTGAATTAATTACGATATTTCATCAAATAAATACAGAATGAAAACACCATCATAAAACCATGACAGAATTATCTCATGAATCAGGTTTTAATGTAACTCTAATTTGAAGTTTATTTAAGTACCGTATCATAGTATTGAATTTTGTTTTTTAGAGTTCTCTAACCACCCTATATAAATTACAATCATTTATTAAGATCTCTAAATTTAGATCAATTTCCAACACTCATATTTATTAATTCACTTCATGATGTCTTTTATTCAACCACAAAAGGATTTTACCAAAAAATATAATTATTCATTTTATAATTATTTAAATTGACATATTCTTAATACTTGTATATATTTTTAGTTTAATTAATAATTATTTATTAGCCATGAATGTTTTTAGAGACTTATGGATATTTTTTTGAAAATTAATGATTTTAATTTTATTATTTGAATACAATGGATACATATTCCTAACAAATAATTATGAAAATCACACTAATGTTATATTTTATATTATTATACGATAGTAAAGGTTATGAGTTAAAGACCTAAATGACACTGAATATATATTATTTATTTATTATTTTATTATTATATATTATTCACTTTAAATTTTGTTTTAAATTCATAGGATTGAGAACAAAAATAATTGTTTAATATATTAAATTTTTAGTTATTTAATATTCCAAATTTAATAATTGAGCCCTATTTAGTGGTATAGTTTGGGAAACCATTGGTTATCAAATCCATATTCTTTTTTGAAAAATATTTAAAAAATTTACGAGTCATATAAAAAACATTTTTTTATCAAATTCAACTTTATTGGAAATTGTAAGACAATAAAACCATTCTTTATTTGGTAAAATTATTTTCAATAAAAGATCGAGATAAAATTTCATTTACATTAAAACATTTTATTTTGAAAATAAGAAGATATAAAATTGATATTATATTAATTCATAGAAAAAAGTTAATTTAATTTATGATTGATAAGTGATGTAAAAAAACATTAATTTATTTTGTAGGAGAAGGTAAATGTAATCAAATATCTTGGTTTATTAATATATTTTATACATTTAATGTTTTTATTGAATGATATAAAAGGATAAAAAAATTGAATAATTGGGATTAGATGTCCTTAATTTTAAAAATGAAACAATTAATAAAGTATTTAGATTAAAATTAATCATAATTAGAAAATATTTAATGTTATTCTCATTAAAATGATATCTCTTGAAATAAATCCATGTGATTATAAGAAAGTTCATAAAATTCGTAAATAATTTCATAAAAATGTAATCATATTATAAACTTTATTTAGAGTGTATCAATGAAATAGTAATGTTAATGTTATGATTTAATTGATATACTAATGATTTATGAAGTAAATTATTATAATCTTGATATTGTGATATATGATGTGATGAACATGGATGACAACATCAAATTTATATCATTTAAATCCTTATATAATTATTTATAGGTTGTTATTATTTTCTCAAATAGTGCAGAATATAAAATAAACTCTAAAATTGAGATGAACCGATCCAACATGAAATTAAATATGTTTTTTTAAAATAAAGTGCATATTAAATTTCAAAAATTAATCTAGAAAGATTTTTATAATAATTTTTATTTATGTGAAGGTTGGAAGGTTCTTATTGGGAACAACATACTGATGAAATAATATATATACATATATATATTTATTTACTTATAAAAATAAAATTAGAAAATGAAATAAATGTTACATATTGTGTTTATTGTGATTCTAGTGATGTATTAAATTATATAAAAAATGGATCACTTTTGAACCAGTGTAATATTTCTTTTATTATACAAAATAATGAGTTCCATTTTAATTATTATTATTCTTAAAATGATAATAAATAATTTAAATGAATTATATATGTGAATATTAGTATACTATTTAAGATCAAAATTAAATCCTTAAAATGAAAAATACAAAAAATGAGGAATTTTTATTAACAAAATAGAAATATAGATAAAAACCTAATTTTTAAGAAAGTAAAATGAATTAATTCTCCCTATACAAAAGGAAAGGAAAAAATAAATGGTTTGGTTATTAAAAATATTAAATTTAAATAGTTTTTTCTAATTTTAGAATGGTGGAATAAAATCTATAAAAATTAAATTGTAATAAAAATTATTTGAAATGATTATGATATTGGTTATATATAAAAACATGAATAATAAATATATAGAATCATTTTTGATAAACTTGTAAATAAAAATCATTATTTTTTTAATTGTTAATTTGAATAGAATTACCAGATTTAAAAGAAATTTTTAATAGTGACGTCCAATGTTGATATGTCAAAAATCATATTTTACAAATGTTTATAAATTTATACACAGTGAAAACCCACATATGATACATTAAAAATGGATACAATAGACATATGAGAGAATATTTTCAATATTTATATACATTATCTATGGATTACAAATCTATAATCACAATTGATTATAATTAAAAAGAAAAAATGGGGGTAATAAATATTGGGAAACCAAATACAACTGGCATTCCAATGTAAATTATGATCAATGTTTAAAACAGAAATTTTATTTTAAACAACATATTTTCATTTATGATTATATAATAAGTTTGTTGAAAATTATTATTATATTTAAAATTGGAATTGTCCCATTTTCAAAGAACCTAGAATTGAAAATTATTTTATATTTGGGGTTGAATCCTTGTGAAAGAAATATAATCAATGATTGAAATTTTATTAATATCAATATTAGTTATAAAAAAATAGTATAAAATTTCATTGAAATATATTTTTAAAAATATTTCAATTATAAAATTTTGCAAATAAATTATTCTACTGAAATTATTTACTGGGATTTTTAGTTTTCTAAACAATATAAAATATTAGTTATACTAATTTAAATAGTTTATACCTAGAACTCATTACATTTACATCAACAATCATTTTTTGGATATCCAATGAAAATTAGTATCAAAGTGGAGTACCATATTTTTCTCATAATTGTTGATATTATGTGGTATTTATGTGTTTTTTTTAAAAATATCAAATTGTTTTTAAACATAATTAAAAACATTAAATTTAGAATATAATGAAAAGATAGAAAAATATCAATTATATGTTTTTAATGTTGTGAAATTGGTAATAATGATTTTGATTATATTTTATAACACCAATGTATTAAAAATCTATCACCATGAATGATTTCATAGAAAATTATTATGGAGAGGAATACAAGATTCCATGTTTTGAAAGTGTAAATAAATTATAATGGAATTTGACGATTTCATGTAGTGTATAGAATGAATCTTAATCCAAGATTTATAATATAATTAATAGATAATAAAAACATCAAAGTATTATTCTTATATGGTTTTAAGCGTAAAAAGAGTGTCAAATTACTAAATAACTTTTTGGAGTGTTAGGCTTTAATGGTCTAGTTTTGGGAGGGACTGTCATGGGTTTATGGTTGGTGCACTATTAGAGCCAACCAAATTTAATTTTTTAGGTAAATTGCTTGTTTGAACTGTGTGGGGGATCCATCAAGTACTAGGAACTGGGGTATAGTCATAGAAGGAATCGTACTATTAGGACATAGTATGTCTAGCCATGCCCTGCAACTATGTGAGGTGAGGGTGTGTGGACAATGAATAAAACATGGTTTGCACATGGTCTCCCTAACCATGCTATGTGAGGGTGTTAGGATATGGATCCACATGGTTGGTGATTGGTTTTAAAAACTACATGTACTAACTGATCACCTCTTAAAGGGGAAAAATTACCATTTACCCCACCATACATAAATGGGGTTTTAACCCATTTCCACCCTCACATTTCCATGAAGATCCCACAAATATATCATTATCCATGTCCTATTCCTTTAGGTGATTATCCCTCACTCTTGGTATAATTAGATTTCTGTTGGATTCATTAGAAGCCAAGAGGTAAGGCTATGACTCCTTTCACATCTAATATCCATTTTATTCACTATAATAAACACTATAACTATGTGACAAAACAAGAACTATTTTATTGAATTATTATAATTCTTAATTTACCCTTGTTATAGATTCAATTGAACAAATATAATGGATGAGTGAATATTACTATGTATGGGTTAGGTGGTAAATGACTTTTACCTCAATTTTTCATCATTTACATAATTGCTTCCATTGTTTTCACTCTGTAAGTTCCACACATTTTCCTTGAAACATGAAATAAATCAAATTAAATTTCTATATCATGGAATTGAATTTCAATATACCCTTTGGAATATTTTTATATTTTTGAACTAAACATGGATCAACCATACGGGTGATTTCTATCATGTCCGCTGATAAATTTTTGTTTTAATTGACGAAAACACCACTTAGGTGTATTTTAGTCGAATCCTTCAATGGAATTTATTAAATTATAATAAATTAATTGTTATAATTATAAAAGGGATTGAATAATTATCTTATCCATGTTTAATTATGATGTATACCCTTTGATGGAAGGGTATTAAAATTATTAGTGATACACTTATAAATAAATTACTTTGGATTACACTTTGAGTCCCTTGATTCCATCATTGGTTGATGTACTTGGTATAAACCACACCTTTAGGTGTTTTATATTCAATGTTTTAGATATAAAATATTTTCTAATGCAACTAAACACCTTTTAAATGTGTTTTGTCTTATCAATATTGATTGAGTGACTAAATTTTGAGGAATGACTGGAGAAAATGGGAATGGGTATCTTATCTTCCCCGGGATTATTTTAACCATAGGATTAATACTATTTATTATATATATAATGGAAAATTGAATTTAAATTTATTGATGTTTTCCTTGTGAAATGATGAATGAAATGATCAAAGGAAGTTTTTGAATGTAAATTTGGAATGGATATTTTTTATTTTTTATGATTAATTATTAAATTTAATTTTCCTACTTATTAGTTACTCCTTGAGTGACTCTTGGATTATAATAATGATTTCCAGGTTATAGATTGTAAGGTATATTAAAATGTGTGAATTACAAATGATTAAGTAATGTTGTATACGATGACCTTAATTGTATGATGGAAGTCATTGGACATGGAGTTACTTATTATTTAATGAATTGATTAGACATGGTGTTCTTTATTATATAATAAATCCATTATATATTATGTTCAATATAATTATTAATTGAATTTATTGGACATATCATTTTCTATTATTACACAATGTGTTCGAGAAAATTTATTAAAATTAACAACATGGTGATCCTGATTATTGGAAAATGTGATCTTTATTATTATGAGAAATATTTTTACATGGAGTTACTCATTACATATTTAGATTATTTAATATGATAATAATAATAATTTATAGTGAATGGTTTGACATGAAATTCCATGTTCCATGGATCAGATGCCCCAGATAATACTTTATTGGAATATAAAATCTTGTATGGTAATCTTTAGACAAGGAGTTATTGGTTATACATCATGGTTACCATGTATATTTATTTATATATAATGTAAATGATTAAAGAAATTCAATCGAAAGATAAATAAGGCATAATTATCCAAGGATCTTATGATGTTCCTAAGCTTAACATAGATTATTTAAACACTATTTCCATAGATTTATTAAACCTAAACACTGTAAATTTAATTTTCACAGGTTGTATTTAAATTAGAAATAATTTTTTGTGGAATACTAAGTTTTAATCACACCCTACTTGGGTCTCTGATCGGTACTCAGATAGATCTCCTTACTAACAGTAAGAAAATGGAACATTCCCCTTTTTTGTTTCTTTATTATAGGCTATTATATAGAATAGGAGTAGGGACTACACATATAATCAGGTTGTCGTTTCGGGTTAGAGACATTCATTTATTTATTCATTTTTCTGTCTAGTCATATTGTATGTATTACCTGATATTTTTGGATATTTTTGGATTTACTCATCATGATCATGAATGGTAATTTATTGAGAACAGGATGAGTTATCAATAATTTTTACCTTATACTATTAATGTGATTAATCAATATCATACACTATAATTATTACTGATCGAGAGGGGATATGCACCCCACATTACCACCTTTAGACCATAACTAATAATTGGAAACCTCTAGTGTATATAGAGTCATACATTAGACCGTGTATCGAATTGGTTAAGATAATCTTTGTTGAGTTAATTGTGTTGGGTTGTTTCAATGAGGTATCATAGGTTCTTCTCCATATCTTAGTATTTTGGTATTCTAGATAGAATATAAGGAATGTGTATGCACTTGGTAAATATTTTATGTATTGGACTAGAAAACCCCTGCATGGGGGTGGATGATGTTTCCATGGATGGGATTGGTGTTCATATTTTTCACTATTAGAGTTGATTATTATTTCACCTTGAGCAATTTATGGATTTCCTCCAGTTACTGATTTATGATATTTAACTCTAGGCCCAATATGTTATGTGAGGATCTATGTTCATACAACAATCAGCTTTATAGGACCCACATTTCATTAGGATTATTGCCAATATACCATTATTGTGTTCTTTCCTACTTATATTCCTGTATTTTATGCTGATGTGATTACATTCTTGGTTATAATTACGGTTTAGAGTGAGTTAAATAAAATTTCTTCCTCAACATTAATGGTGTTTTCCCATATATATGGATGGTATAATTTAATTTAATGATCCTTAATTTTATTAATGTGATGAAATTGATACAAATTGTTATAAGATATAACATGAATGAAAAATTTAATTGTAATTTAATGTGATTTTTTTTGACAAATTCAATACATTGTTTAGTGACGGTTGTTGGTTAAATTTTGCATCAATTACTTTTTTAAACGGTTTTACCTCTACAACATTTTAATTATTAACTATATAACTGAACCCTTATCTATTTGACTTAGTCCTGGTTTGTGTGTTTTAGGATCATATTAATTTGAGATAACATTTTGAAGGGTGTGTTTAATACTAGATAAATTTAATTTTTCTAGTTTTCACTCGAACAAGATTCCAATTTTAATTTTAGATAATTGACTACATAAATTGGGTATGGATACCCATATAACTTAACCTAGGTTGGCATGATGAGACCCTCATATGTTTCCTTTATTATTCTTATTCCCTAGTACATAACCCATTGGGTAACGATTGTGTTATATGGGATGGTCATTTAATGTGTTAGTCGCCACTCATTTATTGTTTTATATAAACTTATAGTGCAATATTCCATTTTTTTGATAACCTTTAATTGATAACAAAAAGTTTCTCTATTTTTAAGATTTATTTATATGAAGTGCTAACTAATGAAAATTCCAATTTCAAACAAAAGAGTGATTTACTTACAATATTGTAAATGACATTTTCTTTAACAAATCCTAGTTGTGAGAACTCATGGAATAATAAATGGTTTAATAGGAAACAATGATATAATTTCCCTAATTTCCTTGATTAGTCTACTAAATAAAGTACCAATTACATTTTAAAATTGTATTTACATTATAAATAAAACATTAAATTTAATATATTTATTCCCCTTTAATGTTGATAAAAAATGGGATGTTGTAAAACAGATTAAATAAAACCACTTATGGTGTCGTTAATAAATAAACATTACGCAAGGGTATGTTCTAATTCATCCATAATATTTACCTCATAAGGGAATGTGAACTTTTCCCATGGGCCTTATTTTTATTTTTCATTATTTTTTTGGTCCTATGGGATGGGAAGTAGATCCCAGTGACATTTTAGGCCTGACCCTTGTTTAAATGTCAATTCTTATGTTAATGTGTGGGGTTATCCTATAGTAGTATCCCCATGTTAATGAAACCAAAAAAAAATTGAATTGAGTTCTAGGAATGTTAATTTCTTTCTATTTTACTACTTTAGTTGGGTAGGAATCCTTGTTGACATAAGGACACCCCCATGTAGACCGGTGGTTGAATGGTAAGATAAACCTTGTGGGGGTAATATAGTATGATGATACTTAGTGAGTAACATCTTCTAATATTTTTTATGTCAGCATTGTTACCCTCCATAGAGACTTTCCTATAAAGATTCTTGGAGAGAACCAGGTCTTGGTACGCCGATTCTTGGATGTTGATGTTGATACACCTTTATTGAAATGTTTTACCATTGTAGTTTGATTATATTTATTTCTAATTATAAATTTACTCTTTTGGAGAGGGTTTTCAGTCATGATATTCACTATGTGATAGATTTCTTTAAGTAAAATATAGTTATCAAGTGATATATGTTAAGGCTAGGTGGATGGACATAAAAGTTCTTAGAATTTAATTTGTCATTTTTTAGACAACATTTTCATTGATCTAGATAAACCTTCATAAGAGGTTTTAGTGGGTTTATTTTTTCCTTATTATGTGTTGAACATGGTTTTACACTCATTAAATATCAATGAATGGGGATTCTTGGGATTTGTGATATAATCTAGATGATATTTTCATTTTTTGAGGAAGTACCTAGGGTGGTTGGGTATCGAGACTAGCTGGGATAGGTAATACTATTTTGTTTCCTAACTATAATGACCAACATTTGTGAATTTAACACTTGAATTTATGATTCAACACCATTGAGAATTAAGTTCTTTGATATATCATGGAATTGGGGATATTGCAGAATTTTGAGAAAGAGTTCTAATGGGTATCCAAGTGTGTTAAAAATGAATGTTCCATGTACAATGGTCAACTCATTGGATAGTGAGTCATGTATTGAATAGGATTGTATGAGATATACTATTTTGTATATGGTGAGTTTACTTTATTCCAGTTACATGTCGAAACTATTGATGTGACGCATTGATGAGTAGCTGAGTGGAAGTTGATAATTGATGGTTTCAAATATGATTCTTCTGATCATGGCGACTTGAAGATTTGTGAAATTAATGGTAGTTCCTGTTATGAGGGCCATTTTGGAAATACACTAGGATTATGTGGGATGGTTGACCCATGGTAGAACCTTGAAACAAATTTTCAATAGATGAGATTTCATGGGAAAGTTAAGGGATGAAAAACTTTGTTTGACGTGTTCATAACTTAGGGTGAGAGATACATGCATGTTAATGGAATAATAGTGTACTCATAGTTTAGAAACTATCATTACCAATATATTGATGTCATCTGGAGTATACTGAGAGACAATAATATATACATTGATGTATGTAAATATATTTTCTAATGTGTTGAGGATTTCTTGGGAGTTACACTTGAGAAGTAGTTTAGATCCAATATAGATGGATGAGTGTGCACTATTAGCAACAGAGGAGGATGACCTCCATTGTTAATTGAAAATTGATGAATTCCATGGGATATGTTCTTGGAAAGTATTAATGGGGGATTGGTGAAGACTTTTTTAAAACTAGGTAGTGAGTGACTATTTTACCCTACAAGTCATTATCTATAGGATTTGATGCACATGGAATGTAGTAAGAGGGAAAATTGTTTTGTTGGTGTGATGAAATGGATGGCCCTAAGGTGGAGAGTGGAACATCGATTATTTGTGGGAAACCCTCATGTGATAAGGTTTGTGGGAAATTTAGATTGGTTTTGTGATGATCATTTGGTATATTTTATTCCATTTAATAATTTGAGCAATGTATGGCTAGATTTCTCAGCAAATAAGAGGAACTGCTTCCAATGCATCCATGGGTGGAGTCTATGTGTGGGATTCAAACCCAAGAAGGATTGTGATGACCTAGGGGTATGGATATGTTGTGAATCGATACATGTGTTTGGCATAATGATGGTTTTAGGTAGTTGTTTTTTTACAAGGAGAGGTTAATTGAGTTTTAGTATGGGATTTAGTTAGAATGCTCGAAAGGATCTAAGTACGCCTTAGGATATATGATTTTTAATATGGTTTTAGTGTCGCATTGACTAATAAAGATGATCATTTTTTTAAATTGTTGACCATATAGATTTTGACTTGAGTTTATTTAGTATTTGGATAAAGTCAATGAGGAACCACACCAAGACTTCAACTTCTTTGATCAATCATGTTCTAAGAGGAGTCTCATAACATGCAATCAATTAGAGTATTTTGGTAAGAATTCATGTATTTTTACTAGGTTGTTAATGACAAGTTTTATTTGGATATATGGATCATGAATTTACTATGGTTTGTAAATATCCATTGGATGATAGAACCAATCGTGGGGAACACCATAGGCTTTTTGATTAAAGAAACAATGAAGTGTTCATGTATCATGTTTATATGGGATTGTGTAAGCCCCATAATATTATTTAAGCAATGTTACTGATAATTTTCTTTGGTTTTAGGAGCATATGTACAATAGTATTAAAGTGGCACTTGTAGGTGTTTTTTTGGAATATAAAAATATAATGAAACTTTTAAGATGGAAATTCATCACATGAGTATGTTATGTGATTTTTTAGTTATAGAATACGAGACCTTTGGAATAAGATGTTCTAAGGTTGAGAGATTGTAAGATCTCATGTTTTTAACCAGTTGAGAAATTCTAAAGGAATTTAAATTTTTGTTTTGTGGAATGGATGAATCAGAAACCAATATTTGTAATGAAATTATATGATTTGGAGAACAGAATACATTTTTAGATGATTTTAGGGACCAAGTGGTGTTTTAGAGTCCTAGATGAGTTCATGAGTGTTTGGATATGAAAACACATTTTTGGGAGGGACAACCCTGGGTAAATGATAGGTTCATGGTTAGAGCTAACTATACAGACAAATAGAGACTCTGATTTTGTATACGTACATTGTTTGATTGAATAGTACAAGGGCTCTAGAAATCCATGTAAAGGGTTTTAGAGTCATAGATAATTCTGAAAAGGTATCAATTGTTTTTTCAAAATGTGCAGGACAACTATTTGAGGTGATTTTGTGGGGAAATTGATGCCTAAAAAATTAGATCACGACCCACCAATCCATGTGGTCAAAGCAGATGAGGTGAGGGTGATTGGGATGTGGAAATTCATGGGTATTGTATGGTTTTCCAAAGAATCAGTCAATCCATTATTATGATAAAAATTGATGAATTCCAATTTTCTCCATCCGACGTTGAATTTATCATTACACCATTTACATCCTATCTTTTCCAAGAAGCTCTCATGCGATCACCCCCCTACATATCCACTTCCATGGAGAGATTCTTCTTCAATATTGGTCTAATTCGTTCGCTATTATATATGTTTGAAGCCAAAATGTAAGGATATGACTCTTATTTCACCATTTATCTATTTTCTAATCCAATATAAATACTAATGTTGTACGATAAAATATGACCTTTTTTAGTGAGTTCATCCTATTTTTTTTCTTTCGTTTTATCTTGAATTGATGGATGATAATGGAAACATAATGATTCTTAAGAATAAGGTAGGTGTTCGATGACTTTTCCCTCAAATTCATGACATTTATAAAATTTATGTTGGTATTTTACACATCAGACTTCCACACATTACTCTTGAAATTAGAAATACCACAAATTAATTATCTAAATCTTGGACTGGTTGTTCATTGCATCCATAACTTGTTTGGAGGTTTGTGAACTCAACTTATGTCAACCCTTTGGGTGATTCCTCTCATGTATTCTTACATTCCATTGTATTAATTTACCAAATCACTAACTACATGTGTTTCAGTTGACTCCTTCAATGATATTTAATTGAATGGTAATAATTGCATTGTTAAAATTATAATTGTCCATGTATACTTCCTCAACCCATGTTTAATTATTATCCAAGCTATAAGTTAAAGAGGGATTTGTATGAGACATGAGACCCCTATAAATAATTATTTTCAACTGTTACTATGAGTCCCTTAACACATTTATACATTGATTCCCTTGGTATGAATTGTTGAGTCAATAAAGTTTTCCTTATGACTTTTCCATTCCTTCTTGTTTTGAAAATCACAAACACCTTATCTTAAGGAAAATTGTTTTTATAAGGAAAATTTCTTTTATAAGAAAAATTTCTTTTATAAGGAAAATCGCTTTTGTAAGAAAAATTATTCTTATCATATTTTCATCCAGATTTTTCTTAAGTATGAGATTCGGATTCACTTTTATTTTCTCGGAATTACTTGAAACTTTGATATAAAGTATTCTGTTTTAGGATCCGAATTCTGGACAAGAACTGTAATAAAAGTTTCACTCCGAAATCCAGAATGAGAACTGTGATAAAGTTTCATTCCGAATTCCGGATACAAACTCTGATTAAGTATTACTCCAGATTCAGGATAACAAATTCTTATGAAGTTCGATGACGAATTCTCATTATGAATTCTAATAAATAATTCTCATTACGAATTCTAATAACGAATTCTCATTACGAATTATGATGACGAATTCTCATTACGAATTATAATGATTAATTCTCATTCTGAATTCTCATTCCGAATTCTCCTATCAAACAGAATCTGATCATATCTGTTTTATACACTCTGAATTAATTCAGACTCCGAAAACAATTTTGGTTAGACTCAGAACTTTTATTCTACTTACATTTCTATAATCTGTCTACTCTTTATTATTTCCATTACACTCCGAATTTTCACTCCGAAGCTTTCATTATGAACTTTTGAGTTAGAATTAAAATGATGTCGTACATTCTGTTACACTAGTTTTGTTATAAAACGATGTCGTCTATTTTGTTATAAACTAACCGTTGTCTAAGTGACACGTGTACAGGTCCCTCCGATCTTTATGGAAAATATAACCGTTAGAGAAGGATCCGACCTTACCTATAAATAGGAGCTCATTTGAAAGAGATCAGTGCTGAAAGGCTGACAGATCTTCGACTCATGTGATTACATGCGTGAAGTGATTTCTAGAGAGAGAGGCGCTTATTAACTCTAAAAGCATCGTGCGACTCCGAATGTTGGTGATTACATTCGAGGGCTTCCGGGGATAGGAAGACAGAGGTTCCAACTACCTTGAAGTCGAGGGATTCCTTGCTGAGGAAGACAAAGGTTTCCAACTACCTTGAAGTTGAGGGCTTGTGGGGATAACAAGACAGAGACTACGATCTTCGTATCAAGGGCTTACCCTAGTGTGGGTAAGAAAGACTTTCTTGAAAGTATAAATCAAGGGACCTTTATCCAAGGTTGTTGGATACCCTTCTCTTTGGGTTAAAAGACTTATATCTTGTTACTTGTAGTTTAACTACTTGTTTTATTTCCGCTGCATTTTGTATCTTAAAGAAAGTATAACTTTCTTATACTTACTTACTGACTCGGATTCATTTAGATTCTATACGCTTTAAGGTAGAATCTCATATTGTAACTTTTGTTAAGTTTCAATTTCCGGAACCATATTTCCAGAACCCTCTTTCGGAATCTCATTCCAAGTTTGTTAGAGGTGTTAGAGGTGTTGTGAATTTACTTAAGTTTAACTTTGTTAAACTTAGCCCTTTCCTTTTCTTAAGGAAAACATAGTTAATCGTAACTAACTTTAAAGGTTCCAAAGGAATTTTTAAAAGTATAGAATTCACCCCCCCTCTTGTATATTGAGCATCTACATCACTATTTCGATCCTACAATTGGTATCAGAGGAGGTCTCTGAAATACTTATACTTACGAATAAGTCTTTCTTTCTCATTTTCTCATTCCGAACTTTGTCATTCCGAACATTGTCCTTCCGAACTTTTCCATTCCGAAATCTGTTTTTACAAATTTTTTGTTACTGAAAAGATTGTGTATCGAAAGTTTCTAGCATGGCAGGAATTAATGTTGGTTCGATTGATAATCTAAATCCTACAAGACCACCAATCTTTGATGGTAATGACTATGAGTACTAGAGAGATCGCATGAAGACTTTTTTTATCAATACTGGAGTAGATAACTTTGTTATGCTTACTGGTGATTATAAAATTCCTGATAAGGAAGTCAGATCTTTTACTAATTAGGAAAAGAAAGAATATCAACTCAACTATAAGGTACACAATACTTTACTATGTTCAATGACTAGAAATATATATAGCCAAATTTATTCTTGTGAAGCAGCTAACTGTATCTGGAAGAAGTTAGAGGTTACACACTTTGGGACTTCTAAAGTGATTGAGACTAGAAGAGCTATGCTTAGAGCTGAATATCATGGCTTCAATTTTCCTTATGGAGAACCTATCTGTAAAGTTCAACAGAGATTCATGACTATAGTCAACAGTATAAAATCTATGGGAGAGAAAGGTTTAAATAATGAAGCTCTTGTGGATAAAATAATTGATATTATGCCCAATGAGTGGGAATCCAAGAGAAAAGCTATAGATGAAAATAGGAAGGCCACTCAGACCTCTTTTGATGAGCTTTTTGGAACTCTTCTACAACATGAGACTAGAATGAAGAGAGATGATAACAACATCAAGAAGAAGAATGGAAATGGTACTGTTGCTTTTTCTAGAACTTCAAATCAGATGAAAGCTAAGACTCCTGAGAGAGTAACCAGATCCAAGACTAAGAAAGTTATTTTCCAATCCGAATCTAGTGAGAGTGATGTCTCGGAAAATGAACTAGAAAATCTTGCTCGAAGGATGAACAAGATAGATGGCCAGAGAAATTTCCAATCCAAGTATAAGAAAAAGGAAAGGAAAGATAAGAAAGATGGAGAAGTTACTTGTTATGAATGCAAAAGAGCTGGACATATTAGACCAGATTGCCCTATGCTCAAAAATAATGAAAGAAAAGAAAGGAATTCAGAGAGGAACAGAAAGAGGTATTACAAAGCTATAGCTAAGAAAGTTTTGAAAGCTAATGACACCTGGAGTGCCAGTGGTGGTGACTCTTCAGATGAATCTTCTGATTATGAATCTTCAGGACAGAAGAATCTTGGTCTTATAGCCAGATTACCTATTGATAATCATTATTTCATGGATAAGGTACGAAATGCTGAATCATTGACCAATGTTTCTTTAAATTCTAATGATAGTAAGTATTATAACTCTTCTGATGAAGAATCTTCTTCTGATGAAGAAAATACTTTACCTACTTATGAAGAAGTCTCTAGATTTGCTGAACTTCTTGAAATTGAGAATTCCAAACTCAATAAGAAACTTGATAAGGAAAACACTAGGAATTCTATTCTTACAAAAGAGATATCAGATCTTTCAAATTTTCTTGATAAGAAAAATGCTGATTTTGAAAGTATTTCAAAAAATCTTGAGGAAGTAAGTTCTAAGAAGAATAAACTTTCTAAAGAGTTAGAAAAATTAATTTATAAGAAAAATGTTTTCGAGCCTAACTCTAGTTCAAAAACTAATTATTTTGAGGATAAAAACTTGGTTGTAAAACTCAAGTCCGAAATTTTTTCCTTAAAGAAGTGTTTATCAAACTTTACCCATGGTAAGGAAAATTTTGATAAGATGTATTCCCAAATACGACCTTTAAGAAATAAATCCGGATTTGGTTATACCCATGCAAAACCAATTTTCAGTAATAATTATTTTGTTCCTCAAAGTGCCCCATTTTGTACCAAGTGTCAATGTGGTGGTCACTGGGAAAAGGATTGTTCCTTAAACAAAACCCAATCTTTAGGATTTCACAAAGATTACTTCTCTAAGAAGATGTGGGTTCCTAAAATTTTATTATCTGGAAATCTCGGATCCAAACAAGTTTGGATTCCGAAAGTCTAATTTTCTTCTTGATTTCAGGAAAACAAAGAGATTACCAGCAACAATACATGGTACATGGATAGTGGATGTTCCCGGCACATTACTGGTAACAATAGTTTTTTTTGAAAAGATTATTAAAACGAAAGGAGGAAAGGTAACTTTCGGAGATAATTCTAATGGAGAGATTGTTGGTATTGGTAATATTTTTCTTCTTGGTAAAACCTTGATTTCAAATGTTCTTTTTGTTAAAGGTCTTAAGCACAACCTCATTAGCATAAGTTAGTTATGTGATGAAGGTTACCTTGTGAATTTTAGGAATGATAAGTGCTTAGTTTACAATTCCAAGGAAGAGTTTATTCTCTCAGCCAACAGGCAAGAGAATGTTTACACCTTAAACTTAGAAGACCTCAGAAGCCAAGATTTACCTTGCCTAAGTGTAATAGAAGATCACTCCTGGTTATGGCATAGAATAATAGGTCACTGTAATCTTAGGAACCTTTGTAAACTCTCAATGAAAAAACTATTTAAGGATCTACCGGAGCTTAGATTTGATTCTTCTAAAGTTTCTGATCCTTGTCAATATGGAAAGCAACATAAATCTCTTTTTAAGTCAATCGGTGAAGTCTCAACAACCGATGCATTACAGTTAGTGCACATGGATGTTTTTGGCCCAACACAAACTGGAAGTATTGGAGGCAAATACTATGTGTTTGTTCTAGTTGATGATTACACTAGATTTACTTGGGTCTATTTTCTAGTAAAGAAATCTGAAGCTTTTTACTATTTCAAAAGTTTTAGAGCTCAAGTTAAAAATGAGAAAAACCTTCCATTGAAAACTATTCATAGTGATCATGGAGGAGAATTTCAAAATTCAGATTTGGAAACTTTTTGTAGTAAGAAAGGTATTACTCAAAATTTTTTAGCACCTAGAACTCCTCAACAGAATGGTGTAGTTGAAAGAAGAAATAGAATTCTTCAAGAAATAACCAGAACCATGTTGAGTGAATATTCTATTGCTAGATATTTCTGGGCTGAAGCTGTAAGTACTGCTTGTTATACTATAAATCGAGTTTTGATTAGACCTTTTCTTAATAAAACTCCTTATGAGTTATGGAATGGTAGAAAACCAAGACTATCCTACTTCAAGGTTTTTGGTTGCAAAGTATTCATTTTGAATACTAAAGATAACTTACATAAATTCTCACCAAAATCTGATGAAGGGATTTTATTAGGATATTCCACAACTTCTAAGTCTTATAGAGTTTTTAATAAAAATACTTGTACTGTTGAAGAAACAGTACATGTAAAATTTGATGAGTCAGATCCTTTTGTTTTTAAATCTTCTCTACCTACATCCTCGGATGTGTTTTCAAAAACTGATTGTCAACCTTTGATAGAAGAACCTTCTGATAAGGATAATGTTCAAGAAGATACTTCTGAAACATTTACCCCATAAGATTTTCTACCTTATGTTGATGAACAGGTTTTACAAAACCCAAATCAGGTGTTTCTTAAGAATCATCCCAGTGATAGTATCATTGGTGATGTAAATCAACCTGTAAGGACTAGAAGTTCTTTAAGAAATGAAGTATAACATCTAGCATTTCTTTCCCAATTAGAACCTAAAAGCACTGATGAAGCTTTAGGTGATGATGATTGGATTAAAGCCATGAAAGATGAACTAAATAAATTCGAAAGGAACAAAGTCTGGACCTTGGTTGACAGACTTAAGGAAACATCTGTTATATGAGTAAAATGGGTTTTCAAAAATAAATGTGACGAAAATGGAGTCATAGTAAGAAATAAGACTAGACTTGTTGCAAAAGGCTATAATCAACAAGAGGGAATAGACTATGAAGAAACCTATGCTCCAGTAGCTAGACTTGAATCTATCCATATTCTACTTTCCTTTGCAGCATTCTTTAATTTCAAACTTTTTCAAATGGATGTAAAATGTGATTTTCTTAATGGTTATAGTCAAGAGGAAGTTTTTGTTGAACAACCTCCTGGATTTGAAGATTCAAAATATCCTGATCATGTTTTTAGACTTACCAAAGCATTGTATGTCCTTAAACAAGCCCCATGAGCATGGTATGATAGACTCGTTGGATTTTTGCTTCAAAATAACTATGTTAAGGGAAATGCAGATCCAACCCTTTTTATAAAGAAAGATAAGAGAAATGTTTTGATTGTTCAAATTTATGTTGATGACATCATATTTGGTTCAACTCAGCAATCTTTGACTGAATCCTTTGCAAGTCTAATGAAATCTGAGTTTGAAATGAGTATGATGGGTGAGTTAACTTTTTTCCTTGGTTTTCAGATTTCTCAAAAACCAGAAGGAACCTATATATATCAACATAAGTATATTAAAGATCTTCTTAAAAAGTATGGTTATGACAATACTAAGAGTATAAGTACTCCTATTGGTACCTCAAACTCTTTAGATCTTGATGAAGCTGGGAAACCAGTAGATAAGCTTAAGGAGGAGTTAGTCATATTAACCAATATCCTTAAAGAAAAGGGAGATAACCTTTATTATTTTTATTTCTTCCTAGAATTTCTTTTTCGTAAGGATGTTTGTGCTTTCCAAAAAGGGGGAGATTGTTGAGTCAATAAGGTTTTCCTTATGACTTTTCCATTCCTTCTTGTTTTGAAAATCAGAAAGACATTATCTTAAGGAAAATTGTTTTTATAAGGAAAATTGCGTTTATAAGAAAAATTGCTTTTATAAGGAAAATCGCTTTTGTAAGAAAAATTATTCTTATCATATTTTCATCCAGATTTTTCTTAAGTATGAGATTCAGATTCACTTTTATTTTCTCGGAATTACTTGAAACTTTGATATGAAGTATTCTGTTTTAGGATCCGAATTCTGGACAAGAACTGTAATAAAAGTTTCACTCCGAAATACAGAATGAGAACTGTGATAATGTTTCATTCCGAATTCCGGATACGAACTCTGATTAAGTTTTACTCCAGATTCAGGATAACGAATTCTTGTGAAGTGCGATGAAGAATTCTCATTATGAATTCTAATAAATAATTCTCATTACGAATTCTAATAACGAATTCTCATTACGAATTCTGATGACGAATTCTCATTACAAATTATAATGAAGAATTCTCATTCCGAATTCTCATTCTGAATTCTCCTATCAAACAGAATCTGATCATCTCTGTTTTATACACTCTGAATTAATTCAGACTCCGAAAACAATTTTGGTTAGACTCCGAACTTTTATCCTGCTTACATTTCTATAATCTGTCTACTCTTTATTATTTCCATTACACTCCGAATTTTCACTCCAAAGATTTCATTCCAAACTTTTGAGTTAGAATTAAAACGATGTTGTACATTCTGTTACACTTGTTTTGTTATAAAACGATGTCATATATTTTGTTATAAACTAACCGTTGTCTAAGTGACACGTGTACAGGTCCCTCCGATCTTTAAGGAAAATATGACCGTTGGAGAAGGAACGACCTTACCTATAAATAGGAGCTCATATGAAAGAGCTAAGTGCTGAAAGGCTGACAGATCTTCGACTCATGTGATTACATGCTTGAAGTGATTTCTAGAGAGAGAGGCTCTTATTAACTCTCAAAGCTTCGTGCGACTCCGAATGTTGGTGATTACATTCGAGGGCTTCCTGGGATAGGAAGACAGAGGTGCCGACTACCTTGAAGTTGAGGGCTTCCTTTCCGAGGAATACAGAGGTTTCCAACTACCTTGAAGTTGAGGGCTTGCGGGGATAGCAAGACAGAGACTCCGATCTTCGTATCGAGGGCTTACCCTGGTGTGGGTAAGACAGACTTGCTTGAAAGTATAAATCAAGGGACCTTTATCCAAGGTTGTTGGATACCCTTCTCTTTGGGTTAAAAGACTTATATCTTATTACTTGTAGTTTAACTACTTGTTTTATTTCCTCTGCCTTTTGTATCTTAAGGAAAGTATAACTTTCTTATACTTCCTTACTTACTCTGATTAATTTAGATTCTATACGCTTTAAGGTAGAATCTCATATTGTAACATTTGTTAAGTTTCAATTTCCGGAACCATATTTCTGGAACCCTCTTTCAGAATCTCATTACAAGTTTGTTTTCGGTGTTAGAGGTGTTGGGAATTTACTTAAGTTTAACTTTGTTAAAATTATCCCTTTCCTTTGCTTAAGGAAAACATAGTTAACCGTAACTAACTTTAAAGGTTCCAAAGGAATTTTTAAAAGTATACAATTAACCCCCCCTCTTGTATATTGAGCATCTACATCACTATTTTGATCCTACATGAATAACCCCTTAGGGTGTGTGATATTAAATGTTTTGGATGACTATGTTTTTCATATCTAACCAAACAATATCCTAAGGTATTTTGGTGTTATCACTATTTATTGAAAGACGAGATGGAGTTGAATGAGTGTTAAAAAAAGTAATGGGTGTCTTATATATCCCTTGATTATTTTCACATTAGGCTGGGAAGTTTTCCGTATATATATCGTGAAAATTAAATTAAATGCATTTATCTATTCCTTGGGAAAAAATTAATGACATTACCAATGAAAAATATTAATTATAAATTTTACATGTATATTTTTCATGAATTATAATAACTTATTAAATGAAAATTTCTTTCTTATAACTTATACCTTTAGTGAATCTTGGATTTTGATATGGAATTATATAGTATAGATTGTAATTAATATAGAAATGAGGGAATTATAAATGATTAAGATATACATTGTTTTCTATATAATTCAGTGAATTTATTCGACATAGAGTTCTTTATTATTTATAGAATTCATTATATATGATGCTACTTATCATTGGTTATTATGTTTATCTGACATGAAATTACTTATTATTAGAAAAGGTTTCATTTTTACATGACATTCTTTATTATTTTTCGTGGTGTTCTTTGTCATTTTTGGAAAATTTTTGGACAAGGTGTTACTTATTACTTATTGAAATTTTTGATCATGGTACTCCATAACATTTATAGGTAATAGTTAAACGAGAAATTCCACATTCCTTATGTTAGATTCTTGGGATGACACCTTATTTGAATATAAATACCCATATGGTTATCTTTATACATTGATTACTTGGTTATACCACATGGGCCATAGGTCTATTTATATAAAATGTTAATTGTCATAGACTTTCAATCTTAGGAAAAAGAAGGTCCATTAAATTAGGGATCCTACAACAAGTTTGATCATGATGTTTTTTTTGAAACTAATTCCTTATTTTATTCACAATATGTTCATGATATAAATTGGTACTCATAAAGATCTCTTTACTTCCATATTCGACTTGGAATGGCCCATAATGCTTTTAATTTTTTTGGGTTTATATATATCACTATAGTAGTGGCTAAGTATGTAAACATAATTCCTTATGTAGTTAGAGTCCTTCATTTATTTTTTCAATTGTTATTCTAGACGTATTGTATGTATTTCCTTATTTATATTAATTAGTTTTATCGACTTATAATATTCATGCAAGGAAATTTATTTAGAACAAGATGATTTATTAGTTCCATTTATCTTTGACTGTTTATGTGATTCATTTCTTTACTCCACTTTAATTAGTACAAATCCAGAGCATATAGTCTCACCATTCTCCCCCCTTTAGACAATCTTATCTTATTAATGACCTTTGGTGTATGGGGAGTCATGCTTGAGGCCATGTTTCCAACTATTCTAGATATTTTTTATAGAGATAAAAGGTTCAGTATGTGACTAAAAATATATTGAATTTTATGAGATTGATAGAAAATTTTATCTGAGTATATAATTCATATATTTTTAAACATATATCATATATAACTTTTTATTTAATAAAAAAATATTAATAAAATAGTATATAATATTATTTATGTATTATGGAAAGGATTTATACTAAATTAATTTTAATTAAAATTTTTTATAGAAAATATTTATTGTTTTAATATTAAAGTTAATTTGGGTAAATTTGATCTAAAATCCAGTGAATGAATATTCATAGTTTATTCAAACACTAAAAATGTTAATTCTTAAATGACGTAATTTGTTATAATATATATGTAATGTTTATGAATTTAATATGTTGTTTGATCCATACTGAGGATCCATCTTAATGTTTTTGTCCCCGTTATTTTTATTTTTTCAATAGTTTATTATAATGTAAATTGGAATATTAAAGGTAAAGGATCTATAGGTAAATTTTATTAATAAAATACTATTGGATAGTAATACAGATAACCATCAATGATATTACGATAAAAAGAAGTTAGTTCAAACCAAGAAGAAGACTGATGAATTATGATGAAGGAAGATAGTTATAGAAGATAATGAAACTCTACTTATAGAAGCTATGAGATATTTGATATGATTTTTGTTGAAATATTTTATGGAATTTTTCATTTTGAGGGCTTGGAATCATTCAATCCAATATATTTATGGATGTTATAAATACTTTGTAATTATTTAGAAACATTCTTACAAAGTTAGATGATGTCATTCTGTTATTGATTGTTTCCAATATAATTTAAATCCTCTTAATCCATGTTTTTTTTACTCTAGGAGATCATGATTACAAGACATAGACAACCAAAACAAGATCATCATGAATATAGTTTAACATAAAACACTCTAGATGGATGAGACACAAAGTGAGAAGATAAATATGTAGTGTAATAAATTCCATGGGGATAGAAGAACAAAATCTTTACCAGACAGGGAAAGTAAAATTAAACTAATAGACCCGAGATGATGTAATTAGATGAATATTTTTTAAAATATTATGTTTTAATAGATGTATATAGGTTTCATAAAGTATATTCTTTAGTTGTGTAAATTTAAATGCGGAATTTTGATGACATTCTAAAGGTAAAAGAATCTCACATAAGGGTGAATTACATTATGACTTAAACAGGGGTAATATTACAAATTAGTGATTGTAATTGATGTATAATGGTTGAATAAACCTAAAAAATACTCAAGAAAATAAAAATTTGATGTTCTAGAAAAATAATTTCCAGAAACTAATGTTGATGAATATGTGCAAAGTGTAGGATGTCCATAAAGGGGAAGAAGTAAAACCTTATCAAGGAAGAAATTGTATCTAGAAAAAGAAATTATTCATTCACTGAAGTATTTTTGTGTTGAAACAATATAATAACACATCGATAAATCATGTTTATCATACTATATAGGATAGATTTATTGTAAAAAATAAGTTTAATTTTACGATAGACTATTTATATTATGAGTAATTTGAAATGTTTTTTTAAAAATCTGTAAAAATTTTGACATTGAAAAGTCCTGTAATGAAAAAAAATAAAATGGAAATCGGATCAAATCCATCAGAAAATTAGCTAATGAATGAAAACATATTAGAATATTTCTCATAAATGATTATATTAATAGTTACATGATGAGGGAAAACATAGTATTGTGATTTCATCGGTTGGAGAAATATAAAGGTGCTCTATGCAGAAGGTGTTGTGTGTAGACTGAAATGAAGCCTATGATTTATAGGTTGTAAAATTTAGAAAGCTGTATAGATAAGTGAATTAAAATTTAATTGGATTAATAAATAGTATATTAATGAAGATATTAGGATTAGTTTTATAAGTCAGGATGAAATATCAATGTGTCATCAGATGTACTCACATCAAACAAAGATACGAGATATTATCAGAAAAATTATTGTATGAGGTTGTACAAGCCTAAAGAATGTAAGTAATGTGTAGATTTTTAAGATGATGATGATTAATCAAGCAAGTAATAATTAGACATATGATTTCATGAAATATGAAAACTAATACAGGGCAATACCAACTCATCAGACATATTATAGAGACTGGGCATATGAAAGTCCATCAGATGGAGAATTTCATTATATTTCACTGGTCAAACACTCATGAATTCTTTGTGTATAGGAATAATATGATTATTAAATACTGATGAAGATTTGATTACATTATACTAGGTCATTTGACCAATGAAAATGGATATAATGAAGTTGTTTGAATAGTTATGGATGGAGATGTTCAAAAGAATTCAACAGAGATAATATTGTGGAAATGGTTTTTAGAAGATTTACATAACAGTGTAAAGTTATATTATGGTGATATTGAGAGGATCATAAATTTTTTTTTGTATATATCTAATAAAAAGAAGTTTGAATAAGTTCATCAAAACAAATCTTAAGGATATTTGAAGAAGGTTGTAGATGTAGGAGTCTTCAAGAAGATACAAGAATACTCTAAAATGGTTGAGAAGAATACAAAAAAATAGATGAGAGGGAAAATGAAATTGAGTTCATTCCTATTCCTCTTCGATATAACCTATTAAATAGGGTTAAAATACAAGTAAAAGTGTACAAACCATGTTCATATATATAGAGAGGTAAAGTAGAAAATATTTTAGAGAATCAATTGATTCCAAGACAGATTAAAATTTAGTTTATGAAAAGGTGATTCACCATGTGTTGATTAGAGATAACAAATATATATTTTTCTATCATGGAAAATAGATTGATATTTTTTATCATGTTTACAAAATTGAGATCAGATAGAGGGGAATTGTGTTGTGTATTTGATATGATTTTTAATAGAGGTGCAGAATGTCATGGGACAACATATTTAGAATATATAGTAAGAAGTTGAGGCAAAGAACATCGAGGATCTATTTTCAGGGGTGAACCAGATAGATTCTTTCTAGATGGAAGGTGAGGTTCATCATATAAAGGATACTAGATGAAGGAAAAGGTTCCCTAGATAAAAAAACCATATGGAGATATCAGTTAGAAATTTCTAGATGATGTTTTCATGGAGTTGCATACATATTAATATTATATTGTTTAGAAAGATAAGAAATGTTTTTATTTAAAGGTAGTTAGTATGATAATTCCTATCAAGATATAGAAGTTGTCTAATGAGATTTTCATTTGGTGTATACCCTCTCATTGGATTGAAAGATCGTTTTAAGATATAGCTCAATTGTGGGATATATTATGAATACCTCTCACTTGTAATTAATAAGAATATAATTAATGGAAGAATCGATGGACCGAAGTGAGTCTTCATGGAATAGATGTAATTCATTACCCTGAGGTATAACCTTACTAAAATTCATATTTTTTTTCCTTCACATTGTCACCATTTTATAAGGATAAAAAGGGAAAAATAATTTATAAATTTCTATATGTCCTAATAGATAAGATAGGTTTACTCAAATTAATGTAATAAAGTGTTTTTTGATTAAAATAATAAATTAATTTTCATCACCAATGATTCACCCCCTCCTAGGGTGACTGCACAATCTACATAGAATCATTAATTGGTGTCAAAATCATAGTTCCCTTTGTTCTGATTTATAATTTGTTTCCCAATTGTATTTATCGATGTCATATGAAGTGAATATTTACATATGTTAAAGAATGAGTTTTCTCTAGAGTTTAACAATTTTTGGAATGAGCTAATGAATATAAAGGCTATTTTTTATTGTACCCACATAGAGGTTTTTTTCTAGAGCCTCTAATAATATACTAATCAAGAAGCTTTGAATTAACTAATTTTTTTCCTAAAAAATAGAATGGGTTTCCCCCACCACATGATGTTATGTTTTCTGGTAATAATTCTTATGAATTGGGGAAAATCGATCTTCTTAAAGAATATTTCTCATTATTTGATTCAGTAATAATTTTAGAATACTTATATTTTAAAATTTTAGCTTACATGAAAAAATTTCATGTCGATGTTATTAGTTGTATAATTTTAAATATCATGGGATAGAAAGAGGGTATATAATTGAAAAAAAATAAAAAACTATAACTTAGATAAGTAACTGGAATAAAATATCCCCATATGTACAACTCCCACTAAAATTCTTGAGGGTACATAAGAATATACACTAGTTTCTCAAGAAAATTTTCTCATTTTGGAGGAAATTATGTATTGAAGTGTTTGAGAGAATTTAATTTCTTCCAGAGGTGATTAAAGAAATATTAAAAGATTAAATAATATTTGGCTAAAAATTATCTTGTAGATGTATTTTAAATTTAGAATAATTGGATAGATTTGAAGATTACTATAGAATGAGGGTAAAATACCATAAGAAATATTATAAAAGGATCTCATGTGTGACTCATTCCTCAAATCCAATGATATTATAGAAATTTTATCAGTCTTAAAGAAAAAAAATTTAATCCTTATGAAATAATGATTCTCAAGGATTTTTTATTAATACATATTTTTAGAAATTATTTTCAAATAAAATCTTTATACACTAGATGATATTCACAAGAAAATTATTATGGTTAAGAATTATAAAATAGAGATTAAAGAACCTGGAATAAAATAAAATAATAATTTCTTGAAATAGGTGAGTAGGATTAATGGGTAAACAAAAAAATTATGGAAGATTAATTTTAAGAAAAGGAATTCAGTCCTGAATATGAGAAGAACACATTAAAACTAAATTGTATTGTGAAATCAGTGAGATTGTGAAACAATGAAGTTACTCAAGCCAATTCTTCACATAATGATTAGATAAGAATCTATGCTAAATATTACAAGGAAATTATCACTAAACTAATGAATATATAAAATTATAAGAATAATGTAAAATCAGATAAAGAATAATCTTACCATAAGATGAATAAAAAAGAACCCCAATATTGTGATGGATTTGTTTTCATATTCTCTTTTAATATTAGTTATAATTATTCTTATATAGACAGTAGGTGAGGAATTTTGTGAACCCCACCATAATATAGAAAATTAAATTTGGAAAATAAAAGGTAATGATTCCCCCTAGAGATATCCCAAAGAATAATTTTTTCAATAACCAAAATATAACAAAAAAAATGATATTGAGATTAATTTGTTACTTCTCGTGCTTTATAAAGTTCAAACACATGCCCATCAAATGTTAGATAAATTTTATATTTTATGAATAACATTTAATGTCAATATTTCTCATGAGAAATCTGTAAATCAAAATAAACTCAGATGTGTTTATCTAATATTCACAAATTAAGAATGATCTACCTATCTCCAATAGATGTGGATATCGAGAATACTTTTATGAGATTTGTGGAATAATTTTTCATGATAAAATAAAATGACTATTTTTTATACTAATAAAATAGGTTAAACAACAATTTAACGTGGACACAAAATATATAAGGAAAGATAATAAAGATAGACTCTATGTCCATGTAAGGGATTAAGAAAGAAGAAGCATTGAAGAACTTTACACAAAGGAAGAATATTTTAGAAGATATTTTACCCAAGAAAAGGAATTACTTCATTATAAGAAACGAATACTACATGGTTAGTTGAAATCTCACCATGAAAACACAAAATATTAAAAGGAATACCAATCAATAAATTCAAAAAATCTATGAAATACATGATCAGTTTAGAATGTTGGAAGACATCTCTGATGAAGAAGTTGGAGTTTATAAGGTTTTACCTTTGAAGATTAACTTAATTGAAGATGAGAAGTTATGTCGAAGATGTAATTTGGTTGACCAAACTACTAAAAATATCATGAAAATGATACTACTTCAGGATATGTTTTAAATTCTAATGGAAATTATTTATAAATAAAAAGTGGTTGTATAAGGAAAGTTGAGCACATGAAGAAAGTTGAATATATTCCAATGGTTTGTATGGATTAATGACAGAAATGTTTTAGGATGAATAAAGTTTGAAGTTGATGAAAATAAAATAAAAAATCTGTTATAGTTGATGTTAACAACACTCCACCACACAATATTTAATGAAAAAGTGAGGTAAAGAAAACCATGCCACCCATGAAGCTTAATTTTTGAAAAAGAAATGGAATATGAATGTAGAAATCAGCTAAAAATAGATATTCTAAGTTTGTAAAACATTCTCATCACCATTAATATTTTTATGGTTTCTCACAAAGATACTTCTTATTCCCTCCTTTATTAAAATTATCTTATATGTGAAAGGATATTGGATGTGATGACGTTATGTGGGATTCCAAAAGTTGAAAGATGAATCACTTTTTCTGGAATCTTTTGATGTTGTTGTAGAAATTTATAACATTAAACCAATGTTTTCCAATACAAGATACTAAAAAATAGTATGAAGAAAAATTTAATGTCACTCTCATCCTCAATGTTTTTTTTCTTTACTCTCACTCCATAAAAAACTGATGAACGAATGTAAAAAGGGAAAATGTTTTGTTTATGATAGAGTATGTGTAATATTACAAAGGGGGATAAAACCTTCCGATTTTTAGGGTTGAATGTTTTTTATATATTAGTTAATATGGATGAGAAATTATAAGTTTAATATAAAATATGAAGAATTTATCAAAAGAATTAGATTTTGAAAAGTTGGAATCACTTGGTAAATTTTATAAACGAATTTATTGTCTGAGTTAATCACTCTTATTTTCTATATCAATCATGGATCACGTAAATTAAGAGTTATTTGACTTAATTTTTATTTGTTTTAGATAATTTATTCTAACATTTTCTTAATAAGTTCAATTTTTTTATTTGATAGGGGAGAATAAAAGTTGTGAATATAGTCTCCCATGACCCATGATATCAAAAAAGGGGATACTGATTTAGATCATTAAGGGGGAGAGAAAGTGTTTCCTCGCTTTATGATCTCTAAAATTAAAGATATTTTGGATTGATTTCCAGTAATGGAAATAATTATCTCATTTAAATTATAATGAATCTCATATTCAAAAAAATAAGAATATTGATGATTTACTTGGTTTTTAGTGATATATATTGTCTATGTTTCTAATACTTCATTATAATGTTTTCAAGGAAGATGAATGTAAAGGTCCCTAAGTAAATGATCCTAATGAAAGAATATTGGATATTACTTCTAACTAATATCAATGATAACAGAAGACGAATAAGTAATTTCTACCAGAGATAAAGATAATGGAAGACTACTGATGGAAGACAGTTTGAGAAGCTAATGGAACATTCAATATGACTATTAATAAAGTATTAATATGAAGTTGATCATGTTTTTATGAATTATTTCCTTATGAGGGTTAGAAAAAAATCATATTGAGATACTGGTGGAGGTTATAATGTTTCTTTATCCTTTTAAAGAGAAATTATTATAAAATATGATGATGTAATGTTGTTTGTGAATGATTCCAACATCATCAAAATCCTCATGATCAATTATTTTTTTTCCAAGGGGGATATCAGGTTTACATGAATCATAACACTAGATTAAGATCACTATATAGATTGTTTTAGACATAGTTCTATGTATGAAACAAAAACATAGTGAGAAGATGGAGATGAAGAATTATGAAGTCCATGGGAAGATAAGAACAATATTGTTACCATATAATTAATGTATAGTTCACTATACAGGACAATGATTAGGTTGAGGGACGAAGAAAAGTTAAATTTAGAAAATAGAGTCGTTGTGTATATGTTTTGTAAAGCTATGTATTCAGTTCTGTTTGGGTAAATTCAATGTTTTGAATGCTATGTAAAGTTATAAAAAGATCTCATAATTCTAAATTTACTAATACCATGTGCAAGGGTAATATTATAATTGCACAAATTTAATTTAAATATAAAGTCTAATGATGTAGTACAAATACACCATAAGGAACATAATTTATGTTTTAGATAATTATTTGTGTGATTCTGATATTTTCCAGTTTGTAAAAAGTGATAAAAGTACAAAATTTGAAGAAGTTTAAATCTATAAAGAATGATGTTGTAAAAAGGTGGATAAATTCTTAAATGAATAAATCGTTATAAGGTACAACAATGATATAGAATATAGACAGATTTAGTATAAAATACTAAGGTAGATTTAGATTTCAAATAGTAGCTGTGGTGTTTTTGGATAGATAGTTTTAATGAAGTTCAAGTGGAAATGTTTTTTTAAAATATGTATAATGTTTAAGGTTATAGTGTCATGGAGTGCACTACTAAAAGAGGTATTTCAAATCAATTCCATCATATTATTATCCAACATAATAAAAATCATTGGATTATTCCACAATGATGATTATGTTAGTAGTTCCATAATAACATTATATGAACTATTACAATGTCATCAGATGGATAAAAATGAAGGCACTCCTAGCAGAACAAGATGCATGTATACAATGATAAAATCGAAGTTCTATATATTGAAATATTAACATACTCATACTAATGAGTGTTGTAAAATTGAATCGTTCAATGAATTCATTTATCAAAGAAGATATTTTGATGTGTTTTTCAAGTTTGGATAAAAGGTCAAAATGTCATCAGATAGATGAGTGTCAAACAAATATATACAATTTTAATCAGATGGATGATTTTTATGATGTTTAATTCTACGTGAGAAATGAATTCAAACATGATATATTGAACATTGGTTGTTTATTTAGTATAGAGAGTATCATATATGTAATTTCCTCAGAGAACAATACCGGATAGAGGAATGCTAACTCATCAAAAAGATCATAAAGACCGAACATAAGCAAGCCCATTGGATAGAATATTTCACTAATGTTCATCGATCAAAAATTTATGAATTCTTTAGGAAGAGGATGTATATGAATATCACCTATCTAGGAATAACTGATTCCATTATGAAAAATTATCCATTTTATGTGGAACAAAGAGAAGTAATTTACCTATGAAAATCAAATTGGATATTTTATAAATAATTCATTAAAAAATATAACTTTAATGGAGTTTTGGAGAATATTTACATAACTTTTTAAATTCATAACATGATAATATATTTATGATCTTAATTGTTTAATTTTACATATGAGATATGTAATTTTGAAGAAGATCCCCAATACTGATGATAAATATGCTTTGATAAGGTTGGAGATGATGCAGTTCCCATGAAGCTTTAGGAAGACTCTTAAATGATTGAGAATCATATAGTGAAATTCATATGAGAGGGAAAATGAAATTGTGTTCCCAATCATTCCTTTTTTTGTGCAACAATAAAATGGGGGTGCGATAGTAATGGAAATGGATTATGAATATAGTTCACTTTTTTGTAGAGGTTAATTATTGAATATTTTAGAGAAATAAGAGTTTATAACAAAGATTATACTTTCTTCTAATTAACATATGTTAGACCGTGTTTTGATTAGAGATAATAATAAATGACTTCATGGAAATGGATAAAAGATTTTTTTTTCTAATATAGTTCATCATCTAGGCATTAGATAGTTTTTTATTGCGTTTTTCAATGGACATAGCACTGATTAGGGTTAAAAATCCTCAAATCCCACTAGACGAAGCATTTTTTGATAAAAGTTGAGGTGCATAATATTGAGTCTCTAAGATATAGGGTGCATCAGAGGGTGGATTTTCGAATTTAATGTGTGGAACATTGGATGGTGGATAACAAATAAAGGTAGAGTTTATCCACAATGACACATGGATTGTGTTGTTAGATGGAAATTTTATGAAGATGTTTTAGTGAGCTGCACAAATATTAATCATATGCTGGACTATAAGATAAGAAATTTTTGTATCTAATAGGAGTAAGTATTATCATTACAATCGAGATATTTGAGGAGTCTAATGGGATTTGGATAAAGTGTTAAATCCAATTAGGATATATTTATTTCTTTTCAATGGATATCTTAACTATACGATGTATTGTAAATACCCAAAACTAGTAATTGATGAGAAGATTAATAGTGGAAGAATACATGGACTAACAGGATTCACCATCTCAAGGATGTGGGTTCTCATACTAAGGTAAAGCCTTGTAAAAATACCTATTTACTATTTTACTTATATCATCTTCATACCATACGGTAAAAATATTGAGTAAAAAATTATGAAGATCCATATATCTTTTCAGATAACAGCGAGTGGATCAAATTAATATAACAAATTGTTTTAAGTTGAATGTAATTTATAAATGTTGGTCACTCTTGATTAACCCCTATCTGTGTGACTTCATGATTTACTTGAGAACACCACATAGAAGTCTACATAAGTTTAAAATCTCATAAGAGTAATTTTATACCCATTAGTAAAACATGTAAACCCTAAGAGATAAAATTTGTTCTGATTTTTAATACAAACAATTGGTGAATAGGAAAATTAATCAAATAGAGTTTAATAGAGAAACTAAATGGGATTTAAAGTAAGCAATTAAAGTATAAAAGAAAGATAAATTTCAAAGGGTGGTATTTTAGAAGCTGAATAATTCTTTTAATGACGGATTTGTCTAAATCAAATTGTAATAATATTTTTATATGGTCACCAAGTTCTTTATGGCCAAGTCAAAAAATTATACCAAAGTAAACCTAATAATATTGATTGGAGAAGTAAATTAACTTAAGATAATTAAGTTCAAAATTATTAGGAAAATATATATCCAAGGTACTATTCAAATCTCAATCCACTTAACCAATTTTTATATTATTCTTTAATAACTATTTTTATCAAAGATACCCTGTTGAATAAGATATAGTTTCATTTAGAATGTTATTCATAATTAAGAAAACCATTCACAAACATAATTTTAACAAGAATAACACTCATCATCCTACTCATGATCCCGCGATCCATATGTGAAAACACACATATGGTTGGGGGAAGCTCAAAAATATTTGAATATATCATATTAATAAGTGAACATATAAAAAATAATGAAAATGAAATTAAAATAAATTAAGAAATAATTAAAAAATATAGTTGAATCAATGATTAAATTTAAAAATGAAACTATTGGAATGGAAAAGTCATAAAATGACATAAATAGGTTAATAAAATTTGATAAAAGGTCTAATACTAATTATAAAAGGTTAACAGAGACCCAATATTTATAGTCGAAACACACTATGGTATAGATACACCTTAATTTTTGTAGTAGGGTCTTATTTAAATATATTAAATTCCCCATTTGGCTATGAATTATCAAAATAAGATTACCTTAAAATATATACTATTAAACGACCACTAAAATGGGCATGGTGGGATAAATTTGCCTAAGGTGGATGTATCTTTTAATTTTAAAGATAAATATTGAAATAATTTTCTTATAACCCTTTTTCACAATATCATATGATCCCTAAGACATTATTCCCAAAATCACTATGTTGTAGTAGATATTTTATTATTCCATGAGAAATTGTAATCTATATCATAGGTGTAGCCCAAAATGTCTCACTGAAATTATCAAGAATGAACATCTTAATAGCTTGATCATTATTATATAGGTTTCTATAGTAGTGTTTAAAAATTATTAAGAGAAATTAATTTTCATCATCATGATGTTTATTTATCACGACTCAAAATTTCTAGCTTATAAGTGATATGATGTCATTTTACGTAGATCTATAGGGATTTCAACCTCAACTCACTCAATATTTTTAGAAATTATTCCATTTATATTATAAATGTTAAAATTTATCAAACATTAATTGGAAAAAAGTCCAACAAGTTATAATTAACAAGATTATATTATGAAACAATAATAAATATTGTTCACAAGAATGAGGTATCGAATTCCCCCCACATTAAATTTTTATTTTCCTTATGAAAAACATATCAAAAAATTTCTCAAAGTAAAAAGCTATTAATAAGTGAAAAATAATTACAAACATACAAAAAATAATAACTTTTGTTTTTAAAATATGAATATTCTCATTCTACGTATTTTTTTAATATTGAACCATTAATGCATTCAGTTTACAATCTTTATTTTCTTCCATCATTATCTTTAAAAATTTCCGCGGACATCCATTATCATGTTTTTAAATACTATTTAGGATAATTTCTTATTCAACACTCATGATCAAAGTAAAACCGGAGTTACACTGAATCTCATGTTCACGTAATCTATCCATAGTATTTTACAGTACCTATATATTCACTATATAGAAATAAAAACCGTAATAAAATTAGAGGAAATTATAAAAAATAATAGGTTGATGGTGGGTATTTCATGATGTAAACATTAAAAAATCCATGAAAATGAGATTTCATTCATTAAACACAATACATGATTTTTTGTTTAATATTAATGAAAATTATTAATCATTATCACATTTAAAGGAAATTTCATTAACTCTCAATGTTTTTTAGATTTAAAAATCATATAAATATAATAATATTTTCTCCCGATTAATTACCTTTTATTCTATGTAAAATATAAATAAAAAATTCACCAACTCTTACACCCATCTATCAAACGTTTTTTGATCTACTTCCAAAAGTAATTATAATGGTTGTAACAAGATTGAATCTTATGAATGAGTGGTTAAAAAAATGCACTGGATACAATCAATTAATTTAATTTTTATTCGAAAATGATGTATGAATAAATTAAACATAATTTTAGTCATCTTGAAACTGATTTTTGAATTATCAATTGAAACATTGGATTTTTCCCTTAAAAAAATGCTAACCCGCTAGTTCTATATATCACAAATCTCCCTTGTGAAGCATAAAATAAAAAAATGCATTTATACAAAATAATGTACAGTAGGGAGGGTATAATGGATTATAAAATGGATTCCCTATTTTTTAATTTAATGTATTTTTTGGATTAAAAATAGTTCATATATAGTGTATGTAGAAAGTTAACAGGATCTAAAATAAATGTCTCCAATCATATCAATACTGTTTAAAAAACCTCACATTTGAAAATTTTAATTTTAATATTTTTTAAGTGATGTGTCCCATATTCTTTTAACAAATAGGGTGTTGTTAATATTATGAAAAAATGGTTTAGAATACAAATCAAGAATGAGATTTAAATTACTGTACAGTAAATCAAAACAAGAATTATGTGTAATCATTCAATAAAAAAAATTAAAATATTATGACAAGATAAAGAAATAAATTATACAATTATCTTGAATTTAAAACTAAAAACAAACATTTTTTCAATGTGGTTCAAAATAGAAATTATTCTTTTTCCAATGTTGTCATAATTTTCTCAATTCAAAAGTGACTCTCAAAAAAATGACCAATATATTTGTGATTTAATGAATAACATTAAGTGTGTCTAATATATCCTCCCCTAAAATTAATATCAAAAAGTTTAATCATTATATAACATCCAATATTGAGAATCAAATTAGTTTTATCAATATAAATAGGAATATAAGATGACATAAACGGTAAAAAAAAGTTCTCGTATTCCTTGAATAAATGCATGAGTTGGATATAAAAATTATATAAAATTAGAGAATTTTCTAGTCCAAAATATATATTTTAACATGGTATATCTGAGATTAATCCCAAAAAAATACATGATGAAATGAATTAATATTTCCCAGAAATACTATCTGTATATTACTGTACGTAAATAATGAAAATATATTAAAATGTTATTATAGTGAAATAAAATACTAGGATATAAAAATAGTGTCAAAATAATAATAAAGATGAATGAAATTTCTTATGATTCATTTGGATCAACTTGTTTTTAATCATTAATCATCTCTTTATATGATAGAGATTCTATAGTTAAAAGGAAAGGAACATGTGGTCTGGACATTGTCTATGCTTATAAATTCTACATAGATTTTTCTATATGAATTTAAAAAAAATTCACCAATATTTTATTTTTTAAATGCATGGAATATTAACAAAGTGGGGTCAATTGAGTTGATATATTGGGTGGTGGGACAAACCAAATAAGAAGGGATAACAAGATGGCCTAAATAGTTTGAAGGTTGACGAAACTCATCCTGTAATAGTCTTGATGGCTAGTGTAGATGATGTACTAATACCATGATGGCTTAATTTGTGTGGGTAATAATAATGGGTGTATCCTCATTAAGGGAAGTGTAATCTTTAATATTTATTTTTTAGTTCTTCGGAATGAATGGGTAAATTTTAACCGATCTTTTCTTTTAACCTCTAAAAGGAGTTCCATTTTTCCTCCAAATACATTTCAATGTTGTTCTTCCTTATATTTCTTTTTCATTTCATCTTATTTTATTTTTTTCTTTCATTTTCATATTTCATCTTTTTTCTTTTTCCTCAATAAATTCTACAAAAGATTATTTTTATTTTTTTTCTTTAAAAAAGATGGTAGTAATATATACGGAGGTCATAATGAATTTGGAAACTAATACATATATCCTTTTATTTGAAGATGAAAAAATTTCATAAATGTTTTCCCTCGTAGGTTAAATAATATCACTAAAATAATGGGTAGATGACATCTTAGGATTAGTATCATTAGTGATCTCAAGTGGGTGATGAGTTGGTGTATTGGTCACTCCTGGATGAGTGGTAGAACTAGTGGCCTCTCAAAATAACATGTCACATAGGGAAACCATATAAAAATATGCCCTTATGGGTATATCACCGGGGCATGGTATTCATGAGGGTAGAGTCTTTTTTGGAAGATCAAATCCATTTTTTAAGGTTATAATAGCTATGGTGTTATACACTATGAGTTCTATAAAAAAATAAACTTTAGATAAAATTCAATTAAGAAATACCTTAGTAGAATCAAGGTATGGGTATTTCCTAAATATATAGATAATATTTCTCCCAATATTCCCAGAGTGGGACCCTTTTATTTCACAGCATTTTTTAGCTAAAAATACCATTTCCCCTTTTAAAAATAATTAGGCACAATTATTACCACTATCCCTATCTTAATAAAAGTCATAAAAGCAGTGTATTGATTCTTTTCTACTGAAGAGAGGAACTCAAAACCATATAAACTATTATGATACATATCTAGGCTCATAAATAACTACCCTCTCATAAATTTACTATGCCTCTTACTTCCCATATTATTAAAATATTTAACTGCAAGATGTTTCATATTTAATGATGGTGCCTTTAGGAATTATTATTAGATATTTAAATCCAATTAGTAAATTAATCTATTGAAACCAGTCTATGGAATCCACACAGTTGTGAATTCCCAATGAATAACACACATTTTTAGGTTCTTGAGTTTAGATATCTTAATATGGGGGATTCCATGCTCTACATAAGGGCCTTTTGTACACCAAAAAATTATGAACTTCGGTGAATATATTCTAATATTTCATCAAAATTATTCAAATGTAGGAAGAAATATATTACCATTGAACCTGGATAAGACACGATCTAGATCGGAGGCGATGGTGTTAAAGAATTATAAGCTCTAAATATGTGTCTTCCAAAACATGAATTACCTCTTACAAATATAGATTCATGGAATAATCTATTATGATAGTAATCAAACTAGGACTCCAACAACAGAATGAGATAAAGTGATTTCTTACCTCGGCTCTTTATTAATCCTTTACATACATGGTATTTTGGTTTATGATTTATAGAAGTGAAAACATTTCTAAGGTGTGGATTTATAGGATGGGATACACTCCGTGGAATCCTCACTTGGTTTAAAACTAGGTGTGGGGTATTGGGAAAACATTTTGGGGTTATATATAAGTGTAGGGTCTTTGGTAGAATATTTAAAACCCTTAATGTAAGCTTGAGGATGTTTGGGTGATTGTTGGGTAGGAGGGTGAAGGAATGTCAGTTTATCTGAATTTAGTGGCAACGTAGGGAGGTTGTTATTTAAAGTCTTTAATCTTAGATGTTGTATTATAATAAAAGCTTTTAGAATCAAACAAATCTAATAATATGGATTAATGTATAGGCAATATCAATGGAATTGGTGAGATTGGGTTTGGGTTTAAAAGAATGAGTAAGTGTGTGATGAATAATTGAGGTGATGGCTGAAAATAATGTTATAATTTCATAATTGATCCAATGAATGGGGAGGAGTTATCAAAATAAAATAAAGAAAAAAAATTTCGATGTGAAATTGGTTGATGGGAATGGTATGGTGAGGATGATGAGGGTTTTAGGGGTTCTGAGGAGAAATAAAACCCTATGATGGTTTGACACCTCTTATATTTTATTTTATTTGAAATTCAAGATCCATTATGCCACAAATTCTATGGATTTTTTAAATTTTTGGGTTTTTGATACCTGTAAATGAAGTGATCCATTAAATTATAGGTTTTTTTGGTCAATTTCATATAAGGTATAACTTTTCTATAGTATTTTATATTAATCATTTTAGTGTCCATGTTTTACATTTAGAATGGTGACCTGATAAAATATATCAGAGTGTGTTTTGGTTATGGTCAATCTGAGGAGTTTAAAGGTAAAATAGGATGGTAGGGTCATCCATGGAATATATGGATGACATAACCCAACCCATTGGTTCTAGACCCAAGCATATAGTGAGCCTTGTGTGCCCACTAAAATGTTTCTATAATAGGCTAGGGGGAGATTATTATCACCCAAAAGGAAAAATACATATATTAGATAACCTACACTAAAAGAATCTTGCAGATATAATAAATGAAAAATAACAAAAATATCTACCACCATGAAGGATGACATATTAATAAGAAAAGAAAATATACATGCATACATCCTCTAAACATCCAACGGTGTTAAATATAAATTCCTATAAAAAAGGTAAAAATAATACAAGGACCAATACCATACAACTTTATTAAATTAATTTGATTTGGATTAATGGGATCACCATGTCAGGCGAATAACATCCTTGAGCACTAATGACTGCAAACCCTACTATGCCCCAACTATACAATCCTGGACATCGTTGAGGTATGTACTTGTTTATATTTTTTCAAAATATACTTTTTTGTTAATTAAGAGTATTATGAGAGTTTTATGGTCCTTGATGGTTTTGGGGAGGGGGGTTAGAGCATTGAATTAATGGAAAACCAAGACTACCAATACAAATAAATCACTTTCTGCATGGCTGGTTCATGGTTATGTAATCCATGTGAGGTGGGAGATCAAGATGAGAAATTTTGGAAATTTTCATATTTCATGATTATCCATGTATTGTAAAACGTGTGGGTCTCCCTAGGTAACCATATTATCCAACATTCATTGGGTAGTGGCGTGTGCATGGTTTTCTCATGGTTTGACAAACCATGTAGGTATGCTGTTCACCCCATTAAATGTTTGAAAATTTACTGTTTTTACATTTTAGGATTTTAATACCCCCACATAATTATCTCCCCATTTTTTATACCTCTATCCCTAGGGGCTAACCAAGACCCAAAAGAGATTTATAGGATCTATCTCTCTCAATTCGTTGTTGTTCGGAACACATTTGGCCACAAATCGATTATCTGGGTGAGTCTAATCCTCCCCATTCTACTCATTTCTAGGTATGGAATATATCTTGGGATATCTTCTTATGAATTTCTAAAACCCTATTTTTCCTGTGGAATTTTCAATGATACTTGAAGGGGTTTTGAGTCCAGATCTAAGGCCTCGATTATAAGTGTGGTCATCTTAAAATTCATGATAGGTGGTTTACTTGTTTTATCCCAAATATTTCAAGAGGATTTGTGTATATGAGCTCGTGTTATTGGTTTTTATAATTGTGTTCATGGTTACATTATTTATTTTTGATAAAATGGATGTCTAAATAAAAAATTGAACACCTCATGTTCCCCTTGGGATGTATGGAGGATGAATTTACCAACTTAGGGAAACCCATGTGGTGCGCCGACCTTCCCAAACATGATTTATAGAAATGTTAAGTGCAAAATTGATATGTTATTAAATAGATCCCATGATATAAATTTATATTGGATAATTTTTTTTATTAAGAATATAAAATATATATTTGAATCTAGAGGTGGATAATAGATAATGTATTGTTTGCCTTGACATGGAAATAGGTTAAAAAGGGATTAATATGAATGTTCCAAATGTATTGTGTTTTCTACTTGAAATTCATAAGGGGGTAAATACATGGGAAATGATTAATGGGTTATGTAAGATAACATATTAAAGTGGTTTAATATGTTAAATGTGTTAATTTATGGGAATTGGTGAAATTTATTAATGATTCTAGGTATACGAAATGGGATTTAAGATAATTGGTCATGTAATATAAATGGAAAAGTTTTAATGTGTCTTGAAAAAATATTCATTCCCATGATAACTATTTTGGACTATGATTATTATTTTTATTTGTTGTATTTGGTTTTTATGTGGTATCTATGGTTAATGGATATATATATATATATATATATATATATATATATAATCATGCGCACATGGTTTGGTGGTGTGATAAAGGACTGAGGATCATCCCACAGGTTGGGTTGGACTGATGCTCTTACTCCACCAAATAATTCACAGGCTAGGGATTCAAACTGATGCTCTATGCCCCTAATGGTTTCATTTGATGAAAATACATAGACTGAGGCTCTATGGTAAGTGAAATTTATTAATTGGGATATGTTTATCCCTTGTGAGATTGGGGCTCAACTTAATCCCTTATACATAGTGATGAATGACTAAACCCTAGTGTCAATAATTTAATTCATTAACCCATGTAAAACATGATGATAATGAGTTATTTCATAACGAATATGAAAATGAAGGATTTATATCAAAGGATATAACAAGTTAAATATATTCTTGTTAACTAATATCACCTAGTCTATCTTTTTTTACATGTCATTTATTTAATTCCAGCAGGAATATTTGTTTTGAATGGATATTTTGTAGAAACAGTTAGTGTTTACCTAATGAGTTGTACTCAAACCCTTCTTAGGCCACCATTGCATACCTAAGTAGATTTTATTCTAATAAGTCATAATAAGGAAAGGCCCCATGCTTGGGAATTTAGTTGGGCTTCGAAAGTGCTAGGATGAGGTTCCAACCATTGAGTCCGGACCATTTTGGGGACTCCACTATTTTCCTTTATTTTTGTGTTTTTTTCACTTAGAACCATTTATCATGACATGATATATTTTCAATTCACTATGGTTTATGGCCATATTTTGGGAGATGCTGATTATACATACTAATTGGTCATTAAATGTTTTTTATGTTATCTAAAATTATTATCTACTATGGATCACTCAGATAAGAATGTATTTTCTCCCAAAATGACTTATTATAATGTCATTTTTATTCAGAAACCTTAGTCATATGGGGATTTATGCTTGAGGTCAGGTGACATCATGGTTCTGGGCACTGATTTAGTGGCCTCCTGGTCAGGGACTTTACAAAGTGGTTTCATAGAAGGTCTTTCCTATGAATTACTATTTTGGGATGGTATATAGGAGGTTTGGAAAGTGTTGGGCCTTGGTAATGAGCTCATGATTCGGAGTAGCTAACCCATGTATGAGGGACTACAAAATTCACCTAGGGTGGTAATTTTTATTCTTGTTGTACATTATTACATTTGATGATATTTCACCGTTGAGTGATGCACTAGTTGTGTGATGTGGAATTTTTATGCTATTTATCTAATGGATTAAATATAATGGGATAGTGATTTCATACATCATTATAGGAACCTAAGTATATAAGAAACATGCATCATGATAGGTACACACATGTGGAAGGTTTGTGGGATGTAAAGGGTAATATGAATTTGACCATTCTGGAAGAACATGAAGAAAATTTTATCTTATAAAATGGTGTAAATGGTTTAAAGGGGAACAACTTTATGAATAATGGAAAAATAATATTTCCTAGTTAAGGGTTGTAAGTGAATAAAAATGCTGGTTTCAAAAAGATGTTAAATGGGATGTGTTCTAAAAAAATTATTTTTATTGTAAGTAGGGAAATATTTATTAAATGGTGTCCAATATAAAAATGTAACCGTTTAAATTGGTTAAACCATGCTAGACATGGTCCCTGGTAGGGATGATCTAGTGTATTGTTTGGGATGTGATAATTACATATGGGATTATGTAAGCTAATTAGTTGTTTATGGCTAGTAGAGTGCCTTTATTTAAATGAATTTTGAATGTATTATGTTATGTGCTCTAAAGATCTTGATTGGAATAATAGATAAATGTTTCCATGAAGTTGTGTGATATTTGAGTGAAAAGGGGATGATGCCAAGAATGATCCTACAGAAATAGAGAATGAAAAGTTGGTGATTTAGGGTGACATTGGATAGAATATGCAATACATTTACCTAACTTGTAATCTTTTTTTTTTCAGCATTGTTGGAGGATGAGGCATCCTAGATTAGACGTTACCATGATTAACTCATATATGATATCAAGTCATTGATTAATAAATTTGTCTTGAAGGGGGTCACTAATTTTGTATATGAATCCATTATATTAGAAGGAAACATCACGGTGGATTCCAAAATCATGCATTATCTTCTAGTTAGGAAAACTAGTGGTGAAGATTATAATGGTTGGAAGCTATGAATCAAGAATTATCACTTCGGTGGTGGTGGATAGGGAATATAGAAAAGGGAACTGATCCCTTATGTTATGGATCATGTTTGATGTTATCTATTGGAATGTTGATACACATGAAAAGTTAGTGTTCATGACCACATTTTGAGTTTCGAGCATAAGAAAGATTGGTACATGTGAATAGGTTTTGTAGGAACATTCAGCGGTCAAAAAATGATGGAGGGATTAGGCTGGTGAAAATTATATGTAAGGGATTAGTTACCCTAAATCAGGTAGGTAGTTTGACCTCCACCGGTCATCCCAACAAGGGTGGTGGACATGGAACTCCAGGGTGTGATATATTACATTAGTAGGGTTGTGCAGTTCTATGTGCTCATGCTAGAGTATAGAAGAGAGGGATATGATAGCTTCATGAATTTCAGTCTACACCAGGAAGAGGAGAGGCTGGACCATCTACTATTTGATGTACGATCCTTGTAGCTTCCATGCTTTACTATGAATTATTTGACATAGGTGACATACATTATTTTATCACTTCTTAGCTTTTAGTTGTGTTGGCCCTAGCCATAGAACATGTGTTTGGGGTTATATCGATTGAAACACCTCTAGGGGTGAGAGAAAAAAAATACCAGACAATGTAATGGGTTTGTTCCAAAGATTTGTGGGTATTGTTTCCTATTTTACTTGTTCAACCTTGATATGTAGAGTCTTTACCTGATTCTATGTATGGGTTGGTTGGTGTTGTACCAAGCCTATATTGATTGTTAATATCATTAGGTAACATTTACAACCCTCAATGGCGATACTTATGTTCTTCTTGGTGGGTGGGATGTTCAAGAAGGTCGTGTAGGGACAATTTACAAGTAGTTGGGAGAAATCATATACCAAGTGGAAGGTCTTGTTCTTGATGTTGGAGTAATAGACCAGCTAGTGTTTCTCCCCCATTGTCGATCAATTTAAGGATGTTTTTTCTAAGCAATTCATGGGGATACCACCCAAGAGAGATTTGGAATTTACCATTGAGTTTCTACCAGGGGAAGAGCTTGTTTCCATTCCACCATACTGAATAGTGCTAGAATAACTCTAGGATCTTAAAGCATAATTGGAGTAATTAGAGAATATATGTTCTCCTCGTCCTAGTATATTGACTTGGGGATCTCCAGTGCTATTTTTTATGAAGGATGAAATATTTTTGAGGTTATGTTTATATTATAAGAAGTTGAATCAGATGAAGATTATAAACTAATATCATCTCCCATGAATTGAAGATATTTTTTAATTATTGAGAGGTTCTTTAATGTTCAATATGATCGATTTGAGATCGAGATATCATCAGTTGAAGGTGATACCTTCATACATACTGTAGATAGCTTTCAAGGGAAGCTACAGTTTGTATGAGTTTTTTGCGATTCCATTTGGGTTAACCAATGCACGGAATGTGATCATAGACTTAATGATACAAATATCTCTTCCATATCTAAATCATTTTGTAGTTCTCTTCTTTGATGTAACGTTTGTATACTCTAGAACTCGTTATTTTTTTGAAAATCATCTTGACATCATCTTTAGTACACAAAGAGAACATTTGATTTATTCCATTTATCAAAATGTAATTTTTGGATTGATAAAGTGCATTTAATGGTTCACGTTATCTATAAGTCACACATGTATGTGGATCTAGAGAATGTGTAGGCTATTGTGTCTTGGGAGCAGCCAAAAAATATTTCTAATGTTTGGAGTTTTCTGGGATTGAATAATTATTAAAAAAGGTTTATTAAATATTAATCCAGTTTGGAAGAACCGGTTTTATACTTAACCAAGATGAGATTTATGTTTGAGTCTTCCAAGTCACTCAAGAATTCTTTTAATGATATGAAGAAGCCGTTTAAGACTACAATGATCTTGATCATACCTAATCCTGGTAAGAGGTATTCCTTGTTCAATGATGCATTCAGCGTTGGATTTAGGGAAGTATTGTTGTAAGATGATCAAGTTGTGGCATATGGGTTAAGAAAGTTGAGGACTCATGAATTAAATTAACCTACTCAAGATCTTTAGTTGGCCACTATTGTTTACACCTTAAATTTTTGGAGGAATTACATGTTGGGAGAGAAGTTCACAGTGTTTACCAATCATAAAATTATTAAGTACATTTTATCTTAGATTGATTTTAACCTTTGGTAGTGAAGATGGGTTGTATACATGCAGTATTTAGTCTTCTAGATGGTTTACACATTAAAAAATTTAATATTAGAGCTTATTCATTGAGTCAAATCACTTAAAATTAGGTCTTTCAAGAATTCCTCTCTGAGTGGATAATGATATCCTTTTTTGTTGAGATTCATTTGGAGGTGCATCATGAAAACTAGAATATGATCCCTATATCCATTATAGTTGAGTCCGTTCTTTTGAGATGAGACATGGAGAGTCATTTTGTGGATTTATAATTCATGGATATGAAGTAACATATTAAAGGTGGGGAGTCACCTTCTGGTTGGGATATTTTTACTTATGTGGTTATTTGAGTTCACTTCCTTGTGGTTGTGCTGGTATGTTTGTGGCAAGAGTTGATGCGTGATTTTCATCCATGGAATTGGGTAATGAATTTTGGTTTGACTAAAATGTATTGTGACCTTTGTAGGAAATATTGGTGGCTGAAAATGAAGAAAGATGATACAAATTTTTTGTTATGATGCACCTCCTTTCAGAAGGTGAAGACCAAAAATCAGTGCATGGGTGGGTTGTTACAATTATTTCCTTTTCCAAAATTAATGTGGGATGATGTAACAAAGGATTTTGTAGTGGGATTTCCACAAAAACCTCAGAAGAATGAATCGATTTGGGTTATTTCGGATCGATTAACAATGGTGGCTCATTTCATTACAATTAGAGAGACCTCCAACATTAATCAGTTGGGTGATTCATATGTTCGATAAATATTTTGGATTCATGGGGTATTAGGGACTATAGTGTCAGATCATGATCTACATTTCACATCATGTTTCTTATAGTGGTTACATAAGGCGCTCGCTACCCATGTGTTTTTCAGTATGGGTTTTCACCCACAAACAGATGGGTAGTCTGAGAGTATGATTTAATTATTAGAGTACATGTTATGGGATTTTGTCCAAAATTTTTGTGGATCATGGGAAAAATTTTTATCTCTTGTTGAGTTTTCCTAAAAAATATTTTCCAAGATACAATTCAGATGGAACCATTTGAGACACTCTATGAGAGACCTTGTAGAACTCTACTAAATTTGTTAGAATTTGGATATTTTGAGCTATATGGACTGAGTATCATGCTAGATACATAAAAAAAGGCTAATAGATTTAGAAATGCATAGAAACAACTCAGACTAGGAATAATCCATATGAATAATGGCATTTTCAACCTCTTGAGTTAAAAATGGCTGATATTGGGTTTATTCAAGTTTCACCATGTCTAGGACACCATATAATTCCAAAATAGGGAAATTTGGTGCCCAGGTATGTGGGGCCATTTGAAATTGTGGATAGGATAGGTATAGTGGCATACCGATTGGATCTTCCATAGATTTATAGTGCCATACATGAAGTTGTGTTTTCATAACTTCAGTAGTACCACAATGATACATCTCATGTTCTCTATGAAGAGGATATATAACATGAGGATGTTGCATCTTTTATAGAGCATCAGTTTCGTATCATGATTCGTAGTGAGAAAGTATTTTGGGGAATGATTGTGGTGTTGGTTAATGTTTCATGTAAATAAGGTAGTGTTTAGGAAGAAACTTTGTAAAGGGAGTCAGATATGTGGGCCTAGTGGCCCTATATCTTTATCCCAACATCCCTTAGGTAGTTTCTTGCGCACAGTTTTCACTATTTTGGGAAAATAATGTGAGTAAACTATGTGCTCCATTAAAAGTTGGAAAATTTACAGTTTACCATTAGGGGATTTTAAGACCCTCACCGTATTTTCTCCCCTATCTCTTACCTCTTTCCCCAGTAAAAAAAAGACCCCAAAGAGCTCCCATGAATTTATATCCCCCATTTATTGGATATTTGGAGGGTTGTTGGTTATGAATCAAAGATCTAGGTGATTTTAATCCTCTCCTTTCTTCTCTTTTTCAGGTTAGGTATTGTATCTTCTATAATATTCTTCTGAAGAAATAAAAATGTTTTTTCTAGTAGAATCCAGGATAAGGTTTCAAGGTGTGTTTGATTCCAGATTTAAGTCCTCAATTTCTAAGTTTGTTCATTATTGAATTTGAGGTAGGTGATCTACATGTTATTTCCCATAGTTTTGATGAATATTTTTCCATATAAGCTTGTGTTCTGGGTTTCCCTTAGTTTGTTCTTGGTTACTTTTATGATTTTTGATAAAATGGATATCTAAATAAAAAATTGAACCCCTCATGATCCTCATGGGATGCATTAAGGATGACTTGAAAATTTTAGTTCCACCCATGGGGGGATCCGAACCTCCAGAACACAGTTAATTGAAATGTTAAGTGAAAAATTGACTTGTGAATAAATATAGCCCATAATAAACATGTACAATGGTTACTATTTTGATTATGAATGTATAATGGAGACTTATTTATATATTTGGATGATTTATAATGGATTTTTTGTCACTACATAGAAACTTGTTAAACATAATTAATGTGAATGTGCCAAATGGATCATTTTTTGTACATGAAATGCATAAGGGGGCAAATAAATTGGAAATGATGAATGGTTTGTGTAATTTAACATATGTAAATGGTTAAATATTTTAAATGGGTTAATTTATGGGAATTAATGACATTGGATAATAAATTAAGGCATAAGAAATGGGAATTCAGCTAATTGGCATTGTATTGTAAATGGAAATGTAGTAATGGGTCATGACATAACATTCATTCCCATGATCACTATTATGGAATATGTTTTTTATTTGTATTAGTTGTTTTTTGTTGTGATACGGTATGTTTAGTGAATGGATATATAAATATAATCATGTGAACATGGATTAGTGGTGGGATAAAGGACTGAGGCTCCTCCAACGGGTTTAGCTGTATTGATTCTCTAACCTCACTCAAGAATTCACAGGTTAAGGAGTCAGACTGATTATTCATGCCCCTGATGGTTTCATTAGATGAAACTACAAAGTATGAAGCTCCAAGGTAAGATAGATTTATTAAATTTCCAATTTTTATCTTCTTTTTGATAGGGACTCAACTTAATACCTTTTTCATAGTAATGATTTCATAAACCCTTATGCCAATAATGTAAATGCATACCCCATAGAACACATGAATTTAATGAAATAATAAATGAAGAAGAAACAAATAATGAATTTGGCACTAAGGATGAAATCAGTCAAATAGAAGATTTTTATCAAATGGAACTCAAACTGTATTTTATTTAATTTTCATTTATTTATTACTAGCATACATTATCTGTTTAGACGGGATATTTTTTAGACACCATTATTGGTGGCCTAATGAGTTTTACTCGCACCCTTCTTAGGCCATCATTGAGTACCCATGCAGATTTGATGTTTGTAGAACAGGATTAGGGAAAGGGACCAATGCTTAGAAATTGAGTTGGGCTTGGGAGGTTTTTGGAGGAGGTTCTAGACTAGGATTAAGGACTATTGTGGGGATACTTTTTTATCTTTATTTTTGGGATTTTTTCACTTGTCGCCCTTTAGTTTGACATGACATATTTAATGTCGACTATGATTTGTACCCATATTTAGAAATATATTTATTATGAATATTCATTGTCCATTACATGTTATTTAGGTTATTTAAATTTTTTATTTATAATGGCTCACAATAATAAGAGGGTGTAGTCTCCCCAAGTGACTTATTAGACACTTCATGCTAGTTGGAAACCCCTAGCATATGGGGAGCCACGTTTGAAGTCATTTGATGACCCGACTTAGGGAATCCATTCAATGGACTCTTAGCTAAGGATGTTACACCACCAAAAATCATGATCCATTATCCCCACATTAACCATGCCCACCAATATCATAACCAACCTTTATTCCAACCACAATGACAAAGTAAGTGTGGGTATAAGGATGGTTCATGGGTGAGTATAAAAATACCTAGTCGGGGGGCCTGAAAACATATTGGTGCATGGATTGAAGGTTGACACACAAAATTGGCACAGAACCATTAACTAACAAACTAAAAGGTGGGAAAAAAACCAATAGGAAAATTTTTATGGGTTCTGTACCCAATAAACTCAACCCATGCCTCAAAAGTGATAATGAAGATGTACCAATCGTTAAACCGATATATAATATTAGAAAACCGTGAATATACTTGACACCACAAAGAAATATAATGTTTTTACCTAACTTCCAATAATTCTATTGAACAAGGACTCCATTTCCATGACCATGCACCATGTGAAGAAATCTCTAAGATCATCTACCATAGTGGAAAGCACATCCAATCACATCCACCATAGTGGTGATCAAACATTGAAGGAATACCTGAGGGAAAAAACATACCAAAATACTAATACATTACAAGTGTATCTAACCAAACTCATACCCAATTATATAAAACAACTCTCAAGGACTCATGTCCCCAAAAATACGTAAATCACGCCACATTCAATGGTTAGGGTTCCCAACTGCTTAATCACATCAATTATGATGGTGTCTTAAACATCATATATTTGAACATGTACTTTATCAAAGGCTAAGAACGATCAAGGTGAATATCATGTCCCTCCAAATAAGGGTAAACCCACACATCACTATCCCTCTAATAAATAATTGTATCAAATGGGGATTCCTCTAACAAAGATGAAAAGGGGTTAATAACTCCATAACTGCTTGAATAATGGAATGGTCACACCATGAAGAGAGATTTATGGAAACCAAAATACATAGAGGACCCCAAACACACATCTATTGGTAAGAATTTCCTTCTTCAATGATTTTATTATAACTGTTACTCTCCATATTCTACATCCACACTCCAGTTGAAACATGTGAGAGATAAAAAAATATTATCCACCAAGTGGACTGGACATTATGGATATTATACAATGAAAAAAATGGCTGAGTCCCATAATTTTCTGAAATCCACCAGCACCTGGTCCCACACCATGGTTCATGTGAAAGAATGAATATCCTCAAGCTCTACATTCATCTAACATTCCTCATGGGTAAACCTAATATAGGGAGGCTATCTCCAGAGACAATAACACACCCCAACATTGATCATAAAAAATATAAAATAAAAATATATCTATATATTCAACTAAAAAATAAATGGTCCAAACAGAGTACACCCTCATGAGTTGTATGATAAAATACATAGGATATTATATTTATTTTTTAGGATTGAAATATCTATGAGAATAAGATGAAAAACTTCCCATATAAATAAACAAAAGCTATATAAATCCCTATATCATTCAATGTGGCACACAAGGGAGGTTATATGGATTCCCGTATGAGAGTGGGAGTGGAAAATGATTGTACAACATGGATCACATGCTCATGTGGTGCTCCCCACATACTACTTAGGATGGGTAGTGGACCTAAATAGGATAGGATATTCCACCTAACCCATAAATGGGTCTAGTCTGACACACCACACCTACAATATGAATGGTGGGGAACTATTTGATCAGGATGAATCAGAAACCTAGGGGAATAAACCCAGTTCCCATGCCTCCATTTGATTTTTGTCACAGGCATACTGTTGTGATTGTCTTCCACCTAGGATAGAACTCGGGTGCCGATCATTCAAGCTATCATCCTCACCATGACATAGATGACACCCATATCTTCTCATTCCGCTACACAATCTACTTCCCTTAATATCAATCTCATAATAGCCACCAAATATCAGATCCCTCTCCATACTAAACCCTTCAGTCATTAACACCCTATGTAATTGTCATCCAACCTAGTTTAGCTACTTTGATCTTGGAACCCCATCCCAAAATGTTTCACTAAACCTAATTAAATATTGGGGGATAGAATCGACCACAAAAAAGAACACATGGGGACTAAAAAGGCCTAAATGTGGGTAGAACAAAATATTAAATCATACCACAATGGTGAAACACCATCTCTAATATTCACCTTCACCGCCATAATTTAAAAATAATTTGGGATTCTAAATAATCACCACAACTCACTCTCCCCCATTTAATTTTAATATTTATGTTGATAAACCAATAAATAATGGAAAGTATGGCTTATGAATGGGTGGTTTAGGATTCGGTAATTATATAATTATTTAATTATTCCACTTTTGATGAATTCCCCCAATAATCCCCACGAAAACATTTGAAACTGAACTCTAAGGAAAAACCCATAATTTTAGAATCAATTAGAGTCAAATATTTTCCCTCCATGGACTTTTTTTAATGAAAAATGTAAATCCCATGAAATCATGTTTATGAGATAAAATTAATTTTATTATACTGAAATTATTTTCCCTGCTCCGTTGACCTAAAATTCAATGATGGATCTGTATTTCATGTGAAAAATAACTAAAAAATATTCCATGGCCTGAACACAGAAAATTAGGTCAACACATCATCATAAGGTCCCAAATAGTAATATTTATTTAAGTAATAAATATTAAAAATCTCAAAAAAACAAACTACTAAAAACACCAAAACTATATTTGGGGTAAATGTTACATTCCTTGACCAATAAGTCCATCCCAATTTTCTGGCATCTTATATTAGAGTAAATTTACTATTCTATTATTATCATGGTTCAGACATTCCCGAAAACAAAAAAAGGCCTAATCCTTCTGAAAATGAAAACTATGGTTTGTACATCCTATCCACTTTCAATTAATTTCTTCCCAAAAAATAAAACTACACAAACTGATCTCAAAGAACCACACAAACCATTTTCATGTGGGATAGTAACACACCCATCCATGGGCACCTCCAGATTTGGATAGTTTATAAATCCTCAAGGACATAGAATGCAACCTCACATGGGAATGAATCCCTTTTAAATTAAATTTACTTGGGACCCAACATCTAATATTCTTGTTCCTCAAAAAATTACAAAGAGCATAAAACTAATTAAGAGAACTATATTAATATAATCAAAAAATTAAAATTTTGAAACTCATTAAAAAAATCCCATTCAATACTTTTCATGCCACAATGAGATTCCCATCAACTCCAGTAAAAATTAATTTCATTAACCATATGTATCATTTTGATAGAGTTTGTCTATCGTTGAATTTTCAAATGGGAACATCAATATCCACATATTTTAATGGTTATCCTAATGTATATCATATATAAAAACCCGATTATACTATATTATTATATATATAAACTCTATTGGAGTGTGGTACAATAACACAGAATCCTGTCATAGTTTCACTACGCACTCACTGCAAAAACGAGTCCACATTGACATAATATTGACCCAGGTATAAGGATATCATTGAACATATCATCATTCCCTTATTTTTCAATATCCATAGGCATGAAAAACATAAATAACTATCATTTGATAATAAATTATCCATTTTAGATAACCTGCTCCAACCAACACATAAATAAATGTTGAAATATCCTGAAAATAAATCATATGTAAACAGAAGCCTAATCAATTTTATGTATCATTATACATACCAATATTAAATGTGACATGTCTATTGAAAAATAATACTATGTCACCAAGGTGTCTATATAACCATGATAATTTAAAATTATTCATTTAGATACATATAATAGTCTTACATGCGCTTTCGATTACTTCACTATTTTACCACATTATAGAGAACATCATTAATTAATTCACAATGATATACCCACATGAATTCATCCCTTAGATAGTGGAAAACAATGAAATAGCTTGTCCTATACTTAAAATACTCTAAAGCGCATGAATCATGTAATTTCCTTAAGCTCTTATACATCTTCTGGAGATAAAACATAGACATCACCATAGGACCAAAACTATCCCCTACTCTATAACTTATAAAATAATTATCTAAAACAACCACAAAAAATGATTATATTATGATGAATCATTAAAATAACTGAATTCATCATCTTGAGGGTTCTACATTCATATCAGACATGTGTATTTTTGTAAATAAAATTGGAATATGGTTCACATTATCAGAAAAACAAATTACCCTAATGATGATCTTGCATTAAAAATTAGACTTCAGTTGATCATTTTTCACCAATGTCATTTTATTTGGGAATTATTCGCCCATGTAAGTGTCCCAGGAGAACACGTAATCTAGACCCATATCACACTTATAGAAGATAAAATGACAAAGTATTTCCACCAATAGGATTTAGCTGAATCAATGAGCTCATCGAAAGGACCCACTAGGGTCTCTATATATTGGTCATTAGAGAAACCCTAAGAGAATAACTCACACTAATGCTAAAAAATTTAGGTTCTAAGACTTGAATGCTACCAATTAGATCATGTGCCTCATTGGGGTCTCGCTGAATAAAATCATACATAGGTCATATTTAGAGGTATTAATCACATACATGATGAGAATCATCAATATACTAACCACAAAACAAGATATTCAAACCCTGGATTCTTGGAACACATGAGGAGGAACATCCAAACCATTCATTGATCAAATCACCAACATCCATTGTTCAATACTCCTTATTTTCAATGTGAAAGATCCTAATAGGCTACACCAATCCTATATAGATGGATCAACATGGAGATTCACTCTCATCCAATAGATCATACCCAAACATACATCAATATAAAACTTACGGCAATCTCTAAAACTATGATAAGATAGCTGCACCTCATTGGAAGAAACATCAGCTAAAGAAGAAACTGAATCCATGCCTTAAAGGAGGATAAAACCCCCAAAAATTTTATACAATTCTATTTTTTATATGGTGAGAATGAAAATATATAATCTAATATAGAGGAACCATTCCTTTTTTGAAGACACCTTATATGAGGTAGAACCATCCCCACCCATTGAAAAATATTTTTCCACAAATCTTGTTCCAACATTATCAATATATAGCTACCCATGTAACATCATAGGAATAGTGTACTGCTATGAAATTATGAAATAAGGATATTATACTTTATTTCATATATTACACACAACACCAAGAATATAATGTTATATAAGAATGAGAGACATTATTATATATTTATATTCAGAAAAATTGATTCTCTCAAATAGTGTATATTATATGAAAGGAAAATTTTAGCTTGCACAACACATAATTACAAGTATATATTGATTTACACACAACATATTTTTTAGATTTATCTATATGGAATAATGAGGTTAGCATTAATTATAATCAACATTGACTTTCTTTGTTTGCCTACATTACACACGAGACTGATTTTTACCAAAGAAAAATATATTATTGGAATATTATTATTTAATATAATAAGATGTGAACTATCTATGATTTTTGCCATTAAGGATAAGATTGACTAACTTATGAATATATATGTGGATTAATTAATTGTTTCTAATTAATTATAAATTAGTATAAAAACCAAAGGAATATAAAGGAAATGTTTTTATAAAAAAATATCATGGAAAAGGAATTTCAATCCTAAAAAATTAAATTATCTATTATTAGGGAATGATATTACTTAAATATACATATTTCATATTAAAATTTTTTTTTTACATTCTTCCAATATATTTTATAGGAATAATATAATAATAAATCCAATTTTATGCTTATAATTGTTTTTGTCAAAAATGGAAATTTTTCTTTCTTTTAATGGAGAACCTATTTTAAAACTAAATTTTAAATTTTAATAAACATTATTTGAAAAAATATAATTTGTTTTTCAAATAAAAATGTTGATATTATCTTGGGGTTAATTTTTTTTTATTTTTCATTGAAGATATATTTTTGTTAAATTGTGAAAAATATTTAATTTTTGTGGAAAAATGATTTTTTCTATGAATATTATATAGTTATATTATATTTTGTGTCGGTATTAAATTAAAAATAGCTAAATTATATATATATATATATATACATTAATAAAAATTATTTCATTAGGATAAATTTTATACAGAATTTAGGTATAAAAATACAATGTACTTCTAAACATTTTCACTTTACAAAATCACTCTCATGTCTTATCTACGGAATAAATTTTAAATTAATTTCTTCCACTTCAGTGATTCAATTTAAAAAAAACAATTTTAATCAGACAAATTTATATTTTCTAATAATTTAAAATTTTTTAACAAAAATATTCTTAAAATCATTTAAAATTAATAAGAGCGATTAAAGTGAAAATGAGTTAACTTGGTGATTAATATTTAATATTATGGGAAAAATACTAATAAAATTGTAAAAAATACATTTTATTATCATATATAGAAAATATAATCTTCTTATCTAATTTTGATCATTATTTGGGGAATATTATTTATGAGATACCACCCAATGGTGTTTACCTTTTTATATTAAGAAGAATTCATCTCCTTCCCCGCTATTAAAAGGCACTCACCCCCTCACTTATTAACACCTATCAATCCATTTTTCCAATAAAAAAATTTAAAATTAATCTATAAAAAATCCATACACTCATACTAGAAGCATCACTAGGGGAAAAGTACAACCAATAAAGGATTTTGGTATAAAAAATTAATTACCCAAAGAATAGATAATATTCTTCAACGAGCACATTATTTTTATTTCATTATCCATCCCTTAAATTCTTTTTAAATATTTATTTTATAATAAATTATATATCCAAAATATAATGATATGTTTTTGTTTTAATCATATAATCTATAGTTACAGAAACATCTTTCAAATGAGATACATAATCATTATTCATGTGTACAATGGACTACCACCTCACGAATTGATGTCATCCGTTCTTCCATTACCACCTCTCCAGGTTGAGAATAATGATGATAATACTTTTTCTATATTTTATATCTGAAATTTATAACTTATTTATGATTTAGGAATTATTATATAACACATAACTTCTGTATTTACATTTTATGGGAATATGATAACATCATTTGTGGATATGTTGAGAACTACCTCATCAAAACGATGTTATTCATTCACCCTTTAAATGAAATGTATTAAGTGTGGGTTTAATAAAAATATGTGACATATATAAAATATATATGATAATATAATTATTATACCCATATATATCCTTTAATTTTTTTACTTTTAAGAAGATAATAAAAATCAATCAATGTTGATGCATACGTATGACCTACCGTATCCATGAATAGTGTATTTCATTTCGTATCTCCAAACATTATAGATTACAATAAATAAATGTAGAGTGAATATATATATATATATATATATATATTATTGAAATCATGGTTTACATTAGATATATGAGTAATTCATGATATAGGAAATATTAAAACAATTAATAAGTCAAAACTAACTTCAAAAAGTTGGAAATTAATACACGAAACAGTGAATATAATGAACTATAATTACTAGATGGGTAACAAGATATTATAAGAATATCATATATGATATTATAAGTATGATTATGGTTCTTTTATAAGTTAATAACATGCTTAAAATCATTATAAATTATTTTACAGAGTGGTTAACCAAAAGATAGTGTAATTTACATAATTTTCATCTCACTTGTTACACCTGGGAGATAAATTTCATATTCATCACATACTTATTTTATGAGGTGTATATATTACACATTTTTATATGTTATATAATTAATTATTTTATATTCATTTTATTTTAAACATTTAATTTGAATATTATAACCTTTTAGGTTTCTAATTCATACGTTACAACAATAGTAAGGGGATTTCCAGTCTCACTTTTATTTCCGTGAGACTTTTGTCACATTCACAACTCATTTTTTTGTGTAAATTATATACTACTCTATGAAATGTTATATTATGAATATAATTTAATTTATTATACTGTTTTTTATGATATCATTTTATATATCTAATGATTCAAAAGTTACACATGTTGTAAGGGGTATCGTCTGAATTTACATTCGAATAAGAATTTGTTTTTATTATAACACTAATTAATTCTATTAGGTGTACATAGTACTATATTGACATTTTATATTAGGAATGTAATTATTATCATGATATTGTCTTTTTTTTATTTTATTCCTTCTTAGGGATTATGTTTCAAATGTTTCAATGTGGTACGGGACACTTTAGAATGTTTAATGATTATTTTCATCAAGAATGTTTTTAATGAACATTTAATGGTATTTTAATTAATCAAAGAAAACAAAATTTATTCTTACTCAAATGGGTATAATCATATTGATATAATATGTATTATTATTATTGATGGATTATGACTCTTTATAATAATTATAGTATTGACATTCACATCTTTGAATTAGTTTTGTAGTAATTTACTTCCCCTTGAGATATTCACTTTTACGCGATCATTGAAACTTAATTTTCCCCAACATATAAACATTTATTATCACAAATGTGATTATTTCCTTAACCCAATACCATTTTTATATATGACGTTGAATTCGTCAATTTTTTGATTATCTGGTGTAATATTGATGAATCTATATCCTTTATTAAATATGGATATTTGATGATAAGGAAATTTTATTATTAAATTCATAAATTATTCAATATATGAGGAATGTTTAGAAATTAATTAAATGGGTTAGGGACCTATTAATTCAATCCCATCAATGAATCTTTAGTCTAATTGGAAGATGTTAGTTGGTGACCAAACCATCACGTTTGATTCCAATCTGTTGAAATATTTCTTGTAGGATAGATATTGACAGTAACTGTCTTTAGGAATGATCTTGATAGTTCAGATGGGTTTCTACCCACAGACATAGATTGTATTGAGGATAGATTATTATAGTGTTTTTCTTGAGGATATATCTTGATACTTCAAATTTCTGAAATTATACATTCCATCATTTTTTTATTCCATGTGATTACTTGATTAGTTAGAATATACACAGTCATGTTTTAAGATCATTTTTGTATTTATATAGAACTATTTGATCATATTTTTTTATTTCATTATTTATTATTCTTTATCCAGTTATATAATATAATGTGTGATCATATATTTACAATTCTATAATGTTTATGCATTTTTTCTCATTTTTTTTGTTACACGCCACGTATCTTGGTTATATAACCTTCATTATTGATTGTTCTCATTGATTCTGTATTTCTTATGTCATACATAACCCTTACTAAGGATTTTTTCCCACTATTATTTTTATTCCTTTCCCAGGGAATCCAAGAAGTTTACTAATAAAGATATGTAAATATATTCTAAGAGGGAATACATTTATTCGTGAAAAAAATATATCTAAATTTGTGTATTTATCTATAATGTAAGACTCAAGTGAGTATCTGGTTTACCAAAACTACTAAAATGATCAGTTCCTTGGGATGTGTTTCCTTGTAATGAGGCTAATGTAAAAAATGTAAACCACTGACTTTGGGATTATGGGTTTAGGGTGCTATAGTTTTTATAAAAGGATGTTTAGTTGAGTCCTTGAGAACTACATTTGAGAATAAATAGATTAAATAAAATAACCCTAAGATAGACATTGAGGATTAGAATATAAGAAAATAATTTTTCATTAACTTTATGGACACCATCAAAGGACTATTATATTAAGGTCGTTCATAAGTTACACATAATAAAATGTATTTGTAGGTTTTATTTGATGATATTATACAAAGATTAAAGATATTTTTGGAGAAATTTTTTATATGTACATATATTTTATGGGGAAATAATTATGTGAGGAGAAATGCCTTTAAATTGTGTAGACATAAGTCTAAAGGTGTTAAAAACCCATTAGAGTTAATAAAATTACTAATGACATTGTAATGAAAATCAAATAATATTATTATATTTTTTCAAAAAAAATTTAAATTGAAAACCACAATAAAATGGTTATTTAATGATTTACATTATTTCAAGGATATCTATATTACTATTTGGAAATTATAAAGAAATTATTTTAATGTAGTTAATAAAAAGGACAACCCACACAGAATGTGACTTCCCAGTTCCAGAAGCAACTCAGGGGCACCCCGTACCCGGTTGATCACATGGCCTCAAGCGCATTTCCCTGAACGCCAGAGTCTGCAACTAGTAACAAGGGCCTTGGGTGTGATAGTGGTGAAACTATGCCCTCATTGGTAGAGTACATAGCGGACGTAAACAACACATACAATAGTGGAAGCAGTAACTATCCAACAATAGTAAAATAGTGGGAGATTGATAGAGAAACAAATGGAGAAAAATATATGTAAATGATGCATGGTACATATATGTCTAGGAAAACATCCAAACAAGTCACAATGCTAAATACACTACTACACCAAAGTAGAAAAGAAAAATAGATGAGAAACACCTTAGAATCGTAAGTCTTATCTTAGTACCATGCTCTCTAGCTCCAATGCAATCAAGTACCTGAAGTCGAAGGGTGCTTTCCCTTGTCTATACCTGTAGTAATATAATCTGTTTGGGCCCGAAAGCATTTCCCTAATAGTGTGTGAGACTAAATCCTAGTAGGAAACCACCCGAAGATCTATTCCTAATAGTCAGTGAGTATATGGCAGGTAAAGTACAGTAAAAAGTAAATATTAAGAAATAACAGGGTAATATACAGTAGTAAACAATCCGCTGATCAAACAAGCAATATTGAAGCAAATGGTTAACCACAAACATGAATGTCTCTGGTAAGAACTCACATCCATCCGCTCTGGTCTTATCTAAGAAGTACTAACAACCCTCTGGGCAGTACACTCATCATAACCCCTCTGGTTTGGTCATATGAAATTATAAGACTCTCTGAGGAAGAACACTCAGTCAATTCCCCTTATAGTCTAAGGTAGTCAGGGACTCTCTAAGGGAGATCACGCTATCAATTCCCCTTGTATCCCCAAGTTCTAGAGACTCTCTGAGAAAGCTCACTCATTCAATTCATCTTATAGCCTCAGGTCGTCACATACTCTCCGAGGAAGCCCACTCGGTCAATTCCTCCTATAGCATGGAGTGGTTTGAGGAAATTCAAACAATACAAAGACTCTCTGAGGAAGCTCACTCGGTCTATCCACATATAGTCTATAAAGCTCAAGATTCTCCGAGTAAGATCACTTGGTCTATCCTCTTGTAGTCTGTAATATCCAAGACACTATGGGAAGATCTCTCGGCCTAATCCCTATAGTCTATAATGTCTAAGACTCTCCGAGGAAGCTCACTCGGTCTATCCCCTTATAGTCTATAACACCAGGTTCTCACGGCCACATTCAATTCAGTGCATAATAATGCTAGATGGACAATGTAAACCTATAGAGCTACTTGGCTAACCAGTCTACAACATCTCAAGCATGTCAGAAAACAACACTCCATCCTATGATCACAAGTCATGGAAAATAGGTAAACAACCAATTGGTTAAACAGGACCAAATAGTCGTAAACAGAACAAAGCATGACAAGAATATCCATGATATAAAAATAAATCCAAAACATGTCATATTTACCTCTACACAGGCATACAAGCATGGTAGGAAAACAACAGGGGTAATATGGTAATCACGCAATACCTCGTTCAATGTTATTGGTAGAATTTGCGCATAATACTCAAAAACATCGAACAGAAAGGCACAAACCACCTACCTTGGGGTTAGGATATCAATATACTTGAACCACGAGGCTTGAATCTCCTTAGAACATGGTAGATCTACAAAAACGCATAAAACGTTCAACCCATGATAACTGTCAAAATATGAGGAATTGGAAAATGATGCTCTAGATGATGAGATAACTCGCCGATGTGATTCCAATGAAACTGACGGAGTTCGATTCAGAGAACAGATGGAGGTTTGGGGGCTTAGAAAAGTTCTGCGGCCGTACAGCTTCTCTCGGCCGAACAAGACCTAGAAGAAGAGGTTTATGGTGACCAGATGTGAGCCCTGTCATTTTAATGAAAACAAACAAAGTACACAGCATGTACTTTTTGAGTACAAAGTGTGTACTTGACCTTTCCGTACTTTCCTTTAAGCGGCCACCACATCACCCCACTTGACTGGGTGGGTGGCCCGGACAAGGCCAGCACACGATCTTGTGTGACAATTAAGTACATGGTGTGTACTCCTAAATTACATGGCGTGTACTTAAAAAAATTTCCAAAAACTTCTATTTTTTAAAAAACTCTAGAAAAATAAAAAAAATCTAAAAAGAAGGTCCGGGTTCTTACAATAATCCCCCCTTAAATAAATTTGTCCCTGAATTTCCCTAGCAAGGCGTAGAAGAAGAAACCCCAAACAGCTTCAGCCACTGCATTTGTACATCGGCCTCCCTCTCCCATGTCCCGTCCTATACTCGCCCGTGATGCCATAGCACCCGTACCAAAGGAACAGACCAGCCATAGAGAACCATTGTACTACGTTCAAAAATCTGGATAGGATTCTCCTCAAACGATGCATTCTCTTTGAGCTCAACCTCCTCAGGTTGAAAGACATGATATGGGTCTGAAAATTAACATAAGAACTGAGAAACGTGGAAGACGTCGTTCATAGCCTGGTACCTCTGAGGTAACTACAATCAATAGGCAATCGGCCCAACTCTCTCCAACACCTCAAACAGCCCGAACTACCTTAGTAAAAGCTTTCCCTACCTCTAAATCCTCTTGTGTCCCCACTTCGGTGCGACAAATAGGAAAACTTGATCCCTGACCTTGAACTCCAGAGGTCGTCTCCGCTGATCAACATAAGACTTTTGTCGAAACTGTGTTGTATCCATCCTATTCCAAATGAACTCTATCTGCTATGAGGTCTCCTGAACAAGACGAGGTCCTAGTAAAGTTCCTCTCCTACCTCCAGCCAGCATAAAAATTATTGGCATGTCCTACCGTATAAATCCTTATAAGGTGCCATATGAATAGTCTCCTGAAAACTATTTTTGTAGGAAAACTCCACCAGAGGTATATGCTTCTCCCAAGAACCTCCAAAATCATGAATGCATGCTTGGAGAATATCCTCAAGAACATGAATCGTACGCTTAGACTGGACATAAGTTTTGGGATATTAAGTTGTACTCAAAAGTACATATGTACCCAAAGCCTTCCGAAACCCTTTCTAGAACTGAGATGTAAAATGTACATCCCCGTCTGAAACAATGGAGTGTGGAAATCCATGCAGACGTACAATCTCTCGGATGTACAACCGTCCCAGCTCATCAACACTGATGGTCTCTTTGATTAGAAATAAGTAATAAACTTTCATGAGTATGTCAATGATGACCAATACAACAGCATTCCAACAAGGTGATCTTGGTAACCCTGTCGCGAAGTCCATCACGACGTCATTCCACTTCCACTTAGGAATGGGTAACTGCTGTAAATGACTTGTTGGTCACTGATGTTCCACCTTCACCTGCTGACAAGTGGAACACCACATAATAAAACCAGAAATGTCCCTTTTCATACATGGCCACCAATATAGATGGTGTAGATCACGATACATCTTGGTGACACTAGGATGAATTGCCCAAACTGAGGAATGAAAGTCCCACATCAGGTCCCCGCATATGTCTACAGGATCCCATATGTGTCCCTAAATCTCAGGATCTCATCCTCACCTATGGTCCACCCAGGAATAGGGTCCTCTCCTGACACGCTTTCACGTATGAATAGGATTTTTAAGACTGATAGCCTCATCATTCGTACTTGATCAAGAAGGGTAGAGGTAATAGCTACAGAAGAAAGAAACGTCTTCCACTAACTGTCGTGCACTACCAAATGCATCTTAGAGAACAAAGAAATAAGCTTCCACTCACGACTAGCATCATGAACTGCCTGTATCTGATTCATCCTTCTCAGTGCATCAACCACAGCATTGCCCTTCTAGGGCGTGTAGGCAAGATCAATATCAAAAGACTGTAGGTACTCAACCCACCATCGCTGTCTCAAATTCAGATCACGCTGAGTGAAGAATTACTTGATAATCTTGTGGGTGTTAAACACTAAAAAGTTCTCTCCTAGAAGATAATGTCTCTAACATTATAGGGTATGGACAACATTTTCCAACTCCAGATAATGTGTTGGGTAATTCCTCTTATGTTTCTTGAACTACCGAGACCCGTAAGCAATGACTCCATCTCCCTCCATAAGCACATTCCTAGCCTAATACCTGATGCATCGCAGTAAATGATATAGATCTTTCCCTAGTCTGGGAAGACTAGATCGGTGCTAAAGTAAATATCCCTTTCACCTCCTGAAAGGCTGACTCACAAGAATCTGACCATAATAACTTTTCCCCTTTCTTTTTCAGACCTGTCATTGGTGCTTCCAAGCATGAAAAGTCCTGTATGAAACATCTGTAGTATCCAACCATCACTAGAAAACTCTGCACCTCAAATACATTTTTCGGCTACTCACATGAAACTAAATCACTCACCTTCATTAGGTCAACTGATACTCCTACCTCTGAGATAACATTACCCAAGAATTGAATCTAGTCCATCCAAAAGTGGCATTTTGAGAGCATATCATATAACCAATGCTCCCTCAGTGTGCTCAAAACAATCTCAAGATGGGTAGCATGTTCGTGTCGAGTGTGAGAGTACACCAAGATATCAGCCACTAAAACAACCACAAAGGAATCCATGTATGGATGGAACACTCGGTTCATCAGTGCCATGAAAACTGCAGGCGCGTTCGTGAGACCGAATGGCATAACCATATACTCGTATAGACCATAACTACTCTGGAAAGAAATGAGAGGTATATCAGATGGTCTAAAATGTAATTGATGATAACCCGAACTCAAATCAATCTTTGAGAACACCCGGGATCCTCGAAGATGATCAAAGAGATCATCAATCCTCGAAAAGGGATATCAGTTCTTGACAGTCAAATTGTTCAACTTCTGATAGTCTACACAAATCCTGAGGGTATCGTCTTCCTTCTTCGCAAACAAGATAGGAAACCCCCAATGAGAAGTACTGGGTTAGATGAAACACTTTTCCTATAACTCCTCCAACTGCTTCTTGAGCTCCTGTGACTCAGGTGTAGCCATCCTCTAAATAGGAATGGACACCGGTGCCACTCCCAACACAAGATCAATCGAGAAGTCTACCTCACGCTCTAGAAGAAAACCTGAAAATTCTTTTGGAAAGACATATCTGAAAAGATCCACCACTGGAGGAAAGTCTAACAGTGAAGTCCCCTCGTCATCTAGATAAAGATTAGTGATCTGTGCTGTAACTCCTCCCAACCCATGATGCTCTGGGACAGCTCTACTTTCCTGGACATCCCATTCACCTCTATGAAGAAAGGATCCACCCTCTAGTGATACGAAAATCACCCTGCGACAATAACAGTCAACGACTGCCTAGAAGGAAACTAGCCAGTCCATTCTAAGATTGACATCATAGCTCGTCATCTCTAGGACATAGAGGTCCCATAAGAATTGAAACCCTGCAACCTCAAGAGGGCACTCTCTTCACTGACGTACACAAACCTCTCTAGTCCCCAACAGTTTGTCTAGAATCAATGTATCAGTAGAGGAAAATATACAGAGCTCATGGCTCTCCACAATAGCAACAGAGATAAAACTATGAGAATCCCTTGTATCTAAAAGAACTTATGATAAAACTGAGGCTACTAAGATTGTACCTAGAACTCTAGAGGGGTTGGGATCCTGCTCTTAATGGTTCTTCTCCACTGCAATGGTCTGGCCTGTACACCAGCCCTATGACCCTTCTTGGCCACTCTGAACAGATCCACTCGGCTGTCACTGGAATCCTGATGACTGAACACCATGGATGCAACCTCCACCTCGGCCCGAACGACAGGTGGAACTGTTGTTCCCAGAATGGTGAGAAGCCGGTTATGCTTCTCCTGAACGTGGGGTCATAGAAAAACACCTACCACCAGCTATAGGTGAGAAGATCTGACAGAAACACTGAAGATGGCCCATCTTACTGTATGATCGGCATTCCATCAGGTCTCTCTGGCACTGAGGCCTTGTATGACCGCTCCTTCGGCATTGGTATCATACAACCAGGCTACCCGAAGATACATCCCACCTACTCTGACCTCCTCGATTAGAATCCATGTGGAACTTCCTGCTATCAGTGGAAGGAGAACTGATTCTGGGTGTCAAACCTCCCTAGATCACTACCCCAAAATCTCTTATATTTCGTTGAGTGATCAGTGCCTAATTGACGATAGAGGATATCAAAGTAAACCTGAAGATGTTCACCTATGATCATATGTCGTACCTCGTACTATCCTCAAACTTCCATGCAAGGAATATCTCATCACCTCCTGGAATAGGCGTTAAATGTTTCCTCTCTATAAATCAAGATGAGTACTCAATAACATAAAGAGTACCCTTCTCAAGACTCAAAAACTCTTGGGCTCGATCGGCCCTCATGATCTCTGGGTAGAAGTAATCGAAGAAGATGTGCCAAAACTCATCCCAAGTCATACACTACTGGAATCCTCATTGTGAGATCACCTCCCACCACCTTTTGGAAGAGTCTCGGAGCATATAGGTAGAAAGTTTCACCCTCATCTCTGGAGGTATCTCTAGATGTTTGAAAATTTTCAGGATGGCCTCTATCAAAGACATTGTAGCCTAAGGTCCTACATCCCCCGAGAAAGTGTGAGGATGATACTGCTAGAAAACCCACATCATTTCTACCATTGATGGGGCAGGAGGTGGCACTCCATGGAAAGTATGCATCATCCTCAAAAAATCTTCCCTAAACTCTGCATCAGCATCGGCAACTAGTATAATTGTTGGTGTCATGGCTGGCACAGTAGGAGGATCTGCAGGGGGTCCCTGATCAGCCATATCTGGTGTCTGATCACTGTCTGGCAGCTGACATACAACTGGAGGACGTCTCGGTGGCATAAATTTGAAAGGTCAAAAGCACACCTTAGATCAGGATTAACAAAGACTGGGAACACAAGCTTACAAGAGGGGAACATGATAAAGAAACATTTTAGTTTTACAAAACATGACTACATTATGTGTATAAAAACTACATGACGTGTTCTTTTAAGCCATCATATGGGCGTGTACTTCTGCCAAAACTGGTCGTGTAACGCCCCAACCACACAGTGTGTTGTCTCCTCATGCGGTGTGTACTTGAACTATATTCCCCTGCCCGAGTCTCCTTATATGGCTAACCCACATGGTCCTCATAATCCTATACTACACGGTGTGTTCACGAAGGACACAACATGTACTAGACAAGTTTCAACGACTACTGTTGTTAGATACGTGGTCATCTACACAGTTCACTCTACACGGTGTGCTCTATGGGAACACGTCATGTACTTGAAGGTTTTCCCGGACCCGTGTTGTTCGTGACACGGCCAAGTACTTAGGTTATGTGGCACGACATGTGAAAACAGAACATGGCATGTATAATTGAAGTTTCATTCATCTGAGTTGTTAGTCACATAGGTAGACACAAGATTACTACAACACGCCGTGTACTTACCATACAAGGCGTGTTCGTGATGTTTTTTTTCACATCCCTTTGTTTCTGCCCACACAGTCAGTGACACGGTTGGAAAAATACACTACATGTATTCATAAAGTTTACACCGTGTATTCTGGGTTCTTCCGGGCAGTATCCTCAGAAACTGCTCCGGAGCCCTGAAAACATAGAAAAAAAGTGTTGAGGTGCCACAATCCGATCCGTGAGGGCCCATACTCCTCCTAAATCAAATCTTGGAATCTCATACACGTCATATAAAAGAGAAACAAGTCAATAATCCATCACGTTCTGATCCATGTGGGCCCATAACACCTCAAGAATCAAAATTTGGCATTCATCCAAACAAGACCTTATATATAGAAAATACTATTAGAAGGAGGTATTCTATCAAGCATCTATCACAAAATCATGAATATTTTATACATAATCTACCACAACAACATGCAATCACTAATGCATCCTAGATGACATGGAAAAAATTCATGACATGTGATTTCTATCAAGTGCCTATATGATGCATGAGATGGCATACTCTCATCTCATCGGGTTGCAATAGAAATAGAACCTCAACAATATTAATAGTAATAATACAAATCATGTTAGTCACTCAAGGTAAAATCATATCAACTATAAAAATTGAAAAACCTGAAGAAATTGCAATAAACGAGGTAGATTGGATTTTCCATGTACACGGGTTAGCTACTCCTGGGAACAGCTCATTACCAAGTACCTATTCCATCCTATCCCTGGATATAGGCTCCAAATAGTATGTCAAGAGAAAATAATCCGCTGATACAACATTGTAACGTCCTAGTTTTAGAATCCACCTAGGGGCACCCCGTACCCGGTTGGTCACATGGCCTTAAACGCATTTCCCCGAACGCCAGAGGCTACCGACTAGCAGCGAGGGCCTTGGGTGTGATAGTGGGGAATATATGCCCTCATTGGAAGAGTAAACAATGGATGTAAATAACAAATACAATAGAGGAAGCAGTAACTATCCAAAAATAGTAAACATTGGGAGAATGATAGAGAAACAACTTGAGCAAAATATATGTAAATGATGCATAGTACATATATGTCTAGGAAAATTTCCAAACAAGTCACAATGTTGAATACAATACTACACTAAATCACAAATAAAATAGATAAGAAACTCCTTAACATCGCAAGCCTCGGCAAGGTCCAATGCTCTCCAGCTCCAATGCAATCAAGTGCATGAAGTCGAAGGGCACTTTCCCTTGTCTATACATACAGCAATATAATATGTTTGGGCCCAAAAGCATGGCCCAACAGGGTGTGAGACTCAATCACCATAGGAAACCACCCGAAGATCTGTTCCTAAAAGTTAGTGAGTATATGGTAGGTAAATTATAGTAAACAGTTAACAGTTAGCAATAACAGGATAATACACAGCAGTAAATAACCCGCAGAACAAACAAGCAACAGTGAAGAAAACAGCTAACCACAAATAGGAATATCTCTAGTAAACACACACAGCCATCCCCTCTGGTCCTATCCAAGACGTACCAATAACCCTCTGGGCAGTACTCTCAGCCTAACACCTCTGGTTTAGTCATACAAAATTATAAGACTCTCTGAGGAACCACGCTCAGACAATTCCACTTATAGTCTAAGGTAGTTAGGGACTCTCTGAGAAAGATCATGCTATCAATTCCCCTTATAGACCCATGTTCTAGAGACTCTCTGGGGAATCTCACTCGGTCAATTACTTTTACAGCCTCAGGATGATCATAGACTCTCTATGGAAGCTCAATCTGTCAATTCCTCCTATAGCCTGGAGTGGTTTAGGGAAATTCAAACAAAACAAAGACTCTCTAAGGAAGCTCACTATATATATCCTTTTATAATCTATAAAGCTCAAGACTCTCTGAGGAAGCTCAATTAGTCTATCTTCCTATATTATATAATATCCAAGACTCTTTGGGAAGCTCACTTGGTCTATCCTCAATAGTCTATAATGTCCAAGACTCTCTGAGGAAGCTCACTCGGTCTATCCTCTTATAGTCTATAGCACCAGGTTCTCATGGACCTATGCCAGTCAGTGCATAATAATTCTATATGGACAAAATAAACCTACAGATCTATTTGGTAACCAGTCTACGACATCTCAAGCATGTCATAAAACAACACTCCATCATATGATCATAAGGCATAGAAAACAGGAAAACTGCCAATCGGCTAAACAGGACCAAACGGTCGTAAACAGAACAAAGCATGAGCAGAATAACCAAGGTATAACATTCAATCTAAAACATGTCCAATTTTTCTTTACATAGGCATACAATCATGGTAGGAAAAAAATAGGGGTAATATGGTAATAATGCAATACCCTGTTCAAGGGTATTGGTGGAATTTACCCATAACACTCAAAGACTTTGAATGGAAAGGGAAAAACCACCTACCTTGGGGTTAGGAGATAAATATACTTGAACCAAGAGGATTGAATCTCCTTATAATGTCGTATATCTATGAAATCGCATAAAACTTTCAACCTACGATAACTCTCAAAAGAAGATGAATTGGAAAATGATGCTCTAGAAGAAGAGAGAACTCACGGTTGCAATTGAAATGCAACCAACAGAGTTCAATTCCGAGAATAGAAGAAGGTTCGGGGGCTTGGAAAAGTTCAGCGGTCGTACGGCTTCTCTCAGTCGAATGAGACCAAGAAGAAGACATTTATGGAGATCATACGTGATCCTGGTCCATTTTCTGAAAAAAAAACAAAGTACACGGTGTGTACTTTTGGAGTACACAACGTGTACTCGAATTTTCCATACTCTACTTCAAGAGGCCTCTACATCAACCCACACGACCAAGTGTGTGTCCCAGACACAGCCAACACACACTATCACGAGGCAACGAAGTACACGCCATGTACTCATAAAGTACATGGCATATACTTCTGAAATTTTCAGAAACTCCACTTTTCTTAAAAGCTCCAGAAAAAGGAAAAACATACCTGAAAAGAAGGTCCGGGTTCTTATACAGAAGGCGGAAACTCATCGCATCTAGTGAGGTAGTTGGGATTGCACCCTTGACTGAAGGAATATAACAGTTTCATGCTATAACTTTCTTATGTGATTTCATTGTAAATATAACATTGTTTTTTTGTTAATTTTTTTTTGTAAATAAATATTAATTATCAAATAGTAGTATTACATTTTAGTTATAGTGATTAATTCCTAAACCATAGTGGTTTTCGATAATATTTAGAGATAGATGAAAATAATCTTCACTCATTTATTGATCTTATTATCTAGGAATTATGTCTTTTAGTGTATCAGGAAGATACAATTTCTGGTTATTAATTTCTTGGAGTAAGGGATGAACTACAAATTGACTGAACAACTACATAAGGATGATATTCTATATATTAAAATATATTCTCAGACAATGAAATAATTAATATTAAATAGGTTAATAATATAAAAAAATCTTATCCTAATACGTTAATTTTTTTTGAACTAATTTTATTTTAAATCATCATACATTTATCATTTTTTGGCCTTCAAAATTTTATTGGCTATTCAATTTTCTATGATCAATTACCCAAACCACTCCCTATAATTATTTATTCTTTTTTTCCATGTCTAAATTTTCACTTGAAGATAATGTTCTCTAATAAAAAAACATAGATATATTTCATTCCACGTGACCTTTTTACTTCACATTCTCTCTTATTAAGAGGATATTTTATTAACTCTTTTCTTAGGTGGGTTTTTAAACAATGTAATGATCAAATATCAAATGAAATATTACCATTATCATGTTTAAATTGTGTTGACATAATTTATTTAATGTATAGATAATGTAGTGCCTATAAATTTTTAAACAAATTATATTTTATTTTATTTCTTATATTAAACACAACATAATTACTAGAAATAAAAATACTAACATGAGGTATTATTATAAATTTATATTTTTTTGAGATTCAATCCCTTAAATAGTATATATTACACACAAAACTATGTTTATCTTTCCTTACACAGAATGTCAAGAATATTTTGGGTTACACACAACATAATGTTTAGATTTTTTTATGTGGAACACTGATGTTTTCTTTAATTACATGCCATAATGACTTTCTTTTATGGATTGTGTTACACACAAGGTCGAGTTTTACAAAACAAAAATATATTATTAAAATATTATTATTTAATATAATATGTTATAAACTAGCCAATAAATTAGAGGTTATTAATATGAATAACTTACTTATAAATATATATGTATTAATTAATTGGTTATAAATTAATTTTAAATGAATATAAAATCCAATTGAATCTAAAGGTAATGTTTTTTTAAAAAGAAATCATCATGCCCTAAAGGCATTTTAATGTAAATAAATTATATTATTTACTAATAGTTAATTATATTAATTAATTACATATATATATATAATATATTCAATAAAATATATGTTACCCAAATATAATAGATTTTATTGGCATATTATATGAACAAATCTAGTTTTAGGCTGAAAAATTGTATTTTTCTTAAAAAGGAATTTTCCTACCTTTTAATTGAATGTCTATTATATATGTAAAGTTTGAAAATTTTAAAAAAATTATAAGAAAAATTAAAATTTATTTTTTAAAACATGTTAAAAATATGATCTAGTGGTCAATTTTTTTTCTATGAAGTTTCATTTTTATGAACATTGAAAAATACTGAATTTTAAGTGAAAATTTACAGTCTATCTATAAATAATATATTGTTAAATTTTATTTTTATATGGTTTTAAATTAAAATTAGATCTATTATACAACTAATAATCCAATTTTTATCAGTTGAATAAATTTTATTTTGAATATATATATAAAAACATAGTGAACCTTTGAACATTTTTCACATTAAAAACCAATTATCCCATTCAATCCGCATTTCTAATTTTAAATTAATTACATCCACTTTCGTGATTAGAATATGGAAAATTTTATTCCATGTTTTTAATAATAATAATTTGTAATTTATATTAATTTCAAACTAGTTTTTTACAAAAAAAATATTAGTGAAAGGATTTAAAATTTATTATAGCGAGTAGGGTAAAAATGAGTTTAATTAGTGAATAAAATTTAATATTAAGGGAAAAATGACATATAAACTAATAAAAAAGACATTGGATATGCATAGTTATAAAATAATCTATATTTAATCAAATATAATTCTTTATTGGAAGAATATTATGTAAGGTATAACTCTAAATAGTTTTTACCTTTTTATATTTACAAGAATGTCAATTCTTGTCCAATATAAAAATGCACTAACCCCCACACATAATCATACATATAGAGCCATTTTTAATATAAAACCCATTAAAAATAATCGATAAAAATCCCTACACTCATCCTAGAAGGATTAAGTTATACAGAAAACAAACCAAGGAAGGATTTTGGAATAAACCATGGGGTGTTACCTGAAGAAGGGGTGACGTTCTTCAATGGGCACATTAGTTTTACTTTGCTATCCATCCATTAAACTATTATTTTATATTTATTATATAATAACATAATTATACTAAATAAAATTATATGTTTTCATATTAATGTTATTACTTACACTTACACATACTTCCATCAAAGGAGATATTTAGTCATCATTCATGTTTACGTAAACTATCGCCTTGTGAAACGATGTCACACATTCCACCATTACCACCACTCAATATTTTTTATAATGATGTAATTACTATTTTTATTTGATATATATGATATTTATAATGTTTCTATTCTTTTTTAAATCTAATATAACACATCCCATCATTTTTTCCTTTTTTTGAAATATGGTTACATCGTTTGTGGATTTGTGGACTACCACCTCCTCAAAGTGATGTGATTCATTCGAACATTACATGGAATTTATTAATGGGTTTTATAAAAAAATGTCACATATCTGACATAAAAGTTATAATTTAATTATAATATAAATATATATAATTTAATTTTTTATTCTCTTGATACGATTAGAAAATGGAAACAATGTTCCTGGCTACGTACAGCCTACCGCCTCCACAAACAATGTGTTTCATTTTCTATGTCCAAACATTATGGATTAGTATAAATAAATATATAATGAATATAAATAATATATAAACAACTTTTTAAATTAATTAGATAATGGAATCATGATCTATGTAATGGGAAAAAAATTAAAAAGTCAAAACATACTCAAAAAACAATGAAATTAACACCTGAAACAATGAAAATAATGAATGATTATTGAAAACGTGTAATAATATATTACAATAAGATCATATAAAATATTATAAATATTATTATTCTTATGGTATACTCTAATAACATTATTAAAATAATTATATATTATTTTAATTAGTGTTTAACCAAAAGATTGTGCAAGGTTAGATTTTTTCACCACAGATTTTGAATCTGTGAGATAAATTTCATATTCACGACCTAATTATTAAATGTGGTGTATATAATAAAAAAATTGATATATCATATCATGAATTATTTTAAATTTTTTATTTGAATATTATTTCTTTCGTGGTTTCGAATTCATATGTCATCATAGTTATAAGGGAATTTGAAGTCTAACTTTTATTCATGCGAGACTTATTTTATATTCACCACTCAGAACTTTTATGTGGTGAATATAATTCCATATGAAATTTTATATCAGTGATATCATTTATTTCATGATATTATATTTTTCAATTAAATTTTTTCCTTCATATACCTTAATATTCAAAAGATACTAAAGTATTATGGGGGTTCATCTCAATTTACATTCCATATAGAATTATTTGACCTTATGAACCAAATTACATTTATAGGTTGTATATATTTCTCTATTGGAAATTTATTACATGAATATACTTATTCTAATGATATTATATATTTCATTTAATTTTATTCTTCCATGGGGATTATGATTCAAATGTTTCAAAGTGTTATGAAAAACATTGTAATTTTTAAAGATTGTTTTCCTCAAGAATGTTTCTAAAGACCTTTTAATAATATTTATATTCATTAATGAAAAAAACCATTATTGTTACTAAAATGGGTATATTTCATATTTATACTATCTATAGTATTTTTTCTCATGGATTTTGATTATTTTTTCCAAGGATAGAATTGATATTCACTTACTTGAATCATTTTTAGTAGTTTACTTCCCCCAAGTACTTCACTATCTAGTGATCATTGAACATTAAATTTCACCAATATATAAATATATTTTTTCATGGATATTATTATTTCTTAAACCATATAACATATTTATATATAGTGTTTATTATGAATTTCATTTGATTATCTGTGGAAATATTGATAAATATGAATCCTTTATTCAATAATGATATTTGATGACAAGTCCCATTATTTATTAAATAAATTTATTATTTGATAGATGAGTATTGTTTTTGGAAAAATATTAAATTTTTTGGGAACCAGTTAATCTAATCCCCTGGTTGAATTTAAATTCTCATTGGTCGAATTCAGTTGCTGACAAACCCTTCACATTTTTTTCCATGTACTTTAAATCTGTCTAGAGGATGGATCTTAATAGTAATTATCTTAAAGATATATTTTGAAATTTTATATCGGTTTCAACCCACACACTTAGATTTTCTTGAGGATGGATTTAAATAGTAAAAATCATGAGGATATATCTTGATAGATCAGATGTCTAACATTATGCATTATATCACTATTGATATTCCATGTGTTTATTTAATTAGTTGGAATATCCATGGTCCTATTTTTATCTCATGTGATTATTTATATGGAATTATTCATTTATCATTTATACATCCCATATTTAGTATGCTCTATCAAATTATTTAAATCCTTATGTGCTCATTTATTTACCTTTTCATACTATTTACTCATTTCCTTCCCAATAATTCAATACAAGACATGAGTCTCAGTTATGTACCTTTCCATGCTGATTATGTTCATTGATTCATTATTTCTTCTGCCTTACATAACCCTTAATGAGCATTTGAGCTCACCTTAATTTTTTTTCTTTACCCAAGAATACATGAAGTGTACTAACATTGATATATATAGATATTCTAATTGGTAATTTAATTTATTATTTAGAAATACTTAGGGTGTAATTTTTGTATTTTAGTGTAATGTAAGACTCAACTGTGTATCTAGTTTAAAAATACTACTAAACTGATCGATCATTCGGGATGGATTTACTTAAATTAATTATAATGTAATAAAGTAATGCACCATCGCTATGATTATAGGGTATGGGAACTACAAGTAGTTATATGATCATGACCTCAATAAAAGATACGTTGGATAAGAAAGAAAAATAACTCCAGTAGAGGATATGAATCCCTATTGATCTCCTAGACTAGTGTAATATATAATTTTTAGATATAGGATCTAAACTCTATGTATATGGGGGAATATAGAACTTATTTTATTAATAATTATAGGACCCTTATGTCATTATAAGACTTCTTAATCATAGGTAATATGTACAGACCCAAGATTGACATACATGGACAATACATTTCTTTGGCAGAATACATAATACATGGTAGAAACAAACTCCCAAAGACCATATTAGTTTAGTGTCTTTGTAATCTTGGAACATAATCTTCTAATCATGGTGAAAGATATTTAACATCTCCCATAAAGATCTTCCCCATTTTTTTTGCAACCTAAAACATTTATTTATATCCAAGGGAAAAGGAAACATAAAAATGGTGAGATCAAATGCTCCATAAGGGTAAACATGGATAACATAAAACAATCCATAATCATTTGAGTGTAAAAACAAGAACATATTGTTTAATCATCAAAATCTTGAGAAATCACATATCTCTTAATAGTACGTAAGGAATAAATCATAAAGGAACATTAATCATGATAAAATATAATGGGAATAAAAGATGGAATTGTGGAAAACAATTAAACACATAATATGATTTCCATAGTAGCTAAGGCATTTTTTCCAAGACCATCATCGTGGAAAAAGTCCATTACTGAACTGGGTTTACTTGTTGTTTGAGCCATGTTTTACTGAACCGGATTAACCTGTTGTTCCATTCATGTCTATCTAATGAGATATATATATTTACCCAATTAATTTGAGGGAGATATATATCCCACCCATATCATAATGAAGTCATTCTTACGTGGTCCATAAAAACATTAATCATTCATCATAGCATACACCATGTAATAAAATGGGATTCTTAAACATCATACAATCATAACGTAATCCATAAGAAATACCATTACATCATTAACACAGTAAAATACATATAATAATAGGGATACAAACATAACCCTATTCAATGATAATCACCTTAAATGGAAAATAATTTTCATAAACCACTTGAACTCAGTTCTTGAGGAAAATATCAATTCTCTTTTAAAAACATTTTCTTTTATAAAAATGTTTCACAATTTTAAAAGAAAATAATTTAGTTGAAAATACACTTCGAAAAATGTAGAGGAAACTTCATGGAAGTAATGTGTTATGTGGATTTAAAAATTCTTTCATTCCGTATACGTTAAAAAACATTCTCCTTGTAATTTTACTAGAAAATTCAAAAAATACCTCGCAAGATAAACAAATGAAAGTTTCATTACATACCATGTACTAATAGTCAAAAATAGTTAATAATGAATTTAAACATACATAGAAGAATATTAAACATTTCAGGAAATTTTTTTTATAAAACATGGACATTTATGATAAATATATCCCCATAAAATAATTATATATAAACAATCTCATATAAAAAATGAGATTGCAAAATTATCCCTTACCTCAGGTCTGGATTCTTCTGTATCTGTCCAATAATTTTTTATAGTGGGTTTAAACAATTTATTAACTTGTAACAGAACCATAATAATATTTATGATATCATATGTTATTTAATTATGACTTTATATTACCCGTTCATTTGTCAATTCCATGTTAATGCAACGATTTGGGTAATAATCGTTTCATTTATCGTATGTGTTTGGAGTTGTTGTTCTGAATATTATTACATAGATCATGATTTAATTACTTACATAAATTAAAACATGATTTATATATCATATATATTCATTTTATAAAAATATAAATACATATATATATATATATATATATTAGATAGATAAATGAAATTGAATACACCAATCATGGAGACGGTAGGTCGTATGTAGGCATGAATGTTGTTTTCATTTCGTTATTAAGTTGTATGGAAGTAATTAAATGACATATATATACATAAATACAGTGTAATTATTATTTAATATATTTCATGATTTTTTATTATATATACTTTATACTCGTTCATTAATGGTTAACATGGTGAATGAATCTCATCGTGTTGTGGAGACGGTAAGTCGTACGTATGCATGAGTGGCGATACCATTCCCATATTTGTTGAACAGTATTGAATTGGATGGTTTATAATATCTAATAATTAGTATCATGTTATAATATTAATATATAGTTATTATTTCCACCATTATACACATCCAAGTAAGGTGGTGGTGAAAAAGATATTGCACCACGACATAGAGACGGTAATCGGTACATACGCACGCACGGTGATTTCATTTTTCATAGGATGAATACAAGTTAAAATAGGGTTGTATCATATATATAATAACATATCACTATGTTATTGATAATTATTTTATTAATTTATAATGAAACAACTACAAAAGTGGAAGCAGAAGAAGAAGAAAAACAAGAAAGAATCGATAGAAGTGATTACCTCTTCCTCGACATCCCTCATTTGAATTTCCACATAGGGCACAAGGGTTGGTCATTTGAGAATATAATAATCAATATAATGTAAATAAGGAAGTTTAGAAGATAAAGTTTCAGGTTTTGACCAAGATTTAAGGCTCAAAATAGAGTGAATAGGAGAAGGATGAGGTTCTCTTTTATAAGATATGAGACATGCACTTTAGGAAAGTTTCAAAATATTAATTTATTATAAATTAATATCAATTTAAAATAGTCCAAAACTTATTTAATTAAAATATAAGATAATATTTATTCTAATTCCCATCATCAAATAATTTTTTGACAAGTTTAGACAGTTTTTTTCTTTATCTTTTTGGTTTAACCCTTATTTTACCCTTTTTAATCTTACCCTAATAAACTGTTATTTATACATTGTGTGTTAATGTAACTATCATATCCTGTCAAAAGACACAAAAAAAGTTATTTATTACATATTTGGACTTATATTATCCATTTTTATGAATATTATATTTTTAGGAATTTAATATCATTTAATAAACCATTTTATGTTTTATGTTACAAATTATGTCAATTTCAGATACTATTCAGACATTACTTTTTTAAAAAATTCATAACAACTTTATTTCATCAAAAATAAGTTATTATAAAAACCTTAATATTACAATGTAATCAATAAAATTCGTTCATGGCATAAAAATATTCGTATTAAACTTAATTTAATATTTATAAATTCATTTATTTGAATCTTTTGTTAATGAGGTAATCACTACATCATAATTGTGTCGTAAATAAATATATTTATCTAATGTATAAAAATTATAAATAAAATAACATTATGTAGAAAATATTTTTAAAATTTTAATTATTATTTATATACATAGAGATATGTTATATAACAACTTATTAAAATCTGTTTAGTAAAAGATATATGTTAATGTTATAATTATCTTCACTTTAAATTAATTCTTATAAATTGTCATTTTCACATATAAGTGAATCCATGGGGTCCCAAAATCTATCCAAATATTCCCATGTCTATAAATATCTCATACAATAGGATTAGTACACGTGTTAGGGTAATTTCATATTGTTATAATATTATTTTTAGCATTATTTTCATAATTTACCCTTTAACCAAGGTAAATAAAATAATTATTGATGTTACTATTCATAATGTCTAAAACTAAAAAGTACTTATTTACACAATTTTAACCTTATTATTAAAAATATGGAATACATTTTTCCAAATTCAAAATAGGGATGTTTCGGTAATTAATTTAATATTAATCCTTTTGTGGAAAAACAAGTTTTTTATTAAAGCATTGCAAAAGATTGGAATGTTTTTTCATATGAATTCAATGTAAAATTAATGAAAATGACTTGAATTTTATTAAAAATATATATTATATTTTAACTTTAAAACCATTCAATAATATATTTTAACCATATAAATTATTTGAATAAAAAAACTTGTCTTCAATTAAAATTTAGCCTATTTTCACTATTCATCGAAATATGAAAGTTATTAAGAATATATAAAAAATTTATCCAAAGTAAATATTTATTCCATACTTCATAATAAGTGGATTATCTTGTCAAATATAACTTGTAAAATTGTTAAAAACTAGATTTAAAATTGGTGTGCCATTAAAAGGCGATAAACCTACATTTATTGAAAAATAATTATTTTATCCGAAAAAATGATTTTTTTCTCATACCATGTTCTAGAAAATGTGTAATATTAATGATAATGTTATAAAATTAAAAATATGTTTAATAATATTCAAAACATCTAGTTTATTCCCATTAAATAATATATCATTTTTTAGGGAACCACGGTATTGTGTACCATACAAGCTATCGAGGAAGGTCGCTCTTGCGTGTAACGAAAGACAAATATGTGTTGAGTGTAGAGAAAGATTCATTTGGTGTGTTGTATAACACAATAAAATCTTCGTTGATTTATACATTGAACAAAATCAATACTCATTGTTGTGTGAAATCAATTTTATCAAAAGAACATGAAATTGTGCATTACATGAGCCTAGAATAGTGTTTCGTATACTGCAAGCTAATACGGTATTGCGTATAGCGAAAACAATTATTAGTGTAGCCTAAAACACAAGACATCAAATAAATTCAAAATATTATATCTCATAGAATCTTTGGGTGTTACATTCTATGCCCCTCAAAATGAATTTCACACTCAAAATTTGTCGGGGTTATAAATGGTTTTCTACTTGACAGTTTCTTTCATGGAAACCCACATAGTAAAAAAAAGGAATTCTAAAACCTCATTTTAAAGAAGAGAGTTAGAAACATAAAATTTACCCAATTTAACCTATCAATACGTTTCCACATATGAGAACACATGTGGGAAGTGAATATAGGGATATTGAAGAGAAATATAACCATCAAGTTCTGATGGATGGTAATAGAGAATAAGGTTTAGAGAAAGTTAACTACCAGAAATCCATAAATCTATGATTATTTAAGAGACCATCTGACTCATCGTATAATAAGGTACTAGGATATCATTTTTGGTTTTCAATATTCTTTCCCTAAAGTTGAATAATGTTGCAAGAGAATAAATAGATACTTGATTTTGGTACAATTTCACAGTTATTCGTACCTTGAACAATATCCACTTCGTCTATTATTTAATGAAATGAAATCTAATTTGTCATTCTTGAAATGTTAATAGATAATGTGATATAATTATTGTTCATTCCATCCATCTCTATCACAAAAAGGTTAGCACAAGTTATTAAATATACATAAGTCAATCTATGGTGAGACTAATCGTATATGGTTCCAAAAATGGACTAATAATTCATCTATCATACATTTTAATAAAATAAAACTAATTTTTACTAACTAGGGACTTCTTGTAGGCCAGTATTAGGTGATAAATTCCTATCACACTTCGATTGTGGGTTCAATTCCCGCATCCTTGTCCGACGCGATGGGTTGTCGCCCATCTCGTGGGATGTCCTTTTTCTAAAACTATGCTATTATAACATTCTAGAAATAATATCTAAAAAAAATTATATCCTTAAACAATTATATATTATGTTCAACTTAATCCATTCTAACCTTTAGTCTTATCCAAAATACTTATTTCCAATCTCATAGTACAAAGAAAACAATTACCAGAAAGGTCATATAACTTGCATGAGAATACCATCATTTATCCCCCATATGTCACCAGATATATCTTGTTGGTCACATTCCAAATACAAAAAGGACTTCATCATGCATTCTCTTGATATAATAATAACATAAATTATCGTAGTGTATTACTGAAAACATGCATTCTATCAAAATTAACTCTTTCTATGCACCAAATATACCAAAAATTCTATATACTCAAAAAAGATATCACTATGTCATTTTATCAATCATGATCTCATTAATACTATAAAACATATTATTTTATCCTTATACCTTCATTATGCACATATCATCTTCTTTCCTAAAATATTTCAATCACTTTTCATGGTTAATGGTACCATATAATTATGTAAAACTATAATAGAACAATACATAGATATTGCAATATTCCATAATACTATAAATTATATTCCAAAACACAATTTTGAAATCTGATTACATAAACACTTAATCATTCTGCTACTTCTTCATCATACTCAACATCACCAATTTTGATCGCATGTGAATCCCCTTTTTCATTTTCCTTAAGATGTTGTTGATGTCGATCATCATTAAACCATAGATTAGGGAATTGGTTAGAATAATGACCCATTTATTTGCACTTATAGCATTGAAGGGTTGGTGGTGCTTTCTCTGTAGTCTTTTCTCCATTCACATCATTTGCAACCATTTCCCATTACTTCGACACTCAAATTCTCGATGACCTTTTTTCCACCCTTGAAACATTTTCTAGTCCCTTAAAGACAATCTCCACCATGCATCTTTCTACACTTTGAGCATAAGGAAACATTTAACTTCTTTTTCTCCATTGTTTTCATATTTTCCCTTGAACTATATCTTTCATTTCTTGTCAAAACCAAGAGATTGATACACAAACTTCTAGTTCTACCTTGATAGAGAAATGAAAAATCTCTTCATTGCTACTGAAGTCTTTTATAAATAATGCCCTTCTAAGACTTGGTTTTAAGACACTGATGAATCGATCAACTTTATCTTCGGGTTGGATTATAAAGCCAGAAGATTACCTTGAAAGTCTAGTAAAATTTTATTTATATGAAACAAAAAACTCATCATCCTTTTTTTATGATAAAGTAAATCCTTATCAATATTTGTTTGAAGAATATGATGGAAGTACTTACTGAAAAATAAGTTCCTGAAATCATCCCAATCCATGGATTAAATTTAATCTTGCTTCCTTGTATTCTTAATTAGAGTCCGCCACTAGTTTGCTTCACCATCTAAATGATAGATATCCAAAATGATCTTCTCATGTTCTGACCAGTGAAGGATGGAAAATATCTTTTCAATTTTAATGATCCATTGTTCAAAAACAGGTGGATGAGAAGACCCCCAGAAAGAAGGTGGATGTTTCCTCATGAAGGACTCAATAGAATGTTGTTCCCTTTTCTTCTCATTTGGGAGTCTAGAATGATTCATTTCTTGTGTAAGTATAGCAAGAATATTTTTCATTCCATTTCCCATAACATTTGTTTTTTCAGGAGGACAATCATTTCATTGCCCAGTGCATTAATCGTTAACATGGTTCATTTGGGTTATAGCCATCATCTAAAACCCAAAAGGAATGGTCTTAAGGGAAAATATCATACTCGGAAAACAACATAGTCAAGGGGGGTACCTTAAATATCTGACATATTAGGTTTAATTCTAGTTTATTCATGATTGTTACCATAATTTTAGGATTATAGCCTATACTTAAACTTAACCTTAGGGACATCCTTAGACATAATTTAGAAATATCTCTAGGGATCTCACTAAATTTTTCAGATTCATGTTTCTAAAGGTTAACTAAAACTTTTCTCTGATACCAACTGTAGAGACCCAAGCTTGATGTACATGAACATTACATTTCTTTTGTGGAATACTTAATACATGACATAAACAACTTCCGAAAGTCAATATTAGTTTAGTGTCTTTGGAAACTCGGAACATAATATTCTAATCACAGTGAAAGATCTTCAATATCTCCCATAATGATCTTCCCCTTTTTGTTTTCCCACCTATAACCATTCTTTGTATCCTGGGGAAAATAAAACATAAAAAGGGTGAGCTCAAATGCTCATTAAGGGTAAACATGGAGAATAGAAAACAATCCATAAACCTTTGAACGTGATGACACGAACATAAAGTTTAAACATCAAAATCATGAGAAATGAAATAAATCATGGACGTACATATGGAATATATTATAAAGAAACATTTTTTATGAAAAAATATCACGGGAATAAAAATCAGAATTGAAGATAACCATTAAGAACATAATATGATTTCCATAGTATCCAAGTATTTTTTTTCCAAGACCATCACAGTGGACAAAGTCCATTAATGAATTGGGGTTACTTGTCACTCCATCCATGTATTACTGAACCGGATTAACCTTCTACTCCAATCATGTCTATATAATGAGATATACATATATACCCAATGCATTGGATGGAGATATAGACCCCACCCATATAATAAGTAAATCATTCATACATGTACCAGAGAAACATAAATCATTATTCATAGCATAACCCATGTAATAAAATATATTATTAAACATCATGCCATCATAAAATAATCCATATGAAATACTATTCCATCATTAACACATTAAAATAATATTAATAATAGATATAGAATCATAACCCTTTTTAAAAGTAATCGTCAATGAAGGAAAATAGTATTTATAAACCACTTGAACTCATTTCTTGTGTAAAATATCATTTCTTCTTCAAAAATGTTTTCTTTTCTAAAAATGTCACGCAATTTTGAAAGAAAAAAATAATTATTTAAAAAAACACTAGAAAACTTTTAAAGGAAGTTTAATGGATGTAAAAAAATTTTAAGATGTAAAAATATATTTATTCCATATAAGTTAAAAAACATTCTCCTCATACTTTTACAAAAAAAGTCAAAAATTGCCTTATATGGTAAACAAAAAGAATGATACCTTGCATACCATGTAGTAAAAATAAAAAAAGAGTAAAAATGGCTTTAAACATACATTTAAAAATAAAAATAACTTTATGAAATTTTTTTTATAAAACATGTACATGGATAACAAAAATCTCATCAGAAAATACTTACGTATAAAAAATCTCAGTTAAAAATTGAGATTGCAAAATTATCACTTACCTTAGGTCTGATTTCATCTTTATGTGTAAAAAACTCTTTTATAGAGGGTTAAAACGTATTTTTAACTTGAAATAGAACCATAATAATATTTTTGATATCATATATTATTTACTTATGACATTATATTACCCGTTCATTTGTCAATTCCATGTTAAAGCAATGTTTTGGGTAATAATAGTTTCATTTATCATACGTGTATGGACTTTTTGTTCTTGATATTATTACATAGATCATGATTTACCTACTTAAAAAGTGTAAAACATGATTTATATATCATATATATTAATAATATATATATATATTAGATAGATAAATGAAATGTAATACACCATTCATGGAGATGGAAGGCCATACGTACACATGAACGCTGTTTTCATTTTCTTATTAAATTAAATGGATGTAAGTAAATGAAATTAATATATATATACATAAATAAATTAGAATTATTATTTCATATATTTCATTATTATTTATTATATATATTTTAGAATCATTCTTGAATGCTTAACATGGTGAATGAATCACATCACGTTGTGGAGACGGTAAGTCGTACGTACGCACGAGCAATGATATTGTTCCGATTATTGTTGAATGGTATTGAGGTAGATGGTGTATAATATCTCATAATTATTATCATGTTATAATAAGAATATATAGTTATTATTTCCACCATTCTACCCATCCACGTAATGTGGATGTGAAAAAATAGATAACACCATGGCGTGGAGGTAGTAATCTGTACGTACGCACGCGCTGTGATTTTGTTTTTTGTAGGTTGGATATAATATGGAATAGGGTTGTTTCATATATATAACAACATATAAGTATATAATTTATACTGATTTTATTACTTTAAAATGAATCATCTAAATAAGAAGAAGTATAAGAAGAAGAAAACTTGAAAGAATCGGTTAAAGAGATTACCTCTTCCTCAACGTGCCTCATTGAATTTCTACATAGGTCACTAGATTTGATATTTTGAGAATAAAAGAACCTCCAAAATGTAATGAGGTAAGTTTATAAGAGAAATGGTAAGGGTTTGACCTAACTTGAAGGCTCAAAATGGAATGAAGAGGAGAGGGAGGAGGTGCTCTTTTATAAGAGATGAGAGGGACACATTAAGAAAGTTCCAAAATATTAATTTACTATAAATTAAAATTCAATTTAAAAGGGGCCAAAACTTATATAATTATAATATGAGATTATTTTGGTTCGAATAATCATCATCCATCAATTATTTTTGAAATGTTTTGAATATTTTTTTTACCTATATCTTTTTTGTTTTACCCTTCTTTTACCCTTTTTAATCTTATTGAAATATCAGGTTATTTACACATTTTGGGTTAATGTAATTATCATAACATGTCAAAAGAACGAAAATAATTTTTTTATGACATATTTGAACTTATAATAACCATTTGGTAGAATATTAAATTTTTAAGAATTTAATATCATTTAATAAACTATTTTATGTTTTAAGTTATGAATTATGTCAATTTTGGATACTATTCATACTTGACCTTTTTACAAAAAATCATAAAAACCACATAACATTGAACCAAAGGAATTAAATCATCCCTAATATGTTAATTTAATCCATAAAATTTGTTTATGGCATCGAAATATCCAAATTAAACTTATTTTAATATTAATAATTGCATTTATTTGAATCTTTCATTAATGAGGCAATCACTACATCATAATTTTGTCATAAATAAATTTATTTATCTAAAGTATAAAAATTAAAAATAAAATACCATGATGTAGTAAATAATTGTATCTTTCCAATTACTATTTATATTCATATAGATCTATTATATAACCCCATATTAAAATCAATTTAGTAAAAGATATATGTTTAGGTTTTAATTATCATTAATTTTAATTAATTCTTATAAATCCTCATTTTCACATAAAAGTGAATACATGGGGTCCCAAAATCGACCAATGTATTCCCATGGTTAGAAATATCTCGTCCAATAGGATTAGGACATGTGTTCAGATAATTTATTATTATTACTATTATATTTTTTCCACTTATTTACTATATTTACCTTTAACCAAAGTAAATAAAATTATTACTAATGTAACTATTCATAATGTCCAAAAAAGTACATATTTAAAAAAATTAAACCTTTATTTTAAAAATATGGAATCCATTTTTCTAAATTCAAAACATAGAAGTTGCAGTAATTAATTTATAATTAATCATGTTGTCGAAAAAAACCGGTTCTTCGGTAAAACATTCCAAAAGATTGAAATGTTTTTACTTATAAATTCAATGTAAAATTAATGAAAATGACTTAAATTGTCTTAAAATATAAAAATATATTCTATTTATACTTTAAAATTGTTCAACAATATATTTTATCCATACTAAATATTTCGATGAAAAAAGTTGTTTTCAATTAGAATTTAGCATATTTTAACTATTCATCAAAATGTGAAAGTTATCAAAAATTTATCAAAAATTTATCAAATGTTAATTTTGATATCACATTTACGAAGAAGAATTTTATCATTTCAAATATAACTTATAATAGTTTCAAAAATTAGATTTAAAATGGATTCTCCATTAAAATGTTTTAAAACTGCATTTTTTTAAAAATACCTATTTTATATGAATATTGATTTTTTTCTAATAAAATGTTCTAGAAAATTTGTAATTGGAATGATAATGTTATAAAATTTTAAATATGGTTAATAATATTCATAATTTATTGTTTATATCACATTAAATAATATATCATTATTTAGTGAAACTCGGTATTGCGTACCCCGCATGATATCGAGAAACATCACTCATGCATGTAAAGCAAGCCAAGTCAGTGTTGCGTGTAGCGAAATATTATTTTGGTGTTGTGTATAACATAATAAAAAATTAGGTCATTTATTTATTTAACAAAATATATACTCATTGTTTCATTAAATCAATTCTATCAAAAGAACTTGAAATTGTGTGTAACACAAGCGAAGAATAGTGTTGAATATACTGCAAACTAATACGGTGTTGCATATATTGCAAGATAATATTAGTGTAGTTTAAAAGAATATACATCAAATAAATTTAAAATAGTATATCTCATAAAATATCTAAGGAGGTTTATCACTGTGCCTGAGCTAATCTTAGTGTAGTGTACAAAAATTGATGACGTGTTCGATCAGCTGTGTAGGGCACAATACTTCTCCAAAGTGGATTTTCGGTTGGGATATTATCGAGTATGGGTTAAGAAGGAAGATATCTCCAAGACTTCTTTTCGCACAAGATATGGGAACTATGAATTCTTAGTAATGCCTTTCGAACTCACAAATTCTCTAGAAATCTTCATGAAATTGATGAATAAAGTCTTTAGAGATTACCTCGACTAATTTGTGGTAGTCTTTATAGATGATATTATAATATATTCCAAAACCAAGGAGGTTCATGAGGAGCATCTAAGAACTTTACTAGAGACCTTGTGGAAGGAGAATCTCTATTCAAAGTAGAGAATGTGTGAGTTCTGTTTGAAGGAGGTCTCATTCTTGGGTCATATCATCACAAGCAATGAGATATATATGGATCCCTCTAAGACATCATCAATTGAGGGGTGGCTGAGGAAAACATTGGTAATGTATATCTATATCTTCTTGGGGTTTTCATGATATTATCAATGATTTTTGAGAAATTTCTCATGATTTTCCAACACTCATACCATGATAACTCGAAACGGAGTAATGTTTTCTTGGAGTGATGAATGTGAAGAAAGCTTCAAGGAGTTGAAAATGAGGCTTATCATTGTGCCCGAGCTCACTTTACCCATAAGTGGAGAACATTTGGTGGTATTTAGTGATTCTTTGAAGAAGGGATGGGGTTATGTGTTGATGAGAAATGACAAATTCATTTCCTATGCTTCAAGGAAATTGAAAGTTAATGGGAATAATTATCCAACACATGATCTGGAGTTGGTTGTAGTGATCTTCACCTTAAATTATTGGTGGAATTATATCTTTAGGGAGAGGTGTGAAATATATTAGGACCATAAAATCCTCAAATATATATTCACACCGAAAGGGTTGAACAAGAGCCAATAAAGATGGTTAGAGCTGATCAAAGACTATGACTTCTCAATCAATTACCACCCCGGGAAATCGAACATGGTGGTGGATTTTCTAAGTAGAAAGGACCTAGTTATTCTTTCATTGATGATAATTTAGAAGGATCAAATCTCCTCAGATTTGATGAAGAGGAACATGGGAATCATAAAGAAGGGAACATCATTAATCCATTCATAAATGATTTCTCAACCGTCTCTTTTTTAAAAGATAAATGATGCTCAAAGGGATGATGTGGGAATTCAAAAGAATGGGGAAGCTATCAAAAAAGGGAAATCCTTAAAGTTTAATGTTAATGAATAACGAATTGCGTGATTTGGGAAAAGACTGTGTGTCCCATCAAGTCTGGAGCTGGAGAAGAAGCTTTTGGATGATGCACATAGTTCAAATTTCTCTATTCTCCCAGGAAACACAATGATGTATCAAGATCTACGATAGCGTTATTGGTGGGATAATATAATGAAAGAGATCTTTGAGTATACATCAAAGTTCCTAGTGTGTGAACATGTGAAGGTAGAGAGGTATAATTCTAAGGGGACGATGCAACCATTTTCCATACCAACATGGAAATGGGATAACATCACCATGGACTTTGTCACCAGACTTCGGAAGACATCCAAAGGCAACAATGCAATCTCGGTTATTGTGGATTGTCTTACAGATTTGGCACACTTCATTACAATTTGGGAGGATTTATCATTGGATCAACTTGCACAGATATTTATCACGGAATTGGTAAGGCTGTATGGAGTACCACAATCTTTTGTATCTAACCAAGATCCAACATTCACCTCTATGTTTTTGAAGAGTATTCAACATGATCTGAATACTGAACTTAACTTTAGTATGTCTTATCATCCTCAAACTGAGGGCCAGTATGAGTGAACTATTCAGACACTGGAATATATGTTTAGAGTATGTTCAATGGACTTTAAAGGAGTATGGGATCAATATATTCCTCTATTTGAATTCTCCTATAATAACAGTTTCTACTCGAGCATCCAAATGGCACCTTATGAAGACCTATATGGGAAGAGGTGAAAAACAACGGAATATTTGGAGGAATTTGGTGAGTGTAAGATGATAGGACCAGAAATGGTCAAATAAATGGTGGAGATGGTGAAAACCATTCAGCAGCATACCAAGGTAGCCCAGAGTTGACAGAAGAGTTATGTTGATAACTGTAGTCGAGTCCTTGAGTTTAAAGTTGGAGACATGTTATTCCTACACATATATCCATGGATGAAGGTCATGAGGTTTGGAAAGAAAGGGATGTTAAGTCCTAGGTACATCGGCCCCATAAAGATTCTTGATCGTGTCAAGGTTGTGGCCTATAAACTAGCACTCCCACCTACCATGGCCAATGTACATGATGTATTTCATGCATCCCTCTTAATGAAGTACATATCAGACCATTCACATGTACTCTCTTTAGAGGTCGTACAATTAGAGGATGATCTTTCTTATGAGGAGCAATCAATAAAGATCTTATATCATAGAGAAAAAGTTCTATAAAATAAGACAACGCCCCTCGTCCAGGTGTCTGGGAGAAACCAAAAGTTCAAAGAAGTGAAATTCGAATCAGAGGAAGTGATGTAGTAAAGTAACCCACATCTGTTATAATGTGGGAAAAGGAAATTTTGAGGGTGAAATTTCTTAAGGGGGAAGATTGTAACAACCCAAACATTCATTAATGAAAATTCCTCTTTATCTAATTAAATGTCTTATTATGGTTATATTAAATTTGAACTTCACTGGTTCTATTTTTCTAGATTTTAAAATACTATTAAGAATTATGACTATTACTAATATAGTCATTTAACAATGATCACATGATTAGTATAAATATAGGGCTTTAACAAATACAATTTACTCAGACAAAGGAAGCGATGGACACATCTTGTAGACTTGACCCATACGAAGCCCATTTTTTTGAGCTTGGAAAGGAGGTGGCATCATTGGGCTTTGCTCTTGACCAAGGCCAAGATGATCTTCAATGTGTTAAGCCTAAACGGTCCCACCTACGAGAGAAGTTAATGTTGATAGAGATTACAATCCAAATAATGTTATCTGATCCACCCCAAGTGTATGTCACCATCACACACCTTACCCTTCGGTATTATGCGGGTGTTATAAGGGGTTAACTTATGAGACCATAGCACTATGATTATGTGCATTATTTTTGTATATAATAGTGAATATACAGTCATTTTATTATTTTCATATTGTAAATAGTTTTTAAAGAGAAAACAGTATTTTTAGTTTATATTCAACTAAGAAATCTATTTTGATGAATTAAAGGACTTTTGAATTAAATAATATTTTAATTAAATATTATTATTATGAAATTAATTTTTATTAAATATAAATGATCGTATAATTTTATGAATGCAATTGTAATTTTTGTTAAGGTTTGAAGGATATTTTTTTCAAAACCAATGAATTTTCTATAAATGTTTGTTTTTATTTTTAAATTATAAATTCACATATTTAGAAAATTATTTATAGAAAATGAATATTATTTATGGAATCAGAAAATCGAAATTATCCAATGGTAATTTTTTCATATTTTTCTGAGATAAATGAATTTTTTGGTAATAAAATAAATACCATTTAAATATCTAATGTGTTTTGTAACAACATAATGACCCAATAGTGATGTAATAAAATAATATAATTGATATGTTATGCGAATAAATGTCTTACCATTAACATTATGCGATTTTAGGTTTTTTTATTTATTTTTCAAAACATTAGTGGACCCTCCAAAATTTATAAAACATTTTCACTTTTTAATTGAATTTCCTTGAGAGTGTGACTCACCTCCATCTAAGAAACCCTATTATTTTAAGAGGTTCTTCCATTTTAAATATAAAATATTTTTTTTCACCCCCCTTTGGAAAAACCATGGAAAATAACAATTGGCTAGTTTGTGATATTGATTTGTTTACTATGTGGTGACCGAAACCTAAATAATAAAGCATTCCCTCTCCCTTCCTATATAAACCCACCCATGTTCCCAATTCCTCTTCACAAAAAGCCTTTTTAGTTCATAAAAACTTTTAGCTATTATTTCAATAATCCTCCCAAGGTGCCCCAAGTTCCCAAGAAGCCTCTCTCAAGTATCTCCCAAGCCATTGGGATCACACTTCCAAGTAAGTGATTTCTTCCCTTCTCAATTTTTTATCCAATTTTCTTTAAGTTGTCATGCCCTTTTTTCAATTACAAATGTTGCGGTGTGATCTAAAACCTCACCCATACTTCCCTATTTTTGATTGGATTATGGGAGACCACTTTTTTATCATTAATTCAACCCATGAACACTCTTTACCATGCCGAAATTCAATAAGGGGTTTCTCTCTCCTCTTTTACATCCAAGTAATTATTTTGTATTATACTTCAAAATTTCATTACGTTTGTTGGGAAATGTATCTATATGACCCCTTACTATCCATTTCATGTACATATGATGAGACACTCATTTCACTCTCATCAACTATTTTCATGAATCCTTATGTCATGTTGTTATGCTACCGAAGTTGCACTACATTTTTCCATGCCAAGATCATTGTGTAGTGAATACCATACCCCCATGTATTTATCAAGGGTATTAAACTTTATGCACATATACATAATTAATGGTACATCCATGTATTTATTCTACATTACATAATTGTATAATAACTTATGATGTTGATTGATTCCATGTTATTTGATCCATGTGGCACACTTATGCATGGAATGAAATGTTTTAGAAAGGTGTGCCCGGATAACACTCCAATGCATTGGGTAAAGTATAGTAACATGATATATCATGTACAATGGGTGTTGACTCATGATAATTCATGTGAAATGAGGGTTTACTCATGCTCCATGTTCAATGAGCCTTTTCTCATGCTAATTCCATGTTAAGTGTTATTTCCACATTTCCATGTTATGATAATCATGCTTTATCATGCCTTTATGTGCATGTTTCACTTGTGCTACATTGATATGCCTATTTCCTAAAATGTATTGTAATCATCATGTTATTCATTTTTTACTTCCTTACTTGTAATTATATCTCATCCCTTTTTTAGGCATGTCCTCATGTTATCCCATGCAATGCTAAAAATGAGGGAATATAGTGGCCATTTAAAGAAAATTTTCAATAAAGATGTCGTATTTCATGTTTTATGTTGTTATGTAATGATCCGAAGCCCTAATAAAACTAGACCTCTCAGTATTCTATGTGGTATCAAGTAAAGTTTATATAATAAATCATGTTATAGTGATTAATAAAGAGCAGAGTTGTCATATGGATGAACAATATTAAAATTTGAGACATATTTACCCAACAGTCCCCATAAGAACCACTAAATGAAATTACATCTGGTTGGATGCAACCCCCAGGACTTTAAGGTGAAGAGATTTCCATGACTTCTCATATCCACGAGAAACCTCACACACCCAAATGGTTCATTTGGAATGAAACAACCACAGACAAAAAAATTTAAGCTGCTATCATATTCAAAACCAATGACTGAAATAACTTCGGGGTCCCATACACTCTTGGGTACCTAACCATGTGCTCGCTTCACTCTGAGGCCTATATCTAGAGACCTACTGTTTGAAGCATCTACTGCCTTGAATTTAGTTATTTAAGAATCCCGAACAGAGCTTCTCCTTTTTGTGTCACACACAACCACACCACAACTGAAACAACACAAGCAAACACAACACACCATGACATCCAACTACTCATTCACAGCACATCCAACAAAACATGGTTTTAGATGATTCACATGCATAAAATCTTTAACTTAACCAAGATAATTAAGAAGTAAATACTCATGAAAACCACTCCTCTTTGAATAAAAAATTAAATTAAATGTCCCTAAGAGGATGACATACTCCTTTGAAAACATGGATTCTCATAGGGTTCTATGAAATCCACTTTTTCACTTCAAAGAAAACTCACACTACAAGATGTCACCAAACATGTCCCTTGGGGCTGATGAAAGCACTGCGATCTATTAAAGATATTGGATAGAACTGGTAATTCTAAACTACATTCACCTTTCCCCACTGGAATTCATTTCCTTGTTTCCAAGGGGACCTTTAGATAGAAGAGTTTCAATCTTCGTACCCAAAGACTCGGTCAACTCAAAGAGACCAAAACACCCTTCAAATACCCTCGCATAGGAATTCCCGCTGTGAGAGGATCTACTTAATCGAAAAAATAAGTGATATTGTAAGCACTTTCACTCAAAAGGGAGAGTCCTTTCTTTAATCAACTAGAGGGTCGACCAATGGAAAATTACTCATTCTCGTAGTTCAATTGCATGTTAATGCTTTATGGGGGTGTGCACTAGTCCATAATGAAAACCATGGACCCAATAAAATAGATCCAATGTCCAAGAAATAGTGTAATAGAATATTAAACGTGTAGGGGGAACCACTGCAAGGGGTTCTTGAGGCCCATTTAAAAATAAACCACTTACCACACGCTTTCACACCAACTTACAAATAATAATTCAAACTCAATACAAGAATTAGCCAAAAAAGGATTGTTGGCTTGAGACACCCAACATCCAAATTTTACAAAATACATGGTCACACTACATAGTCACATATTATTAAAACACCCAAGATTCATTTAAAAAAACTATTTAAAAATAAGAAAATCTAGTGGGTTGAAAAAACATAAATGGTGTCCCAAAGTCCTCAAACATGTATGTTTCCGTGCTACACTGGTACCCATGTCATGTCTATCCAAGAACTCATTCACTCATACCATTAACCATTTATCCTTCCACATATACCCATGCATGTGGTTGCCCATAAGAACACCAAAGATCAAAAACAGACTTTTTCCATTTTTGAAAAACAAAAAATTCAACCCACACTTTTCAAACCTTAAACATCATTTTCGTTTTCAAGCGCTTCATTTAAAAAAAATTCCAAGACCAAATAATTTTTACATAAAAACCAAATTTCCATGAATCCAAATCTAAGAGATGAGAAATGATGCAATAGGAGACTAGTATCAGTAGGTGACTGGGACATATTGTTAGCAACCATACACCAATCATCCCACCACCATAGAGAGTGTTCTAGGACAACATCCCAGAACCCACATGGCATGACAGACCCTATAAGTTCATTGAGACCACTGACCCAACTACATTTTCATTTCCCCTAAACAAGATTAATCACAAAGACCATTGACCCAGAAAAACCTCAACTTACTCTGGTAACTCTAGTCCCTCTCTGAGGTGTGTTGGACAAGTACATTGTTCATAGCTAGAACGTCGTGTTCCCACACCCTTAACTTTGGTCTAACCTGTGTCTATCCCAAAGGAAAATGACCCAAGAGAGAAAACCAACTGTGATACCATTTCGTCAGGAACCAACCTGGGTGTCCCTGGACCGGTCACCCGAGCTAATCCTCAGAAAGGCCCGAGAGGTGTTCATGATCCTCCCTGGATAGTAACAAACATCAGGGCATCAACAAAGAACAATAGTGAAATGATATTGGAAAATAAAAATTAACTATCCAATCGAAATAAAATAGAACAATGCAAAATAAATAAATGACATGAAAGAAAAATAATGGCCAGCAACACATATTAACATGACCATGACCAAAACTCCACAGGACCCTGAGAGTCATTCTCCAACACCGAAACCAAACATCTACAAAGGCAAACCAAACCTGATCCAGATCCTCCATGAGAAAATAAAAACAAAAAAACACTATAGGAATGAGTATTAAAACTTAGTAGGCGTGCCCAAAATAATACTCCCAAAGAAATACCTTTGAAAAATGAATTTACTACTTCTATGTTTGAACAAAATTATATAAAATATGGGATTCCACACACACTTTCATTTATAAAACAAATAACAATCCATTTCCCTTTCTAAATTAAAAACAAGTTTATTATTTGAAGGGAAAAGGTGAATTACATTTTAAAACACTTTTTTTAACAATTTAACATCTAAAAATTTAATTGTTAGTCAAGAGGAACACCATACACAATAATGGAAATGGTAATGTAGAACATGGGGACCAACAACTGAACTAGGCCCCTCAATCATCTGCCAAATACAAATAAGCACTAAAGAAAAAATGGTTCGAACCTAGGATCTCATGAAAAATCCAGAATGTACTATATCTGTGACTCATATTGAAGGCTTTCCCTGCTTAATGAATTCATAAAGCCAAAACACTTGGTGTTTCACTACCTGGCCTAACCGAGGGGCCCAATCCCCTAGCAGATCAAAGTCCATACTATGGGCCACTAGCCAATGTGTAATCTAAACTAGTGCAGTAATCATTCATATGAGATTCACATACTATTCCAGGTTCCCATGTCAAGTACTAAATGAACAGAGGGGTGTGTCAACAATGTCAATCAAGAAACCAGTCAACATGCATGAACATCATTCACAACAACTCACACAAACAATGTACATAGAAATATCTCCCCTGATTCACCCCAAATAGATTTTTTTAAAAAAATATCTTATTTTCTAAAAGTGCCAAAAGGACCTAAAGATTTTTTTTAAAGAAAATCCATATCTCAAGAGAAACCCAAAACATTTTTTCATGCATTATAAGAGAACATTTGAAATCAAACTAGAACCACACATAAAAGTTCATAAATTATGTTCAAAGGCTATACAGGCAGTCTTTCACTATTGTGTGTCAATTCATCATGAAAATAATTTAAGTTCCATGAATAAAATAAATAGCTTCCTTTACATCAAATATATATTCCAAAAACGTATCTAATATTATTTCTCATTTTTAAAAAATCAATGAAATATCATGGAATTAATACATTTTAAATTTAAAGGATAGTGTAGTGGGGGACCTACCTCAGGGCATGAAGATCATGACGATAGAAACTCGATACCGCTTCACCTATACCCATATACATTTTCATATATATATATATATATATATACCCTTTGACCCCAGTACATATTCCTGATTCCATGAGGGAATATGCATAAGGGGGACACACACACACACACACATATATATATATATATATATGCTTACCCATGTATATACATATAGGTATTTCTCACTGACAACCAAAACCCACATCATGATGAACAAAAAACCCTATAAGGATGTAAGGGAGTCTAATAACTACCAAAGTCTCCAAATAAAACTAAATTGAACAAATAAACAAGAGAAACATCCCCCCAAATACATTTACCATCACTTGTACAGTTTCTCAAATTCCATTTTTATACCACAAGAAAACACACAATTATGACCATCCAAAACAGTGGCCAAACACCTTCATTAAACCACTCATACATTAAACTATTTTTAAGCAAGCTTTACATATTTTAAAACAATTAAAAATTCACATTTAAACATGAACAACATGTTTAACATGCCAAAGTATGTCATTTTTCTTTAAGAACATACATAAAAACCTATCCGAACTTCATATGCCATTGAAAACATGATTTTCACTTTTCAAACAACCCATAAAACCTTTCCAATGTATCATTCTCATCAAACTCACAAATTAATAAATCATTTAAAAAATTAATAAAACATTTCTAAAATGCACAACAAGGATGTACCCTAAAAAACATACTCCATTTTCTCTATTTAAAATCAAAATCACCTCAAAACTTTTTCCAAACATGGATTTCACCTTAAAAAAAACAAATACACCATTAAAACCACTTATAAAATAACATCAATAACACCCCCAAAATGATTTGTCACTCATTAAAAATCCACATTTAAATATAAACATCTCAAATAACCTTGAAAAAATAGTTCCACCATATATTCAATGAATAAAACTCCTTCCAATAAGAAACTCAATAGAACACACACAAAATATTACCCATTTCATTACTAAAATCTATTTCAAACACATAGACATACTAACCACTTCATAAACACAATTCACATCACGCAAACAAAGTATGGAACATGAAAAAATTAATTTAACAAACAAATTAAATTTTTATAAGGTGATAAAACATGGAATCACCTACTTGACACAAGAATATTCTGAAGAAAGATGTAAAATTACCATTGCAACATGACTGCACCATAAGAAAATAACAAATAGCCCAAAATAGATCATTTAAACCATAAACATCAAATTGTGACCCTAAAATCAGACCCCTAATGAGAGGAAAATCCCTACAAGGAAAGAGTAATGGAATGGGTTGTAGGAGGTTCGGAAGAGGGTCGGCGGTGGAGGCACCGGTGAGTGAGGAGGTCGGGGAGCAGAGGCTCTCCAAGAGAGGGGGTGGTCTAGTGACTATCCATGGGTGCGGCGCGACGGGGTGTGTCCAAGGAAGAGTTGTGTATTGGAAGAAGCCATTGGCTAGGTTGAAGGCATGAAAACCATGAGGAGAGGCCAGAGGAAAGGGGCGCTATTAGGAGGGCATAGTAGGGTTGGCTGCGGAGTAGGGCGACACAATGCGAGGGGGTCAGGGGGGAAGTAGGTGCATGATGGTTAGGAGGGGGAGAAAATGGGGGGTCAAACCCTAAAAAAACGGGGGGAAAGTAATAAAATAAATAGTTAAAATAATAATAATAATAACGGTAATAAAAATACATACTTTAAAAATAATATATATTATCTCAATATTAGTAATAATTTAATACATTTTATATCCTTAATACTGTTAGTAATAATACTATTATTATTCTCAAACTATATTCTTATTATTACCATTAAAAAAATTCTTAGAGTTTATTATACTTATTATTTTACTTTTATTTCTTTATTATTGATCCATATTATTTAATTAATTGAACTGGGTGATGTCGTGCGCTAACTGAGGTGAGGTCTTGCGGCTTCTACCATAGAGCGTTGTACACAGCCAATGTAAAAACATGCGTTTTTAAATAAGAACTCAAAATTTTTTAACTCGGGCTTCAAACCAGACTACTTGACACCCAGAAAAATGAATAAAATAAATAATTAAAAATAGAGGGTGTGACTATGAAGCTATGGTAAAAAGGTCCATAGTTTCCTTCAAGAATGATTGAGCTACTGGTTTCAGTTTGTTCGATGAGGATTTGACCATTCCTTTACGGTGAGGTCCCTAATATGACCTCAAATGTAGTCTTCTTCACCCAATTGAAGAAGTCACACTTCAATCATTTCTAGAATAATTAATGGTATGATTTTTAATGGAATTATGATGGTGGAGGTATCATGGGTAAAATTGGGCCCCTTTTGGTGAAAAATAAAATGTGGGTAGATCTATCTCTTGATGGTTAAAGAGGCTATGTAGATGATGTGTATCTAGCTAAATGGGAACACTATTAGTGGTATCTAGTTATGAAAATTGTTGTATCTAGTTTTTCCATATGATGTTCCACATGTTATTAGTTGATGGTAGAACTCAAGCGATCATCAGGACCATTACATTTACTACCAATTTCTGGGTGGAAAATTGAATGACGTTGTGATTCTTTTCTTTACTAGTTTAACAATATCTCCATGAGGTATTGATGTTATATGATTTTTTGTTTATAGAATCATGAAGATTTCACTTTTTTCTATTTAATTAGACCTGGGGTCTATGGATGATCTTGGGAGGTTGTATATCCATGAGACAGTTTAACTTCACATGGTCTCAAATACTATCGTTTTAGACATGGAATCTAGGTTTACATCATGATTATGGTAAGGGATACAGAGGGTGTTGGGTACATAGGTGCTTCTGATCATAGAATACCCCCCAGATAGATAAATAATTTGAGTTCACGATTCAGTTTCTTGAGGACCAATAGCGAGCATGTGTCCTGGATTTCAAGTGTTCTTAGGAGAGTCATATAATCCTAGTTTAATTCACCCATAAAAAATAACATACAAGATAGTATTTAGATGGTTTCTTATGAGGATTTATTTGGTAGGACATACTGATCACCCCTATGTTGGTTAGAGGAAGGAGATGCAGCTATGTTGGGACCTCATCTAGTTTAGGAAACCAAATATAAGGTGCAGTTGATTAGAAAGTGGATGGATACTGCATGGTCACAAAAATCATACATTGATCATGACATACAACCTCTAGAGTTAGTGGTAAGGTATTGAGTAATCCTATCTATTTCATCGAGTCCAGGATAAAAGAAGATCTAAAGAGAGGGTAAGCTCTCATCGAAATATGTTGGGCTTTTCAAGATTCTAGAGAGAGTCGGGCCGGTAGCCAATCTTTTGAATTTACATCAGAGTTAGAGGGACATTTACTATGGATTCCATGTTTCTCAATTGTGAATATATTATTCAAACCCCTCAAATAATTTTCAATCCAGTGAGGTTGTGTTAAAGGTTGATGCATCCTTTGAGGATCAACCTAGACATAATGTGGATCTTGATTTGAAGGTTACTTGAGGATGGTTGGTTCCATTAGTATGGATGTTATTGAAGGATAACTGAGTATAAAAGGAGACCTAGGAGTGAGACACTAATGTACGATCGTTGTGGCCAAATGTTTTCTTATGTAAAACTTCACCACCCTTGATAATGTAATTTAGGGATGAATTTCTATAAGGTTGGAAGTTTTTATGAACTTAGTTCTTCCTTGAGGAAAGGCTTACTTATATTCCATCAATTCCTAGTTTCAATGTTTAAATGTGGCCTAATTTGAATATCTATTGAGCTTATGGTGGTGTCTTGGGTGTCTAGGGATGGTTGGGAGCCTAGAACCCATGATTTGTGGTGGATTTGGTAAGGCATATGATTATAGTAAACCATGTGGAACAAGTCACGTAGTTTAAAAAACCATGCAAGGGATTGGAAGAGAGTATATATAGGCAGCATAGTTTCAGGAAATTTGTGAAAATTGGGTTTCACGACCATGTGGATTTCTCTATAATATTGATAGAGGTTTTTCTTGGGTTTTCACATGGTTAGTCAACCTCTACAAACAAACTGTGCATGATGGTAAGAACTCAATTCATGGATTGTATGTATCGTTTGACACATAATGGTAAGAACTCAATTAATTTTTTGTTTTTCTCCATTCATATGAATCTTGATAGTGCTATTTGGGTGCAATCCAGTTTTTCCTATTATTAGGTTCTTCGTCTATTCTTCAAATTTCTATAGATTTGGTCTAAATCATAAGAAGATACCAGATGAAATGGAACCAACTATTTGGTGTGCTGGTCGTATTAATGGACCACCAAGGCTATATTTGAGTTTGATACCTTAAGGTGTATCATTTTAACCCATTTCATGGGATGTTGAGTATTAAATTAATATTTGTAAATCAAATTTCCTTGTTGATTGAATGGGGATATTAATTATAAATGAAATGGATTAATGGTAAGGGATGAGGTTGACCTTGAACCTTGGCCCTAGTTATGTTATTTCGTTTTTAAGCATGAATTCCTCTTTTTGATATGCCTCTATGAGTTGAATTCAGGTTACGCCAAGTGTTGGTGGACTTAGCATGAGTTACTATAAATATTGTTATTCCCATGTGAGTTAAATGATGTCTATACTATGTAATGACATGTTTATACATTTTATTCTTTACATATTGAAATGACCATGTTAATAGTTAAATGAAATCCTTATATGTGTTTCCCTTTTTATGAAATTTCTTGATTAAGCTTGAATTTTTCTTTATATTTTTATCCCAGAGTGTGATAGATAACTACTATTCCATGTAATAGTATTTATAATCGTGAGGATCTTGTTATAATGATATGGACTTGTGAGTTTTTGGATTCCAAGCCTTCTAAGATTGGTTAATGACATTACTAACCTTTCTAGGAGAGATTTAAATGAGATGCTCTTGGTTTTGACTTCATCATGAATAAATTGATTTAATTAAATAATGTTGAATGATGAAGGCTTTTGTTGATACATGGATTCGTATGAGACTTATATAGATAGACATTGTTGGCTTGATCCTTGTTTATGTCATGGGTCACACATGGATCCAAATGAACGATTCCATGGACTGAATCATTGAGGCTTGACTTATATTCCAATTGATACATGGATTCATATGATAATTCTTTGGATGGACTCAATCGGTATTTTATCTATACATACATGGGTGATACATGGGCTCCTTTAGTGGACCTCCAAGGATGAACTTGAATGGAAGGGATGTTATACCACACCTATAGTGATACATGCGTTCTTAGGAGGTGCTCCATGGATGGGTTTATGGGGTGTTGGTTTATATTATACCTATAGTGATACATGGATTACGACATATGAATGACAAGTATGATCTCAATTTAATTAATGTACAATGTATGAAATGACTTGTATGACTCATCTCCCAAGAGAAAGAATAAGCTCGAATTCGGCCTTGACTAACACTTTTAGGATGTCCTATTTCAGCATCCATGGTTACATGTTATTATGGGGTATGTTGGGATTTATGTCTAGTTGTGATTATTTATGATTGAATGAACTTCTAGTCAAATGACCATGTTAAAAATAACACCTACCTAACTGCTAAATTAGAGATTTATCTTTTTTATGAAATTGATTAATTGAATTGGTTATAAAATGAGAACCCAGATTATAGGATGTCTAATTTTGATTAGTTTATTTCTTAATAATTTAATTTTTTCACACTACATGTTATAAATATTCCTTAACAGATTGGAAAAAACCATTGGTGTTTGCCTACTGTGATTTAGTATCACACCCTATTTGGTCCACTTTTTGGGCCCCAAATAGACAATATGATTATGGGTGTTGATAAAATAAATCACCCTACTACATGTACTTGATTTCTACTAGGAGTAGGGAATCATGGGACCAAGATCATGATTGATATGCTACTATGATACTTTTTGAATTTTTTTACTTTTTTATCTATATTTCACATCTTCCATGTATACATTTTTTGGATTCTTTCTTAGATACATATGACATGTATCATAATTTTGTATATGATATGCCTTCTAGATTTGTTATATTCTCGATATCCTAATGTTTTCTTATTGTATGGCTATTATACTACTTATTCTACTTATATATTGTTTTTATTCATTATGCTACACTCTGGTAATGAGGTTATAGTCCCCTAACTAACACACCTAGGGCCTCACTACTAGTTAGTAGCAACTGAAATTCAGGGAGATATGCTTGAGTTAATATGACCCACTATGATCAAGGTGGATTTTAGAGGCATCTAAGACTGGAATATTATAGGTTTGGATTTTTGGTTAGTTTACATTTTAAAACTACAATTCACTCTATCACGTAGATATTATTATACTCTTTGATCATACAATTAGTGTCATAATAGGTTCTACATATTCACTTGATAGTTTCTAAATATTTATTTTTATAATGTTTCTAATATTCTAAAACTATTTTTATAAACTATTTTGTATAGGTTTTTTATAAAGAAAATTATTGTAATATGTATTTTCGTGAAAAAATAATTTTATTCATAAATATGGATGTTTTAAATGGTGGATATTAGGAGAATATTAATACAAGCATACCACTGATTTTTATTGGGGTTTATTATGATTTGTGGAGAGACATATTTAAAACCCATCTTTTAAAAACTACCATAGATAAATTTTTTATGATTCCAGGAAATTATAAAATCTATGAGAAGAAATTATATGTAATTATAAATTAATAGAAGCATGAATATGAACTTTATTTTTGTGTAAGAAATACTTTTTTTGTTCTATGATAATAAATATCTTGACTAAAATATCTTATTGTGATACTATTAATATTATATAAAAAATGTTTAAATTTAATCATTTTTTCACTTTTAAAGTGATTAATAGAATAAGACCTGTGCTATGCACATTTTATCAAGAATTTTATTTTCTTCATGGTGAATATATCTATATGATGCATGAGATGTTTATGAAAATTGTGGTTAGTTTAAAATATATAATTGAGAATGTTATTACTGATGGAATTATAGTAAAAATAATCATTGGGATTATCCTGGAGAATGGGTGAGAAAAATAACATTAAATGATATAATAAAGATTCCAAATCCAAATTAGATGATTTGATTAGAACACTAATGTATTATGAGGGTAAACTAAAGAGATATGTTTAAAAGGTAATGAAAATTAATGGTGTTGTTTATTTTTATAATATTTCATATTTTTATTATAATTTTTATTTTACTATGAAATTTTCTAGTTCATCAACGAAAATGATACTTCAAGTTGAAAAATAGCTATTATTATAAATATTCCAAGAATCAGTAAGATAATCTTCATAAGAGAATGAATGATATTGTTGGAAAGGAAGAATTTTGATATAAGTATGAGAATATTCATATAGAATGAAATGAGAAGAAATATTATTCTTAAGTTATTTCTTATTATTCCCAAAAGACTAGTCATATAATTCTTTATTTTACCATGGTTTGTATAAAATATAAGAAGGATAATAATTTTTAATGAAATTATATGATTTTCAAAATACATTTGGGTAAAAAAAGTCTAAAAGTATAATATACATGGATTATAAGTGGAGGTCATTATTCTTAATATAATGCATCTAAAAGTGAAAATGATGTTCATAGGAATATCAGTTTATTTGGAGAAATTACAAAGAATAATATTTTTTCCAACATAAGGTATCCATTAAAACAATGAAGAATATTAATTTGAATTCCAGTTATCTTGATAGTGAAATTATAAATAATTCTTTATCTTTTGATGAAAAATTGACTTCATTCGAAGAGAAAATTATTTTAACTAAAATTGAGGAAGTAATGATGTTTTTTGTCCTTTTATAAAATTATAATGATTCTAAAAAAATGATTTTGTTGCAACAGAACATCTAAAAAATTCATGAATATCTATGCTTACTATTGAAAGTTTCAATCATTAAAAAAAATTCAAAAAATATAATATTTTGAAAACCAATTTTACAAAAGGATTTTGAAAAACAAATTTCAAGTACATCATCTATTGAGGATAAATATTTATATGTGAATCTAAACTTTGACATTTCGATCCTGAAAAAAAATTTACTTTTTAAATTCACTACTATGAAAAGAGATTTTTAAAAAATATATAGACATATGAAAAGTCACAAGGATGTGTCTAGAATGGGTTTTAGTAATATAAAACTGAAACTTTAATACAACTATATCACACCAAATAGTCACAATTCTTTACAAAATGTCAAATTTTAATAACATTGGAAGAATATATGGTCTTTAAATAAAGTTTAAACTTTATGCCTTTAAAATGACTATTTTTCTAAAGAATTATAAACTAGTCAACATATTAAATCATGAACGATGTGGATTGAGAAAAATTATATTCTATTAATTATATACATAATTAGGTTTATCATCATCATAGGTTTTTAAAAAAATAACATTATATTCTATTGTGTACAAGACATGCAACATCGAGCGTAATGGAAAAATGAATTATCATTATGTAAATAGGACCATTATCCCCTTGTTGTTAATTAGATGGAATTAGTTTTATTATAGGAATTAAGAGATATATAATATTCATAATCATTTTTAAGTCATTAAATTAATAATTTTCTATAATACATTCAAATTTTTAGTAATTTAATTTTATTACAAAAGAATACATTTTCTTTAAATAATGATTATCCTTGTTTTTATGACTGAATAATATAATTAATTTACAAAAAAATAGAAAATTTATTTTTGAAAATTAATTTCATTTCAGGATTAATAATATAAAATTCATTTTAGGTTGAATTTATTATAAGTTTATGAAAATATTCTTGTACATTGAATATTAAAAAAGATTATTTTTATTGAAAAATATATTTCATTTGATAGTATTTACGAGATAAAATTATGTTTTAGAATTTTTATTGAAATTTTAATTATGTCATTTTTATTTAAAATATTCCAATAATTTTTTTAAATTTCATTTTATAATCTAATTTTATTTAACAAGATTATAGATTTATAATTTTTTATTTTTCAAAAAACTGTTTTTCGTTGCTTTTTTCAGTTCATTAATAAGCTCAAATTTTCAATTTTTATGTTTTGAATTTTTAAAAATTGATTCCATATTTAGAATCAGGTTTATAAAATTTAGGAAATATCCCCAGTTTTTTCAACATGAATAGAAAACATAGTAATTCAATTATCACGGTAAAAGTTAAATCAGGTAATTTAGGTTAAAAATAAAACTATAAGTACCATGGGATGAATAAAAATCAAAAATAATTATTATTTGGTGAGTATATATCGACAATAATCATTCAAGGGTTTAATTTATGACCTTTTGGGCCCAATTGGTTAGATTGTGACCTTTATAATATTTTATTTAATGAAAAGTCAAACATATCACACTCTTTTTATTCTTAAGTGTAATATTTATAATATGTTACTATCCAAAGGATATTTTATAATTAAAATTTATTTTGAAATATAAACTAATTATATTCACAATATTAATAAATTTTTAATTTTTAGTAATGAAATAAATATATTAAATTCCTACTCAACACTGGCATATTAATTATTCAATTAAGGAACAAATAAAATAAATGATATTGAAATTGTAAAAAATATTATTTTTAATAATTAATATAATCAATGAAATTTATATATTACCTTGAAATTTTTGGGGTGTTTTGAAATAATTGGGTCAAATTATTTGTTTTATATTGATATTATTAAAATAAAGGTAATTAATAGTTCTTAAAAAGGACACTACTGATATTTTATAGTAAATAAAATTTTATTAAAAGATATAAAATTTCGTAATATCTAAAAATATAAAAAATTATTTTTAATATTGTTGAAAATACTATCCAATCTCTAATTATGGGTATTCTTACATAATATAGTAACGACATTAATCATCCAAGAGTAAAAATGTTTATCGTCGTCGTCAGAGTTAAAGAGGTTAAATTGTGGTAAAAATCAAAACATAAGGGGATAAATATATTTAAAAGTTTCATATGTTAAATTGGATTAGGGTATTTTTACCTATAATAATCTTATATTATAAAAAACTCACATTAAAAAAATAATTATTTGAAAGTTAATTTATATTAATTTAATATTTTCCGAAATTCCAAGAGTTCCACTCCCCACACTTATAAGAGGGAATATTTTATTCTTAACAATTTACCCTTAATGACCCATTTTTTTGGCCAAAAACTTCCAGAATACTATCCTAAAATCCCTCCCATAAGTTTATAGGTATTTTTATAAGAATAATAAAAATGTTAAAGGTTATAAGGTGTTATGAAAAGGATGTTTTCCAAAGAAGAGGTATTGTGTTTACCTATGTGTTTTAGTTTTTATTTCTCCCACATCAATAAAACCATATTGAAAAATGATAAAATACAAAAACTGGTATCCTAAACATAATTTTATGTTATTATACTATTTAAATGACCTATATTCATCTCTTATTCCACCAAATGGGAAAATAATTTATCTTTTCTGTGTATGGAGGAATACCGCATCGCTGAATAATGTAATTAATTTTTCCATAACATTATCTAGTAACTAGTAATAATGATCGAATTAATTTTTATATATGAAATTAATTCCATATTTATCATTCTTTAATGATAATATATTATTTACCCTCTTACCTTTCCATGCAATGACAAATGATAACATCATTCCAATGTATGTGTGGACTATCACCTCCAAGAAGTGATGTGTTTTATTTTTCACCATTAAATATCATATATGATGTATATAATTATATTTATAGAATTAAATATTATATTTATGATATTATGTTCATTATTTAAAGATAAAATAATGATTTATTGGAAAATTTAAATATTACACATCCTTAGGAAAGGCATACCTTCTCCATGACTGCATCATAGTTTTATTTTAATATCTGTATTTAATTGATGGATTTAAAAGGTATAATTGATGCATAAAAAAGATTAATATTTCATGAATAATATGATATATATGATGACATAGTGGAATATTTGAATTTTATTCACTATATTGAATTAATTTTGGACTTATGAACCAAATAGCATCAAAATATATGAAGTCAACTTAATTTGTCAAGAAATTGACTTAACAACGACATAAGTGATAAAAAATGTATAATAAACATGAAAAAGGTACTTCAACTCGTAAATAATTAAAATATGTTTGTTATTGATGAATATAAATTATGTACATAACAATTCATACCCATGGTAAGAGACTTTACTTCAAAAATAATCCTTTAATGTTCCATTACTACTCTTTTAACAATGGTCAAAGGGAATGTATTATATATATATATATATACTGAGTGAATGGACTTTCCTTTCATAGTGAAACCTTAATATTTATATGCATAATTTACATGTTTATATGGTTAATTTCAAATAAAAAAATTTCCTTTGTATGTGAACTATTTTTAAAAATAAATGATTTCATAATGGAAATGTTATTTTCCTCAAGAATGTTTTTAAGGATTTTTTCAATGAAAACTCTATTTACCATATTCTGGGTGTTTTAGTATTGAAAATGGGTTTAAAAAAGAAATGCATATTTTGATATCAAAAAGTGTGTACATATGGGTAATAAAGGTTTTTTAAAAGGTTTATGATGAAAAGTGAAAGAATAAAATGTTTTATTAATGATATTATACTTGATAATTATACGTGAAATAGGTGAGCCTGATAAAACTTATACAAAGGTTTGAGCCCCTTTATAGCTCATAGGTGAGCCCAATATAGAATATATATTTAGTTCACCTTGATAGCATCCCGTTATCCTGTTATAACTTTGGGTGTGCCCTTATAGGGCTCTAATTCATTGGGTAATGTACCTAGAAGTTCAATGTAAGAATTAAAAAGTTACTAAAGGTTTTATACAATGTATTTAACTAATATCTATTTATTTTTGATAATGGCATAAAAAAGGTAATGAAAGTGATTCTATATTGCTCCAAAATGGTTTTTATTTTCTTTATAGGGTCTCAATTAGATAATAGTGTATTTTGTTTCTGGTGAAAATTATTTATTTCATTAGGTCATTGTATATTGACATAAAGTTAAATTTTCAGGGGATTTCATATTTTTCCTTGGGATAACATATTAATAATTTTTATGTCCCTTATTGATATTTTTATTCTCATCCAGTGTTTTCAAAAAAAATCATAGGGATTTAATTATGATTATGGGCAAAGATATGGTAAATATAAAATATGTAAATATATGTCATGAAATGAAAGCATGTTTTGTTTGGTTGAAAAATGGGAATGCTCAAGAAGTGTTCAGTTTGTATTGGTTGGGTTTACTATAGAATAGTCTATCATGAGTATCTAAAACACGAAAAAAAATATTATTAGGATTGTAAGAAAGTGTATTTTAGATAAAAGATAATTGAATATGGAATTCTTAAGGTTGGGTCCTTATAGTTTTTATCATAGGATAATTTAGATAAATTTTGAGATGATAATGTTTTAATGTGATTCTATCTTAATAATTATGGATACTATCACAAGTTTATCATATTAAGTATTATCATAAGTTCAATGCATTAGAAACCCCTTTTGAGGATTTATGTTATGAAATTTTTAGGTTTTTAATTTTTTGAGACATTTATTTTCAAGGATATTATGGGTAATTACATTTAGGCATAGAAAATGAAAGTTATGATAAAACAATGGAACTTAAAAAAAATTACTATTGAATAAATTATGGTTATTTTTTAGTATTTTTATCACATTTATAGGAAATTTATATATATTATCTAAATATAATATTATAAAAAGGAAAATATGTAGATTTGGAAGAAAAATTTTCGCATTTGGTAAAGCCTTGAGGATTGAACCAACAAGTCAAAGGTGATTCGGGTGCATCACCAACCACTGGCCAATATAATGGATGAGTTAGTATAATATTTTCTTTTTAGTTAAGTTTTTTTATGGATAAAGAATAGTTTTGTTTTTTGGTACACTTATTTTATTATATAGAAAACCATGAGATTTGAAATTGATTTGTTTCTTAAAGGATTAATTTTATTTACTAAGAAGATCAATAATATTTTTGGGATTATTATATGATTAAAATAAATAGAATAATATGGAATTTTTTTAGAATAAATAATGAATTATATTTTAAAATATTAAGTGATTTTTTTTGTGATATAACTGTTTATGGAATTGGTTATCATATCAAGGAGTATATGTGACTTGGGAAATTACATATTGGGTATGATACTTCAAGAATGATTGATATTATTTGAAGAGATAAATATTAAATTTATATTAGAGTATTATGTGAGCAGATAATTATTATTTTTGTGTTTCAATATTATTATCCAATATTTTAGATTAATTTTATGAACAATTATTTATCAAAAAATATAAGTTAAAATTTTGGTATTACAATTTAATTTCAAAGATTAAGGTGGTTTTTATTTATTTAAAAGTTTATTCATCTTTCGGAATTATTTTATCTTATAATAACCATTTTAATTTTGGTTAGTGTCTAGATATAGGATTAATAGATTATTTAAATTTTGTATATTTTTTTATCAATATAAATTTATTCTAGTAATTCAATCATGAAAAAAAAAATTCATCTTGAATACTCATTGTTTGGAGAAAAAACATGAGTTTGTGGTGGAAATTGTTTTAAGGGATAAATCTATAACTATCAAGTAAGTATATTTCCTTATGATATTAGTGTATATATTAATATAATTCTGTAAATCAAAGGATTTCATTTTGAAACTAAAATATTATCTATTTAGATTTCATACCCAGAAATCAATGGCATTTTAACACATCACTTATTTATGATTTTTTGGTGGATTACATTCTCCTGAAAATGTTTTCAATCAATCTCTATAAGTAGTTAGGACTATTTTTTTCTCTTATATATAATAATTTAAATTTCCATTGATTTTATCTTGCATGGAAACCTAAAATGTTTCACTCTAGAAGACCTTAATATATCCTTTTTCTATTTTATCATGCGGATGTTTTATTAATCATTTTTAAGAAGTTAGATTTGCAACAAAGGTATTTTGAAAAGTAAATCCTTAGATATCGAGTCATAGTAAAAGATTAAGAGAATGATATTTATTAAATATGGTCGGGGTGAAAATGTTACATCCTAAGATTTTCAAAAATAAACACTACATTCTATAACATACAAGCTATGCAACACTGAGCTTAAACGAAAAAACGTATTATTACTTCAGTGTTTTGATTATAACATTGTCATTAATAGGATGGATAGAAAAATATTAATCATATTATGAAATATGTGATGTTCATAGTAATTTATAATCTATAAATTAATTGTTTCTCAATAAAATCTCAAATATTTTGTTATGTAAATTTTATTACTCAATAATAAATTTTCTTCAAAAATGTTTTTCATTTCTTTTTAAGAGTTAATGTTATAATTAGTTTATGGAGGTTTTAAAAAAAATATTTGTATAAATTAATTTCAAATTTGGATTTATATTTTAAAAATTATCTTTGGATTGTTTTTTTATATTTTTCTAAAAATATTGATTTTTCTATGAATAGTGAAAAATAATGATATTTATTGAAAAATATATTCTATTTTACATTAATTAAAATATATAATTATTTTTTTAATCACTTTTTAATTTTAAATTAATTCCATCAACTTTAATTTTAAAAAATTTGAAAAATAGATTCCTTATTTTTATTTAGGTATTACAAATTTATTAAAAATTTCCCATTTGTTTTTGTTCATTATGATTAGTAAAAAAATAATTTTATTACCAAGATAATGGGTAAATTGCATAATTTAGGTTAAACATAAAATGATCAGAACCTTGAAATGAAAAAAACACGTATGTAAATATTATTTGATGATTGAAACACTCTCATTATAATGAAATGGTCTAATTTATGATCTTTTTGGTCAAATTAGATGATAATAAGACCTTTATAATATTTTTTTAAAGAAAAGTCATTCACGTCACACTCCTATTTTTAATAAATGTAATATTTTTAATGTGGTATTATTAAGAGGGAATGTTAAATTATAAATATTATCTTTTATAATAAAAGATTTATATTCATCATAGTAATTTATTTTTAATTTTTAGTGACATAATAAATTTCTGATATTCTTACACAATGCTTACGCAACCATTATTCAATTAGTGGCATAATCAAATAAATGATATTGGAAATACTAAAAGAAATCTAATTTAAGTTAATTAATGAAATACAATAGTTTTATAGATTACCTTGACATGTTAGGGATTTTTAAATTACTTTTATGAATTCTAAGTGTTATCGTGATATTTTTAAAGTTAATGTAATGAATAGTACTTAAAATTGACATTATGAATATTCATATAGTAAATAATATTAAATTAAATGATATAAAATTCCTAAAAATAATAAAGTTTAAAAATTTATTATGATAACATTTAAAATATCCATCGTAGTCAATTTATGGGTATTTTTTCATTTTATACTAACTTTTTTTACTATCCATGAGTAAAAATGATTATTGTCGCGTTAAGAGTTAAAGGTGTTAAGACCAGAAGATAATGCTAGATATATAGTTTAAAAATTTAGGAATTTAATTTTATAATTAATTGTTAATACATAATCATATTATATTCTAAATAGATCAATGTTTATCCATTTTAAATTTAAATGTATTTTATATTATTTTAATATTTTTGGGAAATTCTAGGAGTTCCCTTCTCTTCTATTATAAAATGGAACATATTCTTCTCAATAATTCACACTAAAAATAAATTTCTTTATAATACCATTCTAAATTCTATACTATAATCACTCTCATTATTTTTTATTATTTTTTAGGACTATTACCTATAATAGAGGTCTTAAGGTGTTAAGAAAAGGATGTTTTCAAAATATGAGGTACAACTTTTGTCTGCATGTTTTAGTTTTTTGATTCTAACACATATAAAAATTTATTAAACCGTAATAAAATAATAAATAATTTATCACAAATATGATTAGTTTTTATTAGGTTCATGTAATAACCTATATCTATCTTTGCTTTTATAAAATTGGATAATAATTCATTGTTCCTTTGTATAGTGGACTACCGCCTCGCGAAGTGATGTAATTTTTTTTCTATCACTATATCTAAAAACTATTTATAATGATAGAATTAATGTTTATGTTTTTATTGATGAAATATTTATCATTAAGAAAAGATAATATATCAATTACCTTCATACATTTTCATTCAAGGAAAAATCATAACATCGTTCATCTGTACGTTTGAACTATCACCTCCATAATGTGATGTGATTCATTTTTCATCATGAAATCAATTGGATGATTTATATAATTATATTTAAAGAATTAGTATGATATTGATTATATTATTATCATTCTATAAATATTAAAGAATAATTTTTAAAAAAATTATAAAAGTTACCCATGCATATGAATGACCTATATTCTTTATAAGTGTAACATAGTTAAATTTTCATAACCATATTCAATTGATGGATTTTTGTGTTTAATTTGTGTATAAAAATGGTAATTATTTCATGAATATTATTTTTGATATGATGGAATAGTTACCTATATTAACATAAGTCAATATACCATGGTCATTTAGTACTTATGAACCGAATATCATCAAAATATTCTATGTGAACTTAATTAATCATTTCATTGTATATAAAAATGAATTAAGTAATATTAAATGAACAATGAACCTGAAAATGATTCCTAAAAAATTGAATAGTTGACCCATATTTATTATTTTGGATGATAAGAATGCATGTGACGAGTCAGACTAAAAGTAGTGGACATTACTTTAAGAACCCTCTTTAAATATTAACTTTTCAACTCTTTTTAAAATAGTAAAAAAGAATTTATTAATTTTAAATATACCCAATGAACAGAATTTCCCTCCATCATGAAACGATAATATTTTGAAATATAAATTTTTTTGTTTATATGGTTAGCTTCAACGATATTTTTCCCAATTGTATGTGTATATTTTTTTTTTCAAAATAAGTGATTTCAAAATGGAATGGTTATTTTCCTCAAGAATGTTTTTAATGATATTTTATTCCAGGAAAAATTCACTTTACCTAATTATAGGTATTTTGGATTAGAAAAGTAGTATTTAAAATTAAATGATATTATCATATTAGAAAGTGTGTTAAATATATGATTTAAATATTTTTTAAAGGTTTTATGATGAAAAGGGAAAGCATAAAATATTTTATTCGTGATATAATACATGAGAATTATTTGTGAATTAAGCTAAATGGATAAAATATTATAAAGGGGTGATTCCCATTATAGATCATGGTAGATATTGATATAACTTATTTGTTGGAAGTACCTAAAGAGAACCTAGTGAGGTTCTTAAAGATTTGGGTGCACCCATGTGCTCCAATGCATTGGGTAATATACATTGTCTTTCGAGGAAACAATGAGGGAGTTACTAAAGGGTTTATTATATAGATTTAACTAGGTTCTAGTTATTTTGGACATGGGTTTCAAAGAGATTATTAAATTAATGATATATATTTCCAAAATGGATTTTATTTTCTTGTTGTTGGTTTTAATTAGATAGAGGTATATGTTTTTCCATGTGAAATGATTTATTTCATTCTCTCAAAAAAATTGAGATAATATTAGATATTTAATAAATTTTCATTATTTTAATAGTACTAACATATTTATTCTTTTTATTTATATTCCTATTAATTTTATACTCATTTTACATTTTAAAATGTTTTTCACAAGATTTTAATGATGAGAAATAAAAAATACAAGATAAAGATCAAATTTTGGAAGATAAGTCATAAAAAGAAAACATACTTTTTTGTGTTAAAATGGATATTATTTTGGATGTTTCAACCTTGAAATTTCTAGATTTACAATGTATGATTTTGCACTAATTCTCTAAATTTTTACACCTAAATTATTCCTAGGATTGTATGAATATGAAATCTAGCTTAAATACACTAGAATATGTAATTAGTAAGGTCAAGACCCTACACGTTTGGGTTTCAAAATACTAAACATCTTACTTTTAGTAAAATAAGAACTGTACGAACTATAATAATATATGGTACATGGATAGTGTGTCTTCCAAGAGTATGATTGGGAATAAGGATTTATTCCAGGTGATTATTAAAATAAAAGAGGAAAAAGTTACCTTTGGTAAAAATTCCCAAAGAGAAATTACTGGAATATGTAACATTGTTCTTCTTGTTAAATATATAAATTCAAATGTTTTATTTATTAAACATCTTATGTAAAAACTTATTAGTATTGTTCAGCTTTTTGGTGAGGGATATATTTTAATATTATGAAATGATAAATGTATATTTAATATTTTAGAAGATTAATTTATTGTTTTTGCCAACATGCATTAGAATGTTTACACAGTTGACATAGAAGACGTTGGGATCCGAAATATACCTTTCCTTAGTGAAATGGATTGTCAATCATGGTTATGGAATATAATAATAGGACACAATAATGGTAGACCTTTAGAAAAACTCTATTAGAAAGGGATACTTAAAGATCTATCTGACCTTATGTTTGATTCATCTAATATTTTTTATCATTGTAAATATGCAAGGAAACGTCAGTCAAGTTTAAAAAATATTAATGAAGTATAAACTAATGAAAAATTATAGTGAGTGAATCTGAATATATTTGTTCCAACAAAATAGAAATTTTTAGTGAAAAATAATATTTATATATTTTTTTGATGATTACACTAGATATAAATGGGTCTATTTTCTATAATAAAAACTCAAAATCATTTTTCTATTTTAGTTTTTTTGTCATGTTAATAGTGAAAAAAATAAATGCTTGATATGTATTCATAGAGATCCTGGTGGAGAGTTATTAAATTATAATTTTGGATAATTTTATTGTAAAAGTATGTAATACATATCTTTTTAGCACATAGATATAAATAATAAAATTGTAGAGTTGAAAGAAGAAATATAATAAATTTACACATTACAAGAACCATGTTAAGTAAATTCCCAGTATCTAGACTTTTTTTACTTGAAGTATTTAGTAAATATTTTATATTATAAATCATTTTTTATGATACCTTTTACTAATAAAACTCCCCATTATTTTTGGGACTAGAAATTTTCCTAAATGTTCTTACTTTAATGTTTTTTGATGAAGAGTGTTCATTCTGAATACCAAAGATCATTTAAAAATATATTCTCTAAAATGATATGAAGGGTTATTTATAGACTATTCTAAAACTAGTATGTATTATAGAGTCTTTAATACAAACAAAATTACTTTTGAGGAAATAGTGGAGGTTAAATTTGATGAAACTGATTCTTTGTCCTCAAAATACATTAATTTTCATCATTGGATGTTATTTAAAAAATGAGTTTCAACCAATATTTGAATGTTCGTCTTATGAGGGAAAAATTGAAGAAACATTATATAAAGTTATTTTTCAATAGTATTTTCAACCTTTTTCTAAAGAACCTAGTTTTATAAACCAATGGAATCAATTTATCAATATGAGCCGTCCTAGTGATAATATCATGGGTTATTTTGATCAACCAATTAGAACTAGAAGTTACTTAAAAAATTCAATTTACATTGTGCATTTTTATCACAACTTGGAACAAAGATTCCTACTAAACCTTTAGAAGATTAATATTGGATAAATTTTATACAATATGAACTAAATTAATTTGAAGGAAATAATGTTTTTACATTGATTGAATAGCCTACGAATTCCCTGTTATTGGTGTAGAATGGTTTTATTGAAATAAATGCACAGAAAATGGAATTAAAGTTAGAAATAAATATATACTTGTTGGAAATGGTTATTATAAACAAGAATAAATATAATATGAAGAAAATTTTTCTCTACTAGGTAGACTTTATTCACTTCATATTCTTATATAACATCAATCATTTCTTAATTTCAAACATTTTCAAATAGATCTGAAGTGTTATTTCATTAATGCATTAGTAAAAGAGGATGTTTATGTAAAGAAACACCATGGTTTTGAAAATAGATAATATGTAGACAATGTATTTATACTTACTAAGGAACGTTATCGACTTTAATGAGCAATTAAAGACTAGTATGATAGATATCATAGATTCTTCTAACAAAAATATTTTATTAAGGGAGATACAGGTCCAATACATTTTGTTGAAAAAGATACTAAGAATAATATAATTTCCCAAATTTATGATGATGATATTATATTTGTATCAAATACAATACCTCTTATAGATTTCTTTGTATATCCTATAAAATCTATGTTGTAGATGAGTATAATGGGAGATATTAATCTATTTCTTGTTTTTTAAATTTCAAAAAAACTAGTTGAAACGTTTTTATCTCAATATAAGTATATAAAACATCTTCTTAAAAAATTATTAATGATGAGAATAAACATATATTTACTCAAATAAAACATCATATACTTGGAATATTGATTAATTTGGGAAACCATTTGATAAAAATAACTTTTGAGGAATGATTTTTTGTTTACTATACATAAAAAATATTTATCTAGATTTAATGTTTTATATACACTTGTGTGGAAGATATCAGGAAAATCTAATTGAGTCTCATATTAAATTTGTTAAACTATTCTTTTTGTGTTAAGAGAAATATGTATCTAGGATTATTTTACTAATCTAGAAAATTCTTTTAACAGAAATTATTTTTAAATGATACTTTAGTTGGTGAAAATTAGATAAAAATAAAATTTAGAAGTTTTCATTTATTAGAGGAAGCCTTAGTTTCTTAGTCCTATATAAAACAAATTTTTTTTATCACTTTCTACTACAAAATTAAAATATATGGTAGCCGGAAGTTGTTATGCTCAATTGTTTGTGATTAACCACACATTCAATGACTTTGGATTGAGTTTTAGTAAAACTCAAATTTTTTGTTATCACAGAGGTTCCATAGATTTAATCAAAAACCAAGTATATCACTCATGATCTAGTAATGAAGATATAATACCCCATTTTCTACAAGATCATGTACAAAAAGGAGATATTATTTCATAATTCATTATAACACAAGACATACATACTGATATATTTACTAAACCATTTAATTCTGATAAATTTGAATATATTAAATAGAATATAGGAATGTTAAATACTAAATGATCATTTATTTCTACTTATTATTTATCAATAACCTTTTAGTAATGATATTTATTACAAAGGGGAAGTAAGTATATGTTAGATTTTTTCTAAAACCATAGTTTATCTAAACATTATAGTTTTTCAAAAAACATTAGTTCTTCTAAAATTATACGTTTTTCTAAAAACATTTGAAATTTCTAAATTTTCTATGTTTTTTCAAAAACATTGTTTTTTTTCTTATTTTTTATAATTATAAAATATTTTTCATCATAAGTTTATTAGAAAAAAAATTAATAATATTTTATTTTAATTTAAAGAAAAATAAGAAGAACAATTACCGAACAAGCCCTCCAATAGAATGTATCAATTTTACTTCATCATGTAGTTTAGGATATTTAGTTTTTACTATCCTTTACTATAAGATTTATGTGTTGTTTAAAATTTATTTTGGTTTACAATATTTTTAATTTTTATAATTATTTACATTTTTATTTTTATAAAATAAGCTCATCGAATGATAGTTTTCAAAAAAACACTAAGTGTTTAGAATTAATATTTAATATTTTAATGATAAATTTAAACTATTAGATTATATATAGGTTTTTATTTTGATACATTATATTTCAAGAAGTGTAAATACACCCTCCTATATTATAAATTCAATTATGTTCCATGATATCTCACATCAATTTCATATACTAGTCTTAACTCTCGACCATAAAATCTCTCATGTATCTCATTCGTTGGATTTCTTCTTATAAGTTAAATTAATTGTCTCACCAGTAATATACCTTAGGACTTACAAAATGACTTTAATGGAAGAAATTTTCAACTAGAATATGGTGAATGAAGGTTTGATAGGAAATTTATTGTTTGATAAGATTGATTTTTTTCTAGAGGAGTTCATAAAGTTTCAATTATTTGAAAAGTCATGTATTTAAAAAGATGATTTTGATCATCAATATCTAGTGCCCTAATTGACCGAAGGCCTTATCTTTTTTTGATTTTTGATAACCCCCCTTTCAAGGAATGAGGGGGAACCCTTACAAGGCCCATAAGCATAGATATTACATGGCTCGTAGGCTTAAGAGACATTATATGAACCGATGGTCTTAGGGAATTCAACTAGACTACAACTACAAGGAACTGCCCCTCCCCATCATTTTCATCATCATGGTAGCTATCCAACTATGCATAGAAATCTGGATAGGCTTCTCGTTCAATAATAGGTTGGTCCTGATGGAATTTCCATACCCTCTCATTCTTCCAATTCGGTTGGTTCGGCTCTGGTGGGTGCACCTGGTGTGTATCCTCCCCTGGGGTTGCCCTTTTTGTGGAGTCTGTCTGGGGAAACTTCATTGATCCTATAGCTCGAAGGCCTTGAGGTGGATTCAAAGCCTTACAGTCTTGAAGGACTTGGTTGGACTGAAGGACTTGAAGGGTTTGAAAACCAAACTGGTGGCCCGAAGGCCCAAACGGGTGAATAGTTATGACTGCTACAGTACTGAACAGTAACTACTATAATACCCACTATAGTAACTTCTATATTACTTCTATATTATCCCAAAAAATATCTCTTTGAATGGTTTTCATATTGGTTATCTTGGATGCACCTTCTGATTCCTCGCCAACTCGGCTGAGGCTCTTGTTCCCTCACAATCTAGTGATAGTGATGAATTTTTATTCTTCTATAGTTTTTATTTTTTATGTGATTTTCAGGATATTATTTTTAATATTTTTGATGGGTGCTATAAATTAAATATCCGACTGGTAGTTGATTTTGAGTAAGTTCTTTTTGAAGGATAAGTCTATTTAGCTACCCCAGAAGGTTCCAAAAAATCATTATAGTTTTGAGAAGCCTATGGATGAGGATTCATTATTTATTTCTTATAAAAAATAAGTAATGTTTTTCAATTTACACCAGATGCCAGATTTAAAACTATTTCGATGCAAAGGTAACTTAGTCCAACAAAAGTGAATAGAGGTACATTGAATTTATTGTATGTCATTGTGTTAAATATAATGGGGAATATAAATAAGTCTAATCTGGTGTGGTACGTTTTTCTGTCAAATTATGAAGTAAAAAAAAGTTCTTTGAGTTGATAATTTTTATTGTTACTACATTGCATCATCCAAATGAAGGTAAATTTCATGTTTTTGATGATGATTAAGAATCATGAAGTTACATTAAGAAATAAGGTTTAGTTCATCTGTGAAGAAATTAATTTAAGAATGAAAATATTTTTTTCATTTGAATTGAAAAAAAATCTACTAATCAGAAAAAAAATGCATCTGATGTAGGTGTTATTTAGTTAAATCATAATGTTAAAGATAAATGGTATGTTGATTCTTCTCTTTCATGGTAGAAAAATAAAGACAAAATGATTGTTGAGATACATAAGGAGTTGATGAATCATAAAGATAAAATGAAGATTGGTGATCGAGAGTTTGGTATTGATAAAGAAGAAGATTTAACTTTAATGGAGAGTTCTCATGATTTTTAAAAGGTAGAAGAGAAAAACTGAAAAAAAAGAAAAAGGGATTTGATAAAGCTTATGTTATTTAAGGCCATATAAATGGTATAGATAGAGCTCATGTAGACTTCCATGTTGTTGATCAGTAATGAACTCTTTCAATTTTTCTATTTTCATTTATTCAACCAATACATCCTTCAATTGATGTATCTCAACCCACTCCATCAGAACCATAACAATTTGGAACTTCCAAATTTCTTATATCTATTAAAAAAGTAAAAGATAAAGTTATATAATATGTAAAATCTATTTTAGAATATGTTGGAGATAATTTTAAGGAATGTGTGTAGAAATATTAGAAATAATATTTAATAAGTGTCGATATGTTGGAATAAGTTTTAGAAAAAAAGTTAAATAGGATTCAAAATAATATTTTGATGATGTATAAGAATAATAAGTACATGATAGTTTTTCAGAGACCTCTTATTTCAACTCTTATTTCAAATAAGATAAACAATTTTATATTTCTATGAAATAAAATCTTCTAATACAAAAGTAAAAAGAAAATAATCTCATTCAAAGATATCACAAAAGGGTTAGTATGATAAATAAAATTATTTTGTTGTAGTATTATATGTTGTGAAATAGAATAAAAATGTCACAACCTATCATAGAGGGTCCTATGTCGTGACTACCCCAATCCTACCTTCAATAATCTAGGGGTCGTTGACTAGCATCGAGTAGGCGTGTCCCAGAATGGGAGGCATTAGCCTAAACTACCTATACGCATGCACACATCCCCAATCCAAAAATGTTAAAATGTAAAAATACTAAGTAAAAAATTCTTGTAAACATATATATCACACAAATGGAGTATGATAAGAAGTATAGTAAAGTAAATAGGGATAGAATACAACCCCACCAAAAAGGGTTTGTAACCACAAGTCCAACCTGTAAGGAAAAAGTTATTATAACTACTGTCTGAACCATAGAAACACACTTCATCTGTTAAACCTCACTAAGCACCATCTGGTTCTTGTCTATATAAGAATTATTTATAGGGTCGATCACATTCCCATGACATGAAACGTGAGGTAAAATCCTGTGTAGGGGTTACTACACTAATACTTAGTTGGACAACCCAAAACCAGAAAGGAAATACCATAAAAGAAATGCTTTAAAGAAATTCATTTCATCTCCTCAATGGAATATGTCAACAAAACATATTACCAAAATATCCTGATATACTGAGTCCAAGACCAAACTTCTAGTGTGAATCCAAAACCAATTACTAGCCACAACCAATTATCATCCATAGGATTCAACTCGAAGTATGCTCTTTACGGGAGAACTCACTCCTCGAGCCATGATAACATTGGGGACACTCATGAAGAGTAATAGCTCACATGGGCACAAAATAAATGAGAATGTATTGGTAGAGAAATAATATGATACATAGAAAGGGGATCCTTCCCAGAGAATACAACTAACCTAATCTAGATCAAACAACAATGTAGGGGATCCTTCCTGGAGAATTTCACTCACTCTACTGATGTGGCCCACTAGATGGAGGACAAATTCCCTACCCTCGGAGGTTATTTCGATTCCAAAAAACTACAATAGGGGTGATATAGGATTTTTCTCTAGTCCCATGAAAGAATAACATTACTCTATCTAGGAATCATCCACTAGAAGGGACTATAATCCAATAATGTGGATGTAAGGGTGTACCGAAACCTTGAAGAAAGGACCAAGGTAATTATCTCAACCTATACTTTTCCCAGTCAAAATGAACCACCTTATCTCAAAAGGACTGCCACAATTTCAAGATCCCAACATCGCTGAATGATCTACAAATTGATGTATCATTTGAATGTTATGGTAGTTCAAAATTTAAATGGGGGGTCACTAGTCCTGTGGACTGACCATGATGGTTGACTACCTCAGTCAAACGAATGAAACTATAGCCTCTTATCCACTACGTTTGACTACCATGATTGACCACATCCCCATCTACTAGGGTTGTGCAGTATCTGGAGAGACCGTGGCTCTGTGCCGATCTGATCGCCCCAGGTACGGCCCTCATCCGACCTAGCCCGTTAGGTCTGACCCGACCCGCTGGTTTGACCATACTTGTTGGTCTGACCAAGCCTATTGGTCCCTATCCATCCATCTGAGCCTAGGCATGACTCATATCCTCCAACATGACCCACTCTGCTTGGGCCTAATCCATTCATCTTGTTCCCCATCCGACTCACCTTTGCCCAAACTACTGATGATGATCCTGCATCGTCGTTGCTCAGTGTCGTTGTCACCTTTGCAACATCACACCACCACCGATCATTGTCCCCATAACCGCTATTGCCTTACATGTATGCCGATGTTATATTCACCAACCACACCACTGCACGTGACTCAACTACTATTTTCCACTACCACTCTACGTCTAAGTCATCATCTCCACCTTACATGGTCGTCTCTACAACTGATGTTGGTTGCACCACTGAATGTGACTCTGTCGCCGCTTGCTGCTACCATATCCATTTTTTGGCGCCACGCCAATGGTCCCTTATTTGGACCATCATACCTCCTATAATTCCGAAATATATATATATGAGATCTTTGGGTGCTGATTTACATATATTCGGCATGTTCTATCAATTTTCCTATAATACTGGCGTCTGATCACGTTTGGATCCACCCAACATATCAAACTCTGGTCACGGGTGTCTAACAGTGATAAACACGAATAATGGGGAAGGGTAATGAAATCACAAAAAACACTATGAAGAACGAACAAGGATATTTGTTCTGATTAGCCTCAATTCATTCTCATTAGATTGAAAAATGAAGAAGAAATCAAGATAACACCATAACAATCCCAGAAAATAATATCTCATCCATCAACAATGATCGATCCCTGGGTCAATATTTTTGTTGATTGGTCCACATTCATCATAGAATTAATGAATCAAGAATAACACCAAAAATAAATATTCCCTACCTTGATTCGGTTTGATTTTCGATGAAGAATGATCATTTTTTTCATGTACTATGGTGAGACTTTTCAAATCCGTGGATGCACCAATTGATCGAACTATGAACCAAAAATTCATAATCATTCATTTGAGAGAAATCTCTAGGGTTCTATCTAATGATCCAGTAGATATTCCATGGTTATGTAGCTTACCATAGAATTCTGATATAATTATTTTTTTAGAGAAACTATTCGTTATGTCCAAATATTTTTTATTTAAATTATTTAATGATGATTACTTCCTTTTCGAGCTTTTCTACATAAGAACTATGTCGACCAATGTTATGTCGCACCTTGGGAAAACACAGTATTATGAAATCAATGGTGGTATCAAATTTCTAATATAAGTCATTGTTCATGATTTTTTAGGAATTTATAAAAAAATAAGTTAATTTAATTATTTTATTTACGGTGACATACTTGGTGAATTTTTCGATAGATGACCCATGCCGACCAGTTTTAGGTCATGCCTAGGGTATCTTTTCCATTCTTAGCTCAATAGTTCCCTCATATTTCTGATTTGAGTAACCATTTAATAGTTAATCCATTTTTTGAGGAAAATTGTGTGTGTGTCCTATTAAAAGTTTTGTAGTTTTAAATGAATTTTTTCAGGAAAAATGAGTCTTATAATCTCATTTTTCCTCAACACCCTATATTGAAATTAATTCATATAATTTCTAATAATAATAAATGGAAAAATATGAGATGTTACATTCTCCCCTCCCTATGGATTTACATCCCCAATATCCAAAATAAGGGCTACTCAAACAAATAAGGATAATGAGAATAAATATGATCATATCACTCTCATGTGATTTCCTGGTGATTACCATGATACCATTGGACACTCACTAAAGGAATCAACCGCCCATTAAGAATCATGTCATGCCAATCCTCAATCTCTGCTAGGTACTCTGCGAAAGTCACCCCCATCCTTGATGTCTATCTCACGCCAGTCAATGACGTGCGATGGGTCATGCATGTACCTACTTAGTTTTGACACATGAAATACATCGTGTTCTCAATCTAACAATGGTGGTGAATCCAAGTTGTATGTTACCTATCTAAATCGACGCAGTATCAAGAACAGACCAATGAACCTTAATGATATCTTTCCAATAACACCCCGAACATTTTATGGTATGTTTCTCCTAAATACATTCTATCCATTAGATATCCAATATTGAATGAATCATGGAGTCTCTGTGAAATAACACTTGGTTATTTTTAGGATAAAGTCATAACCTATCCATTAAACTTAAATTTCCCACCTCTATGTTTTGAATTTCAAAAAACAGACATATATTGTTGTGATTAGGTTGATACTTGGAGTCTAATAGAATCAATTTATTATTCGGTGAATACTAACTTAACCATATAAATAGTAACATACCCTTATGAATAGTAACATACCATTATTAATAGTAATATGACCCTTATGAATGGAATCCTTTCTCATGAAAGTGTAAATAAAATTTAGGCACTTTAAAAATGAAGATGAATATTTTTAAGTGTTGTATTTTTTAATTAAATGATAATTTTAATTAAAAATTAAATTTCACATATAGAGGAATTTTTTATGAAAAATGGAGTTCATTTTTGGTTTCTACACATCATAACATGGTTAGGGAGAATTTTTTTTACTTTTCTGAAATACTTGAATTTTTGGTCAATTGTAAAATACAATAAATTATGATAAATGCTAAATATTGGATTTGTTAAGTCATGGATGATGTCCAGTTAAGTAAAGCACACTTTTTTCTAACTCACAAGCACTTATTACTACATTTTTCATGGAAATGTCATAATTTCTTGTCTTAGGTAAAATAATAAAATAATGATTAAAATATTAAGAAATACATCCTCACATCTACTATATAAACCACCCCTCACCACCTCTTCCTCCAACGCCACTCAATATTTAAGCCATACCTATGTTCTGAAAAAATAAACCTCCCAATCCCTCCCCCATGTCCAAGACCTTCTGGTCTCACAATAAGGCCAAAAAAATGCATTAAGGAGATTCTCAAGGAGGAGTACTCAAGATGAGATCCTCTCTTCCTTTTTCTTTCAACTTCGTTTAGAGGTTCCTTTTTTTATTCTCTCATCACCTCCCATAATCTAAATGAAATGATAATTCCAGTACGTTAAATTGAATGGAATTTTATTATACTAATGTAACACATCATCATCATCTCTCTTTTCGCCTCCTCTTATACTAAAAATTAAAACACCATCTGAGATGTGTGAAATTATCACATTCAAGGATGAAAGGTTTTCAATTTCTATTACTATCTTAAAGACTTTTCATAAAACATTTTAATTCTTTAAAAAACATAATATATGTATTTTATCTAATTTAATGTTCTGGATTCCTTAATCACACGTTCTATAAAATAATAATACAAAATAAGTTCATTGTGCACAAAACGACGAAGTTAATCTAAGCATTTGTCATTAACATTTATCTAAAGAGTTATCCCCATGGTATATAACCTAAATCATTATAATATCATTTATATCTATGTAATTTAACTAGTAATATATATTAACAATTTTTTATTTTTAATCACATTTTAAACATACTTTCATTCATGAGTACAATTAAACTGATAATGATAACCAAAGAAGAAATTTATTCCAAAACAAAAACATTGAACCACTTAAACCCATCAAAAAAATGAACCTAATAAGTATATAGTAATTAAATTTCATGTATATTAGGTTTTGGAATTTTCATTTAAGGAAGGTAAATTTGATTATTCATGTCATTAAGATTAATCGAGAACACCTTCGGGCATAAGGTAAGGGGTTTCTCTTCTCACTTTTATTTCCATGATATTTCCATTGATTTAAACTTATTTCTTGTATTTGGTGTGTGATTACATACATTTTATATATAATATCATTATTATCTTTATATTCATGGTTTTCAGTGATTCACTTGATGATTATTAACTCCATTTATTAAAATGTTATAAGGGAATTTGTTTCTATTTCTATTTCATTGTGATATACTTGGTATTGTGAAACTAATAATTCTTATGGGGTGTAACTAATACCCTTTTGAGATAATTTTTCATTTTAAATTGTAAATATATTATATATACATATTCTGGTTTCATAGATATGATTATTTTCATAATCCGTATACGCTTTTACAGACGATGTTTATTTGGAATGTTATTTTAACTATGGAAATATTGATGAATCGGTATCCTCTAATCTATATGGTTATTAAGAAGAAATATTTTACGAGTATTAAATCTTTGTATAAATAATTATTTGGACTTGTAGTGATGGTAGGGGACCTCAATAGCCCCTTGATGCATTAACATGTCTTATTAGACAAGTCAGTTGGAAACAAACCCTTCGAGTTTGTTTAAAAAATAGAATCAGATGGGTATCTACACATAGAAATAAAACATTTACATGGTATAGTGGAATAATGTTCTAGACACATGACATAAAATTGATAAGAATTAATTTTATTCAATATTATGTTTTTACTATCTAAGAGGTTTTGACAATGACAAAATCTATGTATACAGTTTCATTCTCAGTTTATTAATGGAAAGTGTTTTTCACTTATTCACTATGACCTATTGAATATGCCAATTTTATTAAGATTCAATTATTTTAGATTCAGGATTCCTCTATTTTAACCCCTTTCAGAGCATTTGAGCTCACCCCTGTCATTTTTTTACCTTCAACGGGTTATGAAGAGGAGATCATTTATTGAGTTCTCATGGATTCAGTTTATTAGTTATTGGTATGTTTTGTAATTTTTTACCATTCCCAATGTAATATGAGTTTCATCTATGTATGTAATTTATTCAAGAATGCTATACCGATCATTCCTTCATGATTCAGTCCTTGAAATCATTCCAATGTAATAAGTAATGCACCGTCTCTGGGATTTTGGCGTAGGGGCATTACATTGTCACCCAGACCAAATATATATAATCCCCATTGAGATGAAACCCGAAGGAATACATGGTATCCTTTACCAAACTCCAAAGGATTCCAATTCCTATCAGTATAATACTTCTGATGGATCTGTGTAGTCTCAATCTACTCCTGGATGATCTGCACCTTCTCTGTAGTAGATCACACCAACTATGGGCCCATGAGTGCTGACTCACCTGGGTCGGGCCAGAAAATTGGTGACAAAATGGGTCACCCATAAAAGGCCTATAATAGTATCATACCAATGGTTTAGTGATAGATATTATTGTATTAAAACTACACCAGTGGTAGGTGATCCACTTAATTATAACAAAAGTATCACATACAGGACCTTTGTATGTCCTCCAGAACCTGAATGGTTTGCTCAGTCTGGTTATCCGTCTGTGGGTGAAACGTTTTGGCCAAGTGTAACTAGGTCCCAAACAACTCATGCAATCCCTTATGCAACTTGAATGTAAATTGAGTATCACGATATCAAGATATCATTGATGGAATGCCAAGGAGTAAAATTATCTCCAGCACGTAGATGCATCCCAAACACTCTACTGAAATCTTCTCTCAGATAGCTAGAAAGTGGGCAGGCATGGTGAGTTGGTCTATGATCACCGAGATTGAATCATTCCCTATAAAAGTATGTGGAAACCCCATCATTCAATCTATCTATTTCCCATCCCATTTCCATTACTAAATAATAAGGTGTTGAGCTAGACCATATCAATCATGGTGCTTATTCTTTACTTATTGATAAGTGGGTCATCAAGAAACAGACTCTACAATGCCTTTATTCATTTATGTCCACCAAAATTGACATCAGAGGAATTGGTACATCTTTTCCACACATGGATGTACAACCAAAGGGGATGTGTGAAACAATTTTAAAACCTCCTCCCACAATTCCAAAGGAACAACTATTCTCCCTCTATAAAGGATGATGTTCTCTCGTCCTTTCAAATAACCATCAAGAGTATGTCCTATAAGGAAATTATAACGTAAGGTATCACAGTTGAAGTCCCCAAGCTGTGCCTCCCTAACTCGTTGTAAGAGTGGAGGGGTGAAAACCATTGACTAGAGTTAAGCTCCCCCATCTCCATCCATATGGGATATCTACAATGGGGCCAACTGATCTGACACCTCTTTCAGAAACTATGAATTAGATCTCTTAAAGAGAGAGTCTTCCACCATCCAATTTCATGAATGCCTCTTATTGTTTTGTTATGATAAACCCCCTTTTTAGGGGGGAATGGGGAGACCTAAAGACTTTTTGTACGAAAGAAAAAACACACCCAAAGTACAAAAAGAGTTAAAACGAACTGATAAAATATAGCTACCCATCCCCAACATATGATCATGATGAAGCTATCCACCATTTCAAGGAAATACAACAAACATGTTTCATGTTTTAAAGCATTGGACTGATCCTATGGCAGACATCCTGCCCTCTCAAGAAACTAATTTTTTAAGGCTCTGCAAAGAGGAATCTCCATCTCTAAATCCTCCACAGGGAATGTTCTATAAAGATGAGTCCACGAGAACTAATTTTACACATTCAAGGTCAAACCATTCAAAATAGCCTCTTCCTCCAATCCAAACATGAAATCCTTCAAAAAGAAACCCATATCACTGGCTATCGTAACAGCCACTAGAAGACACCCCCACTTCCAACTGCAGACATCCCCAACCTACTATAGAAGCTACCCAAATAGGATGGCTGGCCAAGTAATGCAGAGCCCGACCATCGTCACTTAGGACCGGATGGCCTGGCACCACACACCAAAAGCTTCACCGATGAGGGATCTAAGCCGCACTAACAAGAAACACTAGAAAAAGATGGAATCAGATATAGGAGGACAATAGAAGCATGAACCAAAGTCCAAAACATGCACCAAAGAGATAATGTGTCCCAGAAAATGGAACTCCCAAATCAAGAATTAACACTTCGATATATTCCTATATATTTATTTCTATAGGAGTGTGTCTAGAACCATGGTAAAGTGTCACATGTGCTTCTACTCGGACGTTGAGTGAAAAATGATGTTATCAATTAAGACCAGCATGAATAGGTTTAAGTAAGGATAAAATATCCAGTTCATGATTCCAAAGAACATTGTTGGGGCGTTCGTCACACCAAACAAAATCACCAATTACTCATATTGATTGTAAAGAAACCTAAATTTCATCTTCTATATTTCCACTTTTCATACTTGCATCTAATGATTACTTGATCTGATGTTGATCTTCAAGAACCATTGCACCCCCTTTGACTGATAAAAGGGGAAATCGATCATCAGTAGTGGATACTTGTTCTACATGGTCACCGGGTTCATGAACTGATAACCCATAAATAACCTATAGATCCCATCTTCCTTATTGGAAAACAAAACTAGGGATGCCCAGAGTGAAACATTGGGTCTCACAATTCCCTTCATTTGTGAGTCTTCCAAAAACACCATTACTTCTTAATGCTCTATGAGAGACATCTGATATGTAGGTGTAGATATTGTTGTCTTCCCAATATATAGATCAATACATTAGTCTATCTCACTATGAGGAGGTAAACATGGAACATCCTCAAGAAATATGTCCACATACTCTACCAAAAATGCAGGAAACTAAGGAATCATATCATGCACTACACCGAGGGTTAGGCTAGCCAAATGAGGAGTAGTCGGTTACAGACTCCTATGTGTGATTACATCCTATACTTCTTGCATTTACTCTTCAAAAATAAAGGAAAACATGGTTCCCTCATTGCAGACACACCACACTTTTCACCTAAAATAGTCAATCAGAGAATGAATTGCAGATAACCAATCCATACCCTGAATGAAGTCGCAAGAACTAGAAATTTCTACAAAGTGATCCAAACTGAAACTCTCACCTCCAAGAGTTTTGGAACACTATTGGAACTACTTTATGATCATCAAATATAATCTTGTAAGAGTCTCCAAGTTTAAGGTTTTAGTCAATGGTTCAACCAGAATCTTCGATTCCTGAACATGGTTCATTGAATGAAAGGATGAATAGAACATGTTTTTATTAAAACTACAAATAAGGTAGAAATCAAACATATCATACCTCAAATAATCCTTGGAGCTTCAAGGTTATAAGCCTCCATTTCCTATAACTTTTCTTTTTCCAATGAACCATCTCCCTAAGTCTGGTATGGACTACCTACGTGTGGTGTTTATAAGATATAGAAAGGATGACCACCTCCTGCAGCTCCCTTGGCTCCTCTTATAGGTCTGATTCCCTACAGATCTACCTTCTACTTTAGATGTCTCTACCTTAGTGGTCCCTTGACCATATCCCAATCACATGTATGAAGGATTGAGAAAACATTATTTAGGATTCCCTAAAAACCACATGAGTGACATCGTCTGTCCCTCGACTCTCTTGAGCCACCCTCGGATCGCCTCCTAAAGTGCATGACTTACTTAGATCCCTATGATTGTCGTTATCTTCCTTCTATCCCGGTATAGGCTTTTAGATGGTCATTCCTAACTACCACTGGATATATCTACCCAACCAAGGTACTCTCAACCTCCAAGGCTTTCTCTATAACCCCATCCTAGAGAGAAATGCATAGAGGGGTAACACTAGCTCGTTTGTCTCTATACCGACCTCACTCGAAGTCCTGATCTCTCAAATATTGATCGTGTATTATATACATAGAGTACCTAGAGAGGTTGGTGTGGGTTGATGAATACTCATATACTGACATGTCATCCTACCTGATATAAAAAAATCTCCTAGATATGTATAATCCTAGATTATAAGGTGGGAACTTCTCTCTAAAAATGTTCTAAAACTCTGTCCACAGAAGAGCCAACTCATTATAAGATCAGGTAACCAAAACCCACCATCGCCCGGGTATGAACTGCATATGTCTAACTACTATAAGCAAAATATTATTTATTAGTATCCAAAATACACATAAAACACTGGTCACCACCTCAAGATAGTCATCAGCTACATGTGTATTGGGATTTCCTCAATACATTAGGGGTCTCTGTTTCGGAAACTCTTGAAGCACGCTAAGAATGTGCTCCTCATCCATTGGAACTATTATTATCATGTTCTTCTCTACAGGTGGTGGTAAGGATGGTTCACCACTTGGAGGTGCTATATATGGTACAAATCCTTGTATTAATGCTTCATCACAAGGATGATCATCATCATGATCACAAAATGGAATCTCGGTTGGGTATCTATATGGTGATATCTTGTAATAAAATATTATGTACCACGGTCAATAGAGTATATCTAGAGAGATGAATTAAGAAGGACATTGAAAATGAAACCATTCCAATATTATTCATGTAGAATTTTTTTCTCTACAACGAATTTTTTCATGTACTGAGTTGGAAAAAAGGTAATCAGAGTCTTGGTGTACAGATACGTCAGCCACTACTCCAACATTGGATTCCCTTGCTTGAAAGTAGAACTTGAAACACTTATCACTATTTCCCCAAACCAATGTCACAAACTCTCAACCCAAATGTAGAACTGACCCCCTCTAATACCACTCTATCACGACCCATCCTATAGGGGAATGTGCCATGACTACCACAAACCCACCTCCAACAGTCCATGGAATGGTTACTATCACTAAGTGTTCCTATACAAAAAATGGGAGGTATTAGTCTACAAAAAATTTACACACACACACATCTCCATGTAAAAAATTATGAAATGTATAAACACTAAGTAAAAAAATGCATGAAAACCAATGTATCCCATAACTAGATTATAACGAGAAGTAAAGTAAAGTAAACAGTTCTATAATACAATCCCATAAAAAAGTGATTATGACCACAAGTCCAGCATTTATGAAAATAGGTACTAGGACTACTGTCTAAACCATTGGAACACATCTCATATGTTCGGACTCACTAAGAACCACCTGGTCCTGGTCCTCCTAGGACTCCGTCATAGGGTCAATTGTCTACACAAGATAAGACTCGTGTGGGAAATCACATGAATGGATGTGTACATCAATACTCTATAGGACACCCCAAAACCACAAAGTAAATACCCTTAAAAAATACTACAAAAGAAATAAATGTTATCTCCACAAGGGTATATCTCAATAGCACATATAACTAGAATATCCAGATATACTGAGTCCAATAAATAAGCTCTAGAGGTAAGCCACAACCAATTACCAACCATAAATAACTACCGGCCACGAGATTCTACTTGAAGTATGCTCATTAAAGGAGAACTCACTCATCGAGCCAAGAAACATTGGAGACACTCACAAAGATGCATAACTCATTTGGTACCCTTATTGAATGAAAATGTATTTGTCAAGGAATATTATGAAACACAGAGAGGGAATCATGCCTAGAGAATACCTCTAAACCAATTTGGATCAACCTGAAATGTAAAGGACCATACCCAAAGAATACCACAGAACATACTGATGTGTCTTATAATGTAGGGAATCATTCTATGAGAATACCACTAACACTACCAATGTGGCCTCCTAGATAGTCTACTAACACCCTTCTCTTTGAGGTCATGTTGATTCCAAAAAAACTCCACTATGAGTGATAGAGGATATCCTTCTCCAATCCCATAGAGGAATACCATAACCCAATCTGGGACTCGACCTCTAGAGGGGAATAAAAACCAGTAATGTGGATGTAATGACGTACTGAACCATTGAGGAAAGAGCCAATGGAGTGATCTTTTCCTATACTAGTCAAAGATAAATAATCACCACGTTATATATAAAAGATCTTATCATCATCTTGGTCCCAACATCATAGAAGGATCATCAAATGGATGTACCATTTGAAAGTTATGGTAGTTTTAATTTCACTGGGGGGTCACCCGGCCCGTGGAATGACTGCATGGTCGGTCCACTAACTTTGGTTGTCGACTGCCACAGATGAACACCCGGACCGATAGCCTCGTGACCACTGTGGTTGATCACTATAATTGACCACGCCCATATCTGTGATGGTCTCACGATAGCTGGAGTGACTGTGGCTCACGGTCTATCATGGACTGATCCTAATCCAGTCACACCAGGTCTTACCAAGATATGACCAGACCCACTAGCCCAACCTGGCCCACTAGTCTGACCTGGCCCCCTACACCTAGGCCTAGACCACTCCGCCTTAGCCCGACCCATTTCCTTACTCCTGGGCCACTCTACCTCGGCCTTATCCATTTGACCCATGACTTACGTGACCCGTATTCATAGGCACACCTAGCACTGACACCACTGATCCCACATCACCACCACTCTGCATTGCCACCGCCTTCGCGTCCCCACACCACCGCAACTATGCGTCCCATTTTTCGTCGCCACCTTACACAGCCTCCTCTACAGCCATTGTTGGATGCACCATCACATACAGATACATTGCTAGATTCCACCACCACTCCATGTACCTATCCCTATCACTCTTCATCCTCATTAATTCCCTTTACTTTCATGGCTTCCACTGGAGCCACTGCTGGCCACACCAGCCATGTTGCTCCGCCACCTCCAGTCACCAGTTCCACACTAGTATTTCCTTCTATGGACCACCGCACCTCCTCTGATGCTTGAAAATCAAAAAATATGTAGATCCAATCTTCTTGAGTCCTGATCTACTCAGATGCAGCATCTTCTCTCAGTTTTCCTCTATCCTAGGGTATGATCGCAATTATAGATACCAGGTAAGTTGAACCATGGCCACAGGGGTCCAATGTCAATGAACACGAATAAAAGGGGGGAGAAAGCAAAAAGAATAGCCTAAGGAATGAACCTCAACCTTTTTTCATGTCAGCATCAATTCATTCTCATTATAATTAAGAACAAAGAAGAAATCAAGAACACTAGCAAACAATCCCCCCAAATAATTTCCCATCACATAATAACAATTGATTCGTGGGCCAATATTTTTTTTTATTGGTCCATGTTCATCATAAAATTAATGAACAGAGAAGAAAAACTCAATACAATACTCTCTACCTTGATTTGGTTTGATCATTGATGAAGAACTATTATCGTGTCGCGTTCGTTGGAGAGATCTATTGAATCCGAGGCTACAACAATTGATCGATCCATGATCCACAACTTCTTAGTAATTCATTTGAGATAATTCTCTAGGGTTATTTCCAAATATCCTCAAGATATTCTAGGGTTATGTGGTTGACCATGGAATTCTAAAATAAGGTAGTTTTTAAAGAAACAAGTCACTGTGTCAATATAATTTGTATTTAAATTATTTAAAGATATTTATATCCTTTTCGATCTTTTTCCCAAGAAGACATGCACCAACCAAAGTTATGTCGCACCTATGTAAAACATCACATTGAAAACTCAATTAAACTATCATATTTCCAATATAAGTCACCATTCATGAGTTTCTATGATTAATAAATATTTTTATTTAATTATTTTATTTACATTTACCTCCTTGGTGACTTTTTCTGAAGATGACATGAAATGACCAAAATTAGCCCTCAATTAGGGTAAATCTATCAATTTAAGCTCACTGGTTCCCTTGGTTTTATATTCTAGGAAACTATTTAATAGGTATTCCACTTTTTTAAACCACATGTGTGTTCATGATATTAAAACTTTAGTATTTTTCAAATTATTGTTCTGGGAAAACATGGACACGGAAACTCAGGCCATCTTAGTGCCTGGTCTTGAAATAAATCCACATAACTTCTAAAAATAGTACATGGAAAAATATGATTCATGACAGAGAAAGAGAAAGTAGATTCATATAATTCTCATGAACTTAAATTTGACGTGTCTTCATAATCAACCTATTCTCTAGATAGTGAATTTGATCAAAGGGATGAAATAAGACATAAATAAATGAAGTATTTATAAAATTGGTGTAATCTTGTATTTTACTTGTATTAAATCCCACTATAATCACATTAAAAAGAGGATTAATGTTTTAAAAAACTCTAGTTCATTGTAACATCTAGTTGATACCTTTATGAAAAATGAAGTTGATTTCAAATCCTTTAAAGATGATTCTATGGAATAAGGAAGAAGGATAAAGAAGATTGTTAAATAATCTAAAAAATAGAATGGGACATAAAATTTCATGATGAACAAATATAATATATTAATAATTAATAATCATATTTTTTTATTATTTATAAAAGTGGTATGATGAATTATTTTATAAGTTAAATCTTGATGATCAATTCAATAATTTTTTTTGAATCTCGATATAATGAAATATCAAAACTGAATTAGAATAATTTTTGTCTCAAAGAAGATGTTTTGTAGTTGAATGTAGAGAATGAAAAAATTATATTTCTTAAAGAAGTTATTCATTTTAAGTAAGAAATTAAAATTGTTCAAGTTCTATAAGGGAATTTTTGTATGAATTAATCATCAGCCGTATAGTGAGATAATAATCAAGATTAAATTTTAAAAGATTAATGTGACTGTAAAGAAATTATAGAAGAAGAGATAATTTTTTCCCTCTGATATCTAAAAATTTTATTGTGTAAACTAAAAATTGAAAATATTATTTGAATGAATCATTCTCTATATATTTCTCTTTGAATGATTTTCTAATCATATTTGGTAAAAGTTTCTTTATATATTTTTTGATGAATGATTACTTTAATTATATTGTGTCATAGTTTTGGTCTTATTAAAATTTAGGTATATAAATACCTCCATTATAATTTTTGAAAAAAAAAGAAATGGTGGAATTTATTATATGTTATTTTATTGGGAATATTTTATATTTATGACATTCTTATCAGATAAGTGTTAAAAAAATATTTTGATAAATGTTGTTGAACAAAAACTGAATTATAAAGATAGAGGAGATAATAATGAAATTTCATAATTGTTTTTAATTAAAAGAAAAGAATTATTTTCTTAATAACTAATGGAATTATATGTATTTCAAAGTTATTAGTATTTCTTTTTCGGTGTTGTTTCTTGTGATTTTGAAAAAGGGGGAGATTTATGAGTCAAATATTTTGAAAATTACAGGACACTTTTTTAAAAATAATGTTTTACTAACATTATATTTACAAATTATTTTAAAATGTATTTGTAGAAGAAAATATACTATAGGATGCATAGATATTTCTAAACTAATGAATATAAATTTTCTAAAATGTGTCTAGTCCATCAAACTGACTACACCTAGTCTATCTGAATAACTATGTCTGGTCCATCAGATTTACTATGTTTTAACCATCAGATTGACTAAATCATATCCACAAGATTGGTTAAGTCTGATTCATTGGACTGGTTGTTTCTAGTTTGTTGGATTGACTATGTATCATCCATCAGTCTAATGATGTTCAATCCATCCAATTGACCAAGTACAACCCATTAGGGTAATTAATTCTAGTATATCAGATTGATGAAGTACCAACCATCAGATTGATAATGTCCAATACACTTGATTGATTAGGTCTCGTCCATGAGACTAGCCATGTTTCTCTATTAGATAAATCTTTTTTTGATCCATTAAAGAAAACTTAATTTATTCCATTGTATAAATAAAGTTAATAATGGGATCATCTGAATTATTTCTACGAAACATAATAATATTAAACAATTATGATGATTATATCAAAATGAAAACAGAAAAAGTCGTACAAAACATACTGGGCTATCAGGATAGATCTTGTTCGAGCCCATTGGAACCAACTCTGAGAATAACAATCTATGATAGTTAGATATTTGTCTTTAAATAATGGTTCATTATAATAGGTGGGAGATGATTCTTTTTTAGCACAACTTTTCTAAATTTTAATCTACTATAACATCTTTTTTTACTTATGGTTTTTTAATATTTATTGATTTTTATTTATAATTAATCTAAGCGAGGATTGTAAATATATAAGAATATTTTTAATTCATATTTTTTAGTCCAACATAGGTTTATATCAAAGGATTTTGGTAATAGTTAGAAAACTGATACCAATATGGAAGATCAATGGATTCTAAGGCTATTAAGAGAGTGTCTATTTAGAGCATTATGATTGTAGGAATTCATACTATTGAAATAAAAACCCTATGGTTAGATTGAAAACTAGAGATACCAAAAGTTAGGGTTTGTTAATTTCATAACTCTAATGGTTAAAGAGTATAAATATTTTATAATGATATTTTTAATTCATTCCTACTTTGGATTTCAGATTATCTTTTATTGTTTTTTAAAAAGTAGTTATTTTCCAAATGTGATTTTTTATAGAAATTTTATTTTACAAAAAAATCATAAACTCTAACATCTCATATGACTTGTGTATTGAATTAATAAAATTTGACGATTAGAAATTATCTTTATGAGATAAACCATTATTTATTGGTCTAGGTTTTTGGTTAGTTTATGTTTTTAAATTAAAATTTACCCCTCTTGTATCAATCTATAAACTCATTGATCCTACAGTTGGAGTTATAAACAAATTTCAATAGAAGGATTCATAAGAATCCATATGAATTCTAAACTGAATGTTATTTTTGGATGAAAAATTGATTACGTGAAGGTGTTAATCCCAACCACCTATGAAATCCATTTAAGAACTCTTATGTATATTCTCTATTGTTTTAATGTTTCTGTAAAATTTTCCATTTTTTAGAAGATTATAAATAGTACTAGAAAACAAATTTTTATCGAAATCCCATATAATACCTCCCCAAAACATCATTGTGAACCTTATATCCCGATAAGATGAAATGGAATGTGGTTATCTATGAAACCTGATGAATTTATTAATATATGTTTAGGAAATAAATTAAAAAGAAATATATTCTCTTATAGAAATTAATTGCGGTGAATTTATAAGAAAATGGTCTTCAATCCAAATAATGTTATATACTTTAGATGTTTTGAGTATTATGATGAAAAAAGTATGTGGTGATATTTTATGATTTCCATTATGGTATGGGTAATGGTTGTAACATTACCTTATAATTTTTCCTCCCATCCTTAACTTTCTAGTATAGAAACCACTGAGATACATAAACTATAATATATCATTTAATTATTTACAATGATAAATACAATTTAATATCTCTATAATTCTTTGTAATTCCATGAAAAATTAATAATGATGATCTATTAGCTTCATTCAAAATATCCTAATTAAATTCTGGCATTGTCGGGATGTATACATGGTTCCTAAAACATATCATTCCATCATAATCATGGTTGAACTCATTAACATTTATCACTATCTTTTTTAGATCCACATATTCCTTTTATTCCTCTTTAATCATCACATAGATATATACTTTGATAATTATTTGAGATAAATAATTTTTCTACCCATCCATGAAGATCTCTAGATCCATCCTTTTCATATCCATAAATAATTGGTCCTTTGTGATCTTCATCACAAATTTTCTAGCATGATCCTTTCACCTCATAACATCTACCACTTTGTTTCCTACTAATGATGTTAACGTATTGAGATGTCATAATAATAAATTGTGTTCTCTGGATTCACTCCCCATTACAATGTACTAGTTAATGTTTGTAGTCAAGAATATCAAAATTGGTAGAGTCCTTTACTGAAATGGATTCACTCCCCATTCCAGTCCTTCTAATATCATGAGATATCCATCTTCACCCACTTGATTTGAGGGATATATAATTTAGGTCCCACCTATCACACAATGAAAAACATATAGATGTATAGGATCATAAATAATTGATCTTATTATAACTCATGAATAAGAAACGAGTTTCATAAATATTTCATTGTATCATAACCAGTGGAAAAGAAATGGGTTCCTAAACATTTCATCAATTAATCATAACACAACCCATGTAAAAGGAATGTGTTTCACACAAATATTAAAATCATATTCATAAAAAATACATAGAAACATTAATTATTATATCATTGGGTCATATCCCCATTATATATTATCTAACATAAAAGGATGTTATCATGGATGAAAAATGCCTTTAAAAGGTCACTTGGATCATTTCATGAAGAAAATCACTTAACCAATTTCATAACACATATTTAATATCTAAAAATTTCATAAATATTAAAAAAATTATTTAAAAAAACTTCGTAAACAATAAAAAAATATTCAAATTTATGATCGGTCATGATGACAGAAAATTCTGCTAATGTTGTTTATATAAAAACTGATTTCTTTCACATTTTCAAAATATAGTAAAAATTCCCTTATTCAAAAAATGATAAGAATATATCTTCAAAACTAACTGTTAAAAAATTATTCGAGGGTAAAAATGAATTTAAAAAATAATATTACAATATTAAAATTTTTTTTAAAAACATTTTTAGAATAACGTGATGTGGAAGAAAATGGATTTTCAACTAAAGAGAGAAATAAAGTCAGTTTTTATTAAAAACGTTATTTTTGTACTCCTGAGTTATTAAAGAGAGAAAAATGAAAGGAAGATATGTATTATAAATAAATAACCATATTATAATAAAACTCATCATACTATTGAGAGGTATAATATAAGAGTTCATTAATGAAACTTAATCATCAACAATCTCGATAAATAAAGATATTCTAACATAAAAACCTTATCAAAAGTATCATATTTATTAATATGTGTTTGAAAATTAGATATAACGAATATATATTTATTAGAAATTTATTATAGAACTATAATATTACATATCATTTCATATTTTATACTCTAACATATTTTTTTCACCTATTTTGTCACGACCCGTCCTCAGGGCACGTGTCGTCACTACACCAAACTCATCTTCCATAGGCGAGGGGCTGGCGACTATTACCAAAGGAAAATCCCCAATAAAAGGGAAGGCATTTCCTTTAATCATGTAACACACACTGTCTGAACACATGTAGTATAAGCAATAAGTACAAATATAGAAAAGAAAGGTGTGCTGAAAGTAAGTGGTCGAGTATACAAACCCAACTGAATAGCAAGTACAAGTATAATAAAAAAGGGAAAACATCTCTTTGATCATCCATTGGGGAATCCTACCTGAAGGGTAGGTACAGATCTCGAACAACTCATCCATGAAGGTATGTCCCGTCTAGTCCAGCTCAGAGCAGCCTCACGTCCGTCACCCTCGGCCTCGATCACTACTGACCATCATCTGCACAGAACACAACAAGGTGTGGGCGAAGCCCGTGTAGGGGTGAGTATAATAATACTCAGTAGGGGATCATGAGACCCCCGAAGGTCTCCCAGAATCCATTAAGGATAAACCACATAAGTAAGATACAATCACAGAGTATTAACCATACCTACTTCGGTATATTCCCAAACATATACCTAAGTTACCAATCATAGTCCGACTCCAACACTAGAGCCCAAACACAACACATTCCACAAAGGAAGTAAAGTCAATCATCTCAATAATAACAACTGAAATTCATGAATCAGCTCACACAGGTATACAACTCATGTATAGGAGGCAGAGATGATTAGTTTTATCCACTTAATCATCTCCTCTGTCGAACCCACATAGGATCCTGGAACAATATCAGCGCTGTTGAACCCACAGAGGATCCCGGTTTAGAAGTCGTCATTTTCAAACCCACGGAGGATCCCAGCACAGACGTTATCCCCGTCGAATCCACGGAGTATCCTGGTACAGTATCGTCGCTTTCGAACCCATGGAGGATCCGGGTACAGTAGTAGGCCCATGTAGGATCATATCATCTCACTCATTGTGCAACGCCCTGACCCCAGTTACCCAGATTCGGTGCATTATTACATAACATTGGCATGATCACAAAAGATCAAGTCTCAAAAGACCGATTATTTTAGTAGCCTTGGAAACACTAGATATATTCATAATGTTTAAATTACATCAATAAGTGAAAAACTACAACAATATATTTTCTTCATATCCCCTCATACTATCCCTGCAGGTTATTCATAAAATACTTCTTTACATCCTGGGAAAATTTAAACATAGAAAAACGTGTGAGCTCAAATTCCCAGTAAAGATAACAATATAGCGGAAACTTTCATAAATAATAATAAACATTTAAGGAAACATATATCTAAAAAAGCCTTTTAAACATTAACTTCAACATAGTATGGAAAAAATAAAGTGAAATAATTCCATTTACTTATTCACATGGATATTCTACTAATCGAATAATCACATGCAATATCAATAACCCCTTTGATAATGATGGAATGCATAATTCAAGACTATCATAACCACATAGCCAAGTCCTCGTGCCAAGACTACAAATAATATTTTTCCAAGGCCTTGTGCCAAGACACTAGTTTGTCTCATGAGACCTACCGATGCATCGAGGAGATATAGCGGGATCCACCCATCACATATTAAGTCCAATGCATTCCCATAGGAAATGGTTCATACATAACATAAACATTTGTAATAATACTAGCATACGAAATGTAAATACTTCATCTATAAACCACGAATGGTATAAGAATAACACATCCACAGTCAAACTCATTACAAAAACATCAAAACAATATGGAAGTTTTGTATTATAATAAATCAACTTCAAATAAACTTAAAATTCATCAAAGGATGTTGACATAGATGAAATAAAAACTATTTGAGAGAAATATCTCTTTTTTTAAATCATTTAAAAGTCACACATTTATTAAGGAAGTAATTTTAAAGATAATTTTGGGTCAAAGTGTCCCATAACACTTCAAAACTTTTGAAAAGATATATCATTTCAAAAAATTCATGTCCAAATAAATAAATCCTTAAAATCATTTTGAAAACATTGGCATTAATTAAAAAGGTTTAGAATGATAAATCTTTAAAACATTTAAAATTCTTATTTTGATAAAGAGTATGTTTCATAAATTCTTAAAATATTCATTTTGAAATAATTTAAAAGTCACATAATTATAAAATAAAACATTTACTTTGAAAATATCTTTATAAGCTTGTAAGGGATTATTCGAAAATTTTATAATGGTGGAAAATTGCCACACCCGCCGAATAAGTAAAAAAACACTCTTACCTTAATTCTGTCAAAAAGGATAAAAAGAACCTTGTTTGGAAAATGACAGAAATATTCCTTTATAAACTTCTTATAAATAGTTAAAAAAGGGAATAAATGACTTTAACCCCTATTCTGTAAAATAGTAAGAATGTTTTGAAATACACTTTCAAGAAATATGGATGTGGATGATAAAGAGATCCCAGTAGATAATTACGTATAAACAACCTTGGATAATGAAGAGATTGTGTAATAACCCTTACCTTGTACTTTTCATTGGTTGGGGGTAGGTTTACCTTCTGTATAATGGTGAAATAATTGTTATTAAATTATAAAATAATCATATACATTATTATGTTATCATATATGATCTTTTAACAATTCTTTGTTAATAATATCTTAGTATTATCGTCGTTTCAGGTGTTACCGTACTCATTTTCTTTTATATGTTTTGTTACGTAAGCCATGTTTTTCATGGATAGGTTTTATCTTATTCATATCCAGAATGATATTAAGTCCTTAAAAATTATTTTTAAATCATCAAATTATAATTATACTTGAATGGATACGATGGAGAATGAATCTCATCGCGTTCGTGGAGATGGTAGTCCGTACGTACGCACGAGCGACAATATCATTCTTTTGATATTAAAATAATATTTAATTCGATGGTAAATATCCTATATACAGAATCATTATCATGTTATATTTTTTATTTACATTAATTACACATCATTATTATACCCATCCAAATAATAATATATTGAATAACAATTACACCACGACGTGGAGACGGTAAGCCGTACGTACGCACGTATGGTGACATGTCATTAAAAGTATGGATAGAATACTGAATATGGTCGTACCATATTTATAATAATATTAGAGTATATAGGAGATACTGGATTAATTATTTTAGAATGATAATAACAAAGAAAGAAGAAGATGAAGAAGAAATGAATTTGAAAAAGGGTGGTGAAAACATTACCTCCTCTTCGTGTTCTTCCTTTTTATTTGATCAAAAGGGATCCATAGGATGGATTTCTGATAAAAATAAGGCCTCTAGGTTTTAGGGAGGGAAGTTGAGAAAAAATTTGGGCATGGTTTGGCCAAACCAAAAGGCTTTGAAGGTGTGAATTAATGATAAGGTGGAGTGCCCTTTTATAAGAGGGGTGAGGGGCACCTTTGGAAAAGCTAGAAATATTATTTTATAATAAATTAATATTCGGTTTATAATGGATCCAAAGTGTATTATTTAAAGGTTAAGGTGGGGATGGGTCGAAAACCACTCAACTAATAGAATTTAGACAGGTTTGGGTCATTATATTATCCTTATCTTTAAGTATTAACTCTTAGTTAATTAATTTCACTTTTACAATGTCTCTTTGTGTTTTTAAATTATATGGTTAATAAACTTACTATATAAATCCAAGAGACCCCCAAGTGGTCCATTAAAGATACACCTATCATGATATAAGTCTATTGGCCGAACCTTAGATTTTTAGAAATTTAATATCAATTAATAATATAATATTTGTTTTAAAAACTCTTTTATGTCAATTTTGACACTATTCGATAATTGATTTTTTTAAATATCATAACAGAATGATTACTTAGAAAAAAGTTAATTAAATAAATCCTAACATGTCATATTAACCTTAAAAATTATTTTTATTTATAAAAAGTCTCAAATTACATTTATTTGGGTATTTTTAATATCAATTTTTCTAATTTTTCATTAATTATGTAATTACTGCATCACCATTGTGTCATAAATAAATTAAATTATTTAATATCTAAAAATTATAAATAAAATACCCTTATCTATTAACTATTTTTATCTTTATAATGAATATTTAAAATCGAATTTATCTTATGTATAAACCTATATTAAAAATGTTTTAATAAATAAACTTTGATTTTAACTCTTTTAACTCTTCTTTGAATTAAATAATAATAAATGTCCTAATCTAATACAAGTGGACCTAAATGATAATATTTTACTCATTGATATTAATCATGTCTCTCGGATTTTCAAAATTCCACTCACAGAAGCGGTAAAATTATGTTTTATGAAAAATTCAGTTTTTTAACTACCACTTAGTGGTTTTACTATTCATCAAAAAATGAATGTTTCCAGAAAAATACCAAAACTTTGTCCTAAAATATATTTGATATTATGAATTCAAAAATGATGTCTATTTTACCAAATTAAAAACATATCACCTGCATTAATTAATTTAAAAATTAATTCCTGTCGTCAAAACAAATAGCGTGTTTTTAAGAGATAATAAGTATGCAAAGATTGACACTTATTTATGTCCGGTTTAATTTTGAAATTATGTAAAATGACCAACATTGTATTAAATGGTAAAAATATATTCTAAATATAATTTAAAACCACTCAAATTCATAATTTATCAATATAAAATATTTTTATTAAAAAAGTTGTTTTTTATTAAAATTTATTAATTTTCACTATTCATCAAAATATAAATTTTATCCGAAAAGGTCAAAAATTTCACCTTATGATAAATTCAATATTACAAATACAAAAATGATATCAATTTTGAGAGATAAAATTTATAAAAATTCGAAAAAGTAGGTATTACTATTCATAACGGCTAGTTTGATTGGTTGTGGTGTGTGTTAGAACTCGAAGTTTCGTACAACACAAACTGCTGTATTATTCAAAGGAAAGCGTACCGTGGAAGCTTATGATGTTTCATTTTAAATTTTTTTTATGCCCCCATTCTAAAAAGTAAATGTATTAATCAAATTGAATATATAAAAGTTTAAAATATTGGATTTAAAAAGGGTTCACTATTTAAATTTGGTAAAAGTGCAATACTGAAAATGAATTTGTTCTTATATTATATCTAAGAAACTCATAATATGGATTCTAAAATTTTAAGGATTATATAAAGTTTAAAATTTAGTTAATAATATTCAAACCTCTTTTGAATGGCTTGTTTGGTAAGTCATGGTGTACTTGAACTCAGTGTTGCGTGTAGTGCAAGTTATTGAATTATTTTTAAGAAATAACACACTATGAAATCATGGGGTGTTAAATTCTCCCCTCCTTCAATAAATTGCGTCCTCGCAATTTGAAATTTTTCTTCTAAAATAAAAGGATGAATATATAAAATATATCTGTGGGAAAACCCACATCGAAAATTGGGTTAATAAAATTTAGTCTTAATAAGAGGAAAAGAGAAATGAAAGGGTCACCACCAAATTATGATATCTATTCGGAAAACATTGGTAGCAATTAGAGACATATAATTGGTGGAAAAATTTAAATATTTATAGATACTGATTGAGGTCATCAATCAACAAACAAGTTTAAAATTTTGGGCCTTAAATTCATCAATCTATGATGATTTAAAATAACATCGGTTCAGCAAAACATATGGTATTCAGATAAAACATTTTTTTTGTTTTATGATCCCTTCACTAAAGTATAAGAATTAATTTCTTCATTGAATAAGGGAAGAAGAAAAATATATACTTGACAAGTAGAGTCTCATCCTTTAACTAAGTTCTACCACAAACTCATCGTTCACTCTAAAATATAATAGAACTTAAAAATAATATTCTATTTATCCTATTCGTATACGGGTAAAAAAATGAATTTATAAATAATCTAGAAGAACCATTAAAAACGACATTATTCAATCCAGGACATCACATGGGTTAATGGTAGGTGATACACCCTTGTCGCCCTTCGGTTGTGGGTTCAAGTCTCGCGGACTTGCCGGACGCGACGGGTTGCCACCCGACCTTCGGGTTGTCCTTTTTATGGCAATCCAATATAATCCAAACTATAACGATCCAAAATAAATCAGTCCAAAATTTACAATGAAGGTAAACATAATGAAGATCCTTTTTTCCACGTAATAACATGTGAACGCATTCATCATGTATTCTTTTAAAACACTGAAACATCCTGAATTACCATAAAACCTTTTTGATTACATTCATGATTCCTTATTCCTTAAAGAATAATAGATATACTCCTTCAATCCAAAAATGTTGTAAACCCCAAAAATGATGTAATATACAAATCATTAATTAGTTTCAATGTAGTCAAGAATATCAAATATAATTTATCAAAATCAATCATGTATTATTCTAAAATCGCTACCTCGGTATCAGAACCATATTATGGTTTATCTTTCTCTCAACCATATATTTTCCAAAAATTTAACCTGCTATTGAGTCACTTTTCTTTGTTCCGCACAATCTCAAGTCCTTAATTAAATAATACTGCAGTACAATCCTTATATACTCCATAATTATTATTACAAGTACATTGTTGATACAACACTCAAATGACATAATCAACATAAGAACTCCAATCATTCATCTTCATCTGTGGTAGTATCATAACTTGATTATTATCCAATAGCATCATTTGTGGAATAGTATGATGACTCGGACATAGGTTCGCATAGTGTCCAAACTCCTTGCAAATGAAGCTTTGTACATTTGAAACCATTTTCTTACCCTTGTAGTCATGTACATTGTGCCCATTTCCTCCACACTTATAACAAACTCCCATTCCTTTCAGGCAAGTTCCAGGGTGTTTCTTCCCACAGTTATCACATATTGGAAAATTCTTCTTTTCCCTCTTCCCTTTGTCAATCTTTCTCTCTTCCATCCTTTTCTTCTCTTGCATCCCTTTAAAGCCATAGGACTCAGTAAACTCTTTACTTATCTTATCAACACATGATATTATTTCTTCATATGATGATAATACATGGGAGACTATTTCTCTTATAAATTCTGGCTTAAGACCATGAAATATATGATCCTTCTTTCTCTTTGGATCATGTCCATTGCTGGAGTTCTCATTCCTTATACTGGGTGTCATTTCTAAATAATGTCACACACTAGATTAGTTTATATATAACAATACCTAATCCCAAACTTGTAAAACACATAACATAAATTAAATAGTTTATGGATATAATCCATAATCATTTAAATTTCTCCTTTGAGGAAGTATATACTCATAAACCCTTCATAATGATTTGTAAAGAAAATGAGAATTATCCTAAGAATATATCCCGGGAGTGTCGTAACCAAGAGTGTAGAAAGGCCCGTTGTCGTGCACCAGTTCCCGTTCGAGTCTAGCTCAAAGCAGTGTTTTCGAGTTTTACCTCTAGGTACATCTGTGCTCGAGCCGCCTCTACCTTCTCATATCCAGACAGGGATGTATTGCTCGAAAAAATCACAAAATTTATACGATACCAAAATTCTAGGAAGTTCATCTATACTAATTCTCAAGGTCCATCTTAGATCTATGTGCTCTAATCGGAGTTTATCTAAATCTAGCTTCCAAGGTTTGTACTAAACTTCCTCTGATACAAACCGTAATGCCCCGACCCTAGTTACCCAAAGTCGGTGCATTATTACATAACATTGGAATGATCAAAAAATATAAAGTCTCGAAAGACCAATTAGTTTAGTAGCCCTGGAAACACTATATATATTCATAAAGTTTACATTACATCAATAAGTGAAAAACTACAACAATATATTGTCTTCATATCCCCTCATACTATCTTTGTTGGTCATTCATAAAATACTTCTTCACATCCTGGGAAAAATAAAACATAGAAAAAGCGGTGATCTCAAATTCCCTGTAAGGATAACAATATAGCGGAAACTTTATAAATAATAATAAACATTTAAGGCAATGTATAACTAAAACAAAAGGCTTTTAAACTTGAACTTCAACATAGTATGGTAGAAATAAAATGAAATAATTCCATTAACGTATTCACATGGATATTCTACTAATAGAATAATCACATGCAATATCAATAACCCCTTTCATAATGATGGAATGCAAAATGCCAGACTATCATTACCACATAGCCAAGGCCTCGTGCCAAGACTAAAAATAAGATTTTTCCAAGGCCTTGTGCCAAGACACTAGTTTGTCCCATGAGACCTACCGATGCATCGAGGAGCTATAGAGGGCACCACCCATCACATATTACGTCCAATTCATTCCCATATGAAAAGGTTCAAACATAACATAAACATTCATATTAAAACTAGCATACGAAATGTAAATACTTGATCCATAAACCACGAATCGTATAAGAATAACACATCCACAGTCAAACTCATCACAAAAACTTCACAACAATATGGAAGTTTTGTATTATAATAAATCAACATCAAATAAACTTAAAATCCATCAAAGGATGTTGAAATAGATGAGATCAAAACTGTTTGAGAGAAATATCTCTTTTTTTGAAATCATTTAAAAGTCACACATTTATTTAGGAAGTAATTTAAAAGAGATTTTTGGATCAAAGTGTTTCATACCACTTCGAAACTTTTGAAAATAAATATCATTTCAAAACATTCATGTCAAAATAAATAAATCCTAAAAATCATTTTGAAAACATTGAAATTAATTAAAAAGATTTAGAAAGATAAATCTTTAAAACATTTAAAATTATGATTTTGATAAAGAGTACCTTTCATAAATTCTTAAAATATTCAATTTTAAATCATTTAAAAGTCGCATAATTATAAAATAAAACATTGAAATTGAAAATATCCTTATAATATTGTAAGGGATGCTTCGAAAATTTTATAACGGCAGAAAATAGCCGCACCCGCCGTATAAGTTAAAAAACATTCTTACCTTAATTCTGTCGAAAAGGTTAAAAAGGACTTTTTTGGAAAATGACGGAAAGATTCCTTTATAAACTTCTTATAAAAATTCAAAAAATGGTATAAATGAATTTAACCCCTATTATTTAAAATAGTAAGAATTTTTTGAGATACACTTTCAAGAAACATGGATGTGGATGATAAAGAGGTCCTAGTAGATAATTACGTATAAACAACCTTGGATAATGAAGGGATTGTGAAATAACCCTTACCTTGTACTTTTCCTTGGTTGGGGGTAGGTTAACCTCCTTTATAATGGTGAAATAATTGTTATTAAATTATACATGAATAATATACATTATTATGTTATCATATATGATCTTTTAACATTGCTTTGTTAATAATATCTTAGTATTATCGTCGTTTCGGGTGTTAACTTACTCATTTTCTATTATATGTTTTGTTACGTTAGACATGTTTATCATGGATAGGTTGTATCTTATTAATATCCAGAATGATATTAAGACCTTAAACATTATTTTTAAATCATCAAATGATAATTATACTTGAATGGATATGATGGATAATGAATCTCATCATGTTTGTGGAGACGGTAGTCCGTATGTACGCCTGAGCGACAATATCATTCTTTTGATATTAAAATAATATTTAATTGAATGGTATATCTTATATACAGAATAATTATCATTTTATATTTATTATTTACATGAATTACACATCATTATTATACCCATCCAAATAATAATATATTTAATAACAATTACACCACGACGTGGAGACGGTAAGCCGTACGTACGCACGTATGGTGACATGTCATTCAAAGTATGGATAGAATACTGAATATGGTTGTACCATATTTATAATAATATTAAAGTATATATGAGATACTGGATTCATTATTTTATAATGATAATAACAAAGAAATAATAAGTTGAAGAAGAAATGAATTTGAAAAAGGGTGGTGAAAACATTACCTCTTCTTCGGGTTCTTCCTTTTGATTTGATCAAAAGGGCTCCTTAGGTTGGATTTATGATTAAACTAAGGCCTCTAAGTTGTAGTGAGGGAAGTAGAGAGAGTATTAGGGCAGGGTTTGGCTGAACCAAAAGGCTTTTAAGGTGTGAGTTAATGAGAAGGGGGAGTGTCCTTTTAAAAGAGGGGTGAGGGGAACCTTTGGAAAAGCTAGAAATATTATTTTTTAATAAATTAATATTCGGTTCATAATGGCTCCAAAGTGGATTATTTAAACGTTAAGGTGGGTATGGGTCAAAACCACTAAACCAATAGAATTTAGACAGGTTTGGGTTATTATATTCACCTTATCTTTATGTATTTCCTCTTAGTTAATTAGTTTCACTTTTTCAATGTCTCTATGTATTTTTATATTATATGGTTAATAAACTTACTATATACATCCAAGAGACCCCCAAGTATTCCATTAATGATACTCCTATCATGATATAAGTCTCTTGGCCGAACCTTATATATTTAGGAATTTAATATCAATTAATAATATAATATTTGTTTTAAAAACTCTTTTATGTCAATTTTGACACTATTCAATAGTTGATTTTTGTAAATATCATAACAAAATTATTAATTCGAAAAAAGTTAATTAAATATATCCTAACATATCATATTAACCTTGAAAATTATTTTTATATATAAAAAGTCTCAAATTACATTTATTTGGGTATTTATAATATCAATTATTCTAATTTTTCATTAATTAGGTAATTAGGGCATCACCATTGTGTCATAAATAAATTAACTTTTTTAATGTCTAAAAATTATAAATAAAATACCATTATGTAGAAAAGCTTTTTATATTTCTAATTAATATTTAAAATCGAATTTATCTTATGTATAACCATATATTAAAATGTTTTAGTAAATAAACATTGATTTTAACTCTTTTAACTCTTTTTTGAATTAAATAATAATAAATGTCATAATCTAAAACAAGTGGACCTAAATGATAATATTTTACTCCTTGATATTAATCTTGTCTCTCTTATTTTCTAAATTCCACTCACAGAAAAGGTAAAATTAAGTTTTATGAAAAATGCTGTTTTTTAACTACCACTTAGTGGTTTTACTATTCATCAAAAAATGAATGTTTCCAGAAAAATACCAAAAATTATGCATAAGCTATATTTGATATTATGAATTTAAAAATTATGTCTATTTTACCAAATTAAAAACATATCAGTTGAATTAATTAATTTAAAAATTAATTCTCATCGTCAAAACAAATAGCGTGTTTTTAAGATATAATAACTATCAAAAGATTGACACTTGTTTATGTCCGGTTTAATTGTGAAATTAGGTACAATGACAAAAATTGTATTAAATGGTAAAAATATATTCTAAATATACTTTAAAACCACTCAAATTAGTAATGTATCAATGTAAATTATTTCGCTTAAAAAAGTTGTTTTTAATTAAAATTTAGTGATTATCACTATTCCTTAAAATATAAATGTTATCCGAAAAGTTCCAAAATTTCACCTTAGGATAAATTCGATATTCCTAATACAAAAATGAAGTCCATTCTGAGAGATTAAATTTATAAAATTTCAAAATGTAGGTATTAATATTCATAATGGCTAGTTTGATTGGTTGTGGTGTGTGTTAGAACTCGAAGTTGCGTACAACACACACTACTGTATTATTCAAAGGAAAGCGTACTGTGGAAGCTTGGGATGTTTCATTGTAAATTTTTTTGATGTCCCCATTCTAAAAAGTTAATTTTTTTAGTCAAATTGAATATATAAAATTTTAAAATATTGGATTTAAAAAGGGTTCACTATTAAAAGTTGGTAAAAGTGTAATACTGAAAATGAATTTGTTCTTACATTATGTCTAAGAAACTCATAATATGGATTATAAAATTATAAGGATTATATAATGTTTAAAATTTAGTTAATATTATTCATAACCTCTTTTGAACAGCTTGTTTGGTAAGTCATGGTGTGCTTGAAATCGGTGTTTCGTGTAGTGCAAGTTATTGAATTATTTTGAAAAAAATAACACACTATGAAATCTTGGGGTGTTACACACTGTCATCCATAGGGTTCCCACACACAGCATGCTCAATTTAGGTAGGGTCCTCTCCTCATGGAATGTGTTGATACATCAACTAAGTTGAAGTCTTGAGTTGATGTATCCCGTAGTTCCGTCTCATCATAAGGAACCCAACGTGACAGATGGCGCATCAATCAGACGCCTGGTCTGTGAGTTATTGGCATTTCTATTCGAGGGGCCCGGATGGTTTTTATGTTCAAACCAACCCGAACGTACCCCAACCGCATCCAAACCTCATGCGGGATATGCCAAAAGATATGCCCATCTCTATGCCTTCTGTCGTCGCAAACGATTTGTCGTTCGGACACCCGTAGCCCAAAGTACAGACGAAAATGTGATTTCGAGTTCCGGGTCCGGTCAGGGGTCCAACCTGGTCTGCGGGTCTGACCCAGTCCGATGGAGCGGTCCGGCCCAATGGGAGACCGACCCGATGGTGGCCCAGCCTTGTGGCAGCCTGGCCCGCAAGGGTGGAACGACCCGGTGGCGGCCCGGACAGCATGGGCGGCTCGGCCCGGCAGGCTTGCCCGCATGGCCTGGCCGGCCGGCCCGCGTGGCCTGGAGGGCCATGCCATGGGGGGGGGGGTGTCGTGCCCTCCGGATTACAAAGGAACCAATGCTAGGAGACAGTTCAGAGTGTCGCAGAACACAAACGGGTCCCACTTTGTGGAGCGCCGTAGGCGGCCGGGTCAGCCGGCCGCCCTCCTCCGTCTGCCACAACCTTTGGCCATTGAATCTCCCTGGCACTGTGTGATGGCGCCATGCCCATACCATTCATCTGTCACGGACTTCGTGACTGCGAATTCTTCCTCTGGCGCGCTGCGATGGCACCGCGCCCCTCCGGCACCGCTGCGGCCCGATCCTCCGCGCGTCGCGACGGCGCTGCGCTCCTCCACTGTCCCTGCGGCCCTTGCGCCACCAGTTCTTCTCGCGGTCTATCTCTGTCATCAAAACATATGATATACCAAAGGGGGAGGGTCGGGTCATGTTCATGCGCACCGAGCCCTCCTTGTTATGTTGATAACAATCGGTATCAAATAATCTAAGGTTTGAATGACAAAGATCAAGAAAAGCATTCAACTCAAACCCCTACCTCAAGATCAGTGATCGACGACGGAGTCGCAGAAGGAAAATGTCATTCGGTCAATGTTAGAGGAGGAAGAGGGTACTCTTCCTTGGCGGACAAGCATTTGAAGGTGATGAAGTCGAAGATGATGTCTACTTTCTTCACGGGAATCGCTTCCCTTTCTTTCCCCGGTTGAAGAATGAAGAAGATGCCGAAGGTTCTTCATGTTCTTCATTGAGAGGATGTTCTCTCAATTTCTCCAAATCTTTACCATATAAAAGAGTTAAGAAAATAAAATAATAGCTTTTACAATTATTTTTTGTCGGAATGAATTCAAAATAATTCAAATAATTAATCAATGAACAATTAATTAATTCATGTGGAGTTGGTACTTAAATGAGGGAAGGAAGGTGATGAATTTCAAAGGTTTCCCCCACTTTATGGAGAGTTACATGGGGGTTAAAGCTCTTGTGGGCCCCAACTAACAATATCCTCCCAAGGTAGGTTATGTGCGGGTGGTCCCAACTCTAACCTCCCCTTGGAAGATTAAACCGCCACAAATATAAATAAAAGTAACATTTTTATTTTAATTTAACTTAATTAAAAATCCCATAAACTAACTTCCAATATCGTTAAAGAGAAACTATGGTGATGGTCTCCCTAAACGAATATCGGCGCTGCAAGTTCAACGGTGCCCTCTATTTTCAATTCCAAGAACCAGTTCAAAAGTTATAAAATCATTCTTGTACTTTTACTGAACGTACATGAAAAAAACATCAGAAATTGATTCTGGACACAACAGGCCTCGAAATCCAGCACCGTCAAAAACTACGGACTAGTAACATTCCCATGTATTAAAACAAAATCCATGGAATTTATGTGTCTTTACATTCTCCCCACATCAAGGCTTTACTTCCCCGTAAGATACAACTCACACTAAAGAAACAAATGGGGGTACTGAGAATGTATCTGAGCCTCCCGCTCCCATGTAATCTTTGGGAGGTTCCCATGCTACCAGAAAATGCGCACCAGAGGTATCGACCGTCCACACAGGACACGCTTCTGTTGATCCTCAATATCCAATGGAACCTCTGTGAATGTTTCCCCGTCATCGATGTCCAGATCCCCATGGTGGATGATGTGGGATGGTTCATGCACGTATCTCCTCAGCTGAGATACGTGGAAGACGTCATGCACCCGGTGCAACTGAGGTGGAAGATCTAGGTGGTAAGCCACCTTGCCTACTCTTCTGAGAACTCTTAAAGGTCTGATGAATCGGAGCGATAACTTATTGCCTCGGCCAAGTCCCTATAGAACTCGTCGATGTGAGACCCATAGAAAGATGTGGTCTCCATCCTCAAACTCCAGTGGTCTCCATCTCCGATCAGCATAGGACTTATGCCTGCTCTGTGCAGTATTCATCTACTCCTGGATGATATGAACCTTCTCCGTTGTAGCCTCCACCATCTCTGGTCCCACAAGTGCTGACTCCCCTAGGTTAGTCCAGCATAGAGGTGTTCTGCAAGGTCTGTCGTACAGTGCCTCGAAAGGTGTCATCCCGATGGTGGAGTGGTAGTTGTTGTTCTATGAAAACTCTACCAAGGGTAAGTGGTCCTCCCAACTGCGACCAATGTCGAGGACGCATGCACAGAGCATTTCCTTGATATTATGAATGGTCCTCTCAGTCTAACCATCCGTTTGAGGATGGAAGGTGGTACTCAAGCGAATCTGTATCCCAAAAGCCTCCAGCATCCCCTTCCATAGTCGGGAAGTGAAACGAGCATCTCGAACAGAGACAACCGTCGATGGAACACCATGAAGTCGTATGATCTCTCATACATAGAGGCATCCCAGGATCTCTACTGAACCCTACTCTCTGATCGGTAGGAAGTGGGATGACTTGGTGAGTCGGTCGACAATCACCCAGATAGTGTCATGTCCACTGGATGTATGTGTATTTCACGTAACGATATCCATGGATATCCCATACCACTTCCACTCTGGGACCACTAAGGGATGAACTAATCATGTTGGAACCTGGTGCTTCGCCTTCAATTGCTGACAAGTGAGGCATCGTGAGACAAACTCTACTACTGCCTTCATTATACTTGGCCACCATTGCTATCTTCGGTGGTCATGATACATCTTTGCCACACCTGGATGTACCGCTAGAGGAGATGTGTGGAACTCCCTCAACACTTCCTCCTGACGTGAAACTGGTACCATGGTACGTCCTCTGAAAACAATGGCATGCTCCCCGCCTTCAGAAAATCCAACAGGTGCCCGCCCTGTGGATATTTGAGCACTTCACGTCTCACAGTAAACGTCCCCTCGTTGTGCCTCCCTGACTCACTTAAGAAGTGGAGGATTGACTGTGAGAGACTATAGAAAGAATGCTCCATCTCTATCTACAAAGGATATCTGCTACATGTCCAACTGCTCTGTCACCTTTCCTAGCAGCTGAATGCTTGTCTCTTACTGAGAGAATCTTCTAAAATTTTCCCCTTACCAAGAGTATAGACTATCTCAAAGTCATAGTCCTGGAGGAATTCAAGCCAACTCTATTGTCTCAGGTTCACGTCCTTCTACAATAATATGTACATGAGACTCTGGTGGTCAGATTAAACTATAAAATGCTCACCCATAAGATAGTACCACCACATCTTCAAGGAGAAGACCACTGCTACTAACCCCAGGTCATGGGTAGCGTAGTTCTTCTCATGTCGTATCAACTGTAGAGAACCATACGTGATCATTTCTCACTCCTGCATCAAGACATACCTGAGTCTGGTCCCTGATGCATCGTAGTAAACTTTGTACCCAATGCCCTCCTCCTATAGACTCAAGATTGGTGCACTAGTCAACCAGTTATTGAGCTCCTGAAAGCACTACTGGTATCTCTCCGACCACATAATGGGTTTCCCCTTCTTCTTCAAGGATGAATGTGGTGCTACAACTCTGTAGATGTCTGGAACAAATGTTTGAGAGTACCCAGCCAGTCACAGGAAACTGCGTACCTTTGTTACACTCTTAGGTGGATCCCACGCATGTACTGCCTTGATCTTCGCTGGATCCACCACAACTCCAGCCTCTAAGATGATATGTCCCAGAAAGTGTACCTCTCGGATCCAAAACTGGCACTTCGAGAGAATACCATAGAGATGGTGCTCTCAGAGAGTGTCCAAAACTACCCGCAAATGGTAGGAGTGCTCCTCCTCGGTAGCTAAGTAGATCAAAATATCATCAATGAAGAGTTACACAAATCAATCATGGTATGGATGAAATATCATGTTCATGAGTCCCATGAACACTACTGGTGCATTGGTTATGCCGAATGGCATAACCAAGAACTCATAGTGGCCATACTGGCATCTGAAGGCCATCTTCTGCACATCCTCATCCCATACTCTGAGCTGTTGATAGCATGGACGATGATCTCTCTTTGAGAACCAATGCTCTCCATTCAGCTGATCAAAGAGGTCATCAATCCTTGAGAGTGGGTACTTGTTTTTCACGGTCACCTGTTTCAGGTGATGGTAGTCGACAAAGAGCCTCAAACTCCCATCCACCTTCTTGGCGAACAAAAACGGGGTTTCCCAGGATGAAACATTGGGTTGGATAAATTCCTTCCCCTAGAAGTACTCCAGCTATACTCGCAGCTCACGAAGCTTAGCGGGAGCCATCCAATATGATGAAGTAGATATAAGTTTCATCCCAGGGTACAGGTAAATGTTGAATTCCACCTCTATGCGAGGAGTTAGTCCTGGAACATAGTCAGGGAAAACATCCGCGTATTTATCCCCCACAATAGGAAAACTCGGACTCCTCACATCAATCGCTCCGAGAATGATGATAGCCAACTAATGTGTGATCAGTTTCCCCCTCCTCTGGGTAAGTCCATCCTGCGCTACAAAGGCTCCCTTCTCGCCGGTGAAGGTAAACCTCATCCCATCCTCGCGGACACACTGCACTTTCTACCTACTGTATTCAATCTGAGCTTCAACTGTGGATAACCAGTCCATACCCATGATGATGTCGTAAGGCCTTGACACCGATACAAGGAGATCCCAACTGAAGCTTTTGCCTCCTAGAGTAAGCTCACAGGGCCGGTTCCAGTGCGTAATCATTGAGTCTTCTCCTGTAGGAACCTCTAGCCGTAAGGATCGAGCCAACGGCTCTGTCGGAATCTCTGAGCTCCGAAAGAGGGAAGCGGAAAAGAAAGAATGACTTGAACCTATGTCTATAAGTACCGTATCAAGGGTGGAGTAGACACAGATATTACCTAAAATCATCTCAGGTGCACCATGGTTGTAGGCGTCGTCTGCCTGAAGCTGAGCCCGCCCCATTCTGGAAGCTCCCTGTGGTTGGGGTGGACCTCGTGGTGGTGGTGGTGGTTGGGCCTCTAAACGTCGTCCACCACCTACTGCTCGGCCAGTTCCTCTTCCACGTTCGCCTGCTCCCGGCAGACCACCATGGTCAAACCTCTCCCTCTGCCTAGGAGGTCCCTCTACTGTCTGCTTCTCTTCTGCATGGTGAGTCATGAAATCATGAGCCATGTGACACTGCCCGTCGCATGCATAGCACTACCTGCTCCTCGTATGGCTGGCTCTATCTCGTGTTCCCCACACAACCAAACTTGTATCCTGGGGTCTCCCACCTGTTGGGCTGGTCTACTTATACTTATGCGACATTTTTCTACTTCTGACTTCAGAAGACTCCTCTATGTGTTGCCCTATGGTGGGTCTCACTGCTGGTGACTGCTCATCCAGAAAACTCTCCACTAGAAGGGCTTGCTCCAGCACCTCCTCTGGTGTCAGGATGCTGAGGGAGATCATCAAAGCCCTGATCTCATGTATGATTCTCTACTGAAAGGTATGGGCCCTGAAGAATGAGTCTTGTACCATATTCGTGGAGTAGCACGAGATGTGGGTAAACCTCACTGAGTACTGACCTATCGTCATGCTACCCTACTGTAGATGCAGTAACTCATGTATCCTCACCGCACAAAGGGTGTCCAGAAAAAACTCTGACCGGAAGAGACTCTCAATGTTTTCCCTGAGTAGTGATGTCTCGTCATGAACCTGGAGCATCAGGCTCAACCATCTGCATGTTGATACATGTAGGAGACTTGCAGCAAGGATCACCATGAGGTCGACTGGTGTCCCTACCAATTTGAAATCTCTCACAACAGCCTCCATCCAATCCTCAGCTGCCTATGGGTCCATCTTTCCCCTGAACCCGGGTGGCCTCTGGCGATGGAACTCGTGCAACACACTCAGACAGTGTGCACTCTCTGTTGCTGGAGCTGGTGGTATCGGTGGCCCAGCGGGTAGTGGTACCGCTGGTACCTCCGCTTTGATGGGACCCTGCATCGAGGCCTCATCACTTGGTGGGCTACCATCTCGAATGAAACTCAGAACCCTAACTGGCTACCTACGTGGGGACATCCTGAAAAGAAATAGGTGCTCATGGTCAAAACAATATACCTGGTGAGCTGAATAAAAGTAATCATGAAGAAAACTTTTCAAAGGAAACACACACTCAATCAGAGTTTTTGTGAACTGAGTCAGAAAATAAGTCAAATCCCATATAAAAGGAATGTAAGTGGGCCAGTATACAAACCAAACCGAAGAAACCGTTCCGTGACTACCCTAAGCCCGCCTTCCATAGGCCAGGGACTGGTGACTAGCACCAAAGGCGAATCCCCAATAAAAGGAAAGACATTGTCTTTAAACCTGTAACACACACCGTCTGAACACAAGAAGTAGAAACAACAAGTACTAATATATAAAATAAATGTGTGATGGAAGTAACTGGGCCAGTATAAAAACCCAAATAAACAAAAAGTACAAGTATAAGTAAAAAAGATAAAACAGCTCATGGATCATCCACCGGGGAATCCTACCTGAAGGGTAGGTAAAAATATTGAACAACTCGTCCCTGAGGTATGTCCTGTCAAGTCCATCTCCGAGCAGCCTCCCATCCATCACCCTCAGACTCGATCACTGCGGACCGTTGTCTGCACAGAACACAACAAGGTGAGGGCAAAGCCTGTGTAGGGGTGAGTATAACAATACTTAGTAGGGGACCCCGAGACCCCTGAAGGTCTCCCAGAATAAACTAAGTATAAACCATTGAAGTAATATACAATGATGAAGTATCATCCATCCCTACTTAGTTATATTCACATACATATACCTATGTTACCAATCATAGTCCGGAAACAACACTCGAGCCCAAACACAACCCATTCCACAAAGGAAGTAAAGTCAATCATCTTGATGATAACAACTGATGGTCAAGACTCAAATCACACAGGTACACAACTCATGTAGAGGAGGTAGAGATGATTAGTTGTAGCCCCTAAATCATCTCTCCTCTGTCTAAACCACATAGGATCCCGGAACAGTATCAGCGCTGTCGAACCCACGGAGGATCCCTGTACAAAAGTCATCGCTGTCAAACCCAATGAGTATATCGGTGCATAAGTCATCGTTGTTGAACCTAGAGAGGATCCTGGTACAGAATTCATCGTTTTCAAACCCATAGAGGATCCTAGTACAGTATCGTCACTGTCGAACCCACATAAGATCCTGGTATATTAGTAGGCCCACGTAGGATCATATCATCTCAGTCGCTGCCAGCCATAGGGTTTCCGCACACAACACGCTCAATTCTTGGAGGTTCCACTCCTCGATCCAATTGTCGATATATAAAATACTATTAATTCTTGAGTTTATGTATCTCGTAGTTCCGTCTTTTCATAAGGAACCAAATGCGAAAGACGACACGTCAATCGGACGCCCGATCTGTGAGTTATTGGCATTTTTGTTCTAGGGACCCGGTTGGTTTTTCGGTTCAAACCAACACAGCCGTACCCCATTTGCGTCCAAACCTCAAGAGAGGTATGCCAAAAGATCCATCATGCTATAGGCCTTTCATCACCACAAACAGTTCTTCGTTCGTACACCCATAGCCCAAAGTACGGACGAAAATGTGATTTCAGGTTACGTGTCCAGAAAGGGGTCGGACCCGGTCCGTGGGTCCGACCCGGTCCGATGGAGTGGTCTGGCCCGATGGTGACCTGGCCCGAGGGCAACCCGACCTGATGGCAGCCTGGCCCGGTGGCGGCCTAGCCCGGTAGGCTGGCCCGTGTGGCCTAGCCGGCGGGCCCACGTGGCTTGGCCGGGCACTTCGCGGGTGGGTGCCCCCCGGGCTTCTGAAGGAACCGGTGCTAGGTGCCAGTTCAGAGGGTCGTGGGACCCGAACGGGTCCCGCCAAGTGGAGTGTCGGCAGTGACCAGGTCATCCAGCCACCCTCCTCCGTCCGCTGCGGCCTTTGGCAATGGATCCTGCCCGGCGCTGCGCGATGGCGTCGAGCCCATACCATCTGTCTGTGGGGGCCTTCGTGGCCGGGACTTCTTCCTCCAGCGTGGTGCGACGACACCGCACCCATCCAGCACCACCCCGGCCCAATACTCCGCATGGCGCAACGACCTCGTGCTCCTCTGGCATCCCGGTGTCGCTTGCGCTGCCGGTTCCACTCGCGGTCCGCCTCTGTCATCAAAAGATATGAACAACCAAAAGGGGAGGGTCGGGTCATGTTCGTGCGGACTGAGCCCTCCTCGTTATGTTGATAACAATCAGCATCAAATAATATGAGGTTTGAATGATGAAGAACATGAAAAGGATTCAACTCAAAACCCTACCTCGAGTTTGGTTATCGACGACGGAGTCGCGGTAGGCGGACATCGTTCCATCAATGTCGGAGGAGGAAGAGGGTACTCGTCCTTTGTGGACGAGCGTACGAAGGTGAGGAAGTCAAAGACGACGTTGGTGTTCTTCGTGGGAATCGATTCCCTTTCTTGCCCCGGTTGAAGAACGAAAAATATGCTGACGGTTCTTCGTGTTCTTCATTGAGAGGATGTTCTCTCAATTTCTCCAAAACTCCGCCAGATGAAAGTGCCAACAAAATAGAATAATAACTTTTCTTATTATTTATTTGTTGGAAAGAATTCAAAAGAATTCAAATAATTAATTAATGAACCATTAATTAATTAATGTGGAGTTGGAACTTTAATGAGGGAGGGAAGGTGAGTAATTTCAAAGGATTCACCCACTTTATAGAGAGTTACAAGGGGGTTAAAGCTCGTGTGGGCCCCACCTAACAATATCCTCCCAAGGGAGGTTATGCGTGGGTGGCCCCACCTCCAACCTACCCTTGGAAGATTAAACCTCCAAAAATAAAAATAAAAGTAACACTTTTATTTTTATTTAACATAATTAAAAATCCCATAAACTAACTTCCAATCTTTTTAAAACACAATTGCGGCGATGGCCTCTATAAGAGAATATCGGCACTGTGAGTTCAATGGTGCCCTCGATTTTCAATTTCGAGCACCGGTTCAGAAGTTATAAAATCAATCTCGTATGTTTACTGAACCTACACGAAAAAAACTTTAGAAATTTAATCCAGTCACACCGGGTCTCGAAATCAAGTGTCGTCAGAAACTGCAGACTCGTAAAATTACCATGTATTAAAAACAATTCCAAATAATTTCCGACTCTTTACTTATTTATTAACAATTTTTTGTTAAAGTAACTGTTCTAGGTGATAACTACATCATTTTTCATGCATGATTGGGTTCGGAAGCCTCGATTGTTATAATATGATCATGGTAACCTCATAAAAAATATTATTAAAATGATATTAATATCATATATATCTTGGATACATATATATTTAGAGTCGTCCATAAAGGTTTGAGAGAGAAAAATTAATTACCCCGTTCTTAGAGACTGTAGGTGGTACCTATGCATGAACGATGCTTCCATATTTTAACGGATGGAACAAAAGAACAATAAATTATAATTCAAACTTATATAATAATTAAAATAACATAAATAATATATTTATTTATTAAATCCATTATTATGATCATCTATGTAATGTCATGATGACAAATGAATCATATCGTTATGTGGAGATAATAAGCTGTATGTACACAAGAGTAATCTTTTCAATTTACATAGGATATAAAGAAGAGGGATAAAAGTTATTCCATAATCATAATAAAAATTAATTATATTTAATATACTGAATTAATTATATTAAAATTTATACCATATATTTATAAGAGTTATATGAAGAAATAAAATTGAAAACACATGGTTAATAGTTAAACCTCTTCATTGAGAACCCTCCTTTGGCTTACACCTTATTCCATGAACGGGTGGTTATTTAGGAAGAAAATAATCTATAATATGTGGTCAAATAAGATAATATGGTATTATTTAGGTGATTTTTGAGCTACAAGTCATAAAAGGTGTTAGGAAAGGAGAAGAGGTTCGCTTTTATGAGTGTGGGGAGAAGCACTATGATAATTATATAAAAAGATTAAAAAATTAACTCATTCATTCTAAAAAAAGATTCAAAATGAATAGAGATTTATATAGAAATAGTTTTATTTATATTTATTATTAAAAAATTAAATTTAGACAGTTTTGGTGTTATTTTTAACCTTATATCTCTAATTAACTTCTTTGTTAACAAATTTTTACCATAAACACAATAATAATTTTTATAATATTGATGAGATATAATTTTACCTATAAGGTATAATTTGGCTCATAAATGGAAAATGGATGAAATGTTAGACCATATATTATCCACATTTTCCACTTTCAAAATTTTAATGAGAAATATGTAATATAATAAAAAAAATTCATAAAATATCATTAATATTATTTTGGAGAATATTCATTTAATATGACTTTAATGAAAACACCAAAAATTTAATTTAGATCCAAAAGATCAAAAAAACTATCATATTTTATATTAATATATACAATTTATATATGAAAATAATTTAACCACATTTTATCGATTTTATTATTTTTAAAATGATTTATTTTATTTTCCTTCAAACTGAATAAATATTATGTTGACATTTTAGAATAATTTATGTCAACTATTATATTACTAAAAAAATAAAAAATTAACCAAGATACAAATATTAATTTATCTTTAAAAACATTTATAAATAAATTTATTCTTATAGAATAATTTTAGAGATATCAAATTCCGAATAGTGAGATTTTATATTTATTTATTTCTTAAATTAATATCAAGGTCATAATTAATGAATTATAGAAACAAGTGACTGTATGTTCTAGAATTGTATAGAAGTGGATGAAATCAACTCATAAAATAGGATAAAATAATTTGTTATATAAATTTTAAAGTCTTATCCCAAATCTTTAATCATATTTTACCCATATTACACTTAATTGAGTGATAAATATTCACTATGGTTACTAATCAAATTGACAGAAACATAATGGGGATCTATTAAACAAATATGGTCCCCCATAATAAAAATATGGAATAAATTATTCATGATAATATTTATATAAGTGTAAGAAATTAAATTTTAAAATAAGTACCCCAAACTAGAAGAAAACATTTTTTAGAATCATTATATTTTTAAGCATAAAATTGGATATATATTGTTATCTCAGGCCTAAAGACATTACATGAATGTTAAAACATTTTATTGAATATATATTATATAAATTTAATTAAAATAATTAAAAAATAGTTTTTATTTCAATTTATTCAGCTAAATACAATAGTAAATGTTTTTTAGAAAATCATCTCTTTTACTTTAAAATTATTTTATTCTTATTTCTAATCAATTGATAACCAATAAATTTATTGTAAACCATTTGTTTCATAACATATTGATTCTTATTAATACACAGAAACTTAGTGGATATGTTATAAAATATACTATATTACTGTTTATTTAGACTAAGGGTTGTGTGTCTCCCAAGATATTGATGAAAATGTATTTGAAGAGAAATATATTATAAAATATCACGGGGTTACAAATTCGATAACTTTTATGGAATAATTAATATTTAATGATGAAAAAAATTATAAAATATTTTTATTCCTAAATTAATTATTTTATACGTAATAGTATACATTTAAAAATATAATGAATAATTTAAAATCCTATATTTAAAATTTAAAGAAAATAAGTTATATTTTTTTCAAAAATTATTTTTTGTGAGTTATAAATTTATCATTTTATAATTTTTTTGATCATTTATAGAAATTTTTTGTCATAAAATTGGTTTCATATTTGGAATTTGAAGTTTAAATATCCTAATAAGGGGAAATTTATTTTTAAGTGAAAAAATAAAGTATATATGTAAAAATTAGTTACCAAGGGAAAAGACAAAATGGTAAAAGGGTTAAATCAAAGGGTAAACGACCAAAACAATGTATCCGAATGAGTGTTCAATGAATTTATCAAAATTTATCCATCCTATCACAATTAGTTTCAAATTTATATCCACATTCCATGTCAAAAATTATTTCATTTTAATATTAATAAATTATATTAACAAAAATTTCATCCTCATCACTGATAAAACACACCTTACACCACCCCTAAAATAAACAAATTGAATTATCACAATAATAATATCCATATACATCCCAAAAAATCATATTCCATTTTTCAGAGCTTCTATTACCTATATTTTCCAAATATCCCTTATAATAATGAGGATTTCTAAGATGAAATAAAATTCATCTATGAAATTAATTTTTCTTCTATAATCATTGATCCATTTTTCATCATGAAATTCATAAATTTATTTTCAAAATTCTATTAAAATTAAATATTTTATATTATTATACTGAAATGTTGTCATATTAATGGAATAACCATTATCAACTAGTCTCATTTTTTTATAAAATTTAAAATTTCATTGTTTTTTTGTTCGGACTACCCGATCCTTGAAATACATGTTTCATTTTTCATGACTACCATACATGGATAGCTAAAAATATTTAATTAATAATTATTATATTTGTTTCATCATTAACAATATGAAAAGATAAACCCATTTCAACCATGTATCTCTTCTATGTAAAATGAAAAATCATTTATGTGTACTTGTAGACTACCATGACCATGGAATGATGTATTTTATTTTTTAACACCACCCTAAAATAATGATTATAAGAAGGTATAAAATTTTTTAAAACTATATTTAATAAATAATTATGGTTTTTTAAAATTTATATTAATATTTACCACATTATTAATATACATACTTTCAATTTGTATAATTAACGAAAAAGTTCATCACCTATTCTATCTTAAAAAATCATCAATAGAACTCTCATGGTATGAAATTTGAACTTTATAAATCTTTTTAAATCATTATTATATAACATTGGATAGTATATGAATAATATACATGATATTAGATAATGGTATTTGACATATTCATTTTAAAAAATATGTTAAATAACCAAAATCAAAAACATATGATTATGATGATAATCTATAAATAAAAAAATTTATAATAATGATTATAAATATTAGGTAATAGATATTAATAAGGTTATATAATATTTTATTAATATGGTAATGATTATTATACATGTGGTTAATGAGCATCAATTGAGGATAGGATTAAATGTAAGTGTTTTCATCTCAACATCCCTTTATTGGGGCCCAATTTCATATTTTCTACCAATTCATAATATACAAGATGTAATTAAGGCCCATTTGAATTATTTAATAATAAAAACCCTTAATATCATTATTTAAAAACCCATTTATAATATCTCTTTCACGTTATTTTAATTTTTATCAATTTCTCTTTATTGAGGCATGATTTCATATTTTCCACATATTCTTCCTCTACATGGTGTAATTTCTAAATTGTTTAATTATTTATTCATAAAAAATTATTAATATTATTTATATGTCCATTTTCAAATATCTCTTTAATTTTCTTTTAATTCACACATTACTCACAGTATAGGGGTTTTCAACTTAATTTCCCATTATTAAGGTACGGTTTCATATTTTTCTGATATTATAATTTTCCGTGATGTAATTTCAAACCCATTTAGTTATTTCAACACAAATAAACATTAACAATTTTATTTAGAATTGCATTTCATGATTGTTTAATTCATATTTTACTAATGTTTTAAGGGGTGTTCTCATCTCAATTGTCCTTATATGAAACATTTTAAATATCAAAAACTTGTTTTTTAGGATGTATATAATATTATATGAAATATTTTTGTCATAAATTTCTTGAAATTAATTGGATTTCAAAGTTCATATCAAGTTCTATATGTCATGAGTAATTTATATATGTATTACTAATGTTTTGAGGGATTTTTTGAACTCAAATATTTTTTCATTGAGTTATAAAGTCACTTCCTAAACATTATTCTTATATTTTAGTTTCATCCACCATATGATTTTATTATATGATATTTTATATTTCCCTTTGGTGAATTTTATATTTCCAACTCAAATCTTTGTTCCTGGTTATTTATTTCTCATAAAAGTGTAACATTGTTTGGAATTCTTCCCATCATCTTTTAAGACTATTTCCCCTACATATCGATATTATTTCTCCCATACAATGCTCTACTACTTTATTTTAATATTTTAAAATGTATTAATTTTTTTTATCTTAATATTTATCTCTAATCATTTTTAAGAAGATGTTTTTAAACCTTTTTACTATGTGTGATTCAATTACTGTATTTCTAAAAAACATTGAAGTGGTTTTTCCTTTCCTAGTCATAAATTTTATCTTTCAATCCACATTTCCAAAAATAAACTTATTTTTATTAATTAAAGGATATATTATTGATATTTTTTCCAAATAATATTTGAAAAAAAATCATGTGAAATTCTTGAAAGAGAATGTTGAAAGTGTACTATAACTTTATTTCTTTCCAATAATGTTAAAATTATTTTGTAAAATATCCTTTAGATGGTTCAGTTAAATTTTCCTCTATATCTCAAAAATATATTAAACATTTAGGGTAATGTTTTTATTAATGACATTCAAAATACCATTATAAAAAATATTTTTTGGTGATTGAATTTGTGGTATGAACTGATATAAATAAAGAGTTCATTTTTTGTTATATTATTTTAGAATGTTTTGAAACCCATTTATTATAATATATTTTTATGATATGTAGATATAAATGATTATTATGAAATGGTTGGGGTTTAATATTTTCCTCTAAATCATTGTTTGAGGTTCTATAAATCATGACCAAAAAATGGTATGTGAGATATGATTCTCGAGTCACTGATAATCTGCAAGTAATGATCCATCAGTCACTAATATGTCATAGAGTGTAATACCAAAGACAATATATAATGGGTTATAATATTTTTATTCCTTAACAATAATTTAGTGTTTTTATATGATTATTTTTGTTCAATAGTTTCTTATTATTCTATGTTTCCATGACATGCTATAATTTTTATGTCATATTCCTATGATTATGATCCATGGATCATATTTATTTTAACGTGTTTCCAGACACTTATTCAATGATATATGTTTTTTCATTTGAGATTACAAGTCTTTATGTCATGACTTATGGAAAACTATTATTATTCCATGATTTATTTAATAATATATTTTTTCTATGCACATTTTTTCTCATAATCTTTTGATCGAACTGTTGATGATAAGTTGACAAGATTCCCCTTATTGATAGTTAAAGATCACCTATTTCTCATGTTTTTATTCTCCATGTTATGAATATGAGTATAACTTTTGATAGCTTTATTAGGGTTTTAATTATGGTTCAAATATGGATAAATGTTCACATGTATTATAAAATAGGATACTTATTTAACTTATCATAAAAGAAACAAAACCTTAAAATTGTAATATTGTGATATTATTTGTGAAATGTAATGTCTAACTTATTCAAATGATATATGAAATGATATATATTTCTTAGTTTACCCAAAAAAATATTATTTCCTATGAATAGTTAAATTTCTATAGTACCCTCCATAGTAATCATACTAATACAATTCTAAAGTGTTGCTATATTATAATATAAATTCACCTCTTATCGGGTTTGAACCCAATTTTCCTATAGGATCATAGGGATAAATTATCTCTTATTTAAGACACAAACATAATTAAATATATATTAAACCTAATGAAATTAAATACCAAATAGATTTGAATAATATTTGTGTTTAATACACCTTTAGGTGTGGTTGTTTTGACTATCTACATCTGAACTTTCATAGTTGTTTAACCCTAATTAGAATGTCGGATGAGTTTATTTTATAAAAACCACCACATGATTGTTTTCTTAATTCCCATTAGTAGAAACTGGTTTTAGAGTAACCCTTTAATAAATTAATTTATTAACCCAAATTCCAAAATAATTGAAAAGTAAAAAGGTGGTAAGAATAATTAGTATGGTGTCTCCTTATATTTTATAGTACCTTTATCCCAAAAGTGTACTTGATATAGTTCAATAGGTATTGACTTCTGTACAAGTCTGGAGGATTATTCAAGTTGTCGATCCACCACTAGGGCAATTTCATGCTAATATTTTAAGGCTATATTTAGAGATTTTATAGCATATACATCAAGAATATAGTTAGTAAACATATTTTTTTGAATAAATTTGAATGAAGAGGAATTTTAATTTGATTCTCCATAATTTTAAAGAGCATTCATCTCTATTTAATCTTGATGATCCAATAAAAACACTACTATTTCAAGTAATATTACTATTATTTCTTTAAATATGGCTATATATCCATTTTACATACTTTACAGGGTTGTATATAGCATGTTAAAATTTTAATATTCATAATAAATACAATTAAAATGTGATTTCAATAATGGGAAATAAAAGGAAACATGATCTAGTGAATGATGTACTCCCTTAATTCTAGTGTAAATTTCATAAAACATAGTGTTTACTAAATGGATTATTTCTCAATAGAAACAAATTGTGATATATTTTATCATCGTTTTTATTTTAAAAATTATATTATTTTATATAACAACATAAATATTGAAATAAGTTAATTTAAAATATTCTTGTTATAAAAATAACTTTTTATCAATATTTTTATTATTTTACAAGAAATATTATGGATATAATTTTATTAGATTCATAATTAATATCATATAATTCCAAAATTTATACGTAACCATGATTAATTTTGTTTCAGAATAAAAAATAAGATTATTAACATGTATATATAATGTAAATTAATATCTTTAAGATGAATATAATAATTTATTAGTAGTAAAATACTATTTCATGGAAAATATAAATAGTTTTTAGTAAAATATTAATTTGATAAATGTATGTATATATATTAATTATAAGAAATAATTTTTTAGGAAACTAAGACACTATCATAGGTAAAATGTTATGTGATTATAATTATAATAAGATAGAAATTGATATATTTTTGAAAAAAATGTTTAATTTTTATAACTTTTTATAAAATAATTATAGATAAATTATATAAATATATTAATAAATATATTGATAATATAAATGGAAAAAATTAAAATTAATGGATTGTAAGAGGTTTAATAGAATTTGAGTTATATAATTTAATAGTTAAAATTTTATTACGCAAAAAAATAAATTTTTGTAAAGGTAACATTAATTTCATACATAAATGTATATTCTCAATAACATTAAAGTTTCAAAGATGCATAATCGTCATATGATGAACATATAAGGGATTCACTAGAGTTTTAAAGGGTTTATTAGGATATGTACTCAAATCTATGAGATACATAAAGGTTGGTTCTTACATATGTATAGGTAAGCACCTATGTCCATCTTCTTGTAAGGTAAGTTATGAGTTGTGTAAGGGAAATACCTGGCTATGTAAAGATAATTATAATGATACCATAAGGTTACATCCATGTTGTGTAAGGGTATACCTGAGTTGCATAATGGTATACTAGAGTTTTGTAAGGGTTAAAAATACCTCATTAAAAGAAGTCAGAAAAAAAAATGCTACTTAAGGCTTATGACCACAATTTAATAGTAAAAAATGACTCTTATATGGGTAACTTTCTCAATATATATGATATTTAAGGATTACAATATGATACATAAGGGTATAAAAACACTTATATGAGGGTAAAATGGTAATAAAAAATCATATGTACTTTTTTATGTTGTTTCATTAAGTATTTTCAATTATATATTTAATAATGAACTTGTTATATGATAAATATTTCTGTAAATAGGATTCCAATGTTTCAATGAATAAAATAAAAAAATACCATAAGTTCCTTTTTATACATCATGAAACCTCAGTTCACATTGTGTAAAAGAGTCTCACTGGTTTTCGGACGTTTTGAACCTAGTTGTGATTCACGTCGTGAAGTCTGTATGAGAAGCATCCATTACCCATCATGAGTAGGAGATACATTTCATGAACCACTTGAATGGAAAATATTCTCTGATGTTTCAGCAAGAAAGATGATACAAGTCGTGATACAATTATTCACATCATGAAATCAGCCAAACCTCATATCTCAAACAAGATACACACATGATATGTGAAATATTTAAAAATTGTGGACATATAAATAGATTCATAATTAAACAATGTGAATCCAATTACACATCATGTAATTTTTCACCAATAAATAAAGCATCCTGACAATGGTTTTGGGAGAGCTTGCAAGGAAGAACTTTGTTCTGTTTTTTGTTTCTTTCAACTTTCCTTCTATTCCCTTCCCTCTAAACTCAAATCTCTTCATTGTTTTCATTATTCTGTTTAAGTAAAATTTTGTGGATCATTTTTCATCATTTTCATTATTCCATTTTCACATCACTGCTGTTGTTAATCATCAATAATCAATGAATTCATGTTAAATCCATTTATGTTGTTATTACAAGTAAGTACATTATTGAATTTTGATTTTTATTTCTTTAATAACTGATTTCATCCTCCCCCCTTTTGTGAATCTAAATCATTTCATGTGTATTAAATATTTAAATTAAAATGTTCTTATCATGTCAATCACAGTTTCAATAATTCATTTTTTGAAATTAATTCATATCATGAGTGGATACACCACTAAGGGTAGGGATCGAGAGTATGTGTATCTGAAAACATAAAAAATATTTAATTATTAACTTCATAACCTTAAGAGACCATAATCAGGATATATGTTAATTATCTTTCAAATTCAGTAGAATATACTGTACCAAAGGGTGTTCAATTGAATGAAACTATCATAGTTGGTATATATTAGGCTACGACCAATATCCTAAAATTATTTATGTCTTCGAAGACAACGTTAATGCATCTTGTTTTTCACTATCTCCGGACCACGGAATAGTTACCTCATAGGTAGAACTAGTTGATTTGACCAAAGTAAACTAGCCAATTCCTCTTTCTTCCCATCATAAATGTTATGATCCCACCACGTTAGAATTAAGACCATATTTTCTACAATCACCAAAAATTTATTCTGATCCCTCTCTCATTATTGAAGAAAACCGTCAACTCTTAGATATAGAACTCCCAAACTCAAAGCAACTAGAAAAAAAACCTACCTCAAAATGTATTTTTCCATTAATTATCAGTGCAAGCTTATGATCCCCATGGGATTGACTCTGGACTTCTACAATATTATTCTTTAGTAGTAGGTAATGTTTGGAAAAACAAAAAAAATTATAATCTGACCATAGCCCGCATGAATTCAACGACATGTGTAGGCGTGTCAAATTTTAGAACTGTTTTCAGGGAAGCAACATTATATTTGTAATGAATTTGGAAAGGATACCTAGGATTTCATTTATATGACCCCCTATATTATTACTTTATAAATACTCCCTTACATCTATGATTCATGCTATATTACATGTACTAAGTTCTTTCAACTCACTCAAAGATTCTTGAGATATAAGAATAGCTAGCCTTCCATCTCGAGATTGAACGGTACCTTCTTTCACACCACCGGTCAACCATGGTCGATCAACACAATCATGTGGGACCAAACCCACCAAACCCTTTGAATAAGAATCAATTATTTACTATAGAGAACCTAGAACATCAAGACAGAACCATTAAGGATTATGTCCTGCCATCAATCCATGGCGAAACACCAAGAATTCTGCATCCTCTACACCAATCCCACGCTTTTGAAATCAAGAAAGGACTCATTCATATGATCCAAAAAATGGGAAAATTACGTGGAATTCAGATTTAAGATCCCCATGATGATATCTACAACTTCTAGTAAGTTTTGGGATACCTTTCAAAACCATGGAGTATCATCATATGCAGTTAGAAACTACATTTTTCAATTCTAACTAAGAGACTAAGAGAAGTATTGGATCATAATTCAAGTTCCCGAGTTGATAACGACCTAGTATGATCTCTAGAAGATGTAATAGGAAAATATTTTCCACAAATATAGACTTTGAAGCTCCAAAAAAACATTCAAAACATTGATCAGGAAGACAGAGAAACTTCATGGGATTTTTTGGACAGATTCAAAGAGCTAATAAAGAAGTGCCCACACCATGGACTGGACATATCGAACCATCTAAAAACCTTCTACCAAGGTTTCCATCCAATTGCACAAATAGTCGTTGATGATTCCATTGAGGGAGGATTGATTTTTAAAATATTAGAAGCCAGAATAGCCATTATAGATGAAGTCTCACACAATTCCAGCCTATGAAAAAATGATCGTTGAGAACCTTGGTGTGGTATACAACAAGTGGATGTGAATACAAGACTATCATCACAACATGAAGAACTAACAAAAAAGATAGAATCATTTTAGTTTTCTGCTACAAAACCCCTCCTACCCTTGTGATAGAAATACAATCAAGAGAAATGTGTGCTGGTTCGAACTTATATCAAGACTACAATGTATGAGTTAAAGAAACTCAAGCTCAAGATTTTAAATACATCAATTAAAATCAAGAAAACCCACCATTCCAATAGAAGCAATATTACTATTAGTAGATGTTGGATTAGCACCCAACTCAAAACAACAAAATGTATAATCATCATTGAAGTGTCCAAGAAGCATTTTCAAATCAAGTACCACCATGGGATCCTCTTATGAACCATGTTTCAAGACCTCAATAACAATGCAGTAGCAACCATTCCCACCATGAGAAAAGTTTATGTTTCAATTAGCTCTACCTAGGCCTCAACATCAACACAATCCTATCCAATTTAACATAGAGAACCCCATGGATAGGATTGCTCAAAAGGTGGAATAGTGAATGAAGAGTTAAAATATAGAGATGTAGAGAAAATTATTTTCCTTATGTAATCTCAAAGTTCAAATGGGTCAGATCTTAAAGACCGTGTCTAAAATATTACTAGGTACTTTACTAAGTAATATAGAGACATACCAAAGGGGAGAAACTAAGGATGTAGTGCTAAGAAGTGGAAAGATCTTGGTCTGTCAATAACCTAGAGGAAGAGATGAAATAAAACATGAAGAGCCTAAGAATAAACCACCAGTAGAAGAAGATGTTGAGAAAACTACACAAGAGAAACCATAAAAATCATCACCAGCTTTAGAAACCCAAACACCTGAGCACCCAAAGATACAATTTTATGTTTCCCAACCACCATACAATATGTCTCTTCCTTTTCTGAAAAGAGAAATACAAGGAAAATTAGATGCACATTATAAGATGTTCCCATAAATGTTCAAGCAGATGTATATCAACATACCCTTTGTAGAATAATTTTCTCAAATGCCCAAGTATTCCAAATTACTAAAGGAATATCTTTCCAAAAAAAGATAAAAATGGAAGATCTTGGCATCATTATAGTTAATTAAAAATGTTCTATTGTTTTTTAGAAAAAAAAATATATCATCAACAATCAAATACCATAGAAGTTTCTCAATTCCATGTGGTATTTGAGAATGCATGTTTGGAAGAGCTATGAGAAATCTTGTAGCACGAATCAACTTAATTCTAATGAGTGTATTTCTCATGTGGGGACTCTAAGAGCTCAAAAAAAACTCAAGTAGAACTACAAATTGCATATCGACCAGTGAATTATCCAAGAGGAATTCTCGAAGATGTTTTAGTCAATGTTGTAAAATTTATCTTTCTAATAGACTTTCTGGTTTTCAAAATGGAAGAAAAAGTTGGCAACCCCATTATTCCTAGAAGACCATTATTAGACGCAAGAAAGGCTCTGATAGATGTGAATCAAGTTTGTCTGATCTTACTAGTTGGAGAATAACATGTAGTCTTCAATTGTGTCCAATATTCTAAAAAAAAGAGGATTCCATTGACCGTAAAACCATTTCTCTTACCCAATAATGAAATGAATATATGAAAATCAATGAAGATAGTGAAGAATCACTCTTATATATAGAATAAGTGTATGATTTTGAGGAAGTAAGATTAAATAAACCTCTCATAAGAGAGAGATTTATACACTTTACCCCCTTTGTTATTCAACCAATAGTACTAGAGTCTAAGTCTCTACCCACTACCCTTAAGTAATCATACGTAGGAGCTTCAATATCCCTTACATTGATCATATACTATGAAATATATTAGGAACAATAAAAACAATTGGTTAAAGTATTGAATATTAATAATCAGTCAATTTCTAGGGGAGTGGGATAAATTAATAGAATCAGTTCGACTATATATACTCATTATATTTTACTTCATAAATATTGGAAACCCAGGCGTTGACTTCAAAAGTGGATCACACCACCCATGAAAGAAGTTGTAAAAAAATAAGTACTGAAACTTCTAGATGAAAGAATGATATTTTCCATATTTATTAGATTATGGTTGATCCCACTACAAGTTTTCCTCAAGATAGGTGGACTTATAGTGGAGAAGACTGACGAGAATGAATTAATCTCAACACGAACCATCAATTTTTGGTGAGTTTGTGTGGATTATATAAGTATAAATGAAGTAGAAAATAAAAAATAATTTACTATTACCCATCCTGGATCAAATTTTGTAATGACTTGTAGGATATGAATTCTAATTTTTCGTAGATAGATATTCAGGATAAAACAATATTGAAGTCAACCCAACAGATTACCCATTGACCAAATTTACATGCCCATTTAGAACCTTCTCTTACATGAGCATGTCATTTAGAAAGTGTAATTATTTGAAAAAATTATGAGATTCATGACACATATTTTCATGATATTGAAGAAGAATTATTCTAAATATTCATGGAGGACTTATCTATCTATGTAATATTGTATCAAGTCTGCCAGAGAAAACTATAGATATTCCTATGACACTATAAAGAAAAAATCATATTCCTAAATTGGGAGATATTTCAATTTATGGTTCATTGAGGCATAGTCCTCAGACATAAAATTACTAAATACGGAATATAAATCAATCCATCCAAGATGAAATTCATCTGGGATTAACCCAAACCTACCACATTTAATGGTTTAAGAATCTTTCTAGGCCATGTTTCATTTTACCAGTGATTTTTCAAAATCATTGAAAAGGTATCATGAACATTGAAACGCATGTTGTCAAAATTAGTTATATTTGATTTCATTGAGTAATGTCATAAGGAATTAAATACATTGAATAAGAGACAGATAGCGTCCCTGATTACCATTTCACCCAACTAGGATAAGGAATTCGAACTGATGTGTGACACCAGCAATTTTGTTGTTGGCGTTGTATTAGAAAAATGAGTCAGTTACATCTTATGTCCTATCTACTATGTCATCCATACAATAAATGATGCCAATGTCAACTGCACAACTTCATAGATTGAACTCTTAGCTGTTTTGTATGACTTTGAGAAATTCTGTTCGTATCTGGTCTTGTCTAATGTGATTGTGCACACTTATCATCTGATCCTGAAGTATCTAATGAACAAGAAGGATGCCAAGACAAGGCTGATAAGATGGAATCTCAATAGGTAATAATTTTATATTGTGGTCAATGAAACAAAAGGTACAGGGAATGTGATCACTAATCACTTATCTCGACATCCTTTTCCCATCAACAAGGACAATAATGATATTGATATCGAAGTTAAATTACGTAATGAAACACTATTCAACGTTATATGTAAATAGTGGTATTATGATATTTAAAATTATCTCTCAACATGATTCTTGTACCAATACCATTCAGATCAACATAGGAAAATATTTTTAGAGAAAGTGTAACATTTCTACTAGGATGAGCCACTATTATAAAAGCATTGTGTATATGTATTATTGTGATGTTGCATTCATGAAAATAAAATCCCAAATGTGATAGAAATGTTTCATACATCACCAATAGAAGGAGACCATTAACCCTACTGAACTATATCAATGATTATATAATGTTTACATTTTTGTGCCATGAAATAGCAAGACACGAGGGGATTTTTTTCAAAAATGTGATAGGTCCCTAGGAACTCGTAATATTGGAAGAAGGAATAAAATACCTAAAAATCCCATAATGGAAGTCGAAATAATTGATCTATAAGTAGTATAATTCATGAGACCATTTACCAAATCAAATGTAATTTCCTACATTCTATTTGGAATTGGCTATGTCTCAAAATGGGTAGAAGCTGAAGCAATCTCACATGACATGGTGAAAGTAGTCATCAATTTTCTGAAAAAAAAATTATCCTCAAGTTTCGGTTTTTTAGATTACTCATTAGTTATTAAGGAAAAAAATTTACCAACCAAACAATGAAAGGATTTCTTGAAAATTAAGGAATACATTAGAACACAACAACTCCATACCACCCACAAACAAGTGGGAAGTTGAACTCTCAAATAGGGAGATCAAGAAAATCTTGTTGAAAAATATAGCGACCCAGCCTTTTCTTAAATTAATATTACATCATTTCAAAGATAAACAACATAATAGTATTACACATGTAGGATCCAGAGGTTTAGTGTCTTGGGAAAACTTGGACTACACATAACAAGTTCACCATCAAGCATAAAAATTCATTTAATCTCTTCTTCTATAGCTTCTTAGTAGCACTTGTCCTCTCCTTAGTACATGTAGCCACCTGAGGATATACATCAAAAGGGGTGAGCTAAAATCCCAGTAAGGGGATAGATAAGAACAATATAGCATGGGGTGAGCATAATCATGACATAGGAAGAACATGTTGAACATGAGGGGAGCATAAACAATAAACTTGAAATGTGGCAAAGCATAAAAATGAAACATCATTTCTTAGTGGTTAACTACCACACATAATTGTGAACAAATCTAGCATCATGTTCACGCATAATTTCACATTTACTCATGAGATTCATCACTTTACCCAATGCATTGGAGTGCTATATAATTATGGGCGCACCCGTCACATTTAAACATTCATATTGCGCTATATAATTCCGGGCGCACCTGTCACATCATAACATTATCATTATCATTCTTGCCACATAGAACACATATCAAACATGTACATAAATAACCCATGGAAAGGAATGGGTTTAATCTCATAATAACACATTCATAAGCTTTGGGTTCCCAAAAGAAAGAGGGAACAACATACTTGATATAAGAACCATCAACCTTGAATGAGAGGTAAAAGGTGAGATCTTGAAAGAAGAGTTCTTTTGGAAAACATTTTGATGGACATAAAAACCAGTGAAAAACATGTATATTCCAGAAAATTCAAGTAAATGATGAACAAATGTTCTTTGAAGAGTAACCACATCAAAAATCGTGTGAAAGAGGGAGAACCCGAAGGAAGAAAATTGGGTTCGAGATTTCCCCTTACCTGGTACTCGAATGACTCCTTCTCTTTAATGTACTATATAATGACATTATATTCATTAATTAGAAATTAAAGAACATTTTATACATTAATAGGGTTCATTCTGGTTTCATTATTTCATATTATGTTCCTTTGGATGACTTATAGAGTTTAAAAACATTGATCAGGGATGTTCGTTTTCATGGTTTTCTTGAGCGGTCCACTTGTATTCTTAATTTGATGTTTGGGTAGATCATGGGTAAACATCCAGAACTGATGTTACATGTAATTAATGATATTACAGAAGCTTGAATGATTTTATAATGAGTTATATTAGATCCATGTGGCCGAATTATTAGATAAGAATTAAATGAAGATTATTTGGGCTAATTTGAGCGGTTTTTGGATCACAACCAACTCATTTTAACTTTTCACTTAGTAGTATGGCCATAGGTTATTTCCAGAACATAAAATAGAACATAATATATATAAAACATTCTGGTTCAACCATAAAAATGGTTTCATGACCAGATTGAAGGTATAAATGGAAGAAGAGAGCATGTTGTTTTTGAAGGTGATAAATTATCACCACATGAACAACGTTCTCTTTAATAAAATAAAAGGAAGGGATAAAGGGTGTGGGTTGATATAATATAACATTAGAATCATAATATTACAGTATATATATAATACTGGATTTACAGAACAATTTGGATGAAGATAGATAGAGAGAGATCAAGAAAGGAACTTGAACTTGAAAGGAAATTAAAGGAGAAGAGAGAGAGAAATTACCTTTAGAATCCTTCTCTTGAGATCCTCTTTAAGGAAGCTAGGCTTGGTCTTTTGATGAGACCATAAGCTTTTAGACGTGGGGGATGAGCTATGGAAGGTGTTTGGGCAGAATTTAGAGATGTCTTGGAGCTTGAGAGGTGTGAGGAAAAGAGGGAGTGAAGGATGGCTTTTATAGTGGAGGGGAGAGGGGTTTCCTTAATATAAAATTGATTAGTTTATTAATTCCACCAAAGACAAGGAATAGTGAGTATTGGATGACCAATAATAGTAATTTTATAATGCAATCCCGAACCAAGTGGGATTACATTATCAGAACATCAGAAATGACTCAATTAATACATTATTTAGCTTTTATTGTGAATTATCAGATTCCACTATTCATCAAAAATTCAAGTACCTCAGAAAAATCCCAAAATTTTACCCCAACCATTTTTCGACGTGTAGAATCCAAAAATGAAGTCCATTTTTCAAAAATAATTTTCTATACATTAATAATTTAATATTTAATTAAAATCATAATTTACTTAAAAAAATAGTTTTTAAAATTAAAACTGATTTTGTAGTTCTTTCAAAAATTACTTAGGGTCTTATAAAATTATCTAAAAACCATTAGACATTGATTCAATAATTTATGAATATATTTCAGGAAAATAAATATTATTTTAAATTAATTAATTAATTATAATTAATTATTTATGACTTATAAAATACCAAAAATGTTTACTAAGGTCAAATTATCACTTTCTATGATGTCTAAATTTTATTTTATTATTTATAGGTAATGTTACTCTTATTTACTATTCATAAGGGCCATATTACTATTCATAAGGCTAGGTTACTATTCATAAGGGTAGGTTACTATTCACCAAAAAATATTTTTGTTTCATTAGACACCAAAAACTATCTTGAGCACAACCGTGTATGCCATATTTTTAAAATTCCAAACATAGGGGTGACAAAATTATGTTTAAAGGTCACTTATCACTTAGTAGTTCATTATTCTGTGTTTTTTATTACATAGATATAAGAAGGTAATTTTCCATTGAAAAACATTGGGTCGTTACATTCTTCCCCCCTTAAGAAATTTCGCCCCCGAAATTTCACTTTACACAAACAGGTGAGGGTACTTCTCCTTCATTGCCTCTTCCAGTTCCCAAGTTGCTTCCTCAAACTTTTGGTTCCTCCACAACACTTTGACAAGGCGGGTTGTCTTGTTTCATAGAACCTTATCACTTCGATCCAGAATTTTTACCAGCTGCCTCTCATATAAGAGATCATCTTCCAACTATACCACCTCTGAGTTTAGTACATGTGAGGGGTCTGGAATGTACTTCCTCAGTAGTGATACGTGAAATACATCATGAACTTGAGCCACATTCAGTGGATGTTTCAGACGATAGGCCACGACTCCTATATGATCAAGGATCTCAAAGGGGCCAATGTACCTTGGGCTTAGCTTCCCTTTCTTCCTGAATCGCATGACTCTCTTCCATGGAGATATTCGAAGGAAGACTTTATCTCCAATGTCGAACTCCAATTCCCTTCGACGATTGTCAGCATAGCTCTTTTGCCGACTTTGAGCATCTTTGATGTGTTTCTGGATGACTTGAACCTTCTCTGTCATCTCTTGAACAAGATCGGGACCAAGTAGTTTTCGTTCTCCAACTTCATCCCAACAAGTTGGAGTTCTACATCGCTTCCCATAAAGAGCTTCATACGGAGCCATCTGAATACTCGGGTGGAAGCTATTGTTGTCTGAGAACTCAAACAATGGAAGGTTCTGATCCCATCCACCTTTGAATTCAAGAGAGCAGGATCTCAGCATATCTTCAAGTGTCTGAATAGTCCTTTCAGACTGGCCATCAGTTTTGGGGTGATAGGCCGTGCTGAAATTTAATTCAGTACTCAAAGCATGTTGAAGGCTCCTCCAGAATTTAAAAGTGAACCTTGGATCACGGTCAGAGACAATAGAGAGTGGAACGCCGTGCAATCTCACTACTTCCTTCACATATATCCTTACAAGTTGTTAAAGTGAGAGGTCTTCCCGAATAGCGATAAAATGGGTAGTCTTGGTGAGTCGGTCGACCACAACCCATATCGCATTATTTCCTCTTAACGTCTTCGGGAGACCCGTGACAAAGTCCATAGTAACATTTTCCCATTTCCACATGGGTATAGGCAATGACTGCATCATACCTTTGGACTTTTGCCGCTCAGCTTTAACTTGCTGACATACCAAGCACCTTGATATATATTCCGCAATCTCCTTCTTCATGTTATCCCACCAGAAGTGTTCTCGGAGATCACGATACATCTTGGTACTTCCAGGATGAATAGAGAAAGTTGAGCTATGTGCATTATCCAATAGCTCCTTCTTTATTCCGGGTGATGAAGGCACACAAAGCCGCGTTCCAAACCAAATCACACCATCATCGTCGATATAGAACTCTTGCAGCTTCCCTTCCTTTACTGCATTCACCCTCTTTTGTATCTCCATATCATCCCTTTGTGCTTCCTTAATCTTCTGTTGGATAGATGGTTGCGCAATCATTTGGGCAAGGTAGGATGTATCCCCTGCCCTTACGATTCCCAAATCCATCCTTTTCATATCCAAGAAGATAGGGTCTTTCTCAATCCTCAACATGGATAGAGTAGCAGGTTCTTTCCTGCTTAGAGCATCAGCTACCTTGTTCGCCTTTCTAGGATGATAGTGAATAGAGCAATCGTAATCCTTGATTAGCTCTAACCATCACATTTGACGCATGTTGATCTCCTTTTGTGTGAATATATATAATTTAGGCTCTTTTGGTCGGTGTATATGTCACACTTCTCACCATAAAGGTAGTGCCGCCAGATTTTCAAGGAAAAAATCAAGGCTACCAGCTCTAGATCATGCGTCGGGTAGTTCTGCTCATGGATCTTCAACTTTCGTGAGGCGTAGGCTATCACATTATCATTTTGCATGAGTACACAACCCAAGACTTTCTTTGAAGCATCACTGTATATCAGAAAACTTTCTCCACTTTTCGGTAGTGTGAGTAAAGGTGCAGTGATTAGCCTTCTATTTAGCTCCTTGAAGCTTCCCTCACATTCATCCGTCCATACATACTTTACCCCTTTCCTTGTTAACATAGTTAGTATGCTTGACAATCGTGAGAAGTTTCTCACAAAACGTCGGTAGTACCCAGATAATCCAAGAAAACTAAGGATTTATGTGACACTAGAGGGCCTGTGTCATTCCTCAATCGCCTTTGTCTTTGAAGGGTCCACAAAAATTCCCTCTCTTGTGATCACATGTCCCAAGAACGTGACTTGATTCATCCAAAAGTCACACTTGCTGAACTTGGCGTACAACTTCTCCTTTCTCAATGTCACCAACACAAGTCTTAGATTTTCTTCATGTTCCTCCTTTCTCTTGGAGTAGATGAGAATATCATCGATAAACACTACCACAAATTTGTCGAGGTAATGTCTAAAGACTCTATTCATCAAATCCATGAAGATTGCAGGGGCATTAGTAAGTCTGAAGGGCATCACCAAAAACTCATAGTGCCAATACCTTGTACGGAAGGTAGTCTTCTGAATATCTTCCTTCTTCACCTTTACTTGATGATATCCAGAACGAAGATCCACCTTTGAGAAGTATTGAGCTCCTCTTAACTGGTCTAAAAAAGTCATCAATCCTTGGGAGAGGAAAGTTGTTCTTTATGGTGATCTTGTTGAGTTCCCGATAATCGATACACAGCCGCATGGTACCATCATTCTTCTTCACAAAGAGCACTGGCGCACCCCAAGGTGATGCACCAGGGCGTATGAACCCTTTGTCCAGATGGTCTTGCAGCTGCTTCTTTAACTCCTCCAGTTCGATAGGAGCCATCCTATAGGGGAACTTCGAGATAGGAGTAGCTCCGGGTATGAGATCAATTGAGAACTCTACCTCATGATCCGGGGGAATTCCGGGTATCTCTTTGGGAAATACATCGCCGAATTCCCTTACGATGGGAATTTCCTCAAGGTTGGAACTTTCCTTCGACTCAAATATTTGGGTGAGGTATGCTTCTTCATAGGGAATCATCACCCACACCATTGAAGGATTTCTCAAAGGAGATTCATGATCTTCCTTGCATTTGTAGAGGAGCATGGGATGGTTTGGAATATGAAAATATATTTCCTTTTCCTGATAGTTGATATGTGCTCTATATAACGAGAGCCAATCCATTCCCATTATAGCGTCGAATTCCACCAAGGGTAGTATTACGAGATTTGCTGGAAGAATCTTCCCACATACGTCAATAGGAGAAGAATCAAACACTTGGGTTGCAATGATTGCACCACTTGGTGTTTTTACAAATATCTCTACTTCAAGGTTTCGGGGCTTCGATTCTATAGTTCTAGAAAACTTGCACGATATAAAGGAATGCATAGAACTAGAATCAAATAAGACTTTTTCCATTCTTGAGTGAATAGGAAGTGTACCTTGTACGACTTCATTATCATGTTCCACCTCCGCAGTAGTGATGGAATAAGCCTTCACTTGATCCTTTGGCTTTGGTGGTTGTTGGCACTGATTACCCTCAAAAGCTCGAGGTTTAGTGAACTGGTTTGAATAGTGCCCTAGCTCCTTACAGTTGTAGCATTGAACCACGAGTGGTTCTCTCCTTTAATCGGATACATTATCCTTCCTTTTCATGTCTCTTCAACACTCGTGAGCTAGGTGTCCTTCTTTCCCACACTTGAAGCATTTCCCCATCCCTTTGAGGCAGTTCCCATTTTGCAACTTCCCACATTTTTGGCAAGTGGGTCGTTGTGTTTTCTTCCCATCTTTATCACTAGATCCACCATATTGAAACTCCATCTTTCTTTTCTTATCACCATAGCCATGGGACCATTCTCCAAACTCCATATCCACTTTGAGAGCACACCAAACAACTTCTTCATAACTCCCAAAGTATCGAATTTCAAGAGCTTTTCGAAGATGTGGTTTTAATCCACTAAAGTATCTATCAATTTTGCTATCATTGTTGATAACAAAACCCAAATCATACCTTGCGAGCCTTGTGAAATTTTCTTCATAGGTTGTGAAAAATTCTCCTTCTTTTTTCTTGAGCTCTATGAATTCTCTCTCCATCTTCGTGCGAAGAGTTCGTGGGAAGTACTTATTAAGAAACATTATCTTAAAGTCTTCCCATTCCATCTCTTCAATTTCCTCCCTTGGCTTGGTGTTCTTAATCAAAGCCCACCATTGACCAGCTTCTCCATCTAGACGATAAACGGATAGAGTCACCTTCTTCGTCTCGGAACAGTGATGAACAGAAAAGATCTTCTCCATGGAGTTGACCCACTGTTCCGCAACTAGTGGATCGAAAGATCCACAAAACGTCGGTCATCGTTGCCGCATAAAACATTCAATATCTAGATGCTCCCTCTTTGGTGAAGGAGGACGTTCCCCATTATTATGGTTATTATTCATAACCAGGGATTATTGGGTAAGCATAGCCATGAAGTTTTGAACTCAACCTCCAAAATCATTGGGGATGTCGTTCGGGCAATCGTTGCATTGGCCTTCGCAAGAGTTGTTGGCCTGATTTCTCCTGGTTCCAACCATTTTCTAAAATAGAAAAGGTTAGAACAAAACATAAGTGAACAAGTCATGAATAACGTATCCTTTTAAACAATTATACCAAAAAATAACATACGGGATACCTTGGTAAATATCCTTGTGTGCATATTTGTACTTAGTCTCATGCTAGAGGTTTTCTTTAGGGTTCACTAATCCTAATTCCCCAAATTAACTAAACATTTCCTCTGAAACCAACTATAGCAACCCGGCCTTTTCTTACATTACTATTACATCATTTCAAAGATAAACTACATAATAGTATTACACATGGAGGATCCAGAGGTTTAGTGTTTTGGGAAAACTAGGACTACACATAACAAGTACAACATCAAGCATAAAAATTCATTTAATCTCTTCTTCTATAGATTCTTAGTAGCACTTGTCCTCTCCTTAGTATGTTTAGCCACCTGAGGATATACATCAAAAGGGGTGAGATAAAAGACCAATAAGAGGATAGATAAGAACAATATAGCATGGGGTGAGCATAATCATGACATAGGAAGAAGATCTTGAACATGAGAGGAGCATAAACAATAAACTTGAAATGTGGCAAAGCATAAAAATGAAACATCATGTCTTAGTGGTTAACTACCACACATAATTGTGAACAAATCTAGCATCATGTTCATGCATAATTTCACATTTACTCATGAGATTAATAAATTACCCAATGCATTGGAGCGCTATATAATTCTGGGCGCACCCGTCACATTTAAACATTCATATTGCGCTATATAATTCCGTGCGCACCCGTCACATCATAACATTATCATTATCATGCTTTCCACATAGAACACATATAAAACATGTACATAAATAACCCATAGAAAGGAATGGGTTTCATCTCATAATAACACATTCATAAGCTTTGGGTTCCCAAAAGAAAGAGGGAACAACATACTTGATATAAGAACCATCAACCATGAATGAGAGGTAAAAGGTGAGATCTTGAAAGAAGAGTTCTTTTGGAAAACATTTTTATGGACATAAAAACCAGTGAAAAACATGTATATCCCAGAAAAGTCAAGTAAATGATGAAAAAATGTTCTTTGAAGAGTAACCACATCAAAAATGGAGTGAAAGAGGGAGAACCCGAAGGAAGAAAATTGGGTTCGAGATTTCCCCTTACCTTGTACTCGAATGCCTCCTTCTCTTTAATGTCCTGTATAATGACATTATATTCATTATTTAGAAATTCAAGAACCTTTTATACATTAATAGGGTTCATTTTGGTTTCATTATTTCATATTATGTTCCTTTGGATGACTTATAGAGTTTAAAAACATTGATCGGGGATGTTCGTTTTCATGGTTTTCTTGAGCGGTCCACTTGTATTCTTAATTTGATGTTTTGGTAGATCATGGGTAAACATCCAAGAATGATGTTACATGTAATTAATTATATTACAGAAGCTTGAATTATTTTATAATGAGTTATATTAGATCCATGTGGCCGAATTATTAGATAAGAATTAAATGAAGATTATTTGGCCTAATTTGAGCGGGTTTGGGATCACAACCAACTCATTTTAACTTTTCAATTAGTAGTGTGGCCATAGGTTATTTCCAGAACTTAAAATAGAACATAATACATATAAAAAATTCTGTTTCAACCATAAAAATGGTTTAATGACCAGATTTAAGGTATAAATGGAAGAAGAGAGGATGTTGTTTTTGAAGGTGATAAATTATCACCACATGAACAACGTTCTCTTTAATAAAATAAAAGGAAGGGAGAAAGGGTGTGGGGTGATATAATATAAAATTAGAATCATAATATTACAGTATATATATAATACTGGATTTCCAGAACAATTTGTATGAAGATAGATAGAGAGAGATCAAGAAAGGAACTTGAACTTGAAAGGAAATTAAAGGAGAAGAGAGAGAGAAATTACCTTTAGAATCCTTCTCTTGAGATCCTCTTTAAGGAAGCTAGGCTTGGTCTTTTGATGACACCAGAAGCTTTTGGACGTGGGGGATGATCTAGGGAAGGTTTTTGGTCAGAATTTAGAGAAGGCTTGGAGCTTGAGAGGTGTGAGGAAAAGAGGGAGTGAAGGGTGGCTTTTATAGTGGAGGGGAGAGGGGTTTCCTTAATATAAAATTGATTAGTTTATTAATTCCACCAAAGACAAGGAATAGTGAGTCTTGGATGACCAATAATAGTAATTTTATAATGAAATCCCGAACCAAGTGGGATTACATCAGCAGAACATCTGCAATGACTCAATTAATACATTATTTAACTTTTATTGTGAATTATCAGATTCCACTATTCATCAAAAATTCAAGTACCTCAGAAAAATCCCAAAATTTTACCCCAAACATTTTTCGACGTGTATAATCCAAAAATGAAGTCCATTTTTCAAAAATAATTTTCTAAATATTATTAATTTAATATTTAGTTAAAATCATAATTTACTTAAAAAAACAGTTTTTAAAATTAAAACTGATTTTGTAGTTCTTTCAAAAATTACTTAGGGTCTTATAAAATTATCTAAAAACTATTAGACATTGATTCAATAATTTATGAATATATTTTAGGAAAATAAATATTCTTTTAAATTAAATAATTAATTATAATTAATTATTTATGACTTATAAAATACCAAAAACGTTTACTAAGGTCAAATTATCACTTTTTATGATGTCTAAATTTTATTTTATTATTCATAGTTAATGTTACTCTTATTTACTATTAATAAGGGCCATATTAATATTCATAAGGGTAGGTTACTATTCACCAAAAAATATTTTTGTTTCATTAGACACCAAAAACTATCTTGAGCACAACCGTGTATGCCGGATTTTTAAAATTCCAAACACAGGGGTGAAAAAATTATGTTTAAAGGTCACTTATCACTTAGTAGTTCATTATTTTGTGTTTTTATGACATAGATATAAGAAGGGAATTTTCCATTGAAAAACTTTGGGTCATTACAAAAAATGTGAACACTAGCTGAAGATATTGGCATCTAAAATGGGATGATTCACAATGTTCATACCTTACTTCATACATAAACCCATAGGGAAAACATCGTTCAGATTAGTTTATAATAAATCATTTCATCTCCCAATTGAGCTGGAGAATCGCTTGTGCTGGGAAATCATGATGATGAATTTGTATTCTGAGAAAGTTGGAGAAGCTCAGATGTTGAATTTGTCAGATTTGGAAGATATAAGGAAGGATTCATAGGAAAATTCTATGATCTAAAATTAAAAAATAATGAAATGGAATTATCAACACATTTCAAGGCGTATCTTTGTCCCAGTGAACAAGTTTTTATTGTTCAACTCTGAATTAAAATTATTGCATGGAAAGATAAAATCATAATGGTCTGGTCCCTTAAACGTTATTTAAGTTTTCTCATATGGGACTATAAAAATTTATGGAGAAGATAAACCTCCTTTTAATGTGAAATTTCAAAGATTAAAAATCTGTCAAGAACCCTTCCATGAAGGTTGTGTCATCATCCTTAAGTTCAATTAAGCCTTAATTGAGTCAAGCTACATACAAAAAAGGAAGAGCTGACTGAAAGGAAAACCATGGTAGGATATATTATCCATATATAGATTATGATAAGCCTTAAAAAAAGTTGTATTGTCCAATATATGATGTATTTGGATGAAAAATGGTTTATTCTAAAATAGTCAATTACACATTGTGTAACCGTATTACATGAAATGTAACTTTTTTATACAAAAATTAATTTTAAGAGACTACTACATGACGTGAATCCCTATTACATGTCATCTAACTCACTGAGTCCATTTTTTAAAACATAGGTCATGAACCCTAGTTTCACAACCCTCCCCTAAACCCCCTCCTTCTCATAACTTTATGCCTCACTCCCATAGAAACCCAACCTCCCTTGCTGCTAACCTCTCTACCCCCTTCCCCTGACTCAACCACACCATCCCACCTCATCCTTCTCTCTCTGAATCCCCAACTCAAACAACAATCCCTATCTTTCATTTCCCCCAACCACTGCCACACCCTCCTCTTTCAATCACGCACCCCCCAACCCCAAACACGAACTCCCTCATCCACACTCGATTTCTATCAAACCACACCCTCCATAATCTACATCCCTCAACATTTTTCTGAGATGGTATAGATTAAGATGATATGACCGTATCCTTCTGACTTGTCTTTCGACCATGAAAATAATCCATCTTCCAAGCACCCACATCGTACCATGCCACCCCAACCTTCTACACTGCCTACATTATCCTGTACTGCACCAATGGCCCGAACTGACTCCACATGCATTTACAAGGAGTCATCCAGTGATGAAAACCACCATTTTCACCAAGTATTATTCTTTTCCAACCTAAAGAACCTTGTAAACCTCATCAGGTTGCATATAAATCCTAGGAAGATGAACAAGACCATGTACCTTCCCATTCAAGATCGATTGAACATAATCGATGTCTCCCTCATCCTCATGGAGACATTATATATAAACTACATAATTAAGGTATGAGATGATAATTATAAGGAAATATTTTTAGAGTTATTTTTCACATTAGAGGTGGCCATTTATAGCTTCTGATTCCTCTTGGGTGGTCGGCCACATGAGCTTTCCTTTTCCGATTTCGGTACTGGCCACAACATTTATACAGAGGAGTTTTCCACATCAAAGGAATTTATGATGCTTTACCTCGATCTACCACAATATGATTCACAGTGTCTATGGAATATGATTTCATGGGACCCTCAACTTCTCCATGACCCATAGATCACAATGTATACCTAGTTGTGGGGCCCAACTCTATGGATTCATCACAGGGCTATGAGACATGGGTGGTTTTCAAGGGCTGAGTCACAAGTGAGAATCAAGAAGTTCACAGTGTTTATTATTGCAGCATCCATGGTAAGTTCCCATATCTACATGGCTGCATAGTTCACCCACTATTAAAAGGATCATGCCCAGAGGACATGAGGTAATCTAATGTGAGTATCATTTATTACCAACCTAGAAAAATACCTCGATGTATTAAATACCACCCTTCTTGTTGCCGCCATGGGACCCATTGAGCATATTGATTGCATGATGCTTCACAAGATGAATCTATTATTGATGGATGATGGTATCTTCCATTAGACATCATGTATTCATCATTCAATACCAAAAGAGGCCCCACTACTAGCAATAGCAGACCCACATTCTAATTCATCCTCCACTTCCCCACCTGCACCACCCACTCTCCCTCCTACCTCATCCACCTCATCTAATGTCCCTCCACCAAGCCATCCTAGCCTGAACAATCTATGGGCTATGAAGTTTTAAATTGTGGAAAACATTCACTAGATATCCTCCACTCTGCACCTTGCTTTCACCGAGCCTACCAATTTTACCACTCCACCACATCCAACCCTTGTCGGCAACTCCTCTTCTACCATTCCTTCACCACCCGATGGCCACCATGACATTCCTATAGATATCACTGATTCTGATGCCCTAAAAGAGTATTTTATAGAATAGGCCCGACGTGGAAAGGGACTATCCACCACTACATCCATAAGGGTTCCCTTCATCGAACCAGTTTCAAAACCCACAACCTCACTTCTGATTCGTACTTCCCCACCACCCACTAAACCCATATATCCAGATCCACAACCCCTGCTTCTATCACTGATCCACCCGACCCTTCTATCGCTACAGACTTAGATCCAACAATACAACATTAATCGCCACCAATGGGGGGATGACATTGGAAGAGGTTTTTGGATCTAACGACTGATCTTATATGGCCATTTTTCTCATTTTTTCATATATACTTTTTGTGATAGGGATGGTTATTTTCAGTTTTATCATCTTTGTAGACCCATTTTTGTACTGATCATTTTTATATATATGGGAATTGATTTTATGTCACACTTAATTGTATTTCCATTCATATCTTTCAAAGTTACAACAGACATGTCTAACCCATCTATGTAATCTATGGTTGTCGATTGACCTGTACGACCATCTATTCTAGTCCAGAGGGTGACCTAGAACATCACAGAAATAGAACACCAACTTAAAGAACTTTCACTGGAGATCCATACCTAGAAAAAACACATTTAACTATGATGAAATGACATCCACATATGGTTCATGATCACGGTTCCCAAAAAGTCATCAATTGGGTCAAGAGACCACACGAGTTAGAGGACACAACCACCAGTAGCAATAAACACAAGAGGAGCAACTATGATGATGGACCCCACTGTATGATTTTCTGGTCCATTCATTTAGAAAACAACATATTGTTTGAATTTTATGGGATGAAACCCATAGTTTATCATTTTTCATATTTAGTTTTTATGCTTGAGTATTTCTCTTTTTCATTTTGAGTCCCTTTAAAATTTATTGTAAAACATTAATAAATATAAATAAAATCCATTTCCTATGATTCGTCATACTATGAACCTGGCTATTATCCTAATTATCAATGTTTTGAACCTGTGGACTAAGGTTTCATCTAGTGTAGGAATATTTTTCTAACCCATTTTGCAGGTGACCCTAATTTTTTAAAATACAACCCATGTCTCCTTATGGCATGACACCTCATACAGGGATCTATCGATTCCCTCAATTTTATTATTTTCAAATTACCATTTCATTTATTTTCAGCTCCATATATTTTAAAAATCTCATAATAATTCCATGGAAAGTGTAGACTCTATCTCCTTTTATGTGTGGGAGAGTTTCCCATAAGTTTCACTTTTGATGTACTTGTATTTTTTCATGTTATCATCTGTTTAGGATAAATTATCCTAATTCATATGCTAGCCTTAAACCTGAAAAAAATTCTTCCCATTTTAATAGTGAAAACATTATGTTTGGAATTGTTAAAATCAATTTTAGGTCTCTATTTAGTATTTTAGAATGATTGAAAAGCTAGTAAATTTAATCCAAATTCAACATTTTTGATGTTTTCATTAATTGAATTATTATTTTGGATTTATAACCATTGTGATTGCCATTAAATACTATTATTCTCATTACCTGAGAGGATTCTAAAACAAAAATTTAAAATTCTTTCTGAGCATATTTCTTGAGTGATACCTGGGACATGTCAACCTATCATAATATTCATTGAGATCTTATTTAGGATATGATTAGACAATTATAAATTTATATTGATTGATGAAATCTTTGTTGACACAATTTTTTCTGAGACACACCTTTTACCACAACTAGAAAAAATTCCTATTTCCATGGTCCCAAACTATGGCAATAGGCCCCAATACCGTGGTTGTAGACTACGACCATGGTTTTGGCCAACAATGGTCGCTATCTTTGTGGAAGTAGGGCCTGACCTGTTGACACGGTTTTCGAAATCATGGAAATAGGCTTCGAAATTTTTCACCATGGAGGTTGACCTATGTCCATTGTTTAAACTGTGGTTATAGCCTCGATAAACTGTGGCAATAGATTAAATAAAAATTGTGGCCACTGAGTTTCGATCCCTGCACAACCCCTTTGCGAATCAATACTTTTTGTCACTACACCGCGAAACACTTCATGTATATATATATATATATATATATATATATATTATGATATATATATTAATATAAACCATGGGAATAGCCTCAAAACCATGGTGGTAAGACTTCCTGCCAAATTATTGGGGGTAAAGTTTTTTCCCGCAGAAGTGTGGGAACCCTATAGCCATAGTTTTGGAAAACTGCAGCTATAAGACACATAACCAAGGCTATATCCACGTCTTATAGTCACAGTTTTGGAAAGAGTGTCTATAGGCTATAGTAAACTGGCCTTTAGCCACAGTTCTAAAATTGTGGCTACATGCCACAGAACCGCGGTGATAACCACCAATAGCCACAACTTTAAAATTGTGGCTATTGGTTTGTGGTAGTATACACATTCTCTAGTAGTTTGTCTTTTCATAATCCTATAGATCCCATGGATTCCCTTATAGGATGAAGCTATTCCAATCCAATTTTCCCTTCCTAACCCGTTCTTTGTGTAAGGCATGACATTACATTGAAAATGTGTGGGGGTGTATTTCAGAAAACATATGATGAATATATTATAAATATTTATTCTGTTACTCATTAGAATTTTTAATTTTGATACATGTATACTTATTAGAATTTCACCTCTATTATGTTCCTTTTCAAAATGAAAATAAATAAAAAAATCCATCTTCTTAATAAAATATTTTATGTTCTTGTAAAGAGAAGAAAATAAAAAATCATATGAGTTGTGAGTTTGGAATGTCAAAAATCAACATTTCCATACCAATGAAACCATTGATAGTTCATGTGTTGGTTTGGGGATGGATGTGATATCTATCCAAGATATGAATTCTGAAAAAAAAACAAAGAAAAGGGACTGGAATATGATACTAATTTTTCACTTACTTGACATATACATGGATCCCATTTGATTTATTGGGAGTGTGGACTAGATTAGCTTGAAGGAATTATTTTATTACATGTGTCACGACATTCATACATTATACTTCAGATCTTACCCTCCTTTTCAGATTAATTTTCACTATTCACCCACCTTCCCACAACCTGAGAGTCATGAGAACCTAATTGATAAAGCCCTCATGATTAATTTTGTACTTGTCCTTACAAAGTGTAGATGATATAACCAATGAAAGATTATTTTATAATAATGTTCTTAGGGTATGATCATAAATCAAATTTAATTTGACCCTGATTGATGACAGAAAAATTATTGTGAGGTAAATTGTAAATGGATATAGAATTCAAGGAAAAATTAAGTGATTTTAATTAAAAGATTAGAATATGTTTAAAGAATTGAGTTATTAGGAATGACTGATTTTCTATAAAGGGATTATTCTAGGGAGTAAAATTTTTCTCTTACACTTAGTTTTATTTTCTGGGACATCATGAATATTTTCTATTTTGAAAAATTTCTGATCTTTTTTTAATCGTTGTGGAGACCTTTTTTCTTGAGGACAAGAAATTGTTCACGTTTTTGGGAATTTGATAATCCAAAATAATATATACATTTTTCTATCATTTAATTATGTATTTTTAGTGATATATTTGATAATGAACTTTTTATGTGATGAATATTTCATGAAATAGGTTCCTATAGTTTCAAAGAAGAAAAAGTAAAAAGAGAAAAAAAGATGCCTTTTACAAATCGTGAAACCTCAGTTCACTTCATATAAAATAGACTCACCAGATGACAGCTGTGGTGATCCTAGTCCTAACTCAAGTCATGAATTCCTCTTGATAAGAATCCATTACACATCATGAGTTGGTGATAGACATCATGATCTACTTAAATGGGAATGTTCACTCTAAAATTTAGCTAGAAAGACCATACAAAACATGAGACATTGATTAATGTTATAGAAATTTTAAAACCCCATATCTCTGATGAGATACATGAAAAATATGCATAAGATTCAAAAAATAAGATAAACATAGATTTGTTATTACATGATATAAATCCAATTACACATCATGTAATTTTTTTCCTATAAATAAAGAATTCTGGCATCGATTTTGGGAGATATTGCAAACCAAAAAATTCTTGTGTTTTTCATTCCATTCAAGTTTCCTTCTATTCCTCCCACTCTAAACTTATTTTTTTATGATTTCCTTATTTAGATTAAGTTAATGTTTACTGGATTGTTTTTTATCATTGACATCTTTCCCTTTTCTCATCACCACCATTGTTCATCATAAATCATCGATGAATTCGTACTAAATCCATTTCCACTATTATTACAAGTAAGTAAATGATTGAATTGTGATTTAAATTTATTTAATCACTTATTACATGCTCACACCATTTTTTGAATCTAAATAATTTCATGTGCATTAAATATTTAAATTTAATCATTCTTATCATGTCAAGCATAGTTGCAATTATTCATTTGTTTATCATCTTTCCAACTATGAGTGGTTAAACCACTCAGGGTAGGGATCATGAATAGGTGTATCTAAATACATAATAAATATTTATTTCTTAACATGGTAAAAATAAGGGATGGTAATAATGATATAATTCAATTGACTTTCAAATTTATTTGAACATCCCTGACCATGGGTTATTCAAGTGAAGGACCATATCTAGGTTGGAGTATATTATGCTATGACCAATAGCTTAAGATGTATTCTATCTTATATGCCAAGAATAATTTATCTAGGTTTTCACCATCACCCAACAATGGAATAGTTACCAATAAGTTAGAACTTTTTTACTTTTCCAATGTCAACTTTATCCCTATACTTTATTTGTATCATAAACCTTAGGGTCTTACCAAGTTTGAATTAAGATCATCATTTCTACAGATACATGAAATTGATCTCAAATCATCTCTCATTATTTAAAAAACCATAAACTCTTATATATAGAACTCTCAAACTTAAACCAAATGGATTGGAAACTAACCACAAAAGGTATTTAGACATCAATTTCTAGTGCCATCTTGTTCTCCCCATGGGGTCGACTTCAGACATTCAATATACTAAACCCTATTAGAATGTGCAGTTTTGGAAAACAAAAATAATTCTAATCTGACAGCAGCCTACATGAATTCAATGACATCTATGAGCGTGTCATAAAAATGAGCTATGTAAAGGTCAGGGGACCTCTATATAAGGCTAATGTAGAGAAACAAAGCCTTCATAATGAAAGAATCGAGGCTACATAAAGGTAATACATTCATTTTAAAAGCTTCACATGGGTATCATTCTACTTATGTAAGGGTTATACCAAGTTAAAATAGATATATAAAGATATAATTTTATCCGAAAAAAGGTAACATAAATCTTAGATTTAAACTGATGACATTATTTTCCTGTTCTTTAAATGAAATATATAGATAATTTTGATGAATATAGATGTACTATCATATCGGTTTACATTCAGTTTTTGGATATAACAGATTAAAATTAGTGTAGAATTACTTATGTATAAACAACCATGTTTATAAAACCATATTTTATATATTAGTGTGTTTTAATCTAGAAATAACTGAACCACCATATAAGATTCTTGTTTGATGTTTTATAGATTATTAAATGGTTAGAGTTAGAAATTCAGGATCTACTCATGATTTTCAATGTGTACTTTATGGAAGAATATGGTCATTCATTTTTTCCCTTGTATTTCGGAGATAGAGTTATTTTTTAGAAGTTCTGTATAGTTATTCCTTTTGTGAGTATGGTAAATATATAAATTATATTTTATATGAGCATAATTATAAAATATATTTTTTCAAATATTTAGGAATAATTTTATTAGGAAATAGTCTTTAATATACCTAATATTTAAATAAAAATATTCCTTAAAAGGATGTCTATTTAAGGGACACCTTTATATTTTGATACATAATATTTAATTGTTTCAAACATCCCTAGTTATATCCTTACTTTTTTGAGTGAGAGTGGTTAAGTGATAATGAAAGAAAGTATGGTATTAATTATCAATCTTTGAGGGAAGTAGTTATTCTTAGTATGATTTCATGTCATAGAAATGATTAAGGAAAGGGAATTTTATTATTAAAAATATATTTATTCAAAAAAAAAATTACAGGAAAACCAATTTTCTATAAAACGCAGTTTTTTTATTTTTATAAAACTTCTTTTCCTATAAGGGTATCATTTTAAAACCTATTTTTAATATTTTCAAAATAATATCATTATTTTCAAAATAAAAACCTATTTTCCAAAATGTATTTTGGAATGGAATTTTTTTTGAAATTCATCTCATTTATTCGATGGTTTTAAAGTGTTAAAATAATTATTTCTTGTATGGAATTATCTTTTAATTATATGTATTTTATTTATGATTAAATTTATTTTATGGATATTAACTATATTTATCATCAAAATTTCGTATATATTTTGAAATTTATTTTATTAAGATTAATTAAAAGAGTCATTTAAAAGTGTTGTGTATGATTTTTTAGATTATATAAAATCATTATAAAAGCATAAATTTTCCATCCACAAATCATGGTTTATGTTTATCAGACATGTAATCATTTTTTTCTTTGAAAAAAAATTATATATAAGTGATTATTTTTAAATGGTATTTCTATGTGATTTAAAATTAGAATTGAAAATATAAAAAAATATTCTATTTTAAATATATCACTTATAAATTGATTTTGATGATGAGTAATGGGGGGTGATCCAATTACCACGGGGGTAAATTGTTGTAAAAGAGTTTTTTAGAAATTAAATATTCCTTACGAAAACATGGTTTTCTTAAATTTTACCTAATATCATTATATTCTATAAAGAGATATTATATTTAAAAAGTAAAATCTTTATGTATAAAAGAATAAATATGTAGTTATTTTAAAGTATCTTATATTTTTAAAATGAATGGGGTTTTTTAAATTAATATTTAATATAATATTTTTGTAATGTATATCTAAAACCATAATTGATTAGAAAAGTTTGTTATTTTTAACAATATGTTTTATTTTTCATAATGTTTTTGATATAATAGGAAATGTTTTGAAAGGAATTTTTATATCTTTATAGTTGTGAAAGGATTTCCCCTATGTTTTTAAAACCAGTAATTGTGAATTTTTATCACCCTATGTTTTAAGAGAATTTTCATAGGTATAATTATGAGAATAAGATCAATGGTGAATAGCCCTGATTAAGTGTATTCATAGAGTGAATCCAAATAAGAGTACATAGATTTTTGTGTAAAATATGATTTGAATTATGGTTTTCTAATCCTCTAAAACTTTAATAAAATTAGCATTGGGTATATAAGTGAAACAATATTTCCTTTGGATGTTATATGTTTTTAGGTGTTGAAATTGGGTCTCATTAATTGGTATGGGGCAAGAAATGTAAATTTAATGTGAATAACATCTAATAAAGGAGTGTAGGCCAAAGGTAGAAAACATAGGTATCAGAGTTGGGTTTATAAAAATTTGAAGATTAGGATCAGAATAATTAAGGATATTTTTGTTTTTAGAATTTTTGAGATAATTATTTAATTTACTAACGATATTTTTGGTAATTTGGAGATCTATTTATCATAGTTTTCATAATTTTTGGGGAAATTTATTGTAATACAACCCATTGGTTTACTATCTTTTTTAGATTAGGGTCAATTTGAGGAATAATTTTTTAATTTAATTTGTATAATTAAAAATAAATTAATAACCTTTATGGTTATTTTGATCTTTGATTTTGAAATTATTGAGTTTAATTAGTAAAAAAGAATTTTTTTTAATTAGAATTAAGTGGACAAAATTTATTTAATGGGGGTAGGGTGTAATATCTCATTAATTTTATTATAGATTATTTTTTATGTGTTTACTAAATATGTTTTTTACAATTAAAAAAATAAGATATTTTTTACATAAAGATTGTATTATAAAATATAATTCTTATCTATAAACAATATAAATTTCAGAATAAGATAATTTTAAACATTAATGTTATAAATTTAATGGTTTATAAATATTTTTATTATTTTCCTTGAAATAATATTGATAGTTTGTTAATTTCACATTTAATATATTAGAATTTAAAATTTTATAGAAAACCATATTTTTTTAGTTTTGTAATCAAAAGGATGATTATTAACTTATGAATATAAAGATATAATAATATCTTCAGGATTAATATAAGAACTTATTAATTGAAAAATAAAATTTATTTAAGAATTTAAATACTATGGTATTTAAAATATTAAGTTTATGGAAATATATTACATTTTCTATATTATTATGACATTAATTAGGAAAAAAGACATTATATTATAAAAAATTCAATGTGAGTATAATTATAAGAAGATAGAACTAAATAAAATCAATAAAAATTACTAATTTATATATATTAGTATAAAATAATGGTAGAATAACATTATTAATATATTATTTAATATATTAATAATATAAAGAGAATATATTAATATTAATGGATTATAAGAGTTTTAAAATAATTAGAATTATATAATTTAATGGTTTAAATATTATTCTACATATAAATAAATTTATATACAATTAATATTAATTAATTGAGCAAAGGTATATTCTTGAAAAAAAATTAGTTTATAAGTGTATAAAGATTATATAGTTATTATGTAAGGATAATACTAGAGTTTTAAAGTTTATGTAAGGGTATGTACTCAACTCTATGTGCTTAATAAAGATAGTTTCTTAACTTTTTATGGGTAATATCCTCTTTCATTATTTTAATTAGGGTAATTCTAGCTTGTATAATGGTAATATCAGACTATGTAAAGTTAAATATAGTGTGAGTAAAGGTATCAATCTTTCATAAGGTCACAACCAATTTTCATAAGGGTACACCCGCATTCTTTAATGGTATACACAAGTTACGTAAGGGTACACAACACCACATAAAAAGGCAAGACACTAAAAAATCATGTTATATAATGGTTTGGACAACTACTTAATGGTACTAACCTAACATTGTAAAGGATAAGCCACACAATACACATTCTAAATAGATCTAACCTAAGCTTATGTAAGGGTATAAAAATAATTAGGTAATGGTTTACTCAAGCAATATAAATGTCATGGGGGCTCCATATATGTGTAAAAAAGAATATAAAATCCCACATAATGGTAAACCCAAAGCTACATAAATGTAATCCCTAAAATTTAATAGCAGTTTGAGGGTATCATACCACTTACATAATGGTTAAACATAGTTATAATGGATATTTAAAGTTAAAATTGAATCCAAATAAAATTAAGAGTGTACTTATATTTAAAATTAATGTAGTATCTCATTCTTCTTCATGTGAAAACTTCAGATAAAATCAATGAATATAGACGTCATTATTATATCGATTTACATGCTATATTTTTTAAATATAATATCAAGATTAGTAGAACCCGACTTTAGTATAAACAAGAATATTTATATAACCTTGTTATTCCTTATATTTATATGTAATAAAAAAATAACTCAATCACCTTATATTTTCATCTTTAGAGTTTTTTGTATTATTAAATAGTTATATTTATGAGGTCGAGATATACTAATGAACTTGAATGTGGATTTAAATTGTTGTATGTGACAATATAATATTTTATTCATAGTTTGGAGATAAGGAACTTTTACGGAGGTTTCTAATAATGATTCAATGGGAGAATAGGATGGTAATAACAATTGTATGTGATATTAAAATTGTTTGAAAACATATTTAATCAAATATTACATATTAATAGGATGAGTAAATGATATATAATATACCAAATATTTAAATAATAAATTTTAGTAATGTCTGTAAACTTAAAATACCCATTTATATAATGTTATATACTATCTAAATTATATATATCTACCTAGTTATTTTCTTAATATTTTGATTTTGAGAGAGAATTCGAGAAAGAGAGAACATATGATATTAGGATTATACCTATGGGAAAAAAGTTATTCTTAGTATGAGTTCATTTCTATGAAAGGATTAAGGTAAGGGACAATGTTTTATTAAACAATTAATTTTACAAACATTTTTTTATAAAAAAAAATTCTATGTATCTTTTATTTTTATGTTTTTTGTACCCAAATTCTTTTAAAGGGATCAATTTATAATATCTATTTTAATATTTTCAATATAGTATATTTGATTTTAAAAGATTTTTTTCCAAAAACCCTTTTTGGAAGGTAATTATTTTAAAGTTATCTGATTTCAATTATGGTATTAAAGAGTTAAAATTTTTATTTAATATGGGAAATTAAGTTTTAATTTTATGTGTATCAATAAATATTAAATTTATTTTATGGAAATAGACTATATTTATCTTATACATTCCATATATTTTTTTAAAATAATTTTTTTATATTAGGTTTCCAAGAATCATTAGAAAGTTTTACCTATGAATGTTTTGATTACACCAAATCGTTATGAATGATTAAATTCTCATTTAAATAAAAAATTATATTTATTTTTGTTTCTCATTCGAAAATAAATATTAGTGATGTGATGCTTTTTAGAGGTTATTTTTAATAGAATTATAATACGAAAGGACAGATTTATAAAATAGTTGTTTTTTTAATTCGAAACTTGTGTATTGATTGTGATGATGTGGAATGTAGAGTGAACCCACAAAATAAAGTGTAATTTATCATTAAATTTATCCTTATGTCGTATATATTCATAGTGTAATTATTATTTTCAAAACATTTTCAATAATAATTATATTACATAAAGAAATTTTTTTCAAAACTATGCTTTTGAAGTATTAATAGTGAAATATGAATTTATTTCAAATGATATTTTATTTGAAAAATAAATTGGTTTTGAAAATAATATGTCTTCTAAATGTTTTGAAATGTATCTCTTATTATGGATTTTGAAACCCTAAATAAGTTTAGGGAAAATTATGTATTATATGAATGGTGGTATTTATATCAATGTGTATGATATAAAATTAATGTTTTTATAGAGAATTTTTTTATAGTTTTAAAATAGAAAGGATTTCACATAATGTTTTAAAATACCTTACTAAGAAATATTTTTCTTAACCAATGTTTTAAAATGATTTCCATAGGTATGGAGATGGGAAACAGTTCAGTGCTGAATAGTTTATATTTAGATTCTAGCTCGAGTGAAACTGAATAAGTATTCATAGAATATTGTATAAACTCAGATATGTGTTAAGGTTTCCTAATATTATAGAACTATAAATGCAAAAGAACATTAGTTTTATATGTGATCCAATATTTATTTTTGATATTTTAATCACTGAGGGGTTGAAATTGTTTCAAGACTATTATTATGAAGTAAGAAAAGTATTTCTTATATTTTAAGCACTACATCTGGGTGTATAGGTCTTAGGAATTCATAGTTTCATTAAGAGAGCAAAGTGGGTACACTATTCTTTCTTCAATGACCACAATCTAATGTTACACATCTTCATTGAAGGTATACTCTAAAATCTCTAAATATCATCTCCAAAAATAAATAGGTTAAAGTTTAAAATAAATTTAAAAAAAAGAAAATTAGAAAATTAAGAGATTGATAACTTCCCTATAATATTTTATCTAGAATTTTTTATATTCTTCAGAGTACCTTTTGAATGATATTTTAGATGTATGGGATTGGAGGATTTTCAAGTGATTCTTCCACATCTTCTATATCTTCTTGAGTAATGTAAATAGATTATTATTTACCTTTATTTTCTAGTTATCCTTTCTCAACATAATTATGGATAGTGGGGGCCATCAAATCCCTAATATTTGGTAGTTATCTAATCTTACTTTGTTTTGTCCATGTTTTATTATCCCACCAACAAATATACTTTGAGTTACTATTTAATCTCCACCATGTTTTGGTTCATAGACCTTTTGATGGTGTGGGGGAATGGGAAATTGATTTTTAATAGTTTCATTGTGGAAGTATCTTTCAAACTACCTCTCATTGTTGTCTACTAGAGACAACTAATATCATATAATAAATGGATTTCGTTAGGCTCTTAAGAGTATATATATTGATTATAATTAAATAATTCTTCTATTAGTAACATCCTTAACTCTATAGTGATTTTATCAATTTCTATGAACTGGTAAAAAATGTTGAGATCAAATAATGAATGGTCACACTATGATATAAAACAATGATGGAGAGAAATAGATAAAGAAAGAATAAAAAATAATATGAGACTAAAAATGAAAATAAAGTAAGAAGTTATTTATAGGAATTGAAAAAGGGTGATTAGGTGGGTCCTTAGAAATGAAAACAATTATGAATGGCTATCTTTGACCTTATAAAAAAATTCAACTCCTGTTGTGAATCTAGGGAATATAACCAGGGTATTTCCATGAAGATCCTTCAAAATAACTCATTTTACTAAGAAATTTTAATTATTTTCTTCATTATTTATAATATAAATAATTCAAATCCAATTTTGAATGGAATTAAAACAATAAAATGTAGTGTAAATTAAAAATTAAGGAAATGGAACAAGTGTTAGTAGAGAAAGAAAAAACCCTTTTGATAATATTAATAAATATTCATCCCTTCCCTATGGATATTTTCCTCAAAAATACACAATGTTCACCACATACCTTCTAGACCACATTCCTTTATCACTATTTTGAAAATATGAAATGCGTATGAAACCTCTTAAAACACCTCACACCCTCAATTCCATGGGTAGTTAATAATGGAATCCTCTACTAAGGTAATTACCCACTCACCCCCCTAGTATGAAATAACACCCATTAAAGACCAATATGAATGATGATTCCTCTATAACATCATGAAAACTAAGGGGATTACAAATTATTATGATTTGTGGAAGAAACTAGAGATATATCAATGGAGAAGGAATATTATCCACTACCCAAGACCCCTGATACTCTGTAGAATTTCAATGTGAAATTAAGGTAGATGTAGATTAAACATTAGATTAATCATTAAATGTATCCATCCAATGGTTAATAAAAGTTAACCCGACATGAAAATGGATGTATGAGATAATAAAAAAATAGTTTGGAATGATTTTCAATAAAGTGAAACTATAATGAAAAATACAGTAAACCCAATATTAATATAAAAAATAACAATTAAAAAAACTATTCTAATACAATGAATGGAATAAGAGTGAAGTGGATAATCCTTATAAATGGGAATTAGTGCTAAATTTATTGGATATGATCGAACCTTATTGTGCTATAGTCTAAAATTTTAGTGTTGAGATCCTCCCATATTTACCCCCATATCGACTTCTACATTTAATAGTTGAGGGGTTTGAAATAATCCATGTATGAATATAAAAATCTATCCTCATAAATGAAATTCTGTTAAGATAATTCTATGATAACTTCCTTGATCAATTTTTGTATAGAGTATGAATGGGTATTTAAGTGATTATTTACTAATTTGAAGAATCATAAAAACTCTAGTTGTATCTTTTTTGATGGGCTTCAAAATTTTGTGTGATTTTTTAGCTTTGAATCCCAAATAAACAATCAAAATATTTAATCTAATCACATGTGGGGAGACTTGGATAAATTATAGAGGGAAATAAAGTGTGTGATTTTCACCTTTAATGTGATATAGTGGAGCTTAAAATGAATCTAATGTATAATCCCCATTATTCTTAAGAGAGTAGACATATTGTACCAACTTATCATTTGTAGAACTTTGATGGGGAATGAATTATATATGGGAGGAAATGAATTTTTATGTGAGTAGTATTTTAATTTTATATGAGTAGTGAGGAAATTATTTTAATTATATATACTAAAATAGTACATATCATGGATTTTGTGAACCAAAACCAATACCCCAAAAATATTATTAATAAATTAAAGGAAATGGAGAAACGAAAATACATGGGATGCAAACCCAAAAATAAAAATGAAACCCAAATCCCCCATTGCCAATGCCATATGTCCAACAAGATTATTTGTTCGGGTTGTGATAACCCATTAATCAAGAAACTAGACCACTCGACCACATGGCACATGTCGTTCGAGGACATATAAAGAAACTACATCCCAAAATTTGTCCTCTTGAAACCAAATCGATGATGTCAGCCTGTGAACCAACCCAAAGTCATTGCTCTATAACTCAGTCTTCATCAGAACCCCACAACTGAGGTAAAATCTCATTGTTGATTGGGGCCATCGCCATCCACATATAACGATGTTAGTATGTTAATATCGCAGTTCCCCATCAGAAGTCGTCACCAACTTTGAACATCCTAAAACCTCGAGCACCATTGCAGCCTTCATGGTAACTAGATCATCATCCTCCCGTTAGGCCTAAAAAATTGAGCATTTCCATCCAATGAACGTATCCCTGATAGGCACTAGACCACCCCCAAGATCCTTCACCCATCGCCGACGTACTCCCCTCATCTCCCTCAACATAATCTTGAAGGATAGAGAGGCCTCTTGTTGATCTATCTTTATGAAAAAGCTAAAAAATATACACATAGTCTTAATTGAAATCCCGATTTCCTCCTCCTTCAACACCTTGAAAAAGTAGATCTTGAATATTCCAATACTCTTAGACTTCTTGTTCCTCTTTTCCACACCCATGGTGACCCGACCATCAAAAAGCTTCCTCATGTTGATAATTTATTATATTTCCCTCTTCATCACAGTAGGCCTATAATCCATCCACTACAGGAAAATTGCAATATTTCGGTGATTATTTTTTGATATGGTGGCGGTTTAAACCAACTCCAGATGCTTCTGCGGAGGTTTCTGAAAATAGCCACTAAATTGTGTTTCGGGAAACTATTGGTGGTGTTTAATGCAGTTTAGAGGTGGTTTATGGGAACTATAATAGTTGGTGCATTTTCACAGTAGTTATATTGTTTTCTGCGGTGGTTTCTCCAAGCAGGGGATTACTTTTTTTTAGCGGTGGTTCAAACAGCTACTAAAAAAATTAATGGCCCTCAGGGACAAACCTCCATGAAAAACAATATAACCACCACGAAAAAATTGTGGAATATAGGCCATTGTAGAGGCCGTTAGAACCACCGCTAATAGAAAAATATTTACATTTAGTGAAGCTTAAAACCACCACTAAAGAGTAGATTTAAAAAAACCAGTTTTTGGAGCCCCTATCCCAGTGCCCTGGAAAAAATCATTCCAAGAATACCAAAACCCCAACAGAATATATACTAAGGTCAATATGAAAAGATATGCTTAACTAAGCACAACCAAATTCATTGTTCAGTGAGTAAAGTAATGTAGATAAACATATCACATGGCCATTAGAACTTTAAACAAAATTATAAACAATCATGTATGTCATATTTCTTGAAAACAATTCCAAGACTAGGTTCAACCTATTCCATCTATACCAGTTCCAACCTGGGCATAACCATTCATAACAATATACATCCCACTATCATTGGTGAAAAATATTACAAAAACGTAGGCCTCCCTACACATACCTCATCATCCAATAGCCATCCCAAGATCACATAACATTATATATAAAGGCCTACATCCAAAGAAATAAAAAGACAAAAAACATCAAATAGAGTCAATATGTAATCTAGTCCCTAAAATAAAAATCCATCCATTCTACCATTCTTTAATTGTTTCTGAAGATATTATTTTTTTGGGTGTGTTTTTAGGTATGTTTTTTTGGGGTTTTATGCTTTATAGAGGCCTATAAATGGTTTCATGATATGAACATGGTCATGGGAAACCAGGTGGTTCTCCCCAGAAAATCATGTGGCTTGGTTGAAGAAGGATACTAGGTGGGGAATGGATACAACACAGTTAGAGATGATCACGAATCATTTAACTTGAAATATATGTTTCTCGTAATATAGGAAAAAATAATTATTAGAACACAATTTAACATATAATAATATTCATTCATTGATAATGTTCTAGAATCTCATATTCAAATAAGGAAGAATAGAGAGAAATGAGTATCAGGGAAAGTAGAAAAGATCAAGAGTATCATGAATTCTAGGGAAAGTAGAAAATTTTGATGTTCAATTTTTTTAAATGTTATAAATGTAAATGTAGTGGTAAATGCATCGGGCTAGAAAATGTAGGTTAATTTTTTATAATGGAAAAATGAATTTAGTAAAAATAAATCATAAAAAATGAATCATCACAATAAAGAGTAGATATATATGGCGCATACCACACTCTAAATATCAATAAATAAATGGAAATATCATAAATCAATAAAATACCTAAAAGAAAACATGAAAATTCAAGAAAATGTTAGGTTATAAAAATGTTTAGAGGAAACTATGTGCCACACATGATACTTATACAAACCAACTGGTACAATATTTGTCGACATTTCATCAATACTACTAATGTAAAGACCAATAATTTCCAAGTATATTTTTTTTGTAAATACATGGGAATTTTACAAGTCTTTGAAATCTGACAGCGCACGATTCTGAGGTACGGAGTGCCTGGAATTATCTGTCGAAGTTTTGTTAAGATTAAGTTAACACATGTAATCAGTTTTCCTAAAGAAGTGGAATAAATCTTAAACGGTTAATCGGATAAAAAATCTAAGGTCACTGTTATGCTCAGGATGGTAGTTTTACCCTAGGCGTGAACTAAGATTAGTCTGCACGGGCCTCTGGTGAGAAGACCCAAAAATTGAATATAATCGCAAATAAAATAATTAAATAAATTATTTTATTTTTCAAATTATTATAACTCATAAATGGTTACTCTGATTAAAAATATTATACCACCACTAAACTCTTGAGGCTATGAATTCTTTAAGTATATAATAACTTTGGCCGTCGCGGGCCACCAGAGAAAGTTACTTTTTGGCTGCAAATAAAATAATTAAGTGACAATTATTTTATTGTAAAATTCATAACATCTAAAAGGTTACTCGAATTAAAAATATGAGAGTACTGTTGGGTTCGTTGGGGCGTGTTTCACCTAGGTAGAGCCTAACCTTGACCGGCACTGGTCAAGGGTGATTGATAATAATTTTCCGAACTTTTTTTCAGGTACGTTCATCAAACGCACGAGCGGAGTTTTATAACTTTTGAACCAGTGCTTAGAATTGAAATCTGAGGGAACCATTGAATTTGCAGCACCGTGATTTTCTTAAGGAGACTTTCATCTTGACGACAGATGGATGAGGGTGAAAGTTAGTTTTTGGGTTTTTTGTGGAAATAATAAAATAAAATAAAATTTATTTTATTTTATTTTGACCTTCTATGTGGATATTTCAGGTGGGGTCCATCAGAGCTAAACCTCCACATAGAAGACGTAAGTGGGGACCAATGCACCTTAACCTCCAATGAGAGGTTATGGTGGTGGGGACCACCCTAGTTTTTAAACCACCTTGAAACCTCCCATTAATTGGGAGAAAACTCTCAAGTACCTATTAAATGTGGGGGGGGGGAGCCTCTTGGTATCCTCCCAACAATAATGGCCAATGATCCTCTTAAATTGTGTTGGAATAATTTAATTATTTTGTTCCTTTTACATTCAAATAACTGCATCGTTGGAGTTTACGATGGTTCATAATAAATTCATCATCATAAATTCCAACAATTGGTACCTACTTCCCTCCCTCTTCTATATATAGGAAGCTTGGGATGAGGTGTTGGGATGGCTTCACCAAGCGACGAATCATTGGTAAAGTGATGTGATGCCCAACACTTGTAGGATTACGCTTCCTCCACGAAGAACGCAATCTTCCAATGAAGAACGCCGGTGAGGAGTGACTTCGACTTCCTTCCTCAGAACCTACTCCAGCATAGGACGTCTTCTACTATGAAGAGTCAGTGCACAAACCAACGATCGATGCAAATGCTGACATACTGACGTCCGTCTTTTCCTAATGATCCTCTTTCTTCCTCGCGCTAATGTCAACAAACATTGAGCAAAGGTAGGGGGTTTATTTGCATGTTAATGATTTCCTTTATTTTCTTTTGTGGATTGGAAAAAAATCATTGTGGATGCTGAAGAATTTGAAGCTCATCATTCTATATTCTTTAGGGACTGATTATTATCATCCTAAACGCGGATGGTGAGGCCCAAACTAACATGGCCCTGACTCCCTCTATCGATATATTTGTAATGTTCTTCGACATGGTGAAGAAACGACAAGGAAACAGAGGAGACATGTAAAAACCACACTCCATGTAGACTCTGAGACCTGTGCCGCCCTCGCGGTGCTTTGGCTGAACCGGCTCTCAACAGCCACTAGCATCCCGTGCACCCGTCGGCCACCCAGCAGCCCGCCGACCTCCTTGTCACGGCCGTCGTAGGCCTCCCGTAGACCCGCCGCCCGCCCGGCCGCCCGCCGGCCTCCCAGATTCCGGCCGCTGCAGGCCTCCCATGCACCCGCTGGCAGCCACTGGCCTCCCGAGTGCCCGCCGGCCTCCCATCTGCCTGTCGACATCCTAGCTCCGGGCCGCCGCCGACCTCCCATGCACCCGCTGGTCTCCGAGCCACCCACCGACCTCCCGAGCCGAGCCACGCAAGCCGCACCCCTCACAGCTTTGGCCGAACTGGCCTCGACCGTCTGGGCCAAGCCACACCCCATGCGCATCAGGCCGAGCCGGCCTTCAGCGCCCCCCGCGGCGCCTCTGGGCCGAACTGCCCTTACACCGACGTGCGATCGGTCCGCGCCCTCTTGACTGGTTCGCGCCCTCACACTACTCGTGGCCTTCATGATTTATGGGTATGGGCCTAGTTGACCGGTTCAGACCCAACGGGTTTGGCTGGGTTGACCCAGATCGGGTCTGACAGGACTCGGGCACACTTCTACCCATTTACGCTCCTTCGGCCATATCTTTGGCACCAGACATCCGTTTGATGGATCATTAGTGGCACTAGAAATATCAAAGTGTGACGGTCCCTTAGAGTATACCCCACTAGAGTTTTAGTTATAGGTGAGATACTGTCATGTTAGATTGTGAACTAATCCAACCGGGCCCCCATGACTAAAATACTAATAACTCTCAGACCGCGAGTCTAATTGGTGCACTGTCTATTGCATTGAGACCCCTATGACAAGGCGGACCTTCGGGATATTTATTATTGGGACTTAATGGAATTTTATGTATCGACGCTTGGCTTGATGAGTGGACTCTCTCAGAATCAAGCACGCTTGTGCGGAAACCCTGTGGTCGGCTGCTCTCTGACTACTGTTCCTGGATCCTATATGGGTTTGATAGGTCTGACTACTGTTCCTGGATCATGTGTGGGTTTGAAAGCTCTGAGTACTGTTCATGGATCCTATGTGGGTTCGATAGCTCTGACTACTGTTCTTGGATCCTCTGTGGGTTCGACAGCTCTGACTACTATTCCTGGATCCTATGTGGGTTTGACAGTTCTGACTACTGTTCCTGGATCTTGTGTGGGTTCGACTACTCTGACTACTGTTCTTAGATCCTGTGTGGGTTTGAAAGCTCTAACAACTGTTCATGGATCCTATGTGGGTTCGACAGCTCTAATTTATATACCATGATCCTTCATGGGTTTGACAGAATATATGATTTAGTGGATATATCTAATCACCTCTAACTCTCTACAAAAGTTGTATACCTATGTGAGCTGAGTCAGTAACATTTGTGTTTACCTCGTGATTGAGATGGATAAGTTGTTTACATAGGTTTATGTATGGGAATATAACTATGTGGGGTTAACTATTGATTTCATACCTTATGGTTTATCCTTGTGGGATTTTGTGAGACCTTGAGGGTCTCGGGGTCCCTACTGAGTATCGTTATACTCACCCCTTCACGGGATATACCCGCACCTTGTGGTGTTGGATGCAGATGACGGACAATGCTGACCAAGGCTAAGTATACTAGGACTAGACGAAAGCTGGAGGGGGACCACATGATGTGATGGTACACGGAGGAGATGGACGGGCGTGAAGTGCTATGGAGGCTATATGTACCTACCCTTCAGGTAGGATTTCTCGGTGGACGATCCAAGATCCTTTTTCCCTTTCTCTAGTACTTGTACCTTCATATTCTTGTACTTTAAAGTTGGGCTTGTATTTTCGGCCTATTTTACTTGTCAACACTCTTTTATTATGCAGTTTTAGTTAGTGTTTTTCTTCCAGCTTGTACTCTGTTGTATGAATTTTTAGGTTATAAAGGTAATTCCTTCACAGTTTTAGGGATTTATGCCTTCGGTGACAGTTTCTAGACCCTGCCTATAAAAGGCAGGATTGGGGTAGTCACGACATGGGCCCTAGGAGACGGGTCATGACAAATTGGTATCAAAGGAGTCAGTTTTACTACAGAACATAGGACTCTAATATTTTTTTAAGAAATAGTGTTAAGTGTAGTTAGTGTGGTTTTCAGTTCAGGGAGTCCAATGTTGGTGCAGCAGCCGACATATCCATACACCAAGACCCTGATTTCTGATTTCTGACTCAGTACATGAAAATACTGATTGTGTGTGTGTATTTTCAAAAGTCTTATTTGAGTCATCTCACTAGGTCATCTCGCCAGGCATAATCTTTTGACAGTGTCACACTTGTTTCATTGTGGATGCCTCCACATGGAGGACAAGCTAGAGTTCCGAGTGTTTTATGCACTCACAGCCCACCGAGAGACGAGGCTCTAGTGCAGAGCCCTGTAACTATGTTGGCACCTTCAGGTGGTGTACCAGTAGCACCAACACCTATTGGGTAGCAGATACCACCAGCCACACTAGCAGACGGTGCATGTGGACTGAGCGCATTGCACGAGATTCAATAGAAGAGGACTCTGAGGTTTCGAAGTGAGACAGATTCCCACACAGTTAAGGGCCAGCTAGAGGCAATTGCTAGAGTTTCCCATCTAGTTGAGACACAAGTAGAGAAGACAGTGAACTTAACTTCTTATCTTTTTCGATGAGTGGCCATGAGGATGGTCCGCTTAGTGATGATGCTTTAGTACGTAGACCGTTACCCGAGATAGTACCTTCGGGTAGTGTGTAAGCTATATCACTACCTGTTGGTCAGTAGTTACAACTGACGATACTGGTAAAGGACACATATAGGCTTAGTTCCTTACTCATGATTCAGCATCAGATACCCCTTAGGTTCTGAGGTGATCGGACTCACAGGCAGTTGAGGATTGTCTTGAGGAGATGGCTTAGAGTTCTCTAGAGATTCTATAGCTTAGGCAGGATGACATGTTGGCAACTCAGTATTCATCTAGGCACACCGATCATTCCTGGTACTCGATGAATACGATACGGTCGGTTTTTCAGAGCTCGGACCTCTAAGAGATTTATCTTTAGGGATATCTGAGCTATCACAATTCTTCTATGAATTCCTACTTATATTAGGGTGCAGGATAAAACCTTTGTGGTTGAATATTTCTTGGCAGAGAGGATGCAGCCAGTGAATGTTAGTAGTGGGAATGTAGGAAACTAGCGACAGTATTAGAGACTTGGGCATGTAAAAATGTTTCAGGAAGAAGAATTGTTAGGTACAGATGAATTTTTAGTGATACATACATTGAATCAGAGTTAGGGGAGAAAAATGAGGTGGTGTACATTTCCACATGTTACAACCACCCCCCTTTGTGGTCCCCTCCAGGCTCAGGGTGCTGGAGGACAGGGGGAAGAGACTAGCAGCATGTGGTCAAGGAGTGTAACCCTAGGGATATAAGAATGATTTTAGGTATGGTTTTTGTCTACTAATAGCTATTGTATCAATAGTTATAGGTACCAATTATTCCCTCCTTCCATGAATCTTGTCCAATAACTAGATTTTCTGGTTAAACTGTTGACTTGACCCTCATGTTTGGAGATACCTTTGAGGGGAGACTCGATAATCACACTTACACCAATGGTGTGATCTGACCCTTGAGGCCAGAGTTTCGGTTGGAACATCTTGGTGGAAGCATCATGTCCTTACGATGTTAGTTTGGGTAAGACTGGACATACACAATTTATACTCATATTGACTGTATTAGGCAAAAGGTTTGTGGTTATGTACAATATTGGGATGGGGTTTTCCTTGGTCGGTGAAAAAGGAAACCCTAGAAGCACATGATAATCACATGCATAAGAGGGTGTAGTGAATCACTCATGAGTCGGCCAACCTCACCCTTGTGGTAGAGGAAGTTGACTTTAAGATAGTCTATACTCTTGGGAAGAGGAACATGGTAGAAGATGCACTCTACAAGAGGTCTGGCCAGCATCTTCTGAGCAAGGTGATAGAGCAACTAACCTCCTTGTAGATATCCTTCGTGAATCGAGATAGAGCGGTTTTTCTTTAGTATCTTACAGTCACTCCCCCACTCCTTCAGTGAGTCATGGATGCACATCCTGGAGAGGCTGACTGCGAGACACGATGTGCTCAGATATCCACAGGAACGACACCTGATGGATTTTATGAAGGCAGGGAGCACGACATTCTCTTAAGGGGATGTACCATGGTACCAGTATCACTTTAAGAGGAAGTGTTGAGGGAGTTCCTCACATCCCCAAGAGCAGTACATCCATGAGTGGCGATGATGTACCTGGACCTCTGATGATAGCACTGATGGCCGAGAATGAAGGAAGAAGTTGAAGAGTTTGTCTCTCGATGCCTCACTTGTCAGAAACTGAAGGCGTAGAAATAGGTACCAACGGGTTTGGTTCAGCCTTTAGAGGTCCCATAGGGGAATTGGGATGGGATATCCATGGATTTCATGACATGAATTCCATGTACATCCAGGGGTCATGACTGAGTTTGGGTGATCGTCGACCGACTCACCAAGTCAGCTAACTTCCTACCGATCAAAATATAGGGTTCAGTAGAGAGCATGAGACACCTCTATGCGCAAGAGATTGTGCGGTTACAAGGAGTACCCTCAAAGATTGTCTCCGAATGTGACACACGTTTTACTTCCCGGCTATGGAAGGGGTTGCAAGAATCTTTCCGAATGCAGCTTCGTTTGAGCTCCTCCTTCCGTCCTCAGATGGATGGTCAGACTGAGCAGAACATTATAAACCTCGAGGACATGTTGTATTCTTGTGTTCTCGACTTCGTTTGCAGCTGGGAGGATCACTTTCCTTAGGTGGAGTTTTCATACCACAACAAAAATAACTCCACCATAGGGATGGCACCTTTTGAGGCATTGTACGGGTGACCTTGCAGATCACCATTGTGCGGGACTGACCCAGGTGAGTCAGCACTGGTGGGACTAGAGATGGTATGGGCTACCAAAAAAAAGTTACAGATCATCGAAGAGCGGATGAAGACTGCACAGAGTTGGCAGAATTCATATGCCGAAAGGAGAGGAAGACCTCTAGAGTTCGTGGATGGAAACCACATCTCTCTATGGGTCTCACCTTGATGAGGTTTGAGGAGATTTGGCCAAGGCGGTAAGTTATCTCTGAGATTTATCTGAACTTTTCTGGTCCTCAGTAGTGTTAGTGTGGTGGCATACCACTTAGCTCTTCCACCTTAGTTGCATCTGATGCACGACGTCTTCTACATGTCCCAGTTGAGGAGATGCATGCATGACCCATCTCATATCATCGACCATGGAGAGATGGACGTCGACGATGGGGAGACCTTTACGGAGGTCCCATTAGATATTGAGGATCGACTTGAGCGGGTCCTTAGAGGATGGTCGATACCTCTGGTGCGTGCTCACTGGAAACATGGGAACCTCCAGAAGAGCACATGGGAGCGGGAGGCTCAGATGCATGCTCCGTAACCCAACGTGTTCCATTAGTTATTATTTTTGTATAACGGGGACATAGAGCCCTAAGGTGGGGAGAATGTAAAGACCCATAACTTCCATTTATTTTTTTCTAAAATAAATGGAAATTTTATGAGTCCACAAATTCTGACAGCGCATGATTCCGAGGCCTAGAGTGCCCAGAATGATCCGTCTAAGTTTTGTTAAGATTACGTTAACGCGTATAAGCAGTTTTCCTAACGAAGTAGAATAACTCTTAAAAGGTTACTCTGATCAGAAATCATAGGGAACCATTACACTCAGGGTGGTGGTTTTACCCTAGTAATGACTTATGATTAGTCGGTTCGGGCCTCCTTTGAGAAAACCCAAAAATGGCATAGTCGTAAATAAAATAATTAAATAAATTATTTTATTTTTCAAATTCTTATAACTCACAAATGGTAACTCGGATTAAAATTTTGAGACCACCACTGAACTCAAGAGGTTATTCTTTATTTATGTAGATAATAACATTGGTCAACGCGGGCGACAAGAGAAAGTTAGTTTTTTTCCGCAAATAAAATAATTAAGTGACAATTATTTTATTGTAATGTTTATAACTTATAAACGGTAACTCGGATTGAAAATATGAGAGTAAATTTGGGTTCATTGGGGCGCGTTTCACCTAGGAAGATCCAAACCTCGACTGGCGTGGTTCAAGGGTGATAGAATATAATTTGCCTTACTTTTTTTATGTACGTTCTGTAAACGTGCGAGTAACATTTTATAACTTTTGAACCGGTACTCAGAATTGAAATCTGAGGGCACCATTGAAATTAAAGCATCGATATTATCTTAAAGATACTTTCAACTCGATGACATATTGATGAGGGAGAAATTTAGTTTTTGGGGTCTTCCAAGAAATAATAAAATAAAATAAAAATCATTTTATTTTATTTTGAGCTTCCATATGGATATTTCAGGTGGGGTCCATCAGTGCTAAACCTTTACATGGAAGTTGGAAGTGGGGGCCACCACAACTTAACCACCCATGAGAGGTTATGGTGGTGGGGACCACCTGAACCATAACCTCCCATGAGAGGTTATGGTGGTGGGGACCACCCGGGTTTTTAAACCTCCTCGAAGACTCCCATTAAATGTGAGAAACCTCTCAAGTCCCTATTAAATGTGGGGGGGATCATCTTGGTATCCTCCCAATAATTATAGCTAACACACCTCCTAAATTGCGCTAGCATAATTTAATTAGCTTTCTCTTTTTAAATTTAAATAACTGGGTCGTTGGAATTTAGGAAGGTTTCTAATAAATGAACCGTTATAAATTACAACGATTTCTACCTACCTACCTCCCTCTCCTTTATATAGGATTTTTGTGAGGAGGTTTTGGAATGGCTTCACCAAGCGACGAAGTGCTAGTAAGGTGACATGATGCCCAACACTTGGAGGATTAAGCTTACTCCACGAAGAACACAATCTTGCAACGAAGAACACAGGCGAGGAGCGACTTTGACTTCCTTCCTCGGATCCTACACCGGAATAGGACATCTTAGACTAAGAAGAGTCGACACACAATTTGACAATCGAGGAAAACGCCGATGACACCGACATCCGTCTTTTCCCAACAACTCGTCTTCTTCCCCGCTACAATGTCGACAAACATCGAACAAAGGTAGGGGTTTATTTTCATGTTAATGATTTCCTTTGTTTTCTTTTGCAGATTGGAAAAGCATCTTTGTGGAGGCTATAGAATTTGAAGTTCATAATTCTCTTTTCATGATGGAATGATTGCTATAATCTTAAACGTGGAGGGTGCGGGCCAAACTAACATGGCCTGACTCCCTCCGCTGATTTCATTGTAATTTTATTCGACATGGTGATGAAACGACGAGGCGATAAGCAATGATAACGATACCCGCGACCTCCGCAACCCGTGCCGACCTTGCGGCTCTTTGGCCGAACCAGCTCCCGGCTGCCGCCGGCCTCCCGTGTGCCCGCCAGATGCCCGACGGCCGGCCGGCCTCCCGGCTCCGAACCGCCTGCCGACCTCGCTGCTCCCGGCCACCGCCGGCCTCAAGTACGCCCACCAGCCTCCCATACGCCCACTGGCCTTCCAGATTCTCTCCGTTGTCCGGTTCTTATGTGCCCACCGGCCACCCGCCAGCGTCCCGGCTTCTAGCCACCGCCGGCCTCCTGTGCGCTCGCTGGTCTCCCAGCCGCCCACTAGCCACCCGGCCACCCGCTGGTCTCTAGGGACAAGCCGCCCGAGCAGTGCCCCTCGCAGCGTTGGCCTAACCAGCCTTGTCCATTCGGTACGAGCCGCACCCCACGTGCGCCTGGACAACCCGGCCATCCGCGCCCCCAGCGGCGCCTCCGGGCCAAACCACCCTTACACCAATGTGCGGTCGGTCCTCTCCCTTGTGAATGGTCCATGCCCTCGTGCTACTCGTGACTAGTTGGTCCGGGCTAGACCCAACAGGTCAGGACGGGTCGACCCAGACCGGGTTGGACCAGACCCGCGCACACTTCGACCCATTTACGCTCCTTCGGCCATATCTTTGGCCTTGAACGTCCTTTTGACGAACCATCAGCGGTGATATAAATCATGGAGAATGACGGTCCCTTAGATTATACCCCTTAAGAGTTTGGGGTATAATTGACATACGATAAGGTTCGATCGTGGACAAATCCAACCGGGATCCCCGGGACAAAAAGGCTAACAACTCTCAGACCGGGCGTCTGACTAACGCACCGTCTATTACATTGAGGCTCCTATGATGAGGTGAACCATTGAGATATTTCATCATGGGAATATTTTGAATATGATGTATCGACACTTGGCTTGAGTAGTGGACCATCCCAGAATCAAGCATGCTTGTACGTAATCCCTGTGGTGGGCTTCTCTCTGACTACTATTCCTAGATCCTGTGTGAGTTTGATAGTTCTGACTACTGTTCCTGGATCCTGTGTGAGTTCGATAGCTTGGAATACTATTCATGGATCCTTTGTGGGATCAACAGTTCTAACTAATATTCCTGGATCCTTTGTGGGTTTGATAGCTCTGACTACTGTTCCAAGATCCTGTGTGGGTTCGACAGTTCTGACTACTGTTCTAGGATCCTCTGTGAGTTCAACAACTTTGACAAATGTTCCGGGATCCTGTGTGGGTTCAACAGCTCTGACTACTATTCCTGGATCCTAAGTGGGTTCGACAGCATGGATTTCTGTACCAGGATCCTACGTGGGTTCGACAGAATAGATGATTCTGTTGCTACTTCTAATCATATCTAACTCTCTACAAAAGTTGTATAATTGTGTGAGATGAGTCAGTAAGTTTTGTGTTTACCTAATTATTGAGATGGATTAGTTAATAACATAGGTATATATTTGGGCATAAACCTAAGTGGGGTTAACTGTTGATTTTATACATTGTGGTTTATCTTTGTTGGATTTTGTGAGACCTTGAGGGGCTCGGGGTCCCTACTAAGTATCATTATATTCACCTCTACACGGGCTATCCCCACACCTCATTGTGTTGGATGAAGATGATGGACATCGCTGACTGAGGATGAGTGTACCAGGACTGGACGGTACCCGGAGGTGAACCACATGGAATGACGGTACACAGAGCAGACGAACGGACGTGGAGTATTGTGGAGGCTATCTGTACCTACCCTTCAGGTTGGATTTCTTAGTGGATGATCCAAGAGCAGTTTTTCCTATTTCCAGTACTTGTACTTTCAGTTTCATGTACTTTACAGTTGGGATTGTATTTCCACCCCCTTTTACTTTCCAACACTCTTTTGTTATGCAGTTTTACTTAGTGTTTTGCTTCCATCTTGTACTCTGTTGTGTGCGTTTTTAGGTTATAAAGGAAATGTCTTCCCTGTTTTAGGGATTTACACCTTTTTGCTAGTCACCCGCCCCTGGCCTATGGAAGGCGGGCTTGGGGTAGTCACGACATGGGCCCTAGGGGATGGGTCATGACAACTAATCATTTTTTGATGATGAACATATATCATCACCCTCTCCACCTCCATCTCCACTAACTGATACCATCTTTAAGAACATTATATTGAAAATTAAATAGTGTTGAATATTTATATTTAAACATAAAAAAATGTTTGAAAACTAAATGATTTTGAATTTTTGTGATTTACCTGCTCACCACTAGTCAATGCAGTACCACTGAGGGGATATCCACTCATATGATGACGTATATCAGTGAACACTTTCTGTGAAGCGGATATCTAAGCCCCTTGTTCTTGAACTGTGTTTCATAGAGAAACAATATCTCTCTGAGCATCTCCAGATATGGATAGACTACAAACAAGTGTAGATGCAACTGCAATCCCCAATGGCCTGCCAAAGACCTCAGATGGTACGGTCCCAAACTCATCATGCGCACTCTACCAGGATTCTCCTTCCCAAGGACTTTAGCAACTGGGTCATCCTTAGAGACATAGTAGGACTTCCCAAGATTGGCATCCCATATTTCTTTAATTTATACCTATAAATCAAATATCAATATATATTAACATAGTTAATACTGATAATAAGTTATTATAAGGAAAAAATGAGTTCATACCCCAACTTCTTTGGCTTGATCATTAACAAAACGTCCATCTAATTTTTGGTGAACATCCAACCACACTTCAGTTAGAGATGCATCATTCCCTAAACTCTATAAATTCATTAAAAAAAGATAAATCAACAATTTCATATATTAAATAGATAATATTTCTTTATAAATATTTAAATAAATTAAAATATTACTAGAGTCGATCGTTTCTAGAAAAGTTTTTTGACCCTGTAGTGTGAGGGATGACTTTCTTATCCCAGCTTGACGCATTATTTCTTGATAGATCCTGAAATAAATAAAATGAAATTTAATAGTAGTGTATTCAATTTCATATCCTATTCATACACATGTATAAATGTAAAATGAGGTTAACATAATGCTATATATTTAAATACCTTCTGCTTCTCATCACAATGTCTATCAACAAAAACATTCCACTGTTCTTTGGGTACCCAATTTGGTATCTTCTCATACATTAGTTGGACGGTCAATGAAGTATCATTGACATCTCTCCACAATCTCCAATTTAAATCTTTCCATTTCTTACCAAGATTTTTCAACATCCACTTTCATGTTATCTCATCAGCAACTATAAAGTGGAAAATCATCAGTATACAGAAATTCATTTTGAACATATTAATAACATGACATTCAATTACACCATAATGTTTTAAAATCACCTTTATTTGGGAATCAAAAACCTCATTTTTTCAACTTGGAGGCATATTCCTCCAATCATCATAAGAAATATGAAGGGAAATGGGCTCGACTGCCAGCTGGCCAAGAATTTTGCCAAGTAATCCTACAATGTCATCCATAGGGACCCCATATGAATAAAATGGTACAATTATCTTCTCTCCATTCATATTCCACACTTCTTCACTTTTATATTTTTCTCCACAGTTGCATTTTTTTCATCTTTAATGAACAAATAACTAGTATAAAAAAAAGTGAAATAAATTTATTTATATTAATATTTATACCTATAACAGTGACCCTTTAGTATGCCTGTAATGAACTAGAAGTGGCGCGCCGCTGCCCTACAGCTGAAGCTTCTGAAGGGGGAGTCGACGAATCATCTTCTAAAGGGTCGCTCACAGAGGGTGTGAGAGATTGGGTAGGGGAGATGGTGCTTGGGGCAGGAAGATGGTGGCTCGGATTTCGTAGGGAGGGAGACAGATCGGTCATCATCTATCGTAGTAGTGGATGAAATAGTGTATCACTTCTTCCTTTCCATTTCCCGTCATTTAATAAAATAAAATTAAGTTCAGAACATATATTTCAAAAAAAATATGCAGAAAAATAATTTATAAATGATAATTGGTGCCCATTACTAACAAAAAAAATACATAACAATGATAATTAATGACTAAAAAATGAAATAAGTGGTATCTGAATAAAGAAATACCTATACATACAATCATGTCCCCCTTAAATCATGTTGGTTTCCTTCTCCATTACATCATCCACTTCATTCAACCTTGCTAGAATAATAATTTCAATATCACGACGTACAAATAATTCTACTTCTTGTTGTTGTTGAGATTCAATTTCAATGGTCAAATCTTCTACTTCATCACCCATATAATTCAAATCTCTTTGTATTACATGAGAAACTACAAGCGACCATTCATCCACAATATTATTCACATAATATACCATTTTTTATTGTAATGATAAGATATATGGATCATGCAGTTCATGATCACCAACATCCATCAAGCGCGAGAAGTTCACATAAGTACATTGCAAGGAATATCTTTTAACTCCTATGATAATATCGACCCAATTGCATTTGAATAAAACAACTGAAAAATTCCCATAGAAGTTTAATTCAATAATATCAGTCAGTTTTCCATAGTATCCCACTTCAGCAAATTTAAATATATAACAATTTTATGTTTTCAAACCCCTTTCTCCATTGAATGTATGAAATATAATGCTATTCATATTGTAAGTGTCGAACTTTCTAACTTGTTTTAAGGGACCTTGAGCAAGAAACATCAAATAATTTTACAAATATTCTCATGTATCAGTATTAATGATCTAAAAAAAGAAATATACTTAATTAGACTAACCAAATATATGTGTCAAACTAATGTTCATATTTATTGAAATATTTATGAACTTACACATTGTGCAAACCATTATACAAGATATTTTTTAATAGATTTAATTATATCATTTTCATTTCATGATATGCCTATTATTCATCACTTTGTTTGTATCATCAACACTAAAATAAATGGATCTGCAATTTCACTATTCAGTAGCACATATCTATGTGCCTGTAATAATTCAAATTCTATCAGTTTCCCATTTGAGGTCCTCCAAACTGATCATCCAATAGCGAGAAATATTTTTTATTTCTGATGTATTTGAGATTCAGTAGATGTGTTTTCAACATGTCCAGTTCGATTAAATCTTGTCTCAGTATCTTCCAAGTATCTAGAATAAAAGGTAAGACACTCCTCACCCAAATAGCCTTCCACAATAGAGCCTTCTAGTTGACCTTTATTTCTCAATTATGATTTCAAATCCCCAATATATTTATCAAATAAAATAATCTTAATTATGAATTTAATTAAGTGAAAAAAATTGTATACTTAACTGAAAAACATATAAATATTGTACATTTATATTGAATACATCCATCGATAATGAATGGGCCCTCCTAATTTGGCTTGCTCAACCAAATGCACAGTAAAATGCATCATGAGAGTAAAAAATGACAGAGGAAAGATCATATTCATTCCACACAGGGTCAATACAAACCTCTCCGGGAGGATGTTAAGATAAAATGGATGTAGAGTTTTATCACAAAGTTTTCTGAAAAATGGGCATAATTGTAGTACAACAGCAGTAAACTTTTTAGGTAATAATGTACAAAATGCCAACGGTAGTAACTATTGTTACAAAATATGTGAATCGTGACTTTTCAATCCATGTAACATACAATTATTCAAGTCAACACACCTCGAGATGTCACTTGGATACACATCAGATACCTTCACATTCTTTAAAAATCAAAGGAATGTATCTTTATCCCTATTTTTCATTGAAAAAATTGCAGGTGCGTACTTTTCATTCTCATCTGGACAAGGATCACGTTTTAAGTTCATTATATTTTAGTCTTTGCAAGCATTTACATGATCCTTCGACTTTCGATGCTCATTAAGTACTGTAAAAATCAAATTCTCATATAAATTATTCTCAATATGCATCACATCAAGATTATGCCACAAAAAAATAAATTCCCAATACAAAATTTTGATGAATATAATTTTTTCATCCATTGTTGTGTTCTGACTTCACATGAAGATGCACGTCAAACCTGTTTCCCTCTATCAGTCAAATGACGAACCTTCCCAAATTTTGTTTCAACATTTTAAAGTTCTTTCAATATTTTAGAACCAGTTATCAACTTTGTAGGAGGTCTACGATGAATGAAACTATTAAATTTTGATTTATTCAACTAAAATCTATGAGATGCATCAAAATTATTCGATGCCACAAGAAGCACCATTTTCTACTGTGAGGTAGTCATTTGGGATCAAAATAAAAGTTTCAAATAGGAAAATAAAAAACTGTGTAAATTTTGCAACCAGATAAATTCTTAAGCCCAGGTAAGTCATTAATGGTCCACATTAAAGCAGCATGCATTTTGAAGAATGTTTTAGAAGAAGGATCAAATGTCTCAACACCATTTCTCCATAACTCCTGCAATTCTTCAATAAAATGCTGAAAGTATACATCAATATCATTTCCAGGAAATCGTTTTCCAAGAATAATCATCAAAATGATAAAATATGCTAGTATAATACACATCCACAGAGGAAGATTATAAGGGATCAAAACAACTGGCCAAATGCTATAACAGTTACTCAAAGTCCTAAATGGATTGAAACCATCGGCAACCAATCCCAATCAAAAATTCCTAGGATCAGCTGAAAAATCTGGATGTGATGAATCAAATATCTTTCACGATTGTTAATATCATGGATGTGTTATTAACCCATCATTTTTATTATCTACAGAATGCCACTTCATGTGTTCAGTAGTTTTTTATGACAGAAATTATCATTTTAGTCAAGGCTTCAAGGGAAAGTAATGAAAAACCTTTGAATGTTTGTTCCCTATCTTCTTCTTCATGAAATTATGTTGATTCAAACTTCAAACATCAATCATTTAGTTCCATCTGGAATAAGAACATTTTTCTCAATTCTGTCTACATTAATCCTCTCACCAATAAATCATATAATCATTGGTACATACATGTATTTTTGTATAATTCTGACCAAGAGTGTTAGAAACTTTTTTCATATAATAAAAAGACTCAGGGATTTTTTCATCAGGAAATGCATCATGCAAAAATTACAATATCAAGGAAATTTCCTGATTTGTAATTCCATATAGACATTTGATATGGTAAAACTTCAGCAGAAAATAATGCTTTTAATATCACAAACATCCACTATAAAACTCTTGATTTACATTGTCTACTAAATCATGAAACATATTTTCCGCAGTGAAGTTTTCTCTTACATTTGTCTCCACATAATCAATAATACAATCCAATGATATGTTACAATATAGATCTAGTTGTGCTACAGTCTCAAAAACATCACTGGTCACGTTGCAATTTGTAGCACCTTCATCTGGTTGTTATGTTATGTTTTGATGTTAATAGTGGTGTCTTGCAGTTCTGAATGCATCATTTATGAGGTTTTGCATTTAATTTTCCATTTTCGACAAATTTGGGATCTCATTATATGGATTAACATCAGTACTCAACCTTTCTGTAACGTTCAATTCATCATTCCAAATCCAACACAAATATTGAACTCGGAATTGATTCAGTATTAAATTTTCATAAACTTCATCTCTCTTCAACTATATTCTAAATTTACATTTAGTACATTGGCATCTAATTCTCCATTCAACGGATCGATTGGAAATTTCGAAATCTAAAAACTCCTTTAAACCCTTAACATACTGAGGTTTGTTCCTCAGAATTGTGATCTGGCTTTTATCCATGTATATCACAATGTGCCTACACAATATTAAAAAAAATAAAACACATAGTAACTTCTAAACAGGGAAAGCAATTTATATATACTATTTGAATATATATATATATATATATATATATTTATATATATATGTTACATAAGGTTTTATTATATAAATACATATGGTAAATCACCCACTAGAAAACCAAAGTACATATGTGCATGCATGTGTATTCTTATACACATGTGATTACAAAATCACTTGAAGAAACAAGAAGATAATGAGTATTTTCTTATCCAATATACATTTTAAGAAGATAGTGATTATTTTCAGATATATTTGAGCAAGTTTAGCATTAGTAAAAAAAGTTAAGAGTTAAGCTGAAGCATTATATTAAAAGTCAACATGCAGAGCATTCAGATATTTTCAAGTTGATCATTCTGATATAGTAGTTAGTTGAATTTGGAGTATTATCTTCTATAATTTATGAGAGTATACTGAACCGAATTTCAAGCAATGTTATTAATTATATTCAGTGCAAGACATTGACTTTTATTCCTTTTAATAGAGGAACTATAATTTCTAGTTTGATAATAATATAGAAAAATAGTTTTTTCCCATTAACATGATATATAAATAAATAAAATATAAAACATTCAATTTATCAATGCACAAAATTTATAAAACATGGTATAAATATGTTTTTCTTGAAACAATTCCAATTCAAAACTCATTAATCTATCCTTAAAACATCACCCATTTTATAAAAACCCCTTACATGTTTTAAAAACATATTAATGAAATTTATAATAATGGCTAGAAAATTTAAAAAAAATCCCCTCACATTAAAGATTTAACACAACAAACTCAAAGTAAGTAAGGAAATAAGGATAAATATGAAGAAAAATTCCCTATATAAAGTCATAATGTATTCCAATGAACAATTGGAACAACACTAATAAATATCAGTACTAAATCATTGGAGGATCAATGCTTCAATGAAATTACATGAAAGTAAAAAAGCAATACACAAGCTAATAAATAATGAAAGGCATAACACATGATAAATATTATGAGGAAACACATTAGGAACTAATGGAAAATGTGTAATACATGAAATGGTGGACCTAATTCCATTGGTTTAATGGTGACACATCCATCAAACTAATCACTCTAAACCAAATCCCATCCTTGACACCCCACCAGCTTGGTATTTTGTTTATCTAGTGGTAACTTGAATGTGTGTAATCTCAATGTGCATAGAAACATCCCATGACTTTCCACTTAGTATCCTAGGATTCTCTATAAAATAACTAAAGGAGATGATATACTTTTAAAGTGAATGTCATAAAATTAAAATAATAATATCCAAAGGCTAGAATAATAATGAAATCTTTCCCACATCCCACATTTTGCTTATAATGAGACCCCACCCATAAGAATATCATGAATCACATCATAAAAAACCTTCACATGGATACACATGAAATCATAAATAAATGAAAAGGGTATCAACAAGGGAACAACGAACCAATCAACTAAAATATCACATCACAAAGTTCCATCCAAGACTTTCAATTATCACATATAATATATACATTTGTAAATCCCTTTTTAAAATGTTTTGGAAACCAAACACCAATATAAGGGAAATCATAATCATTTCTAAAACACAACCAACATAACCCAAATGAATCACAATTCCATTTCATAAAACAAAATGTCTCTTTAAAACATGGAAACCATTTAACCCCCAAAGGGTAATCATCTTTGAAAAACCAATTTCCCTTAAAATCAAATGACAATGTGTTTTTCTTATATAAAATAATTATTTTAATTTTATCAATCTTGTCAAATGTATAAAATACAAATTTACAAAAAATTCATTTCAACATGAAATTAAAACCTTTAGGCCACATGAAAACCATGTTAAGTTATATAAAACCATTATAAACCAAACCTAGATAACCCACACCCTCATTATCTGAATTAGAAATTAATTTATAAATCCAAGCACACATAAATCTCTTAAATAAAATTCAATGAAATGGAAACCACTACCACAAAACTGGGCAAGGCATGTGCCTGCCTTTATCAGCGCTAATGGAAAAGTGCTGCTAAAGGGTCGGACCTTTATCAGCGCTAACAAAAGCGCTGATAAAGGTCCACTTTATCAGCGCTTTTTAGCGCTGATAAAGGTCCTCCCCTTTACCACCACTAAAAAAGCGCTGATAAAGTGGACCTTTATCAGTGCTTTTGTTAGCACTGATAAAGGTTGTATTTATCAGCGCTTCTCATTTTAGCGCTGATAAATACACCCTTTATCAGCGCTTTTTACTAGCGCTAATAAAGGGTCCCGTGGATTTGTTAAAAACCAGCGGGTCCTCTTCCTCCTCCCCGCACACAATCAAGCTCTCGCGGAAGCCCTCGTCTGCGCCGCTGCCTCCTCCTCCTCCTCCTCCTCCGTGACCACCTCCTCCTCCTCTCCTTCTGCTCCTCATCCTCCTCTTCCACCGGCCTCATCCTCCTCCTCCTCTGGTGCCTCCGCTGCCTCCGCCCTGCCTTAGCCCTGCCTCCGAGCCGCTGCCGCTGGTGCCTCCTCCTCCACCGCGGCCTCCTCCTCCTCCGCTGGTGCCTCCTCCTCCTCCGCCGGTGCCTCCTCCTCCACCGCGACCTCCTCCTCCTCCGCTGGTGCCTCCTCCTCCTCCGCCGGTGCCTCCTCCTACACCGCGGCCTCCTCCTCCACCACGGCCTCCTCCTCCTCCGCCGGTGCCTCCGCGGCCTCCTCCTCCTCCGCGGCCTCCTCCTCCACCATTGTGCGGTATTCTATGCCCAATAATTGTAATTTGCTTTGTTTTTTGTTTTTGTTCTATATTTCAACTATCATGATTTGTGTGAATAAATTTTATTTGAAGTGGGGGGGGGGGTGCAGGTGCTGCGGGGGTGTAGTGGGTGGGGGGGGGGGTGTGCAGGTGGGGGGTGTTTAGGTGGGGGAGATGTGCAGTGGGTGAACATGTGTAGGTGGGGCGTATAATGGGGGGTCTATTGGGTGTGAGGTGGGGGTGTGTACCGGTTGGGGGTGGGGGTGGAGGTGGGATGTGCAGGTGTGGGTGGGTGGGATATGAAATTGGGAGGGGGGTTGTTCAAGTGGGTGGTGGGGAAGAGAGTGTTCTAGTTGGGGGGGGGGGGTCTAGGTAGGTGGGAGTCTGTTGGTGGGTGAGGTTGGGGGTGTACAAGTGGGGGGTGTGAAGGTGGGGGTTGGGGAGGGGGGTTGTGCAAGTGGGGGGGGGGGGGGGTGTAGTGGGTGGATGGGAGGGGGGATGTGCATGAGTCTACTGGGGGAGATATGTGGTGGGGGGATGTACATGTGGGAAGTCGACACTTCCATAGTTTTAGAATAAGCACTGGGAAGTCATCACTTCTAGAGATTTGGATAGGCCTGAGGCCTCTTAGGTTTTGGTTCTTGTCTATTTATCTTGATGAGTAAGGAATCATATGATCTAAAAGTGACATCAACTATATATGATTAATTATTTCTCCCACAAAACAATTTTCTAGAAATAATATATCTTTGGAAGGTGAGGGAGACTTTTAGAATTCTTTCATAAAGAGACCAGTCAAGGAAAGTATGCATATATATCCACCTAGAGTAGGGACCTCTGCGGCCGCCGCCTCCTCCTCCTCTACCGCGGCCGCCACCTCCTCCTCTGCTTCATCTCCTTTTCCTCCTCCTCCACCGGCCTCATCCTCATCCTCCTCCTCTACCTCCGCCGATGCCTCCTCCTCCTTCGCCGGTGCTGCCAGTGCCTCCGCGGCCTCCTCCTCCTCCGCCGGTGCTTCCGCGGCCTCCTCCTCCTCTGCCGTCATGCCGCGGTCACGCCGGTGCCTCTGCGGCCGCCGCCTCGTCCTCCTCCACCGCGGCCACCACCTCCTCCTCTGATCCTGCTCCTCATCATCCTCCTCCACCGGCCTCATCCTCCTCCACCTCCGCTGCCTCCGCTGCCTCCGCTACCTCTGCCCTGCCTCCGCCCTGCCTCTGTACTATCGTCGGTGCCTCCTCCTCCATCGCAGCCTCCTCCTCCTCCACCGCGGCCTCCTCCTCCTCCTCCGCTGCCTCCTCCTCAGCCGCCGCATCCGCCACCTCCTCCTCTGCTCCTGATCCTCCTCCCCTCCACCGGCCTCATCCTCCTCCTCCTCCACTGCCTTCGCTGCCTCCGTCCTGCCTCTGCCCTACCTCTGCGCTGCCTCTGGTGCCTCCTCCTCCACCGCGACTTCCTCCTCCTCTTTCGATGCCTCCTCCTCCTCCGCCGGCGCCGCCAGTGCCTCCACGTCTCCTCCTCCTCCGTGGTCATGCCGCGGTCACGCTGCAGTCACGCCACGGTCATGCCGCATTCACTCTACGGTCACGCCGCGGTCACGCCGCGGTCACGCCATGGTCACGCCACGGTCACGCCGCGGTCACGCCGCGGTCACGCCGCGGTCACGCCGCGGTCACGCCGCGGTCACGCCGCGGTCACGCCGGTGCCTCCGCGGCCGCCACCTCCTCCCACTCCGCCGCGGCCACCGCCGCCTCTTCTGCTCCTGCTCCTCCTCCTCCTCCTCCACTGGCCTCATCCTCCTCCTCCTCCGCTGCCTCCGCTGCCTCCGCTGCCTCTGCTGCCTCTGCCCTGCCTCTGCCCTGCCTCTGCGCTACCGTCGGTGCCTCCTCCTCCACCGCGGCCTCCTCCTCCTCCGCCGATGCCTCCTCATCATCCGCAGGTGCCGCTGGTGCCTCCGCGGCCGCCTCCTCCTCCGCGGTCACGCCACGGTCACGCCGCGGTCATGCCCCGTCACGCCGCAGTCACGCCGGTGCCCTTGCAGCCGCCGCCTCCTCCTCCGCCGCCGCAGCCGCCGCCTCCTCCTCTGCTCCTGGTCCTCCTCCTCCTCCGCTACCTCCGCTGCCTCCGCCCTGCCTCCACCCTGCCTCTGCGCTGTTGCCGGTGCCTCCTCCTCCACCGCGGGCCTCCTCCTCCTCCTCCACTGTGGCTTCTTCATCCTCCTCCGCTACCTCCGCTACCTCCTCCTCCTCCACCGCGGTCGCCGCCTCCTCCTCTGCTCTTTCTCCTCCTCCTCCTCCTCCGCTGCCTTCGCTGCCTTTGCCTCCTCCTCCTCCTCTACTCCTCCTCCTTCTCCTCCACCGCAGCCTCATCCTCCTCCTCCTCCACCGGTATGGCTAAAAGTGTCTGATGTCATTTTCATATTGAGATAAACTTTGGAAAAAAACACCAATGACATCCTCTAAACCGAGAAAACGCCTTCGGATTGTTTTGATAATTTAGGAAAACGATACACGAGTCATTTGTGACGTGTATGAATCGACCGCACCTCAATCCGACGCACGGTGTGACCGGTATGGCTAAAATTGTCTGATATCAGTTTGAAAATGACATAAACTTTGGAAAACAACACCAATGACATACGCCAAACCGAGAAAACACATTCGGATTGTTTTTATACTTTAGGACAATGATCCACGAGTCAGTTGTGACGTGTACAAATTGACTGCACCTCAATCCGACGCACGGTGTGACCGGTATGGCTAAAATTGTCTGATATCAGTTTGAAAATGACATAAACAACTTTGGAAAACAACACCAATGACATATGCCAAACCAAGAAAACGCGTTCAGATTGTTTTGATACTATAGGACAATGATTGACGAGTCATTTGTGACGTGTACAAATTGACCGCACCTCAATCCGACGCACGGTGTGACTGGTATGGCTAAAATTTTCTGATATCAGTTGGAAAATGACATAAACATTGGAATACAACACCAACGACATACTCCAAACCAATCAAATGCCTTCGGATTGTTTTTATACTTTAGTACAACGATCCAAGAGTCATTTGTGACGTGTACGAATCGACCGCACCTCAATTCGATGCACGGTGTGATCGGTATGGCTAAAATTGTCTAATATCAGTTTGAAAATGACATAAACTTTGGAAAAGAACACCAATGACATATTCCAAACCGAGAAAACGCCTTCGTATTGTTTTGATACTTTAGGAAAACGATCCACAAGTCATTTTTGACTCATACGAATCAACCGCTCCTCAATCTGACGCACGGTGTGACCGGTATGGCTAAAAGTGTCTGATATCAGTTTCAAATTGAGATAAACTTTGGAAAACAACACCAATGACACATGGAAAACCGAGAAAATTCCTTCGGATTGTTTTGATACTTTAGGACAACGATACACGAGTCATTTGTGACGTGTATGAATCGACCGCACCTCAATCCGACATGTGGTGTGACTGCTATGGCTAAAATTGTCTGATATCAGTTTGAAAATGACATAAACATTGGAAAACAACACCAATGACATACGCCTAACCGAGCAAACTCCTTCGGATTGTTTTGATACTTTAGGAAAACGATCCACGAGTCATTTTTGACGTGTACGAATCGACCTCACCTCAATTCGATGCACGGTGTGGCCGGTATGGCTAAAATTTTCTGATATCAGTTTGAAAATGACATAAACTTTGGAAAACAACACCAATGACATATGCCAAACCGAGCAAACGCCTTCGGATTGTTTTGATAATTTAGGACAACGATCCACGAGTCATTTGTGACGCGTATGAATCTACTGCACCTCAATCCGACGCACGGTGTGACCGGTATGGCTAAAAGTGTCTGATATCAGTTTCAAATTGAGATAAACTTTGGAAAACAACACCAATGACACATGGAAAACCGAGCAAATGACTTCGTATTGTTTTTATACTTTAGGAAAATGATCCACGAGTCATTTGTGACGTGTAAAAATCGACCGAACCTCAATCCGACGCACGGTGTGACCGGTATGGCTAAAATTGTCTGATATCAGTTTGAAAATGACATAAACTTTGGAAAACAACACCAATGGCATACGAAAAACTAAGAAAACGCCTTCGGATTGTTTTGATACTTTAGGACAACGATCCACGTGTCATTTGTGACGTGTACGAATCGACCGCATGTCAATCTGACACACGGTGTGACCGATATGTCTAAAATTGTCTGATATCAGTTTGAAAATGAGATAAACTTTCGAAAACAGCACCAATGACACATGTAAAACCGATCAAACGCCTTCGGATTGTTTTTATACTTTATGAAAACGATCCACCTGTCATTTGTGACGTGTACGAATCGACCACACCTCAATCCGACGCACGGTGTGACCGATATGGCTAAAATTGTCTGATATCAGTTTGAAAATGACATAAACTTTGGAAAACAACACCAATGGAATACGCCAAACCGAGAAAACGCCTTCGGATTGTTTTTATACTTTAGGAAAACGATTCACGACTGATTTTTGGCGTGTATGAGTCGACCACACCTCAATCCGACGCACAGTGTGACCGGTATGGCTAAAATTGTCTGATATTAGTTTGAAAATGACATAAACTTTGGAAAACAACACCAATGACATACTCCAAACTGAGCAAATGCCTTCGGATTGTTTTGATACTTTATGAAAACTATTCATGAGTCATTTGTGACGTGTATGAATCGACCTCACCTCAATCTGACGCACGGTGTGACCAGTAAAGCTTTTCATTAGATAAAGAATCAGTATTTATTAAATGAGATAAATCAATCAAAAACATATTGATTTTACATTATTCCCTTTCATTATTATGAAAATGAAAACTTTTGAGTTTAAAATTTAATATTTTAGTTTCACATTTCCATATTAATGTATTCTTTCATATTACTATTTTAATTTCTTTCATTATTGCATTACTAACATATTATTTGTTTTCTTATATAGGTGAATTTTTTTCCATGATATTGGATGCTTTGTTCGGAAACAAATACCATCGAGAGTGGATCACGGATATCAAAGGATGAAACATGAATGTTTATAACTGTTGTTGAATAATTGTTAATGTAACCATGTAAAACAATGTTTGACATGTATATAGCAATGCATTTTTTTGTATTCATGATGTTAAGTAAATTTATAAACCGTTGTCAGTCAAAATATTGGGTGCGGGTGCTATGGTGTGCAGGTGTGCATGTGATACTTTGTGCAGGTATTCTGGTGTGCAGGTGTGCAGGTACTGTTTTTTAGGTGTAGGCGCTGGGGCCTTTATGAGCGCTTTTTTAGCGCTGATAAAGGACACCTTTAACAGCGCTAGAGGAGGGCTGATAAAGGGACACTGTATCAGCGCTCCGAGAAGCCCTGATATAGTTGACCTTTATCAGCGCTCCACCACGCGCTGATAAAGGACCCCTTTATCTACGCCGAAATTAACAGCGCTTTTCTAGTGCTGTTAATGCTGGTTTTTAGTGCTGATAAAGGGGCAGGTTGTAGTAGTGAACACTGACCTCATGAGGTGAAATGATGTCACGTTCAATGGAAACCATTGGTTTAGGCCATAATAAATGAATCAAAACTTTTGGATACCAAAAACCCCAATCTAAAACTACCATAACAAAGAAAATCTTCCATCCATGGCCATTATGGTTAGAGAAGAAAGGGTAAAAAGTGATAAAACAAGAGTTGGAAAGAGGTTAAGATCATACCTCTTAATCTGAATGATGAACCACCCAAAAAACACTTCAAATCCACTTAGAGGGCCTTAGGGAAGGAAAGAGAACCCATGGATAAGAATTGATGATGTGAGGGTATAAGGGGGTGGTTTAGTGTGGAAGCCCCAATTAAAAATGAGGATAAAAGAATATATATATATATACACTTGAGTAGGTCACATGGTTGTCTGACATGATTTACCAAAACATTTATCAACTACGTATTTGACATCGAATCATCCTCTATAAGCTGAATAGTTGCCTCCCATGGTTTCCCTAACCATGAAGAGATCATATGATTCCCTATTTCTATTATCACATAGGGATTAATTTTTTGACTGCACAATTCCCAAACTTTATTCCTAACCATATACCCCCAGAAAAATCTCCAAAACTCAAATTAATAACCATAAGACAACTCAATCCAAGGGGAGGAAACAACCACATGATCAAGAGTAATAAAGTGAAATATTTTGGTTTCAAAAACTCCCCACCATTCCACTTTCCTCCCAGAGAATGTTTAAAAAGACATATGATAAAAAAAGAGTGCCAAGGAAACCTTCCCTCTAATGAGGGATCAACCACTAACAAAATTTTAAAACATCAAGAAAAGGACACATGGCATAATAAAACCATTCATTGAGGTAAAAAATTATGAAAAACTTATAATTATTTGAAAAAATTCACTAGGAGACTTAAGAAGTAGGTTCCTCGCTGAATGAAATTGAAGATACAACAAATATGTTGTTGGGATAGCCACTCCTATGATATAATTTGAAATTAGAAATATAAAAATTTACAATATTAATCCTATGAGACTCATGAATTCCTAACAAAACCAAATGAAAAAACATAAAAACAAACTCTAGATTAACTAAGGTCACTATAGACAAACTATAGAACATCTCAACCAAAGGAATCCAAAATAATCACCCCATAATAATGGGATGATAACAACCAGAGACTGATCATGGGTATCCCAACCATTTATAATTTCTCTATAATAGTGAGACATTAGATAGGAAGACCCAAGAGGAAAATCATCACCAAAGTCACATGATTCCACTAAACATGAAAATAACATTAAATTAATAAAAGATAACACATCCTTGAGAACAATTTAGACTTCATTAGACCAGATCACTAAGAAAATGCACTCTATGAAATAAAATAAACAATTATATATGAATGTTATTTAACATGAAATGGCATGGCTCTAAACAAGGGTAACAAAACTACATTAATGTTAATTAAAGGTTGAACACATGGAACACCTCCCATGGAAATATTGAAGAAAACGTTTAGCCTATAACACTCACAAAATCATACCACAACCGCACTATAATGGTACGAAAACCTGTGTGGAGGGCGGAAAAGGTAATCAACGGCGGCAATGGGTGGCAAGGCACGCTGATGGGCAGTGAGAACCATCACCGGTGGCAGGGAGGCGAGCTAGGGTTCTGGTCTCGTAGGGGTTGGGGGAAAACGTTGGGGTCATGGGGGTTGGGGGGAGATGGGTGTTCAGGGTCGGGTGTTGTGGGGAAGTGGCGCTAATGGAAGGTGAGAAATGTCACCGGCAATGGGGAGGCGAGCAGGGGTTCGTGGATCATGGGGATCAAGGGAAGAAGGTAGGGTTTCAGGGATCTGAGGGAGAAGGGGCATCGGGATCAGGAGGGAAGTGTCGTTGCTAAAAAAATGGGTTTAGGAGCGGTTTACAAAATCACCGCTAAAAGACCGCCTCTAAAGGCGGTTTATGTTGAAGTGATCTGATGTGAAAGATCCTTCACACACCACAAATCATTTCTAACTGGAGAAATCTCTTAGTTAGAACCATGGAAATCCCTTATTTTAATTAGATATATACCTCAATGAATCTAATGAGAGATCTTGACCATGGAATGACTCTCATAGAAGGAAATATTTATATATTTAATCTGATGTGAAAGATATTTGTATGATAAATATGGCCCTCAGATCTCCTTACACTGCACAAAAATTATTTATTTCTTTATTTATTTCTTTATTTAATTATTTATTTACATAAATTATTTATTATTTTCTATTTATTATTGTTGTGCTCATTCCCATCTCCATGCACAAGCACATGCCCATGCATATGTCCATGCCATATATGGAAATTCTAAGTTGGGTGAGATTTAAACTCTTGACCACTTGTTTATCCCTCAATGACTTTACCACTCAAGCAGACTCTCTATGTGGTCAATAAATCAAATTTAATATACATACATACATATATATATATATATATTAATTGGAAAACCAAATAATACATAACAAATAGATACACCCTAAATAATTATTAATCAATAATTATTAATCAATAATGACTAATAAATAATAAATAATCAATCATTAATAATTAATAATTAATAATTAATAAGTAATTATTAATATTTAATATTTACTAATTAAAAATTACTAATTAATAAATAGAATATAAATTAATAATAAATAACGACATATATAATATAGAAATAAATGGTAAAAAATAGTAAATAGTAAATAGTTAATTATAAATAGTAAATAGTAAATAGTACCGTATAAAAAATAAATATTAAATAATAAATACTAAATATTATATAATATATAATATATAATATATAATATATAAATTCAAATATATAATACATAATATATACTCTATAATATATAATACATAATATATAATATATAATATATAATACATAATATATAATATATAATACACAATACATAATATATAATATATAATATGTAATACATAATATATAATATATAATACATAGTATATAATGTAACGCCCCGACCCCTGCTACCCAGAGTCGGTGCATTACTTCGTAACATTGGCATGATCACAAAAGATCAAGTCTCGAAAGACCGATTAGTTTAGTATCCTTGGAAACACTAGATACATTCACAAGTCTTACAGTACATCATAAAGTAAAACAAAACTACAACATCTTCTCTTCATATCCCCTTATATTATCCATGCAGATCATTCATAATATACTTCTTCACATCTTGGAAAAATTTAAACATTGAAAGGGGTGAGTTCAGATGCTCAGTAAGGATAACAATATAGCGGAAGCTTTCATAAATGATCATTAACATTTAAGGAAATGTATAACTAAAAAAAATCCTTTGAAACTTTAACATTAGCATAATATGGCACAAGTAAAATCAAATAATTCCATTTACAAACTCACAAGGATACTCTACTAGTCGAATAATCATATGAAATATCAATAACAACTTTCATAATGATGGAATGCATAATGCCAGACTATCATAACCACGTAGCCAAGGCCTCGTGCCAAGACTACAAATAATATTTTGTCAAGGCCTCGTGCCAAGACACTATTTTGTCTCATGAGACCTACCGATGCATCGAGGAGCTGTAGAGGGCTCCACCCATCACTTATTAAGTCAAATACATTCCTCATATGAATAGGTTTCAACATATCATAAACCATAACATAATCGTATCACATAAAACATGCTTAAAGGAAACATAACATTTCCACATTTCAATCAAAATATATCAATAAAACATATTGATATAATAAATACACTTTCAAAACCATTTTCAATACCCATATAAAAGAAAGTTAAAACTTTGTATTTATTTTTCATTTAAAAAAATTTATGGCCTGTAGAGGAAGCCGAAACTCAAATAATGGTCACAGCGGCAGAGAAGTCATTGTCTCCGCATATGTACGGAAAGAAAAACATTCCCTTTTTGTCGTTTAGTAAAATTATTTGTATAAAAAAGATTACTTTTGAATAAACGTAAAAGTCAAAGGGGTTTATACACCGTATAAAAGAAAGTTGTGTATAAAACAAAATATTCCTCAATGAAAGGAGATTGAGACGAAGTCCTTAAAAAGATCATTTTTTAAAATAAAATAGATATATTATGTGTATTCACTATAATTACACATAAAGAAAGTACAAATAGAAGATAGGACATAATAATATCATGACATAATTTGAAAGTAGGAGATTAACCCAAAGAATAGAAATTGGGTTATGAAATTCCCTTACCTCGTGTCCGACTTGACTCGACCGCTCTTTAACCTCATGAATAATAAACTAGAGTTAATATCTACCTTCTTAAGAACCTTTTTCATGTTCATTATTCCTTTTATATTACTTATTACCATGTCATGAACAATATGTAATTATTTAAGCTTATAACGGTCGTTTTGTCGATCTTAGGTACTTGAGTCAAAAATAAACTTCTTATAATTACACTTTGTTCATGTGGTAATATATCCATTATATCCATAATTATATTCATTATTTACATGTCATATAAATCAAATATATCCAGTATATACATTCATTTATAATAATACATTACATTTTGAGGTAAGAAATGAAATGCACCGTTCATGGAGACGGTAAGCCGTACGTACGCATAAACGCTACTTTCATTTCTGTTTCGTATTTAATGGAATGAAGTTATAATTATATAAAGGTATAATATAATTCAATTATAATATAATATATAATACCATTTTCTCCATCCTTTATACATCCCAAATACGGCATTAACGATTCAAATCACTTTGAGGGGGCGGTAGTCCGCACTTCCTAAAATGAAATTATCGCGTTTACCCATGATGGAAATCATAAAGTCTGCCATAAATGAAAAATACAGAAGCATAAGGAAAAAATAAACATAATATATATCATATATAAATATAGTGACATCTTAATGGCCACCTTTGAAGGTGTTATATGAGTGTTGAACAATCATCGTTTCGTGAGCCATAAATTCGCCATTCACAGAAACAGTATGTTCTTTAACCATTAGATGTAGGTGTGTGTAAGTGTAGCTCGAATAATTCTTATAAAAACATCATAGTATATTTAGGATACTGGTTTTGTTACAAAATAAATGAATAAAAATATTTTATGGGGTTGGATAAGAAAAATAAAACAAAATAACATAAGAGAAGACATTACCTTAAAATCGGGTAACTCTTTTGATTTGAGCCAAAGGCTTCCTTGGGAAGAATTATGCCCAAAGTGAGGCTTACAGGGGTAAGGGAGGGAAGTTGGGAGATTATTTGGGCAGAGGTTGGCCGAGCCAAAAGGCTTTTAAAGTGTGAGTAAAGTGGTAGTGGTGGGTGCCTTTTATAAGTGGAGAGGCGGGGCACTTTTGGAAAGTAATGAAATGTTATTTTATTATACAATTATTTTAGGATTATAAAGGTCCCACACTTGTATAATTCGAGGATAAGGTGATAAGGGTTTGAAATATACTCATCCAATAGGTTTTTGACAAGTGTAAACTTTGGATTTTACATTATCGTTTCATTTTATTTAAATCGTTAATTAATCAGGTAATCGCTGCATCATCATGGTGTCATAAATAATTTAATTTATTTAATGTCTAAAAATTATAAAAAAAATATCATGATGTAGGAAATCGTTTTATCTTTCTAATGAGTATTTATAGTTAAAAATATGACTTGTATAACCCCATTTTAAAATTTGTTTAGTAAAACAACTCTTGTTTGTGACCTTTTTATTTTAACATTAAATAAAAAGTTATTTATGTCCTTTTCCTACCAAAGTGGCTCCATGGGGTCCCCAAGTTGACCCATGGATTGTATTAGTCGGCCATGACACATCCAATAGTGGTTGGTCAAGTGTAAAGGTCATTACATATTTTTATAATATCATTTTTACCTTAAGTTTCAATAATTACCTCTAATCGCGATTAATTAAACTTAAAAGTTACTATTCACCAAAAAATTATTTTAATCCCATTGAACCACATTTTACTTCCTAATGACAACCATGAATGTTGGATTTTTGAAAATCAAATCACATAAGTGGTAATATTTCATTTAAATGATAAATTAGTTTTTTAACTACCACTTAGTGGTTTCACTATTCATCAAAAAGTGAAGTTTTTCAGAACAATGCCAAAATTTCACCCTAAGCTATAATTGATATTCCAAATTCAAAAATGATATATATTTTAAAAAATTCCAAAAATATAAGTTGCATTAATTAATTTTATAATTAATTCCCGCTGTCACAACAAATAGCGTGTTTTTAAGAAACAATATATATCAAAAGATTGACAATTGTTTATGTCCAATTTCAAAGTGGAATTAATTATAATGAACACCATTGGATAAAATGGTAAAAATATATTCTAATTATACTTTAAAACCTCTCAATAGTATTACTTATCCCTATAAATTATTTTGATTAAAAAAGTTGTTTTTAAGTTTTTTTCACTATTCATAGAAAATTGGAAGTTCTCAGAAAAATACCAAAAATTCAACATAGGCTAATTTCGATATTTCGAAACCAAAAATGAACTCCAAATAAATTTTATATAATTTTAAAAAGTGGGTATTACTATTCATAATGGCTACTTTGATTAGTCGCGGTGTGTTAGAACTCGAATTTGCGTACAATACAAGCTATTACATTATTGAATGAGAAGTGTATCGTGGAAGCTTGGGGTGCTACATTCTCCCCTCCTTCAATAAATTGGCTCCTCGCAATTTGAAATTTTTCTTTGAAAATAAAATGTTGAAAATAGAAAATACCTTTGTGGAAAACCCACATCGAAAATATGGTCAATAAAAATATAACTTTAAAAGAAAGAAAGATAAGTACAAAGGTCACCCGAGATAGGCCATACTAAGATTCTATGAAAATATGGATATGGAAGAAAAACAAATCATCAAGGTTTGATGGAGAGTTGTAGAAAACAAGATTAGGGGAAAGTTAACAATAAGAAAGTCACAAAATTGTGATTGGTTGAAAGATCATTGAATCCCCAGTTGGAAAAGATAATCGGTAATGTTTTTGTTTTAAGTTACCTTTCATAACGTTGAGGAATTTATTTAAGAGATTTACTAAGAATTTAAGTAAATATACTAACTTGTCGTGTAGACTTTCATTCTTTAATAAATTTTTACCACAAACCCATATTTCACTCCAAAAGGTAATAGAACTAAAAAATATTCTATTTATCATAATTGTAGAAGGCTGTAAATATTACCACATACCATTTAGATTAGGGAAAATATTTTGTAATATCCAGGGACTTCTTGTAGGCTAGTGGTAGGTAATAAAGGCCTGTCACACTATAGTTGTGGGTTCTATTCCTGCAGCTTTGTCCGACGCGATGTGTTATGTCCCACCCTGCAGGTTTTCCTTTTCCTAAAACTATAGTATTATAATATTCCAAAAATAATCTTCATAAATGTTTAACCTTAAATAATACTATCCAAGGTTCAACGTAATCCATTCCAACCTATATAGTTATCCAAAATACCTCTATCCAGAATTTCTCTAAAAGGTCTCTAAATTCTAAAATCAATTTATCAGATTCCCCAAACAAAGTAAAGTTCCTTTTATTGTCACATACTAAAAATATGATTACCTTCATCATATTAAAACCTTACTGAAACAACAAGTACTACAGTACAATCCTTATATATATATATATATCACATTATTCGAATAACCAGAATATAATCCATGAGTCCAAAAGCACAAATACATTAATTATTCCGCTTCAACTGTAGTAACAGCATAAGATTGTCCTTGATCCTTTGGCCTTTTATGAGGTAAGTTTCCCTGACGCTTAAGACATTCATTTTCATAATGCCCTATTTCTCTACAATTGTAGCATTCAACATTGATAGCCTCTTTCTTTCCCTTAAAATCACGTGCTTGGTGACCTTTTTATCCACATTTATAACAAACTCCCATTCCTTTTAGGCAAGAACCTGGGTGATTCTTCCCAAAATTATAACATAATGGAAAATCCTTCTTTCCCTTTTTCCCTTTATCTGTTTCTTGTTCCACCGTTCTCTTCTTCTCTTTCTTTACTTTGTTGTCATAAGACTTAGAGAATTCCTTTTCTGTCTTGATAGCACACGAGACAATATCTTCTTACGATGAGAAGGTTTGTGAGACTAATTCTCGACGAAAAAAATGGTTTTAACGCATCAAAGAAACGATCAATATTACTTCTTGGGTTACGTATATAATCTGCAGCATGCCTCGCTAACCTTGTAAAGTTAGCCTCATACTTTGCAACATTCTCATCCTCCTTTTGTCTCAGACTCAGAAATTGTTTTTCCATATCTGCTCGATGGTCATGTGGAAAGTATTTTTCTAAGAAAAGATCTTTGAACTCTCTCCATTCCATACTCGATACTTCTTCATCTTCCTTTGTATTTTGAATCAATGACCACCATTGATCGGCATCTCCAGTGAGGCGGTAAACTGCCATGATAACCTTATCTCTTTCGCTACTCCCCAAGGCATGGAATATTTTCTCTAAGGAGTTTATCCATTGCTCAGATACTAATGGATATTTACCCCCATTAAATGTTGGCAGTTTTTCCCTCATGAAGCGGTCTAACATTGATCCTCCATGTTGCGGATTAGCATGCTCCATACGAGTAAGGTTATTATTCATAACCTGAGTGAGTTGTCCCAGTATGGTAATAAGTTGATCATCACCAGTTGTATCTCCAGATCCCCAATAATTATCTTGAGCAGGAGGGCAATCCCTACACAGAGTTTGTGCATTGATACGGTTTCCATTCGTTCCACTAGGCGCCATTTCTAAACAATGGCATACACTAGATTAGTTTATGAATCAAAATAGATAATTTTGTACTTGTAAAACACTTAACACTAATTTAACTATTTATGGATATAATCCATAATCATAAAAAAAATTTCTTTGAGGAAGTATATACTCATAACCCTTCATAGTGGTTTGTAAAGAAAATGAGAATTATCCTAAGCATATCCCCCGGGAGTATCGTAACCAAGAGTGCAGCAAGGCCCGTTGTCGTGCACCAGTTCCCGTTCGAGTCTAGCTCAATGTGGTGTTTTCGGGTTTTACCCCTAGGTACATCTGTGCCAGAGCCACCTCTACCTGCTCGTATCCAGACAGGGATGTATTGCTCGAAAAACTCACAAAATCTCTATAATACCAAAATTCTGGAAAGTTCTTCTATACTAATCCTCAAAGTCTATCTTTGGGCTATGTGCTCTAATCAGAGTTTATCTAAATCTAGCTTCAAAGGATAGTACTAAACTTCTTCTGATACCAACTATAATTCCCTGACCCCAGCTACCCAGAGTCGGTGCATTAATTCATAACATTGGCATGATCACAAAAGATCAAGTCTCGAAAGACCGATTAGTTTAGTAGCCTTGGAAACACTACATACATTCACAAGTCTTACATTACATCATAAAGTAAAAAAACTACAACATATTCTCTTCATATCCCCTTATATTATCCCTGCAGATCATTCATAATATACTTCTTCACATCTTGGAAAAATTAAAACATTGAAAGGGGTGAGCTCAGATGCTCAGTAAGGATAACAATATAGCGGAAGCTTTCATTAATGAACATTAACATTTAAGGAAATGTATAACTAAAACAAAAGCCTTTTAAACTTTAACATTATAATAATATGGAAGAAGTAAAATGAAATAATTCCATTTACTTACTCACTTGGATATTCTACTAGTCGAATAATCACATGAAATATCAATAATCACATTCATAATAATGGAATGCATATTTCCATACTATCATAACCACGTAGCCAAGGCCTCGTGCCAAGACCACAAATTATATTTTGTCAAGGCCTTGTGCCAAGACACTAGTTTGTCTCATGAGACCTACCGATGCATCGAGGAGCTGTAGCGGGCTCCACCCGTCACTTATTAAGTCCAATTCATTCCTCATATGAATATGTTTAAACATATCATAAACCATAACATAATCATATCACATAAAACATGCATAAATGAAACATAACATTTCCACATTTAAATAACAATATATCAATACAACACATTGATATAATAAAAACACTTTCAAAATCATTTTCAATACCAATATAAAAGAAAGTTAAAACTTTGTATTTATTTTTCATTTAAAAAAAGTGATGGCCTGTAGAGGAATCCTAAACTCAAATAATTGTCACGGCGGCAGAGAAGTCATTGTCGCCCCATATGTACAGAAAGAAAAACATTCCCTTTTTGTCTTTTAGTAAAACTCTTCGTATAAAAAATATTCCTTTGGAATAAATGTAATAGTCAAAGGGGTTTACACACCGTATAAAAGTAAGTTGTGTATAAAACCAATTATGCCTCAATGAAAGGAGATTGAGACAATGTCCTTAAAAGATCATTTTTTAAAATAAAATCTATCTATTATGTGTATTCACTATAAGTACACATAAATAAAGTACAAATACAAGATACGACATAATAATATCATGACATAATTTGAAAGTAGGAGATTAACCCAAAGAATGGAAATTGGGTTAAGAAATTCCCTTACCTCGTGTCTGACTTGACTCGACCGCTCTTTAACCTCTTGAATAATAAACTAGAGTTAATATATACCTTCTTAAGAACCTTTTTCATGTTCATTATTACTTTTATATCACTTATTACCATGTCATGAACATTATGTAATTATTTAAGCTTATAACGGTCGTTTTGTCGATCTTAGGTACTTGAGTCAAAAATAAACTTCTTATAATTACACTTTGTTCATGTGGTAATATATCCATTACATCCATAATTATATTCATGATTTATATATCATATAAATCATATATATCTAGTATATACATTAATTTATAATAATACATAACATTTAGAGGTAAGAAATTAAATGCACCGTTCATGGAGACGGTAAGCCGTACGTACGCATGAACGCTACTTTCATTTATATTTTGTATTTAATGGAATGAAGTTATAATTATATAAAGGTATAATATAATTCCAGTATAATATAATGTATAATACCATTTACTCCATCCTTTATACATCCCACATATGGCATTAACGATTCAAACCACTTTGAGGGGACGGTAGTCCGCACTTCCTAAAATGAAATTATCACGTTTTCCCATAATGGAAATCATAAAGTATGCCATAAATGAAAAATATAGAAGCATAAGGAAAACATAAACATAATATATATCATATATAAATATAGTGAAATCTTAATGGACACCTTTGAAGGTGTTATATGAGTGTTGAACAATCATCGTTTCGTGAGCCAGAAATTCGCCATTCACAGAAACAGTATGTTCTTTAACCATTAGATGTAGGTGTGTGTAAGTATAGCTCGAATAATTCTTATAACAACATACTAGTATATTAATGATACTGTTTTTGTTACAAAATAAATTAATAAAAATATTTAAGGGCTTTGGATAAGCAAAATAAAACAAAATAACATAAGAGAAGACATTACCTTAAAATCGGGTAACTCTTTTGATTTGAGCCAAAGGCTTCCTTGGGAAGAATTATTCCCAAATTGAGGCTTCTAGGAGTAAGGTAGGAAAGTTGGGAGAGTATTTGGGAAGCGGTTGGCCGAGCCAAAAGTCTTTGAAAGTGTGATTAAGGTGGTAGTGGTGGGGGCCTTTTATAAGTGGAGAGGAGGGGCACTTTTGGAAAGTAATGAAATGTTATTTTATTATACAATGCTTTTCAGATTTTAAAGGTCACAAACCTTTTTAATTCGAGGATAAGGTGATAAGGGTTCTAAATCTAGTCATCCAATATGTTTTTGACAAGTGTAAGCCTTGGATTTTACATTATTTTTTCATTTTATTTAAATCGTTAATTAATCAGGTAATCGCTGCATCATCATGGTGTCATAAATAATTTAATTTATTTAAAGTCTAAAAATTATAAAAAAATATCATGATGTAGGAAATCTTTTTATATTTCTAATTAATAATTATAGTCAAAAATATGACTTGTATTACCCCATTTAAAAATTGTTTTAGTAAAACAACTCTTGTTTGTGGCCTTTTTATTTTAACATTAAATAAAAAGTTATTTATGTCCTTTTCCTCCCAAAGTGGCTCCATGGGGTCCCCAAGTTGACCCATTGATTTTAGTGGTAATACATGACACATAAAAGAGTGGTTGGACAAGTGTAAAGGTCATTCCATATTTTTATAATATCATTTTTACCTTAAGTTTCACTAATTACCTCTAATCGCGATTAATTAAACTTAAAAGTTACTATTCACCAAAAAATTATTTTAATCCCATTGAACCATATTTTACTTCCTAATGACAACCATGTATGTTGGATTTTTGAAAATAAAATCACAGAAGTGGTAATGTTTCATTTAAACGAAAAATCAGTTTTTTAACTACCACTTAGTGGTTTCACTATTCATAAAAAATTGAAGTTTTTCAGAATAATGCCACAATTTCACCCTAAGCTATAATTGATATTCCGAATTCAAAAATGATGTCTATTTTACAGAATTCCAAACATATAAGTTTCATTAATTAATTTTATAATTAATTCCCGCTGTCACAACAAATAGCGTGTTTTTAAGAAACAATATATATCAAAAGATTGACAATTGTTTATGTCCAATTTCAAAGTGAAATTAATTCTAATGAACACCATTGGATAAAATGGTAAAAATATATTCTAATTATACTTTAAAACCTCTCAATATTAAAACTTATCCCTATAAATTATTTTGATTAAAAATGTTGTTTATAAGTATTTTTCACTATTCATAGAAAATTGGAAGTTCTCAGAAAAATACCAAAAATTCAACATAGGCTAATTTCGATATTTCGAATCCAAAAATAAACTCCATATAAAATTTATATAATTTTAAAAAGTGGGTATTACTATTCATAACGGCTACTTTGATTAGTCGCGGTGTGTTAGAACTCGAAGTTGCATACAATGCAAGCTATTGCATTATTGAATGAGAAGTGTATCGTGGAAGCTCGGGGTGCTACATATAATATATATTATATAACATATAATATATATTATATAACATATAATATATAAGTAATTCATAAATAATATATTAATTGAAAACTATTTTAATATATGATAAATAAATAACGAATTAATAAAAAAATTTAATAATAGATAATTAATTAATTAATTAATTAATTAATAATTAATAATTAATAATTAACAATAATTAATAATTAAAAATTGATCATTAATAATAAAAAATTAATAATTAATGTTTAAAAATATATAAATTATTAATAAATAATAAATAATAATTTATAAATAATTAATATTGAATAAATGAATAATAAATAAATAAATAATAAATTAATAACAAACTAATAATAAATTAATATTTAGTCAATTAAAAAAATTATTAAAGAATAAATAATAAATAATAAAGAATAAATAATAAAGACTAAAGACAAAATAGATAGATATATAGATAGATAAATAAATAAATAAATTATTTATATTTAATTAATATTATTAATTAATAATTAATAATTAATACTTAATGATTAATAAATAATAATTACTAAATACTAATTAATAATTAATAATTAAAAATTAATAATTTATAATTAATAATTTATAATTTATAATTTATAATTTATAATTTATAATTTATATTCAATATTTAATATTGAAGAAATAATGAATAAATAATAAATAATTCATAAATAATTAATAATTAATTAATAAATAATGAATAAATAGAAAATAAATAGTAAATAAATAAATAATAATTAATAATAAAATATTAATTAATAAATAAAAAATAATTAATTAATTAATTAAAAATAAATTACTAATTAATTTATAAATAATTACTAAAAAATAAATAAAGAAATAAATATTAAATATCAAATAACTAAATAACTAAATAAATAAATTTATCAATAAATAAGTTGACAAATATTTTAATAAATAATAAGTAATAAATAATATATAAATAAATATTTATTAATTATTTAATTAAATAAACCATAAAATGTTAAGATCCTTCGAAAATCCAAAAAACACTTAAATGACCATAAAATCTGATTCGAGACTACTTTTTTAGAACTACAACTAGTCAAATCGAAGATTGTGAAATGTGCTTCAATATGATATGTGGTTCAAAATGAATGAACACTTAGATGGAAACTTATAACAGTTTTAATTTTAAAAAATCGGGTTCTTTAACTAAAACCTCTCTTTCGAAGCATTATGGGCCTTTTGGTTGAATAAAAATGGGGTACAGTACTAAAAACGATTTTACCAAATCTTAACGGCATAGATCACATCAGAGGCTTTGATTTGAAATGTGGTAGAGCCCAAACTGACACCCAGAATAAAAGTTATGTTCATTTGAAGTTCAAGTTCGATTTTCAAGTTTTGAAATTTCAATATATTTTTTTCCTTTGATTATCACCTGATTTAAGTCAAACTTGGTTTTATCTCATTTGATAAGCTTCAAGTTGAATTTTTGTTGAGCTGATATGGACTCCCAAGTCAGAAGTTATGGTTGTTTGACGCCAAAGTATATTTTTCAACTTATTGAAGATTTGTTTTCCATTTAAAAAAATTATTAACTAATAATTATAAATATTGATCAATCGGAAAATTATAATTAATTAAAATTATAACAATAATCTATATTTAATTGTACATAAAAAATAATAATTAATAATTAAGAAATAATTTTAAAAAAAATCAATTTTACAACGTTTTTTTTAAAAAACCGCAATTAAAAAATGGACATTTTTTAAAAGAAATTTTAAAACAATAATACAAAACATTTTAAAAAACATTTAGTTTCGGTTTTTTTGTGGCGGTTTTCATAAGAAACTCTAAAATTTGTTTAATCAAAAAATTTAACGTAGGTTTTGAATACCGCTGCTAAAACACTTTTTTCATGTAGTGTATATCATACATGTGAACCACTTTTAATCTAACATGACCAAAAATGAATCTGACATGAGGTCATTGGTTCCTCTAAAGTGAGGGGTACACAATTTGGTAAATATTCTATAGTGGTGTGTTGAATATTTTTCAAGTAGACTCCCCTATATTTTATTTTGACATGAATACCCCACCAAACTGAAGGATTGATACACATGAGCTAGACCATAGAGTTAATCTCATCCCACCAATTTATCTTTAATTTCATCAAATGTTAAAACTTTCAAAACCAAATCTCATTAAAATGTTCCTTAATTCTTGGATTTATTCACAATATGGAACAATTTATCAATTTTACTACTAGAATGAATTTTAAGATGTTAAATTTAACTCTGTAAAGTGTCTTATTCACTTAAAGAAATCAACAATCACATTATAAATACATCATTAATTTTATTCTAATAAATTTCAATTAAAAAAAATATATTAGAAATAATAATTTTATCCCATTTACACATTAATTAAATATTCTCTAATTTATATAGAATATGTTTTTTTGTAGATTTTGTATTAATTTTTGGGTTAATTAACATTTAAAATTCAGAATAAATTTGGATATTTTGTCTCTCATCCAGGAAACTAAAAAACTATTCTCTAAAGAAATCATGACTTCCTTATATTTTTTATTCAAATTTAAATGTATATTCATTCTAGATAAAGTGTATAATTATTCATTCTATCTTAATGAAATATTTAATAAAGAGGTGGTAGAATCCTTCATGTCATAGAAATATTCAAATCAATATCCTGTTTATTTTAATTGGTAAAACATAAATTCAAGGTTTAGATATTTTAGTCCCAAGGATGATTCCTTCTATAAAAATTAAATAAAATTTTTCGTAATTAATAACGACTAACTTTGGTTTACATCTTATATGTACCAATTCGCGTTTTTTGAAAACATACTTCAAAGGGTCTCTCAAAACATTAAAAATAATCCTTGAAAATCTCAAAAATTTCCATCACTATGTGAATAATAATATATTTCATACAACTTTGAAAATTTATTTTCACATTAGACATGTAAAATGACAAGTGATCCTAGGCGATGGATTCAAATAGTAAAGAAAACCCAGTCTTGCATCAGTAGATTAGATCCATTGGTATTTTGTTATATCCAAATGATCCATATATATTGAAATGAAATAAATTCCTAAATAACATTCCATGTGTTTAATCCATAAATTGTAGTGTAATGTGGTCTTTCATTGTAGAAGAATTTAGAATATAGTAGTCTATAAATACTCTCTATATCATTAAATTTCCTTAAAAAACTTATATGACTCTATTCTTTGGAATAACATTCAATTGTATCACCTATTCATTATCCTACAATGAAAGGATAATACCCACATCATAGAGTTTGAGAACTTTATTCCTATCCACTTTCATTATTGGTGGTATGAGTCTTCTTCTTTGTAATCATATTGGTTTTATCCCTTATTCAAGTAGTACATCATGTGAGAAATTGTTTTTGATTAATTCCTTTAATGATGGAAATACTTTATCTAATTTTTTGTTTTCTTCTACTTGGAACTAGAAGAATATGTTTCTCCAAAATTTTTTTTCTAAATTCATAATCACTTTTAATGTATATTTTACATGAAATAATTAATACATCATTGTGTTTGGTATGGAATAAAATTATTAATTGATGGATTTCTGATTAATGGGATAAATACAAAATAAGAATCCATTGAAAATTGTTTTATCCACTCAATGAGATTGTACTGTTCCTCGTCCATAGAATGTTCCCAACCTCCTTAGAGAACACCATTTATTAGTATGTAGAGTCATATTTTAATCCACTTATAATAATAGATTCATGATTAGTGGTTAGTATTCTAATGAAAATATTGTATAGAAACTCTAAATCAGTTTAATTCTTAATAACCTCCATATGATCAATGGTGACTGGTTCCCCACAAAATCATAAAATCTATCACCCCTAGTTGAAATCATTTAAATTTATTCTAGTATCTAGAAATAATCTCTTAAGGATAATAGGAAAATTCAGCTATTCATCCATCATAAGGGAAAAAAATCTAGTTCATAATATGAATTTTATAACCTCTAAAACAATTTATTCCCATAACACATGTAGGTATTTCATTAAACTATTAAAATAATAGTCTTCTTTTAATTATAGATTTGTATCTTAAAATAATAATTTTCAAAACACAATTAGTGGAATATGATTGAAACTCATTCCCATGTCACAAATTTCATTCCCCAAGGTATAAGATATAATATTTCATGGGATATAAAATCTCACAGGGTATCATGTATGTAGAGGGATATGATCTTGAACTACTTTCAAACACACATCACTTAAGGAAATTACTCCAAGATCCACAAAAATTTTCTTAATTGATAGAATCTCAATTAAAAAATAATACATGATGGAATTTAGGAATAGAAAAAGTGTTTTCCAAAAAAAATATAATATTCGAGTAGTGTGAATTGAATCTTAAACAATCTTATAGTTTCCCCACCCAAGATAACAATGTGTGTGAATGTTACCTGTTCTGAATTCATTAAATTAATGACAATTAATAAAATTAATTGAAATCAATGAATATAAATGTTGAATCTTAACTAAGATAAATAATCCAATCATAAAATGAAAAATTCAAATAAAACAATACAAAGGAGTTATAGGTAAAAATATGTAAATACATTTAAAATATATTATTAAAGAAAATAAATACTTCAAATGAAAGGAACACTTCAGTTTTAATAGAAATCCATAGTTGGATCTATACCTAGATCTAAGAGATTCATGTTATGATACTCTAAACCATTTTCTATAAAAAATTTCAATTGATACAATTCATAACATGAAATTATTCAACAAATTTTAGTAATAAAAAGCTATATCTTTGAGATCCTCTTTGATCAAATTATTAATAGAAATTCATTTTCTCAAAATTTTTTGAAATAAAAGTTCAAAATGTCACTAGTTTTAGTCGTTGGAATCTCATCAATCACATATGATATGAATTATATTATTACAATAATAATTCATTAATATTTTATAATAAATTCATCATAAATAATTTTTTTTCGGACTAATCTAAAAAATTAATTCAGCAGTAGCACTCGAATCACTAAGATAGTGAAAATACCTCCGATGTATATCAATATACATCTAAGTATCTTAAATTCCATGAAGAAAAAATATTTATTTTCAAGGAATAGCATAACAAAATATCTATTTTCTTTTGTCACTTATAACAAACATAGAAGTTTTAAATATATCTTTTATTCAATGTTGTTAAAAAATTATAATTCTACACTATATGCAGAGTTCATAATAAATTCATAGGAATATTTTATTTTGATGTTAGGATTGTATAAAAACTATGAAGGAAAAAAATTCAAGTAATTGTATGTAAAACAAGGAGTGTGTTGTGGTCCATTAAAATAATGGATCTGAAAAATTAATTATATTAAATTGATATAAAAACTATCCATGTTTGATAATAACAAAACATGAAAAATAGAAAAATCATATTAAATTATAAAAAAAGAAATCTCTTGAATATTATGAAAAATATACTCCCCCTTGATATTTGTTATAATTTCTTGAAATTTTTTGAAACATTCTCCCCCTTCAGGTTCATTGCATTTTGATTCTTAACCCTAAAAAAATTCCTTTCACTTCTCAAAAAACATTCCTCTCAGTAGTCCTCCTTTGTAAATATAAAAAAGAAAAATAAAAAAATAAACAAAAAAATAACATTATGAAAAATAATTAATCAATATATTAACAAAGATAAAACCCATATAAGAAAAATTAAATTCCATGTAAGAATAATTCATATTCTATTTAAGAGTAACCTTAGATGATACACATGAATAAACAAAAAAAAATTGAATGGATGATCTTGAATGACCAACATAATAATAATCTCAAGATGACATAATAGTTGATAATAAAGAATATGAAATTTGGAAGAATAAATAAAAAAAGAAAATGAATTATGTAAGAGTAAAACTTTAATACTCATGACAGTGTAATAATAAATAAAATTGAAGAGAGGGGATATTAATTAATAATTATATAATATAAAACACATGAAGTAAAAAAGAAAATTTTGTATGGTATTTATTTGAAAGATATAACATCGAATAAAAGATCTTTGGTAAAATATGAAGTGCCTTCATAAAGAGTTATCATTTTTTTATTTAAAGAAAGGATGTCATTCCACTTTCTCTATGTGGTATTAAATGTTAGGAGAATTTTAAATTAGAGGAAAATAAATTATAACATAACACTAATAAGACCCATCTTCCATTTAATTAATTAAAATAATTAGAATTAAATTTTTTGGTAAACTCATGAGAACATTATTAATTATTTATGATAAATTCAAGAACAATATATCCTTTTGGAATAGAATAATAATTAAAAAAAGGAATAATTTTTTTGAAAAATATCCAATGATTGATATTACTAATTCTTTTTCATTTAAAAAATATATCTATTGAAATGAAACATTATTTTAATTTTATATTTATTGGTAATATCAAAATGTAATCCATTTATAAAGTAAAATGGATTCGGTAAATGTATCCTTGTACAATTTTTCTTAACATCTAGTACACATCATTCTTTTCTGAAAAAATAAATAATATGGTACCCAAATAGGCTTGGGTTTGATAATATTAGAAAATTAATTTATAAAAAACATGTATCTATCAAACCATATGATGTGGAATAACTATATGTTACTTCAAAATATAATCTCTAAAGCTCCAAAATATTTAACATTATTCAAGGGGAAGTGATTATTTCCATTACGTGTTCATTAACAATTAGTGGAAAAGGGTGAACTATACAGAAAACAATAATTAGTCTAGAAATATGAATTTATGGAAGATTTTTTAAAAACATCATAAAATTTTCTAGACAGTTGAAATTTTGTATGAAGATTATCAAAATAATATATTTTAAAAGATAAATTAAAAATTAGATTCTATAAACTTCTTACCATAAATATTAATTTTAAAAAAATATTATCATAACATGGAATATACAATAATTTAATTTTTAAGTTTTTTGTATGATTTAAAATTATATCATTATTTTTTACAAGAACTTCAATATTCTAATTATAGTTTTTATTTTACTATTCAAACATTCACTGTGAGCCATTTATATATTCATAAATTTCATGGAATAATCGAGTACAATCTTCATCACATGAAGAATACGGTAACACATAGTTTAAAGATAAAATTGTAAATGAATTAGTGGTTATCTTATCCATGAATATGGATTAATTCAAAGGAACTATGGAACAAAACCGAATTATATTCCATTTATCACCAATAATTTATAAATAATTTTCAAATGTAGTATTTCCACTAAAACTCAAAGTTTCCAACTTCATTAAAAAATTCTTTCCTTTTCATATCATTAATTTTGTAGATTTTAAATATCTCTTCTTCAATCTAAAAAATTACATTATAACAATCCTTTTTACCCTCATAATAATAACATTAGATGATTGATTATTCTCATCTGTTATCATAGAATTATTATTAATATATTATATTTCAATCTGAGAATCATTTACAAAATTATTCTTCTAAATAATTATTTTCATATACCTTATATGTTGATAAAATTTACATTCACTTTAATTAAAACTATTAAAATCCTAGAAATTATTAGAAAATTTATTTCAACTACACTTATTAGAGTTAATAGATCTACTAGAAGAATAATAAAACAAAACTCTACCATTCTACAATTTCTAATTCATAGAATATTTATTTAGTTTATTCTCTTACTATAATAATAATCTAATAAGATTGTCAGAAAATATTTTTTTAATATTTTTTTTTATCATCAGTATCCAATATATTAGACTCATAATAATTGGTAAGTATATAAATAATCGTCTTCACAAGAGTTTTATCCCTAATCAAACTATCACAAAGATATTTCAACACATTCACTAATGAAGAAACCCCAACTCCAATAACCCAGAGCCACTGTATAAATAATTAAATTTGTAAAAAAAAGAGGAAATCATCTCAAATGAATGATGGGTTATGTAGTATTTAATATTTAGATACATACATCATTATTATATTTCATTCTAAATAAAAAAAACATTACATAAAAAACATTCTTACATCTGTAATGTTATTCATTATATATTTCTTCTTATCTGAGGGAAAAGAAAAAAATGGATGATCATAAAAAATTATAAAGGGTTACATACATCAGAATCTATCATGATTAAATAAGGAATAATCAATAGTGAAAGGTAAATAACTAAAACACATGTTATTTAGTCAATAACTTGTGAATGATTTGAATACATAAATAATACCAATGAAACAATCATGGAAAATAATAATTAAATTCTCAATAAATGAAAATATTAATATTGGATGTCATGATCTTAGAAATCATGATATATATTCCAAAAAACTAGTTTGAGAATTTAGTATAATGAATGGGTTTCTATAACCTATAAACCTAATTAATTTGGCCAACTGATTTGTCTCATGAGACCTATCGATGCATTAGGGGGTATATAATTCCAAGCCACACTCAAAACTCCCTGTACAATGAATTACTGATATATTTATTGATGAATTCAATTCATTAACAATTTCACATAAAAACTAATATCAAAATTAATTAAGGAATAAAAATATATCATGGTTTTCTTCAGTTAATTAATAAAATTTCATAGAAATAAAACCATATATATAAATCTTATATGGTTTTGGAAATAATCAATTCTATGATAAAAAGTATAAGCTGGTTTAATAGTAATTTAATTTCAAATGAACAAAAGAAAGTGTTTTTTCAAGATAATGTTAACGACCAAAATATTTGTAAGAGACAAAATATGGCCATCAATTCCTCAGAAAATTATATTTTATATTAAAATAATGTTTTTAAAAAATTCAAGAAATTATAAATGAAACATTAAAAATAGTTATTAATAGTGTTTTATTTTAAAAACAATTCAAATATCATAGAAAAATACAATTAGAAGAAAATATTATTCAATGTGATAATTCTTATTGACTCCAAATATGTTAAAAAAGATTCCTTTTTTATTTTTATTAATAATGTCGAAAACGAACCTTTCAAAAAATATTAGATAGATTTTTTTTGAACATTTTAAAATTTGAAAAATAACATAATAATAAATTTGAGTAAATAATTTTTTTTTTAATAATGGATATGGAATAAAAATTCACCCGATCAAGAAGAGAAATAATATTTCCTTTTCTTTTAATAATTTCATTTCTTGATTCAAGTGCCAAAGAGGAGAAAATGGAAGAAAAATTTGAAACTCATATATAGAATAAACTTGTACTGAAACATTAATCATCATTAATAAATTGATATTGAGGTAAAATACCTAAAATGGGATGTTTATACACTATATTAAAATAAGTTGGTGCATAATGCCAAATATGTCCCAGTGGAGTGGAAATTGATACAAAAGCCCTTACCTCAAGTTTTAATTGCCTCATAGTATCTATGAACTCATATATAATAATTTTTTATTTATAATTATTAATAATTGAAATATAATCATTTAAATAATATCATATATATTCCAATTATATCATTTAATCACAAGTTTTTTAACAATATTTTTTTATTGTTATTTTGGGTGTTTAGTTCTTTCTTTATCATGTGTGGTTTGATTGTATAGTCTCAATAATTTAATCTTGGTCATGGTTACATCATCCATAGATTTTTTATTAATATATAAATATCCAATATATTTGATATATTAATATTTAGATGTATCCATAAATTATACAGGTAGAAAAATGAATTTCATTGTTCATGGAGATTGTGGGTCATTCGTACGCACGAACGTTGTTTTCACTTTTTGATGGGTAGAAATAAAAAAAATATAAAAATTTAACTTTATAGGATAATTGTTTTATCATATATATATGTATATAATATATTAATTAAATCCATATTTATTATAATCCATGTAAAGTTAAAATGAAAATAGAACAATATCGCTTCTTAGAGGTGGTAATCCACATGTATGAATGAGTGGAATTACTGTTTTCTAATATTATTATATCGTAAATATTATTAGGTCATAAATAATATAAATAATCATTACATAAAACATTATATCCATCTGTGTAAAGTTGTGATGAAAAAAAATTACAATGTTATGTCGAGATAATAATCCATAGGTAAGCTTGTGAGACATTATCACTTTTCATAGGATAGATAAGAGATGGAAAATGGTTTTATGATAATTATAATTTCATATCAATATATTTACGATATTAGAGTTATTATTTTATGATTTTCAAAAAACATTAAAAATAAATTGAATAAGAAATTAACTTTAAAGAGTCAGTAAAGATGATTATCTCTTCTTTAGTATATTCTTTTTTTGATATCCTCTTACGGGACTTAGGGTGGATCTGTTGGGAAGAAAAAAACCTATATAAATTTCATTAATATTTTATTATTTTATTGATAAGTGATTGGTCTATATAGTAAGATCAATTTGGTGTACATAAAAGTTAGAAGGGATATCCCTTTATAAGGGATGCAAGGACCATTCTTGTAATTTATTAAAGTATTAATTAATATAATTAATTTTTATGTAAAAAAGTCTCAAAATTTAAATAATTGTAAGATAAGAGAATTACTTATTTAAATAATATCATATAACAAAATATATTAGCAGTTCTAGTAATGTTTTAACCCTTATATTTTAGTTTACCCCCATTAACCCATTGAAAATTAACATTTTTTTATTGTTTTCCAACTTATAAGGGTGATTAATGTTACCATATAACGAAAAACCATGGATGATGTTTTCGACCATATAAAAATATGTTGGACTAATATATAATTTATATGAATTTTAAATCATTTAATAAAGTATTATTTGTTAGAAAATATAATTAATGTTACATTGGAACCTATTAGTCTAATTATACATTAAATACATCAATATTAAGATGGAATTTTAATCTAATCATTTGAAAGAGAACTAAAATTTCATATGTATCTATAAAATCCACAGATATCTATAATTCATCTAATTTATATTACATCTAATATTTTCATTATCCTTTATTATATTTTCTTATTTAATCAATATATATTGGTTTAGTGTTCCATATGAATGAAATCTAATGATTAAATCACTAAAAATTTAATATAAATAACCAAGTTAAAGAAATCATATTTAAAATAATCATTTATAATAAAAAATAAGTTATTTTTTCCCTATCACAAAATATTATAGATATTAAAAGTAAGGGAATGACATTTATGACTTTATCCTTTACTTAAATATTAAAAAGTTCTTAATCAATGTAAAATAGAAAAAGTTCATATTTTAAATGTTTGGATGATTTTTTATGAAATAACATCATCCAATTAAATAATTTAAAGTCATAAATATATCTGTAATGCATTATCTGATTATGGTTAACCTTAATTGTAGAATTTATCTTTTACCAAGGTGATAAATTTTCCCACTATTACTACTCATAATGACCAAAAATAAAAGGGGAATATTTATAAAATTTTAACTTAATTAATCCAAATATGGAATAAAATTTATCAAATTCAACTAAAAAGGGTGGAATAATTTAATTTAAATATATACATATAAAATGTGTTAAAAATGGTTTTTTGAAATTGTTTTTTTATGCCCAAAAATTTTCTTATAATAATTTTAGAAATACTAATAATTAAAATATAATTAATTATATTAATAAGAATTATAACAGGCATATGTTAAATTATTATTTAATTCAGAGAACAAATAGGTATTTTTCAATTAGAATAATTCTATGTTTTACAATAGTCAACTCATTTCACTATTCACTTAAAAATTAATATTTTCAGGAAAAAACTAAAATTGCATCCTAAGATAATATTTACATGATGAATTCAAAAACAATGTAATTATCACCAAATTAAATTTTAATATCTTTTCCAAAAATTTTATACTAATTTTTTCATGAAAATAAATATAATAATGACATTTATGTAAGGGTAAATATATCCTAAAATCTCACGTTGTTACATTTTAATCCCGTTATAAGAATTTTGCGTTTGAAATTTTGTAACTATAATACCAAATTAGTATAATTTTTACTCATAACTACCATTGGATCCCAGAAATCTTCCTCAATTCTTTGATTTTGACAAAACAATTTGTCCAGATGATTTTCCTTGTTTCATAGCACATTCAATATACGATATGAAATTTCCACCGATTGTTACTCATAATAAATACATTTTCCAGTGCTATGTCCTATGTGTTTATTATATGTGAAGGATTGTGTTTTTTACTTTCTCATTAGAGATACATGCAACCCATCATGAACAAGAGAGAGATTAGGTGGATGTGCCAAATAATAATATATTGTCCTTAGATAATCAAAATAATCTAAATAACTTATATATATATAGATCATATTCTCTTTATTACCAAATAAAACAAATATTTCAAATAGATATTCATATTAATACCATGTTACAAATATAAGACTCAATATCTTACTGCCGATTTGGAGTAGAAATTTTCTATCAGTTCTTATTTTCCGTGATGCATTTCAGAATGGATTTAACCTTATCTACCATTTAAAAATCTCTATAAGTCCCAAATTGACATATTTATCAATACTAATTCAAAAAAAATGGAGTTCATTACTTCCTTCCATATTGGGATTTATTATATTACTTATAAATGCTTTAGTGAAATCTAATGTTGTATGAAAGTTTATCTAAAGGAAGGAAATATTGAAACTACGTTTTAAATCCATATGGAAATATATCAGTAGGTATTATAGTGTTTGAATGTTCCTCTCAGATAGACCATCTATCAAAGGATGATAAGAGTTATTGTAACTCATACCAATATAAAGGCCCTAAAAGAGTCTCATATAGAACACTGAGGTAAACCTTAGACCCCGATCATATATAATTGAGTGTGATACTCTATGAAATAATAGAACTTCCAAAATTAATAACTACGAAATATAATTAAGAGTGAAATATTCTCTAATAGTGATAAAATGAGTTCATTTTTTAATAATATAAATTACATCCAATAAAATATTATTCCATTTAAATATTTTGGGGAGTCCGATGATGAAATACAAAGTAATGTTTTCATATTTCCATTTTGGTCTGTGTTATGGTTGTAACGTCCCATTAGACTTATGTCTCTCAAATTTTACTTATTAACACACCAGTAATTGGGAAACATAATTATAAATATCAATTTTCATGTTATCCCACCTAAACATATATTTCAAATATCTATACATCTTTAAACATCCATTATAAATTGAGAAGGATAAACTGTGAGATTCATCCAACAACTCCTTTTTAAACTCCAATATTTATGGGACAATACTAAGTTCTTAAACCTTGTCATTACAACTTGATCCTTGTTAAACTCAGGAATATTCATCACCTTATTTTCTAATTTAAAATATTTCTTATACACCTTTATAAACCTCTCATGGATGTATGGTTTAAGATTAATATGATAAAGATAACATTTTCCCCATTTCATTAAGATTTCATGATTAAACTTATATAAATCAATAAATATTGGATCACTTTCTATCCTCATCAAGGAAAAAGTTATAGGATATTTCATACTTAGAGCATTAGAAACCTTGTTTTACCTCCCAGGGTGGTAATATGTTGAGTACTATCAACATTTTATCATCTACAACCATCTTATACGGCACATTTCAAATTTTTATAAGTAAATATATAATTTTATATTTTATGATATGTATATATCCCAACATTCATCATATAGATAATTCCTCAAAATCATCAATAAAAAACTATTTCTAAAATATCCAAATAATGGTTTGAGTAATTTTTATCATATGTTTTTAATTTATGGGAGGAATAATATATCACCATATCATTCTACATGAGAAAGAATCTGAATCCCTTATTTAATGCATCACTAAAGATCACAAATTAGTCTCTAATATAGGTTAGTGTAAGAATAGGTGCACTGAATAACATTCTCTTAAATTCCTTCAATGTATACCCACTTGCATCATTCCATGAGAAATAAACTCCTTATAATTTAACATGGTGAGTGTATTTTATATTAATGCGAAATATCTCAAAAAACATTAATAGTATCTATACATCTTATGAAAACTATAGATCTATGTTACTCTGGTTGGTTTTGGCCATTGATCAATAAATTTCTACTTCGAAGTGACCACTGATATACCTTATCCTGAAATTTTTATATCAATAGAAATATATTTTTTAGAAAAAATCACACTTAATCCAAATTAAATTTTTTATTATAAAGCCATTTTTTGGGAAATGGAAAAACCAGAGTACACAACCAGGATACCACTACGTGCTGAAAGAGTTAACAAAATGGTTAAACACAAGGCTAATATTAGTTGACTCAGCTGCTCTGTAGAGCTCCCAGTGCAGAATACCCACCTGGATGTCAGGATCCTCTCTTATAAGCTCTCCAAGGTAGGTAATCATCCTCTCCATAGTCTGAATAAATTCCTCTGAATTAATTTTATCCAGATTGAACCCTCGGGCCATAATTCTATCTTGTTTATCTAACCAAACTTCTTGCTCTTCTGTGGCATCAACTTGCAGCCTTCGTCCATAAATTCTATTGAGCTCCTCTTCTGAAACATTGGGACATATGTCTTGCTCAATCATTTCTTCCTTGGAGTGCAAGATAATATTCATGCACTCACCACTCTCTTATTCTTTTCCACTTTTAAGCATGTTTGGTTCTTCTATTTCCCCCTCCTAAAGGTATTTGCTTACTTTGTTCTTTTCCTTCTTGGTTGACCTAGTCTCCATTAGTTTTGGTAGGTGAGAATAATCCTTTCGACCCTTAGTCTTTTTCCTCAAGACCACAATACATTTCCCCGAATCTCTAGTGACTTTTCTCCCCTTCTTCCATCGAGGACTGTGTGGGCCTTTTCCTTTACATTGGTCCATCCTATCCATTAAAGGGATACTATATCTGTCATCACATGAAGAATCATCATATAGAGACAATAGAGGTTCATGAACATTCACGCCAACAAATCGATTCCCCAGCTTTAACTGTGTGCATTCATTGCGAGGCTTCATCTTATAATGAGGATGGTCCTGATCTGGCTTCTTCTTTATGAAATTTTCCTTCCCCCCAGACCTAGCCTTCATATGAGTATCCCCGAGGGAGTTAGGATCTAATGGCCTCAAGACATTCACATTGGAAAACTTCTCTTGTCCACTAGAAGATGTTGCAGTAGAAAAGAATGACTTCCTATAAACCAAAGCTGATCCTGTGGATTGTTCATATCCACGTCCCATGAATTTCAGTTGATTATTCATGTCCACCCAGCCTCTCTTGGGAGAACCGCCAGGACCTTGAGCCTCACTGCCCTCACTTTCCTCGGCCAAGATGGGTGAGACTGGAGGATTCGCCACAACCACAACTAAAGACCTCTCTAGGAAATCTCCCTTAACACCCAAAGCTTGCAGCAACCTACCAAAAACATCAACAACCCTCGGTCCTACCTCCTTGTGTTTCCCAGACTTCTCAACCCTCACAAAACTTTGAGGAGGCCACTTCTTCTTCTCCTACCGGGAGCTAGTCTCTACAGTAGGAGAATTATGGATCCCAACCATCACCATTGCTCCTGGAACCTCCCTGCGCACCACCTCAAGATCTCCCAAATCCAAACTAGCGCGCGACTGAACTTCCACCACTGTAACCACCAGCACCTCCGAAGACCTGTCCCGAATCACACGACGACATCCAGAAGCCACATGGCTGAGTCTGAGTCATCCCATATAGAATTTGGTCCAAGAATCAAACACCACCCGCTGCTTCCATCTCAATTACTCTCCAGCCGTAATCCATAGCCAATCAGTTGGGGGTTTTGAAATATCAACCTCAATACAAGCGTGGGTAAAAATAGGGTGACAGATCGCATAGGTGCGATAATCAGAAAAAAAATTACCATCCAATCAAATTCCCAAGCATACGGATGATAGAGGGATTTTGGAAAAGAAGAGGCAAATCCGGAAAACTAACCCAAATCGTAGCCAAAGGAGGATCACGATTCATGTTAAAATCAAACGACATCGTAGGAGGAAGAAACTACACCCAACAAACACCCGCGGAGCGCTGAACCAGGCGACGACCGATTCCTCCTTTGTTGTGAAGAGAATCATCAATTGACGCCGGTCAAGAAAACCCACCACCGCTTGATTTTAAAGACCCCATGTGCCGAAGATGAAATGGTAAAAGGCATCGACCGAGGGACGACGGCCTCTGAAACGAGCCACCAGCGTTGATCAGTGAAGATCCGAAGTAGCGTTGAACTCCTTAAGCGAAATCGTGAGCTGAGGAGATCCTTCGTGGAGGTCGGGAACCTTAGGGCTAAGAGAAATCATGGAAATAGAGGAAGAAAAGTTGGGTTGGTGAAGGGAATGAACGGTGGAGCAACCGGGGAAAGATTCCCCCCCTCCCCCCGCCGGGGAGTAGGGGGCCGGATCCACAGGCATCGTCGATCTAGGACATCGTTGCTGGCATAGACTGAGACCTCAATCTGGAATATGGTTATTTTATGATACCAAATCACACTTACTAAAATTGTAATACAACATATCTTTCTCAGGGTCTTCAACAAAATTCTCAAATGTTTTTAATTCTCTAATTTTCTCTATGATCATATTAGAATATTATATATGAATACAACAAAAAACTAATAATGGTAACATATTATCTATCTATTTAATCCATTAGTATTAAAGTATTATTGGTATGTTCAAATGGAATTATAATAAATTCAAAATGACCATACCTCATAAAGATGTTTTTCATGGGTATATCCCCTTTCTTGACCCAAAATTGATTATATTTAGATAGAAGATCAATCTTCAAAAAATATTGAGATCCTCATAATTAATAAAAAAAGATTATTGATAATGGGTAGAAGATACATGTTCTTAATACTTATTTTTCTAAGTTTATAATAATAAATTAAAAGGATCATGTACCTATATTTATTTTTAATTAAAGTATTTGGAGCACCCAATGGAAATAAACTAAGCTCAAGGAATCCCTTATCAATATTCTAAAACAATTGTTTCTATAATTCATGAAAAAAAACCATGAAAATTATATAAGGATTCCATGAAATAATTGTATTTATATGATTGTTTTTTATTGAAAATATAACATCATGTTTTGGGGATAACAAGAAAAGTTTTATGAAAAGACATCAATGAGTTCCTATACAAATAAAATATCATCAATTTTGAGTTTCTCCCCATCCATATGAGATAAATATCTCTCATGAATTTTTATTAATAACCATATTATGTATGAAATTTTAATTTGTTGTTTATATTTATCCTCATATAGAGTGAATATCATAGGTTAATTTGGAAAATCAAGTGTAAATTCATAAAGAACTGAATATTATTTCAAGTGAGGAAATCCTTTTATTAGATAACAATGGATTTTTTGTTTAATTAAATGATGAAGGATTATATAGATTTTACTAATCTAATATAGCTTAATCAAACTATAGAGAAAAGGGTTTCTCTATTCAAGAATGGTTATGCATTATAATTTTAGTAAGATACCCAAATATGGTAATAATATGCTCGGTTCCAATACTGATTGTATTGGAATACTCTATGGGAAAATAGTTATATTGTCTCCTCATGTTGATCATGTTTTTCCATTTGGATCTATCATTTAAAATTTGAACACACTGAGTTATCTAATAGTTATTAAGAATGTTAAGGAATGAAATAAAAATACCTCTAATGGTAATGTTTTTCAAATACTATAAGAAATTGTCATAAATATCATGTCATATTCGTTTCTTTGAAATGTTGTTCCAAAGGATTCTACTAAACATAGCCTAATACCAAAAATAGAAATCCCAAATCCAATAACCCTAAGAATGTTTCTACTTTATTATATTTGTATAAGAGAAAGAGGATATCATTCCAAAGGAATAGTCTATTTAGTAGTCTTGATGAACCGTATTCATACATGGTTCCCATATTACATATGATATATAAAATACATAGCATAAAAAATATTATCTCATCTTTAGTATTATTCATAATATCCTAATTTTAATCCTAAGGAAAATAAAAAAATGGTGACATCAAGTGGTCAATAAGGGTTATGTACAATAGAAGATATCAAGATAAAATAAGGAATAATAAACATGTCAGGGTAAATAACTAAATCAAAGACCATTTTCTCAATAACATGAACATTAAATGAACCTTATATAAAATCAATCTAATATTATCATGGATAATAATAACTAAATTCTTAATAAATGAAATGATTAATATTGGACATCTTGATCTCAAACATCATGATATATATACCACTAAATCTTTGTGACAATATAGTTTAATCAATGGTAGTTATACACCATTAACCCATTTAATTTGGTTAACTAATTGGTCTTATTAGAAGATCTGATTCATTAAAGGGATATATAAAATTTTGGGCACTTCTAGTCACTACATGTCAAATTAATATCTCATATACTGAATGATTAATTAAATTCCTAATAAATATTCCTTATCAATAATCATCCATATTTAGTAAATAAAATAGATTTATAAAGGATTTCCCCTTTTTCGAAAAAATAACAATGAAAACACCATTTATAAAAATGGTAAATGATTTAGAAAATAATCAGATTCAAGACACAAAGAGCGCAACATTTACAAGAATTTTAATTTCTAATGAAAAATAATAATTTGAATGGTTCAAGATAATTATAATTAATAAAAAATTACAAAGAGATAAATATATTCATAAATTCATCAGAAAATTATATTTTGTTGTAAAATAAATTCTTTTATAGTATAGAATAAATTCAAAGAGAAACATTTAAAATTATTTTTTATAAAGTGATTTATTTTTAGAAAAGTGAAATCTTATAAAAGAATCTAAATAGAATAAAATATCCCTGGAAACATGATATTTGTTTAATGCCATCTATATAAAAACATTATTTTTTAATTTTTTAAATAATGTTGAAAATTACCTATTTAGAAAAAAAGGATTCATTTATATCCTTTTAAATAATTAAGATAAAACAATATTTTCTTTGAGTAAATAAAAAGGAATTTGGTAATCCAATTTTCAAAAATATAGACATGGAATAAAAATTTCACCGATGAAAAGGAGAAATAAGACTATCTTTTCTTTCAAACATTTATTTTCTTGATTCAAGATCCAAAAAGTGGAAATGTTCAAAGAAAATATGGAAACCTGTTAAAATATTAATATTCAGTTTAAATATTAATAAAAATGAATAAATGGATCATCATTTTAATTACCATAATGGGGTAGTATATACAACCCAATAAAATAAATAGGATCATAATACCACATATGACTCAATAGAGTAGAAATTGAGATAAAATCCTCTACCTCAAGTTCAACTTTCCATGTAGGTCCTCTAACCAACTATTTATTATATTATAATATATTATAAATACATAAAAAATGTTAATAAAAATATATAATATCATATATGAACCATTTATAACATTTTTTCACATATTTTTTAATAATCATGTGTTATTATCAACATTTTTTGTGTTAATTTATATATTCTTCATGCATGTTTTGATTAGGTAGTCTTACTTCTTATAGGTTTACAATGGTTCCATTATATCGAAAATATTAGTAATTATAGAAATATCATATATATTCAATACCTAGATCTTTATAATCATACAAAAAAGATATATATATATATATATATATATATATATATCTGTGTGTGTGTGTGTGTATTAAAACTAATTACACGTCTCAGTAAGAAGGAAGGTTGTATATATGGATGAACATTGTTTTCAATTTTTGATAAATGCAACAAAATAAATTTAATTAATAAATCACAATTTAAAGATACTTTTTTTGTCATATATGTATATATATATACTTTCCATTAAATCTATCCTTTTTATAATCCATGCAACGAATAAATGAAAATTAGATCACATCAATTCATGGATGTGGTAGTCCACACCTACGCAAAAGTAAAAATGTCATTTTTAATGGAATATAAGGTAAAAAGGTAGATATGATATTATAATTTACCAAAAATAGTTTTGTTATAAATATAATATATATTTATTAGTTACAAATTTATAACCATCCATGTAAAGTGGTGATAAAAATCAAATTACACTACTTTGTGGATATGGTAATCCATATGTATGCATGTGTGGTGTTTTCTCTATTCATAAGATAGATAAGATATGAAAATTGTTTTTAACATAATCATAATAACATATCAGTATAGTTATGATATTGTATTTTCTTACTTTTTGATTGTTAGAACATGGTAATTGTTAGTATAAGAAGAAATAATATTAAAAGAGTTGGTAAATTCGATCACCTCTTCTTCGATAGTCTTCCTTAACATTTCCTCTTACGGGACATGGGGTTTCACTTCATGGAATATCAAAACCTCAAAAACATGGATAATGATGTTTATAATGGAATTATTTACAGTTTGGTTGATCTTGGATTCTCTATATGGTGTAAATAAATGAGAGAAGGTTTGTCCTTAATATATGAGGGGAGGAGTATTATTGGAATTTTTAAAAGTTTTAAATTAATATATTATTTTTTCTAAATGAATCCAAATTGAAATTTTTTTTATTAATAAAAGGATGAGGTAAAATCATCTATTACAATAAAATTTAGACAATATTCGGAAATTTTCTCACCCTTTTTTTAGTTTTATCCATCAGTCAACCCTTATTACAATTATCAAAATATTAATATTTTCCACCCATTAAGGTTAACGAATGATAATATATGACAAAAAAAAGACCCAAAATGGGTTTTTTGGATGTTTTCAACAATATCCCATTAAAATAACAAATTATAGGATTTATACGAATTTTAAATCATTTAAAAAAATATAATTTATCATAAAATATAATTAATGTTTTTTTAACTATTCAATAAATTTGAATTTAAATAAATCAATAAAAATATAGATTTTGAATTTAACCCATTCAAACATAAATAAAATTTAATTGAAATATATAAAATTCATGTAACTCTATAATTTATCCTAATTATTTTAAATTTTTATTTAAAAAATCTTTTATAATAATTTTCTACTAGTTGAATATACATTAGGTCAGCATTGCATAACCATTTAAGATAATTATTCAATTGATAAAAATTAAAAATAAATTTAAATGAGAAAAATATCAATAAATCATTCAAATGATCATTTATAATAACAATTAGTTTGTTTTTATCCCAATCATAAGATATTATAGTTGTTAAAACCAAGAGAATGACACTTTTGACTTTATCTATTACTTAAATATTATAATGGTTGAAATCAAAACTAAATGGAAAAAATTTATCCATTTTTTTGAATTTTGGATGGTTTTGGATAATATATAAACATCCAAGGAAATAAATGATGGTGTTGGATATATTTTGAATTCCTTATCATAGTATTTCTAAGCTTAATTACCTGATTGGTCCTTTATAGAGGTAATAAATTTTACAACTATTACTATTCATAATGAAAAAAAATAAAAGGATCATACTTTAAAAAACTGAACCCATTAATCCAAAAAAATTTAATAAATGTTTTCAATTTCAATCCACATATGTGATAAAATATAATATAAATGTAAATTCACAAAATGTGGCGAGAATGATTTTAAAAAAATGGCTTCTAATGTCCAAAAATGATCTTATACTTAAATTAGGTATAATAATGAGTCAAATATAATTAATTAGATTACTTATAACTAAATGAGGATCAAATTAATTCAATTTTTAATTCAAATAATCCTTTTATTTTTTCTATTAAAAGAAATCATTTTTTAAATCCATAATTTCACTATTCATTGTAAAATCACTTTTTCAAAAAAATCTCAAAATATCAAAGTAATATAATATTGACATGATTGATTGAAAAATTATTTAATTTTAACAAAAAAATATTTTGAAATTATTTCTTGGTTTTTTTAAAATTAGTTTTTTTATAAAAGGACATCTACCAAATTAATTTATATAATGGAAAATATATCATAAAATTTCATGGTCCTACAAATGTAGTGATAAAATGATGATGCATATTAGAAATTTATTCTTTTAGATTAAATTTAAAATCATTATAATACCCACATAACATATCTCTTATAGTGTCTAATTCTTTATAAGTTTGATAGTGATTAATATAAATCTTCATCTCAGTTACATTAACCAACTCCCAATGAGATATCTGACTATAAATGTTATAAGTCATCAAATAAATAAATTTAGAAATATTAATTATATTTATGTTCACTCTTTTAATCATAGTTAAAATGATAATTTTTATCATTTATAATATTATAATTACCAAAAATCATTAAATAGATATGGAAATTAGTTTTAATACAAAAAATTCCACGTCTACATTCTCTAGTACACATAATTTAGACCATAAAAAAGGTGACTAACTATGATTCAGGTTCTTTATTTTTCATAATAAAACAACAATTAATAAATGAAGGGGTTAAAAAACTTATAATTTATCCCTTATCCAAGATAAAAAATATAATTAAAATATGAATAAAAATATATAAAATAATGAAATAGAGTTTTACATATAAATCCATAAAATCCATTAAATTATTTTATTAAATGACTTAAAATGTTCAAATAAAAATAACTCCACTTTTAATGAAAATATATTAGTGGACCAGTACCCGTGTCCGGGAGATATATATTTTGATACCCAAGAACTTTATCAATCTAAATGATTGGAAGATAAAATTCCTAACCTAAAATTATTGGATAGATGGGGATTATAAGAATATTTATTCAAAAGTCCCTAATAAATAAAATTTTAACAATAATTATAATCCCCAAACATTGTTGAACTAATAGTTTAGAAGCTCAATGAATCCTCTCTCAGTAATCATCTTGATCACACATTATTAGAAGTAAATTGTTACAATAAGAAATCTTATATATTTTATAATAAATTCCTCATAAATATATTCTCTATGAACCATAAGAAAAATATACTACATGTATTAGCACTCAAAGAATTGAGATACTGAGAATAACTGAATTGTAGCTTGATTCACATGTCATCATCATTTATTCCAAAAAAACTCTATATATATTTATTATCATTTGTGTGATAAAATTATTGAGATATTCAATAACTTATAACATATTATTTATGTACTTTTTTTGAATCAAATTGCAGAACTCCAAACATGCTCTCTCAGATATTGTGCTAAAAACATATTATTTATGTATTTTGTTTGGTAACAACTAAAGTGACCCAAAATTATCCTTCCATAATAAGACATTATTCAAAAAATATAGATTCAATTATTACCCAACACATTTTAGGTATAGAGTTTCAAAGATTCAGGACAAAAAAAGTAACCTATAGTACCCATGTATTCCCCATCCAATGATAATTATCCCACAAAACCAAGGATTCCTAACATTGTAATAATTATTCACAATAAACCATAAAATTATCCACATTTGATACCTATATAGAAATATCATAATTATTAATTTCATCAAAAATCAATGAAATAGAAAACATATGAAGGGTGAGCTTGAAAAAATAGTATAAGGGTAGCAAACAACATAAGCTATTATGGAATGAATAATGTATAAGGAACAATTAAAAATCAAATAATGACATATAATAGATAACATGAGAATATAATATATCTATGGATAGTATTAGAATGTAAATAAACAAATGGATAAGAATAATTGATTTCATATTGATTGAATGTATAATGTGTGACATTATAAATACACCATGATGAATTCATTCAAAGACATCATACACAAACAGTTATGGTTTACACCAACTACTCAAGATAGTTTTTTCCTAAGTAAATTATAATGAATTGAGAGGATAAATACTCATGGTCCTTATCCATTAATAAATAATTAAAATTAATTCATTTAATGAAGGAATGGATAAAATATAAAATACATAACTAATATGTCTTATTAATCAATAAAAATATGTATTAATATATCAAGTGTGTTAATTTTCAATATTTACCAAGTCAATAAATTAAATATATTCCCTAGGTAGTATCTTTATAACTACACCATATAGAGTGATATAGGACAAAACCTTAGTGAATAAGGTGATGTATGGACTATCAATTAATAATACAATTTAAAATGGAACCCATGAGACATAAAATCAAATTACATATATCATTTAGATTTTGTGAAGAAAATGGAATCAAATATATAATATGGCCATAAAGGTGAATATATCTATGAAATTAAATACTTTGAACATAAATTAAAAAAATAATGACATTATGGAGATGTAGCGTGATAGATAAAAAATCATTATGAATAAAGTGATGTATGGACTCTAAATTATTATAAGAATTTTTAATGTAATACATGATAAATAACATCAAAGTACACATATCATTTAGATTTTTAAATGAAAATATAGTGAACTTATAAATTTTTTTATAAAGCTTTAGTTACATGGTTATAAAAACAAACATATAAGTAACACTTATAAATTCAATTTCATGTGGTGAAATGTGATAATTGAAAACTATAATTTTAAAATAATTCAAAATACTTATTCCTTTAAAGTAAATAAATTAATTAATTGGAAATGTGATGTGGGTAAAAAAAATATACATATTAGAATGAAATACATTTATTTATTATTCTAAATCATTAATATTAATTTTTAAAACATAAAATTTACCAAAATATAGGAACATTATTTTATTAAAAAAATAGGAAAAAATAATTAGAAAACTGATATTTATGATTGAACATAGTATTAGGAAAATGTACTCTTGTGATAAATGATAAAAATGATATTTTTAAACACTTTTGTAAAAAAATTTAAAAATGACCCATGCTGAAAATGATAAAAAGATTCTAATTTAAATTTTCATAAATAAAGTCAAATATAGTATTAATTGAACATCAAAATATATTAATTATAGAGAAAAACATTCTAGAGAAAATTAAAAAGAATATAGACATGAACGAAAATAATTCTCGACCAAAAAAAAGATACAAGGGTGAGTGTACATACAAGAAACCATTTAGTAGAATAGTGATGAAAAGGGATGTAAAATGTCAGGATGAAATGTTAACCATAGAAAATAAATATTAAATACAGTATAATACAATCTAAGGGTTGAATAAATTTAACATATATGGATGATATAGAGGAATAATGGTAATAAATCAATGAATTTAAATTATGTTAACAATAACCCTTATGTCTTAGGTAATGTATGAATAAGAGGAAATGTACAAGGGACAACATTAATTAAAGTGAAACTCCAAAGAGTAAAAAATTATTTAAGACATAATATTTCAATATGGTTGTATAAAAACTATATAAATGTAAATTATAGCATAATAAGAAACACATCTTACCATATTGAAATTTGAGATAAATATACCCTACCTTATATTCCCACTTAATTTGATAAAATATGACCTTATATATTATAAAATAAGACTCGTTAATAAATTATTTTATAAAATTATTCAAATATATAATATTTGACATTAATATATTTATTCATTTATTATGAGTGAAATATTAATATTACCATTATTAAAAATTAAAAATAGTATTCACAAATTAATATCATATCTTATTGTCAGAATAATATTTATACATTTTATTAGGTTTTCCAAAATAAATTCAAGGAAAGAAAAGTGTCTCCGTATTGTACTTTTAGGCAGCTATATTTTATAATGAAATTTTATTATTAACATGTCTAATAGAATAGTAATATTTTAAATAAAAAATATAAATCACATTTTAAATATCATATTTATATAGAAAAAACAATATTTAGATCCAGGCTTGTAAGGCTGTGATGAAAAATAAAATATGCCATTTTTGAAGGTGGTGGTCCAACCATAACATGAGTGATGTTCTCATTCACTAATGAATGAATAAAATGTAAATAAGTTTTTTTAAAAATCAAAAAATATATGGAAAACAATAAACTAATTTAATTATATTAGGATTTTTATAGAATAAATGGTGGTGGTGTAAAAATAATGACACTTAAAAGAACTAGATTAAGATAATGACATATTCTTTTTATATCTTCTCTTTGAAAAATCCTTATACCTTTTTATATTGGTATTTTTGGAGACCAGAACCATTATGAAATGGGGAAGTTGATTTGTGTGTTTTTTTCTAGAATTGTTTTTATAAATATATCATTAAGTTTTAATGATTTGTGGGGTGGTAAAGAAACCATTTTATATGTAAAAGGGGTGAAATTTTTGTATATTTTAACACTTTAATATAAAAAAAATTATATTTTCAAAGAAATTATACCCATGATTTATAATTAATGTAGAAAACAATATGAAAGTACATGAAATACTTTATCCTCCCAATTTAATATGAGGTTTTTGGGTATTTGGTGAGTAAACCTCTTTCTTTAAAGTTTTACCCCATTATAACTTTTATCGGGGTAACAAATTTTTATATTTCTAACAAATTTTTACAAAAACCCCGAAGTTAAATTTATTTCCTAATTTGTAAATGATGATTCCAAATATTAAATTGAATTTAATTTAATAAAATTATAAAATTTATGAAATGAAATTTTATTATAATAATAGATAATGTGGAAATAAACTTTTTAACAAATAAGTAATTTTAATCATAAATTGATTTTATTACTATTAAACTCTTTGTAAATATAATAATATTATTTCCAATTTGTTTTTTATATATATTTCCTTCAAATTTCATTACACTCATTATTCAACATTGAGCAATTTAATTTACGAAGATAAAAATTAATAATATATATAATACTATTATTAAAAAATAGGTCATATAAACATGAAATGATATTACTTATAATTATTAAAATTAATTACTTATTTAATTTTAATTAATAAAAACATGTGTTTTAAATAAAATAATTATAATTTATTTTGAAAATTAAATTTATACAAAATTATAACAAAATATTTAGAACATAAATAAAATTTATTTATTAATACTTACATGTTTATATCATCATAACATCTACTTAAATCCCCATGAAGACCACTACATGGTCCCTAAGGGAATGATAATCAATGGTTTTGTTATATGGGAGGTGATTAAACTATCATGGATCTCATAATGATTTCCATAAGCTTTAACGTATCACATATACGATATTTCTCAAACCAAACTTATTGAAACTCACCTTGTGATTATTCTAGGTATAATCTTAGTGACACTAATTTCATTAAATTTTTAGTCAAATAATACTGGTAAGGAATAACCTCACCCCCAGTTTCCATTTCTTATCTTTTCTGCATATATTTCATAATTTTGTAACTTATATTTATAACATCTAGTTCAATGAAAATATTTGAATGGTCAAATTTATCAGTTTTTTTATTTTTTTCTTGGTTTATTTTGGTATGGTGTTTCATGTGATGACTATTATTCAACATTATGTTTATTCGATGGGAAACACTTACTAAAATCATAGGGTATTGAACATATTTCCAAAACATGTGATTTAAAATTTATGGTTTCATAAAAATAGAGCAACAAGACATCATGTAACTATAATTAAATCAATATATCTATTGTTATTCATTAATATAGTAGTTTTGGGTGAATCTATTTCAGGATAATGAGAAAAAATAGTAAAATTTATGTCAATATTAATTTTTTAGATAATTTTAAAAACTTCTTCTATATGATATTTATTCTATATTGCCTCATCCTATCTCAGAATGGTAGAGAGGTTCTATAAGGTTTAAAATTTTTTTATTCTATTTGTTTATTTATTGAACTTATTTTTCATATTCATTCAACGTATGATTATTATATTCTTATTCTATTATATGCTAATTCCCATAGTTATTTTTCTATTTTCCCATTATTATTTTTTCTGCTTCTAGTAACTTCAATTAAATATTGTTACTTTATTATATTACTTTACCACTATAAAATATCAATACTATCACATCAAACATTTTATTATTCTCAATGTTACCCAGAAAAGTATTGGGTAGTCTCTCTGATAATGATCAATCTATTTAGCCCACTTACTTTGTTATATTACAGGGAATTATTTGTTATTCAATAAAGTGTTATCTTGGATTTTCATCTACTTAAAAAATTTAAATTAAGGCATTAATAAAGTGCTTAATGGATTGTTTGGGGGTTCGGATGGGGTTTGTTGATAAACATTCTATAGATACAAATTAATTTGAGGTGGAGGGAGAAAGAGTGGCTAACATAATGATATCTCTTGTTTTTGTGGTGTATATTCAAGAGAACCAAGGTTATTGTTGAAAAATTTTCCACTCTGTTGTTGGATAGAAATTAAATTGGACTATTTATTAGGTTTATATGACCTCTATATATTATAGGTATTTTTTAATTTTTGAGGGGCCTAGTTATATCTTATATAATTTCAATCCAATGTATATTTATACCTTTTTTCAGATCTAAAAAATTTATAATCATAAGACCCAATATACATCTCATAGGATAAATATGATTGACTGTGACTGTGGTTTAACTATCGTGGTTGAGTTGGTACCATAGAAAATTGGATGTCGTCAAATCAAATCATCAATTATTTAACTTCGGAGTTCAAATTTGGTTTCTACTATAATTTATGGATTTCACTATTTTTTGGTCCGCTATAACTTTTATATACACTTATTTTTTAAATGATCTTATCAATAATTTCAATCAAACTTCGGTATTTCCATCACTAGACCTCCATCAATTGATAAATCAGTCATGGATAGAGTTAAAGTTATAAAACATAGTATAACATTTTCATTTATAACCAATCATTAAGATGAAAATGTATATACTTTTCTAATAACTCATTTAATCTATCCCATTCATTGAATTTTTATACTCTATCAAGTCATGGAAATTACTCTATTTTATTTAATTTCTTCTATTTCATCACTAGCAGAACATATTGTTCTGAGAATTTCTTCAATTGGTCATCCCAAGTTGAAATAGAACTCGTTGTTTAACTCTTTAAAAATGTATTTTTTTGGTTAAATATATATTATTTGAATACATTCAATTGTATTTTATTTTAATTCAATCGATTTTGTTGAACATGTCATAAATTTAAATAAATTCAGAAAATTTTCCATTTGGATCCTAATTTTTCTTACCGATAAATTATCCAATGTTTTCAATCATTTTGATAAGTATTTTTTTTATCTCAAGACAGTTCATATGGATCAAAGGATGAATAATTCCTAAGTTTGATGCATCCATGGATAGTAATCATTATTCAATGATAGTACTATCATGTTGAAATATTTTTTCTCAATATTGTTGGTTCTCATTAGTTATTTGAAAATTAAATGAACTATGTTCCATGGAGTGATTATGTTCTACCACAGTTGATATTCAATGAGAGGAAGGTAACATATAAATCATGGTATTTTACTCTAATGGTAATGTGAATCAATTAGCCTTAATAAAGTTTTCTATATTCTTCTTATGCACTATGTTTCCAACAAAAAAAACAAATTAAAAAAATATATAATATATAAAATGTTTTGGGTTAGGACTTATATTCTAGACTACACTAAATTTCAATATTTTTCCTTTTAGAAAATTTTAAAATTCTGATCACCCAAGAAGAATCGTTAATCCCAAGAGGTGGACAATGTCTAGAAATTAAAATAGGAGGTTGATACATGTTAAAATACATAACAATAAAATAACATATGTTGAAGGTTTGTCACATGGGGAAAACATGTGATCCCTATCAGATCAAGTTATATCATATTTATCACTTGAATATTAGTTGAATGTGAATGCAGATATTGTGGAGTTTATTCACGAATATAAATGGGATAGAATATAATTAATTAATGTGGAAGTGAGAGATCAATATTAAATATTGGTTTATTAGAAGATGACTACCTGTTTTATTAATAAATAAGGTTGAATTAATTGGATAAAATATTGTAATAAGGTCATAAAATTATTATGGTCTAATAAATCAATCTTATTTAATTCAACATAAATATATTTATCAGATAACTATATTATCTTATTTTTATTAATTTTAACATTAAATGTAGAAGAAAAAAATGTTAATTCCCAGAACATAACCCTCCCAACCACATTTGATATCCCCTATTAGTAATTATTTTTTCCAAATAAATACTAAGGAATCAGATAAAATTAATGTCATAGTGTGATTGAAAATTAAAACAACCATTCATGAATGAAATTTATAGAAGAATTTAGTCACCCATCCACCTACTCTCAACCCCTCACACCTAAATCGACTAACCACTCCTGGTTGAGGGTATATAAATAATGTACGAATTTATCTTCATATAAAATGAGAAGATAAAAAATTAAAATGAAAAAAATATGTAAATTTAAAAATGAAATAACTCACTATAATTAATTAAAAAATCAACCAAAGAAAACTTATATAATTGAAATGGAAGAAAATGAATTAAATATAATATGAAAATTCCATGCATGGCATAACTCTAATTCAAAACGTTGATAGATACAAATATATATATTCAAAATAGACCATGTTTTGCAGACTACTAATATGGGAATGCTAGGTTTTTATCTAAAGGGATAAATATTTTTATTTAGCCACAAATTATCAAAATGGCCATCTCCTCAAAATTTGCTATGAATTTTCCATCAAAATAAGAATGGTGAGTTAAATATCCCCATCGTAAACAAACCAGAAAATTTTATAGAGATTATATAGGAATAATATACTTTTTCACCTCTTTTCAAAAATATGTGCTCAATCCTAGAAAATTGTATACCTGAACTCTCCATGGAATAACACATACAATAGTCTTCTTAGTGAAATGTGTAAAGACCTGAAAATTATGTGGAAATTTTTATTTTCTTAAATTCATGGGATTTTTATGAGACCAAGAAAATTTACGGCACATGATTCCAAGACCCTGTGCGCCTGAAATCAATTTATGAAGTTTTGTTCGGGTACGTTCAGTAAACGTATGATCGAGATTTTATATCTTTTGAACTGGTGCTCGGAATTGAAATCCAAGGGCATCATTAAACTCACAGCGCTGATATTCACTTAAGAAGTCTTTCACCTCGATGGAAGATGGTTGGGAATGGAAGTTTGTTTTTGGAGTTTTAAGAATAAAGTTAAATAAAAAATAATTGTATATTATTTTTTATTTGTGGTGGTTAAAATTTACAAGGGGTGGTTAGTGGTGGGGGACACCGCAGCATAACCTCCCATGAGAGGTTATGGTGGTGGGTACCACCCGTGCATAACCTCCCTTGGGAGGATAATTAAGGTGGGGACCACACGAGCTTTAAACACATGAACCTCTCCAAAAGTGGGAGAAACTCTTAAACTTCCCTCTTTATGGTGTCAACCCTCCCAATTAATTAATTGAACTCATTCAATTAATTAATTCAAACATTTTGAATTCTTTAATCCATTAATTAAATAAGAATTCATATTTTATTATTTTCTTGGAATTTTTTTTGGTGGAGCTTTGAGGAGAGGAGGAGCTCTTAGAGAACTTATTCTTCCAACGAAGAACCTTCGGTCGAGGAACAAAACCATCACCCATGAATAATGTCGATGACGTCGTCTTCGACTCCATCTTCTCCGAACCCTTTTCTCATCGTCAATGAATGAAAAAAGAGGTAGGGGTCATTTTTATTGATTACAATCATTGTTCTTCATCGTTCTTGAGCTTTGTTAATGGATGATTGCTACCACCCTAACAAGGAGGGAACGTGACGAACAAACATAGCCAGATCCCCCTCCAATATTCTTCATTTTGTTGATGATGGTGGTGGAGCAACGACGGCCTCTGACGAGCCAAACACGAAAGGAACCGGCGGCGCAAGGGCCATTGGGTCGCCAGAAGAGAACGGCACTGCCACTTCGCGCGGAGGACCGGGCCACGGCCAACGCAGGCCACGGTGGAGCAAGGCGGCCAGACGGCCGTCGGAGGTGTGCGACGACGTCGCACCGCACGGGTGGAAGGGACGTGGCCAGAAGGGTCGCGGCGATCAGACAGTTTGTGTGGCGCCGTCACACCACGCAAAGTTGTGGCCAGACGAGCCACGGCTCATGGAGGGGGGCGGACGGCTGAGCCAGCTGCCGGTAAGCGAGCCACAGGCGGGACCTGATGGGTCCCCTCGTTACCGGGCCAGGCCTGTTCCGGCGGGCCGGGCTGGTTCCGGTGGGCCAGGTCGGACCCACAGACTAGGTCGGACCCCGGTCTGGATCTGGACCCAGGTTGGGTTGACCCGAACCGGTTTGGTTCATCCAAGTTTGGGTCGGGTCGGGTCGGTCTGGCTGGGTCGGCCCGCACCCGGACCGATACCCAGTTCTGACCCATTTCACCTTTTCACCCATATCATTGGCTACAGGTGTCAGATTGATGAGCTGTCTATGCCGACGGGATTCTTGGAATGAGGTAGTTCATTTGGAATACCGAACAATATGTTTGGATGCAGTTGGAGTATGACCGGGTTTGATTGAATCTAAATCCAACCGAGCCCATGAATAAAATATTTCAATAACTCACAGATCGGGCGTCCGATTGACGCACCATCGGTCGTGTTGGGTTCCTTATGATGAGATGAAACTATGGGATACATCAACTCAAGAATTTTTCATTGCTGATATATCGACCTTTGGCTCGAGGAGCGGACTTCCTGGAATCGAGCATGCTATGTGCGGGAACCATATAGCTGGTTGCGGCTGAGATGATAAGATCCAACGTGGACCTACTACTTTACCAGGATCTTCCATGGGTTTGACAGTGACGATACTAGACCCAGATCCTCTGTGGGTTCGACATCGACGATACTGGACCAGGATCCTTTGCGGGTTTGACATCGACGATACTGGACTGGTATCCTCTATGGGTTCGACAGAAATGACTTCTGTACCGAGATCCTCTGTGGGTTCGATAGTACTGGAACTATTCCAAGATCCAACATGGGTTCGACAGAGGATATGATTCAGTGGCTACATCCGATCATCTCTATCCCTCTACTTTAGTTTAATACCTATGTGAGATGAGTCTTGAATTTAAGTTGTTATCATCAAGATGAATGACTTTACTTCCTTTGTGGAATGGGTTGTTCTTGGTATCGAATGTTGGAGTCGGACTGTAATTGGTAAATTAGGTTTATGTATGGGAATATACCTAAGAAGGGATGGTTGATACATTATGATTGTATCTTACTACTATGGTTTATCATTAGTGGTTTCTGGGAGACCTTCGGGGATCTCAGGGTCCCTTACTGAGTATCGTTATACTCACCCCTGCATGGGCTTCACCCGCACCTTGTTGTGTTTTGTGCAGACAACAGTCAGCAGTGGTCGTGGCTGAGGGAGACGGACGGGAATCTTCTCAGAGCTGGACTAGATGGGACGTACTTCGGGGGCGAGTTGTTCGAGATCTGTACCTACCCTTCAGGTAGGATTTCCCCGGTGGATGATCCATGAGTTGTTTTCCCTTCTTACTTGTACTTGTACTTCAGTTGGGTTTGTATACTAGCCCATTTTCATTCAGCACTCTTCTTATACCATTATTTGTTTACTACTACTTGTGTTTCAGATTCTGTGTGTTATAGGTTTAAAGGAAATGCCTTTCCTTTTAGGGTTACACCTTTTGGTGCTAGTCGCTAGCCCCTGGCCTATGGAAGGCAGGCTTGGGGTAGTCACGACACCGTCCCCAAGGATGGTTGGTGACATATTGGTATTAGATGAGTCTATTCAACCGTAGAAATTGGACTCTGATTCTTTTAATGGCAATATTGTTTAGTGTTTTGGGTGTGGTTATTGGTTTATGGAAACCATTGTTGGTGTGGCGGCCGATGTATCCATACACTAAGACTCTGACTTCTGATTTTTGACATAGTGAATGAAAACACTAATTGGGTGTTTGTTTCCTGGGAAATGTTTTCTTTGAGATTACTTTGTATTATCTCACCAGGAATATTGTTTTGACTGTGGCGTACCTATTTCATTTCAGGTTGGCCCCACATAGATATTCAGCTAGGGTTTTGGGATGTGTATGAGATGGTAGCCCACCGAGCGATAAGGCCTTAGTGTAGGGCCCCATCATAGCAGAGGCACTAGCAGTACCACTACCCGCTAGGCCACCGAGACCAATAGATCCAGTAGCAGAGAGTGCACACCGTATGAGTGCATTGCACGAGTTCCAGTGCCAGAGGCCGCCCAGGTTCAGGGGATAGATGGACCCACAGGTAGCTGAGGATTGGCTAGAGGATGTTGTGATAGTTTTCATATTGTTAGGGACACCAGCCGACCTTATGGTGATCTTTACTGTGAGTCTCCTGCAGGCAGCAACAGGAAGATGGTGGAGCCTGATGCTCCAGTTGCATGACAAGGCATCCCTTCTTCTGGGAAGACTTCGAGAGCCTCTTCCGGTCAGAGTTTTTTCCAGCCACTCTTCATGCAGTGTGGATTGAGGAACTGCTTTATCTGCAGCAGGATAGCAAGATGGTGGCATAGTACTCAGCGAGGTTCACCGACCTCTCACGCTACTCCATAGATATGTTGCAGGACCTGCTCTTCAGATCTTATACCTACGACCAGGGACTCAGGAATTAGATCAGGGCTTCGATGATCTCATTCCACATTCCAATGTAGGTGGTGGTGGTAGAGAGAACCCTTTTTGTGGAGAGTTTTCTAGCTGAGAAATCACCAGTAGTGAGACCCACCACAGGGAGACACGTAGTAGAGTCTTCTGTAGCTGGCAGTAGACAGATGTTGTAGAGGTCCAAGCGGACTAGGCTATCAGGTGGGTGACCCAAGGTTATAGGTTCGGTTATGCGGGGAACACGAGACAGAGCCAACCATACGAGGAGTTGGCATTGCTATGCATACGGCGGGCAGGGTCACATGGCTCATGACTGCCCAACCTGCCATGCAGATGAAAAGCAAATAGTAGAGGGACCTCCCAAGCAAAGGTATAGGTTCGAACGTGGTGGTCCGCCAGGAGCAGGCAGACGTGACAGAGGAGCTGGCCGAGTAGCAGGTGGTGGAAGATGTTTTGGGGGCCTACCACCACCACCACCAGGAGGTCCACCCCGACCATAGGGAGCTGGAGGACAAGGGCGGGCTCAGCTCCAGGCAGTAGAGGCCTACAACCGCGTCACACCTGAGATGGTTCAAGGTTCTATCTGTGACTACTCCACCTTTGTTTCAGTACTTAAAGACACAAGTACCATTCATTCATTCATATCCACTGCCTTTGTGCGGACCTCATAGATTCATGTGGAGCTGTTGGATCGATCCTTACGGCTAGAGACCCCTACGGGAGAAGACTCGATGATAAAGAACTGCTTCCGATAGTGTGAGATCACTCTAGGAGGCGAGAGATTCCGCTGGGATCTCCTCGTAGTGGAATCGAGGCCTTATGATATCATCTTGGGTATGGACTAGTTATCTATAGTCCATGCTCAGATCAACTATATTAGGCGCAATGTGCGGTGTGTTCACACGGATGGGATCAGTTTTACATTCACCGGAGAGAAGGGAACCTTTGCAGTACCGGACGGACTTACTGGTTGGAGGGTGTAGCCGATCACTCACCAGTTGACTTTCCTTACCCTCATAGCAGTTCATGTGAATAGTCCGACTTATCCTGTTGTGGTGGACCAGTATGCGGATGTATTCCTTGATGATGTTTGAGGTCTACCTCTTCACAGAGAGGTGGAATTCTACATAGACTTGTACCCCGTGATGGCACTGATATCTACTCCAGCATATCAGATGGCTCTCGCTAAGTTTCGCGAGCTATTGGTACAACTATAGGACTTAGAGGGGAATGGATTCATCCGACCCAGTGTTTCACCCTGGGCATCCCCAATTTTGTTTCCCAAGATGGCGGATGGGAGCTTGCGACTGTGAGTTGATTATCGGTGCCTGAACCAGGTGACCGTGAAGAAAAAGTACCCACTCCCGAGGATTGATGACATCTTTGATCAGCTGAATGGAGCGTGTTGGTTCTTGAAGATAGATCTTTAATCGGGCTATCACCAGCTCAGAGTATGGGATGAGGATGTGCATAAGACGGCCTTCAGATGCTGTTATGGCCACTTTGAGTTCTTGGTTATGGAATTCGGCATAACCAATGCACCGCTTATGTTCAAGGGACTCATGAACTGGATCTTCCAGCCATACCTTGATCGCTTAGTAGTTGTATTCATCAATGACATTCTGATCTACTCAGCTACCAAGTAGGAGCATGCCTATCATCTGTGGGTAGTACTAGACACACTCCGAGAGAACCAGTTTTATTGTATGCTCTTGAAGAACCAATTCTGGATCCGATATGTACACTTTATGGGACATGTCATCTCAAACGCTGGAGTTTCAGTGGATCTAGCGAATATCGAGGCAGTACTTTCTTGGGAGCCACCCAAGAGTGTGACGGAGGTAATGAGTTTTCTGGGTCCGGCTAGGTACTATCGGATATTTGTGCTCATTTTTTACAGAGTTGCAGCACCACTTTCAGCGTTGAAGAAGAAGGGGAAACCCTTTGTGTGGTCAGAGAGATGCCCATGGAGTTTCTAGGAGCTAAGGTAGAGGATGACTAGTGCGCCCATATTGAGGCTATGAGAGGAAGGAGTTGGGTACGTAGTTTATTGCGATGGATCAGGGACTGGGCTTGGATGCGTCCTAATGAAGGAGTGAGAAGTGATAGATTATGATTCTCATCAGCTAAGATATCATGAGAATAATTATGCCACTCATGACCTGGAGTTAGCAGCAGTGGTCTTCTCCTTGAAGATGTGATGACACTATCTGATGGGTGATCATTTTACAGTCTACTCTGTGCACTAGAGTCTCAGGTACATTTTATCGTAGAAGGAACTGAACCTGAGACAGTGGCATTGGCTTGACTTCCTCCAGGACTATGACTTCAAGATAGTTTATACTCATGGGAAGGGGAACATTGTAGAAAATTCTCTCAGTAAGAGTTCGGGAATTCAGCTGCTAGAAGAGGCGATAGAGCAGTTGGCCACGTTGCAGATTACCTTTCTAGATCGAGATGGATTAGCCTTTCTGCAGTCTTTTATAGTCAAAACTCCACTTCTTTAGAGAGTCAGGGAGGCGCAGCGTGGGGATGTTGACTACAAGGCTCTATGTTTATAGATATCCACAGGGTAGGCAGCTGATGGATTTTTTATAGGTGGGGAGCATGTCATTCTCTTCAGGGGACGTACCATGGTACCAGTGTTGCTTCAGAAGGAAGTATTGAGGGAGTTTCACACTTCACCTCTAGCAGTACATACTGGTGTGGAAAAGATGCAGCAGGACCTCTGACAACAACACTGGTGGCCAAGTATGAAGAAGTCAGTAGCATAGTTTGTCTCATGATGCCTCACTTGTCAGAAAGTGAAGGCGGTGCACCAGGTTCCTTCAAGTTTAGTTCAGCCCTTAGAGGTCCCAGATTGGAAGTCGGACGGGATATACATGGATTTTGTGATGGAACATCCACGTACATCCAGAGGTCATGACTCAATTTGGGTGATTTTCGACCGACTCACCAAGTCGGCCCATTTCCTACCAATCAGAAAAGAGGGTTCATTAGAGAGCATGGGACAACACTACATACAAGAGATCATATGGATTCATGGTGTTCCATAAAAGATCATCTCCGATCGAGATTCTCATTTTAGTTCTCGGCTATGGAAGGGGTTGCAGGAGGCTTTCGGGGCACATCTTCGCTTGAGCACTGCCTTCCATCCTCAGACGGATGGCCAGATTGAGAAGAACATTCAGAATCTCAAGGACATAAACCGTGAATACTTCCTCGACATCGGTCGCAGCTAGGAGGATCACTTACCCTTGGTAGAGTTTGCGTACAACAACAGCTACCACTCCACCATCGGTATGGAACCTTTGAGGCAGTTTATGGTCAACCTTGCAGATCACCTTTATTCTGGGCTGACCCAGGGGAGTCAGCACTCATGGGACCAGAGATGGTGCAGGCTATGACAGAGAAGGTGTAGGTCATCCAGGAGTAGATGAAGACTGCATAGAGCAGGCAGAAGTCCTATGCTAATAGGATACAGAGACCTCTGGAGTTCGAGGATGGTGACCACGTCTTCCTACGGGTCTCACCTCGACGAGGTTTACAGAGATTTGGACGAGGTGGAAAGTTATATACGAGGTTCATCGAACCCTATTAGGTCCTCAGAAGATTAAGTGATGTGGCTTACCACATGGCTCTCCCACCTCAGTTTCACCTGGTGCATGAGGTTTTCCACATTTCACATCTAAGGAGATACATGCATGACCCGACTCACATCATAGACTGGGGCGAGCTCGACATCGACGACGGGGTGACTTTCTCAGAGGTTCCAGTGGAGATAGAGGATCAACATGAGAGTGTCCTTCATGGGTGGTTGATACCACTTTTGTGTGTACGGTGGCAGTATGGGAACCTCCAGGAGATCACATGGGAGTGGGAGGCTCAGATCCATGCTCATTACCGCTATTTGTTTCCCTATTTTTTAGTTTTGGCTTTCCGGGATGCAAAGCCCGGAGTAGGGGAGACTATAATGACCCAGAAATTCTGTGGAAATTTTTTTTTCTTAAATTCATGGGATTTTTACGAGACTGTGAAAATTTACGGCCCTTGATTCCGAGGCTCGATGCGCCCAGAATCATTTTCTGAAGTTTTGTTCAGGTACGTTCAGTAAACGTACGAGCGAGATTTTATATCTTTTGAACTAGTGCTCGGAATTGGAATCTGAGGGAACTGTTGAAATCGCAGAACCGGTATTCACTTAAGAAGGCTTTCTCCTCGATGACAGATTCTTGATAATGGAAGATAATTTTTGGAGTTTTTAAGAATAAAGTTAAAAAAAATAAGTGTAGCTTATTTTTTATTTGTGGTTGTTAAAACATCCAAGGGATGGTTTGTGATGGGGTCCACCACAACATAACCTCCGATGAGAAGTTATGGTGGTGGGGCCCACCCGAGAATAACCTCCCTTGGGAGGATAATTAAGGTGGGGACCACATGGGCTTTAAACCACTTAAACTCACCATAAGTGGGGGAAACTCTTGAACTTCCCTCTTTATGGTGCCAACCCTCCCAATTAATTAATTGAACTCATTAAATTAATTAATTTAAACATTTTGAATTCTTTATGCCAATAATTTAATAAGATGTCATATTTTATTATTTTGATGGGCTTTTGTCTTTTGGTGGAGCTTTGAGGAGAGGAGGAGCTCTTGGAGATTTTCTGCAGCTAATGAAGAACCTTTGGTCGAGGGACGAAACCATCGGCCATGAAGAACGCCAATTAAATCGTCTTCAACTCCATCTTCTCCAAACCCTCCTCTCATTGCCGATGAATGACAAACGAGGTAGGGGTCATTTTTATTGATTTCGATCTTCATTCTTCGTCGTTCTTGAGCTTCGTTAATGGTTGATCTCTACCACCATAACACTGAGGGCATCGGACAAACAAACACGGCTCGACGCCCCTCCGATTTACTTCATTTTGTTGACAACGGTGGTGGAGCCACGAAGGCCCGTGATGAGCCAGCCGCAAAAGGAACCGGTGGCGCAAGGGCTTCCAAGTCATCGGAGGAGCGCGGCACCATCGCACCGCGCAGAGGACCGGCCCACGGCCAGACCGGGTCGCGGCGTAGCAAGGCCGCCGGATGGCTTCCGGAGGGGCATGTCGTCATCGCACCGCATATATCCACGGCCAGGTGGTCTGTGAAAGATGGAGGAGTGCGGTCGGCTGAGCCTTCCTCCAGTGGGCGTGCCACAGGTGCTACCCGATGGGTCCCGTGGTTACCGGGCCGGCGCGTGGCATTTCAAGGAGACAAGGGGGGCTGACCCCCACCCTCGCTCGGTCAGGGAAGGCCCTGCGAGGCATGAACACCAGCTAGCTTTGGCTGGCAGACCGCCTCCCAACCATGTGGGCTGCACCACCCATGTGCAGGGTGGCCTCGTGGGCCAAGCCGCCCATCGCGGGCTAGGCCGGTTTTCGTGGGTCGGGCCGGTTACGGTGGGTCGGGCCGGTTCCGGACGGCCGGGTCGGACCCGCGGACTGGGTCATGCCTCGATCTGGATCCGGACCTGGGTCAGGTCAACCATAACCGGGTCGGGTCGGCCCAATTCCGGTCGGGTCGGGTCGGTCCGACTAGACCGGCCCGGACCCAGACCCAGTTCTGACCCATTTCACATTTTCGCCAATATAGTAGGTTACGTGTGTCTGATTGACGTACCGTTTGCACCAATGAGAATCTTGGAATGAGACGGTTCTTTTGGAATACCACACTTGAGGTTTGGACAACAGTTGGAGTATGGCCGGGTTGGATTGAATCTAAGTCCAACCAGGCCCTCGGAGCGGAAACGCCAATAACTCACAGACCGGGCGTCCGATGGACGCACCTCTGTCGCGTTCGGTTCCTTACGATGAGATGGAACTATGGGATACATCAAGTGGAGACTTTGTGGTAGTTGATGTATCGACACTTGGCTCGAGGAGCGGACCCTCCCGGAATCGAGTGTGCTGTGTGAGGGAACCCTATGGCTGGTAGTGACTGAGATGATAAGATCCTATGTGGACCTACTACTGTACTAGGATCCTCCGCGGGTTTGACAGCGATGATACTGGACTAGGATCCTCTTTGCGTTCGAAAGAAACTATAGTAGACTAGGATCCTCCATTGGTTCGACAGCAAGGATACCGGACAAAGATCCTCTATGGGTTCGACAATGATGACTTATGTATTGAGATCCTCCATGGGTTCGAAAGCGCCTATACTATTCCAAGATCCTATGTGGGATTGATAGAGGATATGATTCAGCAACTACATCCAATCATCTCTAACCCTCTAGTTGAGTTAAATAACTTTGTGAGATGAGTCTTGACTTTATGCTGTTATCATCAAGATGAATGACTTTACTTCCTTTGTGGAATGGGTTGTGCTTGGGCTCGAATGTTAGAGCCAGACTGTAATTGGTAACATAGGTATATGTATAGGCATATACCTAATAAGGGATGGTTTATACTCCGTGATTGTATCTTACTACTGTGGTTTATCATTAGTGGATTCTGGGAGACCTTCAGGGGTCTCGGGGTCCCTTACTGAGTATCGTTATACTCACCCTCACACGGGCTTTGCCCGCACCTTGTTGTGTTTTTTGCAGACAATGGTCAGTAGTGATCGAGGCTGAGGGAGACAGATGAGAGGCTGCTCGGAGCTGGACTTGATGGGACCTACCCCAGGGATGAGTTGTTCGAGATTTGTACCTACCCTTCAAGAATGATTTCCCAAGTGGACGATCCATGAGCTGTTTTCCATTTTTACTTGTACTTGTACTTCAGTTGGGTTTGTATACTGGCCCATTTACTTTTAGCACTCTTACTATACAATTATATTTTTACTGCTTCTTGTATTTCAGACTGTGTGTGTTACAGGTTTAAAGGCAATGCCTTCCCTTTTAGGGTTACGCCTTTTGGTGCTAGACGCCAGCCCGTGGCCTATGGAAGGTGGGCTTGGTGTAGTCATGGCACGGGCCCCGAGGACGGGTCGTGAAAAAATTACCACCTTATCTCTGGGTGTAGTCCTTGGAATTTCACTCAATATAATAATAATGTTATTTAAAATAGCTATTATTTCATCATAGAGACCTTTATGGTTGGGTTTTAAAATTCTTATGATAATAGGATTCTATCTACCAAGAATTATTTGTATCTCAAGTCACTATGTTTGTCCCTTATCACCACCATGGTAATGGTATGCTATACTTTAGGTTTTTCATCTAAAAATTGTTCTCTTTTCCTAATTTATTTCATTTTAGTTACAATATGTTATTGTAATGAAAATCAACAAAAAAATAGCAGTAGTATTTCATAATTAATTTGATTATCTTATAGAAACTAATGAAATATATTTTTAAAATAACTTTTGGTATCACACAATAAATTTATTTTTTAAAAATTGTTCTATGGTAGTTGAGGAGTCCATTAATCAAGAATATTTTAAAACACATACTACTGTTTATTGAAATTATATTGATGATCTTCAAAAATATTTTACTTAATTTAAGATTATATGTCCATTGTACCATGAACAAAATGATCTAGAATATATTTAATGTGTACATAAAATACTTATGCATGAAACAATTGAAAAATGTAATCTAATGAGCTATAATAGAGTAATATTGTACCTAAACTAATTTTAAATGATTCAATTGAACAAAGTAATATTCTTCCAAGAGAAATATTATTTAAAATAGATCACTCTTTTGAATTTAAAAAAATAGTTAATATCATGTTTTAGTTAAAGTAATTATAAATATAAATAGAATAAACATTGAATTTTTTAATCTCAACTTGAATATAAAAAGGGGTAAAAATAATTGATGAATTTTCGGTACTTGATATATATTTAAAATCAAATCAATTTAAGAAAAAAATAAGGAATTTAATATAAATAATATTATATTTTCTTATAATGGGGATGTGTTTTATATTATTTAATAAATTTAATTATTAAAAAAATTATTATAAATACATGAAGATTATTTAAAAATAAATAACCAGAAAGAATGATTAATTTTTGAAGAGTCATTTCATTTAATTAATAGAATAGTTGTTTTTATATTCCTTCTATATAACATTTCATTCTTATTTTTATATTATATCAATTAGATGTTAAATATAATTTATTAATGGGCACATTATATAGGAATAATAACCTACAAGAAAATCCATATTTTGAAAATACCCACAAACCATACCCTATTTTTAATAAATTTTATTTTTCATTAATTTTTACTTTTTAGAAATAGTTGCTTTATATAGTTGAGTAGGAACAAATAAAATTACATGCTCTAAATCCCTACACACCATAATGAATTAGAACACCAAAAAATTAAAATGAATATAGAATACAAAATAACCATGTTATAAAACCCTAATCGAGGCATTATATGAGAAACCATCATCATTGATACCACTGAGGTATAATCATCGGAGAATAAAATTTTGTGGGAGATAACATCGTTATCAAGAAGAAAAAAAAATGGGAACAGTAACAAAAAAACTATATTCATCATTCATCCACTATTATTAAGGAATGGGAAACACTTGTCAATATATACCATGTAATAATAATATCTCTATTAACTGAGAGCTGGTGTTTACTTTATTTCATTGAAACTAATATAATGGATCTAATCTTGAATCATTGATCAGTTTGGTAATCTCTCTGAACTGGATACATATATAAGACTCAGTTTACATTGGGTATAAAATATAAACATAACAAAAGTGAAAAAAATTTCATCCTTGAGATTCATTCAAATATTTATTCTTTATAACAATGAGAGAGGAAGAAAAATAAGGTTGGGCTAAGATACTTCGTAAGGGTAACATTCAACATAAGGTTTCATATGTATATTGGGAATAATCAATATAGAATGGTAGAAAATTACAAAAATATTGAATTTAAATAATAAATTCATTATGAAATGAATATATGGATGATATCAGTTCCATAATCTTATTGATAATATCTAATAAATTATAATTAAAGGAAATACATACTATTTAACTTCATGATCTTATATATCACGATGTCTAAATCTTCAAGATCTTAGGATGAATATTTAATCGATGGGAATTTATACACAAGAAACCCATTTAATGATAGTTTAAATATCTGACTTATGAGACCAATCAATTCATCTAGGAGATATATAATTCATGGACCCACCAATTACTACATGACCACTACATTCTTCATATTTCTTATGACCAAAATAAATTAATTAAAAATATTCCTTATCAAAAAAATCCATATATAGAATAGAATAAGGATTATAAATAATTCCCCAGTCAATAAAATAATTTTCAAAAGAGAAAAATCTATGTATAAATGATATATGGTTTACACAATAGGCATATCCATGATAAATAATGTGTATATTTAAGAGAAATTTAATTTCCAATGATCATAAGAAATTATGAATTTAATGGCAATGTTAGTGACTGTAAAAAATAGTCAAGGATGTGAATTTAAATAATTTACATAGACCAAATGATCATAAACTATCGAGAGAAATAATAAGTATGGTATCATTACAACATATCCATAGTTGAGTATATGTAAAATAAATGGTTTTTTCATAGATGAATACACATACTATAAAAAGATAATTATTTTTTTGTGGAAAATATAATTTTCTCTTTGGAAACCAAATTTAAAAACTATAAAAATATTGAATATTAGGTATAAAATAATATTTAAAAATCTATTTCTAATATTATAAAGGAATATTAAAATAAATGAGTTTTTTATGTTGGTGGGGATATTCTATTCATGCCAATTCTTTTATGACAATGATTCCATTCACATTTTGTTAACAAAATGAAAAAAGTAACTTATTTAGAAAAGAATAGGAATATTCCTTTTAAAAATATATCATTAAATATTTAACTAATATATCATTGTAAATTTTTAAAAATATTTTTTAAAATATTTTTAAGTATAATAAGGATATGTGGAAAAACAATTTCAACCTATAAGAAAAAAAATATTTATTTTCCTAAAAAAATTATTATTCATTATAATTACTAATGAGAGGGAAATAGTAATTCTACTTTAAAAATATAGGAATAACCAGAGAAGAATAAAATGAATGGTGTTTCTTAGAAATTTTTCAAATAATTCCATTTAATGGAAATTAAAGAATAAATAATCTTGATTATTGTGAGATTGAATCATTTACCCCTACCACATTAGTAACTTTTGAATTTTAAACCTCGTGAAAGAAATAAGATAAAATGAAAAATTGAATATAGTGAATATAAATTTATTTATGATATACCATATCAAATGGATTGTAGATACACCTCATATAAATAAATAGGTGTATAATACAAAATATGACTTACTCTAAGGGAAATTGAGGAGAAGCTTCACATACATAATTCTTCTTTAGATACCTTAGAAACTGCAATATTCTTGGAATCTCTTACAGAAAATGAAACCACACCCTACTTTGAAATCTTCAAGGTCACAGTACATCTATTCAAAGTGAAGATGTATCGTGTATGTGACTTAATTTAATCATGATTAGATTGGAAACTAAAATTTTCATATCGTCTAATGTCTAGTTCCTCATCTCCTTTATAAATGAGGTACATATCCTTAGTACGCCTTACATAATTAAGGATAGTCTTGACAACTATCTAATAGAGGTCACCTGGATTAGCTTGATATCTTCCTACTATACATAAATAATATTTGACATCTATAATTGTACATATAATATCATACATGACCAACCTAGTCGCTGATGCATATGAAATCCTTGTCATTTGATTTCATTCCTTATGTTTCTGAGAAAACATTTTCCTGGAATGATGAATACCATGTGACATTAAAAACCATACCCTCTTGGATTGCTCTATACTTAATATCTTCTGTATCTTGTCAATGTATCTACTTTGGCCTTGGCCAAGACACCTCTTGGATATATCACTATGTATCTTGATTCCAGTAATATAGGCTTCCTCACCCAAGTCATTCACAGGGAAGAATTTATTTAGCCACTCCATAACAGATTGTAAGACAAGTATTCTATTTAAAATGAGTAATATGTCATCAAAATGTACTATTAAAAAATTATTACACTCACACTAAAACATTTATAGAAACGCACCCTTAATTTATTTATTATGAAACCAATTTTTATTATGGCTTTATGAAAATAATTCTTCCTTGACCTAGATGCTTTCCTTAATTAATAAAAATATCCTTTGATCTTGCGTACTATGATGTCATACGTTTTAGTCACAAACCCTTCATATTGTGTCATATAGACAAATTCCTAATGATTTTCATTAAGGAAGGTTTTTTTGAAAACCATTTTCCTAGTCTCATAAAGATGCAAAGTCACAATGTTCTGTAGAATTATAAGGCATTTCAACACTACAACTGGTGAAAATGTTTCTTCAAACTCAATTCCTTGACATTGTTCAAACACTTTTACAACCTGTCACACATTATGGGTATTTAATTATCCCTCTATGTAAAATTTATTCTTGAATACCCATTTACAACCAATTGGATTTACATCATCTGAAGGTTTTACCAAAATCAAGACTTGGTTTAGGTACATGGAATTCATTTCAGAATTCATGTCTTATTTCCACTTGGAAATACCTGTGCCACTAACTACTTCACTCTAAGTTATTGGATCATTATTGTCAACTAGTAATGAGTCACCATATTTAGTGACTATAAAACCATACCATTCTGGTTCTCTGACCTCCCTAGTACTCCTAGACAGAAATTGTGTCTATAGAAAAATTTCTTCTTCCATTGGGCTTTGTAAAAAAATTAATAAGACAACTCTTGTTTATCTTGATCCTGGACTTCATCAAAGTCTTTCATGATCCCACTATCTCTTTTATAGATAAGATCCTCTTCATGTAATGTGGTACATCATTCAACCACAACCTTTTTGTCTAATTGACTGTATAGGTACTATCCCTTTATTTCTTTTAAATACCATACAAATATACACTTTCTTGCACAAGGTGAAATATTCTAATCTAAAGAGTCCTAAACAAATGATTTCAAAACCCAAACATGTAATAAATAAAACAAAATTTTCTTTCCATTCCATAATTGTCATGGTATACCGTCTATTACTTTATTTGGATGTTAGTTTAGTTCATATGCTTCTATTGGTAATATATATCCCCAAATTGACAATGGAAGACTTTCATGACTCATCATTGATTGAACCATGTCCAATAAGGTGTGGTTTCTCCATTTACATACACAATTCCATTAAGTTGTATAAAGAGGATTGTGTTGAGATAAAATCGCAAACTCTTATAGATAATCAATGAAGTCTTGATTAATATATTCTGCACCACAGCCTAAGAGTAGTTTCTTAATCATCTCAACAAGATGGTTATCAACTTCATTATTCTATTCATTGAATCTATCAAAACAATCCTAAGTATACCTCATTAAGTAGAAATATCCAAATATACTAAAATCATTAATAAAATTTATGAATTATTAGTACCCACTCATTCCATCAACTCGAAATAGTTCACACACTTCAGTATGAACTAATTATGAAAGCACATTGACCCTTTCACCATACCCACTAAATGGGGTTTGGTGATTTTTCCTTGTAAACATGTGTGACATACACCAAGTGGTTTTAGATAAAAAAAATATAAATATCCATAATAATGTAATTTATTCAATAACATTTCATTTACATGACATAGACGGTGATGTCAAAGTTGGGTGTGGTATGAGTCAAGTGAAGTTACTTTGTTATCAACTGAATTTATTTTTTTCATGTAATCCAACACATAAATATCTTTATTTAAATGTGCCTTAATAATAAAATCAATCTTTATAAAAAAAATTCCCAAATTTCAAAATAAATCCATCTATATCGTATATGAATTCAGAAAAAATGATTTTGGTATATTAACGAACATAATAACAACCCTTTTAAACCTTGATCATTCTGGTTGGAAATGTGAGGAGGTAGTCCATGATAACCACGCCAGCAAGTTTAGCTCTATTGTATGCTTTAAGATCTACCTATCCTTGATGAATATCTCTAAATCTACTTATTATATATATTTGAATATATAAATAAGAACCAAAAACTATATCTAATATAAACTTTGTTGAAACATATACATTCTACTTGATTAAAAATGCACCTGAAACATACACTTTATTCTTTAGATTGGTGTAACTTTTATTCAAGTGGAACTTCTTGACACTAGTAAAATAGACAACATCATGTTCCCTTTCTTCCCCTTGATATTCCTCTTCTTGGAAGGGTGTGAATATACTTTTTACTTAAATCTATTCTATTTCCCTTCCAATTTTTTTACCAAAACTATGGATGGTTTTTTGTGCTTCATATACTTATGTACTTCGTGAAAAAGAGTAAGAAGATCTTGTAGATACTTCTCAATATTCTTCATATTAAAATTCAAAAAACAATTTGTAGAAGATCTGTGGGAGTTATTCCAGAATGATTTTTCTACCCAGTTATTCAGGGAGTATAAACCCTTGAACCTCTAATTTCTCAATGTATCCAACGATCTTGAATACATGAGTATAGGGAAACCTATACAAGATTTCCCTTAAATAGTGCCTTATAAATCTCAAAATTTTCCCGTACAGATCTCTCCTAGAAAAGACCACAGTGGGTGTCAATCATGCTATATACATCCATGTTTTTCTGAGACATCATTAGTTCACTAAACATCTATGAAATCAATAAACAATGAATGTAGATTGTATTGTTCAAATGTTTTTTTATAGAAAACAAACTCCCCATCACTCGCATCTTTAACAAGCAGATTTGGCATTGAGGATTCTAGAACACAAGATTTTTGTTCATGGTGTAGCACAACCCAACGGCTTCCAAACCACTCATGGATGTTACTATCAGTTAGGGGGTTATCTTTACCTTATTATTGATCACATGTATAAAATGGACGATGAACTTGTCATTTTATTATAAAATTAAATAAATTATAATATTAGTACTTTTTTTAATTAAAAAATAAGTGAGATATAATAAATTTAATGTTTTCATTTTTTTACTAATTAAATCTTGCTCTATTTTATCAAGTTTCAATAGCACTCACCATTGAACATGGAATGTCTAGTTTCATTAACATTCTAATGAAAAAGATATATATTAATTTTATTAATGATCCATAATTTAACCATGAAAACCATAATAAAGTAATTAGGTAGGTGGTCTTTCCAACCCCAATATTGTAGCTCCTTGATCCATTGATTGGATTACCCTATCTAAAATCCTTACATGGACTTCCTCAACAATTGCATCTATATTTGAATTGAATAGACCTTGGTTGTTAAGCTCAATAAAATTTCAGTTAAGTCTACCCAAAACTCTAATGAGAACTCCACTATAAACAACAGTTTCCAGACATTGGCCACTTACTACATAACGTTATATAGTTTTATTCCCAATCATGTAACTGAAGGATTGGTCTGAATTACTATTTAATTGAGGGATTTTAATTTATCATACATAAAATGTATCTTTTTTTATCTTTTACAAAACATGTTAATATTAAGGGGATGTTCTTTAATTAATTATTCATGTCGGATAAAACATTTATTTATAATTCATTTGTATAATTTATTTCTTAGAACATTAATTCCTTTGTTTATGCGATTTTGTTCTTTAATCAATAAAATAAATATTTGAAAAAATAATAATTAATTAATTAATTAAATGACCCATTCATGAGCATTAGATAACACTTAATTTAATTAGAGTATATTAAATCATCCTTTGACCTAGGTGAAATAACTCTTATTACCATTCTTGTCATGAGTTACAATATTCCACCTATCCACCTATGTATCACCTACATTGGAATCATTATGATTCCATATGGAACCACCTCCACACACCTTGGGATGCTCCATAAATTACAAATATTTAATACTCAAACATACATGAGGGGAACCAAATTATTGGTTAAATGGTGTTATATAAATATCCTTAGACATTTTGGTCCTACATAATAATGGAGTGAGGGATGAATAATAGGACATCATTGAATTTATTATTAAATAATTGTAAACTCATGTAATAAATTAAATTAAACCAACCAAAACATACAAGGTCTTGGTCAAACTCATGAATGATCATTCATGAGATAAATACAAAAAAGTAAAATGCTAACATTCATTTATTTGTTTGTTAATTTTTATTTAATGCAACTGTGCTCGTATTATTTAATTAATAAATTCATTAGTTAATTCCCTTTCATCTTAATGACTATCTGATATTATTTGGAGATACCCATCATTAATTTAATTCATTGAAAATAAATGATATTAAAAATAATGACATGTTAATTACAATAAATTAATTGATCATTTAAAATTCTTTAATACCATTATTAAAATATCAAACACACAATGGTGTGAAAATAAAAAAAAATATTTCAATTCTTTAATTTTTAAATTTAATGTAATTTTAATTTTTTTTACCTTAATGGGAGACTACACATTGTGTACATGCACCTACACACCATGTAACTTAGTTATCATATATCCAAGTCACACGATTGGGGATTTATCTTTTTAACTCAGCCAGACTACATAGTGTGTATATGATAGCTACACACCTTGTATCCTCTTCACATGTGATAGGTTGCCCTGGTCGACATGTGGTGAGCAATAAAAGAACTATGTGTAATTAATTTCTCGGTGAATCTAGACACAATGCAAATGGGTATATGAAATGTTCTCCAACTACACTCCATGTAACCCAGTTTTATCATCTAATGATTTGAAACTTCCTAATGGAAGCTACGATCGTTATTCGTTTGTTCATAAAACATTAATAAAATAAAACACTAAATAAAAATGATTAATATGTTGATAACATGGTAATTCCAATCATATTAATGAATTAATAACATGAAAGGAATATCTAAACACATTTTCACATAGATCAAAAATAAAATAAATAATTATAAATTTAAATGTGGCCGCACTAATACAACTTGACATTTCCAGGCGCAATGTAACCAAGCAGAGGTGGGAAATATATTAAAAAAATTAAAAATAGTTTCCCAAAAACCAGATCAAGGATATTTCACATAAAATTTATTATTAATTTATTTAATATTTAAGAAAATTAATACATGGGATTAGGAACTTTCTTTGTTGGTGAATGTTTGTCTTCCAAATAGAACATTTCAGATTACCGTTATTTCACAATGATGATATGTGGGTAAAATATATCTATTGGTGATCCACACAAGATCCAATAATCTCGGAGCATCACCATTCGATCTTTGGTTGCTAGCATGGTGAGTCTAATATCCTGTGTTCCTCTTTCTTGATCTCTCATTCCTTGGTCTTGAGTTAATCATTCATAAACATCTTATTCATTAGAGGGAGCGGGAAGGATTAGTTGAGATATAATTTTTTGTGTGAAAAAATTATCTTTTATCAATTTTTTATTCTCTACAGAATACAAATATCCTTCTATTTATAGATTTAGGATTAATATTAAAATATTATTTAATTTCATACCTCCCATTAAATTTCATTTTTAACTTAAATAAACAACATTCCACAAAATAACTATATTATTACTATTTTGTAGTATATTCCTACTTGTACAATAACAAATATTATGTAATGGTGTTGTTATTAAATATTTGTCACCATACATGGTCTTTACCCATTCCAAATCCTCCAATATTTACTGAATAACCAAATAAATATTTTATTTATAAAGAAATATATTATACATAATCTATTAAATAAATATTTTTTTAAAACATTCAAGAAATAAAATAAATATTTTATTTACATGACGGTGAATAAATATTTATTTAATTTATTTAATAAATATAACATTAATGAAATTATTCCTCATATGTGAGAATAATATTTATTCCAATAATTAAACTCTAATAGAATTTAATTGAGATAGAAGAAAACACTTGGTGTGTGACCCTATAAGATTCAGTCTCACTGGCATTAGGTGAGCTTTCCTAAAGTCTAAGATTATTATCCTACAATGGATCAAGGCACCCAATTGAAAGAACTTAATGTCCCAAAGTCAAAAACCACATAAAAGCGCTCATTTTGTAATATAATACCTTTGTTACAATATCTCATTAAGAAGGTTTCACATAAATGTCACTAACCTATATGTTCCTTATATATTCCACTGACTATATAAAAGAAACATGTCATTACACCATGGACATAGAGTTTAATGTGACAGTTCTATTCCAATCAAAGGTTAGAGATATCATCTTCCATAAAGATGAAAAAGGCAAATTCTTCCTTGACTTATTCATTAATGATATGTCACTCACGAAACAACAAACATATCCAACATCTCCAAGAGATATTGTCCTCGTGGTTTATGAAATACATCTAAATATGTGGTTTTTAACATGCATTAATATTAATATTAATGTCTAAGAACCATCACAAATGATTGTAGATAGAAATATCCTATGATATAAAAGCATAAAGAATTCCTACCGGTGGGTCTGTTCTCATAATCTCCCATCTTAGAGATTTCTTGGTGCGAACTTCCAAATAAGAAGCCTCATCTTATTATGAGCACTCGCACAAGACATTCAATGTACTATATTCCCCATCATAGGTCTTTATCTTACCATAAAACATTATTTGAGAATATCTTCATTGAACATCAAGGATCTAATCCTGGTGAGGAACTGCTATGACCTTATCAAAATGACATATAGTGTTGGACATTATTACATTAAATTCATATAGAACAAAAAAAATACGTTATAGGATGTTTTATTAATATTCAATACATCAAATATTTATTTAATCAAAGTACAAATTGTTAGTCATAGGACACCAACTCCAACAAAAAAAGCCTCCCATTAGTAGAACTATTAATCCATTAGTAGGTAAACTATAGATCAATTATATAGAGAAGATCAGTTTCACTTTTTTAAAGTAGTTAAAAGGAACAACCCATCATGGTGGTCTATCATATTAATAGAAATTAATTCATATGGAGGTTTCGTATTCAAAAAACAAGAACATAAAATCAAGTGTTATCTATGGATAAAGAACATATCCTAAAAAATATGATGTAATCATAGTATAATAAGTCATTAATGTATTTAATGAATAATCACATAGAATTATACTAAATCATGACATCCAGTTCTCTATTGGACTCATTAATGATGTAAGAACTACATCTAAAACTACTTATAGAATAGTACCAATGGTGTTTTAAGAGTTGTTAAATAAAAATTATGAGTTCTATGATAAGGGATTTATATTATCTAGTGTTTTACTATAGGGAGAACATATTTTATTCATGAAAAATAAGGACCGGTCTATGAGATTGTGGATAAATTAATATGAAATCAGTGTCATTAATATAAATAACTAGTTTCCTTAAACACTCATTTATGACTTATTCATTCAAATTAAAATATAAAAATACTTTTAAACAATTGATATTAGCACTTGATATCCTCTGTTAAGGGTAAATAATGATGAAATAGAGAAGAAAACATTTCAAATAATGTTTTGTCATTATGAGTTTAGAGTAATGACCTTTGGATTTACTGATATACCTTTGGTATTTATAGATCGTATGGAAAAAAATTTCAAGGAGTATTAGGATAACTTAATGTGGGTATTCATTAATTATACCTTGATATACTATATGATAAATGAAGTTCATGGGAGTCATATATAAATAATTTTGGACACCCTTAGGAAAAAGGAATAATATTGGTAATATAATAACTATGAATTCTATATCAGTGATGTCTTTTTTCAAGGGAAGCTTTTGTTTAATTATGTTATATATATTTATCATTGAAAGAAAAAAAAGAAAATTAAATAATTTCTAACACTGATGAACATAAATGTTATCTAAAATTTCATGGGAATATTTTATCTATAAATAGTTTTTTCATGGTTTTTCATATATGGAAAAACCATTAACCATTGTCACATATAAATGGGTTAAGATCACTTGGTCAATGGAATATGTGGAATTATTTTAAGAGAAAATGAGGAGAATTATTAATGAACCAGTTTTAGCACTAACATAAGGTTAGGATATATTTATAATATATACTGATGCATATAAGAAAGTACATGGTTGTGTGCCTTTATAGAATTATAGGGTGGTTTCTTGTGGATCTAGGAAATTTAAAATCAACAAAAAAACTATCTAACTCAAAACCTTGATCTGGAAGATGAAATTTTTACTTTGAGAATATGGAAAACCTTCCACTATTTTGAAAGGAGCTATATATATATCCATTACAAGTTATTGATTTATAACTTCTATCATAAGGAGTTCAACATGAGGAAAATAAAATAGTTGTAACTACTCAAATAATATGATTCATTAATACCTTACAACCTTTGGGTAGAAAACTGTGGCTAATGAATTATGTAGGAGGGACCATGGGGATATAAAAAATGATTATTAACAAAGATCATATATATAATGATCCAATTAAGATAGAATATGGTTATTTCTAGGTAAGGGATACATTATAATGTTTTTAAAAAATTCTACACCATCCTTAATATAAAATATAGAGAAACCCTAGTTGAATTAATATAAAGTAAAAGGAAATATTAAAGTATTAAATGATGGAAAATTGATATATTTAATCTACAATTATGGAGTATTGAAATTTGGGAAGAGTATAATTTTTCATTCCATAAAATATTTGAAGAGTGAACTTCTAGATGAAATACATAGACTAAATTTCTTCAAACAACCTTCAAGCATAATGATGTATTCAGAATGAAGAGGAAATTTTCATGGGATTGTATGAAAAGGGAAACTATGAACCATCAATTTATATTCATTTTATATGAGTAGGTGAAGGTTGAAATAAAATATCCATGGGGATTCATAAAATCACTTCCCTTATATATTTGGAATAGAGAGAAAGTTAGAATAGACATTTTCCCTAGTATATAAAAGAAACCAAGGGAGAAAATTCTATACGTTTCACCATTGGTTATCTTACTGTGTTTTATCTTTTTTACTGATAAGAGAAGAACTAACCTACAAGAAACATAAATTTATCTAAATAAATGGAATCATTAGGATTAATTTAAAGCCTATAATGATTGTATCTGATCATTCCCCTCAATTCATATCGAAATTCAAGATAATTATTAATGGGTATCTGAAAAATTAGATACATTTATGGAAATCCTATCATCCCTATACTCATGGGAAGTCTGAACAGACTATAAAGTCATTATAATACAATCTAGGATCATGTTATATTAACATCCAAGGTATGTGATACTGGTATCTAACTTTGGTGGAATTTCCATACAATAATTTGTTTGATTAGAGCATCCTGATGACACCATTAAGGGAATTGTTTCATAAAATGTGTTAAACTCCAACCTATTTTGAATTTATTATAGAAAAAAAATTCATTTGGACTAAATAATATAGGGTATAAATCTATTAATGTACAAACTATTTTTTATCAGATTAAATTATCTCAAATTAGAAAAAAAACTATAGTGAAAATCAAAGGAATTTCATGGAATTTAATATCTAGGATCATTTAATCTTGAGAGTTTCACCATGGAAGGGAGTTGCGATATTTGGTAAAAAGGGATGATAATACCTTGGGACATTATACATTTTCATATAATAGAAGGAATTTGAGTTGTATCATACTGATTGGATATTTCTCTTAGTTATTTGGAAGTACAAGATGTCTTTAATGTTTCATTACTATAGAGATAAATACTAAATCTAATGCATGTACCACATCCAAGGGAATATATATAAATCCTTAGTTTTTCTATAATGAATATCCTAGAAATATTCATTACATTAGAGAGAAATTGTTGATGAATAAAAAACACATTTATTGTAAATCCATTAGAGTAATCACACACTTCAAGAGGAAACCTAGGAGCCCAATAAATCAATGAATAAGGATTATACACAAATTTTAAATAGATGATATTTAACTCATATTAAATGATCAAATTAGTTGGGGGTTTAATACCAGAGACCCTACTATAGCAGAAAAATATCATATCTTAAATAAGAATACTATGATAACATTAAAGAGTATTTATTCAAAAGTATGTTTTAAATTTTAGTTTATAAATTTTAGAATATTTTTTTTAAAAATAAAATTCATTTATGATTTCTTCATAATGTTTTTATCTCATGTATTTTTTGTTTTTTTCTAAAAAATGTGTCTTATGTAATAAGATAATAAAATCAAATTTCGATATACATAGTAATGTTATTTAAAAAAATGAAACATATATTTAGAATTAGTAGTTTCAAATTATTTAACATTTACAATCATCTTTTTATTCAAAAAAAATAAATTAAATAGGATAAAAATTACTTACCATTGTAAAAGTAAAATGTTTATATTAAAATAATTAATTTTATAAGAGTTATATATATTTTTATCTAAATAATATATAATAATATAATTTAAAATATGACTCTAATTATAATTATAAACATATAAAAAATATATAAACACCGATTAAAATCATAATTAGTGAGAGATAAGAATAAAAGAACACTTAATATAAAAAAATATATTTTTATATTTAAACATTTTATCCTATATCATAGTTTTAAATTTAAAATTTATGTTTATCATATTTATAAATTAATATATGTAAATAGATCCAATGTTATAATTAAACACATTAAAATATTATGAATTTTCCTATTATATTTTTAGTAATAAAATAAATACAATGGATAATTTTAAATCATGGTTAATAGGGTAAAACGGGTAAATGAGTTAACTCAAATTTTTCATATTTAAAAGGTCACATAAAACTTATAAATTTACTTGATAGGTTGGAATGTATTTACATCATGTCTCACATACCATTTCTATAACTAATTTAATTATCTAACCAAAACCACCTAACACCCATGTGACTTCCTTCTACCACTTATGTAACAATAGTTCCAATGAAACACTCATCCTTTTTACCAATAAAAGGGGACTCTCACGAACCATTTAATACCATTATAAAAATCTGGTATCCTGTTTGAACTCTTAATTAATTTCCTTACCATATAATCCTATTTCACTATAATCATATGCTGGTCAAAATATATTATCCTGATCCCTTCCATTCTAATGAATCCTCAAAGATAAACCTAATGTTCTCAACATATGTTCAATATTTTTGATAAAATATTTTCCTATTTAATTATAAATTTAAAATTTATTTTATAAAAATATATTATGATGAATTTAGTTTCTCTAGTACACTAAATTTTTAAATTTTATAGATAAACACTAACCATATCTTTTCATTCCCTTAAGAAAAGTTAAATCATCGTTCATGTGTTGTGATGACTACCACCTCCAAAATGAAACATATTTTTTTTCCTTCACCACATTGTAAGAATTGATTTAAGGAATGAATTAATGGATAACTATGATTTTTATTATAACATTAATGGATTTTCATCACAAATTTTTGAAACTATTAATGGTATGATCAACAAATAATCATTGTTAATTTTATCATTTCAGACAAGCAAACTATAGAGACAGTCTTTTATTAATGTTGTGTATTACTTTAATATCCAATACATCTTCTTCTAAATAATTTCAATTTAGAAATATCACACTACAAAACACTTATTAAGATCATAGTGAATCTTCTATAATGATATTATAATAAAACCACCTTATAATCATTCAATAAATTAGGGCATGTCCAATTTTGGGTCACTAACAACCTTCATGAACAATACTAAAAATTTATTTAATGTTAGACTATGGTAATGTAATTAATTTCATAATATAATAAAAATATTTTAAAAATAATTTTTTTTATCTTGGATATTTGTTTAGATAATTATTTCATCAATTAATAAAACACCATTTGATCGATAAGAATCATAAAAACATGATTGTTATTAATATCAAATTCAAGGATAAGGACTAAAACAATCCTGAATGAAATATTAAAAATAATAAATAATTATAAATAATATCATTCAGTAACTTTAACTACCTCTTAATGATGATATTTGGAAGATTAATGAATATAGAAACTTTTATTATTAAACTGTTAGAAACGATGAAAATTATAAATAATTAATATGTAAAATAGGTTTAACATTAAAAAATAATGGATAAAAATAATGAGTATTAATGAAAATGGATATGATTAAAGATATGAAATTATTTATTATGATTTATATGTATTTGATACAAGAGGATAAAGTATGTTCATGGAAGTCAGAAAAAGAGGTAATTGTTTTCTATCTCAAATTTCTATCTTTGAGACATATTTTATAGTATGAACCTAATTTCCATTATTTGGTGTATATGATTATTATTTTAAATGTTATATGATGAAATTTTATTATTCATGTTTTTAATGATCAATTTGACTCCCTATATTTCAACGGTATATAATTGAAATACTACACAAGCAATAAGTGGGGGTTTTTCTATCTCAATTTTCATTCCTTTGTACACATGTAATGTTAACATACTATTTCCATTTATGTGGTGAATACATTGACATATAATAATAGTAGCATAATACTCATTAAATTTAAGGGATTTATAAGTATATATTTTTATCCCTCTCTCAAATTATTTTGATCCATGGGTTCCCTAAAACAATATAAAACTAAATATTTTGAATGTTGGATGAACTATCATATGTTTTGGTAAAGTAAATCTATATATATTTTTCTAGAAAATAAACCTCTGTCAAGATACATCAAATTGTATATGGCTATAGAACATATCCACCTAGTTTTAATTAGCTTGATCTTTTTTTATCATTGAATAAATAATCACTATAATGAATGATGAATAAGCCTAATAATGCACAACTAGATATACATTCCTATGGGATATTATTTTGAATTATATACTGTTTTTTGAACCATGATGACGGATAGTTACTACCATAACCTTTGCCTCTAGAAAATTAAAGATAATGAATCTAATTACTATCTTCCACTGATAAATCAATTCATTTTACTTACTATCCACACTATATATCTTTGATAATGTTATTAAATGTTACACAGATGATACCCCTTGATTTGTAAGTTGATTAAAGGGGTTTTTCCTAAACAACCAAAATGTTATGTTTAAGGTGTATTTTTATTTAATTTCTTATTATATGGACAGACGTGTCTTATTTAGTAAGAGGTTCCTTAGGAAATTTTATGAATGGCCTTGATTATTTATATAGTAAGTGAATTGGACATAATTTGTTTTTGGGTAAGGCCTAGAATTATATATACCATTGATGTATCTCTAGGTCCCATAAGAAGAAGCATTTTTTATTTTAATGTTTACCTCTTACCATCACATAACAGTTTCTTGGAACAATTACTTCATAGTATGTTTTTTATGTTCAACATTCTTAATTCCATTAGTTTTAGGTCAATAATTATGGTCATCTGTGTTTTCATTTATTAGCATTGATATAGGATACCATCAGTATCAATTGATTATGGGTTCTCATTGTTCATTTGTTCCTTCTGTATCACTTATTACATTTTTTTGTTTTGAAATATTATACAGCATTTTAGCCTTAATAATAATTTTAGATAACCCATATTTTTTTACATTCCTCATGAAGACTTGTGTAGGACTATGTGTAATTTTTAGGGTTATGGTGGAAGTTCCAATCATCTTCAGGAAATATGTTCATGTTGTATCGTATTTCATGAAAGGTATTTTTTGTATGTATAATGTTTTTCAATACTAATAAAATGCCGGTTCCTTTAGTAACTCTTGTATTTTGTACCAATTAATTAATGTAACTCTTGGTTCTGGGTTTTTGGATCATAGGATGTTCATTTTGTTGCGACCAAGCCCCAGATATCCCAGAGTCAGTGCCTGCTATCAATTTCATTAGAAAGAATACAATGAATCAAGACTCAAAGAACCGATCTGTTTAGTTTTTTTCGGTAAACCAAATACATAAATTAGTATTCCATTGCAAATTGGTACTCTAATAGAAACAAATTTCTTTTATTCTAAACAAATAAATAGCTTGAGGTTAACTATAATTCATCTCGTATATTCCAAAATTTCATTCAGAGTACACTTCTTTGATACTTAGGGAATGAAACATAAAAATGGGGATCTCAAATTTTCAATAAGAGAAAAATATAGTAGAATTGATAATGAATCAATGAGAATAGTCATTATATCTAGGTAAATAACTGATCAAACATGCCAAGAAATCAATAAACTAAATGAACATACATAAGAAATATGGAAAGGTAATAAATGTAAACATATTCCATTAAAATAACTAGATAAGGGAAAATAAATATGTCAAGGTGTGAAACTAAAACACATGCCATTAATCAATTAACTAGAATGAAATGTATCCATAGATATGTCGATGAAAAATCTCATGGCTGAATAATAATTGAATCTACTATGAGGTAAATTTCATTCTTTATGGACCTCATGTATCCAGAACATGAAAACTTATTATTGTCAAAACCTTTCACATTATGGTTTAAAACTAAGGGTAGAAACCAATTTGTTCAATTATCCATCTTATGAGAACATGTCATTTCATCAAGGAGCTATATAATGTATGGTCTCTACCCATCATGGCTAGTCCAAAGCATTCCTCATATTTAATAATCAAAATAACTAATATGACTTATCAAATAACTATATTGGATGAAAAATAAATATCTATAAATAATTCACTAATTAATAAAATAACTATCAAAGAAGGCACCGTATGTAAAATTGTATTTTGTTTAGGCAATAGTAATATCCATGAAACATGAAATGGATAATAAGGGGAAATTCAAAGATCAATGATCATAAGAAATTTAATATTGAAAGGTGAATAAAAACTCAAGGAGGTGAATTTGAATACTATCTTTTTCTAAATCAATAATAAACAATCCAAAGGAATAACAAGGATGTTATCAACACAACACACCAAAGTGGAGTAAAATAGAGGGTCTTTGTCGTTGATGAAATTAAAGATTAAATTTCAAAAATATTCCAGAGGAAAATATTTTGAAATAAATTTTTAAAATATATTTCATTAAAATAAAACCTTTTAAATTTGAAAATGTGGCTTCAAATAAATTATGGAGGATTAATTCGTGCATGTCTTACGAGGTAAAAATAATATTCCTTTTCTATGCCCAAAGGTTAGAAAATGAGTTGTTAGGAAAGACACAAGAAGACTCTTTTAAAACATTGGTAAAATAAAAAAATGGTAAATATGTCATTAAAAAATCATTTAAAAACCTTTTTTAAAACCTTTTAACAAAATATGATATTTATAATAAAATAAGTTCTCCATCTATTGAGATATATAAAATTGGGTTTTCTGAAAAAACATATTTCAAGAAAATCTTAGTACCAATGAGTAGATAAATTGTACTAACACTTTAAAATGTTTATGAATAGCCATATTAGAATGAAATTTAATATTAAAAGTAGATATACAATTTCCTCTCATGGAAATTCCATTGAGAGATCATTATGATTAGTGTTGAGGAAAATAATATTTGAACATTATAAAGTGTCCCATGCCACTTTAAAAAAAATTAAATCATAAACCTCATGAAAGAATAATTTTTAATGAAGGTATTAAATACCATTATGTGAAATTAATTCATTATATAATATAAAAATGGTAGTGGATACACCACACAAAATATGTATGTAGTGAACGTGAGATTTATCTCACAAATGTAAAATGTGAGAAGAGAATCCCTTACAAATGTAGTAACAAATTTATTGGAAAACCCAAAGGTAATAATCCTTAAATAAAACATTTAACCAAAATTAAGATAATATAATTCATGATATTATATTTAAATGTGTTAGAAAATAAACTATATATAAGAAATTAGGTGTACAATAATTAAGTATGCCTCACGTAATGTAAATGAGACAAGAATCCCTTACTACTTCGTTAAATTTTTAGTCAAGGGTTCCATGAATGACTAACATAAATTTAAACATTTAATATAATCAAATAAAGGTAAAAAATTATATAATATAACAAAATGGGAAGTATTTACAACACACCAAAGAAGTAAGTAATGAATAAGACATTAATATCAGATATTTAAAAAGTGAGATGAATATTCCATACAAATGTAGTAACAAATTGATTGGAAAACCCAAAGGTAATTATACTTAAATAAAACATTAAAATTACATGAATATAATAGAATTCATGATATTATATGTCCATGTGGAAGTAATTACACCAAATATAAGAAATTAGGTGTACAATAATTAAGTTTGCCTCATCTAATGAAAATGAGATAAGAATCCCTTACTAATATAGTAACAAATTGATTGGAAAACCAAAAGGTAATAATCCTAAATTAATTCATTTTATTACCATGAATATAATATAATTCATGTTATTATATGTCAATGTGTAATTAATTATATCATATATATGAAATTAGTTGTACAAAAATTAAGTATGCCTCACGTAATAAGAATGAGATAAGAACCCCATACCTTGAGTTTTGTTTTGGGTGAACGTCCTTTATATTCCTCTATAATAAATTTATGTTAATTTTAAAATTTATTCAGAACCTTTTTTCATATGTATAATTAATTTTATTTCACTTATTACCATGTTGTGCACAACAACTCAAACAATTAAGTTTGCATCGGGTGTTTCTGACCAAATTTGGTTTCTGTGTCAAAGAAATTATTGTTGGTCAAATATGGTCAAAGGGGTCATTATATAACATCAAAAGAATTATAAACATTACATAAGTATCATATTTTTTTTCATCAATTATACTTTTAAAATAAATCATTTAACATGTTTATAAAAATGAGAATATGTTACAATCATGGAGACCGTAGGCCGCACGTACGCATGAGTAACATTCCAATTTTAAAATAATCATTGCAGAAAGAAGGTATGTAACTAAAATCCTTCAAAAATGAAATTTATATTACAAATATAACATTATTTAATCATATATACCTATTTATTTATATATTTATATGGTTTAAAATGATTCACATCAGGGTGAGGAGGTGATAATCCACACATCCACAAACAACGATATCTCTTTTAATGTTTGTGAAGAGGTAATAATGAAAACGATATATATATATATATATAAATTTAATTAGGTCATGCATATAATATAGATATTATTTCTGTATGATATTTTTAATTATAACCATAATTTATACATTCTATTTATTTTGTGGACGAATCACATCGATTTAAGGGGGCGGTAGTCTACACTTCCTCGAACGATGTTATCATATTAACATAAAATGAGATGTACTAAATTTATGTATTAAAAAATGATAAAAGAAGTATTAATACGTAATAAATATCATATATAACATATATAAATTTTTTTTATAACATTATGGCCACCATAATAGGTGGTAATGGAGAATTGAACAATCATCATGTGTGGCAGTAATTTGTTGTTCACATAAAAGGTATGTTTGTTGCCCATTAAATGGAGTTGTGTATAAGTGTTGGCCAAATTGTCAGAATAAAAAAATTATATTATATTTAGGATAGTATTTTGGTTACACAAGAACATAATAAGGATATTTTAGGGGAAGGAAAATGGAAATGAAACTAGAGAGATTGAGAAAAGATATTTCCTTTTAATCGGGTAACTACTTTTGGTTTGAACCAAAGGGATTTGTTGGAAGGCTTTCTGCTCAAAGTTATGATTCTCATTCAAGGATATGAAATAGGGGAAACTATTTAGGTAGGTTTTGTATGAACGTAAGAGGTTTGAGAGGTGTGAGGAATGGGTAGGGGTAGTGGCTATTTATAGGGAAGGAAAATAACTCACTTGATATTTTTGGAAATGAGTTTGGTGTTCACATGTTATTACCTAATAAAAGTCACAAAAAACCACTAAACCTATTTAATGAAATGTGAATGGCTTCAATATGTCTATAAAATGGGTTTTAGACATGTTTCTAGGCCCATTGGGTCCTTAAACATAAGGTTTTGGTCCATTTTTATGCCTAATTACACCTTAATCACTCTAATTAATCTTAATCAATTTCACTAATCATTTTTGTAAAAAACTAAGTTTATATTATTATACCCTAAATATTATATTTATTAAAAAAATTTCTGTATTATTTTCAAAATTAAAATCACAGAACTGGAAAAATTAAAGTTTATGCTAATCTCATAGACAAATGGATTAACTTGTTTTAGTAGAAAAATATTCAAAAGATTGTTATTTATTTATATTAAAATTAAATGTTATATTGATTCTAATTAACTAAATTATATATATAGATGTATAATTTATCCAATGTGGCTTTTAAAAAAATAATAATTATACTTAACATTAAAAATTATTTAAACAAAAAATGCAGTTTTTAACTAAAACGCTGTATTTTTCACTATTCACTAGAAAATGAAGTTTCTCAGAATAATCCAAAAAATTAATCCTATATTAATTTTGACATTATGAATTCAAAAATTATGTTTATTTTATCAAATATAATTCCTCAAAGTTTCAAAATTATTATTTAAAATAGGTTCTCCATTATAAGGCGATTAAAAATGCCTAAGTATTGGTTTTTATGTGAAATATTGGGTTTGATCATATCATATACATACCAAATCTATTAGGTGAATATCAAAAAAATTGTTTTAATATGTAACATATTTATTACATTAATATCACTCACTAATTTTAATTAATTAAATTTATTAGGGTAAAACAGCTTTGTGAGAAAAAAATAGTTTTCAATAAAAATATACTTTTAATATTAAATTGGTTATTATATTCATTTCTAATTTATTTTTAACCAATGATTTAGTTTACAAAAAGATATATTTTTATAATTTAGTTTATATTATTCATAAATTCTATTTTATATCATATTATATTAAATAATATTTTTTTAATTATAGATTGTTTCTCGATAAAACTCAGTATTGCGTATAGATCAAGCCATCGAAGAAGGTCTCTTTGGTTTGTAATATAAGATATAGTGGAAGTTTTTTGGTGTGTATGATGTATGCTAACCCAGTTTCACATTAATTTTAAGATAAATCGGTGTTATATGTGCTGAAATATATAGAATATATTTTAAATAGAAAATATATTATAATGTATACAGGTATTATATTACATTATGTGTTTGTTGTTGCATGTCCTACATGCTATCAAATAAAAGGTTATTGCTTTAGTTTTTCAAGGCGTCGCATTCTTCCCAACTTATTTAAATTATGTCATAAAAATTTAAAATTGATTGTGGGGATATATTCTTTGATACATCCTATGTTTTAAATCCCACATCATGAGAATGATTTATAAGTAATCTTCTATAAAATTAAGAATTCAATGTATAAAGGTCACATAAAATACCAAATAACTAGGTCTCTATGTAGGAGAACATCAGTGGAAAGTAGAAATACATACTTAGAGGAAAAACATAAATATGTATATGGATTGAATGAGGTCATCAATCACAAAAAAGTGAATGGTCAACGGAAAGTTGAGGGCCTCAATGATATAAATATTTGATGATTTAAAAGGCCATCAATTCAATAGAAATGTAGGTTTTAGGAAAAACATTATTCCTATGTCATTTTACTAATGTTGAGTATTTACTTTATAAACCAATAATATAACAACATATTATTACATTATAGGTTTCAATATCATATAAGAAATCAAATCTTTTGTTTATGCTTTGATCTTATTCTAATTTATCCCTTTACTCCAAAACAATTACCAATAATGATTTTTTTTAATTCCTGAAGCACTAAAACAACTATTGTAAAGGACAATAAGGATTATAAAAGTGTGATAAGTCTTACTATTTATCTTTAAATATCTCCCAATATAATTATGGTTTATATATTAATTTCAAATCCTCAAAAGTGTTAATACTAGTTCTTCATTAATATTTATTCATTAAATTTTTAACTAAAAACAATAAAAATTTACAAGGACATTGCGTATGTTAGTGGTTGGCATGAAACCCTTATCGTCCTTAGATCATGGGTTCATGTCATGAGACCTTTCAAGATTTGATTGGTTATCACCCAGCATACAGGTTGTCAGTTTCTAAAACCATATTAATATAACTTCCAAATATAAATATGACGGAAATTCTTGAAATAAGGTTAATCTATAAATAGCATTTTAACTAAGTTTTTCAATACAACCTCAATATATGAATAATTCATTTACTTATTCCCACATAAACCCTTCCATGGACTATAGTTTATCCTCAATGAGAGGGAATTGACTTGGGTATTTTATAGATGCCCAAATTTACGATGAAGAACTATAATGGATTTTTTAGGATGAGAGTTATTTCCTTCCATTGTACTCTTCATTTTTCCTTAGAAATACTTTCCTTTATGTCCTTCTATTCAACATGTAAATAATTTATGTGTTTTATTGAGACAGTTTATTATGTGTCTCCTTCTACACATCTCACTTGTTTAAATTTGATCCTTCTTTTCTACACAGTCTCCACCACTCGATATCTTATCATCCTTCATCCTTCTCTTCTATGGTGAACTCAGGAGTTGGTAAACATATATATTGTAAATCATATTTCATGAAAACTTATTTGGAATAAATGTGATATCCTTTAATCCTATCAACACATCATTTTGTTTCTCATTTTCACTATCTTTTCCTTCACATTAGATGTTAACTTGATTCATTTGGGGTCCATCCATTGACTAAAACCATAAATAATAGTGTGAGAAACAATAGTCATAGTGAGAGAAGTGTTTAATTATTTATAAGATATCTAAATCATGAAACCTTATTTTAAAACAACTAAGGTTTATCCATGATTATTCAATTTAAAAAATCGTTTGAAATTTTCCAAAAATGTTTTTTAAAGAAAACAGGGATTATCCTAAGAACATCCCTCGTGAGTGTTAAACCAAGTGCACAGAAAGGCATGTTGTTGTGTACTAGGTTACCCCAAGCCAGTATAAGAACATCTTTTTTTAGTTGTTACTTCTATGTACATCTATTCCAGAACAACATCCACTTGTAGTATCTAGAGAGGGATGTATTGCTAGGAAAGTACACATAATCCATACATTAACAGAATTATAGGTGTTTCATCTATAATTATCCTTAAATTCTACCTTAGGGTTATGTTCTCTAACCATCGTTTCCCTAAATTTAGTTCTTAAGGTTCCTACTAAACTTCTTATGATACCAATTGTAATGACCCAGACCCAGATAGCCCAAATCCAGTGTATGTTATCCATTATATTGGAATGATTACAAGGAATCAATCATTTAAGGACTGATCAGTTTATTATTATTTGTAAACAAGATTATTAAATGAGTATTTCATTACAAATGGATACACTAATTACAAAAAAAAATCTTCTAAAAAAATAAACAGCTTGAGGAAAACTCTAATCCATATAATATAATCCTTTATTTTTTTATAGTATGATTTTTTGATTCCTAAGGAATGAAACATAATAAAGGTGTGCTCTAATGCTCAGTAACAAAAAAATATAGCGAAAGTAATTAATAATCAATGAGAATAGTCATTATTGAATGGTAAATAACTGAACGCGCATGCCTTGTAATCAATAAATTGAATAAAATTATATAATAAATTTGGAAAGGTTATAAGTGGAAACACATTTCCTTAAAATAACTATATTGGAATAACAAATATGGAAAGGTATTAAACTAAAACACATGCCATTAGTAAATGAATTTAAATTAAATGTATCTATAGATATGTCAACATAAAATCTCTTGGATGAATAATAATAGAAACTACTATGAGAGAAATTTATTTATTTGAGGACATCATGTCTCAAGAACATTAAAACATATTACCATAAAGACTTTTCACAAAACGGTTTAAAACTAAGGGTGGAAACCCATTTGTGCAATTATTCATCTCATGTGAACCTATTGATTCATCATGGATCAATATAAAGTTCATGCTCCCCCTTCATTTCCAGTGCAAAGCATTCCCCATATTTAATATTCAAAATAAAAAATATTCCTTATCAAATAATCGTATTGGATGATAAATATAGATCTATCAATAATTCCCCAATTAATCAAATAAATTTTAAATTATACCCAATGTGTAAAATGGTATATGGTTTAGGCAATATTAATATCCATGAAACATTAAATGGATAATAATGGGAAATTCAAAGTTCAACGATGAAACGAAATTTAATACGTCATGGTGACTAAAAAATAAATCAATGTAGTGAATGTGAATACTATCTTTTCCAAATCAGTAATAAACCATGAAAAGGAAAAAATTAATATGGTATCAATACAACAAACCTAAGTGGAGTAAAATAGAGGGTTTTTGTCATTGATGAAATAAAATATTGACTTTTGAAAATATTCTTCCGGAAAATATCATTTGATTTTGAAAAACCTTTGGAAAATATTTTTCATTAAAAATAATCCGTTTAAACTTGAAAAAGAGGCTTCAAAAGAAATGATGGTGAATGAATCTATACATGTAGTATTAGGTATAAATAATATTCCTTTTGAACGACCAAAGGTTAGAAAATTCATCATTTGGAAAGTGAAAATGAGATTTCTTTGAAATTTTTGTAAAAGAAAAAAAGGGTAAAAATTTCTTTACAAAATCATTTCAAAAAATTGAAAAACATTTAATAAAACATGATTTTTATAATAATACAGGTTCTCTAACTAAAGAGATATATAAAGTCGGGATTTCTGAAAAACATTTTCTAAAAATATCTTACTACCAAAGAGTGGAAAAATGGTGCTAACACTTGAAACTGGTCATGAATAACCATAGTATAATTAAAGGTTTTATTAAATAATGGTTATATAATTTTGTCAAATGTATATTCCATTGAGAGGTCATTAGGATCATTCTTTAGGAAAATAATATTTAATCATTCCAAAGTATCCCATACCACATTGAATTTTTTTTAAATAATTATCCTCATGAAAGAATATTATTGAATGAAATTATTAAATATAATTACGGGAAAATGATTTCATAATATAATATAAAAATGGAATTATATATACTACACAAAATATGTAAGTAGTAAACATGACATTTATCTGGTGGATGTATAAAGTGAGATGAAAATCTCTTACTAACGAAGTAACAAATTGATTAGAAACACCAAAGGTAATAATCATCAAATAAAACATTTAAATACCATGAATATAATACAATTCAAGATATTATATGTCTATGTGTTAGTAAGAACCTCATTTATAAGAAATTATTTTTACATCAATTAAGTAAGCCTTATATAATGAAAATGAGAAGAAAATACCTTACTACATCAGTAGATTTTGAGTCAAGGGTTCCGTGAAAGAGTTTCATAAAGTTAAAAATTTAATATCATTAAATAAAGGTAAATCATAATATAACATAACAAAATGGAAAGTAGGTATAACACATAAAATAAATAAGTACCGAACCTGACATTTATATCACAAAATTAAAAAGTGAGATGAAAATCCCTTACTAATGTAGTAACAAATTGATTGGAAAATGAAAAGGTAATAATCCTTAAATAAAACATTTAACCATCATTAAGATAACATAATTCATGATATTATATGTCAATGTGTCATTAATTACACCATATATAACAAATTAGGTGTACAAAAATTAAGTATGCCTCATGTAATGAAAATGAGACAAGAATTCCTTACTAATGTTGTAAAAAATTGATTGGAAAACCCAAAGTAAATAATACATAAATAAAACATTTAAATTCCATGAATATAATAGAATTCATGATAATATATGTCAATGTGGATGTAATTACACCATATATAAGAAATTAGGTGTATAATAATTAAGTATGCCTCCCGTAATGAAAATGAGAAAAGAATCCTTTACCTTGAGTTTTGTTTTGGGTGAACATCCTTTAACATCCTGTATAATAAATTTATGTCAATTTTTAATTTATTTCAGAAATTATTTCATGTATATATTTAATTTTATTTCACATTTTACCATTTTTTATACAACTACTCAGACAAAGAAGTTTGCATCGGGTGTTTTTTACCAAATTCTGTTTATGTGTCAAAGCAACTTATGTTGGTAAACTATGGTCAATGGGTTCTTATATTTCATATCCAAAATGATAAACATGAAAAAATATCATATTTTTACATCAATTATTTTTTAAAACACAATCATTAATTATGGTTATGAGAATGAGAATTTGTTACAATCATGGAGACGGTAGGCTTTACGTACGCATGAGTAACATTCCCATTTTTAAATGATGATTGCAGAAAGAAGGAATGTAACTAAAATATTTCCATAATTATCATTATATAATAAATATAATATTATTTAATCATATATACTAATATATAGAATTTTTTTAGTGTAAAAGGAATCACATCGTGTCAAGGATGTGGTAGTCCACACGTCCACAAACGACGTTATCTCTTTTAAAGTGTGTCAAGGCGAAGTACTGAAAATTATATATATATATATATATATATATCCAAAAATAAAATTATGTCATAAATATCATATTTTTTTCATTTCTCATATTTTTTAATTATACCCATCATTTATACATTCCATGTATGATGTGAATGAATCACATCAATTTGAGGGGGCGGTAGTCCACAATTCTTCAAACGATGTTATCGTATTAACGTAAAATATAAAGTAAAAAATTTATATGTTATAAAAGGTTTAAAGAAGTTTACATACATTATTAATATTATATATAACATATATAAATAGATTATATACCATAATTTCCACGATAAGAGGTGGTAATGGATAATTGAACAACCATCATTTCGTGAGGAAGTAATTAACTGTTCACAGAAACAGTATATTGGTTTCCCATTAGATGGGGGTGTGTGTAAGTGTAGGTAGAAAATTTAGCATAAAACATAATAGTATATTTATGAAACTGGTTTTGTTACACAATAATAGAATAGGGAAATTTTAGGAGTTGTAGAATGGAAATTAAACTAGTGATATTGGGAAAAGACATTACCTTTTAATTAGATAACTTATTTAGGTTTGAAACAAAAGGAATTGTTGGAAGAGTTTCTACCAAAAGGAATGATTATATGTTGATTATATGAATTATGGAAGACTATTTGGTCAGGTATTGTCTAATAATAAGAGGTTTTAGAGGTGTGAGGAATGGTTAGAGGTGGGGGCCATTTATAGGGAAGGAAAATTAGTCACTTTGTATTTTTGAAAAGGAGTTAGGTGTGCACATGTTCTTACCTATTGAAAGCCATGAAAACCCAACCAAACTAAATAATGTAATCTTAATGGACTAAATATGTCCATAAAATTCGTTTTTCACAATTGTCTATGTAATTTGGGCCCTTAAACGTAGGGTTTTAGTCCATTTTTAACCCTAATTACACCTTAATCACTTTAATTGAATTTAATAACTTTCACTCGTCATTTATTTCAAAATTAATTTGATATTATTAAAAAATATTATCTTCATTAAAAAAATTTATGTCAGATTTTAAAATTTTAAATCACAAATGTGGGAAAATTATGGTTAATGTTAATCTCGTAGAAAAACGGATTAACTGGTTTTAGTAGAAAAATGATCAAAAGATTGTTATGTTTCTATATTTAATTTAAAAGTCATATTGATTATAATGAAAGAATTTATATTAATATATGTATAATTGATCCAATGTTCCTTTAAAACAAATTTATAATATAATTATCATTAATAATTATTTAAATGAAAAGTAAAATTTTAACTAAAATAGAGTATTATCCCATAATTCACATAAAAATGAAGTTTCTCAGATAAATATAAAAAATTAGTCCTAACATTATTTTGATATTATGAATTCAAAAATGATTTTATGTTATCAAATTAAATTCATAAAATATTCAAAATTAAAATTTAAAATAGGTTCACCATTATAAAGAGGTTAAAAATTTCTGAATATAGGTTTTTATCTGAAATATTGGGTTTGATCCTATATTATGCTTACCAAATATATTAGATGGATATAAAAAATAATTGATTGAATATGTAACATATATATTACATTAATATCACTCAATTATTATAATTTAATAAATCTATTAGGGTAAAAAACATTGTGAGTAAAAAAGGAGTTTTATGAAAAAATATACTTTTAGTATTCAATTGGTTCTCATATACATTTCTAATTTATTTGTAACAAATTATTTAGCTTTATAAACCATATATTTTTATAAGTTATTTAATAATATTCATAATGACTAGTTTATATATTATTATATTAAATTGTAATGTTTTAATTATAGTTTGTTTCTCAGTACGACTCAGAATTGCCTATAGCACAAGCCATTGAATAAGGTTGATTTTGCATGCAACACAAGCTATAGAGGAAGGTAATTGTTGTGTATGATCTATACTAACCCAATGTAATTTATATTGAAATCTAACTCATTATTTCATTCATTGGAATATATAGAATATAGTTTAGATCATAAATATATTATAAAGTATACATATATTATTTTACATTAAACTTTTGTTATCGCGTGTCATACACACTATTCAATACACGGTTCTTTCATTAGTTATTTGGGGTGTCACAAATTTGGTCATTTATACTTTTTTTTCACATTATTTCGAAGAAATGTTATGTAGTTTTAAAAAATTATTCTCTTATTTAGACAACATATATCATTTAAATCATGTATATATATATGTTGGATATTTATAACATGTTTTCTAGAAAAAAACTTATAGTTCTGAATATAGTTTTTTATAGCTGAAATAACTTTTTTATTGATTTATGGTGATCATATTTATGATAATAAGTTTAAAAAAAATCAATGTTGAAATATATGTTTTCAATGATATGGTTTTTTAAATTTGAGGTTTGGTTTGACTTTTTGTGTGAATGTGGTGAAAGGGGAATCAATATCAATAGATATAGTCTTGTTTGGGTGTTATTTATATATGAAAAAAGATTTTAAAATTAATGTATAATGTTCACCTTCTTTTATTATAACAATATTATTATGATTTTTATATTGATAAATAGATTAAATTTATGTTAGATGATTAAAAGGAAATTTGGTTGATTTAAATGAATTAAGGTTCAATTGGATTTAAACATATGTTATTTAATGAACATTTAAGTTGATGTTTGATGTTCCCAGATCAGTGAAGGATAAAAAAGAGGGAGAGGGTTAAAAATGATCTTTCTTATTTTATGAATTATTCTTTTTAATTCATCTTATGAAATTTTTTTCAGTTACGATTGACTCAAATATATCTCTCAACCTCACTTTTTATGAAGTAATATAAATATTGATATTGACACATAATATTTACAAGGTTGTTTACAAATACCAACTCCTTACCTGGTTGGTTATACCCCATAAACATGGATTATTTTATTATATTCTTTTATAATTGAAATAGTACATTTATCATATAGTTATAAAAAATAGTAATAATTCTTCTAGATTATTATAGATGTATACACCAACAACCAATTACTATATTTTAGTTTGTTACACCCCAAAAATTTCATTATTATATCATATTCATTCACAACTAGTTATACATCCCAACCCTATTCATTTTCATCCAATAGTTTTATACCCCATCTATAGGTTCTTTCTTTTAATTTTCTAATCCACAGTAGAAAGATCAACTTATTTGGGAGTTCTTTCATCAGAATCATATTGGATAAACTTCTCTTATGTACAATATTCATCAAGATCATTAATAGATCTCTTATGAGTTTGTTGATATCAAAAATTCTTTTATGGTTATTAAATAACCAGATAACTTTCATCTCAACTTTATATAAATTCTTATGGAAATTTTCCTTAGAAAAAAATCATCCATTAGAACACCATACAATATGTTATATATGTTGAAACTTTTGCGGATAAAACATGTCTAAATGAAACTCAATATAATGATACCCTTTCATATTATGATCCTTCATGAAAAATTAAAATATAAATGGGAAACTCACACTCATATTTTTCTCCCTCACATAAATCTTGTTCTGATGAACTAATTCTTTAGTCTATTCAATCTATGCTCGGTTATTTTTATCTGTTTCAATAGCTCTTTGGTATGATGATATACCCTTTAAAAAAGTGTGTCATTGATTAGAAACTCACACTATGCCATCAAAACATAAGTTTTTGTTATCCATTTTTAATATAAATTGTTTATTCATCATATTATACATGTAACCATTATATAGGTTCAATATTTGGGAAAAGCACGGGAATGTGAAATTTCTAATTCTATTTTTCTCTGTCACCACAATATGGATTTGGAATCATCCCACATAACCCAACATCATTATAACCCTTGTCAATCCTCCAATAACATATGATAAATTTATTTTCATTATTTTTGTAAAATTCGTTGTGTTAAAAAACTTCATCAAAACTTCATTGACATTGTTGAATATTTATTATAACAAACAACTTCTCATCACCATGGTTATTGACTTTATATTGTTTATGAAAATCACCTTAGAACTCTATTAGGAAAAATTCATTCTGGTGTCCTTACAAGAACTCCTCTTTCTAATAATACATCTCTAACATACTTTATTTGATGGAATGAAAAACCAACCCTATATCCAATATTTCTTCATATAGTTACAATCTTTTAGGAAAACTATGTCCATTATGATCAACATATCTATGTCTAGTGACATAATAATTTCTTTCATAATTAATTCACATGTTAAGATCTAGTATAAATTCATATCCCTTTATTTGATGAAATAAAAATCCTCGGTATAAAGAAATAGCATTTAATTGTTTGGTAACAATCAATCTAAATTTCTATATAGTAGAATTATATATATCTCTTTCATGTATAACTCAACTTTTTCTCAAATTTTGTATGCATTTTGTTTCTTGATAACCTTTATATTTTTCTTATAGACGGCATCCCAAATCTCTATTTGATAGATCTTTTGAGTGTCTATATGATAGGTAATCATCAACTGTAGCTTTATAAATTTCTTTATCTAGTTCCATATTTAGGTGTCCACTATCAGATAGTATAGACATGCCATCCTCCATCTAGTACATCATTCATCTATATGCATTAGGAATTGTACATAATTTCTAACCTCATACATTATAATGCTTGCTACATCATCACTTTATAATCATAAGATTAAAAAAATGTATTTGTATTCCAAAAATAGTCTAGTTCATTTGTTATTTTTAAATCAACCTTTACAGAGCTAAAACTTCATAGATCAATATTCGTACAACTACATCTCAGAAATTATAACTTTGAATACATATACATAAATATAATAACATTAGTTATGTATATTTGTAACATTGATACACTATACTTTGGATGCAACATATTATTTTTATTTCATACTCTATATTCTCTACCCATGAATAAACTCATAAAGACTCAGCTAGAACCATGAGCATATTAATGAAATTAGGAACCTAAACATCAGTAATGAATCATCTAACATTGTATAAAAAATTTCTTAATCCATATATGTAATGTTTGTTACATGACTCCAACAACATATCTTCCCTCGAACTTATCCAGTATTTCTCTCCATACACATATTGACATATTGAAACTAATGAAACCAAACAAACATTGGTACAACAAACACCATTTTTTTTGTCAACATCCCTATACAACATCAAAAATATTTTAGGTCAATATATTTGATAAATAAATTCTCCCCATATAATTCTTTCATTATATTTGTTTCCCTGTTTTATTTATCCCCCTTAATGATAATTAAATACAAAGGGTGATATAAATATATTTACAAATAATCCTTAACTACCAAAACCTGACAACATTTTTCAAAAGAAAAATATTGTGTCATGTGTTTCCTAAAAAATTTACATTAACTAAAAAACTCTAAGTGCATATGGGTAATCCCAATATAGAGGAAAAGAGTGTATATTCATCTATAGTGATCAATTCACTTCATAATATATATTCTATGTAATAATTTCCTAAGATTATTCCAACATCCTTACATAAGGGGAAATTTATGTAAGTCTCTTCAGATAAATCCTACACCAATATCAACAAAAATATCTAAAAATATAATGTTTATAAACAAAACTCCCCCTATATTTCACCTTTCATAACATCACTACTTTCCCTATTAATAAAAATTTGATTCTCATACCATAACATCAACTTTTCTCAACATTAAGGGTATCACTTCATTACACATCATGGTTATCATAACGTGTCTATGATGGATTTATTTTATTTTTAAAAAATAATAAAAAAACATAAATAACTCTATTATTTATTCTCTTTAAATTCCATAAATGTTAGAAAAAAATAAGAGTGTATATTGGGAATCAAGTGGAACCTCATTTTTCCTTATAATTAATTGAGAAACTGAGTGTCTTCCCCCAGTTACGATTTAATTGAATTATTCTTCTTATTAAAATTTTGGTCTTATCTTGAGATTTTTTTTATTTCTTATGAACATATTTAAAATATTTAGTAATAGTTTTCTTCTCAACTATAGAATCATTAGATGAATTTTTCATCATATATTTAACTTTAGAAACATCTTTGTTACCTTTAGTTTTTTACATCCTCTTCGTGATTTTGATGTGGTCAATAGTGATATTAATACCTTTTTTAGAATCATTCATTTCTTACTAAAAACTCTTTAACTTCTTATTAATCTTCAAATCACTATTTTTTGATTAATTATTATCAAAATTGTTACCTTATTTGAAATCTTTCTTCTTCATTTTTTCTTTAGTAATCCTATATGAATCGTTCATCCTTCTATTATCCTATATTTTTCCAAGAAAAATAACTAATCTTGTTTCATTCACAGCTAATATTTGTTTTCTTGATAAAATATCATTATCCTCTCACATTATTGAGACCATTTTCATGATCATCATTCATAACATTATACATGTCTCACATGAATCATTAATAATCATTCTCTTTTGAACTTTATTTTCCTCTTCATCAAGATTTATTGAAACTATTTTTCATATATTCTCTCTAAAGATCCCCAATGATTCATACATTTTTCCTAGTTTTGAAATATTTTACCATCATGAATATAATAGGGTCCCTAATACTAATCAATAATAGATGTATCCTTTGAATCTTGATCTCTAAGACTAATAGTAGTAATGGTATCATATTTAATATTATTTTAAATTTGGAAACTAAAAAAGACCTTTTTAGGGGGATACATTCTGATGAATTGCTGTATTTATTAATGGTATATCATTTCTCACAAATATTATTTTCACTAGATGATTCAGTTAAATATTTTGAACTTTTAGTGTTAGTTTAAAAAAAAAAATCTTGAGACGGTTTAGATACAGAAACAAACATAATCCATGGACCATTATTTTCAATATACTGAGAATATTCACTAATAACATCATATTCTTTGTTGTATAATTATCATATATTTCATAATATTTATAGTTCAATAAGAAAAATTAATTATTTTTCGGAAAACTATTCTCCTTTCTTGTCCAATAATTCTTTATAACCATTTTTCATCTTCTGGAATTCAACTAACTACAACCTATTCTGATTATATTCATCAACAAGTGTTCTTTAATCATTTTAAGGTTCTTATATCTTGAAAATAATTCTTATTAATGTTTTATATTTCTTTCAACAATAATAACATTTATTTTTTGAGGTCTAATCTCATTAAGGATTGTGAACTCATTTTTATGCACAATTCATTCTAAAAATTTACAGTTAAAATTATTTTTTAACATATTCATTTCCTTATATATTTTTTTTATGATAATTTTTTTAATTTTGTTTAGAATGTACTCTTGTTTTTCTCTTTTCTCTATTATCATCATTATATGATGGTGTAAATCATCTTATTACATGAGATTATATGTTTAAATGAAAATCAGAATCATTATTGGATGAAGAATCATCCTACTATCTTCGGCTTAATGAACATTTATTCTTCTTACAAATAAAATATGTAATTTATTTAATCCATTTATATTTTTGAGACTTATCATCTTATTTTTTTTAACTTAGAATCATTGATATTCTTCTTATACAATTTACCACAAAATTGAAAAATTCATTACAATTATAATAGTATAGAAATTTTTTACATTTTTCTTTCCAATTTATCTTTTAGTATCTCTTATAAATAACAATAATGTTTTTCAATTTCCACATATAATTCCTCATTATATGAATCATTTGATTCTTCTTCAATTTTTACCTCTTTGAACATACCTTCAACAAATTATTTAAAAATTAATTCATCCTTACACTTCTTATCTAAGATTAGAGATTTTATCATTTCTAGTGTTATTATAATGTTATAAAGTTTGTCTAGATATTTATCGTCAAGATCTTCTATTGTTGACCTCTAGAAATAAAATTAATTTCAAAAGTTTCACATCAGTTACTTAATGACAGAAGAATTTTCAACCATTTAATATAAACCATTTTTTCTAAAAATATTATTTAATATTTAATGTATTCATCATTAAATTCATCATCAACCATCATAATATATTCAAATATACTTCTATAGAACTATAACATAGCCTCCTATACTTTTCATTTACTTCATTACTATTTATCAATTTATTTAACATTTGTTTCAAATTTTTATTCCCTATAATATTTGTATACAAATTCTCATAGATATCTATAAAAATTTCATTCTAAGATTTTCCATCAACTTCTATATTTCTAATGTCATTAAATATTATAAAAATCTCATTAATGGGATACAATCTCACTATTTTTGTATCTCTAACTTTTGGGCGAAGATATAAAATATAATATGGAATATTATTCTCCCAACACTGATAGTATATAATATAGAATAAATGAAATCCTTTAATATTCACTAGATTTATTTTATCCATACTTAATTGATAGTTTTATCATTAAAAAGGAATTTTCTATGATACAAATTTATGATAATATATCAATGTAGGTCTAAAAATAATTAGAGGGTGTGAATAAATATTCTATCTTATTTTATGAATTCTTTTTCTAAACACAACCATTGAAACTTTTTATTTTATAATCCACTCATATATATATGTAAACCTCGCTTTGAATATAGTAATATAAAGATTGTTATTATAAAAAAAAATTAAAAAAGTTTGGTATAAAGTCATATAACTTAATATGTTTTTATCTCCCCAAACACGTATTCCATTACTAACTTCAATATGTATTACAAACTAATACACAACAACTGGTTCTAAAAAAATCCCACTGGATGATATTGGATCTACCCCCAAATAATCAACTCTTCCTGTAGTGTTTGTTATATACCTCAAATTTCCTTCAGTTATCAACTTACATCAAAAGTATTTATACTCCCAACTACAATCAATTTTAGTAACTATTTTCATACACAAGATACAAATTCTTTCATTTTATTTTCTAATCCACTATAGAAATATATTCCTCATGAGATGTTCTTTCTCCACAAATAATACGGATAATCATTTATTATATACTAGAATCTTGAATATTTTTAATAAATATCTTAATATTTTGTTTGTCTTTGAACTTCTTCCTAATATCATAATGTCTTATAAAAAATAAATATCAAATTTCATGTGATTTTTCCAATAAAATTATTATAGAAAAAATTCATCCCTTTAAACTTTGTCTGATATGTTCTATATGTTGCAACATGGTTCGGTGAATTTTTTTCAAGTGAATCATTTTTTAAATAGTTCTTATTTTCCCAGTGATCCTTTTATAACTAATTATAAACTCAATCATAAAATCACACATTTTTTCTTCAAAATTTTATGAAACTTAGTTAGATTAATTTTTTTCAATTGGTTCTTCATTTGTTGGATCTCAGTCGACAAAATTATATCTTATGTACTCTCCATCAACCAAGAAGGAACATGGTTATAAAATAAAAAAATAATTTTTAAACATCATCATGTTTCCATTTCAATAGTTTGTATAGTTTCATTATCATACAATACATTTATAAAATTATATTTTTTTACTTTATTGGAAATATATGGGAATGTGAAAATTCTAAATAAAATTTTCCATCTCAAATATAATTTTAATTTTGAATATATTCTCAGAATATAAATTTATTGAATTATTTCTCAATAATTTTGGATCATTAAAGAAAATTAGGATCACCCTTCTTGGAATATTGAAGGGGTAACAAACTTATCCAAACATCATTTTCTTGTAAGGATAAGAAAACATTGAATTAAATAATTATCATCATCATGATTAATGAAATTACAATGTTTATGCAATGGTCCCATGAACTCGATTCTGAAAATTTCTATTTGGTTTCTTTATAAGAATTCCCTTATTTGATTGAGCACCTTCAACATTATCTACATTATAGACTATGAAACCAAATATATATTCAATATTTGTTTACATGGTTCAACTATATTAGGAAAAATATATTCATTAGGCTCAATATATCTTTATTCGATGACTTTGGAATTATCACTCTGATGCTAACAAGCGTGGACCGAAGTGGTAAAAGGACCCTGTATGTAATGTAGAAGACCCATGATCACATCTGTGTAGGAGTGAATGTCCAAGTTACTATAGTAGGGTACTGTAGTATTTGAAGAACTCTAGTATAAGTGACACTGTAGTGGTGAAAAATACTATAGATGGAACTATAGTGGTAGTGGTACTATAGCAGGCACTATAATAATATTGTGACCCTTCTTTTTCTTGCATTACTATAATATCATTTTAAAGATGAACAATATAATAGTATTAAAAAACCATGATACAAAGGTTTAGTGTCTTGTGAAAGATGGGACCATACATAATATTTGCATAATAAAATAAAAAATTTATTTAATTATTTATTCTCTAGATTCTTAATGGCCAACAAGTACTCTTTAGTATAAGTAATCACCTGAGGATATACTTTAAAAAAGGTGGTGATATAAAATCCCAGTAAGAGGAAAGATAATAACATGAATCAATATAACATAGGTGAGCATAATAATAATCATCATACCATAACTATGGTATCATCATCATTATCATGATAAGAATCATTAGACAAAGGAATAGAAGGGTGTAATGCATAAAAATGAAACATCTTGTCTTAGTGGTCAAATACCACACATAGTTGTGAATAAAGCTAGTCTCATGTTCATGCATATAATATCTACATAATCATAACATCATAATTGTGAACAAACATAATATCATTTTCATGCATATTTCACCATAACTAATGCGATACATCACATTAAAAAAATACATTGTAGAGCTATATAATTCTAGGCGCACTCATCACATCATAACATTTTTCTAATCATGCATGCCACATAGAATGTATAACAACCATTTTCATTAAATAAACCTTATAAAAGAAATCGGTTTCATGAAAATTTCATAAACAAAAGTCTCATGAATAAACAATTGGTTTACCACAATAAAAAGGGTATAATATACTTCGTATAAGAATCATCAATCTTGAGTGAAGAAGAAAAAATCTCAAGATAAGTAAAATATGTGTTTTTAGAAAGAGGAGTTATTTTGAACAAATATTATCAATTTTCACATAATAATATTGGATGAATTTATTTCAATGAAAATAAAATCTAAGAACAAATAAATTGTATTTTAGAAATATTAATTTCACATCTACCCTGAAATATAGAATGAAATAGGAATAACCCAAAAAAGAAAATTGGTTTTGAGAATCCCCTTACCTTATGTTAAAATTATTTTTAACTATAATATCCTAGATGATAAAATTATATTCAGTACCTAATATATAAAGAACCTATTATACATTAATATGACTCATTTTAATTATATTATGTTCATTTATGGCTATTTTATTATTTATAGGGTTCAATTTCATTGTTCTAAGAGTGTTTGTTTTTATAGTGTTCATGATCAGTTCACTTGTATTCATGTATGGAAGATCATGTAAAGTGGAAATAAATATCCAGAATTTAATTATATGTTATTAATAAACATCCATAACATTAAATGATCTTGTATATCATTTTCTTATATGGTATAAGGATTAATCATTAGATAAGTAGTTGGTGAAAATGGTTTAATTTATTTGGTGAATTTTACAACCATCATGAACTCATATCATTATATATAATATCATGTTAATATATTTCTTACAAATTATTATATGACACATAATTAAACATATAATGGTTTTCTAACAATCATTGATGGTAGTAAAAGAAAATGAAAAGGCATCATCCATGATGAAGGTAAATTGACACACTACTAAAAATTTCACCAATCCTAATGGTTTGAAACTATTGGGATAGGGTCTGAAACTGTTGGATTCGCCTATGCCAACAGTTTATAGAACTGTTGGTATGATAGGAATTGCAATAGCCCAATGCCAACAGTTTATTAGAAACTATTGGTATAGGTTATCTGAATATAATATATGCCAAAGGTTTAAGTAAATCCATTGGTATATATGTATACCAACGGTTCTTGAACTGTTGGTACACATACTTTCGATCACCTGACTTATTTTAATGGTTTCAATGAAACCATTGTAATATATATATACCAAACATTTTTGAACCATTGGTATACATCCAGTCAATGTTTTTTTCAACAGTTTAAATGAACGATTTAGGATATAATTTTTCCATCATATAGTATACCAATGGTTCTGTAAACCATCAGTATATCCTCCACTCCATAGAAAACATATGCACCCCCCCATCGTAACCCTTCACCTCCCACAACAAACATAATCTACAAACAGAAGCTGGAAAAAACCTACACCTCAGTCTTCCAAAGCCGGGAAACCCCCCCCCCCACTATAAACTTGCACCACTTAAACCCATTATAATCCAAAACCTATACCTCGGTATTCTAAATTCGGGAAACCCACTGTAAATATGAACCTCTTAAACCTACTAAAAACCTACACCTATTATGCTTGACACCCCACTATTCTTAAACCCACTGTAAACCAAAACCTTCAACTCAATCTTCCAAAGCTGGGTAACCCTCTTTTAATATTCACCTCTTAAACCCGTTGCAAACCTACCTCTTAATTTGGACAACCCACTGTAAACTGAACCTTTTTCAGTATTCCAAAACACCAGTATACCTCCCATTATAAACTTATAAACCTGAACCTCTTCTAGATATAGAGGTTATAATAAAACCCATCACATATGAAACTAAGATTATTCAGGTACCATAACAATCAATAATATCATTCTCTTCATTAATGAATTATCCCATATAGTTCTTTCCTCGTCTGATAAAATTTTTATTCTCCTTTATGAATAACAAATTCATCTTTCTACTTGATGTATAATTCTATTTTTGTAATCCATTTATAAATTAAACATTGAGGTCTATATATAATACCATTAATCCTATCTACATCATCATATCAAATTATACATGAATTGTTTCTAGTCTACCCATAGGATCAAATATCTCATCTAAAAATATACGTTCAATCAAGGAGTATCCATTTCACACAATTCAGGAAGTAATTATTTATTTTTTCGGTATGAGACTGATTTGAGTCTCAAGGAATCTATTGGATTACCTAGTGTAAGATATTTGAGTACTATGAGGACTGAGATTTTTCACTTGGATGGTGAGAAATTTTTTGAGATGGGGGTATAGGTCTGGAGCGACTAGAACCTTTTACCTATCTGGTGAGCTATGATATGGACTAAATGTACTTGTTTTTATTTCATACACATGTTGGGTGACAAATTCTAACAGGTATAGTGATATATCTTAAGGAATGAAAACACCCTGAGTGATAAGGTGAATGAAGGACCCTTACTTGAGTGATAATGAAAGCTTCATATTATAACATAATATATATCCCTTCCATGATTGATAATGGATTGGTCAAGATAATGGCCTCATATTGAGTGATAAGTTTCTAGATGAACCCTACAATTAGTGATAATGGAGCGTTTGGAATGTGATATTAGATATGCCATGGATAATATGGTATTATTTTAGAAAATGGATTTACATTGATCATAATGTATTAACATGGATTTTTTTTGAGTGAAAAGGTTTGTATGAGATATATACTGGTATACGACACTACCTTTAGTAGTATGGTAGATGTTGGGAGTTGAGTGATTTCAAATATTGAGTGATAAGTATTAGTCTAGGGCTTGGATATATGACTATATCCTACATATTTAGTTTTTGGTTGAGTAATCATTTATACACCTTATTTAGAGTATTTGGGAATAGGCTGGATTTCATGTTTGATGGTATAATGATGCGAGTTTTTTGTTTGAAAAAATGTATTTATGGTTGGGTATTGTGGAAATCTTTTTATCACACGGTGATCTAATACACATGAAGTCTTGGTGTCCTAGTTGGAACATGACATCTGACATGATATGTGTGTCTATTTATTTTTATAACATTTACATTGCTCAGGTATACATTTATATGTATAAATATATTATTGTCTCTTTGTGAGATTATAATGTCATATATTTATAAAACCTAGTATGATCAACCTGGTATGTATGTAGATCTTATAATAGTTTTAATAATGTAAGAAAATATTATGTACTGGATTGGGATGGAGTAGCTTAATAGGTGTTGAAGGTGATGATATTAGTTGGTGATCGAGGATGGAAATAGAGCCTATTGTGTATTTTTTATTTGGGTAATATTGGTGGGAAATTATTTTATGTATGACTATATACATCCACATAGATTATTATTATAAAAGTATTTTTTTTCTGATGAGAATACCAATAAAAGCGAAATATGTGTGTTTGTTTGTTGTCTATTTTCATGCACAACTATGAATGTGGTGGATCACACCAGGATTCTATATCAATATAGAAGAACTAGATGCTGCAATGTTGTGTAGGTATCGCGCCTTATAATAACAGACTCATGCAATACATATATGTTTGTGAGTGTGTGTGTGTGTGTGTTCTGGTTGTTTTCATGCACAACTATTAATGGTGTGGATCACACTAGGATTTTATAATATTCTATTTATTATCGAAGTGTCTATGAAAATAACATGTTTTATAATTCAAATAAATATACTAAATAAGACTCTAAGAACATTCACTAAAGTTATCCATTAACTTCTTCATGATTTCAATCATCATCCATTGAAAACTATTAACTATAAATTCATATAATATAAAAATATATCCTTTTAACTCCACCACTTAAAATATCCAAATATATTGCAAGAATACCTCCATTTCGATTCTTCACATTTTCCATAACATGGGTAAGATTTTAAACCTCCAACTAAATATATGTGGAATAAAAAAACCATTCAAACATTCCATTTAAAATCCTGATCCCCATGACATAGAAAATAATTTTTGAATTTTTTTTCCAAAAAATGCCTTTGACCTTCACACCAATGCATGAAACAAAAATTATTTATGCTATATTCCCTTCAAAACGTCGGAAACCATGACCAATTTCCCATTTTTCTCCACTACAAAATCTCGATACACCAAAGCACCCAGCTTCGCAAAAATACTCTGGGAAATGACTTAGGGATATCTCTAGTATCTTTTTATACTTCTCTATACATAGGTGCACCATAGTGAGAAGAATGCCTTTAGTGAATGTCCCCACTATAATTATTCTCATTAGAAAATGGTAGAAATGTTTCAGTGTGAATATTAAAAAGAGGAGGCAGTAAATCATATGAATTGCAGGTGGTAAGATGAAGCTTACGGTGGGGAGAACCATAAGTCTGACAGGTGTCAAAAAATGACACCATCAGGTTTTTTAGATATATGGGCTGAGGTAAACTCCCAAAGGGGTGGCCAAGAGGCCATGAAAACACTCCAAATGAGTTTCTCCAATAAGATAAGGTCACAACAGACATGAAAAAATAGATCAACTATTTAATATGCAATAACAAGGGATCGCCAGAAGGTTGTAGCGAGCAGCACAATGACTCCAGGGAAACAAAGTGATGGAAAATAATCATACACCATACCCAAACCATTTATAAATTTATTCACTTCGCCTAAACATGGAAATTTCAATTATAAAATTCCAAGGGTGAAAAGGAAAGTTTCATAGTCAAGGAATATTCCTACTCAGTCAATGTCATTTGATCTAAATGAGTATGATACGGCAATTTATATTATTCCATGAAAACATGAACTAACTAGAGACAAAACAAACTCCAATAAAAATTATATAGAAATCTCAAACCAAATCTTAACATGATATAAATAATTATCACTACACTTTGGTTTAGAAGACAACACACCTCCATTGGAGGGGTTTTATTATAATATCATGGCATTGATTTATCACAATATTCATTTAATTATATTTAATATTTATTCTAAAACACATTCATCACAAATATAATACAATAAGTTAAGAAACTAGATCAACATAACTATCACTATGAGTTTTTGCAGATAGCGCACCTCTGTTGGAGGGGTTTAATAATAAAAATAAGACTTTATTTATCAAATGTAACAATTATATTAAAGTACATTGATTCAAGATATTCAATTCAATATAATAAATTAGAATTAAGAAAGAAGATAATTTCAATTTAAAGCATTCTTCAATTAAAGAGACTAAGAGATGGACTCTACCTCAAGGTGGAACCAAGCCATCCAGATTGGCTCTTTGATCTTGCTAACTAAATGTTGCAACCCCCCCCCACCCACCCCCACTAGGTATACGCACCTTCAAACACATGCAAGGAATCCTAGCCCCTATGCGCACACCTGCATGGACATAGCATATTCAAGGGGATCCTTTCACATCTGCTTATATGAATATACCAGTATCCACTCACCTACATATTCATTTATATATAGTTATATATATATATATATACATGGTCACACATAGACCCATACGTTCATAATCACTACCATGGATAACTATACAGATAACGGGGGAACTCGCATATATATACTTACTTACCTATGCACACACAGGATAGTCGCGCATGATGTGGCGACTTGAAACCAACGAGCAGGGATCAACAAACTACACAAAGGATATTAGGAACCTTAAAACACATAAATGACGCTACATAACCAGTGTGAAACCAACCAACACAATTAAAGCCTTACCCTGATTGGAAGCGGAGAACAAAATCCATTAGATCCAACACAAAATGATCCAACACCCTACTAAAAATATAATATGGAGTAAAAAAAACTGAAAGACCCAAATACATGAGGTGAGATACAAGTAATAACCATATAATCTTACCTCAGATAAATGTTTTTGTACTAAAATAATATGAACCACTTTGGGTTCCCATCGTAGAATATAAATAAGCTTTATCCATAGAAAGTACTAAAAGACCTAAGTGGACAATGCGATAAAGAAAATAAAATAAAAAATAAACTAAAACATACTTGTTTCTTGTGACTATACACATCATCACCTAAAATAAAAGAACCACAATGCCCCTTGGGTCAAATCATGTTCCTGCAAGCAAGGGGGAAACAAATCCATTTTTCAAAATGATATTATCAAATAGTTCATTCCTATTAATTAACATTTAATCTTCCTATTAATGCTATATATTTAGTTTGGCTCAAGTTTTAGTTTTTTTTCCCGAATCAATTTTGTTTGGGATATTTAATTACTTTTTCTTTTTTTTTGTTTATATAATCTAATAAAATTCCATTCATTTATGTTTTAGTTGATAGTTGAATAAATAATAATTAGTCAATACATATGAATAATTATATCCATTGGTTCTATATATAGAGTAAAAAATGCATATAAATGAATGATATCGTATAAGGAAATTCATAAGAGGGGAATTTGATACCTTTCTCTCTCCTTTTACCTAGAGGCATTGCAATTTAAATCACACAATAGAATAACTCAATAAAATGATTTATCATGTACACAATATAGGTCTAAATAATATAATTACTGGCAATATTTTCTAATAAAACACTATATAATAATGAATCAATATTTATTGTACCTCTCTCTATTGTTGGACCTACATCATCTATCATTGGATTATCATATACCATGTGATGAAATTTCATTCTTAATCATGTGGATAGAACTCCAAAATTCATCATCCTGATTGTGTCAAATACATTGAGTTAGTTATTGAGAATCTAGAATGGTTCAATCACATAGTTTTCAATCATAGATTGTGGCGCGACATAGTGGGTCTCATAGTGGGATAGTAGCGACATGGATCGTATTGTGGTTGCCTTTTTATCAAATCGTGGAGAAGTTAAATAAAATAATTTTACAAAAATATGTTGAAAATTTAAATATAAAATTTTAAAAAAAATAAAATTCATAAATAAAAACATTCATAAATTCATCATAATACATCAAACAAATGACCCATACAATTATTCATAAACAACATCCATGAATAAAAGAGAAATTTATTGTAGATAGGAGAAAAAAGCACCCAGAAAAAAAGGGTGTGATTGTAGCAAGAGGAAGGATGAGTAGTAGCGCCTGGAAAAAAAATGTTGAATGTGTTAGCAGTAGTTCTAGGAGGAAGCAGAATTGTGCCAGAAAAAACACGTGTATAGTTGTCACATTCACCAAACTATATCATATAAAGTTAATTAATTTGTAAATTTTTTTATTAAAGATAAATCTAAATTACTTTTAATAATTTAATTTCCAATAAAAATTTAAATTTACTAGCTTTATAAAATTTCTTTATCAAACAACCAAAATAGAATGAAATATATTCTCTGTCTCAGAAAAATACTAAATAAAAACAATCATTCTGGAATGAACATGACTAAAAAATCATGTAAACATACTTATACTCTTGATCTATAATATATCATGTGACTTAGCCACTCATGAATAAATAATCTTCAACTAATTGTAAACCAATCATAATAAAAAGTGGATTTTAGATTTATATAATTGAGTAATTATATTAAATAAAATCAAAGGCTAAAAATTTTAAACCCTCAAATATTACTGTGTAAAATTCTCAAATGTTATCCTATATAATGGAAAACATGTGTGATAAAAAATAAATTCGAAAAACATTCCAAAATTTTAAAAAAAACATTTAGTTATAGAAATCAAAAACCCAAAGCATGAAACCAGTCACCATGTCATCATGAAATAATATAAAAAAATGAAATATCTACAAAAATAACCAAGTTGAAATGGTTTGATCTCCTCTATTTTAATTCTCTTCTATTCTTTATTGTCCATGACTGTAACATCTTTTTTGTATCTTGGTCTGATCCCTATTTTAAATCTCCTCAATTCTCTATGGTCCATGACTGTAACCCTACAGACACACTAGATTAATATATTTATGTTTTATATGCATTCAAAACTATTTATTCGTCAATCTCTTTCATTCCTTATCCCGCCCTTTTCCCATTTCTATATAAAAATATTTGTACCAAACACACTGAAAAAAAAATTCTAGAATGACTATAATTTTCAAACTTGGAAAATCAAACTATTAAATCCATGATACTATAATCAGAAATAAATATTTTTTATGAGGTAGAGATAAAGAGAAGGGGTGCCAGATCTATCATTTATGGGAGGTAGAATTCATTCGAAATTGCGTTAATTGTGCATTCTTTTTTATATGGATCTTTTAAGGTAATCATCTTGGGAAAAGTCATTTTTTTTATTTAAATTTATCATTTTTTATTCTATTGATTTTAAATGACTTTAATGGGGATCATATGGTTTTATATAGGCTGCTATTTGAGTTTTAATTCTTCTATAGATTGAACAAATTTCTATATTTTCCTAATTATCAACATTCAATTTGTTAATTAATTACCACATATTTTATTTCATCCCACACTTATTTAGTTTTAACTGATGTCATTCCCATTTTATTTTTACTAATCATATTCCATATCCACTAAGTAACTAAAAAACACCACCACACCATAAAAAATCAAGATTGTAATAACCACAAGCAAATCTCATCACTAATCTACCACCATAGGATAAACATCACACAACAACAAGAATCGTCCATTCAGCACTAACCATACTTCAACATTTCCAATGCGAATCCAATTACAACCTCCCTTCTTCAACAGAATCTAAATCATAAATGTTTATGACTATCACTATAATTTCCAAAAAAGGATCCAAATAACAAAATTTAAAAAATTTAAAAAACAATATAATGCATAGAAATTGATTACAACCAACATAATTTCCACAATTACAATTTAATGTGGGATTTGAAGACATTTCATCATCTCTTGCATGGATATTTGCCCAAAATTTCTAGATTCAAACACAACTAGTTTATTTATATGTTTTAAATTATAAATTTTTATGAATGCTGATTTCAAACAATCAATCACATAAGGGGTTCATAATTCAACGTGGCTAAAAAAAATTGTTCATGTTTACAGTCAGATTGCAACAGAATCAGAATCTAAAATCCAAAATAAATGGATGAAGAATAAAAATATTAGTTATAACATACTTATTTTAAGTGTAAGATTACACAATAGGTTAAAAATGATAAAATGACACTGGGTAGGTCACTTTCATAACTTGTGAAAAAGAGGGCCGCTCTGGTTATAAGAAATTAATTCTACCCTCTTGTTACGATGACATCATTCAACTAATTTATTGAGAATAAATAAGATAATAATATTTTATTAATTTATAATAACTAAGAAAAAACCTAAAATAAATCATGTCAGAAAATATAACAAAGTGAAAAAATGTTGTTATGAAGTGGAAGACAACAAATGACTTAAATTGGAATGGGGTCGGTTGGGAAAAATGCGAACCGCGTGGACTGTGAACAACCACTAGGAAGTATAGGAACTGCTAGGAAGAATGGAAACACATGCACTATTAATGAGATGCTGGGAGGAACCACTTAGAAGAATGGGAACCACTAGTAATAATGGGAATTGTATCCACGGGAAGAATGGGCCACTACAAATTTGGTTTAGGATTTTTGCGCGCTGATTGGGTCTGGAGTCTGGAGGGCTAGAATTTTTTTATGTAGTCTATACCTAAAGGTTTTAAAAACCATATAGACATCCCACAAAATTTGTGAAAATATTTTCCAAATGTTTATATAAACCATTGGTATATGGAAAACTATTCCAACAGTTTATATAAACCGTTGGGAAAGGTTTATTTTTTCACCCTACACCAACGGTTTAACAAAACCGTTGGTCTATGGCCACCTATTCAAATGGTTTTATTAAACCATTGAGAAATAATTCTATAAATGGCCACTTTAAATGGGTTTTCTAAACCATTGTAATAGTGGTGTTGGGGTAGAGGGTATTTCTAGTAGGGACACATCATGAATAATGATTTCATTTTTAGAATAAAAGGGAGAGGATAAGAGGTTTGATTATGAATAATTAAATTAACATAATATAATATAAGTATATATAATATAATATATTTATAATTTCACTTGGACATGTTTGGTTGAGGATTTAATAATAAAATAAATTAAATTGTAAAGAAATTAAAATAAATTGAATGACTATTTTACCTCTTGAATTCTCCTCCTTGATAACCTCCTTAGGGAAATTTATTTTGGTATTTTTTTGACTCCAAAGGATACTAGACATGGGGGAGAGGATTTGAAATGATTTTTTGTGCCTAATTTGGACAAACGTCAAGGCTTATCAGGTGTGAGGAGAAGAGGTGGTAAGAGGTAGTATTTATAGCAGAGGAGAGGGGTATTTGTTTATTATTATATTCATTAATTTGTTTTTTTTTGGCTCAAGAATATCTATAGTATGATCCTTATCACTAAATATATTAACATTATTAATAATGGTTTGATATTATTGGATTATTTCATCTATAAATCATATATGACTAAATATTTATTGTATTTTTTAAATACTATAAATTACTGTATTTCACTATTCACCAAAAATTCATCTACTTTGGAAAAATCGCAAAAAATCATCCTAACCATTTGTTAATATTTAGAATTATAAAATGAACTCCATTTTATGAAAATAAATTTCTAAATATGAGAAAAAATAATTTTTAGTTAAAATAATCATTTATTTGAAATATACGAGTTTAAACATTGTGACAAATTTTATGTCACCATGGAAAATTACTTAAGGTATCATAAAATTATTTTGTAATAATAAAACGAAAAAATATTAATTTCTGAATAAATTTTATGAAAATAATTTTTCTTTTAAATCATTATATTAATTTTAAAATTGAAAATAAACATATCTTTTTTTAAAAAACCAATACTAAATTTATGATTTTAAAACATTTATTTACTTATAATATGATATAATTATATCATATTATAATTTAGAATATTAAACAATTTTTTTTACTATCATAGTTGATCTTACTATTTTATTGGCCAGATTACTATTCCTAATGGTAACATTACTAATTCAAAAGGTCAAGTTACTATTCTGTCATTTTAAGTTCCTTAATTTCTAGATATGCATCTTATTCCACTAAACATTCATTTATAAATATTTTATTATGTTTTGAAATTAATTTTTTTTGATTTATACTATATGACATAATTATAAGAATGAAATTTAAATTGATTAAATTCTGGGTTGTATCATTCTTCACCCCTTTTGAAATTCCTCCATCAAAAATTATTTTACATAAAAAGATGATAGTATTTTTCCATCATCACTTCCTCCAGTTCACATGTTTCCTCTTCATACATATCCCTCTTCCATAGTACCTTGAATGGTTGAGTAGTCCTATTGGGTAGAAATTTACCTTTTATGGTAAATGACCATTATCGGTTTCTCCTCATAAGAGATATCATTTTCCAACTATACAACCTATGAATTTAGTACATGTGAGAGATATGTATGTACTTTCTCAAGAGGGATACATGGAATAAATCATATTCTGAAGACATAGAAGGTACAAGTACTAGTAGATATGCCCAATATCCAACACAACCAAGAATCTCAAAGGTGTCACTGTACTTGGGACTCAAATTTACTTTCTTCCCAAATCTCGTGATCCTTTTCCATGTAGATACCTGGTGGAATAAAGTGCCTCTGATAAAAAACTCTAGGTCTCATTGACAATTTTAGGCATACTAATTTTGTCTGATTTGGGATGACATTATGTGTTGTGGAAAGGGATTCACCTTTTCCACTATTTCTTCCACTATTATTTGTGCTATGGGGTTACGTTCACAAACTTTATCCCATCATGCTGGTGTTCATCATCTTTTAACATAATGGTCTTCACATGGATCCATTTGAATGCTTGAATGGTGTAACACCCTAAGATTTTGTGAGATATATTCTTTTTAATTTCATTGATGTCTTCTATTGTACACTACACCAAGATTATCTTGTACTATACGCAACATCATATTATATTGCAATATACACAACACTATTCTTGGATCATGTTACACACAATTTAAAGTTCGTTTTGTGGAAATCATTCTACACAGCATTAAGTATAGATTTTCTATGTATAAATTAAATAAGTTTTGATTATGTTATACGCAACACCAAAGGGATCTTTCACTACACCCAGCCCTGACTTGGCTTTCATTACACGAAATCGCGACCTTCCTCGATAGCATGTGTAGTACGCAATACCGGGTTTCACTAAACAATAGCATGTTTTTAAAATATTATATAAAGTAGTTGTTATGAATAGTAATACCCACTTTTTGAAATTTTATAAATTTTATCTTTCAAAATGGACTTCATTTTTGGATTTAGAATATCGAAATTAGCCTAGGGTGAATTTTTGGTATTTTACTGAAAACGTTCAATTTTTGATGAATAGTGAAAACACTGAGTTATTGGTTAAAACCGACTTTTTATTTAAATAATAATTTATTTTATTTAATTTTATTTCAGGTCAAAATAGATACATAATACCTAGATAAGTTCAGTGTAATTCATTGGGGTCATTTTGTAATAATTTTAGATATATAAAAAATTTATTGAACTTCTTACCGTCTTTTACCCACCTCCTAGGAGAATTTAAAAATTTACATAAAACATCATTTTACCACTTCTGTGAGTGGAATTTCAAAAATCTGAGAGACATGGTTGATATCAGTAAGTAAAATTTGGTTCAAGAAGATAAAAATAATTTTGGTGAATAGTAACTTTTTTACTTTTATTTACCACGGTTAAAAGTAAATAGAGTAATTAAGGGTAAAAATGATATTATTATTACCATAACACATGTAATAATTCTATTGGATAAGAGTAATTAGACCAAAAAAACCTTAGGAATAATATATGACCCTTTACGTCCACTTGGATTAGATTAGGACATTTATTGTTATTTAATTCAAAGAAGCGTTAAAAGAGTTAAAATCAAAGTTTAATAAGTAAAACATTTTTAATATAGAGTTATACCTTAGATAAATTCGACTATAAATATTCATTATAAAGATAAAACTATTTCCTACATTATGGTATTTTATTTATAATTTATAGACATTTTATAATTTAATTTATTTATGACACAAATGATGATGCAATAATTACCTTATTAATGAAATATTAACATAATTAATATTATAAATAACCAAATAAATGTAATTTGAAGATTTTTATGAATTAAACTAATTTTATAGGTTAATATAACATATTAGGGTTGGTTTTATGAATTATGTTCTAAGTAATAATGCTGTTACGAATTTTAAAAAAACAAAATACCAAATAGTGTCAAATTTGACATAGAAGAGTTTTTAAATAAATATTATATTATTAACTTATATAATGGTCCTAAAAATATAAGTTTCTGCCAAAAGACTTGTATAATAATATCTACGACATTAATCAACTAATTGGGGTTCTATTGGCAGTTTATAGTAACTTTATTAACCATATAGTGTAAAAATACAAGAAGACACGGTAAAAGTTGAATAATTTAACTTAGAGTTAAATATAATTTATAAGGTTTAAATGGTAACCTAAACTTGTCTAAAACCAATTGGTTGAAAGGCTTGAAACCCATACTCACCCATGAATCAAAATAAGACACTTTTTATCCATTATAAACTTAATATGAATTTATTACAAAATAATATTTTAAGTTTTTCTAAAGGTGTCCCTCACACCTCTTATAAAAGGGCACTCATTCTTCTGTCTAATTCACACCTCCAAATCCATTTGTCTCGGACAAAAAATGCCCAAAATACCCTCTAACATGTCCTCCCTTCATCCTATAGGCCTTACTTTAGTCAGAAATCCAACCTAAGGAGCCCTTTTGATCAAATCAAAAGGAAGAACCTGAAGAAGAGCTAAATATCTCCCCACCTATTTCAAGTTCCTTTCTTCTTCCACTTCCTCCTTCTTTGTTGTTTCCATTATAAAATAATAACTCAAGTATCTTATATATACTGTGATTTTATTATAAAAATTTTACAACCATATTTGTTATTTTATCCATCCTATGAATGAAAAAGCCACCACACGTGCGTACGTTCGGTTTACTGTCTCCACGTCGTGGTGTAGTTTGTTATTCAAACATTTCATCATTTGGATGGGTATAATAATGATTATAAATGATATAAATAATAAATTTAACATTATGATGATTCTGTATATATGATATACCATCCAATTATATACGATTTTAATATCAAAAGAATGATATTGTCGCTCGTGCGTACGTACGGACTACCGTCTCCACGATGCGATGAGATTAATTCTCCATGTTAACCATCCATGAATGATTATAAAGTATATATAATAAGTAATCATGAAAAAAATGAAATAATAATTCTAATTTATTTATGTATATAATTATATATTTATATATGTCATTTACTTCCATTCAATTTAATAAGGAAATGAAAACATCGTTCATGCGTACGTACGGTCTACCGTCTCCATGAACGGTGTATTTCGTTCCATTTATCGGTATATTAAATATATTTATATTATGAATATATATTATATATAAATCATTTTATACATTCTAGAAGTAAGTTATAATTATCTAAGTAATCATATGAATAATTACAAGTCAAAACACATACGACAAATGAAATGATTTTACCCAAAACTATGCATTAACATGGAATTGACAAATGAACGGGTAATATAAAGTCGAAAGTGAATCATATCTGATATCATAAATATTATTATGGTTCTGTTAAAAGTTGATAATATTTATAAACCCACTATAAAGGATTATCAGACACATGTGGAAGAAATTGGTCATAAGGTAAGGGATAATTTTTCAAATCTCATTTTTATCTGAGACTGCTTATACATAAGTATTTACTGGGGTTATATTTTTAATACATTCCCATAAAGATGTTTTTCATAAATTTTTTAGTATTCTTCCATTTATGTTTAAATTCATATTTACCCCTCTTTTACTTTTACATTGTGTTATGGAAGTAATCTTTCTTTTTTTTACCATACGAAGAACATTTTGACTTTTCCAGCAAAAGTAAGAGGAGAATGTTTTTTAACATATACTTCATGAACGGAGTTTTACAATTTCATAATGCCTAATTTTCATGAAGCTTCATATACATGATTTCATGATTATTTTCAACAAAATCATTTTCTTTTTAAATTTAAAAGAAAATGATTTTGAAGAAGAAATGATATTTTCCTCAAGAATTCATTTCAAGTGTTTTGTCAAAACTATTTTCCATCTAAGATGACATTATTTAGTATGTTTATGTTTCAAGTCTAATGTATCTATTATTTACATGGTTTGATTTTTCTTATGATGAAATGATATCTATTTGTTTTATATGGATTATTTTAAGATGGGATGATGTTTATGAAACCCATTTTACTCTTAGGTTTATGATGACTGATTTATGATTATTTTGTGGCACAAGTAAGAATGATTTCAATATGAGATGGGTGGGACCTATATCTCCCAAAAATGAATTGGGTAAACATTATATCTCATGAGATAGACATGGCTGTAATGGAAAGTAAATCTGGTACAGTAATACTGGGATGGATCGACAGGTAAACCCAATTCAGTAATAGACATTATCCACATTGATGGTCTTGGAAGAAATGTCTTGGATACTATGGAAATCATATCATGTGATTAATGGTTTTCCACAATTACATATTTTATTCCCATGATATTTTATCATGATTCATGTTCTATTATGATATATGCCTTACGTACTACCATGTTTAATGTCATTGCTCATGATTCTGATGTTTAAACATTATGTTCATGTTTTTAAGTTCAAATGTATATGGGTAGTTTTATTTTCTCCATGCTTACCATTACTGAGAATTTGAGATCACCCATTTTATGTTTTCTTTTCCCCCAGGATATAAAGGAAGGTTTTAGGTGGGAAAAAATAGAAGATCTTTATGGGAGATTTTGAAGATCTTTTACCATGACTAGAAGATTATGTTCCGAGTTTCCAAAGACACTAAAATAATACGGTCATTGGGCATTTGTTTTGTAATTTATTAAGTATTAATCAAAAGTAATGTAATGTTCATGTACGTAAAGCTTTGGCTCTCTACAGTTGGTATCAGAGTGAAGGTATAATTAACCTTTGGAAACTTGGATCTGAAAAACTTTAGTGATATCCCTAGAGATATTTCTAAGGTATGTATAGGGATGTCCCTAAGGTTAAGTATAAGTATAGGTTATAGTCCTAGAATTATGACAATGATCATGAATAAACTAGGATTAAACCTATGATGTTTCCCATTGATTATGTTGTTTTCCTAGCATGATTTTTTCCTCTCACACTATTATTTTTGGGTTTTAAAAAATGTCTAGAAACTTGAAGATTCATGTTAATGGAGAATATGATTGACAATGGAATGATATTCTTCATGATAAAGAAAATGAAATGGGATTTGGAAGGCAAAACATCATTATTATGCCTAATCACCAATCTCATAATATGATCAATAATCTCAACATTGGTAAGTTTCCTGACTCAGTTAATAAGAGAAAGAAGTAGTTTCATGATGATCATAAATGAAATAAAGTTCAATTTTCATCATGTAAATCATGTGGGAAGAGACATCAAGGAGAATGTTTCAAAGGAATTGGAAGATGCATTGGGTGTGGAAAAGAAGGACACAAAGCTAGTAATTACAATGGAAAGGGTTCGGTTAACAGCATGGACAAGGATAATGGTATTGCTAAGACATCAACAATGGTTAAATGTTTTAAATGTGGAATGTACGGGCATTATACAAACCAATTACATAAGGGAATGTCTCATGAAGAGAATCAGCATGGTCATATGGGTAGAATTTATGTTGATGATGAAGAGACTACAAATGATATGTGAGATGAAATAATTGTTGAAGCTCAGTCAATGGTTTAAGAAGGTAGTGAAATGTTTTTATATTTATCAAGAGTAATGTTGTATAGGTAATTTAATGGTACTATGGAATAATGAAACATCTAAGGATTGTTGCACTATTTTCTTTACTTGAGTATTTGAAAGTATATGTTGAATGGAACCGGTAACCATGAAAGGTTATTCAAATATTTTTGGAATGCAGATGATATGCGCATAATGAAGGAATAATGAGAAAATAATATGTTGTATATTGTTAATGAGATCATGATTGATATAAGGATAAAGTGATATCATGGTTTGAGTATATAGTAATTTTGGGATTTTGGTATGTGGAAAGAGTTAACTTTTAACAGTATTAATGTTTTCACTAAAGTTCTATGGTAACTCATATTTCAAGTGAATACATTATTAAGGAATTAAAATGTTTGGAATGTGACCAACAAGATATATCTTAGGATATATGGGGGATAAATGATGGTATTCACATGCTTGGTAGATGACCTTTCTAGTAGTCATTTTCTGTATACTATGAGATTGGACAGAATTATTTCTGACAAGCCTAAAGGTTATAATTGATTAAGTTGAACATCAGATAGTATTGTTTAAGTCTAGAATTATTTTTTCAATTTTATTTTGGGAATGTTATAATAGTGTAGTTTAAGAAAAGGAACAACCTATAGAACGGGCTACAACCCGTCGTGTCATACAAGGATGCGGGAATCGAACCCACAACCAAAGTGTGACAGGCCTTTATCACCTACCACTGGCCTACAAGAAGTCCCTGGTTAGCATAAATTAGTTTTATTTTATTAATCGGTATGATAGTTGGAGTCTAAGTCCATTTTGGGAATCATATACAATTAACCTCACAATAGATGGACTTATGTATATTTAATAACTTTTGTTAATCTTTTGTTTGAGACAGATGGAATGACCTATCATTCTATCGCATGATCTGCTAACATTTGAATAAGGGAAAATTCAACTTCATTTCATTAAATAAGAGATAAAGTGGAAATTGTTCATGGAATGACCAATGATGATATTACACTAAAATCAAGTAAGTATTTCTCCTTTTGCAAAAAATTATCAACATTAAGGAAATGATATTTAAAACAAAAAATGTTTTCATAGTACCCTCATATTCGATGAATTAGATGGTACATTAGATCATCTCAAATTAATGGCTTTGTGATTGTTGGATTTTTCATTGCCATGTTCTCTTCCACTCTCCATCAGAACTTGATGGTTAGATTTCTCTTCCAAATCCATATTTCCACCTATGTTGTCCTATGTGGAAACCCAGTGATGAGTTAATTTGGGTAACCGTTATGTTTCATACTTTACTTTTTAAAAATATGTTTTAGTATTCCATTTTACGTTGTGGGTTTCTATGAATGAAACTTTCAAGTAGTAAATGATTTATAACCCCGATGAATTTCAAGGGTGAAATTCATTTTAATGGGGGTAGAATGTAACTCCCCAAGATTTTATGAGATATATTCCTTTTAATTTCTTTGATGTCTTCTATTGTACACTACACCAAGATTAGCTTGTACTATACGCAACACCGTATTAGCTTCCAGTATACGCAACACTATTCATGGCTCGTGTTACACACAATTTCAAGTTCGTTTTGAGGAAATTATTCTACACAACATTAAGTATTTTTTAAATGTATAAATGAAATAAGTTTTGATTAAATTATATGCAACACCAAAGAGATCTTTCACTATATGCAGTAGTGACTTGACTTTCATTACACGCAATCGCGACCTTCCTCGATAGCGTGTGTAGTACGCAATACCGGGTTTCACTAAAAACGATATGTTATTAAAATATTATATAAACTAGTTATTATGAATAGTAATACCCAATTTTTGAAATTTTATAAACTTTTTCTCTCAAAATGAACTTAATTTTTGGATTTGGAATATTGAAATTAGCCTAGGGTAATGTTTTTCTATTTTTCATAAATCTTTCAATTTTTGATGAATAGTGAAAACACTGAGTTATTGGTTAAAACCGAATTTTTATTTAAATAATCATTTATTTTATTTAAATTTATTTTAGATCAAAATAGATACATAATACCTATATAAGTTATATTTTATTCATTGGGGCCATTTTATAATAATTTTAGATATATAAAAATTTTATTGGACTTTTTGCCGTCTTTTACCCACCTCCTAGGTGAATTTGAAAATTTACATAATACATAATTTTACCGCTTCTGTGAGTGGAATTTCAAAAATCTGAGAGACATGCTTGATATCAGTATGTAAAATGTGGTTCAATAATATAAAAATAATTTTTGATGAATAGTAACTTTTTACTTTTATTTACCACGGTTAATAGTAAATAGATTAATTAAGGGTAAAAATGGTATTATTATTATGCTAACACATATCCTAATTCTATTGGATAAGTGTAATTAGACCAAAAACAACTTTAGTAATAAAATATTACCCTTTAGGTCTACTTAGATTAGATTAAGACATTTATTATTATTTAATTCAAAAAAGAGTTAAAAGAGTTAAAATCAAACTTTAATAAGTAAAACATTTATAATATTGGGTTATACAGAAGATAAATTTGACTATAAACATTCATTATAAAGATAAAAATATTTCTTAAATAATTATATTTTATTTATAATTTTTAGACTTTATATATTTTAATTTATTTATGACACAAATGATGATGCAGTAATTACCTTATTAATGAAACATTAACATAGTTGATATTATAAATACCCAAAAAATTTAATTTGAGACTTTTTATGGAATAAACTAATTTTATAGGCTAATATAACATATTAGGGCTGGTTAGATGAATTTTTGTGGAAGTAATAATGCTGTTATGAATTTATAAAAAATAAAATACCAAATAGTGTCAAAATTGACATAAAAGAGTTTTTAAAACAAATAGTATATTATTAATTGATATAATGGTCCTAAAAATCTAATTTTAGTCCAAAAGACTTATATAATAATATATATGACATTAATGAACCAATTATAGTTTGATTAGCAATTAATAGTAAGTTTATTAACCATATAGTGTAAGAATACAGGAAGACATGGTAAAAGTTAAATTATTTAACTTAGAGTTAAATCTAAATGATAAGGTTAAAATGGTAATCTAAACATTTCTAAAACCTACTGGTTTAGATTATTTAAACCAATACCCATAATAGACTCAAAATAAGACACTTTGGAGCCATTATAAACCGAATATTAATTTATTATAAAATAATATTTTATGTTTTTCCTAAGGTGCACATCACCCCTCTTATAAAAGGGAACTCCCCCCTTCTCTCTGATTCACACCTCCAAATCCATTTTTATTGTCCAAACCTTGCGCAAATACCCTCTCAACTGTCCTACCTTTATACTAGATGCATTACTTTAGTCAGAAAGCCAACCTAAGGATCCCTTTTGATCAAATCAAAAGGAAGAACCCAAAGAAGAGGTAAATATCTCACCACCTATTTCAAGTTCCTTTCTTCTTCCACTTCTTCCTTTGTAATTTCTATTCTAAAATAATTAATCTAGTATCTTCTATATATGGTGATGTTATTATAAAAATTTTACAACCATATTAATTATTTTATCCATCCTATGAATGAAAAATTCACCACATGTGCATACGTACGGCTTACCATCTCCACGTCGTGGTGTAGTTTGTTATTCAAACATTTCATCATTTGGATGGGTATAATAATGAGTACAAATGATATAAATAATAAATATAACATTATGATGATTCTGTATATATGATATACCATCCAATTATATACAATTTTAATATCTAATGAATGATATTATCGATCGTGCGTACTTACGGACTACCGTCTCCATGATGTGTTGAGATTCATTCTCCATGTTAACCATCCCAGAATGATTATAAAGTATATATAACAAGGAATCATGAAACATATGACATAATAATTATACAATATTTATGTATATATATATATGTCATTTACTTTCATTCAATTTAATAAGGAAACGAAAACAACAGTCATGCATACGTACGGTCTACCGTCTCCAGGAACGGTGTATTTCGTTCCATTTGTCGATCTATTATATATATTTATATTATGAATATATATTATATATAAATCATATTTTACATTCTTTAATTATGTAATATTGATCTAAGTAATCATATGAAAAATTAAAAGTCAAAATACGTACGACAAATGAAATGATTTTACCCAAAATGATGCATTAACATGGAATTGACAAATGAACGGGTAAATTAAAGTCAAAAGTGAATCATATATGATATCATAAATATTATTATGGTTCTGTTACAAGTTAATAATACGTATAAACCTACTATACAGGAGTCTCAGACACATATGAAAGAAATTGGGCATAAGTTAAGGGATAATTTTTCAGATCTCATTTTTATCTGAGATTGTTTATACTTAAGTATATACTGGGGTTATATTTTTCATCAATGTCCATAAAAATGTTTTTAATAAAGTTTTTTATATTATTACATTTATTTTTAAAGTCATTTTTACCCCTATTTAACTTTTACACTGTGTTATGGAATGAATCATTCTTTTTTTACCATACGAGGAACTTTTTCACTTTTCCAGCAAAAGTACGAGGAGAATGTTTTTTTAACTTATACGGCATGAACAGATTTTTATAGTCCCATAATTCCTAATTTTAATGAATCTTCCTCTACAAGATTTCATGATTATTTTCAAAAAAATACTTTTCTTTTAAAATTGAAAAGAATTTTTTTTTAAGAAGAACGGATATTTTCCTCAAGAATTCATTTCAAGTGTTTTATCAAAACTATTTTCCATCTAAGATGACATTATTTAGTATGTTTATGTTTCAAGTCTAATGTCTATATTATTTACATGGTTTTATTTTTCTTATGATTAAATGATATCCATTTGTTTTATATGGATTATGTTAATATGGGATGATGTTTATGGAACCCATTTTATTCTTTGGGTTATGATGAATGATTTATGATTATTTTATGGCACACGTAAGAATGATTTCAATATGAGATGGGTGGGACCTATATCTACCTCCAATGCATTGGGTGAAGATTTATATCTCATGAGATAGACATGGCTGTAACGTCAAGTAAATCTGGTACTTTAATATAGGGTTTGAATGGTAGGTAAACCCGATTCAGTAATGGACTTTGTCCACTATAATGGTCTTGGCAGCAATGCCTTGGATACTATAAAAATCATATCTTGTGCTTAATAGTTTTCCACAATTACATGTTTTATTCCCATAATATTTTATCATGATTGATGTTCCATTATGATCTATGCCTTATGTACTACCATGTTTAATGTCATTTCCCAAGATTTTGATGTTTAAACTTTATGTTCATGTTTTTAAGTTAAAATGTATATGGGTTGTTTTATTTTCTCCATGATAACCCTTACTGAGCATTTGAGATCACCCTTTTTATTTTTTCTTTTCCCCCAGGATATAAAGGAAGGTTTTAGTTAAGAAAAAAAAGAAGATCTTTTTGGGAGATGTTGAAGATCTTTCACCGTGATTAGAATATTATGTTCCGAGTTTCCAAAGACACTAAACTAATACGGTTATTGGGAATTTGTTTTGTAATGTATTAAGTTATCAGAAAAATTAATGTAATGCCCATGTACGTCAAGCTTTGGGTATCTACAAGCAGAAACTATTATTGTATGAGAAATTGTCCAGAGGTAGATGTTTTTCCATCCTCCTTTGAAGTCCATATAACATGATCTCAACATGGCTTCTAGTGTGTGGATATTATACCCTGATTGTCCATCAGTTTGAGGATGGTAAGACATACTAATGTTTAGCTTACGGTTTATAGAATGATGGATACTTTTCTAAGAATAGTAGGAGAATCTCAAATGTCGATTAGAAATAATTGATTGTGGTACACCATGAATACTCTACACTTATCTTTTGTATATACATTCTTGTTGATCTGGTGATAATTCATATAAAATTTTTATAAAGTGAGCTATATTTATAATATGATCTACAACAACCCAAATATAATTGTTTCCTATGGATTTTTTCAGAAGTCTAGTGACAAATTCCCTGGTTATGTTTTCCCATTTTCATGTTAGTATGGATAATGGTTGAATCATCCCTTTATACTTTTTTCCATTCAGCCTTCACTTGCAGACAAGCCAGCCACTTTGATATAAATTCAATGATCTCATTCTTTATATTGTCCATCCAATAGTTCTCTCAGATATATAGAAATATATTTTTGCTCCATGGGTTAATAGATAAGGACGATCTCTGTGTGTCACTCAGAACCTTTTTCTTTATCTTTTGATTGTATGGTGCACATAATTGTTACCCAAATATTACAAGCCCTTCCACATAATTTTTAACTCTGAGGATTTTCCCTTTCTAAAGGATTCCACCTTCTCCTAAATTTTAGCATCATTTCTTTGATCATCCATTATTTTCTCAATATGGGATTATTGAGAAATAATTTGGGAAAGAATTGATGATATTACATTCTTAATGATTCCCATGTACAACCTTTTCAAATCAATAAAGATTATATCCTTCTAAATTCTCATCATTGATAATGTTGTCAGGTCCTTTCTACATAGAGAATCTACCACTTTATATTCCTTTTCTTGATTACAATGGATTGGTAATTCATAATACTAGATGAGCTAAAACCATATTCGCTGGTGTATATTAATCTCCATATATTTGAATATATATTTCAGGCTCTTGTGACCAGTTCAATTTCATGATTATCTCCATAGAGATAATTACACTATATTTGAAATGGGAATATCATAGTCGCTAACAACATATCACGCATGTGATAGCTTTTCTCATTTCTCTTCAACTTCCTTAAGGAATAGACTATCACATTATCATTTTTAATTAGTATACAACCCAATCCTTTATTTGAATTATAATTTCATATCACAATATGTTCCCTACTTTTCATATGTAGGAGTTCTTGTGCAGCGAGAAGCCTTTTTTAACTAATTGAAGCACTCTTCATGTACAGTAGTCCAAAAAAAACATTCCTCCATTTAGAGTAACCTTGGTTAGTGGGTTTGAAAATATTTATAAGTTCTTCCTAAATAACCAATTATAACCACCTATACTAAAGAAACTATTAATATTTATTTCAAAAGTTGTCTTGGGACACTCTTTGATTGCCTTTGTCTCAAAAGCGTCCACAGATATTCATTTTATAGTGAAAACATTCCCCAATAATTATGCATCCTCCGCCCATAAATCAAATTTACTGTACATTGCATAATTTTTATCCCTTGTCAAATTATTTATCTTAGTATTAAATTTATCTTCCGGATTTACAATTCTCTTCGAGTATATTAGAGTATCAGCTATAAATACTACCACAAACATGTCAAGGTAATCTCTAAATACTCTATTTATTATGTTTATGAATATTACTAGAGCATTAGAGAGTTTTAAGAGAATCACTATGAACTCATAGTGTCTATACCTCATTTGAGAGGTATCCTTGGGAATATATTTCTTTTTCACCATTAATTTTTGATATCTCGTCCAAAGATCCTTTTTAGAGAAAGACTTTCTCACATGTAGCTAATCATACAAGTCATATATTCGTAGAAGGGGATAATGGTTCTTTATCATGATTTTTTAAATCATATAATAATAAATACATAGGCGCCTTTATATATCATTCTTCGTAATGAATGGGACTGATACACCCCATGGTGAAGCACTTGGGTGTATAAATCCCTTGTCCAGATTTTCTTGTAATATCTTATTTATTTCCTCCAACTCAAGGTTGGCCATTTTAAAAGTTTTCTTTGATATAATAAGATATCTAGGAATAATTTTAATTGAGAAATAAACTTCTCAGACGTGAGTAAGACTATGGAATTATTTAAAGAACACATTATTTTATTCCCTCATAATGGTAATGTCTTTGAGAATGAGTTTCCCATTTTTCTCAATCATTTGAGCTAGATATGATTTCTTATAAATCAATGAAATCCACAATTGAGAAGATGATTCTAAAAAAGATTCATCCTCAACCATACACTTATACATAATTTGAGGATTCCTCAGTAGGTGAATAGTGATATCCCTTTTACTGATAGTTGTCATTGGTTTTGTATAAAGTTAACTAACCCATAGCCAATGTAGCATCAAAATACAGTAAAGGAAGTAAGACAATATCTTCTCAGTGGTTCAGTCCATAGACATTAATATGTGTGGAGTTATATATTTTGGATGAAAAAATTTCCCCATTTTTCTATTCTCATAGATAACACAACCTCCATATTTTGAGGTGATGTTTGACTAGTTCTACTAAACATTCAAGATATGAAATAATGCACAGAAATAAAATCAAATAGTATGTTTTATATTATTGAATGAATAACAACCGTACTTTTCACCACATCTATATAAAGATTCACTTCATCAATAGTCATCGAACAATATTTCACTATACCTTTTTGATTTGGTGGTAGCTAACCCTTGTTACCCTTGAGGACATAATGTTTAGTGCACTGTCTTACATAGTTCCCTTACTCCATTTAGTTGAAGCATAAACCGTGGGTGGTTCTCTCTTTTCCTCCACCACAATATCAGATATCCCTCATGTCTCTTCAACATTCATGAGCTTGGTGGCCTTCTCTCTCACACATGAAGCATTTCCCCATCACTTTGATACAATTTCCATGTTGCTTCTTCCCACATTTTTGACATGCGAGTGGTTGGGTTTTATTTCCAACTTTTCAATTAGACCCTCATGATTGAAAATCCATATTTCATTTCGTACCTCCTGATTTGATACATAAAACTCATAGTTTTACCATGTCTATTCATTTAGTTTATAAGGATTTCATTAATTAATTTTTCAATTTTTACTAAATATTCTCACTTTTGTATTTTTTATAATTAAATGTATTAATTAATTTATATTTATGAATAATTATGTAATTACATCTTTTAATATAGTTAAATTAGTCTTACTAAATTTTTGAGTATAATTATTTACTTAATTAGTTGTGTAGTTTAAATTTTCTTGAATTTTTAGTAATTTTTCATTTTTAATAAATAATAAATTAATCATTTTATTTGAATATAAATTAACATAGTTTTTTTATTATTATATCTTTTAATTTTTAATTATTAAAATAAAGTAAATTAATTAATTTGTTATGTTCTGTTAATTAGCATAAGTAAAGGTCTTAAGTTTAAATTTAATTAAATAATGTGATTTTATTTTTTAAGTATTCATTTAGTTATTTAATTAATTACTTTTGAATTTTAAATTTTTATTCCTTTAATGATTTAGTTTTATATACGTAGATTAAAATTTTTAAGTCACTGGTATTTTTTTTAGTCTGTCAGTCTCACCAACAGACAGGCACTAATTTTCGGTAGCACCACATACCAATGCACCATTACTTTTATTTTCCACTATTAGTTACTCATTGAGTCCATGAAAAAAAAATTTAATCACCGCTATCCTGTTAATTGAATTATTTAACAAATATTAACTTTAATCTTTTTTCAATTTATTTTCTTATTAATTCAGTTTATTAATTTAATTATTTTAAACTAATAATTTAACTTTGTAATTATAATACGTAATTTATTTAATTTAAGTATTAATATATTTTTAATTTATTTAGTTTACTTTAATTTAGTTTTTAATTTTACTTTGTGTTTTTAGTTTCACTTAATTAATTATTTTAAGTTTATTTTACATATTAGGTTTTTTGTGTCACTGAAACAATCTCTATTTTCAAAATCCAGATCTACACACATTCAAACCCCTATAATCTACCTTTATCAAATGTGAAACACAAAAATAAGGCTATTATTCTAAACCTGTTGTGGATCTTAATGAAGTGGGGAGTGCCACTTCGGATGCTAGAGATCTCAGAAATTTTCTTGGAGTCGAACTACTTTTCACCTTCGAGGTTGTCCCGCTGCCTGTCACAAGAGAAATAGGACCCATCAAAGCTACCGTTGTTGCATTGCTGTTTGATAGAGGAAGAACCAGCGCCGCTAGAAATGAAGTCTCTACTGTTGTGAACCAGGGCTATCACGAGTCGCTAACCAAAGCCGACTGTTGTGCGCCTCTATAAATAGAAGATGATGTGCCCAGAGGTCAAACCAATCGGAGCCGGCATAGTGGTTTTTGTGGCGGAACTACAGGTTTGGGTAAGAAAAAAATATACCCCCCTATTTTTTCACTCTGGAGAATAAGCTTTGGGGGGATGAGTTTAAAAAATATAATTTTATAATAATAATGTTATTATAATATACAAATTATGATAAATAATTAATAAAAAAAATTTATTATAAAACAAATTAAATCAATAAAATATTTTTAAAACTAAAAAAATTGATAATAAATTATGAAATTAAAATCATTAAATTTAAATAAACACTTTAATAAATATTATAATGATTTAACTTTTTAAATAAAATAATTATAATTAAAATAATAAAAATAAAATAAAGTAATTAATTTAATAATAGTCTTATTTAAATATATAATGAAAAATTAATCATTTAATAAAATAATCAAATTAATATTAAATTATAATATTAATAATTTTATCTAATTATAAATTAAAAAATTAAACAACAAATTAATGACGTTTATAATAATATTAAACAAATTATATAACGGTAAAATAATAACATATAACAATATTAAATAAAGTAAATAAACTAATTTGATAGAATATCAATTAATTAATAAAAATTTATTATAAAATAATAATTTAATAATATTAATATAATTTATTATTTAAGTATGTATTTATTTAAAATTTCAAAACTGTTTTTAATTTTTCCTCTGTTTTACAATGTGTAGATTCAAGAATATCTAGAAACCCATCCAGATACACTCCAACCAACTGGTCGGAGTTAGTTCCATGGGAAATGATAAAATGATGTGTCATGCATGAAAAAGTGCATGTGTGTGGTGTGGTAGTGAAGTACAAGGTAATGTCGATGGAGAAAGTGGTGACAAAGAATAGCATGATAGCAGATTAAAATGACAAGTAGCATCACATATAGAGGATAAACTTATTCATTCACTCATTCACTCACGAATCAACATCTAGAGTAGAGCAAAGAGGATTCTTTGGAGACCCGGAGAACCTCTTCCTGGAGATCCAAGGAGCAGAGAAGGATACCATTTTTTTAGTTCGTAGGAGAGTTTGCTTTTCTCCCTGTTCTATTTCAATTTTAGATATTGTAATCAATTGTTTACAATTTTTATTTTCAATATGATGTTAGGATAGATTCTTTTTTCTAGGGTAATTTCAAAATATATTGGTTACCTTTTATATACCTTTTCACTTTTCATTTTATTGTATTCATGATTTTTTGGAAAGATCAATTCAGAATTAATTTGAATTATCCGTATCACTTGCACATAATTTCAAATTCCATGTTCAATTGGTTAGTGTAATTATGGATACAATTTCAAAATCTTTTAATTCAAAAAACATCAAAACATACGACGTGTTTTTTCTTTTGTAATATTAAAATATGAATATTATAGTTGAAATTACTTTGAGTGGCGTACTCCCATATTGATCAATCTGAGTGACTTATATACTGGTGAGGGGAATAAGTCAATCTATTTTGAGTGGTATGTTGAAACAACATTTAAGTGATTATAAATCCTTTCAAAACTAGTAGAATATATTTTTCATGGGCAGGGCTATTGATTGTTCATATTTTAGCATCTATTGTTTCTATTGTTCATTGTTTCATTGTCTTAGTTTACTATTATCCCAAAGATCATCATAATTTAGTTTAGACATAGTTCTATTTAGAAAAATAAATATAAAAAATTGGAAGGGTAAAATAGTAAAAATATATATATAAAGTTTACCCCACTACTAAAAATGTTGGGGTATTCTGAAAGGTTTTAAAAGAATATTGGTCACCATCCTTCCCTATGGATTTGACCCTACATACAATTATACATTTTTATTAGTAGGAGTTATACATTTTAAACTCTGTCTCAATTAAAATGATAGTTGTGTCAAATTTTTGGCTCCATTGTAGGGGAAGGAATGAGAGACCACATATTTAAAAAAAATTCAAAAAAAAATTCACATAATAAAATCTATGAAAAATTAAAAATTTTGGGAACTATGTTAAAAAAATATATATTTTGTGAGTTACTCCTAATTTTTGTTCCTTTTTTTGTTCTAAATTTCAATTTTCAACTTTCTATTTCATGTGCATAAGGGAATCTACTAGTATATTAGATCCCCTAAACATAGAAATAGAAAATCACTAAACAACTATATGAAAGAAACATAAATATGAAATAGAAAACATTGATGAAAGGGTTCCGGTTAATAACTTTAAAAATCATCACCATAAACTCTTAGATATAGTGGAAAGGACAAGGATGAGGGAGTTATAACTCCCTCAAATTTCATGTAATCCTTCTTCAATTAGGATAAATCCTAGAGCCTTGAATTATAAACTGAAATAGCCCCACATTTACCTATTCCCTACATTCAATGGACTATCTAATGAGGACTCTCCTGCCTATATTAGAGATTTATACAACACCGTGCAATAATTACCTTTTTTAGGACATATAGAGAATTAGTTGAGAATTAGAGTCTTTCCCTTTTATATAAAAGTCAATGGTAGAAAATGGTTATTGGGATTATATGAAAATATTTTTGAAAACAGTGATCAAGTGTACAATTCCATTATAATGAAATTGTATCGCCAAAGACATAAAGGAGAACATTTAAAAAAGATCAGTAGATTTTATCAAGATGACGGAGAAGACTTTCATGAGGCTTTGGATAGATTCGGGGACCTTCTTAGGTAGTGTCCCCATCATTAAATCCAATCCCACCGTCTCATGGATACATTCTATGAAGGTTTTTCCTCCTCTAGTAATAACATAGTTGTCCAAGTAGTTGGGGGAAATCATAATGAGAAAACAAATGAATAATTAATAAAAAAAATTAAACAATATTTCATTAAAATATCAACAAAAAAATCAAGAATAATAAGAGTGAATAGAAATTTTAACATTGGTTTAGTAAATTATACTCAAATAAACTAGCTCAAATCACCAACCAAATTCAGTCTTTAATAAACCAGAATTATAGAAAATCTTTAAATCTAGTTTGCTATCAGAACACTAACCAATCTCTTAGAAATTTTTTTCCACAGTGTGGTATATTTTGTCACACTAAAAAAAATCATTCCCAACATTGTCATGCCATCATAGCTACCATAAAACTGAAATTTTGTTAAATGTGGTCCTTGGATTCCTTCAAAGGAAGAACCCTTTTCTAACAACTGTAACCAAGGATATCAAAACTATCCAAATCATTCCTGGAATGAACAAGGTCTAATAAACAAAACAATTCCCTTAATTATCAAAATCAACATAGATAAAATTTTCATAACCAACAAAGGGGTGAATATTCAAATGCTTAAAGAAACAATGATGGTCATGTATCTTCAAAACTGGATTTAATTTTAAATATAATGTATTTACAAGAATAAATATTTAAAACTCAATTGAATAAACATCAATCCCAATATGAATATAATAAAAATCTAAATGATACAAGAATAAAGAATATGGAAACTCAATTGGTCCAAATAGATAGAAACTTTACATCTAGGGATAAAGGAATATTACATAGAACAACTGAAGGTAATCCTAGAGGAAAATATATGGTTTTTGTCACTAGAAGTGGGTTTAATACTCAATCTGAACTTGAAAAAGTCTTTGAAAATGCCCAATCTGGAAAATTCAATGAATCTGGAAAAATATATACTTTGTTCAAAATCTGGAAATCAATCAACTAGTCTTAAAAATGATAAAAATTTATATTTTTCACCTGTAATACAAGCTGGAAATTCTTCTATGAATAACATGAATAAAGGAAAAGAGGAAACTACTGAATAAATGAAATATTTTTCTACTATCCTTAATTTTTTTTCCACCCATCCCTTTCCCTGAAAAAATTTATCTTTAAATTAATACTAAGTATGAACTCCTTTAGTTCGTTGGAATTATTACCAAGCTTTAAGTGAACATTCCTTTCATTCAAGCCTTAATTCAAATACCATCATATTTGAAATCTCTTAAAAAAAATTTTCAAACAAAAAACACTTGTATAATTTTCTACCTACAGCCTCAATAAAGAGTGCAGTGTTATTTTTTAAAAGAATATATCTCACAAACTCAAATACCAAGGTAGTTTTTTTATATCCAACACCTTAGGAAATTATATTCAACTAAGTTGATTGTGTGACTTAGGTTCCAGTATTAATCTTTTCCATTACTAAATTTTTCTATTGTTGAGATTGGGTGGCCATTAACCCACTATAGTAATACTTTAGTTTGTCGACTGTCCTTTCACTCATCCTATGGAGAGGGTATATGATTTTCTAGTTAGAGTTGGGAAGTTGTTACTACCATCAGACATTTTAGTCCATGACATAGAATGTGACCAATAGGTTCCAATCATTCTAGGTAGACCCTTCTTGGACACTGGTTGTACTCTAATTTATGTCTCTAAGGGTTAGGTTATTATTAAAATTGGAGAAAAACAATAAGAGTTTAATGTGTTAAAAATGTAAAAGGGCCAAAATACCCTGATAATTGATTAAAATTAGAGTCCTTAGAAACTGAAAATAATCTTAAAAAACCTGAAGAGTCTGAAAAAAATTCTCTACTGAAATAATTAATTTAGAAAATTAAGATCATATTTTGACTAATTCACAAATTCAAAAATATGCTCAAATTCTCAATCTGGAATGTTTTTTAGAATAGGACAACTATATAGTTTCTTCTTCTACTAGAGATGTGTCTTGTACTTATGAACATAGAGACTTTTTGAGTGAATGTGTATGTGATTCTATTGTCACCACCACTTATTCTGAACATTTTTATTAAATGGAGGGAGAGTTTTTAAAACAATTTTATTATTGTTCTTTGATAAACATGGAAAATCTGGACAGTGAGCTTTCCACTTTGGACAACAGCACTAGAAATTCTGAAAATTGTTTGTAAATTGAAAATCATTCATCATTTAAAACCTAATGTAAGAAATATGTTTAATACCTTATACCTTATAGGCCTAAGTTTCATCCTTCAAGTGAAAACCACACATTCTAAAAATAAAACCACTTTCTACACATTTAAAATATTCATTCCTTGGTGAGAATTCAACATTGTATTTAATCTTTTTTTATCTGAATTTCAATCAAGAAGAAATATTTTTAAATGTTCTCAAAAAGTTAAAATCTTTCATATGTTAAACCATAGTTGATATAAAATGAATTAGTCCTTCATTCTACATGCATAATATTCTTATAGATCCAGACTATTATCCAAGGGTAGAATGTCAATTAATATTGAAATCTAACATGAAAGAAGTTTTGATGGAAGATGTAATCAATTTACTGGATATTGTTATAATTTACCCTATTTTTGAAAGTAGTTGGGTCAGTCCAATCCAAGTAGTCACTAAGAAAGGAGGTTTCAAAGTTGTAACCAATGAAAAGAATGAATAAATTCAAGTTATAAAATCCAAAAAATGGAGAGTATGTATAGATTATTGGAAGATTAATACAGCTGCTAGGCAGGACCATTTTCCAATTCCCCTCATTGTTCAAAAGCATGAGAGGATTGATGGGAATGAATTCTTCTGATTCTTAGATGGGTATTCTCGTAATAACTAGATTAATGTAGCTCCATAAGATCTTGAGAAGACTACCTTTACATGACCCTTTGGGACATTTTCATACCAAAATATTCCATTTGGGTTGTGTGGATCCCCTACCACCATACAAAGGTGCTTAATGGCTATGTTTTCTAACATGATTGGGAGGATCATAGAGGTGTTTATGGATTATTTCTCTATCCTGGTAATTACTTTTGATACTTGCTTATGAAATATGGATTTAGTTTTAGGGAGGTGTTTAGAGACCAACATAGTGCATAACTAGGAAAAATGTTAATTTATGGTCATAAGGGGTATTTTTTTAGGACATAAAGTTTATAAGAGATCATTAGAGGTTGACACTACTATAATTGATGTTATTCATAAAATAACACCTCCTATAAATGTTAAAGGTGTTAGAAGATTTTTTGGGCATATCGGTTTCTATTGGAGATTTATAAAATACTTTTCCAAAATCACTAATCCCTTGTGTTCATAGCTTTCTATGGATGCTCTAATCCATTTTTGACTAAAACTATATAAATTCATTCAATATGTTTTAAAAAAACTCACTAAACCACCTATCATTACTCAACTAGATTGGAAAATCCCTTTTGAAATAATGTTTGATGCTATTAATATTGTTGATGGAGATGTCTTTGGATAGAGGAGAGATAAAAATCTTTATGCGGTTTATTATTCTAGTAGACTACTAGATGATCCTCAAAGATACTATACCACTACTCAACTGAATTGATTGCTATTTTTTATCATGATTATTATATGAAGTACCAACTAGGATAAAAATTAATCATTTCCATTTATCATTATACCTTTAACTACTGGTTTTCTAAGAAAGAATCCAAACTTGGGCTAATTAGATGAATTTTGTTGCTACAGGAATTTGACATAGAAAAAAGGGAGAAATAGTGAGTTGACAATTTAGTTGTTGGCCATCTTTCTAGGCTTCCTTACAATTATTATAATGATCTAAAGGAGACAAAGGCTTATTTTCCTAATGAAAAGTTACTCATTGTGTCAATTAATCAATCATCATGGTTTGTTGACTTTGCCAATTTCCTGATAGTAGGAGTCTTTCCATAAAACCATTCCAGTAAAAAAGGAAGAAATTTATTTCAAAACATAAATACTACCTCTGGGATGACCCCTTTCTATTTTGGATTAGTTATGATGGGATTCTAAGGAGGTGTTCTCCTAAGGAAGAAATGATTCTTATTAATTAGATTTGTAACTCCTCACCTTAGGGAGGTCACCAGGGTGGTGAAAGGACAACTCAAAAGGTCATACAGTCTGGTTTTTATTGGCCCACTCTATTCAAATATTCTTGGATCTATGTAATTGGATGTGATAGATGTCGAAGGTTATGAAATGTTGGGAGGAAGTAAGAGTTACCCTAAAAGGGATTATAAAAGATTATATTTTTTATGTTTGGGGTTTAGATTTTATGTGTCTATTTCCACCATCTCAAGAGAATGAATATATATTAGTGCCTCTAGATTTTGTTTCAAAATGGGTTAAGGAAGTAGCACTACACAACAATCAATCCAATATTGTTATTAAGTTTTTCAAAAAGAATATCTTCTCACGATTTGGAGTACCCAAATCTTTCTTTACTAATAATGAAACACATTTTAAAAATTAATATTTTATGTCTTAAATGGAAAAGTTTGTATGAACCCATAAAACCGGTACTCCTTATCATCCATATTCTATAGGACAAGTGAAAATTTATAATAGAGAGATGAAATAGAATCTTGAGAAAACTGTGTCAAATTCTAGAAAAGACTGGTCACTAATACTAGATGAATCATTGTTATAATATAGAATAGATTTTAAGACCTCAATATGTATGTATACAAATAGGCTATTATTTGGAAAATGTTGTCATTTTTCCTGTGGAGTTTCAACATATGTCATATAGGGAAATTAAGACTCTGAATTTAGATTTTAAGAGTACTAGTGAGAAGATATTTCTTAAGATGAGTGAGATATATGAAATTACAAATAGAGGACTAAGATAATTCATGATTATATTATCCAAAAAAAATTTAAGCCTGGACAGAAGGTCCTTCTCTTTAATTCAAGACTCAAACTCTTTCTTGGAAAGCTTAAATACAAGTGGTTTGGACCATTCATGGTAGATAGAGTTTTAATGAATGGTGATATTGAGATAGTAGGTAAAGAGAATAAACCTATGCTGGTTAATGGGTAGAGAGTCAAACTCTATTTTAAAGGCCATGAAAAGGTCTTGTTTGTCTTCACTGTTCTTGAGTGTTGATCCTAAATAAAGTCTAACTGTAGACTTTAAAATTAGTGCTTCATGGGATTCAACCCGTGATTCATGTTTTTCCTTATCTTTTTTTTACTTTGAATAAGTGCTACTTGATTTCTCAGTTTTATGTGCAATTTTGACTATTATATGTTCTTGCTCTGAGTTTTTGTTTTCTATGTCAGAATAATGTTTTTGGTGTAGTTATGGAATGGAATTACCACGATGAAGAATATCTCAAAAAACATATTCAAGGAAGTTCCTTCATCTAATTTCTGCATTCATCTTTATTCTCCTGATTTCTTTAAAAATCACTTCTTTGAAAAAATTCCACAACTATTAGTGATTCATTGTGTCACTGATGCACCTGATCCACCAACACACTCATATCAGTGACTCATTGACAATAATGTCAGTGAGTTAGTGAGTGGTGCTTATAAAATCTTATATATGTGTTGTTTATGGAAATCATCTTTGTTTTATTGCTGGTTTGATGGAAAATTATACTATTTGTGTCTCTTTGTTAAAAAAATCATTTTTCATGTTTTTATGATTACTAGAAATATATTTTTCTGCATGTATTTCTTGTTTAATTGTTATGACTTCTTGAGCTCCTGTGCTTTAAAATAAAATTATACATGTTCTTTAATACTGTAAAACTGAATTTCATTGTTTAAAAATATCCAATGTATGATATTAAGTGTGGAGGGAAGATACCCTTGGTTTTGTTGCTACTTTTTAGAGTGTTTAGAATGTATTTATCTTCTCTATTGAAAACGTTTTTGAAGAAATTTCTCAACTTTCTTACACCCAAATCAATGTGTACTTTTACACCTCACATGAAAATTTTATAACTATATTGAAAATCATTGTCACTACATTAATTGATAATCAGGTGAACCTATTTTAAAATAATAGTTATGGCATGTATTATTTTTTGTGATCAGTAAGACCTTATAGAATGTCATTAATCTACTGAAATGAAAAATCTACTTTGAACTTTAAATGTTAAATTATTATTCTATATCTTTGAATTAAAATTTGGGGACAAAGTTGGATTTTATGTGTGTCGGAGGGAGTCAACCTAATATGAGTTAAATTGTGATTAATGAAGCCCATCAATTCCCACAACTATATCAAACAATTTATAAAAAATGGCTAATTTGTTCCCAAATTCATTCATAATTTTAGGCTTCACAATGTAATTTAGTTGATTCTTGCCTATGAATTATAATAGTTTCATAGTTGAGTTTCCTTGAATGTGATGGTTGTGAGGATAGATGATTTCTAAGTTTATATGTTTAGTGAATATATGGATATTTTGTTTAGGAAATATTTTTGAGAGTGCATTAGGATATATGCTAGTGGAGTTGACATAATAACCTTAGGAACTAGAAGTTTGAACTTATTCTTAGTGGACTCACATTTCTTTAAATTTTTAAAATTAATCATCTTAGTGAGCCACTTTGAATGGTTTTCTTATAAATTTTTTGAAACTGAAGTAAAATGGGAATTTGGGAACCCATGGTGAATCTTTGAGACCCTTGGGACTGGGTTTGTTTTTGTGATTAAATCCCTTTGTACACATTGAATAAGTGCATATGCGTAGTTACTAACACATGTTACATGTGTTGGGATAATCAAATAAAGTGTCTTTGGTAAAAAATGAGTTCATTAAGGTGAGGGTAATAATGAACTCCAAATAAATAAGGGGACAATTGGTTAATATGGAAATCATGAAGGTTTTACCAATAAGGTGATTCAAAAACATTAATTATTTTTGGTACTTAGGTGAAATTTAATGTACAAAGTTCATCTGGTTGAGTTATTAATTCCACTATCTTTTAACATACTTCCAATCATGGATATAGAACATGGAATTGAATAGTTACAAGTCATTAATAAGTTTCAAATATGAGGCAGGACACTCTCATAGGTAGATTATTCTTTTCCTTCAAGATCACCAGTAAGAGTTTGAAACTGGGTAAGATTTCATTTGAGAATTACATTTCAAAATCCTTTTGACAGTTTTCAGTCCCCTATTTTGAAACTGTTAGACATGTTACATATCTATAATAGTAATAAAAAACACTTTTGTTTTTCAAAGTTAATAAGTCATGGTATTGTTTGAGGAAAAATAATATTTAATTGTGGGGGAATTTAATATGGCTCTAAAAACACATAGTTTTTCCACATCTTTTCATTTAGTTTTTAATGATTTAATTAAATAATTTTCCACTTTTTGCAAAATATTATCACTTATGTATTTTTATAATTAAATTTATTAATTAATCCATTTTTATAAATAATTATTTAATTATACCCTTTAAAATAGGTAAATTAGACTTACTAATTTTCTAGTATAATAATTTACTTAATTAGTAGTTTGGTTTAAATCTGCCTGAATTTTTAGTAATTTTTCATTTTTATTAAATAATGAAATAATTGTTTTATTTTCATAAAAATTAAGTTATTTTTTAGTTTAATATTTTATATTTTAATTTAGATTGATTAAAATTATGACAACCATGCTTTTATTAAAAACTTAAACATGATTTATTACATAAACTATTCACTTGATACAACATGGAAGATCGAGAGTTCTAGTGTCTTTGGGGATTAGGATCATTACATAAAAACTGAAATCATGAATATACAACATCTTTATTTAAAACTTCCTTTACATGACCTCTATATTCTCTCGTACTTAGCATTGAATGGGATAACCTGAGGACATGCATAAGAAAAGTGTGAGCTATAAATCCCAGTAAGGGAATAAACATGGAATACATGAGAAGTACAATACATGTTAGAAAATAGAAATATCAAAGAGCATAAGAGAAACATGCACATAAAGGCATGATAAAGCATGATAATCATAAAATGGAAATGTGGCAACAACACTTAACATGGAATTTGCATGAGCCAAGGCTCATTGCACATGAAGCATGAGTAAATCCTCATTTCACATGAAGCATGAGTAAACACTCATTGCACTTAAATTAGTATGATTCAACAGTCATTATAATTACGTATCATGATACTATACTTTACCCAATGCATTGGAGCGCTATAAGGGTGCACCATTCTTAAACATTTCATTTCATGCATAAGTGTGCCACTGGGATCATAAAACATGGATTCATTAAAAATAATCATTTATTCCACGATAAAGGAATGTGGAATTCATACAGGAAAATTTATAATAAATAAGTAAATGTTCATAAATTTGACTGCCCTTGATGGAGAAATGGTCATGGTATTCACCACATAAAGGTATTGGCTTAGAAAATCGGTGCAATTTCGGCAGCGTAACAGACTGACATAAGAATTCATAAAAATGGTTGATTAGAGAAAAGGGTGTCTCATCATATTTAAATGAAATGGACAGTAAAGGGATCATATAGATATATGTATAAACAATTTTAATGGAATTTAGACTCATGAAACAAAATTATATCTTGAATGTAAATGAGGATAGAGAAGTTCCTTTCGGAATTTCGGCATAGTAATGGGTGTACATGGGAGGAATTTAATGAGAGATAAAGGGGCCTCCCATAATTCAAACAATAAGAGGGCAGAATGGGGGAGGTTAAAAACCATACCCCAACATTTATAATTGTAATTAAAAGGGCATAACAATATTAAGAAAATTGGATAATAAAGTGAAAGGAAGAAAAACCCTTACTTGGAAGTGTGCTTCCCAAGGCTTGAGAGAGGCTTGAGAGAGGCTTCTTGGGAGCTTGGGGCACCTTGGGAGGATTCTAGAGAGAGTAGGGAAGAGGATGGATGAACTCCAAAGGCTTTGAGTGATGAGGAAGTGGGAGCTTGGGTGGGTTTATATAGGAAAGGTGAGTGAATTCTTTATTATTTAGGTTTGGGAAACCTTACATTCAACTAATCAAAACCACAAATAAACTCATGGTTTTTGCCCATGGTTTTTGGCAAATGGAAGAGGAAAAAAATATTTTATAAGGCCAAATTCAGAACTTCTTAAAATAATGGGGTTGATTATATGGAGGTGAGTCACACTCCCATGAAAAATAATTTAAAAAGACAAGATGTATAATAAATCTTGAGGGGTCCATTAATTTTTTGTAAAATAATTAAAATAAACCCAAAATCACATTATTTTAATGGTAAAACATATATTGGCTAAACAAAAAGCTTATAGTATTTTATTACATCACTATTTTGTCATTATGATGCCATAAAACACATTATATATTTAAATGGTATTTAATTTCTACCCAAATATTTGACTATCTCAGAAAATTATGAAAAATTCACCGTTAGATAATTTCAACGTCCTGATTCTAAAAATATAATTTATTTTATTTAAATAATTTTCTAAATATGTTAATTTTCACTTTTAAAATAAAAACCGACATTTATCGAAAATTCACAGGTTTTGACAGAAATGTCTTTCAAACCTTAATAAAAATTATAATTGCATTCATAAAATTATATGATCATTTATATATAATAAAATTAATTTAATAATAATAATATTTTATCAAAATATTATTTAATTCAAAATTCCATTAATTTAATAAAATAGATTTCTTAATTAAATAATAACTAAAAACAGTACTTGTACTTTAAAAACTATTTACAATGTATCAATAAGGAAAAGAAATTATATTCATTATTATATACAAAAATAATGTACATGAACATAATACTAGAGATTTGTTACATAACCCCTTAAAACATCTGCATAAGACCTAAGGGTAAGGTGTGCGATGGTGACAGACTCTTGGGGTGGCTCATATAACATTGCTCGAGTGGTAATCTCTGTCAACATCCACTTTTCCCGTAGACAGTCTCATTCAAGCTTGACATGATGAAGCTCATCTTGGGATTGGTCAAGAGCGAAGCCCAAATATGCCACCTCTTTTCTGAGCTCCGACAAATGTGCTTCGTATGGAGCAATTCTACTGGATGAGGCCATTGCTTCCTTTTTCTGAGTAAATTGGATTTGTTAAAGTCCTATATTTATACTAACCATGTGATCACTGTTCAACGGCTATAAAAGCAACGGTCACAATTCATAACATAAAACCAAAGAAGTTGACATTTCATATAAACATTTTACATAAAGATACATTTAATTAGATCAAGAGGGATTTCAATTAATAAAACTTTGGGTCGTTACAATATTCCCCCCTTAAGAAATTTCGCTCATGAAATTTCCTTTTACGACACAAAAATAGATGTGGGTAACTCAGCTTCATCATTTATTTTGATTCCCAAGTCGCTTCTTCAAACTTTTGGTTTCTCCACAACACCTTAGTGAGGGTCATTGTCTAATTTCATAGAACTTTTTCTCTATGATCTACGATCTTTACTGGTAGCTCCTCATAAGAAATATCATCCTCTTACTATACCACCTCAAAAGAGAGTACATGTGAAGGGTCCGGTATGTACTTCCCTAAGAGGGATACATGAAAGACATCATGTACTTTGTCCATGGTAGGTGGATGTTCTAGTTGATAGGCCACAGCCCCGACACGATCAAGAATATCAAAGGGGCCAATGTAACTTGTACTTAACTTCCCTTTCATTACAAACCCCATGACCTTCTTCCATGGAGATATGCGTAGAAAAACCATGTCTCCAACATTAAACTCAAGGTCTCGTTGACGATTATCTACATAACTATTCTATTGACTCTGGTCTGCCTTGATATGCTGATGAATTGTTTTCACCTTCCCCACCATTTCCTCGACCATTTTCTGTCCAACCATCTTACGTTCACCGACCTCATCCCAACACGCCGGTGTTCTACACATTTTCTCATAAAGGGCTTCATATGGTGCCATTTGTATGCTCGAGTGGAAAATATTATTATAAAAGAACTCAACTAGAGGAAGATGTTGATCTCATCCTCCTTTAATGTACATTGAGCACGCTCTCAACATGTCCTCAATCATTTAGATAATCCTCTCGGATTGGACATCAGTTTGAGGATGATAGGCCATACTGAAGTTCAGTTCAGTATCCAGAGCATGTTTAAGACTCTTCCAAAACATATAGGTGAATCTTAGATCTCAGTCAGACACAATACATTGTGGCACTCCATGCAGCCTTACCACTTCCCTGATATATATCTGTTCCAGTTGATCCAATGATAAATCCTCCCGAATAGCAATGAAGTGTGTAGTCTTTGTAAGACGATCCACCATAACCTAGATTTCATTGTTTCCTTTGGATGTCCTCGGAAGTCCAGTGAAAAAGTCAATGGTGATGTTCTCCCATTTCCATTCTGGTATGAGCAATGGTTGAATCATCCCCTTATACTTCTACCTCTCTTTCTTCACTTGATGGCACACCAGGCACTTTGATGTATATAAAACGATCTCATTCTTCATATTATCCCACCAAAAGTTTTCTCGAAGATCTTGATACATCTTTGTTCTCCCTGGGTGAATAGAGAAATTTGAACTATGTGCATCATCAAAAAGTTCCTTCTTCAGCTCCGGACATGATGGAACACATAGTCTTTTCCCAAATCGCACAATTCCTTCTTCATTAATATTAAACTCCAATAATTTCCCTTTTTCGATTTCTTCTACTTTTTCTTGAATTCCCACGTCATCCTTTTGAGAATCCTTTAACCTTTCCAAAAGAGACGGTTGAGTAATAATTTGTTAAAAGATTGATGATGTTCCCTTATTTATAATTCCCATGTTCATCTTCATCAAGTCTAAGAAGAATGGATCCTTATCAATTCTCATCACTGATAGAATTGTTGGGTCCTTTCTACTTAGGGCATCTGCCACCTTGTTCGCTTTCCCAAGGTGGTAATGTATTGAATAGTAATAATCTTTGATGAGCTCTATCCATCTTCTCTGGCGCATATTAAGCTATTACTGTGTGAATATATGTTTATGACTCGTGTGGTCAGTATATATCTCACATTTCACCCCATAGAGATAATGCCGCCAAATTTTCAAGGAATAGATCACCGCTCCCAACTCCATATCATGTGTTGCATAGTTTCACTCATGGATTTTCAACTTCCTTGAGGCATAGGATATCACTTTATCATTCTGCATCAGCACACAACCTAAGCCCTTCTTCGAAGCATCACTGAATACCACAAAAGGTTCCCCACTTGTTGGTAAAGTGAGCACGGGCACAGTGATAAGCCTCCTTTTCAACACCATGAAGCTTTCTTTACATTCATCACTCCAAGAAAACGTTACTCCCTTTCAAGTTATCTTGGTAAGAGGGTTGGACAATCGTGAGAAATTTCTCACAAATTGTCGATAATATCCAGCTAACCCCATGAAGCTACGGATATCTGTTACCGATGTTGGCCTCGACCATCCCTCAATTTCATCTGTTTTGGAGGGATCCACATATATCTCATTACTTGTGATGAAATGGCCCAAGAATGAGACCTCCTTCAACCAGAACTCACTCTTGCTGTACTTTTCATAGAGCTTCTCCTTGCGCAAAGTCTCTAGTACAGTTCTTAAATGCTCCTCATGATCTTCCTTGGTTTTGGAGTATATTAGAATATCATCTATAAAGACTACCACAAATTTGTCATGTTATCTCTAAAGACTCTATTCATCAAGTCCATGAAGATTACGGGAGCATTAGTGAGTCCAAAAGGCATTAATATGAATTCATAGTTCCCGTATCTTGTGCGAAAAGCAGTCTTGGGGATATCTTCCTTCATCACCCTTACTTGATAATATCCCAACCGCAAGCCCACCTTAGAGAAGTATTGTGCTCCACACAGCTGATCGAACAAGTCATCAATTCTTGAGAGATGATACTTGTTCTTTATCGTGATTTTTTTTGAGCTCACGATAATCGATGCAAATGTGCATTGACCCATCCTTATTCTTGATGAAGAGGACTGGTGCACCCCATGGTGAACCACTTGGGAGTATAAACCCTTTATCTAGACTCTCCTATAGTTGTTTCTTCAGCTCTTCAAGATCCACGATAACCATTCTATATGGAGTCTTGGATATTGGTAGAGCCCCTTGTATAAGTTCAATTGAGAATTTAACATCTCTTCTAGGAGGAAGACCAGACAGTTCCTCGGGAAACATTTCAGTGAATTCCATCACAATAGGCATTTCTTCAAAGATGGTTTCTTCCTTGGACTCAATCATCTGAGCCAGATACACGTGCTCATAGGGCAGTAATATAAATGCTTGAGATGATGTAGCTAAAAGAGATTAATCTTCATCCTTACACTTGTAAAGAATAGGGGTCGATTCGCCATATGGAGTGTGATATCCCTTTCCCGACAATTTATGTTGGCTCTATATAAGGAAAGCCAATCTATGCCAATAATTGCATCAAATTCTACCAAAGGGAGTATGACGAGGTTTGCTGGGAAATTCAATCCACAGATTATGATAGGGGAGGAGTAATATTCATGGGATGCAATGATTGCCCCATTTGTCGTACTCACCGACATCTTCACTTCCATGATTTGTGGTGGAGCTGGGATTGTTCTACTAAACTTTTGAGATATAAAAGAATTTGTAGAACCTGAATCAAAAAGTATGTTTTCTATTCTTGAAATAATAACTTGTGTACTTGTCACCACTTCGTTGTCAGGGTTCACTTCGGCAGAAGTGATGGAAAAAGCTCTTCCTTGCTTCCTTGAAGGTTGTTGGTTGCCTCCGAAAACCCTTGGATTAGGGCAATGATTTGAAAAATTCCCCGGTTCATTGTAGTTGTAGAAATGAACAATGCTTTGAGGTTCGAACGGATCATTCATCTCCTATGTCGCTGTCGCAGGTCTTTTTTGCCGACATTTAACTGCTAGGTGCCCTTCTCTCCCACACCTAAAGAATTTCCTCATCCCCTTGAGGCAATTTCTAGGGTGCTTTTTTCCGCACTTTTGGCAAGTGGGGTGCTGGATCTTCTTATCACCATTGGATTTATCCATCGGACTGCCAGCATTGAAGTCCACCTTATGCTTCTTGTCCACATGATACCCTTGTGATTCCCCGATCTCCATTTCAACATTGAGGGCTCATTAGACAATTTCCTCATAGCTATCGAAGTCACGTATCGCTAATACTTTCCGTAGGCTAGGCTTTAGCCCACCAAAGAAGCGATCAACTTTTCATTCGGGGGTAACAACAAAGCTGAAAGCATATCGTGCAAGCCTTGTGAAGTTTTCCTCGTAGGTTCCAACAGATTCTTCGTCTTTTTTCTTGAGGTAAAGGAAGTCCCTTTCCATCTTAAGCCGGATGGTGCGCGGAAAATATTTATCGAAAAACATCTTCCGGAAATCCTTCCATTCCAACGCCTCGATCTCCTCTTCAGGCTTCCTATCTTTGATCAACGTCCACCATTGATCAGCTTCACCCTCCATACGATAAGCCGCCCGGAGAACCTTCTGTTGTTCAGAACATTGAAGGATAGAGAAGATCTTTTTAATGGAGTTGATCCATTGTTCAGCGATCGTGGGATCGGATGATCCACTAAAAGTTGGAAGCCTTTGTCTCATAAAGCTCTCGATAGCGACTTGTTATTTCTTAGGGGGGTTGAAAGTTCCTCTTGACGCGTGTTTCTTTTCAAATCTTGAGTTAGCTGAGAGAGAAGCGTGACAAAGTTCACGATTCCCGCTCCCATTGGATTGGGCATATCATTAGTACAATCATAAAACTGATCTCCACATCAGTTTTCATCCCCATTCCTCCTATTACCGTCCATTGGCTAGAATAAAAGGAAAGTTAGGGGTAACATATAAAGGTTAATCCAAAGACAAAATTTGATGACTTATAAATTAAGTTTTATTTGCTTATCTTATGAATATATAGGCTTCAATCTAGGCTTTTTGTTATCTACTTTCAAACATATATTCTTAGGGGTTTTTATATTCCATTATAAGGGTTCATGTTAAGATTATGAATTTACCAAAACAGATCCCTCGGGAGTGTCGTAACTAAGAGTGCAGCAAGGCCCATTGTCATGCACCAGTTTCCGTTCGAGTCTAGCTCAAAGCGGTGTTTTGGGGTTTTACCCCTAGGATACATCTGTGTTAGAGCTGCCTCTACCTGCTCGTATCCAGACACGTATATATTTTCTTGATAACCAACTTACTCAATACTAACCAAAACATAGGGACGTTTTTATTGTACCTAGTCTTGTATCTAAGGATTTACTAGGGTTTTCTAATCCTAATCCCAAAAATAACTAAACATATCCTCTGATACCAACTATGACAACCTTGCTTTTATTACAAACTTAAACATGATTTATTACACAAACTATTCACTTAATAAAACATGGAAGATCAATAGGTATAGTGTACTTGGGTCTTAGGATCATTACATAACAACTTAAAACATGAAAATACAACATCTTTATTGAAAACTTCCTTTACATGACCACTGCATTTCCTCGTATTTATCATTGCGTGGGATAGCCTGAGGACATGAATAAGAAAATGGTGAGCTATAAAGCTCAGTAAGGGAATAAACATGGAATACATGAGTAGTAAAATTCATGTTAGACAATAGGCATATCAATAGATCACAAGAGAAACATGGACATAAAGGCATGATAAAGCATGATAATCATAACATGGAAATGTGGAAACAACACTTAACATGGAATTAGCATGAGCCAAGGCCCATTGCACATGAAGCATGAGTAAATCCTCATTTCACATGAAGCATGAGTAAACCCTCATTGCACTTGAATTAGCATGAGTCAACACTCATTGCACATGACGTATCGTGATACTATACTTTACCCAATGCATTGGAGTGCTATAAGGGTGCACCCTTCTTAAACATTTCATTTTATGCATAAGTGTCCCATATGGATCATAAAACATGGATTCATTAAACATAATAATTTATTACACAATAAAGGAATGTGGAATTCGTACATGAAACTTTATAATCAATAAGTAAATGTGCATAAAGGTGAATACTCTTGATTGAGAAATGGGCATGGTATTCACTCCACAAAGGCATTGACTTAGAAAATCGGTGCAATTTCGGCAGCGTAACGACGTGACATAAGAATTCATAAAAATGGTTGATGATAGAGAAAGGGGTGTCTCATCATATTTAAATTAAATGGATAGTGAGGGGGTCATATAGATACATTTAAAAACAATTGTAATGGAATTTAGATTCATGATACAAAAGTATTGCTTGAATGTAAATGAGGAGAGAGAAGTTTCTTTTGGAATTTTGGCATAGTAACAGATGTACATGGGAGGCATTTAATGAGAGAGAAAGTGGTATCCTATAATTCAAACAATAAGATGACAGTATGGGGGAGGTGCGAAACCATACCCCAGAATTTATAATTGGAATTAAAAGGGTATAACAATATTAAAAAAATTGGACAAAAAAGTGAAAGGAAGAAAAACCCTTACTTGGAAGTGTGCTTCCAAAGGCTTGAGAGTGACTTATTGTTTGCTTGGGGCACCATGGGAGGATTCTAGAGAGAGTAGAGAAGAGGTTGGACAAACTCCAAAGGCTTTTAGTGAGTAGGAAGTGGAATATCGGGCGGCTTTATATAGGAAAGGTGAGTGAATTTTTTATTATTTAGGTTTGGGACCCATTACATTAAAATAATCCAAATCACAAATCAGCTCATGGTCTTTGCCCATGGATTTTGGAAAAGAGAAGAGGAAAAAATATTTTATAAGGAAAAAGTCCAAAATTTTTAAAATAAGGGGGATGCTTATGTGGAGGTGAGTCACACTCCCATGGAAAATAATTTAAAAAGACAAGATGTTTAAAAAGTCTTGAGGGGTTCATTAATGCTTTGTAAAATTATTCAAACAAACCCAAGATCAAATTATTTTAATGGTAAAACATATTTTTGCCTAAAATAAAGCTTATAGTATTTTATTAAATCACTATTAGGTCATTATGATGTCATAAAACACATTATATATTTTAACGGTATTTAATTTTTACCCAAAAATTTGACTGTCTCAGAAATTTATGAAAAATTCACCGTTGGACAATTTCGATGTCCTAATTCCATAAATATAATTTTTTTTATTTAAATAAATTTCTAAATATGTTAATTTTTACTTTTAAAATAACAAGTGACATTTATCGAAAATTCACGGGTTTTGACAGAAATGACTTTCAAACCATAATAAAAATTATAATTGCATTCATAAAATTATATCATCATTTATATATAATAAAATTAATTTATTAATAATAATAATATTTTATTAAAATGTCATTTAATTAAAAAATCCCATAATTTAATAAAATAGTTTTCTTAATTAAATAATAACTAAAAACACTAACTGTACTTTTAAAACTATTTACAATGTATCAATAATGACAAGAAAGTATATTCATTATTATATACAAAAATAATGTACTTGAACATAGTACTAGATATTTGTTACATAATCTCTTAAAACATCCACATTAGACCTAAGGGTAAGTTGTGCGATGATGAAAGACTCTTGGGGTGACTCGGATTACATTGCTCGAGTGATAATCTCTATCAACTTCCACTTTTTCCGTAGACGGTCTCGTTAGAGCTTGACATGATGAAGCTCAAATTGGTCTTGGTCAAGAGCGAAGCCCAGAGATGCCACCTCTTTTCTGAGCTCCGAGAAATGGGCTTCGTATGGAGCAATTCTATTGGATGAGTTCATTGCTTCCTTTGTCTGAGTAAATTGGATTTGTTGAAGTCTTATATTTATACTAATCATGTGATCACTGTTCAACGACTATAAAAGAAACGGTCAAAATTCTAAACATAAAACTAAAGAAGTTGACATTTTATATAAACATTTTACATAAAGAGACATTTAATTAGATCAAAAGGGATTTCCATTAATGAAACATTGGGTAGTTACAAAAATAAATTAACTTTATTAATTTTTTAGGTTATGTTAATTAGAATAAGTTATGCTCATGAGTTTTAAATTCATAAAAAAAAATTTAAGTCTTAATTTTGTAATTTAATTAATTAATTTAGTATTTAAGATCATTATTTTTTAATGTTTTAATTTTATGTATGCAGTTTAAAATTTTTAAGTCATTGATATTATTTTTAGTCTATCGGTCTTATCGACAGACACACACAAACTGTCTGTAGCACATGCTACCAATCCACCCATACTTTTATTTTCCACTATCAGAAACTCATTGACTCACCGACGTAAATTTTTTTACTCATCATTATTCCTTTAAAAAAATTATTTAAAAAATTAAACTTTCAACTTTTATCAATTCTGTTTATTATTAATTTAGTTTATTAATTAAAAAAATTCAATTAATAATTTAACATTGTAATTATAATGCTTAATTTTAATTAATTTTAGTATTAATATAGTTTTAATTTATTTAGGGAACTTTATTTTAGTTTTTAATTTTATTTTAAGTTATTAGTTTCACTTAATTGATTATATTAAGTTTATTTTGAAGATTATATTTTTTCAGTCACCGAAAAACTATCTATTTTCAATTATTGGACTGACACAGCGCTTCCTTCATTCTTCTTCGGATTCATTTCTTTTCTTCTGTCGATGAGACAGATGATTTTCTTCCTCCCGTCCAACACCTGTATCTCCTCCTCATCCTTCCTCCTCTGCGTAGCTATCGACACACGTTGCATCCACCACCATATCAATACAAAATCAGAATAAATCGCATCAAACCATCCCAGATCCATACACACACACACACACATTCAAACCCCTAAAATCCACATTTATTAGAACTGAAAAACAGAAATGGGGATGTTGTTCTAAACCCGCTGCAGTTCTTAAAGAGAGAGGAGTGTCACCACGGATGCTGTAGATCAAAGCCATTCACCTGGAGTCGAACTTATTTGTACCATCAAGGCTTCACCACTGCCTATCACAGGTGAAATCGGACCCATAAATCCCACCATTAATGTTCCACTATTTGATGGAGGAAGAACCAATGCCATAAGAAACGAAGTTACTGCTGTTATGAACCAGGGCCATCAGGAACCACTGACTGAAGCCGACTGATGTGTACCACTATAATGGGAAGATTCCACACCAAGAGGTTGAACCAACCAAAACTGGCACAGTGGTATTCAAGACGGAACTCCCGGTTTGGGGATGAAAAAAACAACCCCACTATTTTTGTGATGTGGAGAAGCTTCGGGGGATGAGTTTAAAAAATTTAATTTTATAATAATAATAATATAATAATATTTTTTATAATAAATAATAAAAATTTATAAAATAAATAAATTATAAAACAAATTAATTAAATAAAATATATTTAAAACTAAAATAACTAATAATTAATAATTAAATTAAGATAATTAAATTAAAATAAATAATTATTAAATATAAGAATGATTTAATTTTTTTGAATAATATATTTATAATTAAGAAAATAAAATTCAAACAATGTAATGAATATAATAATAATACAATTTAATGATATAATAATTAATTACTAATTTAATAAACTAGTCAAATTAATATTAAATTATAATCTTAATAATTATATCTAATTATAAATTAAAAACATAACTAATATGTTAATAACTTTTATAATAATATTGAATAAATTAATTACTATAAAATAATAACATATAAAAAACATTAAACAAAGTAAATAAACTAATATATTAGAATATCTGTTAATTAATAACAATTTATTATAAAATAATAAAATAATAATATTAATCTAATTTATTATTTAAGTATGTATTTATTTAAACTTTCCAAATTGTTTTAAATTTTCCCTCTGTTTTATTGTGTGCAGATTCTAGTGAGGCTATAAACCCATCTAGTTACAGTCCAATCAACTGGTCAAAGTTAGTTACATGGGAAAAGATAAAATGACATGTCATGCACAAAAAAGTGCATGTGTGTGGTGGGACAGTAAAGCAGTAAGTTATTTCGATGGCGAAAGTGGGGAAAAAGAAGACCATGATAGCATATTAAAATGAGAAGTAGTATCACATCCTGAGGATACATAATTTCAATATTCCATGATCAATTATTGAGTCAAATCATTGATACAATTTTTAAATCTTTTAATTCAGAAAACATCAAAACATTCGACATGTTTGTTCTATTGTAATTTTTAAATATTAATTTTTCATTTGAACTTTCTTGGAGTGTAGAATTCCAAGATTGATCAATCTTAATGACTTAACTCCTAGTGGGGGAAATAATCCATTTCTTTTTGAGTGGTATATTTCAATAACATTTAAGTGATTATGAATCCTTTCAAAACCATTTGAATATATTTTCCCTTGGAATGTCTCTTGATTGTTCATCTTTTAGCATCTATTGTTTCTGTTTCTCATTGTTGCCATGTCTTAGTTTATTGTTATCCCATATATCATCATAGTTTAGTTTAGACTTAGTAATATTTAGAACAAAAATATAAAAAAATAAAAAAGGAAAAACATTAAAAAAACAGAATGTTTACCCCACTCCTGACAATATTGTAGTATTTTGAAATCATTTAAATTAAAATTAGTCACTATCATTCCCTATGGATTTGACTCTACATACTGCTATACATTGTAGTTAGTTTGAGTTTTAAATTTTGAACCTTGACTCAATTACAACTATAGTTGAGAAACCTCTTTAGCCGTTGGACCATGCTACCAACTACATATCAACTTTGAGAGAACATTAAATAACCACTTTATAACTCCCAATGTCTCAAATTGAAATATCCATTTAAAGGTGTGTGTTTAGAACACTAAAGAAACTATCTATTTTTCTATCATTCTTGATAACAAATCCTCATGCTCACCTTGAAATCCTTGTGAAATTTTCGTCGTAAGCCATGAAATATTTACCTAAAATTTTCTTCATATTAATAAATTATTTCTCCATATTTATATGAAGAGTTTGAGGGGAAAACATATTAAGAAATATTTTCTTAATTTCTTTCAAATCAATCTCTTCAATTTTATCCTTCAGCTTGGTATTTTTAATCAAAACCCATCATTGATAAGAATCTCCATCTAAATGATAAATGGCCATAGTCAACTCATCTACCTTAGAATAGTGAATAACAAAAAAGATCTTCTCCATTTAGTTGACTAATTGTTTTGTTACCAGTGGATCTGAAGATACACTAAACATCAGGGGTTATTGACACTTAAAATCACAATACAGAGTTGATCCCTCTTAGGTGAAATATGAAATTCCACATTATTCAGGTTATTGTTCATATCCCGACACAGTTGGGTAATAATATCCAAGAAATTTTGTACTCCTCCTCCCCAGGCATTGGGTATGTCATTCATGCAATCGTTGCAATTCCCTTCATATTTGATTTGGCATTGTTTCTCAAAGTTCTTAACATTTTATAAAATAAGAAAGGTTTGAACAAAACATATGTCTATATGTCATGAATAAATAATTAATTCCTTTTTCAAATTAACTCTAAATTCATATTTATTAGGACTCCTATGTTTATAGTTTTTAAAAAACAAATATTTTTTGTGCTTTTACATAAATTGTTTCATACTAGGAATTTTCACTAAGATTCTCCAATCATAATTCAAAAATTAACCAAATCATTCTATGATATTAACTATGGAGACACTATTTTTTCTTAAATTATTATTGCATCATTTTAAAGATAAAAAATATAATACTGTTTAAAAAATAGGATTAAAATTTTTAGTAAAGAAACTCAGTCATAAAATATATAGACATTGCATCACTTTTGCATAATACTAAAAACGTTACCCAAATGGACATCCAAATACTGTACTAGTTTAGTGCCATTAGAAACATGGAAAAAATATTCTAGCGAATTGAAAGAAATTCATTGTTTCCCACAATAATATCCCACCTTAGTAATTATCCTTTAAAAATGTCTTCATAAAATGGGGAAAGGAAACATAAGAAATGTGTGAGATCAATTGTTCATTATGGTAAATAAAGGAAATGTGTGAGAATATCATAAACATAATGGTATAAGAACCTGATCAAGATCATTATAATATCATAACTATGACATTGAAGGTAATAAATATGTATCATGGAATAAATATGCGTAGTTCATAATCCATGAATCATAAAGAAATAAAGATCATATTCCATGAAAGAATAACATCGAAATAATACGTAGAATTGGGGAATACACATAAACTTATAACATAGTGAACATGCATAAGTTGAAATAGGTTCAAACATTAGGTTAAGGTTATGACATCAATCCCTCACATAGACTTATTGACATGAAACCAGGTCAATGCATAATGTTGTGAACATGTAATTAGGTTGGCGCAAAACATTGTGAACAGGTAATCAGGTTCCCGTATAAACTTATGGACATGCAACCCGGACCATGCATAACATTGTGAACTTTTATTCAGGATCATTCATAACATTATGAAAAAATAATAAGGTTTACACATAACATTGTGAACATGCAATGAGTTTCATGCATAATATTAGGGACATGAAATCAGGTCCACAAATAATTTTACAGACATGAAATCAACTTCACACATTATATGTATACTCATGATTCTTCCATAAACACACAATTTATTGGAGAGAGATATAGGTCCCACCCATCATATAATGAAACCATAAATTCATGTTCAAAAAAACATTCATAATATCATAACTTATTAAAAGAGATGGTTTTTATAAGAATCAAATAATAACCAGTGAAACTAAATGTGTATAATTAATATTTTATCACATGATAACCTATGTAATAAAGATAGGTTTCATAATCATTTCATTGAATAATAACCTATGAAAAGTTATGGGTATCAAAATCATTTAACCCGTTGAAAATAAATGGGTTTCATATGAATAATTCTATCAAATCAAAAACCATACATGAAATAGTAGTAATGAATCCTTTAAATAATTTTTTATAATTACTTTTGTACCATCGAATGATATCATATTAGACGAAAAATAACTTGGAAATATATTTTGATAAAAATTATTCAAGAAAATACCCTTTCTTATTTGAAAAAAATTTTTAAAACGTAAAAACATTTGAAAACCATTTTCTTTTTAAATTTATTGAAATTTTAGATGTAAGGATTGAAATCATTTTCAAAACATTTTCCCTTGACAACTTGTAAAATAATCCTAAAATAAATTTTAAAACCTTTTTCCCTAAAGAAATATAAAATAATCTTGAAAAAATTTCTTAAACCATTTCTTTGAGAACACATTGAAAACATATAAATAATGCTTAAAAACATTTTCAAAACAATTTTCTCTTAAATCCTTTAAAGAAACATGAAATCATTTTGAAAACCAGATTACGTGAAAATAAGTTGAATACATATAAATAGTTATCGAAAACCTTTTGAAAAAAATTTTATTTAAAATTTATTTAATACCAATGAATAATATGTAAAAACATTTTTTTAGAAAACATGTATTTTAAAAAAATATAATTTTTTGATCAGAAGGAGAAATAAATTCCTATTAAAAAAAACATTTTATTAATTATATAACATACAAAGTAGTGTAAAAATGGTGACATTACTTGTATATAACATGAATATCCATTTGGTAAGAAATTTAATGAGATTTATTGAGATATGTATTATAATATTTGATCAATGGAAGCATAATCGTAACAAATCTATATAAGTGATGAGATTGTTGCAATAAATCATCACATCTTTGGTAAATTTGATATAAAATATATTGAAAGTAATAAAATTAAATGATACTTAAATATCATGAAATTAGGTATATTAGTTATATAAAATATAAAATTAATTATATACACCACATAAAAAAATATTGGTTCATAACATGGAACGTGTCTCGAAGAAGGAAGAAGGAGAAAAAAATTAATTAATCGATTTGGAAACTTTTGAAATTTAAACCCCATGAAAGAAGGATCACAAAATGTATTTGTAAATAAACATAAATTTAATTATAATGTTTATATAATAAATTTTTTTTCATTAAATACACCAAAAAAACAAATGACTAGTGAATAAATCATGTATCTCATATAAATAAAAAGTGAGACGAAATCCCTTACCTTATGTCATGAATATCATTGTACTCATAATAACTTATGGTATAATAAATATAATTTTATTATACACGTTTAATGAAAAAATATTATTATATGTAATACCATATATGGTTTGATTATTTATTTATATTACCCACTTATTAACAATTCCAAGTTAAGATTTCGCTTCAGGTAATATCTGCTATGTTTTTCGCAAGTGTCTTAAGTTGTTAGAATTTTGGTCATCATAGTTATATCATGATTTAAATAATATAAAAAATTATGTAAATATAATTTATATTTTTGTATATATTTATTTATAATAATCTATAGAATATATAAATATGAAATGGAATACATCGTTCATGGAGATGATTGGTCGTGCGTACGCATGAATGCTCTTTCCATTTTGTTGTCATGTGAAAATAATTAATGAAAATGGTATAAATGTATATAATATAATTAAATTATCGTTATTATTTCATACATATAATAATTTTGTTTTCTAAAAACATAAATAATACATTCCATTTATTATGTGAACGAATCACATCATTTTGAGGGGGAGGTAATCCACACTCCCTCAATCAAAATTATCATATTTACACAAAATGGAATGTATAAAGATATGTTTTTTAAAAAATTTGGTGTTGATTTAAGAGATAATATGTATCATATATTTCACATATAAACATATTTTAATCATAACTTCTAACCATGAATGGTTGAGAAGTAAAAAAGGAACAATCGTCATTTCGGGAGGGTATAGTTCACCATACACATAATCCGTATGTTATTTACTCACTTGAAAGAAGTGTGTGTGGTTTTTGGTCAAAACATTATCATAAAAAAGTATATGTATATTTAATATATTTTTTCTATTTTATAACATTGGAATAAGTATATTTTATTGGGTGGAGAAATAAATTAAATTAAATGATCTCGAGGGAGGGTATTACCTCTGAATTAGGAAAATCGTTTTGGTTTTCCCCGAAGGGGTTATTTGGAAGGTGTATTGACAAAAGGGAGGATTGAAGGAATAATTTAGGGTCTTTTGAAAATTTATTGAACATAAATTTTCCAAACCAATGTGGTTTGAGTGTTTTGAATAAGGGGAAGAGGTGGTGGGATTTTATAGGGAAGGGAAAGGACACACTTGGAATTTTCCAAAACAAGTAATGTGTAACCAAATGTTTCCTAAAAAAAGTCATAAAAACCAGAAAAACTCAATAATAAAACGTTCAGGAATAAAATATATCCAAAAAATGTGTTTTTAAAAGTTTGTAGGTCAATTAGACACATAAATTTAAGGTTTATTCCCTTATTAAGATTAATTTTACCTTAATCACTATATTTAATTTTACTAAATTCCCTAATATTTTTGATCAAAAGCTAAGATTATAATATTAGGAAAACAATTATACGGATTACATATATTTATTTCCATTTTTCAAAATTAAAATCACAAAATCGAGAAAATTAATTTTAATGCTAATCACAAAGATGTTGTGAGAAAGATAGTTTTTGAAAGTAAAAACGTTAAAAAGTTCAATAAATTTTTATCATTAATTTCAATAAAAATGATAATAATGACCTAAATTGGATTAATATATGTATAATTTTTATATAATGTCTTTTAAAACCAATTTAAAATATAATTTATCATTGAAAATTACTTAAACTAAAATGTGGGTTTTAATTAAAATGCATTATTTTTCACTACTCATAAAAAAATACCATTTCTCAGAAAAATATACAAAATTCACCCAAAGATAATTTCGACATTCTAAATTCAAAAATATTGATTTATTTTGTAAATAAAATTTAAAAATATTTCAAAACTATGTTTTAAAATAGATTCTCTTTTAAAAGGTGGTAAAACTTGTCTTATATATAACACACTCTAACATAGTGTAGCATGTACCGCAAGATAATATATGTATTGAGTTTAGTGAAGTATAAAAGTGGGTTTTCATATAAAAAATAACAAAAAATATTCTATTGTATACATATATAGAAAATATTGTATAATGAGTTGTTCGAAATATAACATATCATAAATATTAATTTAATTTGAAAAAAAATTCAAAAAATATCTGGGCGTTATATTCTATGCCCCATGAAATTATTTTTTCCTAAAAATTATTCTGGGTTTTTAAATGTCTAACACATGATATTTCATTTCACAGAAACCGACATCGTAATAATGGACACTAAAACATCCATTAAAAACAAAAAATTTGAACTGTAAATGTTACCCAAAGTAACTCATTACTATATTCCCACGTAGGAGAACATAAGTGAGATGTGAAGACATTGACATGAAGGATAAATATAATCATCATGTTCTGATTGAGAGTGATAGAGAATAAGTTAAATATTAAATTATCAATCACTAGGCTATAAATCTTTGATAACCTAAGGGACCGTTTGAATCATTGTTAATGAAGGTACGAGGATAAAATTTTGAGTTTCAGGATCATTTTTTAATAGTTAATGAATTTTTATGAACAGATGTAATTTCATGATTTTTGGAAAACCTCACCCTTTGTCATTCATTGATCAAATTTCACATCATTTCACATTCCACAAAATTAAGGTGAATTTGTAACTCATAAAGAATTAACACATCATGTGATCCTTGATAGTTTATCCCATATATCTTTAGATACCATCAACACAAGGTGGTTAGAGTAGGTTATCCAAAATACATTAATCCTCATGTGGTGAGCTAATACATTAATCTCTTAAAATTAATCCATTGTTTAACTTAATATTTATAAAAATAGTAAATCTTACAACCCTTACAAAATATAAAAACAAAAACCTCAGAAAGAAGGTCACAAAAACATCTTAACATTACCCCCCAGATATCAAAAAATATATATTGGTTTCCATATTCGAATGATGTGAATACCCTCATTGAAAAGCCTCTTGAAACACGGTAACAAATGGAATTACTATAACTCGTATTAGAATACATGCATTTCTCTGTATGTCAAATGTTAGTATATATATTAATTGAATCCAAGAAGTTTTAAACCTCATCCATGATGACATAGACCACTTTTTTAACAAATAAATAACTAGATCTAAGGTAATCAGTTCTATATAGTTTACTTTATCCAAATCAATCATCTATTCATCCAAGCTAAAAACATTTTTCGCAACATCTTAATCACATTAAATATTACCATCCCTTAATCAAAATAACTCTTTTAAAATTCATTATAACCATTCATCATACCCTTTTAATTCCTTAATGAAATATTATAATGAATATACCTATATAATTCATGATCTATATAACATAATTTTTGTAATCCAAAACATAAATACTTCATTCGTCCAACATTATTCTTAATCCATTACTCAGCATTCATCAATGTATTCTTTAATACCTCTTTTCTAGAATAGTAAATACAAATCTTGTCTTAATATTCCACAACCTAAATCATATCATTCTTATTACATTTAATTTAATCAAAACTAAAAGAACATCCCATACCTTTCATATGTCATTCACATTCTCATTATCTTCAGTAATATAACCAATATTTGTTCCACCTTCTTGATTATCTTTATGATATTTACACTTAGAAAATCAATTTTCATAATTACCATACTTCTAAAGCCTAAAGAATTCAATGTTAACCAAGTAAAATTAACTAAAATAGAAATAATAGTGGGAGAAACATCTATCATAATGGAAAATCATGTAATCATGAAAACCACTTAAAGGATGTCTAAATCCAGGTTCCAACCTATTTAATATATGAAACCTATAGTTTTTCCTCCGTTATTCATATTCATTTTCAACTTTAATCCTTCATGATGATTTATAATGAGTTTTTGAATACCCAAATCATATCTCATGTGAGTGTCAAATCGTGTGTACAGAAAGGATCATTATTGTGTACTAGGTTATGCTGAATTAGGCTCAAAACAACTTGTCAGAGTTCTTACCCATTGGTACATATCTTCCAGAGCCACATCAACTTGTATAATCTAAAATAGGATGTATTTCTAGGAATACAAACACTTTTTATTTTACCAAAATATAAATAGGCATCTCACAAAAAGGATTCTCATCATAGTTTCTAATTGTTTACTGAACATTCTCAGTAATACCAATTATAGAAACTTAGTTCTTACGTACATATAAATTACGTCAGATTTGAGGAATACTTAAAACAATACAAAAACAGTCATCCAAATAACATATTAGTTTAGTTCCTCTGGAAACATGGAGTAAAAATCATCCAACTCACTGGATGATCATTAATGTTTCACAAAATAACTTTCTCCTTTGTAATTATAGATAAGAATGTTTTTTGTAACACGAGGAAAGGAAACATATGAAAGGGGTGAACTCAAATCCTCATCACGGGTAAAGAAAGAAAATGTGTAATAATATCATTAACATAAGGGTATAAAAACAAGATCATGACCATTAGAACATCATTCACTACATTTCAAAGATCATAAACATGAATCATGGAATAAAGACTTGCAGTTCCCAGTACATGAATCATAATGAACTCAAAATTATAATTCATAAACGTATAATATAATAATAATAATGGAATTTTTGAATACACATCATTGTATAACATAGTAATTAGGTATACATATAGACTGGTTCACGCATTTATTTAAGGACTTGTAATTTAGCCCTCACATAGACTTATAGACATGGAACTGGGTCCATGCATAATATTGGGAAAATTTAATCAGGTTCACATATAAACTTATGGAAAGGAATTAGAGTCCATGAATAACATTTTAAACATGTAATTATGTTCACAAATAACATTATGAACACATAATATTGTTCATTCATAACATTGCTAACTTGTTATCTCTTTCAGGCATAAACTTATAGACATGAAATAAGGTCCATGCATATTATTATGAATATGTAATTAGGTCCATGCATAAAATTTATACTCACTAGTCACTCATAATTACCCAATGAATTAGAGGGAGATATAGTTCCCACCCATAACATAATGAAACCATACAATCATTTTCCATGAAACATTCATCATATCATAACCCATGAATATTGATGGGTTCTATAAATATCACATCATTACCCATGATATGAAATGGGTATCATTGACATTTCATGTTATCATAATCTATGATAAAGAGATAAGTTTCATTATCATTTCATCAATTCATACACCATTAAAAAAAGTAGTTTTCAAAATTAAATAACACATGGAAAAGAAACGGGTGTCATAATCATCAATCCAACAAAACATAAACAATTCAAGAAATAATATGAATGAAACCTTTGGATAATTTCCTAGAAGGGTGTGAGTAACATAAACTAATATAATTATTGATTTAAAATAGATTCTAAAGATTCTTTGAAAACATATCTTGATGAAAATATCCATTCTTCTTTGAAATGTAATTTTAAAACATAAAAAAATTAGAAACCCATTTTCCTTGAAAATGCATTGAAAACATAGAAAGAATGATTAAAATAATTTTGAAAACATTTTCCATTAAAATAATATTGACAAACTTTTTAAATATTTTTTCCTTTAAAATATATAAAATAAGCTTGAAAACATTTTGAAACCCATTTCATTCAAAACACATTGAAAACATACAAAGAAATCTAGAAAATATTTTTATATCCATTTTAAATAAAAATAGATTGAATAATTATAAAGAGTTATTGAAAACACTTTGAAAAACATTTTTATTTAAAATCAATTAATAACTTTTGAATAATACATGGAAACATTAAAAAAAACATGGTTTTGAAAAAATAGATATTTTCGACCTATCGGAGAAATACTGACAGATTTTTAGAAAAACATTTTCTTAAATATAATACAATAGAAATAATAAAATTAAATGAATATTAATTATAATTAAGATAAGTAGATTCGTTATATATCTTTTCAAAGACACTATATACAAATCATATAAAAACTTTGGTACTTAACATGGTATGTGTCTCAAAGAAGGTAAATTGAGACAAAAGTTACTTTACCCATTTGGTAACATTTGAAACACAATCCCCATGAAATAAGAATCATAAAATAGACATGTATATACACATAAATATATATAAACGATTCATAGAATACATTCATGTTAAGTATATACATCACACAAAATAAGATAGTGGTGAATAAGGGATGTATCCCACAAAACTAAAAAGTGAGTTGAAATCCCTTACCATATTTCTTGAAATTATTCATACTCATAAGAACCTATATTATAATAAATTTAAGTTTATTATACATCTTATATAGAACCATAATATTATATTTAATATCATATATGGTTTTTTATATATTTATATTGACAGCTTATGAATAATTCCAATTTAAGCTTTCTCTTCGAGTAATATCTTGTTTGTTTTTTACATGTCTCAAAATTTGTTGTATTTTTTGTCCTCATTTTTATATCATGATTTATAGAATGTAAACCATGATATAAATATCTTGTATATTTAATATATATTTATATATAATAATATATAGAATATAAAAATATGAAATGGAATACACCATTCATAGAGATAGTTGGTCGTACGTACGCATGAAAGTTGTTTCCATTTCATTGTAATAGTGAATGAAATAAAGAAGATGACATATATTTGTATATGTATATAATTTATTTTTCTGGACCTGGATTCCAGTCAACAATATCCCAACCCTAGTTGGATGCATGGCCTCAAGCACATCTCCCCAAACTCTAGAGGCCTCCGATTAGTAGTGAGGGACGTTGTCAGTTAGTGGGGATACTATTCTCTCATTACCAGAGTATATCACAGTGAAAGTAAACAAATTCAATAGTGGCAGTGAGTAAATAAGCACATAGATAAAAAGTTATAAAAGGCATGAATACATATAAAATCAAGAAACATCACATATAAAACAATGAAGATCATACATGTATCTAGAAAAAATTCAGAATAGTATATGGAAAATCAATACAATAAATTGTCCAAAATAAAAAAAACAAAAGGTATCCCAGTAGAATTACAAGAATCAGGTTGGTCTTGTGCTCCCCTACACCAAATCAATAATTGATAACCTGTGATAGGGTGTTTTACCCTACCATAACCAATAACCATATGATCTGCTTCAATCCCCAAGGATGCTCAAACAGGGTGTAAGATCAACATCCAAGAAGGATTACGCCCAATGAATTATACTATTATAAGCAGCAGAAACCAATAATCTAAACGAGTGTAAATAAGCAGTAACATAAGTCTAAATCCCATTCCATTTGTCTATAGTAAAATGTTATAAAAAACAACCCCTCAAGGCTCCCTACAGTAGGTATTAGCTCCTAACAAGGTAGATACAAGAATTGAAAAGAAAGAAGTGGGAATCACTATACAACCATTCATATCCTATCCACAATGAATTTTTGTATAATGAAACCATATCAGAAACCCATGACCTTGTTATACAACCAAAGTAATATATACCATAGTTGTGTTGTATAATGAAGTGTATCAGAATTCCCAAAAACATTCCATTTATTATGTATAGACCATGAAGGTCTATATCCAAGGTATCGAATACCAAGGCATCCTCATTGAATTTCCTGATCTTCTTGATGGAAATTTCATTATGGGAAGTGGTTGGATTCCTAGGATCATGTGTATTTTCATGTCCTACGTGAGTCGAGGCTAGATGAATCAAAGGGGTAGAAATTCCCATGGAATACTGCAAAGTGAAGACCCTAGGACCATAATCTAACAAAGTCATCCACTACTGTGTTCTAGATTGATAAAGATACATCCATGAAATCATTAAAAACATATATCAATTTAATATCATAATCAATCCAAATCCATTCATTGAGTATACACACCCATTTAAAAAATCACAATACATGAGTATACCCACTCATATAAACAATTACATTTAATAAAAAAAACATGGTTATACCCACCCATTTATACATAAAATTTCCATTTAACACATCACATGGGTATACCCACCCGTTAATCATAAAAATCCATTTATTCAATCTAAAGAAAACCAATTAGTATAACCACTCATTTAACAAAAATAAGATTTAGAATTTAAATTTGTTAGGTAAGGAATATTTCATATAACTCAAGGAAAGGAGGAAGAACGTCTCTTGAGAATGTAGATCAACCTCATTAAATTACAACTGGGATTCCTTAAACTAGGAAAACATGAAATCACAGCCCTTGGGTGGTTTATCAAGGGTCAAAACCAAATCAATGGCATGGTGCACCCCTTGGGTGGCCTCCAGTTTTGGATACAACCACTAATGCATCTCAGGAAACCTATATTTATCCCTAATAGTTCATACTGCATCTATTTCAAATTTAAATATCAAAATTGTGTCCACATCAAAAATTATAATGGGTAAAAACGGACAATGGATCAATATATCCTCAAAATCTAAAATAAAATTATAAATCACCTACTTAGATCGGTTATAGAGTTCTCACTCAACATCAAGATCTGATTCACCATGGTATAGGAGAACTCTGAATAACATATGGAGAATGAGAAAATTAGGGCATATGGGAGTATACCCAAATAGTGCAGTTGTTGTTCTGAATCATTATAAATGACTAAAAATGAAAAAAAATCATACTAGCATAGATCCAATGATATTGATAGTTAAAGAAACGATTTTAGGATATGTAACCAAGAGAAAATCCTACCCTTATTTATTATTAGTTTATCCTGTGCATAAAATAGTAGGTTGGGTTCTATTTTCAAAAAAATAATTGACTTGTGCCTCATTTAAAATAACATATTTTGAAAAATCCTTAACATGTAATTTCATTATACAGTGTCTAGATCCCTATTTTCATATTCTAGAATGCAAAAAATACACATCATGAAAGTTACTGGATAGACCATTACATGTCATGTAATTGGATTATACAACATGTATCCCAATTAAACAACATGTAATTTCCCTAAAGCCAGTACATAACCTTTCAGCCTCTTCTTTCCCAAAAACAACCCAACCGTCCCACCGTCTGGATTAGGTTCTAAGAAAAAAAGGGAATTATAACAAGAGTTTAACCAAAAATAAATTATTAGAAACTCAATTAAAACAAGGTATCTTATAATCTACCACCCTTAAATAAATTCTTCTTGGATTTTCACACTCAAGGGTAGTCAAGATTCATTTAAAAAAAATTCTTGCCACTAAGCACGTACATCGACCTACCTCTCCCATGTCTCATCCTATAAATAACTATACTTCCATAACACCCATACTAGATGAACTGAATGACCATGTATAACCTTTTTGATCCTATAAATGATAAGAATCGTATGCTACTAAAAAGATGCATCAAACTATAGATCAACCTCCTTTGGATGAAAAATGTTAGATAGGTCTGAATGATAGCGGTGTAGCTGAGATATGTTGAAGATGTATTGCATGGCTCATTACCTCTTATATAATTGAAAATGATAGGCTACTGAACCAACTATCATATAATCTCTAATGTCCTAACACATCATGGAAAAAGCTTAAAATGTATCCTGATTCTTCGGTGTCCCAGCTTTGGGGAAACATGTAAAAATTCTTGATCCTTGGCCTCGAAATATAGATGTTGTCAGAGGCGATCAATGTAATATTTTTTATGAGACTGTGTTTTATACATCCCCTTCTGAATCAACTAGACCTACTCAGAAGTCTTTTTAATGAGACATGGTTATAGAATATCTTCCTCACCTACCACTAACCAGCATAGGGGTGGTCGACATGGCCTACCATACAAAGCATCATAAGGTGCCATCTCTATCGTCTCTTGACAGTTATTTCTATAGGAGAACTCAACTAGTGGTATATAATTCTAAAAGGAGCCCCAAAAATCCATGACACAAGATCTCAACATGTCCTCAACCACCTATATCATATGCTCTGATTTTTCATTAGTTTAAGGTTAGCATGTTGTTCTCAGAACCACCTCTATACCCAACAACATCTAAAAAATATACCATAAATGAGACATAATTTGGGAATCCCTATCAGTGATGATAATGTGTAGGACCCCATTAAGTCCTACTATCTCACAAATATATAACATCCCATGATCATAATCCCTGAAGGTCTCCTATATTGGTAAATAATGAGCAACCATCATGAGCCTATCAATAACAAACCATACCAGATCATTACCTTAAGGGATCCTTGGTAACCTAGTTACAAAATCCATTGCGACATCATCCTATTTCCACCCTAGAAAAGAAAACTACTATAAAATCATAGATGGTCACTGATATTCCACCTTCACCTTTTGATAGGTAGAACACTTCACAATAAAGTTATCTACCTACATTTTCATACCTGACCACCAGTACTAACAGCTCAGTTCACGATACATCTTGGTGAATACAATATGCACTGTCCAAGATGAATCATGAAATTCCCCCTTCAAATCCACACATATATCCACTAGAATATAAATGTTTCCATGGATATATAGAATATCAACCGCACATATTGTACAATAAGGAGGTGGATCCTCATAATCCACACACTCCTATTGGACTAGGGATTATGAATCCAATAGATACCTCATTATTACTCTATCTAGTAGGGTACAGGTCACAGAAAAGGATGATAGATATGTCTATTCTTGTGTATTATGCACCTCCAAAATAATTTCAGTGATCAATTCCCTAAGATGCCACTCTCTACTGGCTAGTTTCACTACATGTACTTAACTCCTCCTGCATTGTGCATCGACCACTACATTTCAATTACCAGTGATGTAGGCAATATAAAATTCAAAGGACTATATGTACTCCACCGAAATTCGCTACCTTAGATTAAGATCATACTATTTAAAAATACACAAGATGGTTTTTTGGTTAGTGTATACCACAAAATGTTCTCCCAGTAAATATTGCCTCCAATCATCCAATACATGAACAACCACAAATAACTTGACATCTTGCATCGGGTAATTCCTCAAATGTGGCGTCAACTGCTGAGACCCATACAATATGATTCTATCTAATAGTGTTATCACTACTCCATGTATGATAACTGATGCTTCATAATATACGGTGTATCTTCTTCCATGCTTTGGTATTATTTGGACTGGTGCAAATTTCCAACTTCCTTTCATCTCTTGAATGGCTATCTCACAAGAATACGACCAAAAAAACTTCACACCCCTCTTAGTAAAGCCCGTCAAAGGAACTTATAAGAATGAGAAGACTTGTATGATATTATTGTAGTAACTGGAAATCCCCATGAAATTTTGTATATAAAATACATTCTTGGGTTGTTCCTGGGAAAATATGAGTATCACATTCTCTTGGTCCATAAACACTCTTATATATGAGATGGTGTGACCTAGGATGCAAATCATATCCATCTTAATGTGGAACTTTTTTATCTTAACATTATACTGATGATCTATCAGTGTATTCAAAATGATATCAATATGGTTCGCATGATCATTATGATTCTGATAATACACCAATATATCATCCGTGAAAACCACCAAAAAAGAGTCCAAGTTAGGATGGAACACTCTGATCATCGAATCCATGAAAACTACTTGCATATTTATGAGACTGAACAACATGACCATATACTTATATAGACCACAACTTCTACTAAATCATGTATAAGGTGTTTCTACATGTTGAACAACGAATTGGGGATATCTTGACCTCAGGTTGATTTTTGAGAACACACAGGTTACTCAAAGATGATCACATAGGTCATCTATCCATGTAAAAGGATATTGGTTTTTAACATTTTTCTAATTAAACTTCTGATAGTCCAAAAATTGACTAAGGGTATCTATCTAACTTTTTCACAAAAAGGATCGGAGAATCCTTTGGAGAAGTATCGGGTTGAATAAACCGATTCAACTCCAAATCCTCTAGCTGCCTCTTGGGGTCCTAAAATTTATTTGTAGCCATCTTATATATATTAATGGACATTGGTACAGCTCTTGGCAGAATATTGGTGGAGAAATCAGCCTCTATCTCTAGAGGTAAACCAAAAAAATCATCTAGGAGCAAGTACCTAAAGGACTCAACCAAAGGAGGAAAGTCTTCCTCACTCACTCACAGATCGTCTCGAAAATGACTAGCGATGTGGTTTGTCATTCCGCCCAGCCTAAGATGCTCGAGTCCATTTCTGATCACCTGGACATTTCATTCACCCTTATGAGTAAACACGTCAACCTCTATTAATGTAAAGGTCACCCCCATTAGCAATACCATACTGAGGATGAAAAAAACTATTTCAACGTGAGGACATAAATATCCTAGATGAATTCCACCCACCAACCTTAAGGGGGGACTCTCTACACTAGATAATGTCACTAGTTCTGATTCCCAATGTCATTTATAATGTCATAATGGCCTCAAAATATATCACAACAAGCCCAAGCCTTTTCACAATTGGTGCATATATAAAACTATGTGATGAACTTATATCAAAGAGAGTATATTCAATGGTAGAGGTTACTAAGATTGTACCACTCACTTTAGATGGTCCAACACCCTAATCAGTTGGGGTAGGCTATACAGAAATGAACTGGCCTACAGTATGACCCGATGACACAACCTCACTACCCTGAGTAGGGAAACTCAAATGTCTAGGTGTAACTAGTATCTAGATGCCTCTTCCACGACCACCATTAACTCTCCCTCACTATACATTACTGCTCTAACTCCCTATCTAAAACATATCTGACTAATCTACACATGAACCTGCTGTTAGGGTTGACCCCCTACCACCAACATCTGGAGGTAAGGTCCAGAAAAAACACTACACCTGACCCATCCTACCGCAAGGTTGGAACTCAATTAGGTTGTGATCACATTGATTCTTAATGTGGACTCATGTACCACACTAGTGACAAAACACAAAGTTTCTATCCCTGAAATCCTAACTAGAACACATACCATAGAAATACTCTATATAGTGATTCCTTCCGAAAGATGTCGATCCACTAGGTCAAGAAACAACACTTCCCTCCTCTATGCCCCTATTTTATCTTAGGGTTTTCTCTATAATTTGTTCCCAATTTACAATATCAGTGATATAAGTCATTATAAACACATTGAACTATGATGTAATAGGAATTTAGCGACCTTCCATGAAGCATATCTCCCTAGATATCTCATTATCAAGGTACATCGGTGCAAAACACTACAACACTATAAAGCGTGTTCCGTACTCTATAACCCTCATCACGAACTTATCTGGATGCATGGACTCACTAGCCATCTATTCCTATAGAATCTTAAGTTAAAATTAGTCGTATAAGTGGGTCAATAAGGAAGTTTAATACATATCACACATCCTATCAGCCTGGTTCGGACGATCAAACTAGCGCTTTACTAAGCCACATAGCATATAAGTTGTGATCATGACCCACCACTAGGGAGGAGTCTCCAAATTCATGATGATAGATAACATGGTCTCAAGCCACAACTCAGCAGCCTATGGATCTCCATCCCCAAAAAAACATAGGAGGTCGTTGCTGCTCGAAAACATGCACCACCTAATCCATAGCCATGGAAGAATGCGGTTCTCTCTAGAAAGTTTTCATAAATCGAAAGAACCCCTCATAGAAATGTGCCTCATCACCAGTTTTCAAAATAGAATATATTCCCATATATGGAACTTAAAGAGGATCAACTAGTATCCCATGGACCACTATCTTTGAAGTGTGGTCATTACCACCCTCCTAGAATACCACTAGAGGTCATCATGGTGGAATGTATCTACAATGTCAAACTCATTCCTCATAAATAATGACATTAAAGTGTCACATCTCAAAATTTTAGGATATGTCAAAACCTTCTAAAATGAGGTCATAATCCCTAACTTGCTTATATAGTCAGGGTTATATAATGAACAGTCATCATACCACTAGAAACAATGCCTCTTTCCTAATCAATAGTTGGGTCTTTATAAAGTATATATTTTCCAATTCATTTTCATTTTCATTTAAATGTTATTTGTTCAAATAATTTAGCCGATGGGCCACAAAGTTCCAATACACGAGGCCCCATAACACCTAATTATCCAAAATATGATGCCCATATAATCCATACACCCAAAACTCACATTGAAAATTGGATTTAATAAGGTTTTCCATTTCCATTTCCTAAGGTCTCATACACCTTATGAATTGAATGAAGACGTAACTTCACAATCCACTACACAAAGTCTATCACACCAGAAGGCACATCTATCACAACACCTATAACAACAATATGTGTTGGGTAATGAATCCTAAATGGCATAAAATAATGCATGAAATGTGATTTTTAACAAGTTCTTATATGATGTTGAGATGGAATACCCTCATCTCATCAGGTTGAAACAAAATAATAACCACCATAATATCAATAGAAACAACATAAATCATGTATGTCACCCAATGGTGAAATAAAATCAATTGTAATAGTCAAAAAAAAATTCATTTAAGGGTAATTTTTATTTTCCTTGTACATGGGATAGCTACACTTAAGAACAACACATTACCATATTCCATTTCCTTTCCATCGCTATCTGTTGTCTCCAAATAGTAAATCAAACCACAAAAGAAAATCCTTGGATACCACATTGTAACATCCCAAACTTGGATTCCACTCAACAGTTTCCTGAGCCCGATATACTATAAGGCCTCAAGTGCATCTCCCCAAATGATATAGGCTACTGATTAAGATTTAGGGCCTAAGTTAGTCAGTGGGGAAAGTATTCCCTCATTAATATAGTATATTATAATGTAGCTGAACACATTCAATAGAAGAAGAGAATAAATATGCATACAACTGAAAAGTAAGACAAGGAAAAAACATTTAAAATTTAGTAATGTCACATATACAATGATGTGGATGATACATGCATCTAGAAAGTAGCCAAAATAGTACATGGAAATATAATATAACAAAAGTAAAAAAAATTCTAAAATACAAAAAAGATATCCTAATAGCATCAAAAGTATCATCTTGGTCCTATACTCCCCTGATCTAAAGTAATAATAGACAACCTATTCTAGGGTGATTTCCCCTACCATCACCTACAAACATATAATATGTTTGTGTCCACATGGAGGCCTAAACAGGGTCTGAGATAAACATCCTAGTATGATTCCACCCAATGATCTATACAGTTCAAAGTAGTACAAAGTAATAAACTAAACAAGTGTAAGTAAGAAATAATGTAATTGTAAATTATCAAGGCATTTGTCTACCACAAAAATCAATACCAAACATCCCATTAAGTCTACATGCAATAGGGTTCAACTCATAACAAGGTAGTTAGTAGAAATTAAAAAATCAACATGACCTCACCATACAACTGCCCATATTATATCGACACAACCTTATCGTATAAAGAGTCTATATCAAAAACCCATGACCTTATTGTACTACCAATGTCATATATCACACGACCATGCCATATCATAAAGTGTATCACAAATTCCACGACCTTACTGTATAATGAACTATAGATAGTGAAGGACTAGATCCACGGTGTCAATGACCAAGGCTTCCTCATTTAATCCCAAGAGAATCTTGATGGAGACTCGATATAGGCACTGGTTAAAGTCCTAGGATCATGTGTACTAATATGTCCTATATGAGTCCAAGAGAGAAAGATACAAGGGGTTCCAAGGCCTAAGTAATCCCACTAAATCAAGACCCTAGGAGCATACTCTATCCAATGAATCCATGATTGCATTTCAGATCCATGCAGAGTTATTCATGGAATCATTACAAATATAAATCCATTTCATATCATAAAAAATCCAAATCTATTCAATGAGTTTACCCACTCTTTTAAATAATCACATTTCAAGTGTATATACACTCATACTAACAATTAAATTTAATAAAAATACATGGGTTTACCAACCCACTTATCAAAAATAGCCATTTAACAAATCAAATTTGTATACCCACCCATTAATCATGAAAATAAATTTAATAAATATAATGAAACCCAACAAGTATACCAACTCATTTAAAAAAATCCCATTTAAGAATTTAAGCATGTTAGTCATTTCATATTTCTGATAACTCATGGAAAGGAAGTAGAAAATATCCTATGCATGTAAACACAACCTCATTAAATTATAACTAGGCCTCCTAAAAATAGGAAAAATAGAAAACACACCACTTGGTCGGTTTATCAAAGGTCAAAACCAAATAAAAGGAATGACACAACACTTGGGAGGCCTTCGATTTGGTAAAAAACCACCATCACTTTTCAAGGAACGTAAGGGAATCCAAAACAGGTCATACTCTATATATTTCATATCAAAATATCAAAACCCATCCCCCCCCAAAAATTATGTTGGACAAAAAAAAGGATGATATCTATATTAATCATAAAAATCTAAACGAAAAGCAAATACCAACAACCTTATCTCAGTAGTAGAGTGCTCGTCCAGTATCAAGTCTTGATTCACCTCCATTTAAGAGAAATCAAGAGAATGGATGAAGAACGAGAAATTAGGGCATATGAGCCTAAACCCAAACATAACAGTCATTGTTCCGAAGAATCATAAATGAATAAAAATGAATCCTGATATTACTGAAATGTTTCTAAGGATACCAATAAAAAAATAAACAGAGTCAGAATATGCAATAGTGAGCAATGTATACCCTTTGACAATATCAGTTTCATTTGTTCATAAAATATGGGTGATGGTTTAAAAAAAAAATAATATCCCACTTCCGCATTTTAATAAAAATATCGTCATGAAATTACACAACGTGTAATTTGATTACATGACATTTAATACCCTATTATCCCTTTCTATAAAAGAAAACAAAGATGTTGTGAAAGGTCCTAGCCAGATCCTTACACATTGTGAAATTTTATTACATGGAATGTATCCCATTTACTCATCATGTAATTGGTTTTTATCTATTACACATCCTTCTCACCTCTTCTTTCCCAAAAAACAACCCAATCGGCCCACAGTTTGGATTAGGGTCTCATCCCAAAAGGAATGTTTAACAAGCGTTTGACCAGAATGAAAAGATATTTAACTCAAGGAAAAATCAAGATCATACATATAATATAATTATTGTGTCATTATTATTTCATATATATAATATAATTTTACTAAAAACACTCTTAATTCATTCCATGTAGTTTGTGAACGAATCACATCACTTTAAGTGATGGTAGTCCACACTTCCTCAAACTAAATTGTCATATTTAAATAAAATGAAAAGTATAAAGAAATGTGTTGTAAAATAATTACAGAAGCATAATGAAATATTATATATCATATATAAATATATAAATATAGTTTCAATCATAATTCACAACCATGAATGGTGGTAAATGAAAAATGAACAATCATCAATTCTTAAGGAAGTAATTCATCATAAACATAAAGAATATGCTTGTTACCCATTATATGAAATTGTGTTTGAGTGTAGGTATAAACCATTGAATAAAAAAATACCAGTATGTTGAGTATAATTTTTTTTATATTTAATAATGTAATAATGTGTTTTTAAGGGATGTATAAGGAAAATAAATTAAATGATCTTAAGGGGGGTCTTACCTCTTAATAGGGTAAATCCATTTGGTTTTCCCCAATGGGTTTTCTTGGATGTATTTTTAACAAAATTAGATATTCATGGAGTAATGTAGGTTTTTTGTAAAGTGAATTAATATGATCTTGGTCAACCAAATGTGATTTTACAGTTGTGAAGAATAGTTACACGTGAAGGCCATTTATACAGAAGGGAAAACAGAATTGGAATTTTTTAAAACAAGTTAGGTTTACCAACGTTTTTACATAATTAAAGTAATAAAAAACAAAAAAAATAAATAATTAAATGATTATAGACGAAATATGTCCATTAAATGGGTGTTTTAAAATCTACTAGCTCATTTAGTCCCTTAATATTGCTGTTTATTCCCTTTTTAAGATTAAATTTACCGTATTCATTTTTATTAATTGTAATTTCATTCACTATTTTTTTAAAAAAAATTAAGTTTATATTATTTGAAAATAAAATATTATATTGATTAAAATTATGTATTTCCAATTTTCAAAATTTAAATAACATAACTAGGAAAATGAAGTGTAATTATAATCCCACAGATGTGACGAAAAATCAGTATTTTTAATGTAAAATATGTTCAAAAGATCAATATGAGTTTATATATAATTTCTATATAACAATGATAATAATGATTATTTTTGGGAAAATATATGTATAATTTATTAAAAATTACTTTTGAAACCAATTTAAAATATATTTTATCATTAATAATTATGTAAATGAAATGGTGGTTTTACCTAAAATGTAGTATTTTCACTTTTTGTACAAAATGATGTTTCTATGAATAATGAAAAAAAATTCATCCTATGATAATTTATATATTATAAAACCAAAAAAATTGTTTATTTTTAAAAATACAATTCCTAAAAACATAAAAATGTAGTTTTAAAATTGATTTTCCATTAAAAGATGGTAAAACTCAGTCTTGCATGTAACTCAAGCTAAGTCACTATTTCACGTGCCGAAAGATAATATAACTGTTACATGTGGGGAAAATAAATATTTTTTTCTTATAAATCGATGATTTCTTATTAAAATTGTATTCATATATAGAAAAAACTATATAAATTATTTTGTGAAATGAAATATAGGAGAAAGATTAATTTAATTTGAAAAACAATCACAAAATATCAGGATGTTAAGTTTAGTGTCTTGGTAAAATAAAAAATATACATAAAATTTAGATAAAAAACATAAAAAATATGTTATTTATTCACCTCTATAATCTTATTGTCCCAAAATTACTCCTTTTTATATGTAATCACCTGAGGATATACATCAAACAAAGTGGTGATCTAAAACCCAAGTAGGAGGACAGATAGGAACATGAATCCATATAATATATGGGAGAATAATAATACTCATCATAAAATAATTATGGGATAATCATCATAATCATTATATGCGGAATTATATAATTTCATTGAATGTGGTAATGAACAAAAATGTAGCATCACATCTTAGTGGTCAAATACCACTTGTGCATCATCATAACATAATCATTGTGAAAACACATATCATCATATTAATTCATATTTAAACTTATATCATGAGATACATGAATTTACCTAATTAATTGGGGTGATATATAATTCTAGGCACACCCATCACATCATAATATTTATGAAAATTAAGAATTCCACATGAAACGTATAACAATATTTTCTAAACAATAACCCATGGAAAGAAAATATGTTACATGAGAATTTCATATATAATAATTTCTTGAGTAATCATTTGGATTCCCAAAATAAAAATGGAATAACATACATGGTTCAATTATCATCAATATTGAGTGATGAAGAAACGATCATAAGGGAAGTAGAAGATGTATATTTTAGATAAAATATTTCTTTTGGAAAAATCATTTCATATATCAAAAAATATGATTAGAATTATTTATATATTATAAATTAATATTTAAGAAAAAAGAAATTATATATTAGAAACATTAAATTCACATCCATAATGATATTTACCATGAAAGTGGAATAACCTAATGAAATGTAATTGGGTTTGAGAACCCCCTTACCTAATGTCTACATTCTTTCTTCACATTAATATCCTAGATAAAAAATATTGAATCATTAATTAATTAATAAATAACCAATTATAAATTTATTTGATTAATTATAATAATTTTAAGTTCATTTATGGTCATTTTTAGGAGTTAAAGGTTTAGATTTCAACATTTAGAGAGTGTTCATTTTCTTGGTTTTCATGATCGATTCACATGCTTACATGTATGGAAAATCATGTATAGTAGAAATAGATATCCATAATTGAAATTATATTTTTTAATGAACATATATACTATTAATAATCTTATATATCATATTTATATATGGAATTAGGTTGAATTATTAGATAAATTGTTATTTAAAATGGTTTAATTTATTTGGCATATTTTATGACCTTCAATAACTCATATCATTATATTCAATATGTTGTTTATATATTTCCTATATATAGTTATATAATTTATAATATTTATAATAAAAACTCATTTAATAATAATTATTGTTTTATTAATATCCTTTAAGGAGGTAAAATAAATTAAAAATGCATCGTCCACAACGGTGATAAATCGATATATCAAGAATGATGATTTAATTTTTAGAATAGAAGGGATAGTATAATATGTTTTATAATGAATTATTATTGTGAAATAATAAAATTAAAATATATATAATACACTAGAGTTATAATTCCACTTGTATAAGGGTATCTGAGGATATACTAAGAAAAGAAAAGAAAAGAAAAGAAAATAAAATAAAAATGAAAATAAAATAAAATAAATGAGGATTGTACCTCTTGAATTGTCCTTCTTGAGAACCTCCATAAGAAAATTGATTTTTAAGTTTTATTGAGAAAAAAAGATATTGGAAATGGGGAGAGTCTTTTGGAAGAGGGTTGTGAATAATCTGGATAAGTATCAAGGCTTTTGAGGTGTGAGGAGAAGAGGTGGTGAGAGGTGGTATTTATAGGGGAGGAGAAGAGTATTTTTTTGATTATTATAATCATTATTTTATTATTTTAGATCAATACTATCAATGTTTTTATCCTTAACACAAAATATTTTAAATAATGATTTAGAGTTTGATATTACAGGCTTATATCATCCACACATCATCTATGAATCAGTAATTCATGTAATTCCCAAATAACTTAAATTATCATATATCACTATTCACCAAGAATTTAACATTTTTAGAAAAATCAATAATATTAACCCTAACCATTTTTCTTTGTGTATAATTAAAAAACAAACTCAATTTAATTATAATAATTTTTTAAATATGAAAATTTTAAATTTTAATTAAAACAAACAGTTATTTGAAAAATACGAGTTTTAAAATTATAACTAATTTTATGGCACCGTGATAAATTACTTAAGGTATCATAAAAATATATTATAATAATAAGAAAACAGAATTTAAATTTATGAATACATTTTATGAAAATACATTTTATTTTAATTAAATATATTATATATATACTTTTAAATATTTTTTTATTTTATAAAAATATCAAATCTTTATTTGTCATTTTTAAAACATTTTTTTCTTATATTATGATATATTTATAATATTTTTTTAGTTTATAAGATGAATAAGTTTTATTTATAATTTTATAGGGGATTTTACTATTCTTTTGGCCAGATTACTATTCATAATGGTCACATTACTATTCCAAATGTCAAGTTATTATTCTATCAGTATAGGTTCATTAACTTCTGTAAATACCACTTATTTCATTAATTAATTATTTATAATATTTTTATTGTGTTCTCAAAGTGATTTAATGTGATTTTTTCAATATCAAATAATTATTATAAGGGTGTTCCCATTTATAAAATTCTGGGTTTTTACATGAAACTCAGTTACTGTTGTAGTACTATTCAATGGAGGTCCCTTTGGAAAAAAATGGGATCTTGGTCCAAGTATTAGGGATTTTATTCCCATGGGCCTTAGATCCGTTTTTATGGAAAACTAGTACTTTGGATGTTGGGATATGAAATGGGACTCCCTCTACCCAAATTGAAACTATTATTTTCATTAATAATAAATTAAATCATTTCCCAGAAAATGTTTTTTTTAAATATCTATATATAAAGAAATCACATACTATATTCTACTAAAAATTCATATACCTTCATATAATTATATTTAAATCCCCTATCTAAGAAAAAAAAATTACCTATCTGTAAAAACAATATCGAAATTTTTGACTTGTAGAACTTTATATCTCTCTATCTTTTAAAACCTACCTTTATCAAAAACTTTATATGACCTTGTCTCCATATATCTTCTTAATATTTATCCATAAATGACATATATATTCTATATTCAAGAGATATTTATATTTTCTATATAATTGTAATGAATCATATTTAGATTCATAGACTTATCTATTTGGTGAACAACTTGGATTTCCTCCATCCGATATCATAGACAAGTTTTCCTCAATGCGGTATATATTTCAACTTGATGTATTTTACACTATATAGACTTCATAACTTAAAACATCATAATATTATAAAAATTTCTCACATTATAATAATTTTTTATGTATTAATAGTATTTTTCATAATAATAATGTATGGTGCATAAGTATATTGTTACTCATCCTATGTATAGTTGAAAATATATATAACAATATTCATACAACTCCTTATTTGAAAAATATATCACAAACATTTTATACATCCATTCAATAAAATACTTTTTTTTATTTAGTAACACATACATGATTTCCTGTGGAAGAAACTTAATCATTGTAAATCAACCATTGACTTCTCTATATTTTTATAAACACATTCAAACTTATCATGAATCATGAGTATCTTCATAATTTTACAAACATGAAAATTAATAAATCATCATATGAATTTAAAATTAAAACTTATTAAACAACACAATGAATGTATCTTACATTAATCCTACAATATTATTTCTCATAAACATCTCTAATATTATTATATAAATATATATATAAATATTTTTAAAAAACACAACCAAAACACTTTGGAAGAACAAATGTCATCTGTGCATGCATAAATTTTAGGTAGATAAAAATGTTGGTTGGGGTATATTATAGAGACCCAATCCATAGGCACACTTTATTTCATGAATTATTAAATAACTAAAAACAACAAAATACAATAATCTATATGTCCTTTTCATTGGATGATTAGATATATAAATACGAAATCTTAAACAAATAAAAACAACTATATTCTAAACTCAATGTAGTTCTCCTAACTCATGTAGATCTAATAATATTGCATATGTACCCTCAGGAAAATAAAAAAAAAGGTAAACGGTGAAATAGATATACTAGTATGGTAATATTCACCGAAAAAACAAATCATAAGTGATTAAATAGGCATAACCAGATATCATAATGTGAAAGATCATAAGAATCAAAACATGGAATCAGGAAATGAAAGCATTAGGGAATAGAATCATATGCATGTGGAAACATTATAAAAGTATGAAATTATAAGAATACAACAAGGATAACAACCATTAATACATAATATATTGTAACCTATATCTGGAGAATTAGATTCTCAATATAACTACCATCACAAAATATTCTTATTAAGAAAACCTCCCATGCACTATATGTAGTGCTCCACGGATAACCACTCATGAACCACACATGGAAACTCCTCTAGCATAAAAATTACAAAATTCATTGATTATATATAATAAATTATCACATAAAAAATAAATATAACATTTATAATAACATATAAAATAATTTTTTTCACACCTTGTGATTTTATAAAATAAATTTACGAATAAATTTAATTTTTGCGATAAATTTTATTACACAAGATACAATGTTTTAATGAATTGCGACAAAACACTAATTATCTTATATAAACAATAACACTATTACCTAGATGGTAAACATGTAAGAATGAGTAGGAATAAAAAAAATTGAATAATAAGTATAATTGTGTTCTATAAATATTACATATTGATAAAAAGTACTCAATTTTTATTAAAGACATTTTATGATTCAAAAATACAATTTTCTAAAAAATATATTTATTGATTTTATGATCAAATTAAAAAGAAATTTTTGAAAATTTTAGATATTTTATTTTATAAAAATAATTATAACTTTTAAAATATAATTTTCAAAAATACCATAGGGTAAATTTTTTATATGTTTCTAAAATAATTAATTTTTAGAGGAATTGAGTAGGAAACTAATTTTTATTGAATACGAAATATTCATTTAGAGAATTTATAAGGATAATTTTTGATAAAAAATTATATAATAGAATACATAGTTCAATAATAAGTTTATAAACCCAATTTAGGCCATTTTAATGAATTTGATATTCTTTTTTATAAAATAAATTTCAATATCTTGAATATTTTCTCTGTGAAGAACTGATTTGTCGTCACATTTGAGTGTTTAATTGTAAATTATATTTTTTGAATTCTATTAATATAACATCAAAAATTTGATCAGAGTTTTTTCATGAACATAATATTTTTTCTATGATATGTTATACTATATTTTTGTTCCAAATAAATAGTAAAAATATTAAAAAAAATCACCACAGTTAAGGATAAGAAAACTTTATAGGGGTTTAAATAATTGGATAAGGGATAAAATAACACAAAAAATGACCAAAAATATTTTATGGAAATATTTTGTCTTTACCACCTCTAATTTTATATAATTTACCATTTTCGATATTTTTGACATGTGAAAAACTAGTTACAGTTTATTTTTTTAAGACATTTGACGTGTATCATATCCGCCACTTGTTAAAGGTCACCCCTATCCTCCCATCCATCCAATGGCCCGATGGCCTTAATTTTTTTATTGATTTTTGATAATCCACCTTTCAAGGGGTGAGGTAGAACCCTTACAAGGCCCGTAAGCGTATGTATTACATAGACCATAGGCCTTAGAGTAATTCATTGCCCGTAGGCTTTAAACATTACATACAACCCAGAATAACTACTTGGAACATCTAATACCCATAATCTTCATCATGAAATCATCTCTCCTAATTCGCATCATTGTTCGGCTAGGATATCCCATGCAGGCACATGCTTGTCCTGATGGCAGGTTCCATACACCCTATCCTCCCTAATTAACATTTCAAAAACACTCTCTTCCAGCCTAGAACAATCAATGTATCCAGATTGATTCCCAATAAAAATTTTATTATACATATCTTTATTAGCAATTCCTTTTTGATGGCTTTTGGTATAAATAATGATTGTTTCTAGGGATAAGAAGTAAAATTCATAATCATATATTTTTTTTTTCATTTATTATTCTAACTCATTGAAAAATGAAAAGATGTGATGATATAATGAATTGAGTATCTAAAATATAATTTATTTTTATTATGTTGATTTTATAACCGATATATATACATATATATATCTGATTCCATCAAATGGTAAATGAAACAGTCACTCATATGTACTGAGGACTACCGCCTCACGAACTTATGTTATTCACTTTATATCACCCCCTCTCATTATTGGATATATTGATCAATTTAATATTTATATAATATATTTTTGATATTATTGAACATATGGAATTATTATATAACAACTAAATTCTTACCTTCCTTTTCATCATAAAACAAAAATGTAGTTTTTTAAAATGATAGACTACTACCCCGCGAACCAATGGGATGTCTTTTCTATTTTTGTTTTTCTTAGATAGTCATTAGGATATATTAAATGAATATATATGATATTTTAAAAATAATAATTCTTAAATAATTTTTATATGACCTATACCATATTACATTCCATTCCATGTGTGATGAAATAGTGTAATTTTTGGGTATGAATGATTATTACTTCATTAAGAGACGTGATTCACTTTTAACTAATACTTTTATTGGAAGGTAATTAGTTTTAATTTAATGAATTTATGGGATATATATGAAATATAAATTATTCTAGGATGGTAATATATAATGTATCCTTATTTCATTTAATAATTCAAGAAAATTGATATAGCATTCATGCATACGTACGACCAACCTTCTCTATGAATAGTCCATTTAGTTCCCAATATCTAAATTATATGGATTAGTATAAATACCTATATAATTATTATATATGTTATTTATATCATGTTTATAAATTTGAATATTATGTGCCCATGATAAAAGTAATAGGAAAAAATCAAACAAATCAAAACAAGCACAAAAAACCAAGCAGTTATTGCCTAAAACGTGATTTTAACATGGAATTGATAATAAATGGGTAATAAAATGTCATAAGAAACTAATATATGATAGTATATATATATATATATTTATTTAAGAGATACAGAATAAATGTATATTTATTATATAGTAGGATTGAATGTGTATAAATGTAGTTTATACCTAAGGTAATGGATTTTTGTCTCAATTTGTCATCATTGGGACATAAAATATGTAATGAACCATGTTTCTTTAATGTGGTATATATAAAAACCATTTGAAATGTTACAAAATTAAACATAATCTATTAATGATATTTAATTTTTATTTTTATTTTATTATTTAATGGTGATAACGATTCATAATTTATCAAAATGGTGTATGGGTTTGACATTATGAACATATTACTCTTCACGATTGTTTATGACTATTCTTTTGATGATGAAATATTTTGAACAATCTCTCAAGAAACAAAAAAATATTTTTATCCTAGGCTTATATAATGAGAATACATGTTTTTCCTTTATTTTCCTTTCTTTATTTAATTATGATTCTAAAATAATGGTTTTAATGAAAACCAACTTTGTTTCTCTCTTCCGTTGAAACCCCATTTTCTCTTCCATAACATTGTTTTATAACAAAATTTTGAAATTTTATTTTGGTTCCTATAAGATTATTTAAAATATTTTTTACCATTATTGGAAAAATTATTAAATATATAAAGTTTATCTCATAGTTGTAAAAACCTGGAAATTGCGTGTAATGTTTTTTAAATACATGGGAATTTCACGAGTCTGTGAAAATTTACGGTGCTTGATTCTGATGTCTGGTGTGCCTGGAATCAATTTCTGATGTTTTTTTCAGGTACGTTCAGTAAACGTACGAGTGGGATTTTATAATATTTAAAACAGTTCTTAGAATTGAAATCTGAGGGCACTGTTGAACTCGCACCGCCTGTATTCTCTTAAGAAGTCTTTCAACTCAACGACAGATGGTCGATAATTAAAATTAGTTTTGGGGTTTTAAAGATTAAATTAAGTAAAAATAACGGCGCCATCCCCAGCTTCTTCATTTTTGACGTCAATGAATCGACGTCCGCCTTTTCGTGACATCATCAATGAACAATGATATGAGGTAGGGGATTTGAGTTTGAATTTCATCCGTTCTACGTCATTCAATCATGGGTAATGTTTTTCCCGAATGATATCACCATAACTTGGAGGGATCGGGCCGCACCAACACGGCATGAACCTCCATCTTCATTTTTCCTCGCTTGTTGATGATGGTGGTGGAACAATGGTGGCCGTGAATGAATCCGACCATGAAGGAAACCAACGGTGGAAGGCTGCCGGGTCACCGGAAAGGCAATACACCGTCATGACGCGCGAAAGAAGGGGCCACGACCAAGCCAGGCTATGTAAGAAGGGCTCTGCGCCATCGTGGTGCCCAGAGGAGGAGAGCCGCGGCCAGGGCGGGCCGCGTCGGAGGAGCAGAGGCGGACGACGTCAAGCCGGCCGCTGTTGGGGCAGAGCGGTTGGCCACTCAACCATCCGGGAGGAGCGGGACCCCACTCAGTCCTGTATGACTTGGACCGGCGCCACATGGTGCCGGTTTGGTCCCCACCGGAACGGCTCTGCTGTTTGGGAATCCAAGGGGCGCCCAACTCCCCCCTGGACGCGGCTAAGGTGGGACCCATATGGAGCCTCCAGCCGCTGGCCAGCCAGGCCCGACCAGGCCACTGGACCGGACTCAACGTCGGTCAGACCCAGCGCGGGCCGAACCCAGTGCGGGCTGGACCCAGCGCGGGCCGGACCCAGTGCGTGCCGGACCCAGCGCGTGCCAGACCCAGCGCGGGCGGGGCCACCCTCCCAAGTCGGACCCCCCCTCAGGCCATGATTCCCCCTCCGACCAGGTCGCCCCCTCGGGACGGGTTGGACCCATGGACCGGGTTGGACACGCAGACCATGTCGGACCCCAGTACGGACCCGTTGACCCGAATACACCTTTTTTCCCATAGCATGGGCTACGGGTGTCTGATCGACAAACTGTCTGCAGCGACAAAAATATTGGACTGAGATGGTTCTTTTCGCATACCCCACATGATATTTGGACACATTTGGTGTACAGTCAGGTTGGTTAGAACCTTAATCCAACTGGGCCCCGAGACAGGAATGACAACTACTCATAGACTAGGCGTCTGATTAACACACCGTCTATTGCGTTGATACCCCTATGACATGGAGGAACTTTAAGACACTAAATCGTAGAACTTTGTGATAGTTGGAGTATTTACTAGTAGCTCATGGAGCAAATCCTTCCTATGATGAGAAAACAGAGTGCGAAGACCTAGTAGTTGGTAGATCTGATGACTGCTTGACCGTTTCGACTCAGAGTGATTCAACTAGCCCAGTGGGGAGAACCTGGTAGTTGGTGGTAGACCCATGATAGAGGAGCGCCTGGTTGTTGGTGGCATACTCGCGATACTCAACAGGAGGACTACCTCTGCAAGCTATTAGGGGGAGCGCCTGGTAGTTGGCGGCAAACCCACATCGAAGGAGTTCCTGGTAGTGGGTAGCAGACCCACGGTACTCGACATGAGGAGTACCTAAATATTACAAGGTTAGTGAGAAGCACCTTGGTGTCGCTACAAGACAAATGTACTCAGTAGAGGAGGAATTCTTCAATAGCCATGGTTTCTATAATGAAAATCCTGGTTTGAGCTGAGTCTATGACTTTTGTGTTTTCCTCATGATTGATATGAGTTACTAAATAACTTAGGTATATGTATGGGAATATACTTATGTAATGTTTATCTATTTATTTCATACATTTTGGTTTATCCTTATTAGATTTTGTGAGACCTTGAGGGTCACGAGATCCCTACTAAGTATCGTTATACTCAGCCATGCATGGGTTTTGCCCGAACCTCGTTCTATTGGTTGCAGACAACGGAAAGCACTGACTGAGGTAGAGGGTAGCAAGACTAGATGGTACCTGGAGGTGGACCAGTTGGTGTGACAGTACACAGAGTAGATGGAAAGACATAGAGTGCTGAAGAGGCCATCCGTACCTACCCTTCAGGTAGGAATCCTCGCGGATGACCCAGTACCTGCTTTACTTTATTTTCATTTGTACTTGTACTTTCCTATTGGGCTTGTATTTCTATCCACTTTTACATTCCAGTACTTCCTTTGTATACAGTTTTACTTAGTGTTTTCTTCCTGTTGTGTATTCTGATATATTTGTTTACAGTTATAAAGGCAATGCCTTCCCAGTTTAGGGACTTATTCCATTGGTGCTAGTCACCAACCCCTGGCATATGGATGGTGGGCTCGGGGTAGTCACGATACAGGCCCCGGGGGACGAGTCGTGACAAATTGGTATTAGAGGATTCATTCCAATGAAGAACTTAGAACTCTGATCTTTATTTTCTTTGAAGGAGTATATTTAAGGGTACTTAGTGTGATTTTCAGTTTATCAGGGAGTCTAGTGTTGGTGCGGGCGGCCGACGTATCCATACACCAGGACCCTGACTTCTGATTTCCGACTCAATGCATGAAAAAACTGATTGCGTGTGTGTTTTCAAATTTTTTTCATTATGTCATCTCAACCAGGCCAGATCACCATGTATAAATCTTTTTCGCATGTCGCATCTATTTCTTCCAGGATTCCTCCCCACAGATGACCAGTTAGAGCCCTGAGATTTGTATGCACTGACAGCCCACCGAGCGATGAGGCCTCAGTGCAGGGCCCTCTTCCAGTTGAGGCACTAGCGGAGGCACCAGCAGTACTACTTCCCATTGGGCCACCGATGCCACTAGCCCTATTAGTAGACATTGCACACCGCTTGAGCACGTTGCACGGGTTCGAGTGCCAGAGGCCACCCAGGTTCTGGGGAGAGGACCCACAGGCAGCTGAGGATTTACTGGAGGCTATGGTGAGAGTCTTTAGTCTAGTAGGGACACCAAAAATCTTCATATTGATCCTTGTTTCCATCCTCCTTCAGGCATCAACAGGGAGATGGTGGAGTCTGATGCTCCAGGTGCATGACGAGACGACCCTACTATGTACAGAATTCGAGAACCTGTTTCGGGCAGAGTTTGTCCCAGCCACCCTTTGAGCAGTGAAGATAAAGGAGCTACTGCATCTATAACAGGGTAGCGTGATGGTGGTTCAGTACTCAAAAAGGTTCACCAACCTCCCGTGGTACTCCACAAATATGGTTCGGGACCCATTCTTGATGGCTCGGACCTTCGAGCAGTGGATCAGGTGAGAGATCAGAGCTCTGATGATCTCACTCAGCATCCTGATGCCAGTAGGGGTGCCAGAGAGAGCCATAATTGTAGAGAGTTTCCCTGTTGAACAGTCTCCAGCAGCGAGACCCACCACTAGCCGTCATGTAGTGGAGTCTTCTGTAGCTGGCATTAGATAGATGTCACAACGGTCCAAGAGGACAAGACCTATAGGTGGTCGACCACATGACTCAGGATTAGTTGTGTGGGGCACCCAAAGTTGAGACAGAGCCAGACATGCTTGGAGAGGACAAAGTTACTCATGCGGCGGGCTTGGTCACATGGCTCATGACTGTCCGACCCGCCACTCTGATGATCAGCAGACAGTTAAGGGACCTCCCTGGCAATGGAAGAGGATCGATCGAGGTGGTCTGCAGGGAGGAGGCAGACATGGCAGAGGATATGGATGTGCAGCTGGTGGTAGAAGACGTTTTGGGGTGTTGCCACCACCACCATCAGGAGGTCCACCCCAACCATAGGGAGTGGGTGGACATGGGAGAGCTCAGCTTTATGTAGTTGAGGTTTACGATCACGGATCTCTGGAGATGATTCTAGGTATGATTTGTGTCTACTCCGCCTTAGATTTAGTTCTTATTGACATAGGTGACAATCACTCTTTCATTGCCACTTCCCTCGTTCAGTGCTCGGATATTCCGATGGAGCCGATGGATCGATCCTTATAACTAGATACTCCAAAGGGAGTAGACTCGATGATTATGCACTGGTGCCAGCAGAGTGAGCTTACTCTATGAGGCGAGATCTTCGGCTGGGATCTCCTAGTAAGAGTGTCGAGACCTTACGACATTATATTGGGTATGGACTGGTTATCTAAAGTCCATGCCCAGTTCGACTTTATTAGGTGAAAAGTGTGGCATGTCCACACGAATGGGACCAGGTTTACGGTCACCGGCGGGAAGGGAACCTTTTCATCACAAAATAGACTTACTCGGAGGAGGGTGAAACCGATCACTCACCAGATGGCTTGCCTTACCCTTGGTGCAGTTGATGTGGAGAGTCCGAGCTATCCTGTAGTGGTGGAATAGTATGTGAATGTTCTCCCTGATGATGTTCCAGGACTATCTCCACTTAAAGTGGTGGACTTCTACATTAACCTATACCCTGGGATAACACCGATATATACTCCATAATATCGGATGGCTCTCGCTGAGCTTCACGAGCTGCAGGTTCAGCTGGAGGTCTTGTAGGAGAAGGGATTCATCTGGCCTAGTGTTTCTCCCTGGGCACCCCGATACTGTTCTCCATGAAGGCGGATGAGAGCTTGAGGCTTTGTGTTGACTATTGTCTCTTGAACCAAGTGACCGTGAAGATCAAGTACCCACTCCCGAGGATTGATGACCTCTTTGATCAGTTGAAGGGAGCATGGTGGTTCTCAAAGATAGATCTCATATCAGGCTATCACCAGCATAGAGTTCGAGAAGAGTATGTGAAGAAGATGGCTTTCAGGTGTCTATACGGACACTAAAAGTTCATGGTTATGCCCTTCGGCATAACCAATGCTCCAGAAGTGTTCATTACTCTCATGAACAGGATATTCTAGCCTTACCTTGATCGCTTTGTTATAGTCTTCATCGATGATAATCTTATCTACTTGACTACTGAGGAGGAGCATGCCTACCATTTGTAGGTAGTACTAGACACACTTTGAGAGAACCAGATTTATGGTAAGCTCTATAAGTGTTAGTTTTTGATTCGAGAGGTTCACTTATTGGGAAACGTCATCTCTAAGGCTGGACATGTAGTGGATCCAGTGAATATTGAGGCGGTACTTGCTTGGGAGCCACCCAGAAGTGTGACAGAGGTACGAAGTTTCTTGGGTTTTGTTGGATATTATCTGAAGTTTGTTCCAGACTTCTCCAAAGATACAGCACCACTATCAGCCTTGACAAGGAAGGGGAAACCCTTCGTGTGGTCAGAGAGATGCTAGAAGAGCTTTCAAGAGCTAAGGTAGATGCTGACTAGTGTCCTCATCTTGAGGCTTCCAATGGAGGGCATAGAGTACGTAGTTTATTGCGACACTTCAGGGATCAGACTTGGGTTTGTCTTGATGCTGGAGCGAGGAGTGATTGCTTATGGTTATCAGCAGTAGAGACAACATGAGCATAACTATGCCACCCATGACATAGAGTTAGCAGCAGTGGTCTTTGCCTTGAAGATGTGGTGGTAATGTCTAATGGGCGAGCATTTTACCATGTACATGGATCACAATAGTCTCAGGAATATCTTATCATAGAAGGACATGAGCATAAGATAGATTTGATGGTTTAAGTTCCTCTAAGACTATTAATTTTAGATAGTTATTACTCTTAGGAAGGGGAATGTTGTTGTGGATGCTCTTAGCATGAGATATGGTATACAGCTGCTAGGAAAAGTGTCAGAGAAGCTGGTTTCTATGTTGATATCTTTTGTAGATAGGGACAGAGCAGCCTATCTATAGTATCTTACAGTCACTCCCATACTTCGTCAGCGAGTTAGGGAGGCACAACATGGGGACCCTGACTGTGAGACACGATGTTCTTAGATATCCACAAGACAGGAACCTGATGGATTATTTGAAGGTGGGGAGCACGTCATCCTCTACAAAGGATGTACCTTAGTACCAGTTTCACTAGAGGAGGAGGTGTTGAGGGAGTTCCACTTTTCCCCTCTAGAGGTACATCCAGGAGTGGCGAACATATACCCGGATCTCATACGATAGCACTGGTGGCCAGGTATGAAGAAGGCGGTAGCAGAGTTTGTCTCACGGTGCCTCACTTTCCAGCATGTGAAGGTAGACCAATATGTACCAGTAGGCATGGTTCAACCTTTAGAGGTCCAAGAGTGGATGTGGGATGGGATATCCATGGGATTAATGACGGGTCATTGACGTACATCCCAGGGTCATGACTCTATTTGGGTGATCGTCGATCGAATCGCCATGTCGGCCCACTTCCTATCGCTCAGAGAGTAGGTTTCAGTAGATAGATTGAGATGCCTCTATGTGCAGGAGGTTGTGCGTTTACATGGTTTACCTTCCTCTATTGTCCCCGATTGTGAGGCATAGTTTACTTTCCTGTTATGGAAGGGGTTGCAGGAGGCTTTCAGAACATAGCTTCACTTGATCACCGCCTTCCATCCTAAGATAGATGGTCAGACTGAGCAGACCATTCAAACCCTCGAGGACATTCTCTGTGCTTGTGTCCATGAATTTGTATTTAGCTGGGAGGATCAATTACCCTTGATGGAGTTTTCCTACAAAAACTATTATCACTCCACCATAGGGATGACACCTTTTGAGGCATTGTATGGGTGACCTTCCAGATCACCTTTGTACAGGAATGACCCAAGGGAGTCAGCACTAGTGGTACCAGAGATGGTACAAGCTACTAAGGAGAAGGTGCAGATTATCTAGGAGCAGATAAAGACTGCACAAAGCTGTCAGAAGTCGTATGCTGACAGGAGACAGAGGCCTCTGGCATTCGAGGATGGAGACCATGTCTTTCTACGAGTCTCACCTCAACGAGGTCTATGGATATTTGGCCAAGGAGGCAAGCTATCTCTGAGATTCATCTGACCTTTCCAGGTCCTCCGCAGAGTAGGCGAGGTAGCTTACCGCTTAGATCTTCCACCTCAGTTGCACCGGGTGCACGGTGTCTTCCACATATCCCAGCTGAGGAGATACTTGCACGACCCTTCTCACATCATCGACCATGAAGATCTGGATGTAGACGATGGAGAGACCTATATATAGGTTCTAGTATAGATTGAGGATCGACTACGTGGATGATTGATACATATAGTGTGCATTCGTTGGATGCACGACAACCTCCAGAAGAGCACATGGGAGCGGGATGCTCAGATGCATGCTGAGTACCCCCATCTGTTCCCATAGATCGAGTTGTAGATTACAAGGATGTAAAGACCTGAGTTGAGGAGAATGTAAAGACCCAAAAATTCCATGGAATTTATTTTTCTTAAATACATTGTAATTTTACGAGTCTACGAAAATTTACGGAGCTTGATTCCGAGGCCCGATTTGCCTGGAATCAATTTCTGTATTTTTGTTCATGTATGTTCAGTAAACGTATGAGCAAGATTTTATAACTTTTGATCCAGTGATTGGAATTGAAATCTAAGGGCATCGTTGAACTCTTAGCGCCAATATTCACTTAAGAAGACTTTCACCTCGATGGCAGATGGCCGAGAATGAACGTTAGTTTCAGGGTATTAATGATTAAATTAAATAAAAATAAAGTGTGTGGCTTATTTTTGTTTGGTGGTTAAATCCACCAAGAGGAGGTTTAGGGTGAGGACCACCACACTTTAACCTCCCATGAGAGGTTATGGTGGTGGGGCCCACTCGAACATAACCTCCCATCAGAAGGATAAATTTTGGTGGGGACCACCTGAGCCATTAACCCCTTTAACTCCCCATTTAAGTGGAGAAGACACTTGACCTTCCCCAATAATTAATTGAGCCAACTCCACCCCATTAATTAAGTGACTTATGTCATTTAATTAAACACCACATTTTGAAATCATGCCAAAAATTAAAATAGACAAATCTATTATTTCACTAGGTGGGATTTATTCTTTTTTTTGGAAGGGAGAGTTGAGGAGCTCTTGGAGATAGAACGCCAAGGAAAGAAGAACTCTCCATCAAGGAACGACCACCGAAGAATGACAGACACCTTCTTCCTTCTACAACCAAATCAAAGTTGGGAGTGCCATCCCTGAATAATGCTGAAGACACCATCCTCGACTTCTTCATTTTCAACATCAAGGAATTGACGTCCACCTTTCCGCCTTTCCATGACCTTGTCAATGAACAAAGATACGAGGTAGGGGATTTGAGTTTGAATTTCATTCATTCAATGTCATTCAATCATGGGTAATGTTTTTTCCGAATGATATAACCATAACGCAGAGGGATCGATCCTCAAAAACACATCACAACCCTCCCCATTCATTTTTCCTCACTTGTTGAAGATGGTGGTAGAACAATGATGGTCGTCAAGGAATATGGTAGCGAAGGATACTGGCGGCGCAAGGCCACCAGGTTTCCAGAAGGGCGCAACACTGTCATGCCGAGCGGAAGAAGAGGTCGTGGCCAGGCCGGGATGTGGAGGAAGGGCACAACATTGTTGCGCCGTGCGGAGGAGGAGATCTGCGGCCAGGGTGGGCCGCGACGGAGGAGAAGATGCGGCCGGCGTCGGGCCGGCTGCCGGCGGTGCGGAGTGGTTGGCCGCCCAACCGATGGGAAGGATCGGGACCCCACTGGGCCCCGCATGACTTGGAATAGAGCCACCTATCATGGTTTGGTCCCCACCCGAATGGATCTTCTATTAAAGAATCTAGGGGGCACGCACCTACACCCTGGATGCGGCTAGGGAGGGCCCTGCATGTTGCCTCCAGCCGCTAGCCAGCTAGGGCCCGCCGGGCCACTTGGCTAGAGCCAGCGTGTGCCGGACCCCACGTGTGCCGGGCCAACCCTTCAGGCCGGGCCTCCCCCTCTGTCTGGGCCACCGCCTCGGGCCGGGCCACCCCCTTGGGCCGGGTCAGACCTGCGGATTGGGTTGGACCCCAGTCTGGACCCGTTGACCTGAATACACCTTTTCACCCATAACATGGGCTACATGTGTCCGATCGATGAACAATCTGTGATGATAGAAATTTTGGAGAGATAAGGTTATTTTGGAATACCCCACTTGAGATTTGGACATATTTGGGGTACAATTGGGTTGGTTTGAACCTAAATCCAACCGTGAACCCGGGACATAAATGAAAATTACTCACAGACCGATCGTCCAATTGACGCGTCGTCTATTGCATTGAGACCCCTATGACATGGCAGACCTTTGAGATACTTTTTCATAGCAATTCACGAAAGTTGGAGTATTTCCCAGAATCTTGTAGAGAGGATTATTCAAGTGAAGAGCAGAAAGTGTGCAGAGACCTAGTAGCTGGTAGACATGACGACTACTTGACCATTTCGAATCAGAGTTAATTGACTGGCCTAGTGGGGAGCGCATAGTAGTTGGAAGCATACCCATTACGGAGGGGCTCCTGGTTGTTGGCAGATGACCCATGGTACATGATAGGAGGAGTATCTCTACAGGCTATTAGGGGATGTGCTTGGTAATTGGCAGTATACCCACAACAGGGGAGCTCCTGATAGATGGAAGAAAATCCACGGTACTTGACAAGAGAAGTACCTGAGCAGTCCATGGTTAGTGAGAAGCACCTTGGTTTCATGATAGGTCCACTGTACTCGACAGAGATGGAGTTCTCTAGTAGCCATGGTTTCAATAATGATAATCTTTGTATGAGTAGAGTCTATAACTTTTGTTTTTTCCTCGTGATTTAGATGGGTTACTAAATAACTTAGGTATATGTATGGGGATATACCTAAGTAATGGTTATCCATTAATTTCATACCTTTTGGTTTATCCTTATTTGATTTGGTGATACCTTGAGGGTCTCAGCGTCCTACTGAGTATCGATATAATCAACCCTTTACGGGCTATGCCCGCACCTCATCGTGTTGGTAACAGACGACAAACAAAACTAACTGAGGTACAAAGTAGCAGGACTGGATGGTACTCAGTGGTGGACCACTCAGTGTGACAGTATACGGAGTAGACGGATGGATGTAGAGTGCTGATGAGGCCATCTGTACCTACCCTTTAGGTAGGAATCCCCGCAGATGACCCATTAGCTGCTTTAATTACTTTTCTGTTGTACTTGTACTTTCTATTGGGCTTTTATTTCCGGCACCTTTTAATTTACAGTAAATCCTTTGTATATAGTTTTACTTAGTCTTTTGCTACCCATTGTGTAATCTGATTTGTTTGTTTAAAGTTATAAAGGCAATTCCTTCCATGTTTTGGGATTTACGCCTTTGGTGCTAGTCACTAACCCCTGGCCTATGGAAGGTGGGCTTGGGGTAGTCATGATACGGGCCCAGGGGGATGGGTCGTGACAATTGTCATTTAAAAAAAAGTGTCATTTTGATTTTATTGAAAATGTGATTGGGATATTATTTAATGTTTATATAATTTCAAACCATTGTGAAAACTAAATGTTTTAAAATTCATTTATAATTTTCAAATGATGATTTCAACGAAAATGTTTTTGAAAATGATTTATTTTTTACGAATGTTATTTTCAAATTTTAATGTATAAATTTTTCTAATGAAATGTCTTAACTTATTTTTAAATCATCCATTATATGTTATTATTATTAGTTTTTAAAAATTGATTTATAATTTTTATTATGAATTATTTGTTTTAAAAATATTATTATGAATTTTTTTTCCACAAGAACCTTTTCAAATGAATTTCTTTAAAAATAATTTTCAATCTATGATTACACCCTTTGATGTAACTTTTGATTTAATAGGGATATGGTCCCAAGATACCATTCTTATTATTTTTAATAATGTTTCATTCTTATCATGAAAATATATTTATGAAAACCATTCATTTTTACATGATTTATGTTATTATGATATGATGAAATTTTTATGAACCCATTTTTTTTCAATAGTATTTATATGATGAATGTTTTATGACCTTATGGCACAAAAATTTATGATTTTTATTATTTTATGAGTGGGAACTATATCTCCAAATAATTAATTATGTATTGATTATTGTATTATGAGCTCAGTGGTACGCTGGAGGTTATCCCAAAATTAAAATAAGGGTGCATTGGAGGTCATCCAAATCCAAATGAAGGTACATGGGTGGTTAACCAAAGCCTAACATGTTACAAATATCTATGGGGATATACTAGAAATAATATTTTATATGATTATTCTTATACCATAAATCCTAGTCTCATGAAAATGATATTCTGTCACAACCCAATTTCTTTGATTCCAATTTGATTCATGTCTTATGAACTACGATGATTTATACCAAGAATCACATTTATGATCTCTTATATATAGGGTATAGTTTCAAATTTTCATCTCATATTATCGTAAGGGTGCATTGGAGGTTATCCAAATACAAATGAAGGTACATGGGTGGTTAACCAAAGTATAACATGTTAAAAATATCCAGGGGGATATACTCGAAATAATATTTTCTCTGATTGTGCTTATAACATAAATCCTTTTCTCATGAAAATGATATTCTGTCACAACTAAATTTCTTTGATTCCAATTTTATTCATGTCTTGTGAACTGTGATGATTTATACCATGAATCACATTTATGATCTCTTATAATTAGGGTATAGTTTCAAATTTTCTTCTCATATTCACGTAACCATATGAACGTGTTATTTTGATATATAACTTGTTTATGAGTGGGATCTATATCTCCATATAATGAATTATGTATTGATTATTGTATTATGAACTCAGTGGTACACTGGAGGTTATCCCAAAATTAACATAAGGGATCATTGGAGGTTATCCAAATCCAAATTAAGTTACATGGGTGGTTAACCAAAGCCTAACATGTTATAAATATCTAGGGGGATATACTTGAAATAATATTTTCTATGATTGTGCTTATACCATTAATACTAGTCTCATGGAAATAATATTCTGTCACAACTCAATTTATTTGATTCCAATTTGATTCATATCTTATGAAATACGATGATTTATACCATGAATCGCATTTATGATCTCTTATATGTAGAGTATTGTTTCAAATTTTCATCTCATATTCTCGTAACCATATGCACATGTTATTTTGATATATCACTTGTTTAACCTTGCTGAGAAGTTAAGAAAACTTTTTCTTTTTTTTTCATTCCCAAAGGGATGAAAAAATGTATTATGTACAATATTTCTATAAAGGTTACTAATTATGAGGAACTTAGTGTGAGATGACACAGCTCACTTATGTAAAATATGATTATGTGTCCATGATTCCAAAGTCAATAGACCTAAATGATTCTTGCACAGATTAAATGTTATGAAATTAATATTCATATGCTAAGTTGTAATATTTATGTTTGAGAATTTTGGGTCTCTATAATTGGTACTAAATAATGGTTTATTAATACCTTTGGAAACTAGGATGATAAAAAAGTAGTGAGAACCATAAAAATAAGTCCAATTATGGGAAAATATCTATGAATTTTGGGGAAGAATAAAGAGAGTGGTTTCCAGGAAACTACAACCCTATCATGATAGTACAAGTAGATGTGGATATGGATCATAGTTACCTAGGGTTAATAACATTGAAAATGTTTCATTGAGCAGGTCTCGATCGTCACTTCTGGCATGTCAACAGGACTTTCTACCCACCTGGTTTAATAATCCCTTCAGATATTCTTTACAAATTAAAAAACTCCATATAACCCATCACTAAATATTTAAATAGTTTAAAACCATTAATTAACTTGGTTAAACCTATTTTCATTCATATTTAAAAGGAGGTTCATGATTAGAAATCATATAAATGTTTTTGGATCATTATGTGGTTTCCCCACAATGATTAGTGTTTCTAACATTATGTTTTCTGAATGTAGTCAATGGATTTACCTTGGAAAACCCATTATAATGTTGAGTGAAATTGGTAATACTATGATTGTATTACTAATAAACCAAATGTTCTGGGAGATGGAATTAAAATATTATTTCATTGATCACAAAAAATTCCCTGGATATGAATCATAATAATATTTCAAATGTGAAAAGAAGTGAAAGATATTCTGTTGAGTTATTCATGTGACAACATCCAACTACTTTTAGTTGTTCTCCAAAACCACTAGTTTCCATGTAATGGATTTATAAAATTGAAATCATATTTTACATACTCCATTGTTCAAACAATGAAAATCTTATGTTAGCCATCATTCATTTGGAAGTAAAAGAGGATCAATAGTGGAGTATTATCAACAATATGAAAAAAAATACATTAAAATGACTCAATAAATTATGATGAGTTTAAGATCTTTTTTTAATAATTATTTCCCTCATATTCATCATAATAAAATGGTAAATGAATTTCTTGAGCTAATGTAGAATTATGAATAATTGGTTGGTACCTATGAGGAAAATATAACAAGAAACATGAGATACAATCCTAGAATTCTCATCCAAGTTGAATGTATGGTTGGTTTATTATTTAGGGGCTTAAAACCAAGTTGAATGGTATTATCTATAAGGGAATTTTGTTTGTATGATAAAATCATTCATTATGAAATCAAGGTGGAAATTTATACTGGAATGAACTCTTAATTTCATGGTTTTGATAAGAAATAAATATTGAATTCAAGTTAAACTCTAAAAATCATGGAGAGAAGAATATGATATTTACTTCATGATTGATGTTTTGAAGGAATCATATATTAAATTGTCTTGAGGGGACAACTAAATGTTTCATTTATGGAATGGAAGTTCATCAAGTGTCTGAATACTGTTGTGATGTAAATAAATTAGATAATTATATAAACAATGAGAAAGGTCCACAAAATGAACCTAACACACTTTAGACTTTCAAATTTAAGGAGTCTGGTCATTAATCTAACATGTTCCCAAATCCAAGGTTTGATGACAATGATAAACTCCATGATGATTGTAACGCCTGGGAAAAAGTAAAAAATCATTCAATCAATATTATATTTTAGGAGTGGAATAATAATGTGGTTCAAGGTACACCTTCCATCCACTCTAGAACTGATAATTTCTTATTTATCACAACATTTACCCACTTTTTGATATCTAATTAATCTGATAAGGGTTTCAAAATACAACCTCAATAATTAGATTTTTAATTACCAGTGAAAACCCAAAATGTTGTGATGATCACATCACATGTATATGATTCTTCTCCATTTTATTTTTATGGGAAGGTCTTTCCTATAAATCATCTAATTATTCCTCTAGTTCAATTTTATTTTGTGATATGAATGGATTTTAATTCTATATATAAAACCATAATCAATTATGAATGAAGTTATGTGACGTTCGATATTTCAAACCAACCTATAATTGTATATCAGTGCTATGATAAAATGAAATTCCAATGGGAATTAAATCTAATATATTTGTTTCAAATCCTATTTAATGGGTGAAATTATGTCAGATAGTTAAGGGGAAATCAAAATTGATGATATTTCTATTTTAGGGGTGTTTTTTTATTTCATTACGGAATATTTTCCTATTATTCCGCATAATTGTAATGTTGAGTTCTCAGTGAATCTCTATAGTGAAACATGCTAAAAAAACATGGATATTACATATTTTAAAACAAATATTCAATACATTACACAAATACATTCATGGGGACCAAAATAGTTTCACTCATTTGGAGACATAAAAGCATAATCATGTTACATGGTGAAAGATATTAAACATATCACATAATGATATTCCCTATTAGTAATAATCCGAATTATACGCTACTGAAAACCATAATTCAATACCCAGGGAATGTAATATGAATAAATTCTAATATCAAATACTAAATAAGGGTATACTAAGAATATATTTAATCATAATCCTGAGCATAGGTCTCATGAACCCTTCCTCCAGAGATGCCCCTTCTGATCTGGCAATAAAAGATGACAGATAATGACCCTTGAGTCCCACATCCAGTAGACCCCTAGGTGGCGACCATCAGAAAGGGTATATAATCTCATAGAAAGGGAGGCATTACCATTTTAATAATAAAACAATATTAGGAGATAAGATTTTTCATCTGGAAACAACTCCAAGACATGCACACACACACACACACACATGCATATATATATATATAAGAAATCCAAAAACATCCCACACACATGATTATAATATAACTACTAAAAACAATAGTCTCTAAAATAAATACCAAAAAAAAAGCTAAGCAGTGACCCGATAACTGTCCCAAAGTTTGAGCTATTAATGTCCATCACTATCCATATATTCCTCCTTGAATCTGGAATGAAGTTATATATATATATAGTGAGAAAATAAGTATAAAATGTGGGGGAAAACCAAAGTCTCTCATGCACGATTGGAAGAAGCATACTAATGCCCCTATAAGAAAATAGTAGAAACCAACAACACCTAGTAAGGAGTAATAGCCATCCCAACCTCACCAAGGAACACTCACTAAATAAAACATAGTCAAGTAAAGTAATATAATAAGAAAATCAATGTTTTGGTACCCCAAACTACATATAACTGGTTAACTCCTCATACCCTGATGACAGAGGTCTTGGAACATCCACTGTCTTCCACAAGACCCTTGTCAAAACCCACCCACACACACCTGGGCCTTAGATCAGTCCTTCAACCTAGGTATAAAAATCTCCCCACATCCTGCCCGAACAAACCTAGGCCACATAAATACCACAACCTGCCCGTAGACAATTGGGTCATAACCATACCACATCCCACCCATATACACATGGGCCACAACCATACCTCATCGCTAAGACACCTTAGAATCCCACCACATGTCATCCCATAGACACCTAGGAAAACACACATTTCCCTCAGACACATGGGCCTCACAACTGCACCACAACATACCCGATGAATATTTCGATACCAATGCCTAGAAGGGGGAGTAGGGAGACCCAATAACCAGCCATCCATCCTCCAGAAAAAATATTGGGAAATGTCACACTGCCTTGTAGCAATGGGGGTGTTCAGAACATAGTGCTCAAATAGGGTGGGGTGCATGTAGAAAACATAAGAAAAATACTAGTATATATATTTAGTATCAAAAACTGAATCCCAACCTATGAATTCTTTCCAAATAAACAACCAACCCACAAAACCGCTTTTTCTACTACCTCTAAATGTACAACCACACAAGAATCCACAATTCAATTTGTAACCCCATCCAACTCATTTAACCAAATACAATTCTTTATAAAGAAAACCCATTTATTAATTCCATCCCTACATAGGAAACTACCTACCACATCATGCAATAAGACACACATCATAAACCATGTAGTGTAAAAAGAACCACAGTGAAGCAACACACATCATAGTTCGACTTGGTTTAACTGTCATACCAACCACTTCCATCATAATGCTTCAATGTTATTCCTCCCAATCCATCCTCTCATTAAGAAAACCCCTAACTAATAGTCAAACTCTGCAACACATATCATCACAACCAAACCTGATAGCCCCTCTATATAAAACACCACACATCACACCCAACAACATAAATAGAGATCAACTTGAACCTATAACACCACTGCTCAGACACTACCCATCCATTCCACAAGAAATCAATTTCTCAACCTAATATTCTATTACACCACCTATACCACTCTACATTATAGCCATTCCATCAAACCCATCACCACACAACCACACAAGGTACAAGACCAAAAAAACCACACACATCACAAAACCACACCAAATAAGGTATGGAATATTCTTATTTAGAAAATACTCATTCTTTAATTTCACTTTGATAATTCAGGGGTTATCCCAGAGGAAGTTCAATCCTGAGGAATATTTTTATTTAACTGGGTAAAATTGGTTAATCAAATACATATATACATCCGTTCAACATGGGATACAAAAAAATCAATCAGAATTCATCCTGAGTTCACTAACAATGACCACCAACGTCCCTGAATTTAGTAGGAATACAACCCATACAACTCACAATATCAATAAACAATAAATTAGAAGCATGCATCACTTTTTCCTAGCCCCTATTTATCTGTTTAAAGCTAATTCGATTGTCTTTATTAAATTTGGAATCAATTGTCTTCAAAAGTGAAAAATTCTTACACCCACTCCACATGATACACAAATAAGAGGGATGAAGGGATCCATACCTCAAGAAATAGATGATCTGTACCTCCTCCTTCCGCCAAACTGGGGGTGCGCAAGGCTCCCGAAAAATTTGATCTATGGGTGCAATGTAGAATCATGACTCTTCAAGGAAGAGAATTTATGGGGAAACTCAGTATCAAGAGTAATGGGAAACATAGAAGGAATAAATTGTCCCATATTTAGAAAGGTTATACACTAAATCAATGGAAGAAATTGTTTCAAAAGCCATCAACACAGGATTTAGATCAATACTACACATTCTGACTATTAACAGGACTCCCGATCATTATAGATTTAAAAATATATTTTACTTCCTTTTAAATAGCTTCAAAAACCACTTAAATATTGGATTAAACTAATTTTATGTCAAATAAAATGTTAAGTGGGAGAATCTAGAAAAATTGGGAACAAATGGAAATTTTGAAAAACTGTAAAAATGAATCACCAGTAAGTGAGTCATTGGTGTGATCTATTAGTGGTGATTCACCATTATGTGAGTCACTATTTAGTGAGTCAACATTAGTTGAATGACCGTTCAATGACATACCATTCAGTGAGTCACCTTTCCTTGAGTCACTGTTTGGTGATCCACTATTCGGTGAACTACTATTCGGTGAGTCACTATTCAGTGAGCTACCATTCAGTGAGCCACCATTGGACGAATCACTGTTTGAAAAGTCACTGGTGCATCCCACCATTGTGAGCCACCGGTCCCTACAGACTTCTAGTGACCTACCATTCCTGACTCACTATTGGGAATCTGTAGAAACTAGAAAACTCTTGAAATGAGCCACCGTGACCTCTTAGAACACCTAACAACTATATTTTCACAAAGGAATGAACTAGGGAGGTATGGAACATTACATCAGATACCTATCAAACTATTATCACCGTCAATAATTCCAAACCAAACCCAAAAGAAAAAGGGGTACAAACAACAACCCTATAAGATACCTCTTAAGGATCTCGCTATACATAAAATGCCGCTATGACTTCAAAGATCCACAATAAACCACCATATGTTGATCAAAAGTTAGAGGGAAACATAAAAATCCAAGAACAACTACTCCTAAATCTAATACCCCAACTGACTATAATACACACCATGCAATCACTGAAATCCACACCGTCCGAACATATGAATCATTGAATTTCTTCCTCTGTGTCATGATACTATCTATTCTGGGTGGTACTGACTTTCCCACATGTGTCTAATAACATATCAATTAATTACTCATAATTAAGAATATGGTCTTCCCTTTCCAATTTTAGAACTTTATCACACATTATGGAACAAGTAAACAACTCATATCATAACAAAAAATGATCAAGCATTACATTATAAAGTGAAACAAAACAAGGACAAAATCATAACAACTCTGAGTATTGGGAACACATCTGTATCTCTCTATCCCAAGTACCCTTCACTAGGATACCTTGCCTCCACAACACAGGAACAAAGGGAATGGTCATTCCACACAACACCTTCTCCTAATTATCCTTGATATCTATTTGACACTCCACGGATGTCACATGATTTTTGATATCCAACTCTCCCCAATCAATTACATTAGAGGAATCATGAAGATATCAATGAAGCAGAGAGTTATGAAATATGTTGTGACCTTCTCTAACTATTGTCGAAGTTCCAACTGGTATACCACCTTACCACCTCACCCCAAATCCTCAAAGGGTCCGATGAACCTAGTATATAGATTTTTCTCATTTCCAAACCACTACTACCCACTTCAAGGGGAAATATTTATGAACACATGGTCCCCAACCACAAAATCTAATAGATTCCTCCTAAGATCCAAATATTACTTCTTCTAATCGATTGCTACTTTCATCCTCTCACAGACTAGATGATCCTTCTAGGTCATGCTTTTCATGACATCATGACAAAGAGAAGTTGTCTCCCCAACATCTATCTTGCACAAAGGTGAAAAACACATTCTTCTGTATGAATCATAAAACATAGCCATGATAATGGAAGATTGATAGCTATTATTATGGGAATATTCTAAAAAGGAAAATTTTCACATCGAAGATCCACCATGGTCCAATATTCATGTCTGCAACATGTCCTAAAACATTTGAATGGTCTGCTCTATCTGTTTATCTATCTGAGTGTGTAAAGTACTTTTGAGGTTTAACTGAGTGACAAAAGAGAGCTACAAACCCCTCTAGACTCATCTGATAGAATGTGTATCTTGATCAGAAAAAATGAATCTTAGATCTCCATGTAGCTGAATCACCTCATCAATGTACATCCTAGCCAAGGCATCCACTGTGTTCGACTCCTTGATCACTAAGAATTCACCCGATTTGATTAGTTGATCCACTACGTCCTAGATTTCATCACAACCTATTTGATCCCTAGGTAATAATATGAAAAATATCCACTGATATTCCATCCCATTTCAACTCATGGACATATATATGTTGTAATAAACCATCGGGAACATTGTTCTCAGCATCGACCTGTTAGAACACAAAGAACCTCACCACAATATTTGCTGCAACCCATTTCATTCTGGGTCTCCAAAACCGCTTTATCAAGGAATGATACATCATGGAAACTCATGGGTTTACCATTAAAGTTGATTTATGAAACTCATAGTGAAGTCCCTCAAAAATTTACTTCATAACAAACTACATTTTACAAAACAACATCTGATTTTTTTTCAACCTCTGATTATCCTTCTGGTGCACCACTATGGTCAATGCAATTACACATCACATTTGCCTCTGTGTCTCCCCACTAATACTCCTCCACCTACTGCATCAGAGTACACTACACCATTATCTAAAAAAGAAATCAACTTTTGCCATCAATTCTTGTATCTACGTTCAAGAATTCGAAAACCCCCATCACCTTCCAAATGTCCATAGATTCCCATACTACCTAATTCTATGACTTCCTACTAAAATCATCATCCACAAAATTTACATTTTTAAGGTGTAAGAGATTTACCTCTACTATAAAATGTTTACATATCACTATGAAAAGATATACCTTAATATATTATGTTTAATGAAGACCACAAAGTGCTTCCCAATGAGGTAATGTTGCCACTACTTCGATGAGAACACAATTGCTGCTAGCTCCAGGTCATGGGTAGAATAGTTACATTTATGGGGATGTAGCTATGTATACCCATAAGAGGTAGATCCCCACTGCTAAATCTACATGCAGCCAAAGACTATAAGGTAACCATCAAAAAATACATCGAACATCACCCCTTCCTCTGGAAACCAGAGCACCAGATCACTGACCAAATTTCACTTCAGATATCTAAATTCTTCCTAACATTGTTCAATCCACAAAAAACCTGATCATTTTTTGTCAAATCAATCAACAGGGATACAATGTGGGAGAAATTAGGTACAAAACTCTGGTAATATCCTTCCTGACCATGCAAACTGTGAGCCTATGCAACATTATTGGTTTCTACTAAAGAAAAACTACCTCGACCTTTGACGGGTCCACTTCTACACCATGATGTGACACAGCATGTCCAAGAATGAGTACCCCTCCTATCCAAAACATACACATTGATAAATTCCCATAGACCTGATGGAATCTAAGAACCTCCAAGACATTCTTGATATTCTTAGTATTCTCCTCATCTAACATCAAGTAGATTTAGCTGTCATCGATGAATACAACGATGAACTAGTTCAAGAACTCTTGGAAAACGGAGTTCATGGGCCCCATGAACACTATTAGTGTGTTTGTAACACTGAATTAAATAACCATGAAATCAATATGCCCATACATGCACTAGAAATTATTCTTTAGGATATCACCATCCTTCACCATAATACATTGATATCCAGACTGCAGATCGATCATAGAGAACCATATTTCTCCCCTCATCTAGTAAAAAAGATCATCTATCATTGGGAGAGGGTAATTGTTCTTAAATATTACCTGATTCAAACTCTCATAGTTTATGTACAACCATATAACACCATTAAACATTTTTTAAAACAAGATAGGGTCACCCCATGATAAACACTAGGTCAGATAAAACACTTTTTTCATTAGATCATCTATCTGAATCCTTAACTCCTACATCATTAAATGTTATATCTAATAAAGAGCCATTGATATCGGAGAAGCACTAGGTTTTAATTCTATCCAAAAATCAACATCAATTCGAGGGGGTTGAGTCACCAAATACTTAGTAAAAACATCAAAATAACTCCCCAAAAACACTATGAAAATCAGTGTCTGTTACATCCACTGATAGCTGAACCAACAAGAAAAGAAGAGGCTCCACACACCAACTACCCACATGATAGCTCTTCTCACCGATGAACTACACATGTTGGCCATATACATTTGATAAAATGACACTCCTCTTAAAGTAGTCAATAATATCATGCACAGAACATAACCTATTGATGTTAAGGATGATATCATATGGCTACATTTATAGCATGAAAAGGTCCTCACATGACGGATGTGGTCCCATAATCATTCTATATATCTGGAACGCATTAAACAAGATGTTCTGACCTCTAAATGGAATACTGAACACCAGGTTCATGAGAATTATCACTATTTATAGTCCTAGAGAATGAGATTGACCAGGTGAAACGAAGGAGTGCAAAGAACTTGAATCAGACAAAGTGAAAGCAAGAGAATTGATCAATATGATCATACCTAGAATGATCTATGGAACTGTTGGGACATCTGTCTCTTTGGTATACAAATTTCCACACCCATCTCTACTACCCTCTACGAATGACCGCTGCCACGACCATGACTAGGTCGAGGTCACCAAAGAACACCATGAGGTCATACTATACCTTCTCTATCTCCCCTTGGTGGACCGTGAGCCTATTGTACCTCCGGGTAGAACTACCCTACCAGAAACTACTACTGAGGGGAAAAAAGACCTTCCAACATCCACTATACTGAGCTATAATATCCATTAGGAACATACTCTGATGATGACCATGGGTTCCAAAATAGAATCACATTGGTACTAAGTTCAGAAGAAAGGCATGAGGACCTGAAGGTTGAAACATGAAATGATGAGGTCGACTCCTCAATGGAAAAAACCTATAAGGCCCTGGTTCCTGAGACCTATGGATTGTATCCCTTCCCTTAGAATAACTATGATGGATCCCCATTCTTGGTAGGACTCTCCACGAGTGCATCCACTCAACAAACTTTTCCTTCTTTTGGACCTCTAAGTACTTTGGTAAGGTAAATGGAGTAACCGCGTACTAGATAGAAGGATGAAGTGCCGCCTCTAAGAATCACACATGAAACTCCTAATCCAAAAAAATATCATTAGAAAACTGAAGGATATCCTTGAACTTGATCCCCAAATATTATACTGACAAACTCCCCTGTTGGAGGGTGAGTAACTCTTGACTTTTCTCAAACTTCATGGGGGATGAAAGGAATTCCGCACAGAACTCCTTCTTGTAGTCAACCCACAAAACACCCCCTCCTTTCTCTGTCCCTAGTATAGTTTCAACCACTGAAGTGTAGATCCCCGTATCTAGATGACTAGTATAGGAACCCAGTATTCCGTCGAAGTCTAGATCAAACTAATGGTGATAACAAGATCCTCGAGCCAACTCCCCATCTCCATATCTGAAACTCTACCATTGTACATTCCTAGAGCATGCCACTGGAAATAACCTAACATATTCTACCACTGATCATCCTCATATGCTCAATAAACCCTTCTTCGATTGACCGGGTCATCCTGTTGAACATCCACTTCCTACACTACATATGGATGATGACTAGGTTCCATAGGTGAAAATGAAAAAAATGAATTCCTATGCCTTAGTATTATAGAATTTTATTTAAGATTCATTTCAATTCATTAAACTAATTTATTTATCCCTCTTAAATTTCCAAAAAATCCCAAATTTAAATAGAATCACAAGTCATTATGATCCATGCACCTTTCCTAGTGTCTCTACCTTGCAAACAATGTATCCTCACGTGCTCATTCAAGAGTTTTAGAGTCCTTACATCAGATAAAAAGGGGACCTAATCGGTCTTCCCTGGACTATGTCAAATACCAAGGTCACCGAACACTTATTCCCTACCATCTCATGTAATCCTCACAGTTCCTAACTCCAAACTCCATTCTATCTCTCAACCGTCACCTCTAATACCATTCTATCATGACCCCTTCCCTCCAAGGATGCACCTCTTAAGATCTCAATGAAGGATGAGAGATAATGACCCCCCTAGTCCTACCTTTAGTAGACCCCTGGGTGGAGACCAGCACCAATGGTTAGAATCAAACAAAATGTGTGGCATTACTCTTTTAGATGGAAGTAATATTGGGATATAAGATTGTTCATTGCAAAAACAACCAAACACACACACACACACACACATATATATATAATAGAAAACCATCCCATATTCATGTTTAAAATATAACTACTACAAAACAAGAGTCTCTAAAGTAAATACTAAAAACAAGGAAATGCAGTGACATAGAAATCGTCCCAAAGTCTGAGCTAGTAATGCCCAGCACGATCCATGTAGGCCTCTTAGAAACCCAAAAGATGTTTTTTATATGTAGGTTGAGAATAAAAGTTTACTTAGTAGGGAAAAACCGGAGTCTCTTATGCACAAGTAGAAAAATAATACTAATTCCCTAATGAGAAATAAAAATAAACAAACAACACCTAATATGGAATACATTCCATCAGAACCTCACCAAGGAACACTCACTAGATAATGAAAGTCATGTAATGTAATATAATAATCACATTGATGATTTGGTACCATGCACCACTTCTCACTGGTTAAATGCTCAAACCCTTTTTAATAATGTCATGGAGCTTCCACACTCTTCCATAAGCTCCCACGTCACTACTCACCCTGCACACACCTAGGCCTTAGAGCTAGTCCTGTAACATCATCACATGAAGATCACCACATGCCGCACACACACACACCTAGGCCACAACCATACAACATACCACCCCTTAGACACCTGGGCCACAACCATACCACACCCCACTCATAAAACCTAGGGCCAGAACCATACCTCATCCCAAAGACACTTGGTAAGCACACCAAATTTCATCCCATAGACACTTGGGAAATAATTCCTCACCCACAAACACTCTGGCCTCACAACCGCAAAACAATATTATTGAAGAATAATTGGAGATTAATTTCTAGAAGAGAAAATAGGGAAGAGCCAATAACCATCCATCCATCCCCCCACTAGGATGTTCGAAAAAGTCACCCTCCGCTCTGAAAATGTGTTTGTTCGGCACATATTTCTCAACTATTGTGGGGGTGAATATAGAGAACAAAAGGAAAATACATGTATATATATTTAGTATCATGAACTGAAGACCAAACTATGGGATCATTCAAAATAAACAACCATCCAAAAAAACTGCATTTGATGATGCCTCTAAATGCACAACTACACAATATGATTCAATTCAGTTCATAACCATAACCAACTCATTTATCCAATATAATTCACTGCTATGAAAACACATTTATTCATTCCATCACTACCTTGGAGATTACTAACCACAGATCACAACCAGCCACACAGCATAAACCACATATGGGGAAAAGAACAACAATAAAGCAGTTGACTTCACATTTCCACACCATTTAACACCCATACCATCCACTTCTATAATAATTATTCAAAATCATTCCACTCAATAAATTATCTCAACAAGAAAACCCAAACTCATAGTCAAACTCAAAAACACATCTCATTACAACCAAATCCTACATCCCCATTGTATAAAAACACCACACCTATCAAGTCTAGTAACATAAACATAGACCATCCTGAACCTATTTCTTTGTTTTCCCAAACACTGAACATCCATTCCACATTCAATAAATCTCTCAACAAAATATTCTGTTAAACAACCCACACTACTCTACCTTACAACCATTCTCTCAACCCCACCACCACACAACCAGACAAGGCACAAGACAAAACAAAACCACACACATCACACATCCACACCATACAAGGTATGGGTATTTATAATTGTAAAACACTAGTTCTTTAATTCCACTTTGATAATTCAGTGGTTATCATAGAGAAAGTATGATCCCGAGGCTTCCATTTATTTAACTTGTTATACATGGTTAATAAATTTCATACATACAATCATTAAAAACATTATAAAAAACAAGTCATCACAATTCATCCCATGTTCACAAACAAATACCACCAAAACCATGATTTTAAATAGGCATACAACCCATACAACTCACAATTTAAATAAATAATAAAAAAGTAGCACTGGTCACTTTATTGAATCCCCTATTTACGGGTTTAAATACAATTAGATTATATTTATTAAATTTGGAGAAAATTTCATTCACTTTGAAAAAATTCATACACTCACCCTGCATGATACACAAATAAGAGGGATGAAGGGATCCCTACCATAAGAAAAAGACAATCATCACCTCCTCCTTAGGCCAAACAGGGGGTGGGAAAAGCTGTAGTGAAACATGATCCAAGGGTGCAACATAGATGAATTAATACTCGGGGAAGAATAGTTCTGGGAACAATCTATAGTAAGAGTAAAGGGAAACAAACAATTAATAAAGGGTATCAAATTTAGAATTATTAGACCACATATCAATGGATGAAATGATTTCAAAATCCATTAATGTTAGATCACAATCCAGACAATGCATTTTGACTAACTATGGGCCTTTTGAGCATTACACATTTAAGGATATATTTTATTTCCTTTGAAATGGATTCAAAAAACACTTAAATATTGTTTTAAAATAATTTAATGTCAAATAAAATGTTGAAGGGGAGAATTTGGAAAAACTAGAAAAAACTGGAAATTTTAAAAAATTGATGAAATGACTCATAGTTAGCCAAGTCATCGGTGCATGCTAGTAGTGGTGCATCACTATACAACATCATAACATTTGGTGAGTCACCATTCAGTTATTTATTGTTAGGTGAGTCACCTTTTAATGACCTACCATTTAGTGATTCATTTTTTTATGAACTACCATTCAGTAAGTCATAGTTCTCTGATTCACCATTCGATGAGTCATGGTTCAGTGAGCTACAGTTTTGTGAGATTACACTGGATGAATCATCATTAGATGAGTCACCAGAGTGGCCGACCATTTAGATCTTCGTGTGCTAACTCATAGTTAGTGACCTACCCTTCCTGACTCAACATTGTTAAATTAGAAAATCTAGAAAACTCTTGAAATGAGTGTTAACTCCAAAAACCTCAAAAATAGGATTTTCACAAAGGAATAGACTGGGGAGGTAATATCCATTACAATAGGGGTATGCTAACACGATAATAATATTTTAATATCATAACATGCATATGAAAGTTCATAATTTTGAGTCCAGACAATGATTTGTAGTCATAAGATGCGAATCAGAAAGGATTCAAATATCTTAATTCTTGTGAGAATAACATATTTATATGACATGGAATTTTGAAAAATACATAAAAATATAAAATTATATCCATATTAGTCATGTATCACTCCTAATTCTATCATATAGGAATGAGTTAACTACCTAAACAATCTTATTAGGGAAGGTTCACTCCCAAGAACTTCATAATAGAAAACATCTCTTACTAAACCAAGTTCACTTGAAATTCCATTCCTATATATCTCATGCGACATAAATATTCATAAAATTAATTGGAGGTAGATAAAGGTCCCTCCCTCCATATAATGAAATCATAAATATGTGGGAAAAAAGATTGTAACATTTTGTCAAATCATAACCCATTGAATGAAATTGGTATGATAAACATTTCACCATATCAAAACCTTTGAAAAAAGACATGTTTAATAATAATTTATTCATTTAATAACACCTGAAAAAGGATTGTTTCATAAGATATTAATCATGGTATAAATCATGTAAGAGAAAGGGGTTTCATAAATAAATTTTATCTTAAACATAAACCATTCAAATATATAATAATAATGGTGACTGGGTATCATACCCCCAGTAAATTGTAAAGTATATCAAAATATTTCATCTTAGATGTAGAGGGATTTTTAATCACCCAAATGAGAATATATAAATAAAAATAACCCTTCATTGAAAATCAAATTGATAAAAATATTTTAAAAAATTATTCATTGAAAATAACATTAGAAACACATAAAGAATAATTTGAAAATTCATTGAAACTTTTTCTTAAGGAAAATATCCTCTATATCGTGAAAAATTATTTTTAAATCATAAAACCATTTAAAAACATTTTCATTGAAAATACCATTGAAAACCTATAACGGAATATTTGAAAATAATTTGAAACCAAATTTTATAACATAAAACATGTTCAAAATCCATATATTCAAAACCAATTTTTCAAACACATAAACTGATATTTTAAATTTATTTAAAACATTTCATGATGAAAATATCCATTCTTCTTTGCAAAACGTTTTTCAAATCAAGAATCATTTTGAAAATTTATTACATTGAAAATAAACTTGAAAATTAAAATAAAAAAAATATTTGAAACACATTTTAAATAATTTTTAAATAATAAAATAATATTTAAATACATTTCCTTTAAAACAAACTTAAATTTTCATTTAGAATTTTTTTAATATTTTTTAGAAACATGGTTTTTCCATAAAACATATTTTTGACTGAATAGATAAGTATATTCAGATTTTCATATTTTTATTTATAAATTTTCATAATTAAAAATGACTGGAAAGTGGAACCATTACATGAATATATAAATAATAAACATAAGAGAATAATATTCACGAAATATTTGGACATATTTATCATAATATTTAATCAATCGAAGCATAATCATAAAAAATATCGATAAATGATGATATTGTTGCAATAAAATTACACAACATTAGTAAGATTAAATCAAAATGATCATGAAAGAATAAAATTAAATCAATATTTAAATATAATTAAAATAAGTATATTCCTGAAAATATATATCGAATAGGGTTTATATAGACCTCATAAAATAATATAGGTGCATAACCTAACCTGTGACTCAATGAAAGTAAAACAGATAAAAATTTATCCTAGTGCATTAGTAACATTGAAACTATAAACAAGTGAAATTGAAATGTAATGCCCCATCCCTATTTACCTAGAGTCGGTGCATTATTTTAATACATTGGAAATATCACAAAAGATCAAGTCCTAAAGGACAGATTAGTTTAGTAGGCTTGGAATCAGTAGATATATTCATAAAGTTTACATTACATCATAAAATGAAAACTACAACAACATAGTCTCCACAGTCCACACTCATATCCCCTCATACTATCCCTACAGGTCATTCATAAATTTATTCTTCACATCCTAAGAAAAATAAAACTTAGAAATGGGTGAGCTGAGATTCCCAGTAAGGATAACAATATAGAGGAAACTTTTATAAATAAGCATAAACATTTAAGGAAATGTCTAACTAAAACAAAATTCTTTTAAACTTGAACTTCATCATAATATGTTAGAAATAAAATGAAATAATTCCATTTACTTATTCACATGGATATTCTACTAATTGAATATTCACATACAATATCAATAACCACTTTCATAATGATGGAATGCATAATTCCAGACTATCATAACCATGTAGCCAAGGCCTCGTGCCAATACTACAAATAAGATTTCGTCAAGGCCTCATGCCAAGACACCAGTTTGTCTCATGAGACCTACCGATGCATTGAATAGCTAGAGTAGGCTCCACATATCACTTACTAAGTCCAATGCATTCCATATATGAAAAGGTTTAAACATAACAGAAAAATTAGTATTAAAACAGGCATATGAAATGTCAATTCTATACCCATAAACCATGAATGGTATAAAAATAACACATCCATAGTCAAACATAAACCAAAACCTTCAATACAATAAGAAAGACTTGTATCATAATAAATAAACTTCAAACAAGTTTAAAATCCATTAAATTATTTTGACATAGATGAAAATGATTTGTAAAACTCTTTGAAAGAAATATCCCTTTTTCATGAAAACATTTAAAAGTCACACAATTTAGAAAGGAAGACATTTATATAAATTTTTGAATTAAATTGTTCCATACCAATTGGAAAAATTTGAATGTAACTAATATTTTAAAACATTCATGTCCATTTAAATAAATCCTTAAAAACATGTTGAAAACATTAACATTAATGAAAATGGTTTAAGAGAATAAATGTTAAAAACATTTAAAATGATGTTTTAGTAAAAATTACCTTAATATAATCCATTTGTAAACTATTTTATGAAACATGGACATGGAATATAAATATTTCCCAGTATATACTTACATAAAAACAACCTCAGATAATAAAGAGATTGTGAAATTAACCCTTACCAATTTGGTAACTTACGAAACATACTACCCATAAAATAAGTATCATAAAATGAATATGTAAATACACATAAATTAAAGTTTATTACACAAATAATACAATTATTTTCTGTAAATACAAAACACAAAAGGTAGTAGTGGCAATATGGTACGAATCTCACGGGAATAAGGAGTGAGATGAAAACCCCTTACCGTGTACTTTTCCTTGATAGAGTATATGTTAACATCCTATTTAGTAGTTAAATCATTGTTATTATATTATACACGAATCATATACATAAATATGATATCATATGTGATCTTTTAATATTGATTTGTTAATAATATTTTAGTATTATCATCGTTTCAGGTGTTAACTTATCATTTTATTTTATATGTTTCGTTACAAAAGCCATGTTTGTTATGGATAGGTTGTATCTTATTCATATATAGAATGATATCAAGTCCTTAAACATTATTTTTAATAATAATATGAGAATTACACTTGAATGGATACGATGGGGAATGAATCTCATCGCGTTCGTGGAGACGGTAATCCATACGTACGCACAAACGCTACTTCCATTTCATTTTCCATTTTAAAATGAATCAAAAACAAATGATACATAGGTATATTATTTTTCTAGTATAAAATAATATCATATATTTGTTACATAAGTTCATTAAAACCATCCTTTATACTTTCCATGTATGGTATGAATGAGTCATATCACATTAAATGGACGGTTGTCTTCACTTCCTCAAATAAAATTATCTTATATATATACAACATGAAACGAATAATGGTATGCTATAAAATGGAATTAAAAAAGCTTATATATATACTAAATATGATAAATATCACATATAATTATATTTACATCATAATTTCCACCATGAGAGCTGGTAGGAGATAATTGAATAATCATCTTTTCGTGAGGTGTTTGGTTTCCATCCACAAAAACAATATGTTCTTCACCCAATAGACGGAGTTGTGTCTAAGTGTAGTTAGAATACTTTTCCTAAACATATCCTAGTATATTTAATATATTGGTGTTGTTACAAAAGAAAAGAATAAGAAGAGTTTAGGGGTTGGAGAAGTAAAATAAAATAAAAGAATATAAGAGAAATCGTTACCTTTAATTTGGGTAACTCTCTTGGATTTGAACCAAAAAGGACTCTTGTAGTGCCTTATGCATAAGGTAATGCTTCTAGGATGAGTATAGGGATATATGGATATTAATAGGTCAGAGTTTGGATGATCCAAAAGGCTTGAGAGGTGTAAGGAATTGGTTATAAGTGGTTTCCTTTTATAAGGTGGAGGAGGGGCTCCTTAGAAAAAACTTAAAGTAATATTTTATAATAAATTCATATTCAGTTTATAATTGATAAAAAGTGTATTATTCAAAGTCTAATGTGGGTATAGGTTGCAAAAATCTCAAAACATATATTTTAGACAGGTTTGGGTAACTTTATTAACCTTATCTTTTAGTTTTAACTCTTCGTTAATTAGTTTGACACTTACCTTGTCACTTTGTATTTTAATATTATACAGTTAATAAACTAACTATATACATACAAGAGACCCCCAAGTGGTCCATTAATTAAAAATCTATCATTATATAAGTAATTTGGCCGATCCATATATTTTTAGGAATATAATATAAATTAATAATATAATATTTGTTTTAAAAACCCATTTATGTCAATTTTGACACTATTTAATAATTTATTTATGTTAAAGTCTTAAAAACATTATTAATTAGAATAAAATTCATTTAAATAATCCTAATATGTATTAGTAACCATTAGAATTCGTGGATGTCATCAAAATGATCAAATTATATTTATTTTAACTTTTATAATACCATTTATTTGATTCTTTTATTATTAAAGAAAAATACGACATTATTATTGGGTCATAAATAAATTTAATTATTCAATGTATATAAATTAAAATAAAATACTATTATGTATGAAATATTTTTATTTTTCTGATGAATATTTCTAGTCAAAATTTCAACATATATAACCCTACGTAAAAATTGTTTTTCTAAAAGATATTTGCTTATGTTATTTTTTCATTTACTTTAGCTTAATTAATAGAAAGTGTCATTATCAGTTAAAAGTGGCTAAATAGGGTCCCAAAATAGACATAAATATACCCATGGTTGGACATGTATCAAAACATAGGGTTAGGACATATTTTAGGGTAATTCAGTGTTATTATAATGTTATTTTTTAACCCTTATTTACCGGCTTTACCCTTTAACCATGGTAAATAAAATATTTACTGAAGTAATTATTCAAAATGTCTAAAAATAAAAGTTACCTATTTAAAAAATTTGGTCATCATGATTCCAAATATGTAATTCAATTTTATAAATTCAAAACACAGAATTGGAAGAAATTAATTTAAAATTAATTAATGCTGTCAAAACAAAAAGCGTGTTTTAAAAAAATAATAACTATCAAAAGATTAACACTTGTTTATGTCTGGTTTAATTGTGAAATCACATCCAATGACCAAAATTTTATTAAATGGTAAAACAATATTCTAAATATACTTTAAAACCACTCAAATTAATTATCTGTCACTATTAATAATTTCGATTAAAAAAAGTTGTTTGTAATTAAAATTTAGTAATTTTCACTATTAATCAAAATATAAAAGTTATAAAAAAATTACCAAAATTTCACCTTAGGCTAATTTCGATATTCCAAATCCTAAAATGAAGTCCATTTTGAGAGACAAAAATTATAAAATTTCAAAAAGTGGGTATTACTATTCATAACGTCTACTTTGATTGGTCGCAGTGTGTTAGAATCTCAAAGTTGCGTACAACACACACTACTGTATTATTCAAAGAGAAGCGTACTGTGAAATATTGGGATGTTAAATTCTCCCATACATCAATAAATTATTTCCTCACAATTTATTCTTGGTATTGGACACTTTGGGTTGACATTTTAAAATATCTTAGTTGAAATCCCACATCAAAAAATGGATTAATGATGCCTCTATTTAAAATACAGAGTGGTAAGTATGAAGGTTACCAAAAATTACACATACTAGGGTTCCATGTAGGAAAGCATGGATATGGAAGAAAAATATAACCATCAATATCTGATGGATAGTGGTATAGAACATGGCTATGAAAAAACCAACAATCATAAAGCTATAAATTTCCGATTATCTAAGGTACCATCTTGGACAATGTTTTTATTCTAAGTTCCTTTTCTTAATGTTGTGGAATTTATTTATGATATTGGATGAGATCATAAGTAGATATAATTACTTTATAATTAGAGTTTTATCCATTAATAAATTTCTACCACAAACTCATCTTTCACACCAAAAAATAATACAACTCAAAAAAACATTATTTATCCTAATCATATAGGGTTCCAAATATAAACATATACCATTTAAATGATGAAAACTATTTTGTATCAACTAGGGTATTTCTATAAGATAGTGGTAGGTAATAAAGTCCTGTATCACTATGATTGTGGGTTTTATTCCAGAAGCCTTGTCTGACGCGACATGTTATCGCCCGACCCGCAGGTTGTCCTTTTCTAAGACTATAGTATTATAATATTAAAAACATAATCATAATAAATGTTTTAAACTTAAACAATACCATCCAATGTTCAACTTGATTCATTTAAAACATTATAGTTATCCAAAATACCTCTATCTAGACACTCTGTAAAAGGTATCTAAATTCCAAAATCAATTGTAACATCAGATTCCCGAAACAAAGTAAAGTTTCTCTTATTGTCACATACTGAAAATATGATTACCTTAGTCATATTAAAACCTTAATTAAAACAAAAAGTACTACAGTACAATCCTTATATATATCACATTATTCTTATAACTATAATATAGTTCTTGATTCCAAAAACACAAATACAATAATTATTCAACTTCAACTTTAGTAACAACATAAGCTTGGCCTTGCTCCCTTGGCATTTTCTGAGATAAGTTTCGTTGGTGCTTAGGGAATTCATTTTCATAATGACCCATTTCTCTAAAATTATAGCATTCAACTTTGAAAACAACTTTCTTTCCCTTGCAATCATGAGCCTGGTGGTCTTTTTCACCACACTTGTAACAGACCCCATTCATTTTCGGGATGTACCAGGGTGTTTCTTCCCACAATTATCACACAATAGAAAACCCTTCTTTCCCCTTTTCCCATTACCTATCTCTTGGTCCACTGTTCTATTCTTCTCTTGCTTTACTTTATTTTCATAATATTTAGAGAATTCCTTTTGTGTATTTATAGCACATGAGACAATATCTTCGTATGATGAGAAGGATTGAGATACTAAATCTCGACATAGAAATGGTTTAAACATATCAAAGAAAATATCAATCTTACTTCTTGGGTTACGTATACGATCTGAAGCATGCCTTGCTAACCTTGTAAAGTTAGCCTCATACATTTCTATATTCTCATTCTCCTTTTTCCTCAGATTGAGAAATTGTCTTTCCATATCCGCTCGATGGTCATGATTAAAGTATTTTTCTAAGAAAATTTCTTTAAACTCCCTCCATTCCATACCTGAAACTTCTTTATCCTCCTTTTTGTTTTGAATCAATTAACACCATTGATCATCATCTCTTGCGAGGTGATAAACTACCATGACAACTTTTCCCCTTTCACTACTCCCTAAAGCCTGAAATATTTTTTCTAGGGAACTTATCTATTTCTCAACTACTAATGGATTTGTATTCCCATTGAATTTTGGTGGTTTTTTCCTCATTAAGCGATCTAACATTGATACTCCATGTTGTGGATCAGGGTGCTCCATACGAGTAAGGTTATTATTCATAACCTGAGTGAGTCATCCCAATATTGTGATAAGCTGATCAACACCAGTTGTATCACTAGATCCACTATAATTTCTTGAGTAGGAGGGAAATCCCTACATGGAGTACGTGAATTGATACAATTTCTATTCCTTCCACTAGGTTCCATTTCTAAATAATGGCATAAACTAGATTAGTTTATGAATCGAAATACATAATTCAGAACTTGTAAAATAACTTATGTAAATTTAATAGTTTATAGATATAATTCATAATCATAAAAAAATGTTTTCTTTGATTAATTATATTCTCATAAACCCTTCATAATGGTTTTTAATGAAAATGAGAATTATCCTAAGCATATCCCCCGGGAGTGTCGTAAACAAGAGTGTAGTAAGACCCGTTGTCGTGCACCAGTTCCCGTTCAAGTCTAGCTCAAAGTGGTGATTTCAGGTTTTTCCCCTAGGTACATCTGTACCAGAGCCGCCTCTACCTACTCGTATCCAGACAGAGATGTATTGCTTGGAAAACTCACAAAATTTCTACAATACCAAAATTCTAGGAAGATCTTATATACTAATCCTCAATGTCCATATTAGGTCAATGTGCTCTAATCAGAGTTTATCTAAATCTAGTTTCCAAGGTTTGTACTAAACTTTCTCTAATACCAACTGTAATTCCCTGTCCCCAGGTACCCAGAGTCAGTGCATTATTTTAGTACATTGGCATGATCAAAAATGATGAATTCCTGAAGGACCGATTAGTTTAGTAGCCTTGGAATCACTAGATACATTCATAAAGTTTGCATTACATCATAAAATTAAAACTTCAACAACATAGTATCCATAGTCCAGAATCATATCCCCTCATACTATCCCTGCTGGTCATTCATAAATTACTTCTTCACATCCTGGGAAAAATAAAACATAGATATGGGTGAGCTCAGATGCCGAGTAAGGATAACAATATAGCGGAAACTTTCATAAATAATCATAACCATTTAAGGAAATGTATAACTAAAACAAAAGCCTTTTAAACATGAACTTCATCATAATATGGAATAAATAAAATGAAATAATTCCATTTACTTATTCACATGGATATTATACTAATTTAATAATCACATGAAATATCAATAACCACTTTCATAATGATGGAATGCATAATTCCAGACTATCATAACAACATATACAAGGCCTCATACCAAGAATATAAATAATATTTTGTCAAGGACTCATGCCAAGACACTAGTTTTTTTCATGTGACCTACCGATGCATCTAGGAGCTATATCGGGCTCCACCCGTCACTTACTAAGTCCAATGCATTCCTCATATAAAAACGTTTAAACATAACATAAACATTCATATTAAAATAGGCATACGAAATGTCAATACTATACCCATAAACCATTAATGTAATAAAAATAACACATCCACAGTCAAAAAAATCCCAAAACATTCAATACAATACGGAAGACTTGTATCATAATAAATCAACTTCAAACAAGTTTAAAATCCCTTAAATGATTTTGACATAGAAGAAAACGATTTGTAAACCTCTTTGAAAGAAATATCCCTTTTTCATTAAATCATTTAGAAGTCACACAATTTATAAAGGAAGACATTTAAATAAATTTTTGAATCAAAGATTCCCAAACCACTTTGAAACTTTTGAAAGTAATTAACATTTTAAAACATTCATGCCCATTTAAATAAATCCTTAAAACCATTTTGAAAACATGGACATTAATGAAAATTGTTTAGAAGAATAAATCATAAAAAAAATTTAAAATGATGTTTTAGTAAAAAGTCCATTTATATAATCCATTTGAAAACTATTTTATGAAACATGGAAATGGATAATAAATATATCTCAGTAGATACTTACATAAAAACAACCTCATATAATAAAGAGACTGTGAAATTAACCCTTACCAATTTGGTAACTTACGACACATACACCCCATGAAAGAGGTATCATAAAATGAACATGTAAATACACCTAAATTAAAGTTTATTACACAAAGAATACAATCATGGGCTGTACATACACAACATAAAAGGTAATAGTGGTAATATGGTATGAATCTCACGGGAATAAGGAGTGAGATGAAAACCCCTTACCTTGTACTTTTATTTGATAGAGTGTAGGTTAAAATCATGTATAATAGTTAAATAATTGTTATTAAATTATAAAAGAATCATATACAGTAATCTGATATCATATATGATCTTTTAATATTTCTTTGTTAATAATATTTTATTATTATCGTCGTTTCGAGTGTTAACTTATCGTTTTATTTTATATGTTTTATTACATAAGCCGCGTTTGTTATGGATAGGTTGTATCTTATTAATATCTAGAATTATATCAAGTCCTTAAAAAATATTTTTAATAATAATATGAGAATTATACTTGAATGGATATGATGGGGAATGAATCTCATCGCGTTTGTGGAGACGGTAATTCGTACGTACGCAAGAACGCTACTTCCATTTCATGTTTCATTTTAAAAGGAATCAAAACCAAATTATACAAGGGTATATTATTATTCCAATATAACATAATATCTTATATTTGTTACTTAAGTTCATTAACACCATCCTTTATAAGTTTCATGTATGGTATGAATGAGTCATATCACCTTGAGGGGGGGGGGGGGTAGTCCGCACTTCCTCAAATGAAATTATCGTATATATATACAACATGAAACGAATAATTGTATGCTATAAAATGGAATTACAGAAGATTATATATAAAATAAATTTAATTAATATTATATTTATTTATAGTTCCATCATAATGGCCACCATGAGAGGTGGTAGGAGATAATTTAACAATCATCGTTTCGTGAGGTGTTTGGTTGCCATCCATAGATACATTATGTTCCTAACTTATTAGATGGAGGTGTGTGTAAGTGTAGATTGAATACCTCTCATAAAAATATCCTAGTATATTTATTATACCGGTGTTGTTACAGAATAAACGAATAAGAAGAGTTTAGGTGTGGGAGAAGTAAAATAAAATAAAAGAAGCTAAGAGAAATAGTTACCTTTAATTTGGGTAACTCTGTTTGGTTTGAACTAAAAAGGACCCTTGAAGTGCCTTATGCTTAATTTAAGGCATCTATGATGAGGAGAGGGATATAGGGAGATTAATTGGTCAGATTTCGGATGATCCAAAAGGCTTGATAGGTGTGAGGAATTGGTTAGAAGTGGTGTCCTTTTATAAGGAGGAGGAGGGGCTCTTTAGGAAGAACTTAAAGTATTATTTTATAATAAATTAATATTCGGTTTATAATGGCTCAAAAGTGTATTATTAAAAGTATAAGGTGGTAAAAGGTATAAAAAAACTCAATAAATAGGTTTTAGAAAGGTTTTTGCACTGTATTAACCTTATTTTTAGTTTTAACTCTTATTTAATTAGTTTGACACTTACCGTGTCACATTGTATTTTTATATTATATAGTTTATAAACATACTATATAAATCCAAGAGAACCTCAAGTGGTCAATTAATGATACAACTATCATGATATACTTACTTTTTTCGAACCATATATTTTTATGAATATAATATCATTTAATAATATAACATTTGTTTTAAAAACCCATTTCTGTCAATTTTGACACTATTTAAAAATTGATTTTTGTTAAAGCCGTAAAAAATTTATTAATTCAAATAAAATTCATTTAATCAATACTAATATGTAATATTAACCAATAAAATTCGTGGATGTCATCAAAACTTTCAAATTATATTTATTTTAACTTTTATAATACCATTTATTTGATTCTATTATTATTAAAGAAAATACTGCATCATTATTATGTCATAAATAAATTTAATAATTCAATGTATAAAAATTATAAATAAACTAAAATTATGTAGGAAAACGTTTTAGCTTTATAATGAATATTTATAGTCTAAAATCAAACATATATAACCCAATGTAAAATTTTTTTCTCTAAAAGATATATGCTTATGTCATTTTTGTATTTACTTTTACTTAATTAATACAATGTGTCATTTTCACTTACAAGTAGCTCCATGTGGTCCCAAAAACCACAATAATATTTCCATGGTCGGACATGTATCAAACAAGAGGGTTAGAACACGTTTTAGGGTCATTTAGTATTATTATGATATTATTTTTGTACCCATATTTAACGGATTTACCCATTAACCATGGTAAATAAAATATTTTCTGAAACAATTATTCAAAATGTCTAAAAATAAAAGTTATCTATTTAAAAAATTTGGACATCCTGATTAAAAATATGGAATTAATTTTTATAAATTCAAAACATAGAAGTGGCAGAAATTAATTTAATATTAATTTCCGCTGTCAAAATAAAAAAGTGTGTTTTTAAGAAATAATAACTATTAAAAGATTGACACTTGTTTATGTTCGGTTTAATTGTGAAATCAATAAAATGACCAACATTGTATTAAATGGTAAAAATATATTCTAAATATAATTTAAAACCAATAAAATTCATTATTTATCACTTTTAATTATTTTGATTAAAAAAAGTTTTTTTAATCAAAATTTAGTAATTTTCACTATTCATCAAAATATAAAAGTTATCCAAAAAGTACCAAAATTATTCCTTAGGCTAATTTTGATATTCCGAATCCAAAAATTAAGTCCATTTCGAGAGATAAAACTTATAAAATTTCAAAAAGTGGGTATTACTATTCATAACAGCTACTTTGATTGGTCGTGGTGTGTAAGAATCTCGATGTTTCGTACAACACACGCTACTATATTATTCAAAGAGAAGCGCACCATGAAAGCTTGGGATGTTACAAGAAATAATAAAATGGATAAAAAATTACAATAATTAACTTTATAATAATTATAAGATACATTAAACTGTTGTATATATAAAATATATAAGAAATAGGTGATGAACATGACTTGTATCTCACATAAAATAAAAGTGAGACGAAAATCCCTTACCAGAAGTCTTGAAATCTGATGTACTCAATAAATACTCTATAAGAATAAATATAATTTTATTATACATATATTAAGGAAAAATTTTAATTTATATATTAAAATATATAATTTTATTGTGACCTTTTATTACCTATTTATTAATAATTCCATGTTTACATAACATTTTTTGTAATAAAAACTATTTTGTTTGTATATATTTTGATTTGTAATATTTTTGTTCCTCATGATTTAATAATTATTTAATAATATATGTTATGAAAAACATGATATTAATATCATATATAATCATTATAGATGTTATTATAATAATCTATAAGAGATAGAAATATGAAAACAAATACACCTTTCTTAGAGACAATAGATCGTACATACACATGAACATTGTTTCAATATTAATTTTGGATTGAAATGAATGAAATTATATGATATATTGTAATTCAAAATAATTTTATGCCATATATATCACATATTATTATTAAACCCATCCTTAAAAAATTCAATGTAAAGAGTGAACAAATAACATCGCTACATGAGGCAGTAGTTCTCCATACAAATGAATAGTGTTTTCATACTCCCACAAAATAGAAATCATGATGTTACATGTGATATAAAAATAATATAGTCATAAAAAATCATAAAAATAATAAATATAAATTATAAATCAAATGTAAATTGTTATTCATGACTTTGGTAGGTGGTAATGGAATAATAAATGACATTGGTTCATGAGGCAGTAGTCCATCATAAACAAAAACAATGATTTCATATCCCATTTGATGGATGTGTAAGTTTTGGTAGGTCCTAACATTAAAATAAAAAAAATATTAGTATATTTATGAATCTTTTTATATTATATAATCATGATATAAAAATAATTTAAATGGGTTAGTGGAAGAAATATGACAAAAACTTTTGCTCATGAATGTTACCTCATATTCGTGTATCATTTTTGGTTTTTCATAAAAGGACATCCTTTGATAGAATTTATACCAAAGTTATGGCCTTTATAATGAGTGGAGAGAGTTTGGGGAGTTATTTTAGATTGGTTTGGTCGAGCCAAATGGCTTGATAAGTGTGAACAATGAGGGAGAGTGAGTTCCCTATTATATTTGAGGAGTGTAATTAAAATATATACTCAAAATTATTTATTATTCAGATGTCAGACTTACCTCATGTGGCTCAAAAATTGGAAAATAATTTATGGGATGCTTATTTTTGGTAATATAGATAACCAAATGTCATAAATAAATTCATTTTTTACATTTTCATCTTTAACATGTTATTTACCCTATTTTTTTACCATTTTGTTTATTATTAAGGTAACTATTTTTCTAACCTAGGTAACTTAACCATTAGAACTAAATTTAAATGATAATTATTTCAAAATTTATAAAAACTAATTATAAAATGTGAAATCTAATTTGTAATTTTAAAATCATAGATGTTTTGTAAATTAATTATAATAGAAGTTCATGTAATGGGGAAAATATTACATTAACCCTAACCACAATAGTAATGTTTTTACTATTTTGGGGTCAAACTGTTCATTATAAAAGATAAATTAGCCCACGAATAAACTATATATTATATTTATTAACTTTTTAAAATTATTTTTCTAAGGATATGATTTTTAGTAATTTAAAATCATTTAATAATTTATCATTCATTATATAATAACATTAATGGGAATTTTGACATTAATTGTTTAATATGAAATTAATAAAATAAAAAAAATAATATAACGTGAATTTGTTATTTTAAGACCTATGTATCATGATATATTAATCTAAAAAATTGTAAGATGGTATTAGTTCATTAAATATACTTTAATTTTAATATTATTAGTGTCATTTAATTTTTTAACTATTAACTAAATAATTAATGTGTTGGCATTTCTTATGTTTAGAGAGTAAAATTAAAATCTTTAAAAATTAAAATAAATTATAATCATAAAAAATATAATTTACCTTTCAAAATAATATTTAAAACTTAATATATAATTTTTTATGATGAAAAATCATTATTAAAAATAAAAGGATGAAATGTACATTTTTTATTCTCTTTTGAATAAATTATTATATTGTTAAAATTCATGTAATAATATCCCAATAACACATATAATTAAATACATGGTGGTAATAGTAGAACGTTATCTATAAAATAGGTTTTAGATGAATTTTTAATTCATTTTACACCTTTTATTTTAATTTTAACACCTAAGTGAACTCGTTTTTACCTTAATTATTGTATGTTATTTTAACTATTTTCAATAATTACTTTAGTAAGAATATAATCAAGATTTATTTGAAATTATAAATTATTATGATTCAAAATATGGAATTAATTTTTTTAAATTAAATTGAAAGGTATAATAAAATTTTAAATTAATCGAATAGACATAATGTGAAAGAATGTATTTAATGTAAAAATGATCTAACATTTATAATGTTTTATAAAAAATTTCAATATAAAATTGATTCAAATATAAAAAATTTGATTAATAGATGCATAATTAAAATAATTATACATTTAAAAAATTTAAAATATAATTTATCTATATAATCAAATTAATCAAAAGGGTAGTTTTCAATTAAAATTCTATATTTTTCTCTATTCATAAAAGAAATAAACATGGAAAAAAATCACCCTAATTGAATTTTTATATATATCATTCAAAAATAAAGTTTTTTAAAATAAAAAATAAATAATGTGCAACAAATTCATTATATAATAAGTGTTACATTAAAAGTAACTTAAACAACCTTTTAGAAAAATACATCTTTACATATATAGAATTGTATTTACTTGTATGTTTTCACTATAATGAACATAAGATGAATGTTAAATAGTTTGTTTAATTATGTATATATATGTATACTTCAATAAATTCATTAATTATAATTAGTTTTCTTAATTTATTATGATAAAATATGTTTGTACATGAAAACATATTATTTTTAGAAATGGAAATTGATTATTTTCAAATAATTTTGACAATCATTTCTAATTAATTGGTTAAAGAATATTTTTTTTTGTAAATAGGCATAAAACATATTTTCATAATTTATTTAATATTTTTATTCCCTCCATTCCAATGGATATGTAATAAGTATACTAATATTTTAATAATATAACATATATCATTTAAATTTGGTATTGTGTGTAATGCAATATGAGCTCGGTGATTCATGTACCAAAATTAACTTACTATTGTGTATAGTAACTTGATGTTGTCTATGAAGAATCCTTAAGTGTCTGTAGCATGATATTCAGTCCATCAAATAATTTAAATTTATTTTTAAAAATAATTCATAAAAACTAGGGGTGTTACATTCTACCCACGTTATATGAATTTCACCCTAAATATTCACCTAGGTTATCAATGTTTTAGTACATGAAAGTTCCTTTCATAAGATGATACATCTCAAAAATGAATAATTAAAATTCCAATAAAAATGGAAATTTGGTAGTATAATCGTGACCTTGAGTATGTCATATCTTGGTTTCAATATAATAGAAAAATGAGGAAGGTGAGGGTTTGGACATGTAAAAAAAAGAATAAATAATCATAGAGTGGGATATAGATCTATGATCCCAAGATAGTGGGTGATCTTGAAAACATTAATGATCAAAAAACCATAAATATACTAAGATAAAAGAGACCATTTGAATCATCATAAATTAAGGTACTAAGATATCATATTTTTTGTAAAATCCTTTTCCTAATGTTGAATAATTTTTACACAGAGATATTCAATCTTCATTTCATTCAATTTCATAAGAAAAAAGGTCATCCATTTGTTTTTCATTTATCAATTTTCATTTCATCTCCCACTCTAAGTAATAAAGATAAATTTTTAATTTCTGAAGCACTAATGTTTCATATGATCCATAAATAGAATGAAAATTCATTATGATTATCAACAACCATCATCATAAAAAAATTGTTATTATAGGATATAAAATATGCATGAATTTTCATACTACAAAACATTAATCTCTAAAACATCATTCAAATATCAACATAAACCGTTTCATAAATTGTTAACCATTTGAAAATTCTTAAATATAAAAATAAAAATAATTTAGATATAAGTTCACTAAATTTCTAAAAATAATATTATCATTGATTATCCATACATCATAAAATATCCTTTCTTTTTTACATATAAAACATATGAATATATTTATCATTTATTCTATTGAAACATAATAAAAACTTTAATTACTATAATACCATATTGAAAACAAAAATTCTCCACCATTCCTCAAATATAACACAAATTATTGGAAAAGTTATTAAAATCCAAAAATTGATATAATCTATAATAATCATAATATAAATGACATTGTTAACATGCCCTTTATCAGTTCTTATGTCATCAATACTATCCAATGTACATGATGTTTATCCAACATATTTTTATCCAAACCAAAAACCATTTCTCAACATCAGAAACATGTTATGGGATACCTTCTATTAATCATTTTTTTACATTAAATATAATATTTCAATTAAATCATTCTTCTAGGCCATCGATACCATTCAATATAATATTCCAAATCATTAACAAAAAATATACTAAACAGTACATATATATTTCACATTTCATAATTATTGAATCCAAATACAGAAATACTTATATTCTTCTACATTAATGATTGGAATGGAATATTTCATTCCTTGACGTAGAAGTAAATTATTAGTTCAGGTAATTGAGTTGGGTAATTCACATGTTTTTAATAGATAAGACGTTGAAATCCTCACCTATTTTTCACTATACAACCTCCTTTTCCAAATAGATAACATATTGCATACTATTTGAGATATTCTTTTAGGTTTTTATTCCATCCATATTGACATGTAGAGATCCTGGTATTCTTTCCTCTATGTTCATTACCACATTATATTTCTTAATATTTCATCTTCCTATTATTAGATGTGTCAGAAATCTCATTGAAGTTCATGTTATGAATAATATATTTGGATAGATGATTAGGCATAATTACAATATCTTTCTCTCCAGTCAACATCGAATTTAGTTGCTCTTGATCATTGAATTTTCCATCAGATTCCATTTTAACATGATTCTTTCTAGTTCCATTAATTGAGTAAAACCCAAAGTATAGTCTGAACAACACTAATCTTAATGAAAAACCACATAGTCATGGAAAATCACTTATAAAATGTCTAAATCATAACACATAGTTTTTAATCAATGCCATGTCATGTTCATCTAAGGTTATTCATAGTCATATTCCATGTAAATCCTTCATGATGGTTTTTATTGTGTTTTTTAATTTCTAATTCACATCCCCCACGATTATCAGACAAGGTGTGTATCAAGGCCAATTGTCTTACAGTAGTTCTCGATGTAGCCTAGAAAATTTGTTTTTGGGGCTGTTACCCCTTTGTAAATCAATTCCTAAGCCACTTCCACTTCTAATATCTATATAAGGATGTGTTTCTTGAGAAACACTCACTCTATCCTTTACCAAAATTTATGGACATTTGTATATACTTTAACTTGTCCTTTTACTTATCCTATGATAAATTCCTAGACATATCATTATAAATAACCCTATTCATATCACTACATATTTATCATCCTAACTTCAAATGGAAAGATAATCCTTTAATTTGATACCAAAAATATAGAACCTGGCTTAGCATACATCGATTTTAAATCATTATAAAAGAATATTCAATACATTACATAAAAACAACCCCGAGGACATTAATATTTTTGTTCTATTTGAAACATGAAAACATAATCTTCTATCTTGGTTAAATATCTATAACATATCCCACAAATATATTCCCCTTTATTACTCTTCAAAAGAAAAACCTACATAAATTCATTCTTCATAACCTGGGGAAAGAAAACATTATAAAGGTGATATAAATTGCTCAATAAGAGTAAAAAAGGGTGGTATGTACTAATAATCATGATTCATTACATAAATATTGGTAGTAGTTAGACAAGAGTCTTAAAGGAATCAAATGTAATAATTCATGTGATAATAAGAAACATGTATGACATGGAATTATGGAGAACACATATACATATAAAATTATTTCCATAGTAGTTAAATCTCATTTCCAAGGATAACTATGTTTTATGGGTTCACTCCCCTAACCATATTAGTAGTCATGGTTTACCCCCATAACCATCTTTGCGGAAAAAGTCCCTTTTTGAATTGTCTTCACTACCAATTCTAACCATGTATATATTATGAGATATAAATACTTACCCAATGCATTTGTGTTAAACATAGTTCACACCCATTAGATAATTAAATAATATAAATCTAGCCCACAAGATGATAAAAATTAATCATATCTTTAACCATGAAATGAAATGGGTATCATAAAAATTACATCATATCATTAACTATGGAAAAGAGATAGGACTCATAATCGTTTCGTTTTAGTATAACATATTAAAATAAGTGGGTTTCATAAGAATTTTATCAAGGTGTAACTCAATGAATATAATCCAGATTCATAAAAAAGTATTCATTATAAATATAAAAAACTCAAAAAAACATTATTAATGGTGTCCTTGGATCATATCCTTAATAAATCATAAAATATATCATATCATATCATCTTAAATGGAGTTGTATTTTAAAATAACAATTGGAATCATATTTAAGGACAATTAGATTTATTTGAAAATGAATCTCATAAAATAGTTTGGATACCCTTTTCATTAAAAATTCCATTGGAAACTTATAAATAACTATTTGAAATTTCATCAAAATAATTTTTTAGGAAAATTTCATTTCCTCTTGTAGGTTTTTTTTAAAAATAATACCTTTTAAAAATATTTTTCTTGTAAATAAACTTGAAAATATAAAATGGAATATTTGAAAATCTTTTAAAACACATTTTGGATTCTTATATGTTATGAGGATCAGTGAAGTACTGGGGGATGTTCATGAGTGGCTAGGGGGAAGGATAAGTTACTAATTATCTCCCTTAATATTTTTTCCACCAGTGCAGTAGGCCATAACAGTACTTTAGACATCGTACCTAACCACTAGTGAAGTATTGTTATTGCATCAAGATGGGAAAACTACAGAAGTTTTTTGGAACCCATGATTGATTTGTAATGGTGGGTAATCTTGATAGAATCAAAGTGTGGGAATGATATATTTTACATCATATAAGTTTTTCAGTTGGTGTACTAATGGAAATGGTGGTCGAGGTAGTGGAAGAGGTTCTTCTAGGAAATTATAATCATATCAGTAGAGTGGTGTAGCTTCTGGGACTCATACTACATCACAAGTAAGAGGGATATGAAATATATTTGTTGTTCATCCTATATTGGTGTATAGTGTGGTTGGATAATTGAATGTTTTAGGTACTAATCTTGTAGATTCTATGCATTCAAGTTCCATATTTGATACTGATTCCTTGAATTCTTTTATATATTCACAAATTCTGGATGGTTTGAGCATAGTCCTGGAGTTCATGAGTGTGCTATGATGATCAATACACTTGTAGGAGTATTTATGAGATATATCTATTTTTTAAAAGGGGGTTCTCCCATGTTTGTAAATAATATTTTTGGTTTGGATCTTTATATCCATAAAATTTTGACTTTGGCCTAATTATGGGTGTGTATTGGTTAGTATCATAGAGATCGCACATTGATTTTTACCTCAGGAGAGTGACTTTTATCTCTCATGATGGGGACAATTATGTACGCTTATGAGAGTGGGACAACAAGGTGGGTCATGTAGGGTGAGTTCATCACCACATAGGGGGATCACTACCCATATTTCTAGTCTATTACTAGATTATGGAGGTTTAAATAACGATGTATTTCTACCCCTAGTGAATAGGTTCTAGGAAGTGTTTCCTAAATACTTACAAGGGATGTCACATAATAGAGGCTTGGAAATTTCAATTGAGCTCATGGAGGGGGATAAACCAGTTTCTATTCTTCCATATAGAATGTAACTGAAAGAGATTCAAGAGATTAAGACTTATCTAGATGAGTTTATGGATAAAGTGTTTATCCATCTGAGTATGTCTCATTGGGGTTCCCTAGTTTTGGTTTCTTAGAAGGATGATTAGAATTTTTTGTATGTGTTGATTATCAGAAGTTAAACTGGATGACTGTGAAGAATCAGCATCCTATTCGGTGTATCGAATATAATTTTTACCTATTTATAAGAGATTGTGTTTTCTCAAAAATGGACAAGAAATAAGTGTATAATCAGCTGGGAGTAGGACCTTTTAATACACTAAATACTTCTTTCAAAAAATGTATGACCTTTATGAGGACATAATAATTCTTCTTGTGCTGAAAAGTGTACCACCAGTGTTTGTGGAATTGATGAAAAAAATATTCCACCCGAACATAGATTAGTTGGTGGAATTGTTTGTGGATGAAATATTGGTGAACTACAATACTTATGATGATCATGACCAAAAATTAAAATCATACTGAGTACACTAAGAGTGAATCAAATATATTCCATTCTATATTATTGTCATTTTATGATTTATTGGGATCACTTTTTTTTATCTCATTGTCTTGATGGAATGTGTGTATATACACCTAGAAAAACTCCCTGTAGTTTTTTCATAGTAGAATCCTAAGAATGTTTTAGATATTCCTATCCTTAAATCTTATTTTAATTTTATGATTTATTGGGTTTAAATTTTTTGATCTAATTGAACTCCATGTTTGATAGCATATATGACATGCAATAATGAGATTAAAAAAACTAAAAAATGTTATTTTTTAAATATGACCAATATAACATAGTTTCCAAAATAGAAGATCTGAATAAGGTTAAATAAATTATGAAATTTATATATAATGTTCTTACCCAATACTAATTTATTGATTAATACTTAGGTGATTAGAACTCAATTTTCAGCAAATTCACCTTATGCTTCAAAAATATGTTTTTTTTCATAAAATTGTTTTTATTGATTTTTTGTGAGAGAATATTATAGTTTATTTCTATTAGTTGATTTTTTTAAAAATGATATCGTTTTTAAATAATTCATTAAAAATTATAGTAGGTGGTATTTTTTGACATTTTAATGAAAATATATATTTTTTCGGGAATAGTTAAAAATATGATTTTTGTAAAATTTCCATTTTTTCATCAAAATGTACCATTGTGATTTGAATTTGATCTTAAATTAAAATAGGTATCATTTATTTATAAATAATATAATTAATTACATTAGAATTAAATTTATTATTTATTTTTGTTATAAGTTAATAGTTGTGAACAAAAAAAATTTAAAACTTTTTTCATTGTGTTTTACACATTAATATTAAAATTAATTATTAAAAATTTTAAAAATTGAATCCTTAAAAAATTTATTCCATAATTTTAATAATAATTTTATATTTTTTAAATAGGTTAACATTATGTTTTTCACAATGAATAGTAATTGTGGTAATAATTGTCACCACGGTTCGGGTAAATTGGGTAATTAATGTGAAAAAATGTTATAATGCTTTTAAAATAAATATAAAACAAAAATTGATTTAATTTAATGATTTTTCTTTTAACATAACATTAATATATTCTATAATTGGTCATTTTCATATTATTTTCTTTGGATAAATAACTTTATATTATTTTATGTTACGGGAAATTCCAAAATGTTACTCTCTTGCCTTTATTTTTTCATATATAGTCACATAGGAATAAGAAGATTTTATAAATGAATAAAAAGTTTATTTAGAAAAAAATTCAATTATTGTAATTATTTTAATTTATTTTTAATTTTTTTTGATTGTGTGATTACCTTAAATTCTTAAACAACACTAACACAATGCTTATGCTAGTAGTAGAAAAATCAAAGTCCATGATTTTGAAACAGAAAAAGTAATATTTTTGGGATTCCATATGGTGTAGAATTATTATTATGGTTAATAATAAATTATAATTTTCGGTTAAAGATTTTAAATTATAATTACTTATATTTAATTATGTATTTTAAGTAAAAACATGAGAATGGTTCATTAATTGACATTAATGGTATTTTATGTTAATAGTATTTTAGTAAATGATTTAAAAATAATAAAATTATTTAAACAAGGAAACATGGATGTGATATGGTAAAAAATTTCATCTCTCAACCATTTTGATCCATTATTTACCGTATATGTAATTGTATAACCCTTTAGCACTAAAAAATTTATTATCTTGGTTAAGGTTAAATTTTTTACCCAATCCGTTAAACCCAAAGATAATATTAAAAATTACACATAAAGGTATAAATATTTAATTTTTTGAAATTATTTGAACCCTGAACTATCTTATCATTGATATTTGGTATTTTGGTTCAATATTCAGATGAATTTGTTTATTATATGTAAATATTTTAAGTAGCTGAAGTGTGTCATTTCCTTCACTATAGAAAGACCCCACATCTCCCATGTTTTTCACACAACCATGAGACACTTAGCTTGGAAACCCATATAAAAAACTCTTATAACCATCCTTATCCAAGTTCTAGAAGTTCATATCTCTTAAAAAGTCTATCCAAGGGGTCTTTAGGTAGAGATCTAATGGAGGATATTCAAAGAGGAGGTAATCATCTCGACCAAGTATTTTCACTTTAATTATTATACTACATCCTTAAATTATATAATAACCATTAAAATATTATAAACAAAGTATCTTACAGAAAATAATATGTTATTATTATTGTTGAATAACTTTATTCATCTTCTTCTCCATCATCTAGGGAATGTAAAAATCATTTGTGCGTAGATATAAACTACTTCCTCCATGAAGTGACATGTTTTGTTTTTTCTCACCACCTCATAATGAAATTTATTATTATGTATTTTATAAATATATATTATATTCCTGAAATAAATATTATTCTATAATTATAATATATTACTTAACTTATTACCCTTCAGAACATAAAAAATGATAATGTCACTTGTGCGTATGTGTGAAATACCACCTCCATGGAGCGATACGATTCATTTTTCACAGCTTCCTTTAATGGATGATTATAAAATTTTATTTGATGTATTAAAAAAATAAATATTTCATTATTATTATATAATAGATTATAAAATAATTACCCCTTTGACCATGATCAACCTACTAGAGTCATTTTTCAATTATGAACCTAACGTCCTCAAAACACATGACACGGACTCAACTAATTAAGTAAATAAATATTTCAAAATAATAAATGAAATAAATGGTTTAATAAAAAGGTAATAAATATGGAAAAAGTTCTTGGGTAATTAAAAAATTAATATACATTTATTATATAGAAATGTAATAGACATACATTGTAATTATGGACTCAAGGTCTGGGGATTATTAAGTAAATTTGTATTCATTGGGTTATACATTTAATTCATTGACAATGTTATTAAAAGGTTATCTATGAAATTACCTCCAATTTTATTATGAATTATTTTCACTTTCTTTTCGGCGATTTTTCAATTGTTTCATGCAATTACTTCATTGATTAAATTCTAACATCAATGATATAATATTTTTTTGGATTATTATTCTCAATATTTTTTCATTGAGATAAGTCTTGTATTTTACACCCAATTCCTTTTATAAGGTGTATAATATTGTGATCCAGGATTGTCATATATGGATAATATGTCTTTTTAGATGAATATTCATTAAATTATAGAAAAAAAACCCTATGACCATAATATTTTAGTGCCTTTGGAAACTTGGAACACAATTTTTTTACATCATAAATGATCTTCAATGTATCCCATAATGATATTCTGCTTTTGTAATCCTACTTAAAACATTTCTCCATAACCTGAAGAAATGAAAAAAATGAAGGGGTGAGCTCAGATGATTAGTAAAGGTAATAAAGGGGGATACATAAACATAACATGATAATAAGGGTATAGAACATGAACATATCATTTGAAAAACATACCATACAAATCAAAGATCATAATATTGAATTGTGGAATAAATATTGGAAGTTTATAAGGCTTTAATCATTTTGAAATAGAATAACATTATCCATGAGATAATAAAATTGGTATAAGACATAAATTTTCACATAATGATATGAAAATAAAATCATTTGTCAAGGATATCTACCAATACATTCATAATATGTAAATATTGGGATAATCACCCATGTACCTGTATCAGGATTTGGATGACCTCTCATGTAGTGTGTTGTTTTAGGATTTGGAAAACCATGTGTATACCATCTTGTTTAGAGATTTGGATAACCTCCCTTTCACCCTATTTCATTAGGGTCATGACTACCTGTAGTGTACCATATTGTTTCTATCATTGTATAACCTCCCATGTACCCTATTTTTGGTCTTTGGAAAACCTACCATATACCCTTTAGACTCATATAACATTAATCATAACCCAATGCAGTGGAGGGAAATTTAAGTCCCCCTGTCTCATAATGAAAATCATAAAAATATGTTCCATAGGATCATAAAAAATTCATCACATCATAACCAATGAAATTAAATGAGTTTCATAAACATTTAATCATATCATAACTAATAATAAATATGTCGTTTTGGAAGTTATTTCAATAATTCATCATAGCATAACATGTGGAAAAAAGAAGTGGGATCCATAAGAATTTTATCAATGTATAACCTGTGGAATAGAAATAGGTTTTATTAACATATTATCAACATAAATGATTCATAGAAATAATAATAATGATATCCATTTTTTATTTCCCTAAAAAATAATAAATTACTTCAAAGGATGTCATAATAAATGGAGATTTATTTTGAAATATCATTTGGAACATTTATTAAGGAAAATAACTTTTAATTGAAAATAAGTTTTTTTAAAATTAAAATAGTTATAAAATAACTTCTATTGGAAATAAAATTGAAAAAATATAATTAAAATTGGAAAAATTTGATCGTTCATGAATTTTAGAAATATCAATCATGCTATGAATGTTAAAAATGACGATTCTTTTAATAAATATGGTAAAATCCAAAAATTAATTATTTAATAAAATGAATTGAAAATTACTTTCTAAAAATTTTATTACAAGTAAAAAATGGGTAAAAGTTTCATGAAAAAACCATTGGAATAATGTTAATAAATTTGTTAATAAATTTCTAGAGAACCTAGTTTTAGAAGACAAATGGTTTTCGACTGAAGAGTGAAATAAATATGGTTTTTCCTAAAAATATTTTTTATACTCTTGAGTAAATAGAGAGACAGAAAAGAGGGGAGAAAAATTATTCTACATAAATTACCAATATATAATAAAATTCATCTGTCTTATGAGATATATATCATAATATTTCCTCTTAGGAATCATAATCTTAAATTACCCTGATAAAGGATGAGATTGTAATGTAAAAATATTCCCACTTTGGTATCCATGATTCTTAATCCACAAGAAATAATAACACTAAATTAATCATCATATATCACTAAAATAAGGATATTTATTATATAAATTTTAAAAAGTGAATTATATACACATTATGGATGAATATATATGTATAACATAACATATGTCCCAAAAAAGGAAAATTGTGTCAAATATATATTTCAAATTTGTCAACTCTTGAACCAAAAAACCCATTAAGTAGAAATAATAAATTGGTTATCTAAATAACCATAATTTATAAGCATAATAATCAGAAAATAAATTAATGGGAACTATATATACCATTTAAAATAAACACATGGTGAATATGGATTGTAACTCATAGAAAATCAATGTGAGATGGAAATCCCTTAACTAATGTATCAACTTACTTCATATAAATTAAAACAAATTTTATAATAAATATACATTAATTATACTTATATTAAAGAAAAATAATTATATATATCATTACATATATGTTTTTTATGACCTTTCACTTCTCATTTAAAAATTATTCCTTGTTAAAATTATATTTCGGGTAATAACCACTTTGTTTTTTCATATTTGTTTTGATTTTTTATTTTCAATACTATTTCATTGATCATGGTTCAATAAAATCTAGAATAGTTATAATGAAATAATTATCATATTTATATTTCAATTATACATTTATGACCAATCATGAATGTTGTTTTTGAGAAATTAAGTATGTTATGAACATGCATATAGTTGTCCATTCGTATAAATGATAAATGTTTCAATTTTTTCTCAAAATCTATAGGTTTTATATATATTGTGAATATTGATATATTATATAATTAATTACTATATGATCATTATATTTAATGGTAATCTTATGTTCTCTATATCCAAATATATTGATTCAAATTATATAGATGTTTCAAGTGTTTTCATGGATTCCATTTATATTATTTCAGACATAATTAATGTTATTCACAATGAATTAATTTATATGCTATAATTATTTAAACCTGAATATTTTAAACATATTATTTTATGTAAATTATATTGTTTTACATAATCATTTTATTCTCCTCTAATGAATGGATTTTTATTCAATCATTACCCATGTTTTAATGATCTCACGTCTCAAACATTTTTATTTGAGAAATGTATCTGATTCATGCACCAGTATTAATCTCAATAGCGTATACAATGAATCTTGAAATAAAACATCATTACTATTTTTATAATAATATTATTTTATTTTACTTATTATTTTCATACTTTCAAATATATTTTTTAAGGGTATGTTTTGGTATTTTTAAAAAAATATTGTTTTGATGTTTTTAAAGACATTTAATCAAAACATACTTCTATATTCCTTATCATATTTCGTGAATATTATTTTCTAAAAATAAATTATTTCATAAAGATATATTACATGATATTGTAACATCTTATAAAATATTTTAAAATGAAATTACTTACTAATTTCAATATTGGTCACTTTTGAATCACTTTACAAAAGTTTTAAAAAATGGTTATTCTAAAATTTACTACATGAACAAAAATTAAATCTATTATGACTATTCATTTTTATGATCTTTTATTTATAAATTTACATTAAATTTTTTTAAATAAAATGATTATATTCATATTTTGGGAATTTTTGATAAATTTTTATCAAAGTAAAAAATATATTTTCTCATGTTTTCAAAGAAATGTTCAAATGATATTTGAACAGAATTTTTCATCTATGTTAGAATAATTTATTGATTATTGTGATTCACTTGAGATATCATCTTATGATACCATTCACTCCCTTTCACCAAATGGATTTTAATAATATTTGAAAGGGATTTTCGAAATACTAGTTTCTTTTTCAAGGGTTAATCAATCTATCACAGTTTTGATGAAATGTAAAAATAAATAAGATTTTTTGATATTATGGGACTTAAAGATTATTAATGGAAGCATTATATGGGAGTAAACCCAAATACAAGTGGTATAGTTTATGATATGTTATGTGTGGGCCCTTTATAGTCCTCCAATTAGTTGAGCAATGTGATGGAGTTAATTAGAGGGAAGATTCTCCTAAGAGATAACAGATTTATGTTAATTCTAATAGATGATAAAGATGTCTTATTATAAGTTAACCTTAAGATATGATATAGTTTATTGGATATAGGTTACTCTTAATACATTTGGGAATTATCATATTTTGTGATTCCATATTGAATTTTTGATGTTCTAAGATACCAAAATGTTTTTCAATGTTTTCGTTGAGTTCGAAGGGGTCCTTTACATAAGGATTGTTTTCACATGGATTGTGATTATTAACTTATAAAAATATTTCATCAATTAAATATTTCTCCTATGTTACATTTTAAATGATCAATATTTTTATTGGTATAAATTCTATTATCTTTTTATCATGCAAATTTTTTTATCATACCCTTATGATAATCGTATGCCCACTCGTGACATTCAATTGTTAATTATTTTGTTTACTCTTGTTATGTAGTTGAGATTATCCTTCCTATATTTTCCATTTCCCCATGTTATTAAGATTTATGTTAAATTAATTGTGTCTATAATGTTTTCATGTGGGAATAATTTAACGGGACATATTGAAGATGTAACATGAAATAAGAAAAGTGGGGAACAATGCGGAAAATTATCACTTGAATACATTGGTACTTTTATGTAAGATTTCTTCATAATTATCTAAAACTCAAAACCTAAAATATTCATGGTTATGAAAGGGATCCAATTTTTTTTATGGTTTATGTTTTATATGGTCAAAATTGGGTCACATTTATTGGTATCATTTCCTGAAATGCATAGATTATGTTCTTTTCACCTGATTTGGGAGTGCAAGTTTGAGGCAGTTATATGTAATACATTAAATAAATTTAAATGTATCTTGGAACATATTTTCCATGAAATGTTAGAAGTGTTAATTCATATTTTTATATATTTTTTTATCGTGTTAAAATGGGAATTCAATGTGTTCCTAAACAATCTTAACTAGATACTTAAATGGTCTAAATGGAAGATTTTAGAACTAAATTAGAAAATTTGTCACTTCTTGGTCAAGGAAATAATAATACATAAAAAAATTTATGAAAGAAGGGAATAAAAAATGATAAAATATATATCAAATTAATTTAATATATATTAAAAAAAGGAAACTATGAAAATAAATGTAGGATTTCATACACACACAATCATTTATAATAGGTTTATAAAAATATATAGAATAACTCATATATTAAGAATGGAATTCATATCTAAATCTAATGAATAATTTATGTAATTATTTACATAAATCAAAGATAATCTAGTTGAAACATTGATAATTATATCACCCGATTTAGAGATTTCATTTGAGAAGATATACATTATGGGAAATAACATTACATGATTATCTATTTGGAAGCATGCTGATCATATTTTCTAACCAATCTTCTATAAAAGATAAACTATAGTTGATGAAAATTAAACTAAACTACCAATAATATGTAATTACTTATGATGATATTTTCCATTAACATGTTTATAACATATCTTGTTCTATCAATGATGATAGTTTATAGGAATCATACAACCCTTTGATATTTATTAAGAATAAAATATTCTAAAAAGAGGATGATCTAGTGAATAATTTTCATAGAAAAAATTTATTTTGAGATAAATGATAATAAATAATAAAATAATTTGGTGGATATATAGTTTTCAAGTATATATTCAAAAAAATTTAGAATACTAGAAGGAAATAGATATTCGTGATGAGTTTGTGGATGTGTAACTTTTTTATGTTGACTTATGAGCTCCTCCATGGTACTATGATGTAAATATTTTTTACATAATGAGAAAATTTATATGTATTTCACTAATATATAAAGTAAAACGTAATTGAATAATGAATCCCTGGGATGTTACTTTAATATTCATGCAGTATATAGATGAAATAATTTTACAATGCATGCTCAAATCCAAGTAAAATAAAATACTTGATTTCTATCATTAACCAGAAAATAGAGGACATCATAGACTTTCTTAGTCTATGGAAAATATTTTAAAAATAAAAATATTTTATTTGAAACTTTAAAATGATTAAATGGAATTTATCAATGCTTTTTATCACTATTAAAACACCAACAACATTCCAAAGAGGATTGAAATTTCTTAACACCCAATACTATATGACGAAGATATTAAGCTATGGAGAATTGATTTTGTAGTCCTTTTTAAAAATGACGTTGGAAAATAATACATTATTATATTATTAGAATACATAGGAAAATAGTTGGAATTATATGAAATTAATTTTCTATTATAATGTACCCCCCTTGGGACCTGGGATATGGTAATTACATACATTAGGCATGACTCCCCTTATTATAAAAGATTATAAATAACTATGAGAGAGAATTATGTTCATTTTAGAGAATATTACATTAATTATATCCCAACAATAATTGATATAAACAAACTATAATATATCAACAATAACATACAAATATATAATATTAATAGAAATAAAACCATAACCAATGGTTGGTCAGTATGAGGAATCAGATGCAAAACAATTTATGTTATTCAAGTAATATGTTAACATAAACCAACCCAAAAATTTCCTTGATTGGTTTAGATAGATGTTTGAGTGTTCATCCCCAAAAACACCTCCAAAAGTCGTTGTTTCAGTTACTAGAACTAATAAACAATACATACTATTATAATAAATTCATCTATAAAAATTACATTGATTAATCTGTATAATTCCATATATATATATACATATACATTGAACACCCAAAAAGTAAAATAAAATTAATGAATATATAATTTAACAACCATTAGTCTATAATAAAATAATATATAGTGAATGACATACTAAAATGATTTATATCATTAAATACCAAGAGGTCATATAAAAACAATCAAAACATGCAATCCAAAAGAATCAACTTAACAAAGTATGAAAACTTTACCACGAATAAACCAATGACGATCATCACTTTATAGACCTATTCATTCCAAAACCATCACCATTAATCACTATGTACTCTTATAAATAATAATATGTTTGCATATATTTGATAAATTCACAACAATATTTCTTATAAAGGGGTGAGTATAATAACCGAGTAGGGCACAAAAAATTTCTTAGAAACACCATAGTTATTCAATGTATTCAAAATAATAAAATCATAAAAATCATAAAACAAATCTATTACTTTATATATTATTACTACCCAAGGTAAATATATTATAAACATAATAAAATTGACTGTATAGTCCTCAAATACATATAATATTCTCTATATAAACCACTATTTTAATTTTTTTTGAATTCCCATTGAAAAATACAACTAATAAATGAATACCATTATTAATATTGACTCATGAATCCCTCCAAAATTAAAAAATATCATTTAAATAAAATTCCAAAATATGGTCAAATACTTGAAAAAAATATTATCCATGAGAAATAACCAATAATCATGTGTTAGAAAATTACTCTCTCTATACACTGTTCTATAATATATTACTTGTACCATACCAAGGAAAAGAAGCAATTGGGTAAGTGCCTTACACCATAGATGGGGGAATAAAAATCCATTATCAGGAATGAATTTATTGTTTAAAAACTAGATTATATATATCATATGGGGTACCCATTCCCTTTTAAGGATAATATAAATAGGGAATACCAAAATTCATCTCCCATTTGGGAAAAGTTTTCTATATTTATGATAATTTCAATTATTTGATTACCTAATTCCATGACTATGATAGAGGACTCATTTCCCATTGATAATGATAACATAATAATTAAGTTATATTTTAAATTCAATCATTCTGGTCTATAAAACTACATTCTAACACATGTCATTAAAAAAAATTTATATCTAATAATATCGTATAGAGGATATCTAGATAAACCCCACAAAATATAATATTTAAGTGCATAGGATAAATTTGGTGCAACACAGTGAAGGGAGTGACTTAGTGTTACCCTTTTTATTATTTCATTTATGAATTCTATATCAATCATCAATTATGGTTAGAATATATTTTCATGGTTATATATTTATGTGGGTGACTACAACATTGCTTTGTTTAGGTCATGTTTGAGACTCATATGTATCAAAAAAATAATAAAATGTTTACTATGAGGTAATATATTATATTTTATGATTTAGTGTTTCAAAAAAATTATAACTCTAAATAGTTCTTAATGTAGTATCCCACTAGTATACTAATGATATTAAAACAGGAATGAAAAAAAAATCAACGAATTCAATGATACTTCAATACTAGTAGAATGATCTTCTCCCATGCCTTCAGATTCTTCATCATGAATAGAAGATCACTCCTACACAAGAACCTCATTGTATATATAGTTTAATAGATTTTATCCTCAGTATTCTTTTTCTAAAAATTCTTTATTTTGAGTGAACTTCTATATATATTAAGAAATAGTTATTTGATATCTCAATATTTATCTTATATCACTATTTTTAACTATATTCTCATTTTTAAATATCCAATATGATCAAATGGATATTTTATATAATTAAAATACTGAAACTCCATGAGAAAAAATAATAGGATATTTATATTTGAAACTAGAATATATATATCATGAAATCCATTATCTTTGGTTCACATAATATAGAAATACGTCCTATTTTTTGAATCCTAATAATTATTTTTCAAGGATCCTATCAAATATCCATTAAATATATAAAATTATATATCCTAGAAATACGTATTATTTTCAACATTTTCCTCATTTAATCGTGTAAAATGTCTATAGACTGTATTCAATGTATGTATAGTCACATGAACACCACTAATCCTTTTCAACTCCCACCTTCAAAACATGAAGACATATAAAATTATATATTGATCACTTTGAATAATAAGGATGTTTGAACCGTTAAATCACAAAAAAAACATCATTATATTATTCTTACATATCACTAGAGAAAACTTATTAAATATTTTGTGACCTTAAGAATATTTATTCCTTAAATAAATCTTATATATATAATGAAACATTAGACTTAATATTATAAATATGTTTATCATTATACTATATTTTATAATATATTATTTTATATCTAAATAATTATGAAATTCATCACCTACTTGATATCATAAATATAAACATCAAACTTAAAAACCATATATACACTTCCTAAATTATCTATAAACACCTTCATATATCTAAAATCAATAAAAAATCATTCTCAATAATATTATAATTCACTTATAATGTAATTGAAAATAGGAAAACCTCAACCATTCTACAAGGTCATTAATATCACCATTTGGATTAGTTTTCATGTAAAAAAATCAAATTATATGATATCATTTTCAAAAAAAAATATCCTGGCACAACACTATAGGATTAAATATTTTTTAGGTAATTAAATACCTATATGAAATTAAATTTATGTGTAGTGAAATTAAATCTTCCTCTAAAAAACTATATTAATGTTCACCCAAATAGTAGTAAATCCAACATTAGATTCCTAAACCAGATGTCACTTGATTTTTGTTCCTTTGTAATACATTGAAAACAAAATCTAAAGAGTTTATTAATAATTCCAAAAAACTACTCATGTAATATGGAATGTTTGAACATGTATTTCCATTCTTTAAGTCTTAAAATCTATCCCTTATCATGGCCTTTGTTAAAATATTAGCAATATGATCTTGTGTGGAAATATATTCCAATATAATATCTCCATATGTTACCTTAGCCTTGGTGAAATGATATTTGATATCAATATGTTTGGATCTAGGGATTTGCACTGATTTTTTAGAGATATGCATTTCAATATGATTATCAAATGAAATTATTAATGGATTTTCAACCTCAACTTTTAGAAAAACCAAATTATTTATTATCCAAATCATTTTTTATAATTTTTTTTATAAAAAACACTAATCTTCAGTAGTTCCTAATGTCCAAGAATTTTACCTCTTTTAATGTTAACTGTCACAATATCTCTAAAAATTTTTTTATCACCCGATATTTTCTTTATATATCCAATATATTCATATCAATCAATATTATTTTTTTCATTAAATTATAAATTTTCACACATTTGATACTTCATCCCATAACTCTCAATTCATTATATATTTCTCGGATTTCTTTTAGTTGTATACATGTGTTTATATTTATAATCACTTTTAAATATTGAATGTAATGTAACAACATAAATTATGACTTCTCTTAAAGCAGTTATATCAAATAAAATTCCAATCAACCTTAGGAATTATCTTTAATTAACCTACTATAACACACTATATTTCTTAATATTTTACCTAATGTCCTTAGGGTTAGACACTGGTTTTTAGTATTCCATTATAAACATCTTAAAAAATTCTTTGTAAAATATTTTTAGATAATTAAAATGTATTTCTATTTCTAAATAACTTATAACCCAAGAGGGAATCTCATTATACCTAGAATATCCATCTCATAATTCCTTTTCATCTATTTTTAATATTAATCACAAGATTACAACCTATAACCTAGGAATATTATTTCAAAAACATATATAATATAAATTAAAGTAACTATTCTCATTCATTAACACAAACCTTCCTTTACACCATCCCTTTGGTGAATTCTATTTCTTCCAAGTAGCTGTCTAGCTTAGAATACTAGTCTGTATGGACATATTTTAATCCATAGAGATATTTACTCAAACTAAAAACCTTTTTACCATAATGATCTATGATAAATCATTTATGTTTCTTGAAAAATATATCTTCTTCAAGGTATACATTTAATAAAGAAAATTTTACATGTATTTTATAAAATTTGTATTGTTTATGCACTGTAACTTCTAATAATATTTTTATTACCTCAAATATTTCAAAATGGAGAAATGTTTATTAAAAATAATCTATTTAAAGTTTAGATTCTATTTTACATACTAATATATCAATTTTTCTTTGAAATATCAGCTTTATCGTCAATACAGTCTTTAAAAACTCACAAGATTCTAAATGTAATATTTTATGTATTCTTGGAACACGATCTGAAGTGAGATTAATTTTAATATCTTCTTGATCATCAAATATTAAATTTATTCACTATATTTTCCCAATATCCTAAAAAAATATTATTTATTAACTTTTATTTAACATGTTTTAGTTTTCCTCTAGTCTGCATTTGTGGTTTTGGGTATCAAATGACCTATTCATGTTTAACATACTTTTACAACTTTTGTTGCTTTTGTTTTTAATTCCCAAAGAAACCTTCTTCATGAATGGCTTCATCTAAATCATTATTAAAACTATTTGATTCATTTTTAATCTTCTTCTTCACCCAATTTTTATATCTTTTTCGTTTTTTCATCTTCAAAATATTCAAAATCATAACTATGCACCTAAATCAAAGTAGGATTATTTTCAATTTTATTCACATCATAGATATCTAGATACATTTTTACCTTTTATTCCAGTAATTGTATCATCTACCATTGGGTAAATATTTCAAGAACACTATATTCTCAAAATTTCAATTAAACATTTATAAATATTAAATTTTTATTTTTATTAATTGTAGACTACTAAACACTATGTAATAATTGATAATGGGGTTGTTATTATACTGTATTTAATAAGAAATTTTTTTCAATATTGTAATTAATTTTAATATTTTTTTATATAAATGAATATATTTGAAACTACTCTCTAGAATACTTTTGAGTTTCTTGAATTCAAAAAGTATAGATTTTATCTTTTTGAATAATATTCTATTCATCCCCAAAAGACACTATTTTTCAATGGCGAGTGAGGTGAACAATGTTAATGATTAATTCTAATATTTACTAGGGTAGATTAAAAATAATTACATATTAATAGATTTCAATTATAAATTATTATTATCTTGATAAAAAATATGTGCACTTCTAAAACTTCTCTACTATTTGTTAGAGCATTTCTCTGAATTTAGACATATATCTAATGAAAATAACATTTTTAATATCGGAAAATTTATCAAGTAATGTAATTAAATAAAGATAATATTTAGTGTAATGATGTATCATTTTACAATATAAATTAATGTTTATTTATTCCTCTAGCATGGTGGACTGAGTTTCCACCTTTTTGACTTATTTGCACTAATTTCACTTTTCAACATGTTTCACAAATGACATATCTCTATCTACCACTCTATTTATAGATAATGAAAATAACTATATATCATTTTTATATAAATCTTATACTCCTTAGGTCAAGATGTTAAATCATTCTATAAAAACTCATATGGGAATATTTCAAACTCAAATAACATGATTTATAAGAAGTGATAATTTGGAAGAAGTTATTTATAGTTGTTTCTATATTTGTTATAATTATGAAATCATTAATGAACTTGAAAAAATATATCCTTATTAACATTACATCATTTTCATCATTTTAAAGTTGAATAACAAAAATTAGATTGTGTTTGAGTCAATTTAAAAATAAAAAATTGATTAATTTCAATTTCAATGATTTAATCTGAGTTTGTAAAGGCTCCATTAATATTCCAAGATCCATTATTACCAAATTATACTAAAACACCATCCTAAAAATATATTTTATTCATGATTTTGAATATCATCTATAATGTGGGATAACTATACACTGTTAATTATCCATATATTGCTTCTTTCCCAATATTTTTAGCCACTTATATAAGAAGTGACTTCTATATATTTTATTTTATTTTAAAATTTCTCAACTCCGATAGATTTTAGTGTTTTACGAGAATGATAATCATATATTTTTTAGTATAATGGTCTTGTTGATCAAATATACAATAATTTTATTTTCAAAAATCAAATATGTTATTATTGAATAGTTTTAATGAAATCCAACTTATACCATTATTTTGCTCAAGATTACTGTACATGATTAAATAATTTATCCCTTATAATATATGCTTACTTTACTTCCAGTGAAAAGAAATTTTATAAATAATAATATAAATTTTTACCTCTGATTCAATAGTACCAATAATAACCTTTAAAATCTAATATTTCATGTATATTTTAATTTGTCTACAAATAGTTTTTTACTTTCCATGTGAATTTTATGATTCATTTTTACTCTATTTTGGTTAAGTGTTCCTTTTAAGATTAAGTTAAACTCCATTTGATATAGGGTTATGTTATTATTATTTTTTCTTTTCACCGAAATCCTTGATATGGATTTATAAACAAAACTTTTATATTCAATAGTTTGAATAGTTTTTTATTGAAAGATCCCAATAAAAATTATTAAAGTTTAATTTTTAGAGTTTTTGTGTTGCAATAAATTTAAAAGAACATAGACAATGTCATATAGAAGTGAATACATTATTTATTTAAAAATATTTGTTTTTAGAAGGTGGTAGGAATTTTATTCACGGTTTCTAATAAAATTAGAGTTAAATGAGAGTTGAATAGTTTTTTTTCACAAAATTGAGTTTCATGAAGTGAATTTTACTGGAAAAAGACATTGAAACAAGCTATAGTTTTTTAAACTATAATTTTTCAAAAAAATCACTTTAGAAAAAAAATGGAGTTGTAGTAAATGGGATTAATCCTGAACTATCCACTAACACATTCTACATAATGGTGATTTTATGTAGGTCCTCATATACAATTTGAGAAAATGTTCGTAAAATATATGATGGAAACCTAATGGTTTGTGATGCTACAGAACATATTCTATGGAATAAGTTTGAGTAATTGAGGGTTCACATAATTGAATAGGCTAATTCATTCTTTTACAATGTAAATGTTATTGTGGAGTATATCAATAGTCTCATGGAAACACTCAATGATGTTAACATAATAAAGAACATATTGATAATATTTTCACCTTATTTAAATCCAAAAGTCTTTGTACTCAAGGATTAAGATCCAATGGTTTTTTATTATGATATTATTTATAGTTATCTTGTGGAATATGAGTTAATGAACAATGATAATATGGCTCTTGAAAAAAGGGAATTATTTGGAAGTTTAATTTAAGGTACTTAAGAATATTATTATGGTTAATTATTAAGAATAAGATGAGTTTGATGAAGTTATTTCTTTCCATTCCTCAAATATGAAAATAGGACATCGAAATATTAAATATAAAAATCCACAAATATGATTTCTATGTGGAATGGTTGGGAACCATGGAACAATGTTTTTGAAGAATTTTCAATTGTATGATGATGATAATGGAATTCAAAAAATGAAATATACAAATTATTAAAGGTTGGAGGAGTTACAAGAAATACTTATTCAAAAAAATGATCATACATTTAAAAAATGAAAATATATCTAAGGAAATATAATTAAAATAAATTGATGTCTATAATGACCTTAAAAAAGATGTTTTTCTCTCTATTAAAGAAAATTAATAAATAAGGTAAGACACCAACAATAATGAAGCATAATTAGAAGTAATAGTGGATATCAAGTAGAGTTGGAGGGTTCAGAAAAATTATTAGATATTCTTAGATCCGAAACTAAAATAGAAGATGAAGTGGTTACAAAAACCCAACTCTAGATACAATAATTGGAATAAGATAGGTCTAATATGATATTAGAATTTTTAAACCATTAATTTAAATATTTCTTTAACATCAAGAAGCTTATCAAATATATTTTCAGGATCAATGCGTAGACATGTATTTTCTATATTTTGACTAACACCATGAATGATCTTGATAATCATATCAATGATATTTGACGATAAATATTTGTTATTTATAAAAAAATTTAATACAACGAGAGGCTGCTGAATTTAAATATGACATTAAGAAGTTAGATCACATAGGTTGAAGAATATGTAAAGGAGAATCATGATGGTCCAATAATTCAATTAAATAATTATTCATAGAAAAATACACATGAAAATGAAAATTTTCTTATGGGGAATTATCATAAGAAATAGGTAGTTTTGATTTGTGCAAAACCACAAAAACATAATCTAAAGATAAATGTTGAATTTGTTGTAAATCAAACTCCAAACAGTCAATCACCTAAACAATGAGGGAAAACACATTGAAAAAACAGTGAAATACACATAAAGTCCCATTTTATTATTTTACAATAATGATACACACTAAAAGTACATTTTAAACAAAAAATAACAATTGGAATGTACCTAGAAAATGAAAGCATCGAATAAGAGTTAAATAATTCCTGTATTCTTTTAATGGTCACTATTTTTGTTGGAATGGACATGGTTATATAAATTGTTATTTCTCATAAAAAATGTAAGAATATTATTATGAGGACCCAAAGTAGTTTCGCATTGTAGTGCAAGGAATTTTCAAGAAGTTTGAAAACTATAGATTAATTTATAAATTTTCTAGATTATGTTTTCCCATCATATTAAATAGAGGATAACATGTACCAATCATCAAAAGGTGTGTTCTAAAAAACATGGATCAGAATCAAAATAGATTATAATGTATTGGTAATAGATATTCTATTGAAATTAAGAGATCTATCTAGGATTTTGATCATTTATATTTTATAGAATCTCTATATGATATAAAAAAATGTTTTTTCACTATAATAAAGTATAAAAAGGTAGTTTTCATCAAATTTGGAAACAATGTTTTATTATCTATCATTATCATTGGAAAAAATTTTATTTAAGGAAGAAGGCGTATAGATATTTTGGTTATTTAAGATCTTGGAAAAAACATTCTATATGTAAGTCAATCATGTCACTCATGGAATGAAGTGAATTTCAACCAGATGAATGGTATCCTCAACAAGAAGGATGGATTAGTTTTGTTGAAGGGGAAGAACAAAAAGAGAATCTATTCAATATCATTTAAGAAGAAGATTTATGTAATCTATCCAAGGAAGAATAAAATAGATAGTGGAAGAAAATTCATAGTCACTGGAGCAAAAATATCATTGAAGAACTAGAGAATAATGATAAATCTCATGATATCCCTAGACTATAACATGATTGTACACACACATGTGATGTCTTTCAAAATGGGAAGATTATTTTAATGATATCCAAGAAGAAAGATAATAATTTAATGAGGTTACATTAATTGGTGCATGTTTATGTGGGTATACTCATATCACTATGATCCATTAATGAGAATAAACACAATGTTCTTTTAATTGATAATTTTATAAGGATGTATTGATTAATAATCATAATGCATAAGTTCTTTGTTTTTAGTTTCTAGAAATTATATCCGAGGAAGTATAAATATATTATTAAGTTTAATATTCTAAAATTTTAAACCAATAATGGAACTGAGTTTACAAATGAACATGTAGAGGATTATCTTGAGAAGAATGGTTTATGAGACTTAGTAACAGTAGCAAAAAATCCTCAACTAAATAGTGTAGTTGGGAGGATAAATTAAATTATAAAAAACATGGTCAACATGATGCCTATTAAGAAATACGTACAAGGTATGTTTTAGAAGGAAGTATTCATTATATCATTCTATATTAATAAATAAGATTTTTTGTGTATAAATGAAAATAATTTTCTATACAATATATTTTATGGGAAGAATAAATCCTTAATATAATTTCAAATCATTCTAAGTGATTTATTTTCAATAATATGAAACAAAATATGATTGAGTTTTATAGAAATGAAGGTATTTTCCTTTGTTACTCATCTAAGATTAAGTAATTTTATTGTTTCAATAAATTACTTGGAAATATTTTTAAAAACCATATAATCAATATATTAGAAAATGAGAAGAATATTCAAAAAAATAGTGAGAAAATTCAAGATGACAGAGATGATGATTTGATCATCTCAGGGGGAGTATAAGTTTTTGTAACTGATTCTAAAGAAGGCAATAATGATGAAAATAATGTTACTAGATCACACCTATATAGAATCTAAATTGTTGGAAAGAAATTTATAATAATTATATATTTAGTTAATGGAAAATTTTAGTGAAATCAAGGATAATTTTGTCTCTAAAAAAACTTCACTCTTATATTAGGTATAGATAAAGTATTTTTAAGAGGCCTCTAATGATTAAAATTAGGTCTAAGACATTAATTAAGATATTGAAAAAAATTTAGAATAATTAGACATGTGAATTTTTCTATGGCCAAAACATAAAAACAACATCATGACCAAATGGGTTTTCCATAATAAAATTAAGGAAAGTTATATTTTTAAATTAATGGTTTTAATTTATTAAAAAAATCTCTCATGGGTAGGACAGTTAAATTCAATTATTCATTTCCATAACAGTGAAAAATATATTCATGTTTTTCTAAATGTATATAAAATAAAAATACCTAAATTAATTACATAGGGAAGTGTCTCACATAATGTAGCTTAATGGTTACTTAGTTCATGAAGATGATATCAATTTTTTTTGATTAATGATGGTGAATTATAAGGTGAACCAAGTGGTAAGAGTATTTTATACAAGACATGATTAATACTTGAAGAATATTGATTTCTATATTGTGTATATTATCAAGATATCTATACCAAAAAAGGGGAAACATCAAAGGGTGACGAGTCTCATATATATTGAATACATAATATTTTGTGTGTTCAATAAAGCACAATACTACCAGTAAATAGAATTCATGAAAAATGATTTTGAAATGTTGAGGATCAATGAGTTATTATTTTTCCTTAGATTATATGTGATACAAAGACTATAATATTAATCTATAGATAAAATTATTCCAAGGAGGTTCTAAAAATATTTTGAATATAGGAATGTAAGCAAATGAAAACACATGTTGCTACATAGTTGAAGTTTTCACAGAATGTATATTGAAATAAGGTCAATATCCCAAAGTATAGATATATCATAGAGAGACTATTGTACACAATAAGTATAAGAACTGATATTATTTTTGAAACATTTAAAATTTAAAGGAACCAAAGTAATTTATGTCAAAAACTTAATAAGATGAAAAAAATAATAATATTTTATATCAAAGGAATGATAGATTATAGTATTCTTTACTACAAAATATCTTAAAAAGAGTTATTAGGATATTAAGATGAATATGTGGCTAGTTCTATATTTGATAATAAGTTAAAATCAAGGGATATTTTATTTATTGGAGATTTTTATAATTATATTATCAATAATACGTAATATTTCATTTTATTGAGCACTGAAGAAGTTGAATATATTATGACCAATCAATATTGAACAAAACTTTTATACCAAAATGATCATGTATCCGGCCAAATAATTTCTTAAAATTTATTAATAAGAAGGTAAAATTTCAATGTTTATGCATTAAAAGGGAGTTTAAAAAGAAATCATTGAACTACTCATATCATTTATTCATCAACCAAAGTATTGAAATAATCATGATATATAATTTACAACATCGTAATTGTTCCCATGATATTTTTCAATGACATAAAATCTACCACATGATTGGCTTATCTATATGCATTGGAAATAATTAGGTTGAGTTGGGTGACAATATTAATATAGTCAATATAGTTGGGTATAAGTATATTTGGTACATTCATGGTGCTTGCTTTAAGATCCATTAAAGTTGTTTTAGAGTCTGATTCAATCCACAGGGTAGTCAACTTATATTAGACATCATGTTTTGTGGCATAGATCATCACCCATAATTCATCTTCATATCTAGATTAAATAACAATATATTGGTGAAAGAACCCTTTTAGAAAACCTAGATTAGTTTGGAAAATACCTCCACCACCTGAGGGTCCCAAATATGACACTATCAAAATTGGGAGATATCCATAAATCAATTAGTGGAATCCACCACACATAATTATGAACTAAGGGAAGGTTTGATCTACCCACAACGCCCAAAAGTATGAGAATTTTTAGATCATTCATACTATTATTAATTTCCCCTAAATACACTTTAGTAGTAGCATGTACATCACTATGTAGTAAATATGTTCCAGCATGGATTGAGGGTACCTGATCTTTAAATAGTCTCCCATTTCATTCCTTCCAAATTGATACAAATATGGATGTTACCGCTGCGAGTAAGAGGTGCTAGATCGGGACACTATGTCGAGTGCATCTAATGGAAGTCATGTGGTTATCCAGCTACCAACATACATTAAATTGAAGGTTGAAAACATGGGCTACATAATTCCACTACCCCATGCATATTCACAGTTTATGAAGAGATGCTAGATATTTTATTCATCTCTTAGAAAGATATGGTAGGATGGGACTATGTATTTTCCATCATTTGAAATTTTTTCATGTGTTGGAATCATATTTTATCTAAATTCTCCATAGATAAGTTATCCTTGCAAGATGTAAGAAGATAACATTGAATTTTGACATCGATTATGGTATCATAATTGAACTCTCATATTTAAACTTGTAGTAGTTTATGGAATTGAACATCCAATTGCAATTGGGCTTCCAAATACGAGTGGAAATATCTATGATGGTGTTATTTAAAATTTCCATTGAAACCTACATGGGAATAAAATAAAGACTACTTTGCTGAAAAATAATTCCAAAAATTGTAATTTTATTTCTCTTAGAAGGGATGATCAACCTATCTCTGAGTGTTTGGTCAAACCAACAAGTGTTCCAAAGATTGATATCATATTTCCTACCGAGCATCCATTTGGTGTTTTGGATGATGTAATAAAAATAATTACTTATTGAGGTCCAAAATGATGATCCAAGATAGTTTGAGTATCCATAAAACAAAATCCTCTTGAACCTTCTTAATAATAATTTATAGGAGGTTTCATTAGTGGTTAACATATTATATGTTAAATTACCAATCAGATCATCATAAGATATTTTGATATCCTTGATATTGAGACCTCCTATTTTTATGGTTACATGACTTCTCTATGACAGTTATCGGTTTTCCTTCATGTAGAGAACCAGTCTAGAAAAAATTTCTAATCATAAACTACAACACCTTGATGCGACACTTTAGACAGATATAAATAGAGAATTAGTAAACAAATTTAGAAGTGATGACTGAAATAACAAGGGACACCCACCTCTATTGGGACATAAACTTCCCTTTCCATCTGGCCAGTTGATTGATGATTACAAATATGATTTATTTATGAAATTTTATTTTCACTTTTCCCCAAAATTGAGGGATGTGATGGTAATTAAATGGGATGGATCCCCTTCTCACCATAATATTTCTAGTGATACTATTATTTTTTAGAATGACAACACATTTACATACATAATAAATGATTTTCCTTAATAGATACCCTGGATAGAAACTTAGACATTATTTATAAATAGATACTGATGGTATATATGGTTCTCTTTGAGGATTTTTAAAATAAAATAATATGATTGGCATATAACATATGTCATACAATGATCTCATTCATTCAATTTTTAATTTTCTAAAAAAATATGACCTGAGTAAGATCATTAATTATAAGGACCCGACCTTAAATATTGAATTAAATGAATAATTCACATTGAGGATCTTTTCAGGTTTAGAGTTTTAGAGAATTAGGCCATAACTGCTACATAACAACTTGAATATTACATATAGACACTTCTACTCAGTATCCATTTTTTTAATAAAATAAAAAACTCTTAAAAATACACATGTATAGTTACATGTTTTCGACAACATGACTTTTCCTTGATCCCATCATTGAACCTATTCATATTTATGTCCTGTGGAAAACATTTAAAAAACTTGGGATGATCCTAAAAAGATCAGTAAGGGTTATAAAATAAGTAAGGAAAGAATTAGTCCAGCAATAAATTCAAATCCATGAAACCATAATTTTCTATCATAACATACCTTATAAAATAATAAGATTTATGAATAACACACAGAAATCATAAATCATTAAGTTTACTTATGGAATCCATATCAATATTAAATTGTATATATCATAACTACATATGTAGTTACACTTGTAATACCCATCACATTATATTCCCTAAATCTCTTAGGAGAAACATCACTTTTACCTCTGTCACATTACCCAATGAATTGGAGAGCTATCTTGGGCTCACCCGTCCAAGGTTTATCGCGGAACCACCCGTATATGTAAAAAACACCCAATAACCATAAAATAATAATAACATATAACACATGTATAAAGGAATGATAACATTTCCACATTCCAATATATCAAATCAAGATATTGAAATAAACAATGTCTTATAAAATCATTTTAAAAAACTTTTTAAAAAGATATTTTTGAATCAATGTGTCCCATAACACTTTGAAGATTTTAAATGAATTATCATTTGAAAACATTAATGTCCATATAAATAAATCCTAAAACCCATTTTGAAAACATGGGCATTAATGATAAATATTTACAAGAATAAATCTTTAAAACATTTAAAATGATATTATAGTTAAAGAGTTTTTTATCAAAAAGGGAGACACTTTAATAAAAATAATTGAGGAATAATATTTAATCAAAACATTATAATATCATGATAATAAAGGTATTCATGATATAATATGTAAAAGTATAGTATATACACCATATTAGAGTGAATTGGTGCATAACAACAATGAAGTCTCGATGGAAATGTAAATTGAGATGAAATACATTATAAAGATGATATCCTTAAATTAAGGAAAAATCATTCTCATAATTATGTGTGACAAATATAAATACACCCAATACAAGTGGATATAATGTGTAAAAAAATCATAGGTCATTCACACATATTCATAGGATGACATAAATAAAAATTATAAGATCAACCGAAAGAATGGGAATTGGGTTAAGGGGTTCCCTTACCGATTTGGTAACTTACAAAACATATGCCACATGAAAGAAGGATCATCCAATGAAGATGTAAATACACATAAATGAAAGTATATTACACAAAGAGTACAATAATGGGTAGTAAATACACCACACAAAAGTATATAGTGGCAAATATATCATGAATCTCACTGGAATAAAAACAAGTGAGATGAAGACCCCTTACCAGATTGTAATTCAATCGTGTCATATGACCAATAGTTATTAACCAACAGAATAATCACAAAATACAATGATTATAATGATTATAATGATAGTATATATCAAATGGAATTTAACAATACACCACATGCAATAAACTGGTGTTGAATAATAAAAATCTCAGAGAATTAAATTTGAGATGAGAAATCCCTTACAAAAATTCGGCATCCTAATGATGCCACTAAAAAATTATTAAAATGAATTGATGAGAGTAATAGGGGGTCTCTCATAAAATAAAAATACAAATTACAGTATGTTGAATATAAAAGAACATCCTATAACCTGAGAACATGGAGCATAAAATAAATGACATAAAAAGAGTACTTGAAAAGAAAGAGAAAGGTTGGATCCCTTACCTCGTGTCTGACTTGACTCGATCGTTCTTTAATATCATGAATAATAAACAAAGTTTAATTTATAGTTTCTTAAGAAAATTTTTCAACTTTATTATTCCTTTTATATCCCTTATTACCATGTTATAAATATTATGTAATCATTTATGTTAATAATGTTTGTTTTGTCGATATTTGGTACTTGAGAGTCAAAAATGGACTTCTTATAATTACATGTTGTCCATGTGGTAAATAGTTCATTATATACATAATTATATTCATGATTTTGATATTATATATATATCATATATATCCAGTATATACATGTATTTATAATGGTACATAACATTTAGAGGTAAGAAAAGAAATGTACCGTTCATGGAGACGGTATGTCGTACGTACGCATGAACGCTACTTTCGTTTCTATTTATTATTTTAATGAAAATAAAACATAATAATACATAGGTATATTATATTTCCAGTATATTATCATATATAATATCTTTAACTCCATCCTTTATATATCTCACATGAGGCATTAACGAATCAAATCACTTTGAGGGAGCGGTAGTCTGCACTTCCTCAAATGAGATTATCGTATTTACCCACAATGGAAACCATAAAGGCGTGCTATAAATGGGAACTAAAGAAGCATAAGGAAATAATAAACATAATATATATCATATATAAATATAGTTCTATCATAATGTCCACCATGAGAGGCTGTAAGATGTAATTGAACAATCGTCATTTCGTGAGGCCTTATTTTTCCATCCACATAAACATTATGTTATTCATCCATTAGATGTAGGTGTGTGTAAGTGTAGTTATAATCCTTATCATTACAAAATCCTAGTATATTTAGGATACTGGTGTTGTTACAAAAGAAAGGAATAAAAATATTTTAAGGGTTGGAGAATTAAAATAAAAGAAAACAATTTAAGAGAAACTGTTACCTTTAATTTGGGTAACTCCCTTTGGTTTGAACCAAAAGACTTCTTGAAGTTCCATATGCCTAAGTTAATGATTCTAGGAGGAGGGGAGGGATTTAGGGAGATTAATTGGGAAGATTTTGGATGATCGAAATGGCTTGAGAGGTGTGAGTAATTGTTTAGAAGTAGTCTCCTTTTATGAGGGAGAGGAGGGTCTCTTTAGGAAAGTGTGAAAATATTATTTTATAATATAATGATATTCGGTTTCTAATGGTCCCAAAATCATTATAGTCGAAGATAAGATGATGAATGGTCTAAATAAAACCATCCAATCATAATTGGACATGTTTTTCTTAATATTTTAATCATTATAATCTTATTTATTTAAATATTTTATTAATGAGGTAAATACTGCATCATTATTGTCTCATAAATAATTTAATTTATTCTATGTCTAAAAATTTTAAAAAAATACTATAATATACGAAATATTTTTAGTTTTCCAATGAATATATATAGTCTAAAATCGGACTTATATAAATCCATATAAAAATTAATTACTAAACTATTTTTGTTAGTGTCAATTTTGCCTTCACATTAAATTAATTAATCTAAATTTTCATTCTCACTCCCAGTGGCTCAATGGGGTCCCAAAATCGACACAAAGATTCCCATGGCAGTAAATAACTCAAAAAATTAGGTTAGGACAAGTTTAAAGGTAATTTTGAATTATTATAATATTATTTTTACGTTGAATTACCCTATTTACCTTTATACGCGGTAAATAAAAGTCAAAATTTACTATTCACCAATGATTATTTTCATCTTATTGAACCACATTCTAATTCTTGAAAACAACCATGTATGTCAGATTTTCTAAATTCAATTCATAGAAGTGGTAAAATTTCATTTAAATGAAAAAATCAGTTTTTTTAACTACCATTAAGTGGTTTCACTATTCATCAAAAAAATGATGTTTTTCAGAAATATACAAAAAATTCAGCCTAAGCTATATTTGATATTACGAATTCAAAAATGATGTATATTTTTAAAAATTAAAAACATATAAGTGGCATTAATTAATTTTAACATTAATTCCCGTTATCAAAACAAATAGCGTGTTTTTCAGAAACAATAACTATCAAAAGATTGATATTTGTTTATATCCCATTTCAAAGTGAAATTAATTCCAATGACAAAAATTGGATTAAATTGTAAAAATATAATTCAATTTCACTTTAAAACCAATTAAAAAGATAATATAACCATATAAATAAATTATATTAAAAGGTACTTTTTAATTAAAATACAATATTTTTGACTATTCATTAAAAAATGAACTTTATCAGGAAAATACCAAAAAATTACCCAAAGTAAAATTTGAGGTCCCAATTCTAAAAAAGAATTTTATTTGGTCAATTATAATGTATTTAAGTGACCAAAAATATATTTAAAGAGGGTTCTCCATTAAAAGTCTATAAATCACCCTTTTAATGTAAATTATGCTTAAAATTAGATTCATTCACAATTTATGCCTCTAACTTTTATTGGATAAATGTAAATACATTTAAAAAACTTGTATAATCATATTGTATTTAGTTTTGTTCATTTCTTCCAATACAATTACTAGGATTTGACTACCATTTAAAATAATAATATTATATTATTAGTGTGTAATATAAGATTTAGAAGAAACCTATGGTTGCGTATCGGGTATGCTATCGAAAATAGCAACCCTTTTAAAGTAAAATTAATTTTTTATTCAAAAATATTAATAAATATGAAATATGTCTTATTCTTTATTTACCTACGATGTTACATCCTTCCCTCCTTTTGGGAATTGCGTCCTTGCAATTTAAAAAAAGGTCTTGGAAACTTAGTTGAAAGTCCCACATTGGAAAAAGAGTCAGTAAAACTATCTCTTTAAAAGAATGGAAGAGAAGAACAAAGGTCACCCGATTTAACCCATATTAAGATTCCATGAAAACATGGATATAAAGGAGAAAACAAAGGGTCATGTTATGATGGATAGTGTTAGGAAACATGTTTAGGAGAAAGTTAGTAACCAGAAAATCACAAACTTGTGATGGGTTAAACAGTATTTGAATCCCCTGTAGGAAAAGTTAACAGACATGGTTTTTGTTTAAAGTTACTTTTTTGATTAGAAATTTATTTATGGGCTTAACCAAAAACATAAGGAAATATACATACTTTTCATGTAGACATTCATCTTTTACTATATTTATAACAAAAATCATATTTTCTCCAAACGATGAATATTTAGGATGAACTATTTTTCACAATAAGAGCACTATAATCAACTATGAGAGAATCACATAATCCACAAAAGTTGAACAATATATTTCCCATATAATCAGATATTAACTAAAACCAAAATTTTTAGTATAAGACCATATAATCACCAAAATGATAATCCTTTATAAAAATAAATACTACTCTTAATCTCAAAAATTCAACAAAAAGAACCCAAGGTTCAAGAAAGACCATTAAATAAAAAGTTATCTGTAAAATTCTTCAATGTAATCCAAACTAATATTGAAACCCAAATCTCTGAAGGATTTAATCACATAGTCTTCTAAGGGAAATCTTAACATTTATCTCCAAATAACATCAGTAACTATTAAATCTTCATACTACAAAGTAATTAACCTAATAAAATATCCTCCATGATAGGTTATTCATTGCCAAAGATAACCTAAAATTAACTTATTCCTTATTTATAAGATCACATAACTAAAAATAATTAGTCATACTTACCTGGGACTTCACGTAGTCAAGTGGTAGGTGATTAATACCGGTCTCACTTTGGTTGTGGGTTCGATTCCTAGAGCTTCATCTGGCCTGACACGTTGTCACACGGTTTTCATGTTATCCCTTTTCAAAAACTAAATAATTTTATAACTTTCTAAAGGAGATAAATTCATCAAAAACAACCATAACATATTTTAACCACAGAGGTTATCTAATAAATTTTTTTTTTCATCCCAAAATGTATTAACTGGTAATTGCCTCAAATTCAAGGATCATATAAACCCAAATGGTTCTTTATAACTATATCCACAAAAGAGAAGATAATTATTCCATGAATAAAATTTTCTTATATCAAACATCAGGGTTACACATAATATAAAAAGTCCTCTAGTATAATCTCATCATCAAAACAACCTTAATACTTTTAAGAATTTCACCATCCTGAAATCTACCATAACTCTTGAATCCCTTATATGTTGACCTCTTACTCATTCAACATTGTTCATGATCCATTAACCATTCTTTAACAAATTATTCCGAAATACTTCGTTCCTACAAAAAAAATCATGAATCATATCCTATGATTTAAATAATAAGGAAACATATGTTAAGAAATAATCCATAACTTTCATTGGTCATTGTCAGTTTCTTCATCCTCAATCAAAACGGCGTTAGGTATTGGTAAAAAAAATTTGTACGATCTTGGTGATCCCATTACCGAAACTTCTTCATTGGACATGTGTTTGAATAATGACCATGCTCACCACATTTAAAACATTCAATTGATCCTTCAGAAATAAATTCTTTCCCTTTCCTAGAGTCAACTAGATGCTTCCTTTTTCCATGGCAGGTTCTTGCTTTATGGCCTTCATTTCTACATCTAAAGCATATTTATGTCCCTTTGAAACATTTTATTTTGTTTTTATTTCCACATATTTGGCACATAGGTTTTTGAACATACTTACCTTTATGATTATTACCTGAACAACCATAGGGATTTGTTTCTCGCATATATCATGTCTTATAAAAATCAATAAGGTTCAGGTGTTCAATCATGACTCCAGATAGTTGGTTGAGAATAACCACAAGAGTTCCCATTTTAGCTCCCATAACATTCAGCTTCTCGTTCATAAAACATTCATAGTTTTCTCCACATCCACAGTTACTTTGGTGTATGCTAGATCCATCCATTTACTATAACCAAAAAGGTCAGTGTGAGTATATCAGTAAAATCATCATATAATATCTTATGAGGAGGGTAACCACTAAGATATACTTATTCATGTTATCTTAAAATCATTCACTTTTTAAAAATAACTATGACTCTTTCTAAAATCCTAACCATTATGGTAACTTCACTTATGCTTACATTGTATCCTAACCTCTAAAGTTATATAAACTGAATTATGATACCAACTATAAGGACCCGACCATAAATATGGAATTAAAAGAATAATTTACATTGAGGATCTTTTCAGGTTTAGAGTTTTAGAGAATTAGGCTATAACTATTATATAAAAACATGAATATTACAAGTAGACACTTCTACTCAGTATCCATTTTTTTCATAAAATAAAAAACTCTTAAAAAGACACATGTCTAGTTCCATTTTTAGACAGCATGACTTTTCCTTGATCCCATCCTTGAACCTATTCATATTTGAGTCCTATGGAAAAAATTTCAAAAACTTGGGATGAGCATAAAAAGATTATTAAGGGTTATAAAATAAGGAAGGATAACATTATCCCAACAATAAATACAAATCCATAAAACCATACTTTTCTATCATAACCTACCTTATGAAATCACAAGATTTATGAATAAAACACACAAATCATAAATCATTAAGGTTACTTATGGAATCCATATCAAACTTACATTGTAGCTATCACAACTTTGTAGGGGGTTACACTTGGAATACCCATCAAAGTATATTCCCTAAATCTCTTAGGAGAAACATCACGTTTACCTACGTCACGTTACCCAATGCATTAGAGAGATATATTGGGCTCACCTGCCCTAGGTTTATCACAAAACCACCCGTATACGTAAACAATTCCCAATAAACATAACATAATCATAACATATAACACATTTATAAAGGAAAGATAACATTTCCACATTCCAATATATCAAATCAAGATATTGAAGTAAACAATGTTTTATCAAATCATTTTCAAAACCTTTTTAAAAAGATATTTTTGAATCAAAGTGTCCCATACAACTTTGAATATTTTAAATGAATTATCATTTGAAAACATTAATGTCCATATAAATAAATCCTAAAACCCATTTTTAATACATGTACATTAATGAGAAATATTTAGAAGAATAAATCTTTAAAACATTTAAAATGACATTTTAGTTAAAGAGTTTTTTAACAAAAAGAGAGACACTTCAATACAAATAATTGAGGAATAAAATTTAATAAAAACTTTATAATATCATGAGAATAAAGGGATTCATGATATAATATGTCAAAGTATATTAGATACACCATATTAGAGTGAATTAAAGCATAACAACAATAAAGTCTCAGTGGAAATGTAAATTGAGATGAAACACCTTATAAAGATGATATCCTTAAATTAAGGATAAATCAATCTCATAATTATGTGTGCAAAATATAAATACACCCAATAAAAGTGGATATTAAGTGTAAAATAACCATAGTTTATTCACACATATTCATAGGATGACATAAATAAAAAAATTAGAGCAACCAAAATAATGTGAATTGGGTTAAGGAGTTCCCTTATCGATTTGGTAACTTACAAAACATATTCAACATAAAAGAAGGATCATCTAATGAATATGTAAATACTCATAAATGAAATTATAATACACAACGATTAAAATCTTGGGAAGTAAATACACCACACAAAAGCAGATAGTGGCAAATATAGCATGAATCTCATAGGAATAAAAACAAGTGAGACGAAGACCCCATACCATGTTGTAATTCAATCATGTCTTATGAAAAATAGTTATTAACCACCAAAATAATCACAAAATACCATGAATATAAAGATAATAATGATATTATATAGAAAATTTCACTACACGATACACCACATACAATAAATTGGTGGTGAATAATAAAAATCTCACAGAATTAAAAGTGAGATGAGAAATCCTTTACAAATATTCGGCAGCCTAACGACGCCACTTAAAAATTATTAAAATGAATTGATGAGAGTTATAGGGGGTCTCTCATCATAATAAAATAAAAATTACAGTATGGTGAATATAAAAGAACATCCTCCTACATAAGAACATAGAGCATACAAGAAATGACATAAAAGAGTGTACTTGAAAAGAAAGAGAGAGGTTGGATCCCTTACCTCGTGTCTGAATTGACTCGATCGTTCTTTAATATCCTGAATAATAAACTAAATTTGATTTCTACTTGATTAAGAACCTTTTTAAAGTTTATTATTCATTTTATATCACTTATTACCATGTTATAAACATTATGTAACCATTTAAGTTAATAATGTTCGTTTTGTTGATATTTGGTACTTGAGTCAAAAATAGAGTTCTTATAATTAAATGTTGACCATGTGGTCAATAGTTAATTATATAAATAATTATATTCATGATTTTGATATCATATATATCATATATATCCAGTATATACACGTATTTATAATAGTAAATAACATTTAGAGGGAAGAAATGAAATGAACCGTTCATGGAGACGGTAAGCCGTACGTACGCATGAACACTAATTTCATTTCTATTTATTATTTTAATGAAAATAAAACATAATGATAAATATTTATATTATAATTCCATTATAATATCATATATAATATCATTAACTCCATCCTTTATACATCTCACATAAGGCATTAACGAATCAAATCACTTTGAGGGGGCGGTAGTCCGCACTTCCTCAAATGAGATTATCGTATTTACCCACTATGGAAACCATAAAGACATAATATAAATGGGAAGTACAGAAGAATAAGGAAATCATAAACATATTATATATTATATATAAATATATTTACATCATAATATCTACCATGAGTGGTTGTAAGATGTAATTGAATAATCATTGTTTCGTGAGGCCTTAGTTTTCCATCCACAGAAACATTATGTTCTTCATCCATTAGATGGAGGTGTATGTAAGTGTAGTTATAATACTTATCATAAAAACTTCATAGTATATTTATGATACTGGTGTGGTTACAAAATAGAGGAATAAAAATAGTTTAAGGGTTGGAGTAGTAAAATAAAATAAAACAATTTAAGAGAAACTGTTACATTTAATTTGGGTAACTCCCTTCAGTTTGAACCAAATGACTTCTTTAAGTGCCTTCTACCTAAGTTAATGCTTTTAGGAGGAGGGGAGGGATGTAGGGAGTTTAATTGGGAAGTGTATGGATCATCCAAATGTCTTGATAGGTGTTAGGAATTGTTTATAAGTGGTCTCCTTTTATAAGGGAGGGGATGATCTCTTTAAGAAAGTGTGAAAATATTATTTTATAATATAATTATATTCGGTTTCTAATGGTCCAAAATTCATTATAGTCGAAGATAAGATGAGTCATGGTCGAAATAAAATCATCCAATCTGAATTGGACATGTTTTGGATAATATTTTAATAATTATCATCTTATTTATTTAAATCATTTATAAATGAGGTAAATACTGCATCATTATTGTGTCATAAATAATTTAATTTATTCTATGTCTAAAAATTATCAAAAAAATACTATCATATATGAAATAATTTTATATTTCCAATGAAATTCTTGTAGTCTAAAATAGAAATTATATAACACCATATAAATGTTAATTACTAAACGATTTTGGTTAGTGTCAATTTTGTCTTCACATTAAATTAATTAATCTAAATTGTCATTATCACTCCAAGTGGCTCAATGGGGTCCCAAAATCGACCCAAAGATGCCCATGGTCGTAAATTACTTAACCAATAATGTTAGTACAAGTGTTAAGAAAATGTTGAATTATTATAATATTCTTTTTACCCTGAATTACCCTATTTACCTTTAACCTCGGTAAATAGAAGTCAAAAGTTACTATTCACCAAAAATTATTTTCATCTTATTGAACCACATTTTACTTATTAAAAAAAACCATTTATGTTTGATTTTCGAAATTCAATTCACATAAGTGGTAAAATTTCATTTAAATGAAAAAATCAGTTTTTTTAACTACCGCTAAGTGGTTTCACTATTCATCAAAAATAGATGTTTTTCAAAAAAATACCAAACATTCAGCCTAAGCTATATTTGATATTCCTAATTCAAAAATGATGTCTATTTTTCCAAATTCAAACCATATAAGTGGAATTAATTATTTTTAAAATCAATTCCCGTTATCAAAAAAATAGCATGTTTTTCAGAAACAATAACTATCAAAAGATTGATACCTGTTTATGTCTCATTTCAAAGTGAAATGAATTACAATGACCAAAATTGGATTAAATGGTAAAAATTTATTTCAATTTCACTTTAAAATGAATTAAAAAGATAATATAACCATATAAATAAATTATATTAAAAGGAACTTTTGAATTAAAATACAATATTTCTGACTATTCATTAAAAAATGAGCTTTATCAAAAAAATACCAAAAAATTACCCAAAGTAAAATTTGATGTCCCAAATCTAAAAAATGATTTTATTTGGTCAATTAGAATGTATTAAAGTGACAAAAAAAATATTTTAAGTGGGTTATCCATTAAAAGGCGACAAATCGGCCTTTTAATGTAAATTATGCATAAAATTAGATTCATTCACAATTTTTGCCTCTAACATTTATTGGATAAATTTAAATACATTTAAAAAACATGTATAATAATATTGTATTTAGTTTTGTTCATTACTGCCAATACAACAGCTAGGAGTTGACTACCATTTAAAACAATAATATTATATTATTAGTGTGTAACATAAGATATCAATGAAACCTATTGTTGTGTATCGGGTATGCTATCGAACATAGAAACACTTTTAAAGTAAAATTAATATTTTATTCAAAAATATTAATAAATATGAAATATGTATTATTCATTATTTACCTGGGATGTTACATTAATACACCTACATAGATAATCTTCGGAAAGATAAAAGGGAATTCTTGGGAGTGGATCTCCTTGACTTACACCTACGGTGTAAGGATATATCTTCTTGGAGTCTCATTGATTAATATGTATATCCTCATAGAGAAATGAATAGAGGTTATTAGTCTAATAAAGGTATCAATGAAGCCATATCTATTTTTAATATTGAGGAGAAAACTCTATTTAAGGGTTTCAAACACTTTCAATATGTCCATTTTAATAACAAATTTCCCATCTTTCACCATCCTCTACATAATGTTAAGACTTTCTAAGGTAGTAGAAATACCATTATGAATGAATCCTGTAGGAACAATGGTATATTTATATGGAGTGATGATATCATTAATGATTCCCTCTATCCTAGACATCATGATTTTACTAATGATGTTAGGGACTATATTCCTAAGGGAAACTAGTCTAAATTACCTTATATTAACTACATTTTACTTATTAAAATTATGTCAATAAAGCTTTAATTGATTCCATATGTCAAATAAGAATTCGTTAATAATTACCTTACTAAACTTACCGTGTCAACCTATAGAATATTCCTATACCACATGAAGATTTGCTTTATAAATCTATCTGGTTTGGAAAGGCTCTCTACGTTTAGAGATAAAAGTGATTTTCTAATTTCATCCTTATCAAGTTATTTAATGATACATCAGTTCTATTGCTCATCAGTGAAGGGAGAAATGTTCGCAATCATAATCGATGTGTTTTGTAGACGAACCTTTTCATAAATATCACTAAAAACCCAACAAATACCTTTGAAACATAATTTTCAAAGAGTACAACTTCCCATTTACACTGATGACATTATTCATAGCTTTATATATCTTCTCCCTTTGAATTTTGTGGAAGTATTCTGAGCTCTTATCTCCCTCCTTCAACAATTTCAAATTAAAATGGTTCTTATGTAGCATCTATTTAATGGTTAAAAGTATATCTATCTTTGATTGAGATTTAACATCATCTATAGAGGAAAAATTTGGATTATGATTTTCTCCTTAGATGCTTCCAATATTTTTTTTGGCTATTGAATATGAAGACCAGGCTTTAAGAAGAAACATTTTCTCCGCTCCGTTAGGAGTCACTTACTGTGTCTTAATTTCAAGTTCCATTAGGACTAAATATTTCCATAAATTACTAATTAATGAATAATATAAATATTTTATCATATCACAGAGAAGAAATTTTAGAATAATTTAGTGAAATTGGATTATTTTCTTTTAAAATTTCAAACAAAAAATAACATCCCAATGACCTTACCCATGAAAAAAATTTAGTTGTATTAGATAGATCTTAGAATCTAGTTTTATCATATCACTTAAAAAAGTGTGTTTTGGGTCCCCCACTCCCCATTAATATAGTTGATTCCATTGTGTGTTATATATTTTCATTCATAATATAGATAGTAAAGGTGTTAACATTGATACTATTGAAATAGGGGAATATATTTTTCAATAATGATGGACTCCTATAACTATATAAGGGGGTGATAATCTTAAGAAATATGAAAAAGTGGGAAAATATATCAATATTAAATCAAGTGTAATTAAGTCACATGGGGAGTATTAATGTTGTGGTTATTGTGGACAACAGTCATCGATTGGTGATTCAGCTGAATGAAGGGATTGACAGATGGACAATGCATGGTAATCTTGTTCCTCAAACCGAGTATGACTAGTATGGTCTTAGAGAACATTTCAAAGGATTTAATTATATCTTCACTATCATATAATTAATATTGGTTTAAGGAGGAAGTGTAATTCTTTCATAAAAATGGTTATTTTTTTCGAATTATTTTCAATAAAATAAAAGTGGGATATTGTAAAAAAAATACATCATGTTGTATTTTATGATTTTTAGACTTTTTTTTTTGAAAAAATAATATTTAAATATATTTACAGTGGTGAGGAATTGATGTATTCCTAAATAAATGGTTTTCGGTGTTGTTAAGAGTTAATTTTGTGATGGTCAAGGGAATTTGGGGTTAAAGGAGAGTTTTATAATTTAAAGAAAAAATTAGCGTTTCATGAGAATTAATTTAGTGAAAAATTGTATTTTCTAAAAACTGGTGCTTCAAAAATGTTAATTTTTTGTAAACTATACTGTAGTGAAAATTAAAATTAAAAAAACAGTGTATTAGTTAAAATTGGAGTTGTAAAAAGTGAAGTCATATGAACTGGCCTTGAGTAAAAACTAGATTTATGTGTATTAGGGTTTAAAAAATGGGTGGAATATAAGATTGTGTGTGAACAACCAAAATACTGATTTCCAAGAATATATGTTGTTATAGAATCAAGAACATTATACTTTGTGCGTATACCAAGGAGTATTTCCTATAAATAGGTCCATTATCATGTCAATTGATATAGAAGAATTATTATAAGAGAGTTATGTGATTTGTTTTGGAACGACTCTTATATAAATATATTTCTTGTATGTAGTAATTTACATGAACAATAGTTTCAGATTTAAATAAAATTATATATGTATGTATTCATGTGAACAAGCTTTGTGTGAACATTAGTTGTAAACAAATGGGGATTACACAATCCTTATGTAAATTTCATAGAATTTATATAAAAAAGTGAAAGTTGTCATTTTATGAAATAAGAACTTCAGAAAAAACAAATTTTTGATTAAATAGTGTAAATTTAGTAAATTTGAGTCAACTTTTGAATGAACAATGATTGAACATCAGTTTTGATACGAGTGAGTTCTCAAATAAAGAGTGGTTGTAAACTAGGGGGATATTGAGTTCACTCCAAACATTATAAACAAGAAGTATTTTTATTATTTCCGTAACTTAAACACATCACAATTTATATCTCCTTAGATTATCCTTATGTGGATGATCCACGTAAAAATATCTCTTGTCCCACTTTATTACTTTATCACTTCATATCTATCATGAGGGTGAGAGGTTTTCTTAATAATGGTGGAACAAGATCATTTTACAGGGTCAATTGATTAAATAAACATGTGTTGATTCAACCTTTTCTTAGAGTAGTTACATTGATTGGGACTAATATAGAAGTAGATTTTACCTTCTTCTTTTTTATAATAACCTCAATAGCTAGATATTATTCAAACTATATTTCAATGATTTTGTTATTGTACTCTATCCTATTCATTAAGGAAATATTTGCATAAAAAACCTCGATTGTGCCTTCTTTAATTCATCTTCCATTGAAGTATATTTTTTAGCTAGATCATTGAATTTTTTTATTTTATGTTCAACTCTCAACTTGGGAGTCTTGATGGCTTTTGGGAAATCAAATTACTTCTTTATTAACTCATCTATTGTATACTTTTTATTTTCATCCCCCCTCTTTAGTAACTTGATTTATCTCTTGTGATTAGTTTTTACCTCATGGAAATCATCATGTTTAGCTCTCAATATTTGTTCAGTATATGTATCTTCACCTTCTTCATCTTTTTTTAGGTTTCTTCAAGTTTTTCAATATGATCCATAATGTTACAAAATATTTTTTTAGTATCTTCTTTTAAATTACTATATCAAGTGGAGTGTTCATCCTATTACTTTCTTTATATACTTTTTATTTTTCTTCTTGTTAGAATTTTATTTCTGAAAAAGAGATATGAACATCATTTGAAATTATAATCATTTTTTAAAATTTCTTTTTTCTCATTATCATCACACTCACCACCATTCTTGATTTGGAAATCAATTTCAAAATAACCAATTCTGCTACACTTGAACCATTTTTGTTGGAGTTTAACTTTATAATTTTTATTTCCTATTATAACGCTCTTTAAAATATTATACAATATTATCTAATAAAATTACTTACTTTATTTACTGTCATTGAATCTATTAGAGAACCCTTTATCATTATACTTAATTATACTATTCTTTCTATAATTTTTGGACATCTATTGATCTAACTTGAACTTCATCAGGAAAACACGATCCATTACTATTTTATAGGTGATTATAATATTATTAAACTAATCAAGAGATAACACATTTTATTTTTTATCATCTAAAATTTAAATCGTATCATAAAATATATCAATAATGTTTTTTTGAAAATTCATAATAGAATTAGTTTCTTCAAATGTTTCTCTAATAACCATGACATTTCTAATAATATATTTTGATATTAAGATATACTCATAAATAGTTTCATAATCATCCACCCTATCATCTTCAAAATCTCTCTCTCCAAATCTAAACATAAATTTAATTTACATTAAATGATCCTTCAAAAATCATTTCAAAAATTTCCCCATATTTATTTTCTAGTTTTGAGACTTATAAATTTCATATAAAATTATCTATATATGGATATTAGGATAAAATTACATTCCTTAAAATATAATTTTTAATTTATCTTATATCAGTATTTCATATGACTATATTTGTTAATTATAAAAAAAAATAGTGGCTATTTTAATAATCTCTAGTACATGTTAAAGGAGTTAAGGGATCATCCCATTATTCAATCCTAAAAATGATCTCACATGAATGACAATAATTTAATTTTTATGTTTTTTGGTGAGGGTGATGAATAATTGAATTCACGTACTTTTATTTTTATCCTTTAAAAACCATTAACAAATGTTAAGATAAATGAATATATAACCATAAATAATCACCAAATTAACTGAAAGTCATAAAAAACTGTCACTATTGAATTTTATAAGTTTCACCACTCAAAATAAGTTTTTTCATCATTGGTATGATCTAAAAAAACAACTATCACACATTATAAAAGAATATCATTGTCGATTATAAATGAGTATGAGTTATCCCTGATCCCTGGATATATGATATGTCTCCTGAATTGTGTAATGTGATACCACACAAACAATGATATATAATCTATAATTATAACAATAATAGTATCTTCAACAAGCTTATAACACCATTATATTTTTTTCTCTTCATAAATTTATTCTTATATTTATGTTCTTATTATTCTTATTCATCCCCTTGTCCACTTCTTCCTTTTTTTCCAAAACTTCTTCATTTTTCTTCTCCACTTAAATAATGAAAATAAATCTTATTTTCTCATCCAATATTTGAACTTATATAGAATAAAGGTCTCTACCATTATTTTTTCTTCAAAACTAAATCCTTATACTATTTTAGATGAGAAATTATACTTCTTCCATTCTTACTTATTTTTTAGCTTCCATATAATAGACAAGATCCCACAATCCCAGATTTGTTTCTAAAAACACGATATTTACATATTTTTTATTCCTATTAAGGTGACCCAACTTTTTCTCTCCATAACATAAACCATGAGAAAGAAATATTGGATTAGTTACATACCTATGGAGGTCATTGATTTATGTATTAATATAACTAAGAAAAACTAAAACATAAAAAATACCCATATCATTATGTGAGAATTTCTCCAAGTTAACCAATATTTTATTATTTTACGTAATGTTATCATCATCACCCATATGAATCCATTCTAATAATAATTCATTCCACATCATTCTTGATAACCGGGACAAAATGAAACACAAGAAGGGTATGCTAAAATTCTCAATAAGGGTAAACATCAGCATTAACAATTAAATTTCATTGATGAGAATAAGAAGATTAAAATGGTATGATAACATAATAAAAGTGCATGAAAAAAACATAAGGGATATCATACCAATAAAACATAGATCAAAAAATATGTGGAATGTAATAAATTTTCAATAATGGAAGTATTCATGAAATTCAATAATTAATGACCTTTGTGATGTTAATCATGACCTAATGAAACTTTTAGAACCCATATAAGGTATAATGAAAACATATTGGTATCTAGATACATTATCTTCATTTTACTCTTACAAACTGAATAAACGGTATGTTTGATATCCATATCTGGTGTACCCAATGCATTGGAGGGGTGTCATGAAACCACCCTTCCATAGTTAATCACCTAACAACCCATCATTAGTTTATCATAGAACCACCTATCCTTGGTTAATGATGTACCTAACCTTCTTTTGATAATAATGGAACTACCTATACTTGTTTTATAAAGAAACAACACATCATTATAAACAATTATCAAGAACTGTATTAGGAAAAAAGAATATATAACCTTAATTTAATCATATACTCATAAAAACATCATTATTTAAAAAAATGAATAACCAGTTGAATAGAAATGGGTTTCATTATAATATCTTAAAAGCATGATTAAACTGTAGATAATAAATGGGTACTATGACAATATCTTTTAAAGAAGATTGTGCCATGGAAAATAAATGGGTTCCTTGAAAATCTCTTTTAAATGTGATTTACCCATGTAAAAGAAATTAGTTTCTGATAATCTCTTTGAAATAATATTAATCCATCTATATAAATAGTGATGTTAATATCATTACTAAATATCCCCATTTCAGAATTTGTAAAAATTATGATTTTTAACCATGATGAATGGAAATACAATTAAACTACAAGTAAAAGTATTTTAGAGTCTATTTACCTTTTCATTGTGAATAACTTCAATGTATGTCATCTTTTATGGGATAAATATTTTTAAATATCACTAGGAACATTTCATGGGAAAAAATACCATTCCAATTCTGAAAACACATGTTTAGAATATAAATAATAATAGAAAATTAAATAATTAATTTTCATAAAAAATAAACCTTGAATCCTAAAAATAATGTTTCAAAACATTAAATGGTCATGATGGTTGAAAATTTTGTTCGTGTGGAGTAGGTTAAAACAATGATTCCTTTTACATAATTGGTAAAATTCAAAAAATTCCACATTTAGAAAATGATAGGTTGATTTATTTTATCTTTATGTTGTAAAACAAATTATTGTTTAAAATGATGTTAAACATAAAAAAGTTTGAAAACATTTTTATAAAACATGGATTTGGAGGTAAAATGATTTATAACTGAAGAGAGAAATGAAGTATGATTTTATTTAAATCATTTTCTTGAATAATTTGATGTAAAATTATAGGAAATTCATATTATTAAATGAAACTTTCATGAATAGATAGAGATGAAAAACATTAAAGGGGTTTATTATAAAATTATCAAATAATTTACTTCAAAGTAATTAAAAGGATGATTAATTTAGTTTGGAAATGTGATTGTAATGTAATGCCTTTCTAAATTCGGTACTCTTAAATTGTAAGCACCATGAAAGAATAAAATTTAATGATATTTTAAATATCAAGAAAAATTATTTCTCTAAAATAACCATTCATAGGGTGTATAAGATACACCTCATAAAATATGATAGGCTCATAACATAACATATGTCCCAAAGAAGACAGTTAGAGATGAGAAACCCTTACAATGATCATAACATTGATGTGAGAATTCATTAATGAGAATATTATTTATATAAAATGTAAATATAGATAAAATAATTTGAAATAAAACATAGTATAATAAATACTCTTTAAACACATATTCTTATAATATTAATGACATTTAATAATTAATATAACCCAATGAAATGAAATTAAGTTGTGAAATTCATTACCACTTTGTAAATTTATATTAATATGTAATTGGATAAATTAAATCAAATTGAAACTTAAAATACAATGATATATTATGTATTCATGATATTAAAAGTAAAATGGGATTTATATGCACTATATATAAAATTAGGTTCATAACATTAAAATATTCTCTAATAAAGGAAGATTGAGAAGAAGTACCTTACTTCTTTTATAAAATTTGGATCAAAACATAATGAAGGCGAAAGATTCATATGGACTTATAAAACCAAATATTTTTCCTGAAAATAAGCATAAAATAATTTCATGGTATGTATATACACCACATAATAAAAAAAGTGGTTAATATAATATATTTATTGCAAAAATAAAAAGTGAGATGAGAAAACCGATCATCAAGTCCATAATTTCCTTGTGAGTAATTTAACACATATATAATAAGAATAAAGAAAATATTTTATTTTTTGATAAAATTTTATATGAATAATACCTTATACATAATTATTTTATTTTATTTATTTCAATGGAATATTAAAATACATAACTAGTTATGTTCACATAGTCTGTTTTGAAAACATTCAGTTAATTGTTTCAAAAAAGCATTGGTGCGTTTACCATGGTTAAAGATTTAATTATTTCAACATATAAAGAATAATAACAATGAAATAATTATCATATTTATTTATTAACTAAATTTTAAATCCAATTATGAATTACAGATTTGAAAAAAGAACTACGTTATGATCATTGAGATGGTAGACCGTACATATGTGTGAGTAATGTTTCTAATTTTAGTGATCATTATGGAAAGATGGAATGACTTATTTTATATTTGAAAAAAGACAATAATATCATAAATACCATTATATTTCCTTAAATATACATATATATACCATCCATTTTATTTAGTGATGAAAAAGTGTCATATCGCTTCGTGGAGGCTGTAGTCCACACGTATGCACGAACGCCATTTACATTTTTCAGTATATAGATGAAAAGGTATATTTTATTTTAAAAATGATAAATATATCATTTTTATAATAATTATTTTATTTATATCACATATATTAATTAAATGTTTCATTATTACCTTCCTTCTATTGAGTTAATGAAAAAAGAGTTATATCGCTTCACGAGGCGATAGTCCGCCATAGACATGAGTGACATTACTGTATCCCCCCTTATAACATAATGTAAGAAGGTATATGAGATATAATAAAAAAATAGTATAAATATGTTATATATATACTTCACATAGTTTATTACAAAAATATATGAGAGGTGACGATGAAAAATAAACTACATCGATTCGTAAGGCGGTAGTATGCCATACACACACAAATTTTTTTTTGATTCCAATTTGAGGTAAGAGGAGATAAGTTTAGGTTATAAATTTAACATAATAAGATATAAATATATGAAATAAAATATTTTATTATATATTCATGATTTAATAATAATTTAATGTTTTCTAATAATGAATTAAAAAAAATTCTCATTTAAGCTCGACACATCTTCTTCCAACAACCTCCATTAGTCAACATTTGATTCCATCATATAATATATTTTTGATAAAATAAAGGAATAAAGGATGTGTATTGGGACTTAAGAAATATATTTGGGTAGTAATTTTTTTATTAATATTTCATTGATTGTTTTAAGATTAGAGGACAGTGGGGGGACTTTTTTAAGTGAGTTAAGTGACAAACTTGTAATTTTTTAAAAGAAAATGGCGTACCAGTAATTTTCGCATTCAAAAGGCTCCAAAATGATCCATTATCAATAATATGAAATTATAATGTCTAAATATAGATATAAAATATATTTTATGTTAGTTTTTATGCAATTTTAAGAATTATAATTTTAGTTCAACCACTAGAGAAACCTGTTTTCTCCTTAACCATAGTAATTAATTTTTACAGTTTCACTTTTCATTATATTAAAAAAATTAGAACATATAAGATAATAGAAATTATTACGATTTCAAATTTATAATATATTTTAACAAATTAATTTTACATAAGTGGAAAAAATATATTTAAAATAAAACTCGCAGCTGCGATGAAATGTAAGTTTTTAAGAAGGGTATTTTTCCTATAAAATAAGATTTTCTATTAACTATTTGAATAATATTAATTATTTTATGAAAAAAAACTGATATTTATTGATATATTATCTATATAATTAATTTAAAAAATTCCTAAATTGGGTTTAATTTAATTAATTATTAAGTATAATTATTACACAGTTTAAAATAGTTTTTAGAGAAAACACATTTTTAAAACAAAAAATAAATATAAACTAAAATAAAATATAAATTTTATTTAAAGTTAATTAAGTTGATTAAATATAACTAAATAATAATTATGTCACTATAAATCATATTCAAAACATAATTATACCTTTCAATAAATTAATTTTTTGAAAAGAAATGACATTTATAAAAAGATCCATATTTTTCACTATTCACATAAAATTCAATATTTTATAAAAAATCATAAAATTTCACTATAAGATAAATTTTATAATCTATATTAAAATATTAATTAAAAATTTTAAAATAAAATTTATAATATTGGTAAAACCTAATTTTAATTTATGGGTGCAAACCGCAAAGAAAGAACCTCTTGAAAAAACAGAGTTATTCTTCAAAAAACATTCATTTTTTTCAAATTGTAATCCATTTATTTTATAATCAATATATGAACATGTGTTTTATTTTATACATTTCAAAACCATAAAATTTTATTAATTTTGTTATTATTATTCAATCCCTCCAATCTAATTGCTATGTTATTTGGGGAACATTTAAAATAATATTATTTAAAGGTTCATTTAAGCTTGGTGTAGTGTGTTTAGTATGATGTGGAACATATATTCCTTTTTAAAAACCTAAAGGTGTTAAATTCTCACCATTTTATAATTTTCATCCTTGAAATTTTATCTTCATTTTGGTAAATAAATATTGGACATTTGAAAATACCTCTGTTGAAAACCCACATAATAAAAAGGGTTCATAAAACATTCTCTTGACAAGAGGGAATGTAAAATAGGAAGGTCATCACATAACTAGGATTTCACATAGTATAATATTAGTAAAAAGATAATATATGGAAATAAAATAAGTTTATTAATAATTATGGAGAGTGATATAGAGTATTTATCATAATATAGTGAATGATCCACAAAATGTTAAGGACCTAGAAAACAAAAATATTTTATGAGTTAAATGACCGTTAATTCATTAAATATGAAGATAATGACATATATTTTTTTGTTTCATGATAATTTTATTAGAATTTAGTAATTTCTTTACCAACTATACTAGATAAATAATGAATTATACTTACTTGATATGTTTAATTTTACCCTTTAATATATTTCCACCACAATCACATAATTTTCTCAAATTGATGAGTATTCAAGATGATTTTATATAAAAGAATCACTAAAAATAAACTTTTAAAGGATTTAATAACCATATAAGGGATAAAAATATATTAAAAAATTATTTATACATTATGAAAAGGAAAATTTTATAGTACATGGTATGATATGTCCAGAAATGATTAAACATTTATATGATAAAATAATACTATAATATTCAAAATTCCACAAAATTTACCAACATTCAAGTGAAACCAATCCATAAATAAATAACTCTATAATCAAAATTATATCAACACTAAATATAGTATTAACCTAAAAGGATATTTCATAATATTATCTTATAATCCCAAAAATTTAGCGATCTTCATCTGAAATGACATTGTCCAATTAGCCAGTAAATCAATTTTCAATCCCATGGCCATATTTATGATAAAACATGTGTTCTATAAATTACCTAAAAATCCAAGATCATATAAACCCATGAGATTATAAATAACTTAAAAAATTATTTTGAAAATTTCATAGATTAATTCATGTTAATCTCATGTTTTACATGTACATAAACCTAGTAAAACATCTCCAAAAATGTCACTAAACACTTAAAGATATAATAACATAAAAACACAAAAGGGTTGTCTAGGAATACTAACTTATGATAATAATTAATATTATATACATATTTTCTTATCCATAAATATTAATATAACATCTTATGAAAACATTATAATATTTAAATTCATCTAAACATTTCTTTGATACAAAATATGACAACCTAGACCCCACATTCCTTGATCAAGTGCTAAAAACTTAATCTTTATTTTTCTAGATTTTATTTTAATGAATGTAACCCAATTTTATCCATAAAAATATACAAAATAAAAAGGAAATATTTTATCACTTACATGACCTTGGACCATTTAGTATTATATTTTTAGAGAATTTGGGAAAACCATAACATAAGTAAGACCTATGTCTTTAAATGAGACTTTCTCCCACTTAACCAAGATTTTATTATTTGAAAAAAGGATGTCTTCATTATCCATATGAAACTCTTATAGACATAATTAAATCATCACTATTGGTGATAACTGATGGAAATTGAAACAAAATAAGGGTGAGATCAAAGTATTACGGAGGGTAAATATAAGCATTTATAATTGAATGTCATCCATGAGAATAAGATGAGTATAATGGTATGATGAAAAAACAAAAGTTCATGATCATAAAATAAGTTAAATGATAACATTAAATCCTAAGAAAATATATATTTAGAAAAGAATTAATATTTAACAAAGGAAACATTCATGAAATTAAATAAATCATGATGCATGTGATATGAATCTTGATTAAAGTAAATATTTGAAACCCAGAAAAAGATTAATGAATCATATTGGTATTTGGGAACATTATCTTATTATAGCTCTAAAAAATGAAATATATAGTATTTCCATCTTATATATTCATAATTTTCAATGAAATTGAGAGATATCATAGAAATGGCCATCCTTAGTTTATCACGGAACCACCCAACCATGGGATATTATCGATCCACCCATCCTTGTTTAATAATAAAACCACCCATTATTGGTTTGTAATGGAACTATATATCCATGGATTATAAAAGAACCACCGATCATCAAAAAAAATATCTAAGATCTATATCATAGATAAATTACATTGATTGTTCATTTTATCAGAAACTCATAAAAACAAACTTAATTTTTTAGAACTCAATTAACCCATGGAAAGGTAATGGATTCCATGATAATATCTCTAAATGATTAATCCATGGAAATGAAACAGTTTCCATGAATGTATCTTTTAATCAGGATTAAACCTTTTACAAGAAACATGTTCCTTAAAATATTTATTGAAACCTTATTAACCCATTGGAATAAATTAGTTCTATCGTTATATATTTGTCATTTAAATCTTTATTTACATTTTATAAATAAAAACCCCTTTTATGGATGAGTGGGAACCTCACAACCTCCACCATTCCAATGTTTCATACAATAAAACAAAAACAAAAACAAGATTAGAATCAAACATAGTACACAAACATATTCAAATTCAAAAAACCATATCAATGTCAACATATGAAAAAGTCATCAAGGGATGCGGGCCTCCTCGAGATGCACACCATTCATAACAGTCACCATTATCAACAATCAAATCAAATTGTTAGCAAGGACCTGGTCAAGTCTCAACTGTATCACTTTTCTGAACAAATAAAATACTGAAGCGCAAACCACCATCCCGCTCTGAAGAAATGAACCACCAAAGGATCACTCCTTCTAATAAGAATCACCAACATCAGTAATCAAACCTGAATACATGAAACTACAATGAAATTGTGATAGACCAAACCAAGATTCATACAACCACCATCTTCCAGGTCACACTGCATGAATCGAGAGCCACGGTTCAAAAAAAACCATCCCAAAACCTCACCAAGCTTTATTTCACTAAGCCGAGCTGGCATGATAAGAAGAAATTGGAGGTTTGAGCAGAGTTTGGCGAGGGAGTGCCTAATTAGAGATGGTCTGCCTTCGACTGGACCATGAACCAGAGACATCATAACCACCATCGGCGTTACAGAATAAACACTGATCAAATCCAACCATCCAGAAGATTCGAGAAGTGATCCTGAATAAAGAAACCATAAAAATACAACAATTGTAAAAGACAGAAATGAGATCTGGGGATATGAATAATGAAGGAAGACCAAGGGAAGAAATTGAACCATGAATAAACCCGCATCACAACTACTTCTACTGCCACAATCCCAAACCGATCTTAAGAGACCAACACTCCCAACCACGATGGGGTCACTTGTGTTGGCCGAGGTCGGTAGAGCATGGGTTAAAGAGAGTAAAATGGGACCACTCAAGCAAGAAGGATTAAAATTGGAAGGGAGGTAGTAGGGAAAACGTATCCAAGGGAATGCCGCTGGAAAAATGATTTTTAATGATCAGTTAAAACATATTTTGAGGAAAATTCCCCTAACATTAATAAAGAACTAAATTAATTAATAAAAAAATTATAAAAAATTAATTAAATAATTTTCACTGTAAATAATATTTTAAAAATAAAAAGTATCCTTTAAACCATTTTGTGGTCATGATAGTAAAAAATTTCTTTCATGCCAAGTATATTAAAATAATGATTCATTTCAAATTTTCAGTAAATGTCAAAAAGTAAATCCTTTTTAAAATGACTGGAATATTCCTTTTTATTATTTTTTTTATAAATAAAATTTTGCATAAAAAATAAATTATACATTCATAGTAAAACATTTTTGGTTTTTTATTTTAAACATGGACATAAAAAAAATATTTTTGACTGAAGAATGAAATGAAGTTCGATTTTCTTAAAATATTTTTCTAAAATAATTTTAAGTACCAAAGAGAGGAAAATATTACTATGAAAAAAATTTATTGAATAACAATAAGATAATAATTTTAGTATGGTTTATTAAAAAATGATCAAAAATTTTTTTCTAATAGAAATTTAATCATAAACATTCCTAATTAAAAAGGAGATTATAACATAAAGACTTATACACTCTGGTACTCTTAAATTATATATTCCATGAAATAATAAACTTCAAATATACATTAAATATAATTAAAATTTAGAGTTTTATGATATATCATGTCAAAGGGGTAGTAGATACACCTAATAAAATAAGATAGGTGTACAACCTAATATATGTCATAAAAAAGATAATTTGAGATGAGAAAACCATACTATGATCATAAAATTGAAGTGATAATTAATTAATTAATAGATTATATATATATAAATTGTAAATAAACATAAAATAATTTTAAATAAAATATAGGATAATAAAAATTAATTTCATAAATAATCATGGAATATGAAATACAATTTAGAAGTAATATAACTTAATGAAATGAAATTGAGTTAAGAAATTCGTAACCACATGGTAATATTGAAGTCAAATTACATTGGATAAATTATGTAAAATTAAAATTTAAAATAACATGATTTATTAAGGATTCGGGTTATTACATGTAAAATTAGTAGTATATATGAAATATAAAGGAAATTGGTAGAAAAAAATTAAAATGTACCAGAATGAAGGAAAATTGAGACGAAGTCCCTTACTACTTTGGTAATATGTTGTTAAAAACTTAATGAAAGATGTAACATCATATTGAATCATAAATACTAATAGTGTTCATGAAAATAATAATAAAATACATTAATGGTAATTATATACACCACATAACAAAAAAACTAGTGAACATGGCATATGTCTCATGAAAATAAAAAAGTAAGATGAGAAATCTGTATAGTAAGTCCCGACATTCCATGTGTGTCCTCTAAATCCTATATAATAAGATTATATCAGTTTTTAAGAACAATTTATAGATTTATTATATTATACTAAATTAAATTTTTTTTAATTTGGTGACATATTTAAATACATAATCATTTAAGTCCATGTTTGGTGTTTTGAGGATGTCTGATTCAGTGTCTCAAAACAGATTTGGTGTGTTGGATGTGGTCAAATAGGTCATTATTTCAAATTATATAGAATAATATAAATAAAATAAATATAATAATTATCAATTAAATAAACTTTTAGAACCAATCATGAAATATATTTATGAAAAATTAACCATGTTAGAATTTTGGAGATGGTAGGTTGTACGTACACATAAGTAACGTTTCTATTTTTAGTGAATATTATTAAAAGAAGTTATGTATAATTTTTTCATTGAATAATTATAATAATATAATAAAAATGACTGTATTTATTTAAATATACTGATATATAAAATCAATGTGATTTAGTAAAAAAAAGTGTCACAACATTTCATGGAGGTGGCAGTCCACATGTACTCACAAACAACATTTTTATTATTTAGTGTAAGAAATAAAACGTTATAGTATCTTTTAATAATGATAAATATTACATTAATATCATAATTATTTCATTTATATTACTTATATTGATTAAAATTATCCTTATTAACTTCCATTTAAATTAGACTTGAAAAATGAATCATATCACTTTATGAGGTAGTAGTCTACAGTACACATGATCGGCATTATCATATCTCCCATAAAATAAAATTAAGAAGGTATATGTTATATAATATCTAAATAATAATAAATATGTTATATATATATACACACATTAAATCAATCATTATAACAAACCATGATATGAGATGATGGAAAATGAATGACATCGGTCCGTGAGGTCATAGTCCTCTATATACACAAATTATGATTTTATATCCCATTTAAAGATTGAGGAACATTATTTTGATTATAAAATAAAAATAATATAATCTATTCATATTTAATAAATTTTTTATTATATAATCATAATTGAATATGTTTTTAAGGATGTGGATGAAGAAATAAAATTGAAATGCCCAGTTATGCATGCTGCCTCTTCTTCGGGAAACCTCCTTCCGATAGCATTAAAAGAATTAATAGGATGTATTTATGATAAAAAAATATCATATTATATGGTTAGGTAATTAATTAATATATTTGGGTTGGTATTTTATGATACAAATAGATTTTAAGGTGTGAATTGGAGAGGATATGGTGTGGACTTTTTTAAGTGAGGTGAGTTGCACACTTATAATTTTTGGAAATAAAAAGGCATACCCACTTTTTTGTGCTTAAAATAGGATAAAAAAATGATCCATTGTAAATAATTATACTTTATAAGGGTAAAATATCTCCATAAATTTCATTTTAGGAATTTGACTTGTCTATATAATACTTATTATTTTACTCCAACAACCCGGTAAACCTATTTTCACCCTAACCATGATAATTATTTTTTACAATTTTTATTATTAATTATAGTAAAAAATTACTTTTAAATTATTAAATAATGTTAATTATTACAATTAAAATTTTTAATTCATTTTCCAAATTATATGAAAAAATGTGAAAATTTTAATTTATAATTAAACCCACAAATGCGATAAAAAAATGGATTTTCAAGAAGTGTTTTCTTTAAGAAAAATATAATATTATATTAACTCTATAACTTATAATAATAAGTTTATGAATTCCATTTATTTTTTTTGATATATAATATATATAATTAATTTAAATAATTCTTCATTAAGGTTTTTAATAAACTAAAAATTAGAAACATTAATCACATTAAAATAGTTATTTCGAAAAATTCTTTTTTTAAACACAAAAATATTCCTATACTAAAATCTAATATAAAGTTGATTAAAAAATTAAGGTGATTAAATATAACAGAATAAAAATTATTTTTGTTAAAATCAAATTAAAAACATAACATTTCTTTTAAATTTCATAATTTATTGAAATGAAATGGAATTTTTATAAAAAAAAGTATTTTCCACTATTCACAAGAGTCAATATTTTCTAAAAAATACCAAAATTTTACCCTAAGATAATTTTATATGATTATTTAAAATATGAATTTAATTTTATACAATAATTTTTATAAAATTTTAACAAATTAATTTCAATTTATTAATTCCAAGTTCAATGAAATCGCCTTTAAGAAAAGTACTATTCTTTTTGTAAAAACTCTTTATTTTCCATTAAAATGATTCTTACCTTATTTTATAATGAATAGAAAATCATTGAATTTATTTGAACATGTATAAAACATATAATTATCTTAATTTATAATATATTATCCATACCTATAAATTTTACTGCTATGTTATGAGATTCATATATAAAATAATATTATTTGATTATCTTTTATTCTTGGTGTTGTGTGTCTGGTATGATATCGCGAATAAATTATTTTTTAAAACCATTGGGTTGTAACATTACATATATATCTTGTAATTATTTTATCACTTTGATATGATTTATGTTCTTAAATATTTGAGTAAGTGAATCCCATTAGGCACTATGTGGGACCCACTAATAAAAACTTGAATTCCAATTTTTCCATTTTTATGGCTTGACTATTAAACATACAATGTGATCATAACTTTAAAAATAATGTAAATATATTTAATTTGTGAAAAATATGTTTACCTCAAATATATTTAAAACAACCACTTTAATTGTAGATTGAAAATCTCCACTACAATGTGATAATTTTCTCCTTCAATTACACTTATTAACTTAATTATGATTGATTAATTATTACTATGTGATGAAAAATATGCTAATATTTTATATATTTAGTATTAAACCAATTAAATAAATAATTAAATGTGATATATTTCTTCAAGGTGCAATCAATATCCAATTTTCAAGATTATTCTTATCTATCTTGGATATTATCTTATGAAAGACTGATTGTGGTGTATTCTTATCCTTCAACACGCTACATACTTATTATACTTCAACTTTAAATCCTCTTATAGGTGTATTATGGAATGAACTAAATATATACAGTGTAACTACCATGATCATTTTTTGTATAAAATTATTAATTACTTATGTTATCCTTATTATTAGGCGATTTCATTGAATTGATGACCAATTGAAAACATTATAATTTTTAAACATCAAAGATGGATTAAAACCTTAGTCTAGTAAATTAATTTCTCTTATACCAAGATATTTTTTTCTTATAATTATTCATTTAATATTATTAATTATGAATTTAATATGAATTATTCATTAATACATGATTCTATTTGTAACACTGGAGCTTCTCATAAACTCTTTATTCCTAGATTTAATCTTCTTTAATACTCTTCCAAAATTCAATAATAGATTCACATCACATAAATTAACATGAATCACATGATATTAAATATTAATCATATAATGTACAATTATTTCAAAGAAAATCCATCTAAATATTCAGGAACAATAATAAATTTCACTGCAATAAACTCCCCTTTTGATGAACACCACTTTAATTTTTAGGGATTAATCTTTAAAATGCACGAAAAATGACTAATAAATTGATTTCAACAATCACCATCAACTTGTTCTTGAAAATATCCCCATTTTTATTTGGTTGTCCACCATCCATATTTCTAATTCATAAGAATATTTTTTTCAACTATTTACCATTGATCACCCATTAAAATTATAAAATAATGATTATTCAATCATTAAAATCCTATGTGAGAGGAATAAATATAAGATATAATAACTATGAATAAAAATAACTAAGATTTCAACTAGGAAACCATTCATTCACATGCAACATCATCATCCACAACATCACTTCTTATTTCATCGCCATCCATTTGACTTATTACTACATATTTCTATGAAAAACCCCATTTAAAAATTCATAATAAAATAGTTAGATAATTTAATACAATACATAAACCGACACATACATTTTGAGTTTTCAATTTTTTTATTTGAAAACCTTTCCAGAAATATATTAGATCCCTTAAGGTAAAATATATTATTTTATGTTATAATGTATTAATACATCCTTAATAATTAAAATTAAAATATGAGTAGATATGAGAAAAACCACCATATAATATCCTTAAATGGATATGGGTTTAACTCCTATTATGAATCTCATTTTTTGAAGTGAATCCATTGATTTCAACTTAATGATGATATCCACTATTTTCTCCTTGGTTTGAACAAAATTTAGCTTAAATAGTACTTTCTCCAAATCTATTTAATAAAATCATTTTTTATATTGATGTTAATTTATTAATAATAAAAATTCAAGTTTCTCGATAAATTGATATAATTTTTACTATAATATACTAGGAGTAGTGTAAACTCTAATTCACTTTAAGATCTCTCTATTGAGTTTTAATCCTCATCAATTGGGTGGTTTCTTGACTTGTAGAAAGATACTCCGCCTTGGAAATATTCAATGTTAAAAAATAATTATTTGTGTGTTAGGATACTCTACTCTATCCAATAATGAAATACCACAAAATATTAATATTATATCATTCAAATTCCCAATCCATTACACATATAAAAAATCAAATATATCACAATTTCTTTTATTTTCATATTTTAACCCATAATTAACATATACTTTGATATATATGTAAATTATATTTTCATCCACAAGATGTGTTTCTATTAGAACACTTTGAAATCAGGAAAAATGTGTAGAAACATACACATGATCCAATATTTAAAAATTCATGTAGAGTAAAATAAAAATATGTTTTCTTAACTCACTTGAATCAACTTATTTTCCATATTCATCATTTAATATCATAGTTTTACTGAAATTGGGGTAGAAATATCTTCCAATTAAACATTATATACTTCTTTAATCATTTACATGCAGACTACGCTTAAGGAATAAAAATGTGACCCTTATCATGAGAAATTTGAAAAACTATGAAATAAATCATCTCTACAATCATGGGCTTCTAAAACATTTTACTTCCTTATAAACAAAACTACCCACAAAAAAATTGTTCATTTATATAAAGGATGATATCTCCAAAATTAATAATTTTTATTAAATATATATCTGTATCATATTTGAAAAAATGGTTCCTAAATACTCTTCCTTCCAGGTTTCTAGCATATTCAAGAATGAATCCATCTTTGAGTACCATTCCCTTGGGGATTTATATGAACCATACAAATCATTTTTAACTTGTAAATATGTCTTGTATCTTCTCTTAGAAACAATCCATAAAGTTTCACTATGAAAACATCCTCTATAAATTCTTCATTGAAAAAGGATGAACAGACATTCATTTAAAAAATATTTCATCTCCATTTTGTATGGATAAAAATATAAATATTAATGGTTTAAAGGCTCTAAAGTAGTATAAATTTTCATTAAAAATTAATTCCTTTAAACTATAAGTATCATTTGAAAATGAGATATTCATTGTTTCTCAACACCTCTAATTTTTTCATTCTAATTGTATTAGAACATCCAAATTATACTGATAAATTCATATTTGTTGTCTTGGGTGATAACTATCAAGTGTCATTATTTTCTATATAATATAACTCCATATTCATAACATTGATATTATCTTAATTCCCATTCACTTAATTTACTCTCTTGGAACAACTTCAAAAAATAATGAGATTTTTTATGATTTCATCAATGTTACCAAATTTTGAATTAAATATTCTTAATCTTGAATATTAAATTGGACTTTCACTAGCTTTCTATTCATTACATTAGCTGAAAATGAGTTTTATTATTCTATGAAAAGGGATGTATCATGTTATTTAACATTTATTTATTTGGAATTCCAATCATTTTCATAATCTTTATCATACTTCTAAAATACCATCCCTCAATAATATTCACTTTTATAACTTGATTATTAGTGTGTAACCTCACTATTTTAGAATTTTGACACCGTAACAACATCACTATCCACAATCACATCTATATCCTTGTTTTAGAAATGATTTCCTCTTGTATTTGGAGGACACACAAGGATGATAACTTCATCATATATTTTCTTAAACTTCCATAAATTTTCACCTTTCACCTTGGTATTACAATGGCTTCCAAATACCCTAAATGTAGTTCCCAGTGGATCATGTAGTAACACTAAGTGGGGGGAAGGTTAATTTGTGTAGAAAAGTTTTATTAAATTATTTTATCTAAAATTTTACCTCTTTTAATATTTGAACCATTTTCCACTTAATATGGTATCACTATTATCAAAAATACCAAATCAAGATAGTAGAAATATATCAAAAACAATTAAATATCATGATTTGTATGTATATAAATATACTAGATCCCTCTAATCCTCCGTAATAATCTTTATTAACTATAGAAAAAATATATTTTATATACACATTAATTTCTTTTCAATAATTGTTGAGATCTCATTCCTTAATAGTATATCTTTAACTACTAATGTATCTTACAATATTGTCTCATAAATTCTTTATTGTAATCTTATTCAAGTACATCATATTTCAATACTTATAGAGTATGTGAAATATGGTCTTTTATCACTAAAATTCATTGACTGAAAAAATAAAATGGATTATACATGTCTGACTCATTAACATTAGGTATCTTAAATTCTAAAAAATAGTAATAAATATACTTTGAAATATCAAATTTTTTATCGAATAAATTCTTTGACCTAAAAAAATATATAACATCTATGTCAGATTATTAACATGAAAACAACAGTTTATTCATGTGAATACCTTCGAATAATTTTCATTCATGTAAATGTATTCATGAAGTATCATATCATGGAATTTCCTTCACATAATTTATCATTAGGAAACTATCCTAGCACATGGAATATATTTATATTATCCTTATACAACAATACTATGATTATCTATCCTAAAATTTTATAACAACCATTAATTATTATGTTAGGCCCCACTTATAGTGAATACTAGTCCTTCATAAAAACATTCACAATTTAGACAAGTGATTCACCTATATTCAGGAATTTTAGTGAGTTCACATAACTAAACTTCTATAATTCAATGACATATATATAGTTATTCTTGAACTGTGAGAGATTCTACATAGCTTTCATATTAATTATTTATTTACCCCAAAATTATATACAATATTTATGTTGAAATTACACTTATATATGATCTATATACTTCATCTACTTCAATGATTATAAACCATTAATCACATAAACATATGAAAATTACAATCTTAAAATGACTTCCAGGGTGAATCAAGATGATTCTTTCATAAATATTCATTTTCCATAGGTATTCTTTCACATTAATAAATCCTTTCTAATTTACTATTTCTCTTGAAAACTTGGTGAATTTAGATCATTCTTATTCTTAGTATGTTTTTTCTTGCATTCCAAGATATGATGTTCCTTGGGAATCCCCAATAGTTGTTTCTTGAACTTAAATTCTTTCCAAATTTAAAATACTTCACCATCAGTCTCTAAAAAACTATATATTTTATACCCCTAACAAACCATAATATTTAGACTACCATGATGTCTATAAATTTGATAAGACATTATAACATTTTTTAATCTCTACAAACCTCACATTCTGATAAATATTGACTCTTATATGGGAAATAAAATATCTTTTGTGTTTAAGTAGTAAGATATTATGTATTATTGTGTTTCTCCCCACACGATTAAAACAATGGAACTATGCTTACCCATAAGTACAAATTTTGTAATCTTTTATATCTATATTACTCAAGTTACTACAAAAATATATATACTATATGCAATGGGAGATATTATGTATCATCCAAAATTCCATAAATACCAATAGAAATATTTTTTGTATTAAAGTGTAAACTCCTAGTCAATTTTAAAATATTTCCACTTTTTTTATATTTCTTCTTACATACCATCAATAAAATATATTATAAATTTTTTTATTTGGAAAATTCAAATATATTACTTGTGAATTAAAAATCATTAAAATCTTCCCAAAACCTCTAAGAACCTTCATAAAGAATCTCCTATCACTACAAAATATTTCAAAAAAACATAAAATAATTTCGGAATATATCAAACCTTCTTAGTTCACTTCAATATAATTCCCATTTTATATTTCCACAAAGGAACTCTTATTGAGTATTTAAATAAATCCCTTCTTCCTTAACTATTCTAAGATTTAATTCTTTCCTTCTTTAGTCAATAATTCAATTGATATTCTCTATTTGTCACTAAATACTTAATTCATGAAAATCCAAGGATGGATTATACCTATTACCATCAAATATATTCTTCTCAAACACAACCAATATTCTATATTCATTAATTTTTATATAATGTATAGTATAATCTTCATACAAAAATAGTTAATGATTATTCATTACAAGATAATCACTACAAATCTCTTATGTGTAGGATAAATCCTACAACGAATCATATAAATATTCATTTCAAACATTTGTAAGAATATCCATTTCTATATACATTATCAGTACACATCAATAAATAGGATCCATAGAAACATCATGTTTCATATCACCACTTTATACATTGATATCATTCTCCATCACCCCATATATCGATAAAAAACATACACATTAATGAAATTTATAATCATAAATATACATTAGGATCATTAATATAAATCATTAGATCTGTTTTTCATAAAATTAAGTATTTATATAAATAAAATTTTAGTATGTCTGTAGAAACCCTCCTCCTTTGCCCCCCATATTGAAAATAAAAACAATGGTTCATTAATAAGGTAAAGCCATAATTATCTCATACAATACTAAAATTTCAAATTCTCTAGTTTAGTAAAACCATTTCCAAAAGATAGAACTGATGAATCAAATTTCACAAATAAATTAATAATAAATTAATAAAATATAAGTTTAATTTAACAATATTGATATGTAAATCATGATTATATAAGCAATACATCTATGTTGCCCATAAAAGTTTCCACCATGTGATACCATCTCAAATGTCTATTACTATTAGATGTTTAAGAATATTTTCAAGGAATTTATAACCTATAATAATCTCAAAAAATGCATAGAAAACATTCTATCATAATTAGGAAACCCCCTACATGTTATCTTCTGATATAACAAATAGTATCATGAATAATATGATTTGATTCAATATTAATATAAAAAGGAAAATAATAGTCATAACTAATTTTAATCATTCTCTTAAACTATACATAATAAATATTCTCATTAATTAAATTTAATGGATGTTTCTCTTTTTAGTTTCTATACTCAAGATACACACTCTAGAGTTATTCCTCATGGGTATAAATATTTAGAAATTAAATAAGGAATAAATTTTATGATACCACATGAAATCTTACAAAGAGTCATTGTGATACTAGTTGATGTGCGGCAAGAGGAATCAAGTGATACCCATTAGATCACTATATGATGGATAATACTCCACATTTTCATAATTTCATAGTATTCCCCAATTTGTCCCCTATATTAATTAACATAAATTCCTTTAGTATTGAAATATCAGCAAAACATATATGGGAAAAGGGAGGGTTATACATTTCATCTTAATGAGATAAATATGAATGGAATTTTCATCTAAACAAAGAAACCACTTTCATTAAAAAACTATATTAATCATAATTATTTATTATAGAACATGCTTTTATTTTTCCTATTTGAATATCCTTGGGTAGCATGGGTTTATTTTTACCATATGATATCTTCTTATGTGGATATATATTTTCATATCATAGTGAAAATCACATTCATACTTTTTTTCTTATTCCATTTTCTTTTACATTTACAATTATGATGTACATATGGTCATATATTCTTCCATAACATTAGTATAATTCTTCTTAGGTAGAGACTCCTTTTTCACAAAAACACTCTTTTCACATGGATTCAATGGTGATTTTCTTATATTTATCATCACCTTCTTCTGATCTAGAAGCCATTGCATGTATTAATTGGAAAATATTCACATGTTTTTTTAAAATTTATCATAGTTTTTAATGCATATTTGAGTTAAATTTCTTTGGTATATTATCAAGTTATATTTTTTCATGGATGTATTCTACAAAGGAAATACATTTTTTATCTATTGAATTGATTACATCGATTCGTTGATCTTATTTACTATAGTTTTTATGTTCATGTAATGTTTACAAAGATTCATGTATTGTAATTTTATACCACAATCACAACATATCTTATTTTTGGGTTTTCTTATTCTCAATATTATTGTTGGGTTTGTATTTATTAACATTTATATTTTATTTAAACCTACAGGATATCTCATTATTTTTACCCTTTTTTTGTTTGTATTTCATAGAAAAGTTATGGTATATTATTAGATGATTTATATTAGAACTCTTCCAAATTTTTCCATCCTTCATTACAATTATTATATACTTGTACAAGATATTAAAATATATTCTCCATGGTTAGTTCCCCATTTTTTGTGATTTTTATCATATCAGTATAATTCCTATTAACATAATATCTACTCCCCCATAATATAGTCCTTTCATAAATTATAGTAATAGATATATTATGACAACATTTAATGATATTGTTTAGGAATGATCCACATCACTAGGAATCGCTAACCAAACATGAACTTCCCTTTTTGAACTCAGTATAGACAGATTTATTTCCTTCATATTTTTTAAAAAATAACTATTATTTTGAGGTTATATTGGGGAAAATATTCTCATAATTTAGATCACATGAACACTTTTTATATATATAAACATAATTCTCAAGAATATTTTTAGAAATTTGTTATATACCCAATTATCGAATATGAAACAATATTAGTATAATGAAATTTTTTAAGAATATGGTTTTACTTTTTCTATGATATTGTATCAGATAGATCTTTAAATGATATCAATATCTTAATACCAATGATATTCATTATTTAAATATAAATTCACTCATTAGAAAATTTTATGGTCACACTTATTGTTTTTTTAGTTTTTCTATATTTAACATATTTGTTTATATATTTCTCATTTTGACTTCTACTTAAAAAAATTACCTATTTAAATCATTTTACTTATCCTTAATATATATTACACATTCATTTAATTATCTACTTATCATTAAAACGTGATCTTTATGAATTTTAATTATTTCTGGTAGAGAATTGTTAAAATCATTTAACCTTTAACCTTTGATCTCAAACTAAGAATTATTGACATCCGTTGATTACATTTGAGTGTTATATAATATATATATATTCTATATTCATTAGATTTTCCAGATTAAAATTTATCACAAAGAGTTTTTTAAAATAATTAATCTTCCATGAATATTTTGGTAATAACAATTAAGTATTTTTCTTTTGATTTTACATATTTTTAGAGAGAGTTTCAATTTTTCAACTCTACTATAAATGATTTTTATCATCGCATCTTCTTATAATATCTGATGCATTTTCTCATATATTTGTTCCTTGATAAAATCAAATATGTAAGAGATGACATTAGTAGAAAATCTATTAAGGTAATAATTTACTTTAAATAAGATTAATTTAGATAATTTGTTTAAATAATTCTCATCATACTCTTAATAATGTGAACTAGATTCTAATATAAGATCATTATGAAAACAATATAATAAATGAACTACCATCTGACTCCCTTCCATTAGTGATACAAAAAATCTCTCCTTTGAACTCTTTGATAAATTATTATCTTCTTTTTTATGCCTATTCATTATGGTTTTGATTAAAACCCATTAATCTTGTTTAGTAGTGATATAAAATATATTATTTACATAAGGAAACTATGAACCTATTTCAAATATGTACTTGAAATATGATTGATAAATAAAATTTGGAATGAAAATTAATCAAATTATAGTAAACCTTAATGAGATTTGATACTAATTTATGTTTCCTATGGACTATGATGTCAAACTTGGGGGTGAATCAGTGTATGCAAGTTTCATTGAATTCATATTCCGTACCTTTTAACTTTTTAATATTAAAATATCTTTGTAGGTTAGGATGAATGGATATCATATGTTCACTAACACATTTAAACCACACACTAGAAAAAAATTCAACAGAGCACAACTATAACAAATCTACCCAGTGGAATCTACCATGTCACCTACACCGACAAAATATAATTCTCAAAGCATGTTCTTGATCATCATGTGTTGGAGAAAAACACAAGGGGTATCAAATATAACCATTCATGAGTGATTTAACCCTTAAAATCCCATAATGTGCAACATTGTATCCACTAAAAAATATTTCATGATGTACCCATACATTGGACACCCATGAACATAAAAAAGTAGTTAAAAATAATAACCTCAACCAAAAAAAGTATAACAAAATTTGAATAATAAAAAATCAAATTATAACATTATAAATAAAGGTTAAATTGATAAACCAACTTCATATAAATTATAAACCAAATAAAGTGAAGATTTGAAGGATTGATACATAAATAACCCCAATATTAAATACCTATGTGTAGATCCAAAAAACAGTCGATGAAAGAAAAATCTCCATGACTTTGATCACCATTGGTCACTAAACCATAATGGCTAATTAAGGCTTTAAGATATACCATATGATGATGTGGCTTATTTCCCTTTACTTGTGTTGGACCTAAAAATTTCCACATATACTCAATGGATGTATGCAAGTTGTGAGGAAAATCAAAAAGGAAACCTCCATTGATCTAAAGAATATCATTCACCTTGCAAATTATCAACACTAGTTTTAAAGTAACATTTTATAGATACTTGTTTTTTTTATAAAATAATAAGTTTGAAATCATTTCAAAATACATTATTTCTATAAAGACATTTCATACATCAATGTAAGCATGAACATAGAATGTCAAAATTGTAACCATGATCAATATAATATAAACATCATAAAGTCAAGAAAATAATTTTGTTTTCATGTAACAAGAAAATAAAATATAACAATAATATAACAAAATAGAAGGAGGGAATATGAAAATAATACATTGAATGAGATATAAGTGTACCTGAGATAAACACAACATTAAATAGACCTATTTATCTTATTTGGTGTCATCACCTAGAGAGACAACATCTATGACCAGTTAAATTGCTAGTAGACAAAATAATCTTATATAAAACATATATATCTCCAAGTCACAAATCCAAATATCCCATGTTAAACTCATCAAAAAATAGTTTTTAAGACATATATAACACCAATAATAACATAACTAAACAAGTCTTTAAATAATTTCAAGGATTATAATTCATGGAAACACAATTCACAAATAATATCCTCTAAAAAAATCCTATAAATATTCTTTTGGAAATAATTATTTATTTAAACCATTTTATCAAAATCCTAATGTGTATAAAACTTGTTTTAAAATGAAAACCATAAGAAACCCAAATAGAACCTATCTTTGGTAAGCACATAGTAAAGAATAAAAAAGGTAATGTACAATAAATCTATGATAATTCATTTCAAACATCATATGATAAAAAAATAAAACATATTATAAAATGGTAATCTAAATGAATGATCATTGTGTAGATACACTTACCTAAAACTCACTATAACATCGTATCTTGATTCCAAAAACTCAATATTAAAAAGAAAGGGATTCCAAAGTGACCTAAAATACAAGTTATTGAAATATTACTGATATAATTTCATAGAGTAAGTCATCATGCACAATTAGGGAGGAATCATAGGTTAAAAATAAAAGATTGATAGGATTTATGAAAAAAAGATAAATAATTAACAAGAGAACAAGATTTATCCAAGAGTAAATTACATTAAAAAATTATGGAGGATACTAAGGATATTTAATGGGGATAGATTCATGGCATATAATATTCTTGGTTGTTTTAATGGGACATAAAGAAATAGAAATGAAATTTATAATTGATATGGGTACGAAGGTAAAATCCAAGTTTATGAATTTGGGTAATCCACTTGGTATGGCCACATGGTTTGGAAAACCGTACACCAATGATGAAATTTTAACATTAGAGGAACTCCAAACATATGGGTAGCTCTCATTGTTTAGGCCACATAGTTTTATTATAAATGTACACCAATCATGCACTCCACCCTAAATGAAAAATTACATGTAAGGACAACACACATGGTTTGGGCATCATTGTTTCCCTTATCCTTGTTCTAATTATGTAGCGTCAATCAATACATATGAGTATCTTTCATGGTATTATCTTAACACATATGAAAATCCATATTGTATTGAGAGTCATAGAATGACTATGAAAACACTAATGGAATATCCCCCCTTATATAGATCGAGGTAATTGTTAGAAAAAACAATGTACCCAATGCTAATACTCCCTCTTCCCATGATTTTCTACCTTCAACTACTATAATGTACAAAAATATGAAAAATAAATTAAATAATCAAAATAATTATATACCAGTTACCTGATATGTATCAACGTTATCCCATCCATGCCACTTTCTACTCCTAAAATGGTCTCAACACAATTAATTAGAGAATAAGTGTGGCCACTTATCTATCATCAAGCCCTCATTATCCAATGTATCATTGATATATATGATTATACCATTGAATAAAAAATAATATAATATATTTTCTATGACACACTCTATTATTTTGATCTAGGACATTGATAAGTTATTAAACGATGATGTAATTGAGTTCAAAATCTTGATAGTCCAATCTAAACACTAGAGATTGGTCTGAACGATTCTTATTCAATTGGGATATATAAAACACCTCATAAATTGAAATTATATAGTATAGAAAGTCCAAATGGTTTTCCAAGTTACTGAGAATCTCCACTATCTCAAATGGCCCAATATTCCATGACATTAACATACCCTACATTCTCAATCTATGATGACCCAGTCGAGGAGGAATTATAGAAAACACCCCACCATCAATTAAAAACTCCAAGATATGATTTTGATAATCAAAATATTATTTATAATTAATGTGAGAAATTTAAAATATTTTGAAATTAACAGAATCTAACTCATCATATATTAGAAGATTCTTGATCCCAATAAATAAAACTCAACCATTTTTGAATGGAAAATGTGGGATCTATATGGTATATCATAAAGATATGAATATAGTTGTACTATTTTAGGATTTAAAACTACTGATATAAAATAACTCAACAAATGATAGAAGATTCTCCCATGATCCACCAATTTCTAGAACATAATTTTGAAGGATATCCTCCAAAATATGAATAATCTGCTCAATCTAATCATTATTTTGGTAAAAATACTTTCTCAATGTCAACTAATAATCCATAAAATCCTAAATAATATATCATATTAGGTAACTAAATCATATTATTTGGTAAAAAATAACCATTTATGGAAAAAATGATGTTTTACAACCGATTATATGTATTGGTTTCCATGTACTTCTAGTTTTATCTAATTATTTATAAAAAGAAAATGATACAATTTTTGTCAATCAATCAGTAATAACCCATATAGAATTATTCCTACTAGGAGTATAAGTAAATCCAACAAAAAATTCCATTGAGACTTAATCCCACAACCACTTTGTAATGAGAAGACATTGCAATAATCTTGTAGAATTTTGATGCTAAAATTTTATTTTCTGATGGGAAAGGAACCAAGAAAAAAAAAATTTAACCACTAACTACCTCATGTGCTACCAATAATTACATTTGATATAATAAAACATCTTGGTATCCCCACATTGCACTACCCAACTATGATTTTCCCCAAATTATGTCACCAGTAACCTCATGATAAAAGGACACACTAACTTCATCATGAAATAAATTTAATTGTTATAATACCAAGAGAGATAACCAAAGGTCTCCCAACTATTTGTAGTTATACTTATATCTTATAAATCAGAATATAATACCCTCTTTACCTAAATATTATCATCAAAGTATAGGGTTATGTAAACATTACCTAAGAATGACTTATAATCTTTTGATTTTTCATTTATATTCAACTCAAAAAAACTCATCAAGCACCATTCATCATTTGATTCATTCATTTACTGAGTTTGAATTTCCTAAAAGAATTGTTGGACACCACATTCTCTTCACAAAAGGTCCATGATAAATAAAAACTAGAGTACTAGAGATACTCCAAATAGTAAATTTACATAAGATTTAATCCTCTACAAGAGAAGAGTCACTATAAAATATATTGATCAACACAGTTAAAATCTCTTTGAAGAGATAGTAATCCACATCATCAATACATACTTCACCTCAACTAAGTCATTTTCATGTTTTGGTTAGTTATTATCATAAGGGTGTAACTTGTGAGAGCTATATACCAATACATTATCACACATCATAAAAACACCCCAACTCTATACCTAAAGCTTTAAAATACTCTAAATATCCTTCTACTGACATAATAATAATTAGAATGTTAGTTGATAGAAATATTTCTTGAAACTCTAAAAAATATCTCTGAAACTCCAAATCCTAATAAAATATCACTCCATTTCAGGAAAAATCTATCATAGAAGATTATAAATTTGATAAATACTTAACAAACCACTGGGAATATCATTATAGAGCTAGAAATATTCAGATATCATATACATTATTTGGTATTCCCCAAGACATAACCTCTTAAATCATATTAGTATCCATAAAAATACCTTTCTCAAATACGAAATTAACTAAGAAATCATTTATTAGATAAAAAACATGTATTCAGATAACATGGTATATATGTTATGGTCCTTTAATGTACCCAAAATAAAATCCAAATTATCCTGATGATATTTTATCATCTTTTAGTAAACTAAGATATCATCTACAAACACCAAAAATATGTTGTTGAGATACCCATGGAATATTTGATTCATCAAATCCATGAAAACTATTGGGTAATTAGTAAGGAAAAATGGAATAATAAAATACTCATAATGTTTGGAACTTATCCTGAATGAAATCATATGGATATATACTTCTTTAACTCTCAATTAGTGGTATCCCAATCCATGTTCAAACATTAAAAACCACATATATTTACTGAGTTAGTAATATAGATCATTATTGTGATGAAACATGTACTTATTACTGATGGTTATTTGATTGATCTTTTGGTAATCATTGTACATTCAAATACTTACATCTGCCACATTTTTAATGTGAACTAGTGAAGCACATGGTAAAAAGATTTAGAGAATAAAACAAATCATACCATGATCATACAACTAGAACTTTAATTCCATTATTTTGGTAGGATACATTTGATAAAAGGGAATAGAATTGGGGGATCTTATATAAGAGTAGATCAATTAAAAACATCACCTCTCATTAGGGTGGAAACCCATAAAATTCATTAATGAAAACATAAGGATACCTATTCCTCACCATTGAAAACTGACCATTTCCACTCTAATCAACAACATTTACAATAGATGGGATATATTAAATGATATAAAACCAATATTTGGAATAATAAGTCTTTACTTACCTGATCTTAAATCCCACTCAGCTTGGAAAATTTGATCACTTCAATCAGGAAAAAGGAACACAAGTCTCTAGTAATAACAATCAATCTGATTTTAATGTTTTAAAAAAAATACATAATAATAAAAATAATAAATATATTTATATAAATAACTAGGAAATATCATATGGTTTCCACATCCAAAATAATCACAAAATACTCAGGGCCCTTCAAACCTTATTCCTTAATCATTACTAATGGAGTGGACATAACCGTCACATTTCCCATAAACTCATATCACAATCATAGTGGATAGATAAATTTAGATGAGATAAAAGGATTATATAAAACTATATTAAATAAATATGAGACCATATAAGATGAAAAATGTAGATGTTGAAGACATATTACACCGAACACAAGCTCTAGATAAGGATTCATAGTAATTTCATTCACCAAAGGTGAGTTAACCAGTCTTGAATGTTTAAGAAGGTTTTGCATTGCCATCGTTACCAAGACTATGTATCTCTACATAGGATATCTATCTGACCATCCATGAGAAGGTGGATATTTGGAATCGTGATATTTTCATTCAAGGGGAAGTTCTATGTTTTATTTTTTTGGTATGATTTCCTAAGACCTACGATTAATGTAATGTGTCACTTAAAAGCCTTCGGGCATTGTAAGGGTTGTCCCTTAACCCTTGAAATGAGGATTATTAAAAAAAATTGAAGGCCTTCAGGCCATTCATATAGACATTATAGATGAACCAATAACCAATAATAATAAAAATTATTGGGATCCTCTAGGAAATCCAATTTACTGTGTCTTAACTTGCCACACTAAAATCTCACAAAAAACATACATCCTGAAGGTGTTAAGCGGGTGGAAATGAAAGTATATCTCACACTGCCACTACTACCACATTTAGAGTCCTCGTAATTCTTTTTTTGACTATATGAGTAACTCTAAATCCCATCAATAATAATGGTGGAACCACTAAAACCTATCATTGTTATGGTAACCATATTAGTAATTTATAGACTATCAACCAAATAAATATATGTATGAGTGATAAAATAAGAATCATATATCCAATATAAGTTTTAAAACCCATTTTAAACCATCTACCCTTTAAATAATCACACATGGGGAGATTATTAGAAAGGTCGATGAACTCAAAAAACCAAGAGGAATATCCCATTACCGAACAAACCCATTGATCCAGTTTCATGAATACTTTTTCGTACTATATCATAAAATTATCTATATTAAATATATGGATTAAAATATCATTATACTTTTCTTAGGTGACATATTAAATCAACATATCCTTTAATATGGGCATACACTATTTATGGATCAGTACCTCTAATATACAAGTAAAAAGACTATTCATAATTGTCTAAGCTGTGTTTATAAATCTAAAAAATATTATTTATCATTTCTATGAATTATATAGTTTATCAAGACCATATGTTTCCATTGAATACATATGTATTTTTTTGTCACATCAAAAGAGTTATTGAACACTTCATATTTATATTTCTCACCATCCCACTGTAAACAATGAATAATTTGAATGACAAACTCGATGGGATAAGGATCCACAAAAAGTTTAGCCCATTTTTTTATTATCCACAGTTACTACACTACAATTGATGGGATCATTTTATGGAGGATTGATCTATGAAATTTGAAACATCAAAATCAATAAACATATTATTTAACTCCACATAAGATGATTAAATCACAAAATTTCACCTAATAGATTATAAAAAGGGAAAATCAATAAAAATGGCAACATAAAATACCCTAGGGTGAAAACCTAAATTTTGTGAACATTTTATCACTATTCATGGATTGGATTCATGTTTTTAAAACCAGTTTCCAACCATGTGAGTTATAATAGGATGGATTCATGATTTGGTCACATGGTTGCCTCTTAGTTTTCTAGATTATGATCCTAAATCATGCACCTATGGTATCCATATATTATTCACCCTAAAAAATAATATTTACAAAAAAAAGTATATTATATTCTCTTAAGACTCATAAAAATAGTAAATCATATCTAATAAAATGAAAATATCCAAGAAAAAAGATTAAATTCATGACACGATTCCTTACCACCTAAGAAAACTTATGGTTTAGCACAAAGATGAGCTATCCAGACACTCCCCCACACTCAAATAATGAGTTATGATGTTTATAATATAGTAATATCAATACTTACACAAATAAAAAGAGGGTTTTGATACAATTTTATAAGGAACCAACATGGGTGAACCATCATCATCTCCCGAACTGACTTTCCATAAAGACTGAAGCACAAACATAATTGCCAATGGTTGAAAAAAAGTTTTGAGGTTTTCAAATATAATCATTTTAGAAAGATACAATATTTTAAATCCCATAAACCACATCGTTAACTACCACTATAAATTTATCATAGAGTACCCAAACATTGGGCACCCATACTCATAATGTAGTGGTTAAAAATTATAATCCTCAACCAAATAGAGAAAAAACAAAAAATTACCAGACATCTAAATATCACTTTATAAATCAAAAGGTTAACTGTTAAAAGAAAATTATATAGATAATAAAAAAATTAATTTATAGTTATAATAGAGGATATATAAATAAAAACTAAATAAAATGGTGACATAAGGATCCCCAAAATACTCCATACAAGACAACTCCCCCTGATTTATTATCACCACTAATCACCATACCACAATGGTCAATGAAGGAATCAAGATACATAACAAAATGATGTGGCTAAATTCCACTTACTTATGATAAAAATTACTATGTTTTCATGAAACTAATGGATTTATATAGTGTGTGGGACAAAATTCTAATAGGATACCACCATGAATTCACATAATATCATTACCCATGTAAAACATTTCCACTAGTTAGAAAGACCCACTTTGTAAATATAGTTTTTATTTTCTAAAAAAGTTTATTAATATTTTAAAATAATTTATTTTTATAAAAATAATCCAACATTAAAATAAATCCTGAATGTGGGATGTAAAAAAGTACCCCAATGGTCAATACAATAAAATCATCATCAAGTAACCAAAATAATTATGAGATAACGTAAGAATATAGTGAAATATAATGAAAAAGTGTCAATATAGAGGGAAGAGATATCTTAATAATTTCACTAGCATAAAAAAATTAAGACGACACATTTTCTAGATTAGTTATTTATATCTAAGATTATAAATAATTTTTGACATCATTTATAAAATAACTGATGTGAAAAATACATGGAATATATTTTAAACATCAGTTAGTGAATGACTGAAATTGAAAATATAGGTTTTAAAATTGGTTATTTAAAAAATGATTAAAAAACCTATAATTTTTTTGGAAATGATAGAATGAGAAATTTTATATTCATTTATTTTCTCAAAATTAGATAGTTCTATCTTATTCAGTAAACCCTAACCCTTTATTCTTTGATCTAGTGGCCTCAAAACTCTTTCTATTGTAATTAACCACCATAGTCCACCCTCATCCATCATTAGATTCCAAATTATCTCTCTTTGAACCATATTTCCAATATCGGAACCATCTCATTCCTCCACTACTGATATCTATTTACAGTTTTTAATTATTTTCCTGATTCTTTGTGCATCTAAGGTATGTTTTAATTGATGAATGAGGTTTTTTATTTAGTTGAATAATCTCTACCCCAGATCAATTTTAATCAATTTTATATTTTTATTTTTATTTTTTATTATTTTTTCATCTAGATTATTTTTCAATTAAGGGATGATTATTTTTAAATTATTTTTTGATTAATTTTTTTGATAATTTTTGTTGTATATAATGTTAAATTATCAATAAGTGAGTGTTTAAGGTATATTTTTTTCCTTCATTGATAATTGTAATTTTGATAGTATAATGGATTATTGTATTTGAATATAAATTATTGAAAATTTATATTTATATATTCATATTTAATTCATTACACTTTATGAATTATTATGAAATTATGATAGTTAAATATGTTCAAAATGATTTTTCTTAAAATATATTGGTTTTCATATATTTTTGAAATATTTTATTGTATTATTTATTGTTATTTATAGATGTAAATTTTAAACTTAATAAAAATAAAACAAATTATTTTAAAATATTGATATTTTTTATAGATAATAATTATTTGAAGTTGAATTAATATTTAGTGAACAAGTGATGAATATGAAGAATTTCTTGAAGCATTTATGAAATTTTCTAAATGAAATACTCTAAAGAGAAACCTATTTTTACATCCATGATTAAAACTTTTAAATATGAAAAGTTCATATGAATAGAAATAAAATAAAATATTTTTTAAAATTTTTTTAACACAAGTTACAATTGTTTGATATGGCATGGTGAAACTGTTCATAATTTAGGATTTAATAAAGATGATGATTTCCAAGATGATAAGTCGATCAAAATTAAGAAATGCATAATCATATTAAAGTACACTAAATTTGTAAAGAACCATAAATTGAGAATCTATATGGTAATGTAGATAAAAAATTGTATCAAAGTTGTATAAAATTTATGGTTTTTTAAATGATGTTAAAATTGATAAACATGAATGAAAAAATGAATGGTTTGACAAGAGTTTTATAGAGTTTGAACAACCGTTGAAAGAAATAATTTATAAAATAAATGATCTTTTAGTTATACATTATATTGTGATGAAATTATTGTTCTTGCTAGTTTTGGGTTAAATGATGATACATGTTGACGTGAATGATTATGTGTTATATAGGAAATAATATGAATTTATTTTTGAGTGTCTTAAATGTGGGAAATCATGATATAAGTTAAAAGAAAAATCATAGTCTATTTTAGAGGATAGAATGAATACTTACATGGAAATTTGGTATCATCCTATATTTCCTTAATTGAATCAATTATTCATAAATTAAAATTATAAAAAAATAATATGACGAGTGGTAGGTGAGTGGATATATGATTAAAAATTATGTCATCCAGGTAATTATACATAGTGGAATAAAATAATTAAAAGTTTCCCATAATAAAAAATATAGATAGAAATATCAAACATAGACTGTTCATATATGAATTGAAACCATATAAATGACTTATATAAAAACATAGTTCATGTAATATATTGTTTGTAATTTATAAATTATCAGCTAGATTTTGTTTCTTGTGGAATTATATCATATTATGTTTAATTATTTATGAAAGAACATATCATAATGAAATTTTTTTAAATATTTTTTACATAAATATTCACACAATGAAATCCCAAAATATCATAATGCCTATTGTGTTTTGAAAATTAGGTACATTGAATACCAATTTTCAATGGGAATAAATGGAAATTATTTTAAACTTCCTTAAAAAACTTCTAAAATTCCATTATTCTTCTAAAACTGCACTGGATAACATTGGGACATATATAAGAAATTGTTGATCTATAAATCCAAGAATGGGAATAAAAAAGAATAGAATATTTTATTGGGCTCATGCAGTCCAAGTAGAAGATAAAGGTTATATAAGAGGGGTGTGAATCAAAATCATGAACAATGAGGCCTCATATAACATGATAACATAAAGGTAACAATAGAATGTGGAAACCACATATAACATGAAATTATAAAGATAATTCAAGGAAACATTCAATTAAATGTTTTAAATTTTGGTTATGATAAACTAATTTTAACCGTATATAGAGAATTAATAGATAAAACATTACCTAATATATTCGAATCCGATATAATTTCAGGCCAACCCATCAATTTTATATAATGTAACCATATGTTATGCACATTCATAATTAAATATAACGATGTATTAAATAAATTTTAGTCCCATGATTAATGAGTGTGTGATCAATACATGGAATTCCCCATTATATGAATAATATGTATCTCTAGTTGAATACAGTTGATTGGAAATGAGGATGGGTATGCATAACCCAATTATTTGGCATTAAAAATCATAGGATAATTTCCACAACATAAATACGATTTATAAAGCTCTATAAAATAACTTAATAATAGTGAAATGGTTATACAATCACATATAAATAATAATAAATGTAGGATATATATGTAAGAAAATAAGACTACATGAAAATTGAAAATTAAAGGCATATTACAAATGTTGTTCCTGAATAAAGAGGTGAAGGAGACGATTCCATAACTTGAGAGGGAACATATAAAAGCATTGTAAGAGTATTGTAAGAGTTTTTAGTATCATTAGGATGAGTTTAGACAGGTAAAGGAGAGTAATTTCATCCCTTATGAGTTAGTATTGATGAGGAATGGGAGTTTTTGTTGGGTTATATTGAAAAAGATAAGAGAATTTGTTATTAATGTCCATACTTAGGTTTTGGACCCTATATGTAATGTAATCTGAAACACAAACCATCCCATAGTTTTTCCCATGGTTTATAAAATATTATAATCATTTTAATTATTTAACTGGTTTTAGAAAGTATATCCTTAAAATAATACCCTTGGTGAAGTGGATGTGAGTCATGTTTACAATTAATTGCCCTTAAAATATTAAAACATAATAATGGTTTTGGAGGGTTTGTTAAGGTTTATAAAATTAAAAAAATAATTTAAAAAGAATATTATTTCAGAGGGTAGATATTTATTTTTTCATGGATTTGTTTTTTTGAATATATTACAACAAATTTGGGTCATTATTTTGTCATATTTCATACCGTATTTAACTTTTACCTAAAATTTCGATTGTCCTAGAAAATTATGAAAATATAACTATTGGATAATTTTGAAATGATGATTTCAAAAACAATATTTACTATATAATGATAATTATATAAATATGATAATTTAATATATTTTATCAATATACCCATTTATTGAAAATTACAGTTTTTTTCAAAATATAAGTTATCTAACCCTTATAAATTTTTTTTGACTTCATAAAATTAAATTATCGTTTATATTAAACAAATAAACTTTATTAATAATATTATATCAAAATGTAATTTATTTTAAAAAACATGAATTCATTAAAAAACATTTATTGATTGAAAATATATATTTTCAAAAGAAATACATTTTTCATTTCATCATATCAAAATATAATATTTGACAAATTATTATTTAATATATTAAAAAGTAGTATTAAAAAAGGATGAATATAATCATTATTTTATTAAATATGAAATATTAAAATTCATACTATTATGGTATAGATATATATCCCTTTATTACACTAGATAATTACCTAATGTTAAGGTGTGTGATGGTGATATTTTCAAGGGGTGGTTTAGTGAATAGGGATTGGGTTATGATCTCTATGAGATTGAAATTCTATTATAAAGGTTTTTGATCGAAATTTATTTGTTGAATCTCATATTTTTCTTGGTTAAGGGTAAAACCTTATTATTAAATCTCCCTCATAATATTTGGAAAATTGCCTTCAAAGGGTATAATCCTATTGGTCGAGGCCATCATTTTCATTATGTGGGTAGAAATGACTTTATCAAAACCCTTAACATACAAATAAAAATAGTTAATGAAAATTTTTTATATTATCATTGGTTATGATCCATAATAGAAATTTCAATTTCATAGACCATTAAATGATCCAAAATTTAGAAATTTGTGCATGAGTTTTATATAACATTATTTCTTAATAATGAATTATTCATTTAAATATGGAGATTCATTTATAAAAGTTTGGGTTGTTACATTCTTCCCCACTATAAAATTTTTTTACTAGATTTTTTCATTTTATACACTAAAAAAATGAGGGTACTTTTATTTTATCACCTCTTCCAGTTCCCATGTATCTTCCTCAAACTAGTGGTTTCATCATAACACTTTGACCTAATTTGTTGTCTTTTTTCATAGAACATTGTCTCTACTATCTATGATATTAAACATATTCTCCTCATATGAAAGATATTTTTACAAAGGCACTGAATCTTGATTCAGATCATTTGGGGGAATAGTATGTACTTCCTCACGGTAGATAAATTGAACAAATCATGTACCTAAGGCATGTTATGTGGGAGTGCTAGTTAATTGGTCACTCCTCTGACGAAATCAAGGATCTAAAAGGGTTTGATGTATCTTGGAATAAGATTTACATTCTTCACAAACCATATGAATTTATTACAAAGGAGTATAGGATGAATAAATTTATCAATGAAAAAAAACTCTACGTCTCATTGATGATTGTATGCATAGATTTTATGTTGACTTTCTATGGATTAAATATTACTATAAATGGTTTAAAAATTAAATATCATTTCATGGAATAGGTCGGGTCCAATAAACTTACACTCTCCAAATTAATCTCATGATATTGGATTATGAAACATTTCCCATTAATATCCTCAAAAGGATCCTTCTGAATGTTAGAATAGAAACTATTGTTCTATACGAACTTCACGAGGGTATGGTGATGGTCCCAACATCATTGTAAAACCATTGAACACAATCTTAGTATATCATATTTGTCTCTAGTCCAACTTAAATCCCATGAAAATAATTTTAAAACAATAGATGCAAAAAAAAAACATAATAAGGGACCTAAAATAAAAGAAACAATTAGTCGATTAGAAAAACATAAAAACATTATCTATTAAATATATTTTTGTTTTCCATGATAAAAAGAATCATCTATTCAAAAAGATCATTATATTTTCTTTTGAAATCAAAATATTTTCATGAAAACACTTATGAAAGAATATAATAAATAAATAGGTAAGTTAAGACATAATTTTCTATATCACTCTTAAAAATTGATTAACCAATATGACTAACCTCCAATATTAGAGTACACAAAGAATTATTGGTTATAATATAACAACCCATCTTTGGTTTATCATGGAGCCACCCATCAGTGGTTAATAACATAACCACAGGTCTTTGGTTTATCACAGAACCACACACCATTGATTTTTTAAGGAAGAAAAATTCATCATAATAAATTAACAAGATCCATAAAATAAACATAAATTATTAATTATTTAATCATAAATCCCTATTTAATTATAATAAAAATTGCATTTTGGGAAAAATTTGTATATAAAGTGGAAAATGTTTTATTAGAATGTAACCATATAATCATGTAAACTAAGATTTCAAATATTAAATAAGTAAATTATGTTAATGGAATACTAGTTTAAAAATATTTTTTAATTAAAAAAAACATAAATAGATAAATTTTAATGTAATTTCTCTTACCTCTGGTTCGACTTCCTTCAAACATGTTCAAAACTTCTCTTGAATATCGTCTCCTTGAGAACCTACTAAAACAAATTAGAATTGGTATGTGGTGTGAGAAGAAATAATTGAATTTGGATATGTATGAGGAGAATAAAATTTGCTATAGGATGATCGAGATAGAATGTTCAAGGTTGTGAAATGTAGTGAAGGAAGGAGAGCCATTTTATAATTGGGGTGAAGAGAATTTAAGGAATTTCCTAAAATAGGAAAATATAATAATAATATTATTGGGAAAAATACATTAAAATATACTTATAATGAAAATAGAATTATATTTTAGACTAATTTTTATCCCCTTTTTACTTTTTTATATTTTTATGAATTTTAAATAATTTTATAAAATTTTATTTTCATGAAAAATATTATTGTTAAATATAATACTCCTTATTTAAATGACATTAAACACTTCCAAAAAGTGTCAAATTATATCCAACTTTTTTATTGTATACTATAAATGTTATTTTAATCATTTTAATTAATTTTACATCTTAATTATATCGTATTATATTTATATTAATTTTTTTTATCTTCATTTATTTTATTTTTTCATTTAATTTAGTAATTACTACATCATAATTGTGAAATAATTTATGGTACATATTTGTTTCCTAAAAAAAAAAAATCAATGAAGAATATAAATCATTTATATTTCCAAAAACTATTAATTTTCAAACACATCTTATATATAATTAAATATTAAAAATTTATACTTACAAAAAACCATTGTTTGAATTTTATAGATTTATTTTAAATAAATTATTAATAGGGAATTATTGTCATAAATGTAAATCCAAAAGTTCCCATAATTATAAAAAAGTATTATTATGGTATAAAAATAATATTCTAATATTACATAGATTATTTTTTTTGTTATTTAACGGTGCTTATAAATCTAATAAAAATCATTTTATTGATTTTTCCTACGCTTTCAAAAGCACTACATTAGTGTTGAATAAGTATTAGAGGTTATTATTTTATACATAAAAAAAAAATTAAATATAATAAAAATATATTAATTAGTATCAATATAATATTTTATATTCATTCATTAGGTGTATTTACTCATATCCTTATCATAGAAACTTATTTAATTTTTTATTTTAACTTTTTCTCCTTGTACATGAATTTCACAAACATTTGAATAAGATTCATGTTATATAGATATAAAATTAGAAACTATTATGAATATTCATCACAACCAGAAAATCTTGAATAAATTATTCATGAAAATATTTAATATCACTCAATTATTATCTATAAGGAACCAATTTTGACTTTGTCAACACAACGAAAGCACTACATCATCATTAAATGAGTTTTTTTATTTATCCTAAAATAATTTAGAATTTATATGTATTTTTATAAAATATTTATATAATAATAACATAATTAATTAATTTTATATGTTTAATAATTTTTTTATTATAATTTTGCCTTTAAAATATCAAAAAATATGTCGTATTGAAAAACTGTATTTTTGACTATTTACAAAAAAATTGTCTTTTTTCAGAAAATTATCAACATTTCACCATAGAATAATTTTAATATGATGATTTCAAAAAAAAATTCATTTTTTTTCAATTTAAAATTCTATAATTTTAAAATTAATATTTCAAATATCACATTTAATAAATTAATTTATTAAAAATATTTATATTAGGTATTACTTAACATATTTATAATAAATTAAAAATTTTAATTCAAGAGTAACAATAAATATTAACAAAATATTTTATCAATGCCTTGGTGGTTAAAATAAATCGCCTCAATTAAATAAAATATTTTTTTCAAAATATATTCATGGTGCCTTAGGCACGACACATAAAAGAAAACTTGTTTTACAATATGGAACAAGTCTCAAATAATCTAAATTTAGGCCAAGAACCCTTATTGATTTTATGAAAAATTATTAAAATCTTCTTTAAAGAGTGATGTTAAAATGAATATTTAATTAAGATGAATAAATTTTTTAAAATTTGATAATATTTCAAATGTGAATCATATATACTGTTTTATATAGATGGGTTATTAATTCAAAAAATGTCTCAAAATAGGATGTTTAAGATGAGAACCCAATATAAAGATCATAAAATTTTAAGTAAGATTCAAAAAATGAAGGGATTATGTAAACCAAATTTTAATTAACACAATTAAATTGTAAATATAATGTAAAATTTCATAGTTCATAACACATATAATATTTCCCATAACATAGTCAATAGAGAAGTGATTTGACCAAATGAAAATAATTTGAGATAACAATTCCCTTACCTCGAACACTTACTCGTTTAATATGTACATCTACAATCCAGAGTAATAAAATAATGTTATTTCATAAATTTTCATATTCAATAATTCATTTTAATTCTATAAATTACATTTATTATCCTATTTCATAGGTTATTAAATTAGTATAGTTTAAATTTTTCATTTTTTGTCATTCAATTTTTAATCTCTAAATAATCTCCGATACAATTGTAAAGTTAAAAAGTAATATTATAATGGTTCGATATTTCTTATAATTGAAATAGTATATTTTTTTATATTTTTCTGTAATCATAGTAGTTAAATGGATCAAGAGATAATTACTTTTCCATGAATCTTGTTTTATATTCTTGTTTTTTATGGTTTAAAATAACCATAATTGTTCACATTTCATTTCATTAATGTGATTCATTTTTAATCATTCAATAAATAATAAAAAACATTAAATTAATTATAATTAAAAATTTATAATATTAGTTATGTTTACTTAATCATTCATGACATATTATAATATCTTTTTAGTCTGTGCTAAATCTAACCATGACAAGAACTTGTTATTATGGTCAAGTGAGTAAGAAAATGTAATCGCATATTGAAAATATTACTTTTAATAAAAGATTAATTATTTAAAATTAACTTTATAAGGTTATAAATTATATTCAATAATATTTATATGATAAATAAAAAGGATAAATAATTGTAACAAGTTATTACATATAGTTATTATAATTATTCTTGTTTAAAGAGGATAAATTTAATGCAACAAATTTTAGTATTTACATTAATAATTTAATGGTTGAAATATATTTTAAAAAATATATATATAATAATTATTCATATAAATACATTTATGGAACCACTCATTTTAGTTGGTGATAAAAAATGAAATATATCGTACATCGAGGCATCAGTCTGCAGATAGACCTGAGCATCATTTCCATTTTCCAGTGTGTGGGAGGGAAGGAATGTAATTATTATTTAATATTTTCAATATAATAAATTTTTTATAATATATATAAATATATATATTTATTAAATAAATCTATATTACTATCCTGGTGAGGAGGTGTTGAAATATGAAATATTTCACATCCTATAGGTGGTAGTCTGCGTCTATAAATGAGGGATGTTTTCATGTTCCATTTGATGTAATCGTGGTAAATAATGATTTTTTAAATCACTATAATAATATTTAATTATACTAATGATACTTATTTTATAATTTTTATGTTCTTACAGATTATTAATAGGAGGTTAAATAAGGAAGAAACATCAAATAACTCAGTTAATCCGATTACCTCTTTATTGGGTATCCTCTTTGGGATCTCTTCATATGCCTTATTGGGATAGAATTTTGAGAATACAAAAACCTATAGAAAATTTATAAGGTTTTTTTGGATTTATTTGGTTTGATATTGATCAAGTTATGGTTATTAATGACGGTGCATAAGTTCGGTGGGCAGAGTTCCTTTTATAAATGTGGGAGGGAAACTCTTGTAAACATTCTAAACATTAAAATATTATAAAAAATTTTTAAAGAAAATGTGGCACTAAATAGACATGTTTCAGAAGATATTATTATATAGGCTCTAAATCGAATCATAAAATCAAATTCATAAATATTTTAGTGATATTTTACTTCTTCTATCTTAGTTTCTCTTTCTCGTTAATCCTTTTAACACTTTCTGTGGTGATAACCATTTACTATTGTAACAATTCCTTATCATTAAATTGAAAATGGAACATAGTAAATAATATTAATATTTTGATCTAAAATATATAATCCATTTTAAAATATTAAATATTTATAGGTGGTAAAAATTACATTTCATATATGAATGGTAAACACAATGACTGTTTGAGATAAATTCCATTTTCAGCAAAACAATTGCATTACACAAAAATCAGGAATAAAATTGATTTTCATGAAATTAATTGTATTAATATTAAATAATATTTAATATGTGAATTTAAAAATAATTCAAAATATAATTCATCCATGAAAATAACTAATTAAGAAAAATGATCAAAATAGTTATTTTATTAGATTAATACATCACTTTCTTTCTAAAATGCATAAAATATGTTTATAAATTCAACATAATGTTTTTAAATGGTCTTTTTAATTCAAATATATATATATTGTATATAATTTGTTTTCACAAAATTTCAATCCATTCACATATAATGACAATTTCATAAAAGTTAATATATTTTTAGAAGAAATATTTTTAAATAATAACCAAAAAACCACAATTCTTGAAAATCCGAAAACCACTCAAATATAATTTGGAAATTACGAATTCAAAATAAATTTAATTTAATCAAATTAAAATAACGAAATTTATATCTTTACCTTTTAAATGAAAATATTTAATATTAATAAATAAATTAAAAGAAGAAGAATGATTTTAAATATCAAGTGTTATTAATATTTTTTAATATAAATTCTTAATTAGTGTTCATTTAATAATTTATACATTAAGATATTAAATATATTATATAAAAGTATATCAATTTAATTATTTATGATAAAATATCAAACACATTTAAAAATAGTTATTTGAAAAATACCACTTTTTAATGTTAAATAAATGTACTCATATCATATTAATTAATTATCTTCCAATCATTAAATTTAGTTTTTTTAAAATAAAAATATATAATTAATAAATAATTATAATATTTTTATTTACACTAATATTATAAACTTCATAATTTTTTTATTAATGATTCATAATATATGCTCATAATTTATTTTAATAAAATATATAGTGAATTTTAAGTTCATAGTGGTTTGTAACATATGTTATTGAAAATAGAATTATTTAAAGGGTGATTACATATATAAAACTCAGAGTGTTATAATTAAAATTCACTTGATCCTCCAAATAATTTCTTCCCCATGAATTTTAAAACCATCCTTCTTTTTTCACACTCTTTATTCATATATAAATAAGAATCAACACCTCAAAATAAAAAAATAATCATTTTTAGAAATTAATAATTCCAAGAATAACATTCATATAAGGACCACATTAACCTATATAAATATTTATTAAATCTATAGAATATGTTCTCATTTTAATTTAAATTATATCCATCTATGTTTTTCTTATAGTATTCTTATTCAATCCGACCTTTTGTAAAATGACTCTACATCCATATGAAATGATAAATTTTCTTTAGATTGTGTTTTAAAATAAGTATTGATTTAACATTATCCACTCTATGGTAGAAAACCTTTCATTTATTTTAAGAAATTATATTTTATAATATTCCTTTTATACTAGTTTGGTCTTATTTTAAATCACTATTCTATATTCTATTGAGGTTATTTGGAGAAACCCATTTTTTTTAATAATGATTTTATCTTTTAACCTCAAAAGATCCACGCTGTATTATTTTAATCAATTTTATATAACTCATAATTCATATATTTTTTGCAAAACCATCCTTGAGAATACTCTTCAATATTACATATATCTATAAGATTTATAATGACCATTTTTTGTAGAGAATATTTACTTTACATTTTAAAAGAAGTGATATTCTATATAATAGTATAATTCTCATAATTTTCAACTCTACTACTTAATCTTTTATTATGTAACAAACCTTAATTATAATTATCAACATTAATTATTGAAATTGAACCATCATAAAACACTGGTGATCCCCTTGAACATATCATATCAGTTTCTCATTATCCACGATCATTACCACTTTTGGAGAGGAGATGGCGCTGCAATCCCCAAGAGTGCAGCGGCCTTAGGGTTCCGCAAGCTACAACGACCTCAACCAGGTGTCGATCCACTCCGACCTCGGCATCTATGACTGGAGCCTCTTCCCCTCGTTGGCGTCGCGATTCTACTGGTCTCTCTTTCCATCACCTTGAGGTCCTGGCGTACCTGACGACCCCCTTTTCCACAGCGTGATCCCCCCATCAGATATATCAAGATCCGCTTTCCCTGCGCGGTCGCTGTTCTTTCGAGCAGTGACAGGTGTGTGCGACTTCGACGACCTCGGATTCTTTGGTGGCGGTTCATGTTAGTCTTGCGGGGATCTGGCTCGGACATTGACGACCTATTGTTTCCTTTTGGGATCGTTCGGTGGTGTCTGGTGGGTTGAAGGTGACGTTGGTTTTTCGAGTGGATGGTGTTGGGTTGTTCACGGCGGAGTTGGTGGAGCACACATTTGTCTTCATCCGGTGTCATGAGTTTCCTACAGTTGCTTCGTTCTTCCCTCTGGTTCGATCATGGCATGACTCGATCTCGTTACAGATCTCAGCCTCCACAACACAGCTCGATGTCTCTCTGGCGACGACGTCCTGTGTTGGATGGCCTCTGCCTGATGCCTCACCTGGATGACAGTTTTCAAATTGACTCTTTTTCTTTTTTCCAGCTCAATTTTAGTGATTTGATGAGTTGGAGGAACATATTGAAGATTTTTTATCCTGCTCTTGTCAAGCAGTTTCATGTGGTAGTGGTTCATCATCTCTTTTGACTGCTTGTGGTGTTAAGGGACGCAAGGATCAATTCCAAGTGTTTTTGTTTGTGCACATGAAATTCAAATGATTTTTGCATGAAGTTTTAAGATTCTTTGATTGTTTAAAGAACCTTTTTGGGGCATGAAGGGAGTTTCAATAATGGATTTGGAAAGTTTTTTCGGTTGGGGATCTTGTAATGGTAGAGTTTGGTGTTGAGGTTTCAGGTGACGACTGAGGGAAGTGCGAAGATTGTTGCGGTGTGATGGATGACTTTGGTTTTTCACTGGTCTTCATGTTTCTACATGCTCATGGGGAGTATATTTCTCTATCATCTTTGGCCTTCCTTGTCTCATTTGGAAGTGGCGCTGCATTTTCAAGTGCTGCTGGGTCTGCGAGTTCTTGAGGAGCAGACATCTTTAAGGATACGGGATTTTTCTATTTCATTTGGTGCGGCACACATTGGTGCCACTGGGAGGGCAACCTTGAAAGAGGGATGGGTGTGTTGACACCAATCATCCAGCCATGCGTCATCACATTGATGGATGAATGGGTGTCTCACCATGATATTTGCTCAGTGGTTTCTGTCTTTTTTCTACGTTTCATCAGGTTGAAATTGCCGGATGTTCCTTTCATGCTTTGTCGGGTGGGCGACTCGAAAGAGAGAAGGGTGTGCTGGCATCCTTCATCCGGCTCTCCTCCACGTTCTTTATTGGTTGTACATGCGATTTTCCTTGTTGTACTACCATCACGGTGCAACTCTTTGCAGAGGGGGTGATGAATTTTCTTGACGTATCTCACTATGTCAATGTCTGGCGAGGGGGGCGATGAGGATTTCCAGTGCCTGTTTGGACATTTTCTTCTTTTGTACTTGTCAGAATTTTCTCTCTTTTTTTTTGAATTTTCGATTTAAGGAACTTTTCCCTTATTGTAATGGGTTTCCTCTTTCCCAAACATAAAATAGGCTCCATCTTTTAAATTCAATTAAGTGGGCTTTTCCCCCAAATTTTCTTAAAAAAACGATCATTACCTCTTTTTTTAAATCCATAAATTTTCTATAATAAAGAATTTTTTATTTTTAATAATTTTTTACGACTTTTTTATTATTAGTGATAAGATATTATCTTGAAAAAATATCCAATAAAAACAAATACAACCTATTAAAATAAACCATTTATTTATTTTTATCTTTATTTATAAAATTTATCATATCCATCCAAAGATATATAAACTTTTTAGTTTTAGTATATTTAATTTCCACATCTATTATTGGGACTTCAATTATTTGGGAAATAACAAATTATTATTCATGGCTTTGACTGATATCAATGCTTATTTATTTTCGATATTTTTGAGTGTGTTTTTATCAAGAATCATGTCACATAAGTTATTTGTTATATAGTTTATCCACTTAATTACACCATTTTAATGAAGAGTTTTTATCATAAAAACATGATTCTATACTCAATTTTTTCAAGATTTTCTCACACATGGTAATTTTCAATATCTATATCATCTTTGGGTCAAAATTTGAAAAAAATTTCTCTATTATTATCTTAAAAAAATAACAAATTTAATGTCCAGAAATTTAAAAATTTGGATTTATGAGTAATTCCCATTTGAAATTTTGTTCTACTATGATCATAAATGAAGAGTATACAATACCTCTATCTATTAATATCCCTTTTTTTATCAACCCAATAACATATAAATTAACCAATTTAGTAAATAATGATTCTTTATTTTTGTTTCATTTTTTATAATGTTAAAAAATAGTTTTTTTAAAACATTCATGTATGAGTACAATGATATGTAATCCTAGGAATATACTATGAACATTCATTAATCAGCATTCCTTCAAATAACTGAAGGCTTATATAGCTATGAGATTTGTTCCAAAATCTGTTTATATCTTCAATAGAAAGAAAATCCATCTATTGTCAATATTTATAAGGTAGATATTTCAAATTTTCTACTTTAATTTTATTTTAGTGTCACCACAATATCCATTATAATTAATAAACTATTATTAAACTAAAAATTATTTCCCTTTTTATACAATTATCATGAACTTAAAATACCCTGACTAAGAATTTCAACTACCAAGTCATTCATATTGTTATTTTCTCTGTCTAAAATATTGGATTTTTTAGAGAGAATAGACAACAATAGTTTATTATTTCTAATTAATCAATTATTGTTATACATGACGTTTTTAATATATTCTTGTTTCCAAAAATATGGGAAATACATCCACTATAACAATATGAACATCATTATTGGTTGATTTTAATTAAAGAAATCTATTCACATAAATATTTTTTTACTTTTGTCATTGATCCAAATATATTGATTCACATACTTTTATTACAAATAACTATATTCTTCCTATAGACATGATAAACCATCCTCATCCTATGAGGATGTAAATATATTTTAATCATTCTTTTTAGATCATGGTTCCTTGGGATATAATAATGAACTAATTTTTTTTATCCCTAAGAACATTTTTTTTCATTCAAAATTCATAATACATGGATTTTGATATATCATGTACACTAAAAATTGTATTAATCTATTATATGTGGAGAATATTCAATTGTAATTATCTATCAATATTTATATTATACCTTGAAATCCAATTTTTCATATAATACACATTTTTTGAGTGACTTATCTTTCCACAACACTAAAACCTGATTATATATATATATATTAATAAGTCTATTTGATTATGATATAATATCATTTTTGTCCCACCCAAATCTATATTCCTACTTGGAGTGGATGTATTCTTTATTTCTTAAATTATTATATACTTTTTTAATATCATGTATAAATTTTACTATTCCTTGATGTTTAGTATAATTATTTTGAAGGTAATCCCTAAGATAATTTTAGGAATCTCTACATACCCTGTTTCCATTTCCTACTAAAAGAGTGAGGAAATTACTGAATGGAATTCCATTAATCCATGTTCGTTATTGATTATTAACTATTTTAATCACATCCAAAAAAATTAATTTGTCATCCTTGATTTATTTTATGATTTTTTTACCACATAAACTAAACATATAATTTTTTTTTCATATTGTTCGCCCTTATATTCATCTCAACAACCTTCTTAGAGTCTTTTAAATTTTCAAAAAAATCCCTTCAATTTCAATATTTTATCCATCCTTCCCCACTTAAAAATAATGAATATACTATATAGAGTAACAAACCAAAGTCTTTTCATTCATAATCATCACTCTCCAAACATATATATCCTCAAGTAAATGGTCTAACCCAACATATAGGTCTATAAAATATTCAACATCAGCTTCAACTCCTTTGACACCCTATTGACTTTACAGTTCAACAATGACATCCATAATAAATTATTAACGAAAATATTTGCAGTACTTAATATATTATAATATATATTCCTCCATGGAATTAACATTCAATGAAGATTTTTTGTTTGGATGAAAATTTGGTTTGTCCACCATTTTCTATTTACACACATTTAGAATTTTTTTATTAGATCATCCACTACATCATCCTAAAATTTCAATATACACTTTACAGTGAGGTATCAAACCCTTACATATTGAAATGATATGAGTGGAATATTTCCTTTCAAATTTCTATTCTCCATTTTTGTTTTGAGGAAAGTAAAAAAATAAACTTACCAATATCATTCTCATATAGATCATTATCCATAGTATGTTACTTTTTTTACTTTTAAATATACATTCCATGATATCTCCTTTACTACTAGATCATGCTCATTACTATTCATCTCAAATTACATGGGAATGATTTGAATTTCATCCAATGACGTCATCTTCAGATCTTACTCTTTAGTAACTATAAACATTAAATTCAAATGTGGGGGATCCATCATAATATATTCTTTGAAATATTCACATGTTTTAGTATGCCACCAATTCAATGTATTACTTCCACAAGAATAATCACATTATCAAAGCATATGTAAATAGATTATATTAAGTGTATATTATAATATTCTTATTTGACCTATAATACAATTTTTCTTGGTTTCTTCACCTCTTATTCACCGTTTTAGATATTCGATAACATATTCCACATATCCTTTGAGATATTAAATGACATTACCTTACTGTAGATATATTTTAACAAATCCCCCAAATATTTTTGGGTCATTTAGAGTTGTAATCAAATTCCTTATGATCCATTTATATAAGTGATACAATTTAAATTATCACACCAATTAAATGTGTGAAAATAATTTTTTTATCTATTTTGTATTTTATTATGTTTAATTAATCAATAAATCGAGATTATTTAAGTTAAAGATGTGAATATAATTATAATTGAAAATTTATAACTTAATACCCATAGATATAAAACACCTTATGAAAAGTAATATTATCTTTGGTACCAATAATTAGAATAAATGGAATATACCTTGAGAGAGGACTGAATCAAGGAAATCATGTTTATAAATTTTTCATTAAATAAACATATAGCATGATTAAGGAGGGTCCATCTATCATATTTGTAATTTACAAATAATAGTAATGTGCGATATGCCGTGATTTAAGTCTTTATTTGATGTCATTTAGTTACAATCTGTTTAAAAGCATTTATGGGTGGAGGTGGTATGGTTTTAGCATGGTTAGAGGAAACTGTGATGTTTCCACCATGAATCAATGCAACTTTTTGGAGAGCAGTGGTATATAAAACATTGTTGGTGCACAATTTTATATAACTAGATGTCATTAAATAGAAACTATTTGATTTTGAACCAATGAGGGACTATATTTGGCTCTTGCTTTGGAAAATTATGCAACCAACTAATGCAAGTGCCTTGAAAAGGTTGTGAAACTCACACGGTTGGTGCTTATTTTAGTAAACAATGCAACTAACCCCTGCATGTGAAATAATAATTCTGAAATATTTAGATTTTATAACAAAATCTACCTAAAACACCTCATTATTCATTCCAATCCTAGTATATTAAAACACATGGACTCTAGTGGATCTCGTTGTAAAATTACTTCCACCTAGAGACTAATTCCATTGAATTTAGATATGTCATACCTAATTATTTCATGGTTTGTGTTTGTTTTGTCTCTATTATTCTTATTCCTACTGAATATTCTCCCTTATAATTTTAGAATACCCTATATATAAACTATTGTGATTAGATATAATAATATTGACATAATTCAATGACATTACTTATAAATCGGATGAAACGCATGGTATAAATCCATCTTTTTCTTGAAAATTATTAGATTATTAATTAATATCTCATTATGTTGGATGTTATTGTGTAATTATATATTAACAATTTCCATTTAAATGTTAATCTTATTGTGATTTGGCTCATAAATCCTTATGTGCTTATTTGGTGTATATTATAGGTATCATTATCATGTGAACTCAGTTTTGTTGGTGATCCTTGATGTTGGACGCCGATACACTTATAGTATGAAGTTCCTTACTATGATTTAAAGATTAAATTAAACTATATATTACAATATTTTTTTATGTGTGTTTTTGGATCATTAGTCCTATCATGATATGATTATATTATGTTAGTGTGTTGTGAGGAATATCCGGAAATTTCATGCTTGTTTGTGTGTATAGATTCAGACTTTCCATTTTAGGGATTTTTTATGTTCATATATGTACAACCTGAATACTTATACTATCTCGTATCAGGGTGACAAGTGGACACTTTTAGTCTTGTTTCTTTATTTATATTGGGTTCATGTGTGATTGTACATGTAATTATTTTAGTAGGGTCTTACACGACTAATGGTTGGATAAAATATCCTTATGAAAAAACATAAGACTGGAAATGGGAATGTGTAACTTTTGGCCTAAATCCCAAATGACATCCTTATGGAATATTTCAAGAATAAAATTTTCCTTATGGATATTTCTGAGATTCATGGAAACCAGACATACCATCTCATCTATCATGGAGTAGAAGCATGTGGGGTCAGGGTACATGGAATCTTGGGTTGTACATTAAAATTAGGAATGTGGTAATTTACTTGTGTCTTTATTTTCCATTATTTTCATACACATTTATAGAAATTGTAAAATTATGTTAAGGATAAAGTTGTGTTATGCTACTAGGTTTATACATTCACTCTACATAGGGATCTATAAAAGGGAAAGTGCATTATTCTATGTTGTTGAGTTGGATGATCAGGTCATGTGAGTGGATTTAGTGTAGACATGTGGTTTTTATTATAGAATATGTTATCCTCTTCATCCTTGTTTTCTTTAGTACATCACTTATAAATGGTTTGTTGTATAGTTTTCTTGTATGACATATTGATACAACACGGTTTACGTAATTATAATTTTTTGTATGATCCTTTTATTTTATTATTACTTCATTATTTATATGTGTTGGTTTCATATTTATTCCAAGAATTATATACCTATGTTTCATTTAATATCTTCATACTAGTTGGTAGCCTCTTGTGTATTGAAAAACATGGATTGGGTCATGTGATAATCAGTTGCAAACCTAGTGATTTGGGATATGGTGTTACAAAATTGGATCAAATCCCTATTTTCGTTTGAATACATATTTGTACATGTTAGATTAAAGATATGAAAACTGGGACTTCGGTATTGGAGTTAGGCATGTGTCTAAATAACTCATCTGTAAAAGACCTAGAAGTTACTGATAATAGTGGTATTATTATTATTATTTGTTTTACCATTATAGTTTTGTGTTAATACTGATTATCATTGTGAAATTTATATTTACATTATTTTTGTGAGTCCATACATCATGATTAGGCACAAGGGTTCACATGTCATGTGTAAGGACTCACGCTTAATCCTCACACAATTTAACGTGTTTGGACTATAATTCACTTTCATTAATACCCAAAGATAATTTATGTTTAGATTTTTAGATAATAAGGATAAAATATTGTATATTAAACTCATGAATTATTAGTGGACACATCCAATCCATATTTGTTTTTCACAAAATAAAACTTTTACGATATAAAATGTTTTCATTTGATGATACATCTTCACAATTTTTATCCAGACATCATCCTTGACCCAAATCATCATTAAACCATGTGAAACAATTGAAATTTAGGGTGGAAAAAATATGTGTAATAGATATAAATAGAAAGAAATAAACCATTAGTCCATGAATACATATAAAATTATTTATTATTCAAAATGAACATTGGGATCAAAATAATCATTTTGTTACATTATAAATAACCTTTTATGTCCATCTATTTTAATAAGTAATTTCATAAGAAATATTAATGTAAAAAAATCATAAATGTTTCTTCGAAAAAATGAAACTATCTTAATATTTTTTTCAAAAAGGAATACATTTTATCCTCATTAAGTAGCATATAATTTCCTTCACATATTAAAATAATAATATTTATATAAAAACAATATAAATAAAAGATAAATAATGTAGGTTAATTGAGGAATTTTTTTCAGAGCATTATTAATTATACATGGAATAACCATCATAATTAATCACAGATTAAACATCATAGTTACACTTGAAATAGTGATCATGTTTAAACAATGAATGACCATCATATTATATTCCTATAATATAAAAGGAAAAAAATAATAGATTATTTAACATATATTAACCAATTAATTGAATATAAATAATGATATCACAACAAATTGGGTTATAATTGAACCATTCTTCCTCGTAAACATTTCCCAAAAACTATAAAAAAATCACAACAGATAAAATCTCTCAATATAAAAAACTTTTTGTGGAAAATAACCTTTCGATCTGAAATCACTTTTAAAAAAAATATCATTTGTATAAATGGGAAAAAATATTTTAAAATAACCATGTAAATTTTTAAGTGAATTTACAAATAAAATGTTATTCATCATGGTAGGAAAATATATTCATTCCATTAAGATAAAAAAATATTCCTTCCATATTTCTGTCGGAGATGTCACAATGTACCATGTATGGAAAAAGAAAAAAAATACATTCACACCATTTATTAAAAAGTTAAACATTGGTAAAAATGACTTTAAACAATTATATAAGAATATTAAAAACTATATTTTATTCATTTTTATAAATAAATAATATGCATATAAAATAAAAATAGTGTTAAATGATAATCATTAATGAATACGTTTCCTTAAAATTTTGATAAAGTAGAGTCGGACACATCATGTATATTATTTATATAAAAAATAATAAATTTTGGCCAATTTTTTTCTTACAAAATAAACTATTTAGAAATTATTAGACATTTTATTATAATCTTTACAATGATATATTTAATTATTTAATTAATTAAAATCATGTTGGATATACTGATTATATTCATTTAATAATTCAAAAATGGATTGGGTGTGTCAACTATGGTTGAAGGGGGTAAGTATATCATCATCTAAAGAATAATAATTTTGAAATAATAATAATTTTTATCCATTAATTAAACATTTAAAAAAATAATGAATTATCATTATGAAAAATGAATTATGTTAAAATCATCATGATTGTATGCCATATGTACGCATGAGTAATATTTCCATTTTTCAATGACCATTATTTGAAGAAGGTATTTATTATTTTATATTTAAATAATTATAATAATATAATAAATATAATATTAAGTCATTAATTATACTTATATATATATTTTATATACTGTGGTGATGAAAAATGAATCACATCAGTTCCTAAAGGTCGTACTACACATGTACGCAAGAACAACATTATCATTTTTTAGTGAATGTAATGTTGATAGTGGAAATGATTTATTATATTTTATAAATTATAAATATTAAATTAATATCATATATATACATATATATTAATTCTAACATTATAACTACTGTGAGATATAATGATTGAAAAAGAATTACATCGGTTTCTGATGCAGGAGTCTTCCATACAGATTAATTGTGGTCTCTTATCCCATTTGATGTAGCTTGTAGATGGATATAGGTTATGATATCAATATATTAATATCTCAGTATATTTTGAATTATATTTTTATTATCTTATCACGTTGAAAGAATATTTTAAGGATGTTGAATGTGAAATAAAATAGAAACACTTATTTAAAAAAGATACATCTTATTCAGAAAACCTCATTTTCTTAACACCATAAGACTGTTAAGGTTGGTGTTATGAATAAAAAGAATCTATAATGATGTTAACTATTATATGAAGGTATTTAGTCTATTATTGGACAAAAAATTGGTTTTTATGTATGATTGAATGAGAAGAAGATGTTCCATTTTATAAGATAGGGGAGAGGCACTCTTAGAATTCCCCAAAATATTTAATTAATAGAAACTAATTTTCAATTATAAGTTTCTAAAAATTGATTTATTTTTAATATAAGATGAATATGGTACTAAATAAACTCATAAAATAAAAAATATACTAAGTTTGAATATTTTTTCTACCATTAAAATTTTTATTTTAACTACTCGTTAACCTCATCCACACATACCATGATGACAAGGAAGTTTACTCTTTGAGTGTCATGATAATTCGTATAAATGAAAAAAGGACCATAAATGGATCATGGTTGATAATTTGAACCATATTATAGTCATTATTATGAATATAAAATTTTATTAATTTTATATCACTAAATATAATATTATTTATTATATAACATCATTAATGTTAATTTTTAGAACTATTCCTTACATTGATATAAATAACATTATGACAAGAAAAAAATTCGAAAAAAAATATTTTAATACATCCTTATAATATAATGTTCTTCTATAAAATAATTTTATCATATTTTTTGTCTCAAATTATATTAATTTTAATAGTTTTTTAATATCTTTTATATGATTTTTCCATTAATTGAATAATTAATGCATTAGGGTTGTGTAATAATTCGTGGAAATTATTTCTACACTAAAAATTATTAATAAATTACCATGATGAAGATAAATATTTTATATATAAAAATACTATTTATAATAAATATATCCTTTGTTAATATCTATGTAAATAATCAAATATTTAATAAAAATAATACTGTTATTTTTTAACATTTCTTTATATAAAATATTATAAAGTTCATAATCTCATTCAATTATCCAAAAAATATATATGACCGAATTTTGGAAGACTATTGATGAAATTTAATCATAAAATAAAATTATGGAAAAAATTTGTTCATTTTATATTTCATATGATTTTATTTTAATCTTCAATTAACTGATTTACCATTTATCATTGTTTCAAAAATGATAACGATTACTGTTTATATAGAAAAAAATTAAAAGGGTATTATTTTCAAAATTTGGATTAATTGATTCAAAATATGGAATACAATTTTAAAAATCCAAAACACAAAATTTGGATAATTTAATATAGAATTAAACTAAAAAAACATCATGAAAAACATTGTTTTAGAAAAATTCCATGTTAATATAAAAATGCATTTATAATTAATTTACGTATAAAATCAATTTCATAAAACATAAATTATTTATTTTAAATATAAATTAAATAATAAAATTTTAAAAAATAATCTAAAATATAATATGGATTTGTAAATATTTTAAAATAAAAAGATAGTTCAATAAATATCGATATTATTCATTATTCATTGAAAAATAATTCTTTTCATAAAATCCTGAAAAAATCATCCTATGATAATATGAATGTGATGAATTAAAATATGAAATTATTTTTTTAAAATATATTTTATAATATTTCTATAAATTAATTATAATTTTCATTCATAGAAAACAATAAAACCCATTTTTGAAGAAAACATATTTTTGAAGAATTAAATCACTTTATTAATAATCAGGTTTCTATTTAAAAATAATTATTTAATATATTATAAATTAGTAACACCATTACATATATTTAATAAAGTGGATAATACCATTCATTTCTTCCAATTTAAAGAATATGATATAATATTAATATTTATATAACAATAATTCATTTTTTGTTTAAGCTCTGTGTTTCTTCTCTTGTACACTATCGAACATAATTATTTTTAAATATCAGTATGTTAAATTCTCCCCCAACCTCTTCATGAAATTCCAGCCCTCCAAATTTAACTCAATATTGAAAACTAAGGGTTTGAAATTTCTGAATACCATTGTTGAAATCCCACATCATCAATAGTGTTAATAAATCATCCACATGAACAGTGAGAAAATGGAAGTAGAAAGGTCATATAGAATAAAATATAACTATTTTTCCATGTAATATAACATTAGTGGGGTGTGAAATATTGATATAAAATAAAAACAAAACATTCAAGGACTTTTATAGATTGGTAGATCATATGTTCATAAGAATGTTAACCATCACAATACCATAAATCATTAATGGGTCAAAAGTAAAATGATTTCTCATTCATAAAATTAAATGTATAAAGATATTATTTCAAGATTATTTTCCTAGATTTTATGACATCATTTTTCATATACACTATTAGAATAAATAAATACTCTGACATGGAAAAGTAGAGTTTGAAGATTTAATCAATTTCCACTATATTCTCATATTTTTCTCGAAATGGTGATTATTCAAGATGAATTTCTCATGCTTGAACATATCAAATTATATGGATAAATAAATTATTCATATATTTATAAATTACTTAAAACCAAAATTATTAGAATAATATAAGATAATTAAAAAAAATAAGAAGACTTCATATGATGAAAACATACGTTAATATCCAATATTAAACAGTAATACCCAAAAAATAAGAAAGATTTTATCACATAGACTCCTATGATAAATTTTATATTTTTTTCCAAATAACAACAATCAATTCTAATTCATTTTACTAATAATATAATTTCCATTCGTAATGATATTATCATCTTTTTTATAAATAATCTAAAACACCATAAATCCTTAATAAAATCATATATACTTCCAAAATATTATTCAATATTTATTTCTAAAATAAAATCACAGAGTATTATGTTTATATTATTCTTTTTATTTATCCCAAATTATAATGATATTTTTAAAAAATAATATTAATCACATAATCTCTAAATCAATTTCCCACCCATGGTAATCTATATGAAAAAATATATATTCACACAATAAACTTAACCATTATATATGAAATAATTTAAATGAATTAAAACAATACTATACTATCAATGGAATCATGTTAGCCAATGGAAGGTGAAAACCCCTTGCCTACCTTCGGTAGCGGGTTTAAGTTGCAATCTTTTCATTTGTGATAGGTTTTCCCCTAACCTATGGGTTATCATTTTCTCTAAAAATATATTAATAAAATAATTTTAACAATCATATAAAATAAACTCAATATATTCAACATTTACAAAATGTTTTAACCGAAAAGGTTATTTGATACCATCCATTTTGCATCCAAAAAATGAAATAACCCATAATTACCTTAAAATCATAGATCATATAAACCTTAATGGTAAAAAATACTTTTACACATATGTCCACAAAATGAAAAGGTAATTTTTCCTCAAATAAATTTTTCACATGATAAACATATCATTTATTTGTAAATCAAATATCATTCAAATATCAATTAAAGTCTCCCAATGTACTCTCATCATCAATAGAGTTTTTATTATATTAATCTCATGATAATATTTAACTCTTCCAAGAGCATTGAATTCCATATATGTAGAAATATTAATCATTATCTTTTACTCATGATATGTTAACCATTATTTTTAATCTTATTCCCATGCACTTATTTTATTAAAAAAAATATGAATCATTTTATATGATTCAACAATGTCAAATATAAGCTAATAAAAAATCCATACATTTCATATGTCATTTGAGTTTCCTCGTCATCAACTTCAATAAAATTAGCTATTCCTAAACAGATATCTATATAGACTTGCTAATCCCATTTTTGATCCTTCTCCCAAGGACATCAATTTGTATAATGACCATTCTCTATACATTGAAAACATCTAATTCATACCTTGGAAAGAACTTATTTCCCCTTCATCGAGTTAACTAAAAGATTCCTTTTTCCATGGTGTATTATTTATTTATTATCTCCTTTACCACATATAAAATATCATCCCATTAATTTAATACATTTTCATGTGTATTTATTTCCATATTCTTGGAATATAGGTCATTGAATATATTTACCTTTTTGAGCATTATCACAAAAACTTCCATATGGGTTCATTTCTCTCATATTTGGAGTATTAATAAAGTCACATTGGTTCAAGATGTTAATAATTACTCTTGATATATCATTAGGAATAACAACAAGACTGATTGTAAAATCTCCTATTCCATTCATTGTATAATTCAGACAACCAATACATTTTCTTTAACATTCATTATTTCCATGGTACCTACTAGATCCATCAATTTACTATAACCAAATTGGTTAGTTTGAGGAGAACATTAATATTATAATAAACTTTTATATAATGAGGATAAAGACTATGATATCTAGATTCAAGTTATCTCAATCTTCTGTTATTTTTCCAAAATATCTAGTATTCTCTCTAGAATATTAACCATTATGGATATATAGTACTATTAACTTTTTATCAAATAATATTTTATCTTCTAATGTTCTCTAACAGCTAACATGATAATAAATGTAAGGACTCACACTTAAACATTACATAATGTAGTGTATTTTGTAATTCCCCAACCCCAATTACCCAGATCCGGTGCATTATTTTAATAAATTACCATGATTGCAAGGAATAAAGTCTAGAAGAACCGATCACTTTCTCTGTCTCGGAAAATAGATTACATACATGAATGTTACATTAAACTTTCTAACATAAAACACAGAAAAAATAATCCTCTGATAACGCCATTATTCCCTTAGCACAACCATTCATATTAATCACAATACACTTCTTGGAATCCTTGTAAAATAAATCATAATAAAGGGGTGATCTCAGATTCTTAGTAAGGGTAAATAATTTAGAGGAAGCTATAATATTATAAGAAAAAATATGTAATAAAAACAATTTCCTTCTTAAATATAAATATAAACCTAATATGTAATAAATAAATCAAACATTACCATATAAACATGCACATGGATATTCTACGAGTCCAACAATCACATGTAATAACTAATTTCATAATGATGGAATGCATAATGTCAGACATCATAACCACATATTCAAGGCCTCATACAAAGACTACAAATAAAAAAATTCAAGGCCTTGTTCCAAGACATTATTTTTTCTCATGTGACCTACCGAAGAATCGAGGATCTATAGAAGGCTCCACCCGTCACTTACTAAGTCTAGTGTATTCCCCATATGAAAATTTTGAAACATAACATAAACATTCGTAATAAAACTAACATATGAAATATAAATACTGTAACCATAAACCATTAATGGTATAAAAATAGCACATCCACAGTCAATCATTTCATAAATAATTCAATACAATATCGATGATTGTATTATAACAACTCAACATCAATAAAGAATAATATACAGTAAAGGATATTGACATAGTTTAAAATGATTAGTAAAACTATTTGATAGAAATATCCCTTTTTGTGATATTTTTTAAAAGTAACACATTTATAATGGAATTCATTTAAATGACATTTTTAAGCAATGTACCCCATTCAATTTTGAAACTTTTTAAAGTAATTAACACTTTAAAACATTCATGTCCATATAAAGAAATCCTTAATGTAATTTTTAAAACATGGACATTAATTAAAAATATTTAGAAAAATAAATCATTAAAAAAATAAAAATTCTGATCATGTTAAATATTTCCTTCCAAAAAATATAAAATATTCATTTTGATTTTTTTTATGAAACATGGACATGGATAATAAAACTTTCTCTGTAAATATTTACACATAAACAATCTCGGATAAGAATGAGATTGAGGATTTAAACTTTAACTTTTACTTTCCTTCGGTTGAGGGTACATTTACCCTCTTGTATAATGACAATAGTGTGTTATTAAATTATAAAAGAACTATATTTATATTTATGATGTCATACTTAATTCATTTATGGATTTATACTATCCATTTAATAACAATTTCTATGTTAACATGCACATGAGCCTCAGACCAGTTGGTGAGGACTCTTATGTGAATCCAGGTGACACGGGATCAAATCTAGGATGAGCCATAATTTCCATATACTTTAGTCATACTCTAGAAGGTCATGTAGTCGGTATTGTAGCAAGAACTATGCAGTGATGTAGCATGTGCTGTAGCTGGAACTATAGAAGGCGTTGTTCGACAATATAGAATCTGAGAATTTTCCCCCGTTTAGGCCTACATGAAACCTATTTGTCCCATGATTCCTTCAAGGCCATCGGTCCACTCATGATATTAGGACTGTAAGGCTTTCGGGCCACCTCAAGTCCTTCAGGCAACCTTAAATGTAGATGGAGACCAGGCAACCTACAAGGGAGAAGCTCTATAGGAGGATGAGAAAAGAGTTTTAACTACAACAGAAGCTACAATGATTTCAAGAATGAGAGGTTATAGAATCTGCCATTCGGACAATAATTTTCATGCATGTGATAGCCTAGCCGAATAGCCATGTGAAGGTGGAGAGATGATTCACAATAAAGATGTTGGGGATGAGAAATTCCAAGTAGTTAGTCTTTGTTGTATGTAATCATCGAAGCCTACGGCCAATGAATTCCTCTAAGGACTATGGGACATGTAATACATACACCTACAAGTCTTTTAAGGGTTCCACCTCACCCCTTGAAATGTGGATTATAAAAAATCAATAAAAAATGAAGGCCTTCGGGCCATTAGAGTATATTAACATTTCTTTTCGGGTAATAACCGCTTGCTTTATCACACGTGTTTTAACATGTTACTTTTGATCGTATAACATATATCATGATTTAATTGATATGATAATATAAAACATTATTTATGTATTGTATATATTTAGAACATAAGTATGTATAATAGACTGATATATTAAACGGAAACATCGTTTGTGGAGATGGTAGGTTGTACGTACACATAAACGCCGTTTCCGTTTTCATATTGTATTGTATAGAAGTATGTGAATGAGATATATGATAATGCATAAATATATATATATACCAAGTAGAATTATTATTTCATATATTACATACATAATAATATATATATAAATATATATGTAATCATAGTTGAATTGTGAATGTGGAAATAAAGCTCATCACGTCGTGGAGATAGTAATTCGTACGTACACACGAGTGCTGATATCATTCTATTGATAGATAATTCATAGGTAATTGGATGGTATATTATATATACATAATAATTAACATGTTATTTTTATTATTTACATCAATTATACTCATTATTAAACTCATCATACAAAAGTAGTGTTGAATAAAAAACTACACCACGATGTGGAGACGGTAAGCCGTACGTACGCATATATGGTGAATTTTTAATTCATAGGAAGGATAGAATAATAAATATGGTTGTACCATATTTATAATAACATCAAAATATGTAGATAGTACTGAAGTTATTATTTTATTAGTGAAACAACAATGAAAGATGATGAGGATGAAGAAAAGAACATTGTAATATATGATGAAGTAATTATCTCTTCTACTGGTTCTTCCTTTTGATTAGATCAAAAGGGATCCTTAGGTTGGATTATGAAAAAAGTAAGGCCTATAAGATGAATTGGTGTTATTTTTGTGGATATTTGAGAGGGGTTTGGCTGACCCAAATTTCAATGGAGTTGTGAAATTATTATAAGGGGAAGTACCCTATTTATAAGATAGTCGAGGGTCACTTTATGAAAATATTGAAGTAATATTTTATTATAAAATACTTTTCAGTTTATAATGGCCCCAAATGGATCTATTTGTAGTATATGGTGGGTATGGGTCTAAATCTGCTCAACCAATAGGTTTTAGACAATTTTAGTTCACCATATTAAACTTATCTTTTAGATTTTACTCTTTGTTAAATAGTTTAACTTTTACAATGTCTTTTGTATTTTTATACTACATAGTTAATAAACATACTATAAAATTCCAGTCGAACCTCACGTGGTTCATTAATGACATATCTATCATTATAAAAGTCCTTTTTATAAATATTTTTAGAAATATTATATCATTTAATAATATAGTATTTGTTTTAAAAACACATTTATGTCAATTTTGACCCTATTTAGTATTTGGTTTTTGTGAAAGACAAAAACAATTAATTACTTCTAGAAAAAGACATTCAATTAACCCTAACATGTCATATTAACCTATATAATTCATCTAATGAATAAAATGTCTCAATTTACATTTATTTTGATATTTATAATATCAATTATTTTAATCATTCATTAATAAGGTAATTAGTGCATCATCATTTTGTCATAAATAAATTTACTTATTGAATGTATAAGAATTATAAATAAAATAAAAATAGATTGTAATTTTTTTTATGTTTTTAATAAATATTTTCTTTTCAAATTTATCTGATGTATAACTCTATATTAAAAATGGTTTAGTTATGAAACTTTGAATTTAACACTTTTAACTCCTCTTTCAATAAAATAATAATAGATGTCATAATCTAATTCAAATAGATCAAAATGATATTTGTTTTTTCCTAATATATATTTTGGTCTAAATACACATATCCAATAGAAATATGGCATTTTGGGGGTAATTTTAATATTATGTTTACCTTTTATTACCCTATTTACTTTTAACCGTGGTAAATAAAATTCAGAAGTTACTATTCATAATAAATTATTTGCAGCTTATTGAACCACATTTTACATACTAATGTAAATAATGTATCTTATATTTTTGAAATTAAATTCAAAGAAGCAGTAAAATTACGTTTTATGCAAAATTTGCAAATGTGCCGAGAAGGTGGGAAAAAGACGTTAAAAATTCAATAAAATATTATATATCTAATCTTATTATAAATTGACTCTAATGAATTACATTTAACTAATATAGGTATTATATCTCTATTTTTACTTTAAAATAAATTTAAATAAAAATAATAATTATTTAAATAAAAATCGGTTTTAATAAAAAACACAGTGTTTTTCACTATTCATCAAAAATTGAAAGTTTTTAGAAAAATTCAAAAAATTTACCCTATCCTAAATTTGATATTCTAAATTAAAAAATGATTTCTATTTTTTCATATTAAAAACATATATTTTTTATTAATTATTTTAAAATTTATTCCCGTTGTAAAACCCAGAAAGCAGGTTTTTGAGAAGTAAAAACTATTAAAAGATTGATATGTGTTTATGTCCAATATAAATGTAAAATTAAATCCAATGACAAAACAATGACCAAAATTAGATTAAATGATAAAAATATAATTTAATTATACTTCAAAACCTTTCAAATGTATAGTTTTACAATATAAAGTATTTTGATTAAAAAAGTTGTTTTCAATTAAAATTTTGTATTTTTCACTGTTCATCAAAATATGAAATTTATCAAAAAAACACCAAAAATTTATCCATGCTATATTTTTATGGCCTGATTCTAAATAAGAATTTTATTTTGTAAAATTAAAAATATAAAAGTGTTAAATATTGTATTTAAAAAGGGTTCCCCATTAAAAGGAGGCAAAATTGCATTTTTTTGAAAAATATTTCGTTTATCTAAAAAATATGAATTTGATATTATATTATGACTAAGAAACACATAATATGGATTCTAAAATTATATAGAGTATATAAAATTCAAAATATAGTTAATACTATTCATAAACGCTTTATGAATGGCAAGATTGGTAAGTCGTGGTGCTTTTGAACTCGGTGTTGCATGCAACGCATTATATTGAATTACATTAAAGAGATAACATAGTATTAAATATTGCGGTGTTAGATTCTCCCCTCCTTAAATAAATTTTTTCCTCTCAATTTTAAATTTGTCTCCGTAAATAAATGGTTGAAAATAGAAATTATCTTTGTAGAAAACCGACATTGGAAATAAGGTTACTAAAATGTAGTCTTAAAAAGAGGGAAAGTGAAATGAAAAAGTCACCACAAAATATGGTTTATGATAGGAGAACATTGGTGGAAATTATAGTGACATAATTGGAGGGAAAATTTAAATATTTATAATAATTTACTGATGTCATCAATCACATACAAATGAATAATAAATAGAATAATTAAGGGCCTAAAAACCATAAATCTATGATGATTTAAAATATCATTGGTTCAATAAGACAGAAGGCATTAGCATAACACAAATTTTTTAGAAACATTATTTTACTGAAGAGGAGGGATTAATTTACTATCGAGATAAGAACTCAAGAAAAAATACTTGATTTTATTAACTCTCTTAATCATAATTTTATCATTTGGTTGTGCTTTGATATATTTACACTTCACCCCTTATACTAGGAAATGAATGTTCAATAATTATTTTTTAAACCTAATGCAAATTTGAAAAATCATAAGGTCCACATGTATTTCCATAATCCACAATATGTTTACTAAAATTCAAAATGATAGGTCATAGTATTGAACAAATTATACTTTAACCTCATACAAAATATAAAGTGCTCAACTTACTCCATTCCAAACGTTGGACTTATCCAAAAATACTTATGTCCAAACTCACTGTTTAAGAAATTATATGTAAGGTAATCATTATGAAGATATATTTTTTCCACATATTTACATGTGAATACATTCATCATGTATTTTCTTAAAACATGGTAACACCTTGAATTACCATAAAACCTTATAAAATATGTTCATGCTCCATTATTCCTTATAGAATACCAGATATACTCTTCGAATCTAAAAAATTTGTGAACTCCAACAATGATGTAATCAAAAAAAATTAATTAGTTCTAAGGTAGTAAATAATAACCAATACACATTATCCAAATCAATTATATCTTATTCTGAAATCATTATACCTGTTTTTAGAAATATATGAAGGGTTATATTTCCCTGAATCATATATTTTCCAAAGTGTTTAAATTTAAACCGTGTCACATTACTTGGTACTATAAAATCTCAAATCCTTAATGAAAACATACTATAGTACAATCCTTATATACTTTATAATTCTTATATGTTGTACTCAAATGAAACAATTATTTAATAAAAACTTAAGAATAATAATCATTTTTCGTTATCTGTTGTAGTATCATAACATGATTATTATCCAATAGAATCATTTGGGGTATACTTTGATGATTAGGACATTGATTCGCATAGTGTCCCAACTCCTTGTAGATGAAGCATTGTATATTTGAAACCTTTTTCTCACCCTTGAAATCATGAACTTGGTGTCATTTTTCTCTATAGTAATAACAATCCCTCATTCATTTCATGCACTTCCTAGGGAGATTCATTCCATAGTTATCACAGATGGGAAAATCCTTATTCCCCTTATTCCCTTTATCTATATTATTCTCTTACATCCTCTCATTCTCTAGCTTCCCTTCAAATCCATACAAATCAAATAATTTCTTACTTGTCTTTTTAACACATGATAATATTTCATCATATGATGAGAATACGTGGGAGACTATTTCCCTTTTAAATGTTGGCTTTAGACCATGAAATATATGATCCTTCTTACACTTTGGTTCACGCATATTGTTGGATTTCTCATTCCTTCTACTAGGCACCATTCATAAATGGTGACATACACTAGGTTAGAACATATTATAATTTATAATCCAAAAACTAGAAAAATACTCAACATTAATTGGATATTTTCAAACATCTAGTATCATAATAAAACAAAATGGTTCCTTTGTTGACATATTTACTATTTAATCCTTCATAAAGGTTGGTAATTAAAATGTAAATTATACTAATTATATCCCCATGAGTGTCATAACCAAGAGTGCAGCAATGTCCATTGTTATGCATTAGTTCTCGTTCAAGTCTAGCTCAAAGTGCTATTTTCAGGTATTACCCATAGGTACATCTATGCTAGAGCTGACTCTACATACATGTATTCATATAGGGATGTATTTCTTGGAAAATTTACAAAATCTATACACTACCAAAATTCATGGAAGTTCTTCAATACTAATCCTCATAGTCTATCTTAGGGTAATGTTTCAAAATCAGAGTTTATCAAAATCTATTTCTAGGGTTGTTTCTAAATATCTTATAATTCCAACTGTAATGCCACAACCCCAGTTACCCAGAGCCGGTGCATTATTTTAATTCATCAGAATGATTACAAAGAATTATGTCCTGAATAACAGATCATTTTTGTAGTCTAGGAAAATAGATTACATACATGAATGTTACATTACACTTTCTAACATACAACAAAACATAAAAAATACATTGAGAATGACATTATTCCCATTGTATAACCCTTCATATTAATCATAATACACTTCTTGGAATCCTAAGAAAATTAATCAAAAGAAAGGGACGAGCTCAGATGATCAGTAAGTGTAATTAATTTAGCAGAATCTATAATATTTTAAGGCAAGTTGTGTAACAAAAAAACAACCTTTTAAACATAAATGTGAACATAATATGGAAAAAATAAATCAAACATTTTGATATAAACAAGAACATGGATATTCTACTAGTTGAATAATCACATGTAATAACTAATTTCATAACTAGGGAATACATAATGTCGGACATCCTAACCACATATTCAAGGCCTCATGCCTATACTACTAATAAAAATTTTGTCAAGGCCTTGTTCCAAGACACTAATTTGTATCATGAGACCTACTAATTCATTGAGGGGCTATAGTGGGATACACCCATCACTTACTGAGTCCAATGCATTCCCCATATGAAAATTTTGAAACATAACATAATCATTTGTATTAAAACTAGCATAAAAAATGTCAATACTTTAACCATAAACCATCAATGGTATACAAATAGCACATCTATAGTCAAACATATCATAACACGTTCAATATAATATGGATTATTGTATTATAATAAATCCTCCTAAATCAAGAATAATATCCAGTAATGAATTTTGGCATAGTTAAAAATGATTATTAAAACTCTGTGAGAGAAATATCCCTTTTTGTGAAATCATTTGAAAGTCACTCTTTTATAAATAAATTCATTAAAGTGATTTTTGAATCAATGTGTTACATACAAATTTGAAAGTTTTTAAAAGAATTGATATTTTAAAACATTCAAGTCCATATAAATAAATCCTTAAAATCATTTTTAAATCATTGAAATTAATTAAAAATATTTAGAAAAATAAATCATTAAAACATTTAAAATTATTCTTGATAATGAGTACCCTAAAAAACATAAAATATAAATTTTGAAATCATTTTTATGAAACATGGACATGGATGAATAAAATTTCCCAGAAAATTCTTACACATAAAAAATCTTGGATAATAATGAGATTGAGGAATTAACCCTTACATTGAAATTTCCTTTGGTCCAGGGTACATTTAACCTCATTTATAATGGCCATAATATGTTATTAAATTATATCAGAACCATATTCATATTTATGATATCATACTTGATTCATTTATGGCTTTATACTACCCATTTAAAAATAATTTATTTGTTAAAATAATGCATCAGGTAATAATCGCTTTCTTTATCAAATGAGATTTAACTTATTATCCTTGATGATAAAAATTATATAATTATTTAATTGATTCCAGAATATAAATTTTTATTTGTATCATATATATTCAAAATATAATTTAGGAATGAAATATGATATAGAATGTCAATTTATAAGAGTGGCTGAATTGTATACTTTAAAAATTTCAATGGAACCATTAAAGTTGGTATAAAACATTCGTTTTTAACCATAAAGAATATTATGTTTAACATTTTTAAACAAGGTAAATTCACCAGTCCTTTTAGTTCTAAAAAAAATTGCAAGTTTCCAGAAATATGGTTCCAAAAATGAATCTTATGAATATTTTACGATTAAAAGATTTTACCTTAAAGCGTACAGAATCTTTTTAAACAGAGTATACAAGTACAAGAAAGTATAAGATAGTTTTATATTCATTATTAATAAAAATGCTACAGAAAATAAACATGATAGAAAAACATGTAACATATATGAAATATTTTAACCCAAAGAGTAGGGTATTCAATAACCATGGATAAAGGTCCATTGATTTATATAATTTCAAGAAAGTCTGTCTTACCCACACTAGTTTTATCCCTCGATAGGTATATCAAAATCTGTCTTACTATCCCCACAATCCCTTTATCTTCTAGGTAGTTTTCACCTCTATCTAGATAATCAAGGAAGTCCTCAAACATTACGTTAGTCGGTACCTCTGTCTTCTTATCCATGGAAGTCCACGATTGTTCATGGAAATAATCAGAGTCACACGAAGAAAATTGAACAAGATGTTTAGTATGCACAAGGAATGAGAGTCTCCCTCTCTAAAAATCACTTTAGCTACATGAAATACCTAGATTGATGGATCATTAATTAGATCATTCAAAAGATATCATGTTTATAGTCATTTCTCCAATGGTCGACTCCCTCCTCCAACAATCATATTTTTCCTTGAATCTCAGATGGACCTATACACATGTTACTCAAACAATGGTTACTTTGAAATGGATTGCATGACATCGTTTCATAACTATAAATTGGGTATGTAAAATATGGAAGCATAACCAAATCCAATATTCTAGAGTGTAAGGAAAATAAAGTTTTAAGTCTAAGTAAATAAACACTTAGGGACTATAAATCATAAATATTTGGATTCTGTTTTCTATGAAATTCTGAAACACAAATTTTAACGATTTCGGATTTTGAATTCTAATGAATTTGGATTCTGGATTCTAAAAACTTCAGAATATGAATTATGAGGAATTTGGAGTACAAATTCTAAGGAATTAGAAGTGTGAATTTGGAGGAATTAAAAGTCTGAATTTGGAGGAATTAGGAGTCCAAATTCTATGGAATTTAGTGCATTAATTCTAAGGAATTTGGTGTCAGAATTCTGAGTAATTTGGAGTCTGAATTATGAGGAATTTAGAATCTTAATTTAATAGAATTTACAATCAAAAGTTCATAGAATTTGGAATCATTATTTTAGAGAATACAGAATCTGAATTTTAGAGAATTTGGAATCTGTATTTAAGAGAATTCGAAACCTGAATTTTAGAGAATTCGTAATATGAATTTCAGAGAATTCAGAATCTGATTTTCAATTAATTCGGAATCTAAAAACAGAATACTGAATATCTATGAATTTATAGAATTATAAAGGATTTATATATGAAACTGACTTTTAGAATTTATAAATTAAAGGAGTAAGGGTAAGAGAAACTATAAAATGAAAAATGAAAACAAAGGTAATGAGAAAATTTCCTTGGGGAAGGAAAATTTTCCTTAATAAGATAAATCATAGAGGGACTAAAATTTTTCATGACATAGATTGTTTGTGATTTTCAAAACATAAAGGAATGGAAAAGTCAAAATGATACCTTATTGACTCAATAATCTCCCCCTTTTTTGAAATCGCAGACACCCTTACTAAAATGAATATAAGGGCGTAAAATTTTATGACTAGAAATTAAAAACATATCTCCCTTTACATATCAATCATTGTGAATATGACTAAATCTCCCTTAGGCATTAGAATCACTAAGGATCATAATCTTGATTTCCAGAATAATATTTTACATTTTCACTGCATAGGAAAATCTTCTTGGATATGAACTTCCCCTTCGATGACCTCCCCCTAACATAGGGAAATATCATCTTTAATTAGTATTCTTTTTATCATTCATTTCTACCCTATTTTGATTTTCAAAAAGCAATAGAGGTAATGGAAAATATAATACCTGAAAAATTAGTACCAAACAACCAAATATATAGAGAACAACCAAAAATTTCATTACGATTGAAAGAAATTGTACAAGGAAGAAATACAACAAAAGACTGGAATTGGAAAAATTATCCTTCTTTCTCTATAGGTACAAACTTCTTGACAATGGTTTTCAACTTCTTCAACTCCTTGTGATCTTCATCCAAATTCTTAAGCAACTGATCTTGATCGTCACTTTTCTTTTCCAAGGCATTAATCTTTTCTTATTAAGCCACAAGACATTCTTCTTGATCTTTCAACATGACTTATTTATTAACCATATTCTTCTCAAACTCTATTTTGATATCTCTCACCATTTTCCAATTCATGTCCACTGAATTAAGCTTTCCATTCAGATCCTTAACTTTTTTCTTCTCAATATTCTATTCAAGATTCATCTTTTCCTCAAAGATCATATAATGTTTATTGAGATTTCCATCATTGGCGTTAATGGAATCTTTCACATTATCTTCAAATTCATCAAAAAAACTTTGGTATTTGGTGGTATTCATTGACATGCATTTAATCTTTTTGCATAAACCTTTATGATCCTCATAACCAATGAGAAAAGATTTCAAATTTTCCTCGAGTCTTTCAAATTTATCAATAACCATAGAAACAGAATATGATTTCTGATTCATCGAATATTAAAGACTTTAACATGTAGAATCAATACTTGGAAATAATTTAATAGTACCAAAAAGCTTTTTCAAATATTATACCACAAAATCATGTCCATAGAGGATGAATCTGAATTATAATGTTTGGTTGGTGAGTATTCTTTTTTATGACTCATCATTATTCCTCTTTGATGAACTTCCAAACAATTTATTTTTCACTATATATTTTATAGGTGTATGGACCAACACCTGCTTTCCCTTATTAGATCTTTGATTGATATCTTCTGGTTTAGGTGATTTGTGCTCCCAATCTAACAACTATACAATGTTATCTTCCACAACTTCCTCCTTCTCAACATTAGTCACTTGATCTTCCGGATGAATGAAATCATGATTACCTATTTCTTCTTCAGACAATTTGTTTAACTCTTCCTGGGCCTTCTCATCATTCCCTGGAGTAGCATGTTTTGGGGATTCGTCTTGAGATGTATGAATTGATAATTTTATAGAGGGAAATTCGTTCTCATGATAGTATTTAACATTCTTTATGAATTCATTAGTTTTATTCCCTTCTTATTATTATTATTCTTATTCTTGTATTTCATCTTCCTCTTCCTGAAGAATTTATTTTTCTTATTATGGATCTGGAAGCACCACCTTATTTCCCAGAGTATCAAGAAGTGATTCTATCAAAAATTATTCTGGAACTTGGATTATTTTTGAATCTTTCTCAGCATCCTTAAGGAGTGATTGAACAATTTCTGCTTGAGACTACTTATTACTTTGCTTCTTCTCTTTCTGTTTCTTCTCAAGTTCTTCAGCAACCATTATCCTTAATGTTTTTTCCTCTTAAGGGTCGAGGACAAACATAGGACCCCCTTCCTTCCTGTTGTTCTTATATTTTCTCCACATATCCACTACTTCATCTAGATAATCCTTCCATTTCTTTGGCTTTAGAGGTGTAGGCTGAGTTTCCTTACCCATATGAGTTTTTCCATTTTCTCTTGGTTTCTTTAACTTCCTCTACCTCCCAACCTTCTAGGATGTCTCGAACATTTCCTATTTCTATGAAAGTTATTGTATTTTAGATTCTGAGAAATATAAAAATTCACTTGAATCACTAGAAAACAAACATTCATTCTCTAAAGAGTATCATCACTCAGAAACATCACTTTGAAATTCATTGACTTAGAAATATAAAAAATCTTAACTGACTGAAGGTAGAGAACTATAATATTCAAAAGAATAGTTGGATACATGAAAATTTGAGACTTTAGATTTCCATTTTTGATATTCAAAATCAAAACCATGATATACTTTACTAGGTTAAACTTCTTGAGGTTAACCAAGAAGTCCAGAACATAGATATCACTTTCATTCAGGGTATCCAAATCCACTATTCCGGGAATGACAATACCTCAGACCTATAACTCAAGACTCCGAATGTTAATAGATAAATAAAAAATCTTAGGAGTTTTCAATACTTTAAAACCTAGAAAAGCTAGATACTTCTCCTTATCAAAAGATCCTAAAGCATACGGTAATTTCTATGTCAAGAATACTTCTTCTCCTTCACAAGGAATTCTAATCAAACTTGCTGACTTGATGTAAGAAAGAGAATAAGTCTTCCCATAGCTCTTGAAAGAAAATTTATCTCTCCCTTCTTCTTTGAAAAAGCCTTTAATCTAATTAAAGTCAATCAGCAAGTCTGGATAGACATGATCCTTTGCCTTTGGTTTCGATATACGAATTCTCTCCCAATAATTAAGATTAATATTCATTGAAATGATACAGTCATATTTTGAATAATATTTTGGATCGACCAACCTTTCTTGGTATATCTTCCATTCACAAATTTCTTTTATAGTAGAATTTTTTTTCGGAGGAGAGGCTTCACCAGACATTAAAAAGTAAGAAAACCTTGAATATTGGAATGGCCTTAAGTATAGAAGCATAGATTTATCACTCCAGAGATTGATGATCAATGTGGTAAAACTAATGGGTGTATCCTTATATAGGAAATTGAGGTGACAATTCAAATTCCTTACATGATCCAACGGTGGAAGTACTCTTGATCAGATTTGGCGGTTGAGATGATAAATGAGGAAGAATTTTTATAGGTTCCGATCATTTGAGGTTTTTAAGGTAAACATTAGGATTTAAGAAAAATTGAATCCAAAAAACATTATTAAACAAGAAAATAATACCGATATACAAGATGATTATGACGAAAAATTGAGAAATAAAACATACATTCTGGATTGATAGGAAAATTATTCAAAATGAGGAAAATTATTCTTGACTTCGAAAAGTTTTTACTACAAAATCTTTTGACTATGAATAATGTTGACTAATTTTTTTGAATATCAGGAAAATGTACTCCCCCTATGTAAAGGAATTTATTACTATAATAAGATAGGTTTCAACAAGAAGTTTATATAGAATATTACATTACTGTTATCCTTCCTATATCCTGTTTAATGTATTAAAATCTATCGGAGGGTAATGATTTTTTGGAAATGTTAGCAAGTTGATCTTGTGTTCCGATAAATTGAAGAACGATATCTTATTTTTGTGTGTGATCCTTTTTAAGGTGATTTCCTATATCTATGTGTTTTAAAAAATAGTGATGTGTAGGGTTTTTACATAAGGAAATTACACTAGTATTATCACACAATATTTGTGTTTTGGTAAAACTCATACCATAGTATGTGAGTGTGTGTTTCATCCAAAACACTTTAGCACTTGAACTTCAACCTGCTACATATTCATCCTCAGCAGTGGAAAGTGATACCGAGTGTTGCTTTTTGCGTGACTAAGAAACTAATTAATATCCTATGAAATGAAATGTTCTTGATGTACTTTTCTTATCCATTATACATCCACCAATGTTAGCATCCGAAAAACTTTTTCAAATAAAATAATTTCAAGAAGTTTAAAATATTCCTAAATTGATAGTTACCTTTATGTAGCAAAGAATAATTTTAATTACCAATAAATGAGATTCCTTATAATTGGATTGATATCTACCACATAAAAATTTGGAAAAAATTATGTCTGGATGACTAGCTATCATGTTTAGTCGACATCCTATCATACCTCTAAATGATTTTTGATGTAATGGTTTCACATATTCATTAAGATAAAGTAAATTTGATGTACCAATGAGAGTACATATACTCTTAGTGTTTTATATACATACTTTTTAATAATATCTTCGATATACTTACGTTTAGATATATAAATTCCTTCTGGTTTTTGTGAAATTTGAAAACTAATGAAAAATGTATACTCTCCCATCGTACTCATTTCAAACTCAAATATAATTAGATTCACAAAATAATAAATTAAATATTATTGATTAGAAACAAATATAATTCCATGAACATAAATTTTAACGATCAAAACATTTTTCTTATATTTCATTATAAAAAGGCATGGATTAACATTTATCTTAACGTAATTGTTTTGTAACAAAAATCATGTAAATCTTTAATACCAAGATCTTGTGGATTTTTTTAAGTCTATATACAGATTTGGTATGTTTGAAAACATGTTCATGATATTTAGTATCTTCAAAACCTAGAGGATGACCAACAAAAACAACCTCTTGAACATAACCATTAAGGAAATCACATTTAACATCCATTTGAAAAAGATTGAAATTAATGAATGCTACAAATGAAAGTATAATACAAATAGATTATAGTCTAGATACTATATAATATGTTTCATCATAGTCTATTCCTTCTTATTTATTATATCCTTTAGTAACCAATCTAGCTTTATTTCTTACTATGATTCCATTTCCATAACAGTTATTTATAAAGACCCATTTTACTCTAATAACAGAATTTTCCTTGGGTATTTCAACCAAGGTCCAGACATTATTCCTTTAAAATTTATTTAGCTTGTCTTTCATAGATTTTATCCAATCATCATCACCAAAAGCTTCATCAATGATTTTAGGTTCTAATTGAGAAAGGAATGCTAGATGATCTACTTCATTTCTTAAAGAACTTATAGTCCTTTCAGGTTGATTTACATTACCAATGATGCTATCACTGGGATGATTCTTAAAAAACAACTGACATGGGTTTCGTAAATCCTATTCATCATCATATTGTAGGGCATATTCTAGGGTAAATATCTTAGAAACATTTTCTTGAAAATTTTCCTTATCAAAAGGATCTTCTATCAGGGATTGATAATTAGTTTTTAAAAACACATCAGAATATATAGTTTGAATTTGTTTAAAATCAAAATGATTTGTTTCATCAAATTAATCATGTAATGTTTCTTCAACAGTACAAGTATTTTTCCTAAAAAATCTATAAGCTTTAAAAGTTGTGGAGTAGCCTAAAAAATTCCTCAATCATATTTAGGTGCGAAATTATGTAAATTATCTTTAGTATTCAAAATGAAAAATTTACATCCAAATACCTTGAAATAGAAAAGTCTAGGTTTAATACCATTAAATAACTCATAAAGAGTTTTTTTAAGAAAAGGTCTAATCAATACTCGATTAATTGTATAACAAGCAGTACATACAGCTTCAGCCCAAAAATGTTTAGCTATTGAATATTCACTCAACGTGGTTCTAGTTATATTTTGAAGAACTCGATTTCTTTATTCAACAACACCATTTTGTTGAGGAGTTCATGGTGATGAGAAGTTATGAGTAATGCCTTTTCAAATACAAAAAGTTTCACAATCAGAGTTTTGAGATTCTCATCTATGATCACTATGAATAGTTATAAATAGATAGTTTTTCTGATTTCTAAAATGGGCTCTAAAAAATTTGAAATAAGAAAAAGATTCAGATTTTTTTGCTAGAAAATAGACCCACGTAAATCTGGGGTAATCATTAACAATGAAGAATTCATAATATTTTCCTCTAATTATTCCGGTTTGTGTTGGACCAGAAAATATCCATATGTAACAAATGTAATGCATCATTATTTGAGACATCACTAGATGATTTAAAACATTATTTATGTAGCTTTTTATATTGACAAGGATCACAAACTATTGGAGAATCAAATCTATGCCTCAATAGATCCTTAACTAGTCTTTTATTAGAGATTTTTCGTACGTTCCTATGGTTACAGAGTCTTAACCTTATATTCCATAACCAATAACGATCATCCATTTCACTAAGACAAGGTAGGTCTTGGATCCTAAGGTCTTCTATGTTTTGTGTGTATACATTCTCTTGTCCATTAGTAGAATGAATAAACTCTTCCTTGGAATTGTGTACTAAGCACTTGTCATTCCTAAAATTCACAAGTTAACCTTCATCACATAATTGTATTATGCTAATAAGGTCATGATTAAGTCCCTTAAAAATTAATTCATTTGAAATCAATGTTTTTCCAAGATGAACAATGTTATACATACCAATAATTTCTTTCATAGAATTTTCTCTGAAATTGACTTTTCCTCTTTTCCTCTTGATAATATTTTTAATGATGTTTTTTTATAGGTCATGTGACAAGAACATTCACTATCCATACACCAAATATTGTTGTTGGTACTCTCATTATTTTCCTAAAATTAAGAGTGTTAGACTTTTAAAACCCAAACATTCTTGAATCCAGAAACATCAGAATGAATTTTTTTTTGGAATCCACATTTTCTTTGAAAATTACTCTATATGAAAACCTAAAGACTGTGTTTAAGGAATAATTTTTGGCCCAATTCCCACCACACTGACATATAGTGTAGAATAGATCACTTTGAAGATCCAAATAATTATTAGTAAAAACTGGTTTTGAATGAGTTTAACCAAATATGGAATTATTCCTCAGAGGTCGAATTTGGGAATACATCTTATCAGAGTCTTATTTACCTATGTTAATTTTGAAAAACATTTCCTCAACAAAAATATTTGAATCTTCAGTATAATAACTAAGTTTTTATCCCCAAAATAATTAGTTTTAACACTAGAGTTAGTCTCAAAAAAACCTTTCTTAGAAATTACGCTTTCTAGATCCTTAGAATGTTTATCCTTTTCAGAATTTACTTCTGTAATTTTTTTTGATATACTTTAAAAATCATAAATTTTCTTATTAAGATCTTTAGAAATATATGATACCTCATTAATAAGAATATAAATCCTAGAATTTTCATTATCATGTATTTTCCTGAGTTTAGAATTTTTATTCTCAAGATGTTTAGAAAACCTAAAAACTTCTCCATAATTAGGTAAAATATTATCTTTATCAGAAAAAGATTCTTCACCCAAAGATTCATAATATTTATTATCACTATAATTTCCATTCATGGATACATTGGTTATGGATTCAGAATTGTGTACCTTGTCCATTAGACAGTGAATTTCAATGGTTAATTTAGCAACTAATCCAAAATTCTTCTGACCATAAGATTCATATTCTGAGGATTCATTCAAAGAGTCTCTACCACTGGAACCCTATGTCTAATTAGCATTAAAAACATTCATAGAATTATCATTTTATTACTTATTTCCATTTATCTCAGAATTATTTTTCTTTATATCCTTCTTCCTAAGCATAGGACAATCTGGCCATATATGCACTAGTCTTTTGAATTCATAACAAGTAACTTCAGAGTCATTCTTGTCTTTTCTTTCGTTATTCTGGAATCTATACTTCAATTAATTATTCCCAACTAACTTGTTCATCCTTCAAGAAAGATTATCAAGATCATTTTTAGAATTTTTTACTTTCACTTGATTTAGATAAAATAGTTAATTTCTCCGACTTGGATCTTGTAACCCTTTCAGGATTCTCAACATTATTAGTATTAATGGCTACACTTCCATTTTCATTATTCTTTTTATTCAAATTAGTGTATATTTTCATTCATGACTCATGGTGAAGAAGATCTCCAAATACCTCATAAAGAGTAATCTGAGATACATTCCTATTCTCATCAATAGATGTTCTCTTAGATTCCCACTCATTAGGCATGAAAACTAAAATATTGTCCAAAAGTGCCTCATCATCTAAACCTTTCTCACCCATGCATTGTAAGATGTTGACAACAGTAATAATCCTTTTTTGTACCTTCCACACTATTTCTCCATAATGAAATATAAATACATGATATTCTTCTCTAAGAATATCTCTTTTAGTTTCTATAACCATGGATATACCAAAATGAGTAACCTCCAGCTTATTCCAAATACAATTTGTAGCTTTACAAGAAGAAATCTGAATATATTTATTTCTGGTCCTAGAACACAACAATGTATTGTGAACCTTGTAGTTTATTTGATATCCTAACATTTATTGATTAGTAAATTTTCTAACTTCCTTATCCGATATATTTTTATCTCTGTTAAGCATAACAAAGTTGTCCACTCTAGTATTAATTATAGAAGACTTCATACGATCTCTCAAATATTCATAATCATTCCCAAAAAATACAGGTGGTCTAGTAGGATTTAGATTGTCAATAAAATGAACATTCCTTCCTACCATCTAAAAGAAAATATATTTCCATAGAAACTTGTTAATAGAAAAAAGTTGTAAAAAAGGAAAAGAATCCTAAACAATGAAAATATTTAAAACAAGAAAAATGATAACTATGAATGAAAACATATATGTGAATATAAGTATTTCATAGACCTACTTTGATACCAATTTTAGGTGAGAAATATGATGTAGATTCTCAAATTACAAGGGGGGGGGGGGGTGAATTGTAAACTTTAAAAATTACTTTGGAACATTTAAAGTTGGTATAAAACTATTGTTTTTAACCTTATGGAAAACAGTTTTTAACAAGGATAAACAAGATATATTCACAAGAACACTTAGTTCTACAAACTTAGCTAGGTTCCAGAAATATGCTTCCAGAAATGAAACATAAGAAAAATTTACAAGGATATGTTTCTACCTTAAAGCATATAGAATCATTTTAATAAGAATATAAAAGAACAAGAAAGTATAAGATAGTTATACTTTCTTTATTAATCAAAATGTAGTGAAGAATAAAAATGGAAAAAAATTAACAAGTATGAAATCTTTTATCCCAAAGAGTAGGGTATCTAAAAAACATGGATAAAGGTCCCTTGACTTATACTTTTAAGAATGTTTGTCTTACCCACGCTAGGGTAAGACCTCGATAGGAATATCAGAATCTGTCTTTCCATCCTCGTAAACCCTTTAACTTCAAGGTAGTCGGAACCTCTATCTTCATAATAAAGGAATTCCTCGAAATTTAAGGTAGTCAGTACCTATGTATTCTAATCCCTAGTTTTCCACGATTGTTCACCGCAAAAATTGGTATCACATGAAGAAATCTGAACACGATGTTCAGTATGCACAATGCGTGAGTACCTCTCTCTCTAGAAATCACTTCAGCAACATGTAATCTCTATATTGATGTATATACAATGAGATCATTCGAAAGATCTACTATTTATAGGAATTTATATAACATTCACCTCCCTCCTCCAATGATAATATTTTTTTGTGAATCTGAGAGGGATTGATATGCGTGTCACTAAAACCAATGATAATTAGAAATGGACTGCACAATATCATTTCATAACTATAATTGGGGTATGGAAAGTATGGTAGCTGAACTAAATCCAATTTTCCAGAGTCTATGGAAAATAATGTTCAGAGTCTAAGTAAATAAACACTTGGAGGTTTTAAATCATAAATATCCAGATTATATTTTTCACGGAATTCATAACCTGAATTCTATATATTTTACAATCTGAATTCTAAGGAATTCAGAGTCTGAATTCTAAATAATTCAGAACATGAATTCTGAAGAATTCGGAACCTAAATTCGGAAGAATTCATAACCTGCATTATGAGGAATTGAGAACCTGAATTCTAAGGAATTCATAATCTAAATTCAAGGGAATTAGGAGTATGAATTTGGAGGGATTCGTTGTTATAATTCTGAGGGATTTAGAGTCATTATTCTGAGGAATTCAGATTCTGATTTCTAGGGAATTCTGAGTCTAGAATCTGAGTAATTCAGAGTCTGAATTATGAGGAATTCAAGAACATAATTTTAGTGTATTTGGAATTTTAATTATAGAGAATATGGAATTTGTATTTCAGAGAATTCAGAATCTGAATTTCAGAGAATTCAGAATCTATATTTTAGAGAATTCAGAATCTGAATTTCTCCGAATTTGGAATCTGAATTACAGAGAATTCGCATTCTAAAATAGAATAATTTTTATATATGAATTTAAATAATTCCAAGGTTTTTGATATGAAACCAATTTTTATACTTCAGAAATAAAAGGTGTTAGTATAAGAGAAACTATAAAATGAACAATGAAAACAAAGGTATTGAGAAAATTTCCATTGGGAAGGAAAATTTTCCATAACAAGATAAATCTTAGAGGGAATAAAATTTTCCATGTGATAGAGTGTTTGTAATTTTCAAAACATAAAGGAATGGAAAAGTCATAAGGAAACCTTATTGACTCAAAATATCGATGTGTATAATATATTGATATATGAAATGGAAAACACCGTTTTTGGAAATGGTAGGCCTTACATACGCGTAAACGTCGTTTTCATTTTCATATTGTATTGAACAGAATTATGTGAATGAGATATATCTAAATACATACATATATACATATATATATATATATATATATCTAGTAGAATTATTATGTCATATTTTATAAACTTATTAATAATATATATATTTTTATTCATTGTTGAATGGAGAACGTGGAAATGAATCTCATCACACTGTGGAGACGTTAAGCTGTATGTATGCACAAGCGATGATATAATTATATTGATGGATAATTCATATGTAATTTGATGGGTTATTATATATAAATAATCATTAACATATTATATTTATTATTTAAATCACTTATACTCCTAAATTTTCTCATCCAAATAATGAAGGGTTGAATAACAAACCACACTATGACGTGGAGACGGTAAGTTTTATGTACACACAAATGGTGAATTTTTTATTCATAGGATTGATAGAGTAATGAATATAGTTGTACCATATTTATAATAACATCACTATTTTTATAAGTTTCAAAATTTATTTTTTTAGTATAGAAAAAAAAGAAAGAGGAAGTGGAAGAAGAAAAGAACTTTGAAAGAGGCAATGAAGTAATTACATCTTTTTTGGAAGATTCCATTTGATTTGATAAAAACGGATCTGTTGGTTAGATTATGATTATTTTACGTCCTCAAGGATGAAGTGGGTGTAGTTGAGAGGAGATTGGATAAGGTGTTGGCTGAGGCAAATGACTTTGTAGTTGTGAAATTAAGAGAAGGGGATGTACCCTTTTGTAAGAGAGGTGAGGGTCACTTTAGGAAAAGCTTGAAATATTATTTTATTATAAAATAATATTCATTTTATAATGGAACCAAATGGATTTATTTCTAGTATATGATGCGGATGGGTCAAAATTCTCCATACAATAGGTTTTAGACAAGTTTATGTCACCATATTAGACGTATCTTTTAGAATTAACTCTTAGTTAAATAGTTTAACTTCTGCAATGTCTTCTTGTATTTTTATATTACATGATTAATATACATACTATAAAAATCCTAGATAACTTCATGTGGTCCATTAATTACATTTCTATCATTATATAAGTCCTTTGTCTCATCTTTAGGTTTTTAGAAATATTATAACATTTAATAATATAGTATTTGTTTTAAAAACTCATTTATGTCAATTTTGTCACTATTTAGTAGCTGGTTTTTGTGAAACACAACAAAACATTATTGATTCAAAAAAAAATACATTAAATCAACCCTAACATGTCATATAAACCTATAAAATTCGTTTAATTCATCACAAGTTTAAATTTACATTTATTTTGATATTTACATTATTAATTATTTTAATCATTCATTAATAAGGTAATTACTGCATCAGCATTGTGTCATAAAAAAATTTTATTATTTAATATATATAAATTATAAATAAAATAACATGATTTAGGAAATTGATTTATCTATCTAATGAATATTTATTGTCGAATTAATCTTTTTTATAACCATATATTAAAAATGGATTAGTTATTAATCATTGAATTTAACACTTTTAACTCTTCTTTATATAAATTAATAATAATTATCCAAATCAAATCCAAATGGATAAAAAGGATATTTTTCTGTATTTTGTTTATTTTGGTCAAAATAAATTTATCCAATATAATTATGACTTTTGTTGGGATAAATTTAATATTATGTTTACCTTTAATTAACCTATTTACTTTTTCACGTGGTATATAAAATTCAAAACTTACTATTCACCAAAAATTATTTTCATCCTCTTAAACCACATTTTACTTACTAATGTCAACCATGTCTCAAATATTTTTGAAATTAAATTGAAAAAAGAGGTAAAATTACATTTTATGTAAATTTTCAAATATACCAAGAAGGTGGGAAAAATACATTAAAAAATTAAATTAATAATATACATCTAATCTTATTATAAAATGACTCTAATGAATTAAATTTAAAAAATATAGGTATTTTTTAATCTATTTTGATATTAAAATAAATTTTAATAAAAATAAATATTATTAAAATAAAAGTTAGTTTTAATCAATAACACAGTTTTTATCACTATTCCTCAAAAATTGAATGTTTTAAGAAATATGCTGAAAAATCAACCTATGATTATATTGATATTCAGAATAAAAAATTGATTTATATTTTACCAAATTCAAAACATATAAGTTTTATTCATTAATTTAAAATTAATTCTCGTTGTTAAAACCAGAAAGTAGGTTTTTGTGAAGTAAAAACTAACAAAAGATTGATATGTGTTAATGTACAATTTAAATGTAAAATTATTTCCAATGACCAATATTGGATTAAATGATAAAAATATAATATAATTATACTTTAAAACCATTCGAATTTATAACTTAATAATATAAATTATTTTTATTAAAAAAGTTGTTTTCAATTAAAATTTAATATTTTTCACTATTCATAAAAATATGAAAGTTATGAGAAAAACACCAAAAAATAATCCAAACTAGATTTTTATGTCCTGTTTCTAAAGAAGAAGTTTATTTTTTTCAAATTTAATATATAAAAGTGTGAATTATTTTATTTGAGAATGGTTCACAATTAAAAGGAGGTAAAATTTCACTTTTTGAAAAATAATTCTTTTATATGAAAAAAATAAATTTGTTCTTATATTATGTCTATGAAACACATAATATGGATTAAAAAATTATATGGAGTATATAAAATTCAAAATGTAGTTAAAATTATTCATAAATACTTTTTGAACGGCTAGATTGGTTAGTCACGGTGTGCTCGTACTCGTTGTCGCGTGTAGCGCATGCTATTGAATTACTCTAAATAGATAATGTACTATGAAATCTTGGGATGTTTCATTTTTATAATAAAATTTTGTTTATGTCATTCCCTGAGATATTTTAGGCTTAAGGTTTTAGATAACTAGGGAATAATCTTACATAACGAACCCATACATTACAAGTGGTATGTTCTACTTAGTATCCCTTTTTTCAAAACAAAAAATCTTTTATGATAAAATATGATTTATTTTCACCACACATATTCAAAATTTTGACCATGAACTCATCATTTTCCAAATTTCTTCCTAATACATATGATTTTTTTAATCTGGGATTATCATAGAAATATTATTAATGGATGTAAGAGGAATGAAATAAACAACTTCTCTATGAAAAATTATAAAAATTTCCCTTTTTCAAATTAAACATTAGGCTAAAATTAAATATTTTTTTATCCAAGAAATCACCTTCTCTGCCAAAATATTTTCGTGATATATTTCATAATAATTCTTAAAGGTGAAATAAAACTAATAGTGGATTCTTAGAAAACATGTAAATATCAAAACAATTTTTTCATGAAGTTATACTTTTTAACTATACATGGTATAATATACATTCCATTAACTTGTTAAATAATAATATTTTCATAAAAAACCCATTAGTAATATTAGATAATAATGTAGGTAACATGAGGCATAATTTTCATATCATTAATGCATACACATGGAATTAAAATCATGGTTATATTTGGATTGACTGTTATTGTTTCACTTGTAATGACCATCACATTTATACATGGAATAACCACGATAGTATATTCACATAATCCCTTAGGAGATGCCTATTCAGTTAACACCATCCTCTTACCCATTGAATTTCAGAGCAATATTGGGATCCCAAGACCATGTTTTATATTGTAACCACACATCCCCATATACAATTCCCATTAACCATTACATAATCCTATCATATAAAATCATTCATCATAAAAACATTCTTTGGGAAAATAACGTTTCTATTTTAAATAAATTATTTTAAAAATATGCAGTGGATATATTAAAAAAAATTATTACATGAAAATAACCATGTAAACATTTAAATATAAATTTGGAGAAAATTTTTTTCACAATGTTTTGAAAATCCATTCATGATGTATACGTTAGAAAATCATTCCTTCCATATTATTGTCAAAAAAGCATAATGTACCTACTTTAGAAAAGAAAAAAAATGTCTTTCAAAAAAGGTTCTACAAATGTTTTGCATGGGTAAAAAGGAATTTTTAAAATCATACAATAATATATAAAACCATCATAAAATAACATAGAGAATAAAATCATATAGATATTGAAGGGTAATGATGTTTTATGGGAAAAATTTAATATTTTTTTTCAATGAATGTTTCTTACCCTAAGTATGATTAGTCACATACATTTTTTATCTTCCAGAAAAATAAAATTAGGATAATTATTTACCTAATTAATAACCTATTTTAATATTATTATATATGTACATTATCTCTCATCATTATATAATTAATTATTTAATTAATAAAATTTATGTTGGATTTTTGTACGATTTTCGTTTCATACATCCAAAATGGATATCGAAGGATGAATATGGCGAAAGAAGTCAGTATTCTATTACCTAAATAATATTATTATTTTTTATACATCAAATATATATTTAAAACTAATCATGAAATATACTTATGAAAAACTAACTATATAACAATTATGGAGATGGTAGGCCGTTTGTACGCATGAGTAACATTTCCATTTTTCAATGATCATTATGGAAAGAAAGTAACTATAATTTTATTTATAAAAAATAATAATAGTATCTTAAATATAATATTAATTAATTATTTATAATTATATATATATATATATATCATTCATATGATGTGGTGATGAAAAACAATCACATCACTTTATGGAGGTGGTAGTCCACATTTACGCATGAATGATATTATTATTTTTTAGTAAATGGAATGGTAAAAATATAAATGAAATATTTTCATATAATAATGATAAATATTTCATTAATATAGTATATATATATTAAATAATTATAACTGTCTGTGTGATACGGTGATGGAAAACAAATTGTATTGGTTTGTGAGGTGGTAGTCCACCATACACACAAACGATGGATTCCTCCACAATTTGATGAAGTTTGGAGATAGAAATAGGTTATTATATTAACATAATAACATATAATTATATTTATTATATTTTAATTATTAATTTAGAATGGTTTTAGAAGTTTGGGATGATGTTAAAAAAGAAATAAAATAGATATGCTCGATTAAAAATTATATCACTTCGTCAGAAAACCTCTTTTTTTAACTCTTTAAGACCACTAAGGATGGTTTTATACATAAAATTTCATATAGAATTAATGTAGGGATTATAAAAATTTATTTGGGTAGTTAATATCCAAAAATGTGGTTTTTGTTGTGAAATAATGAGAAGAAGAGTGCCCTTTTATAATTTTGAGGTGGGGCAGTCTTGGAATTTCAAAAAATATGAAATTAATATAAATTGATATTCATTGAGAAACAGATAAAAAATGATATTTTCAATATAATTATATTATGTTATTATATATCCTTATATAATAAAAACTATACATGTTTTAATTTGTTTTTACCCTTATAATTTTTTTAACCCATCATCAACCACTTTTACACTTACTATATGAAAAATACTTATTACTATTTGGGGGTCATTATAAGTAAATAAATGGAGAAAATTATAATAAATAGACCATATTTGATATTATTATCCATCTCATAGTAATTTTATCAAATGTTATATTTTTAAAAACATTATATAATTTAATAATATATTATTTATTAAAAAATATCACTAATGCCAATTTTTAGATCTATTCATTACATTGATTATTAAAATATCAAGAACAGAATTAAAATTAGAATAAAAATATTTTAACACATTATTATCATTCCATATTAATTTATAAAAATATTGGATTATATTATTCTCCTCAAATTATATTGATTTTAATATTTTTAATATAATTTATTTTATTTTCCCTTAATGGAATAATTAGTATGTCATCTATGTCAATGAATTTAAGGTAATTAATTCCAAACTAAAAATTAAAAATAATCTATAATTATGAAGAAAAATATTTTAATATTTATTAATAATGATTAAAACTGAACATATCATCTGGAAAACTCTATGGTGAAAATATTACATTTAATAAAAATAACAGTGACATTTTTTACCTTTCATTAAATAAAATATTATATAGTTAATGATTTAATTAAAATAAAAAAAATATATATAAATGATTATTGGATATTTATGGATGAAATGTAATCATACGATAAAATTAAGGCATGTTTTTAGTCCTTTTCTAGTCCATATCATTTTATTTTGAACATTATTTACCTGATTTACTCTGTACCGTAGTACAACAATTACTACGGTTACAATTATTTTTAGAAAAATGTAATTGTTTATAATATTAGTACCCAATTATTTCTAATATTGAATCCATTTTTCAAAATTCAGAACACATATGTTTATGAATTTAATTATATATTAATCTTGAAAAATGCAATTAAAAACACTTTTTCTTAAAAATGCCTTATTTACAGTAAAAATGATTTCATAAAAAATTCATGTATAAAATGAATTTGGAAAACCATAATAGGATTATTTTAAATAAAAAATGAACTTATTAAATTTTAAAACTATTTGAAAATATAATTTGTATTTTTAAATATTTAAAAATAATCTTTAATTTTTATTAAAAATGATAATTATTCAATATTCGTTGAAAAATAATTATTTTAAGAAACTTATAAAATAATAATACACATATAATATTGAAAAGATGAATTCAAAATTGAAATTAATTTTTTAGATATATTTTCTATAATTTCAATGAATTAATTATATTTTTCTCTCATAAAAAGAAATATACCCCATTTATGGAAGAAACATTATTTTGAAGATTAAAACTACTTTATTAAAAATTGAGTTCATTTTTAAAAATAATTAATTAATATTTTATAAATTAGTAGTACCTATATATATATTTTATAATTCTGATAATATTAAACATTCTCAGTAATTTAATGTCTAGGTTTTAATGACCACATTAAAATAATAGTAATTTTTTGTTCGTATAAGCTTAATATTGTATATCATGAACACTATAAAATATTTTATTTTTTTAATATAAGGGTATTACATCATGTTCCAATTTCTTTTCATTGACGTTGGTTTAATTTATTAAGTGAAAATTATAAGCTACGTTATATTTCTATTATATGTATTGTTAATGATAATTTATTAGTTAATCTTGATCATGTTATGTCTTATTATATATATATGGATATTATTAAAATTAAGGTATTAGATACATAGGTTTATAACATGGGTAATATAAGGATTTTTAGGTTTTTTTCTTGGGTAGACTCTTAGTTTGAGTTTTGACAAAGTGGTTCTTATGTGTGTGAATGTTAAACACTTAGGTATTATTTTTATTTAAACTATTAAATATGTCTAAATGTGTTCCCTATAGCATTAAATTTTTTTCAAATTGATTAAATATTATTATATAAACTAGGGAAGTGATTTATGATACTGGAATAATGGTAAATTCTCCTATATCACATCTTCATGTGTAGAAGTATGAAGCCGAGAAGGCTCTCATAGACACTCTAGTAGTCCTCGTAGTTGATCACTATAGTCTAAAGCCTTTCAACTAGTAACTATTTTGGTTGGAAGATCCATGATAAGAATGTTTATTATGGTTGTTTTTTCTTGAGATTTATAGTTACGATATCCTTCAATATTCTTGGGTAGTGGAGGCCCCCACCTCAGGATTTTGATGATTGTATAGAAATATTTCAAGTGATTTTTAATTTGGTTGTGACCGATAGTGATAGGTGGGTAAAATTAACTAAATATATACTGTAGGGGCCTTCTATGAGATGATGGAACATGATTAATTAGTTGGGAGTAATAATGGTATGACATTTGAGCACTTCATGTTCCTCTTCTTAATTGAATTCATAATAGAGACATTTAATTTAGATAGATCCTATTAGTTTATTGAACAACACAAAAGAAAGATCATGGGGATGCATTATTCTACTCATTTTATAAAGCTACATTACATTTCCCCCATGTTTGATTGGAATTAGGTATAGAAACAATACAAGGTTGAAATTGGACTACACCCTAACTTTAGGTGTCAGGAGAAAAAAACTAAATATGACTACACACACAGAAGTTCTCCTTAAATTCCCCCTAATTGAGAAGGGTTTAGAGGATGGTAAAATAATATGTATTCTTCATATCCTTTTTGGACTAGTAGGTGTGTTATTAAGAGGACATATGAGTTCCTCATCCAACAAAAAAAAAATAAGATGGATTGAGAGATACATCATGTCATGACCCATCAAAGATGGGCTCATGTAGTGAATACCCCAAGACCACCACCGATAGTACAGGGGCTCGCAACTAGCACTAATTAGCCATATCTTACAAATGGGAGGAATTTTTCAAATTACCTGTACACACGCACACATGTCCAATCACAAAATATAGAAATGTAAAAACACTGAGTAAACAAGCATGTATACCACTAAGATACAACAATAGAGTATTACAATAGTAAAATTGGAAAGAAAATAGGTCCAGAATACAAGCCCACCAAAAGAAGAGTATGCCAATGAGAATACACATGTTCCTAAAACTCATCCGCAAAAAACCTTACCAGAATGGTTGGTGTAAGACAGATGTCTGAATCCTTAGAAGCACACCTCTCCCATCTGATTTCTCTAAGAACCATGTGGTCTTGATCCACCTATGACTCTTTCAATGTTTTTATCATTTGAATAAGATATGACATGTGGAGGTAAATCCCATGTAGGGGTGATTAAAAAATATTTAGTATGAAACCCTAAAACCACCAAGGCAATACCACTATGAAATACTTGAAGTACACCACAAAGGAAACAAACTATTTAATCCATAAAGGAAAAAAACGAAGTACACCCCAAAGGTATCACATGATGTATAGTCAATACGGTTAGCTCAAAAAGGTATTGGTTTAATGCATGAAGAGAAGTATTTAATGTTATAGTCCACATATCTCCTAGTATATGTGATACAATTAGTTTTGATGGTGCATGGAGGATCAACAGTGCACTGAGAGTCACTAGTGCATGGAGTGTCAGTGGCGCATAGGGTATCAATGGTGCATAGAGAATCAGTGGTGTATGGAGCATCAATGGTGCCTGGAGCATAAATGGAGCTCAGGAGATTGATGGTGCATGAAGCGTTGATGGCGCAACGAGCATCGATGGCACATAGAGAATCGATGGTGCGTTGAGAATTGGTGGTTCATACAACCCCATGTCACAAAGTCACTAAGATCACATAGTCACTGCATGATACTATATTCCTCTCTTATTTTTATTGTTCCTAGATAAAATAATTCTCACACCATTATTTCAAATACCAATTTCTACAAAAAATCACAAAGAGTGTCTCAAAAGGACCTTCTCATCACAAGGGTCCCAAAACCATAAATAGTTCATCAAACAGATGCACTATTTTCATTCGGGTTACTTTTATTGTCTAATTTCCTTGATGAAATTCTTATTTATTGTAATGTACTCCTCATAAATTCTGTGTGAGTATTATATATATGTACACCATCCAGAATCCTTCCATATTTTTCAGGATAGTTACATGTTTTAAAAGAAGCTCTCAAAACTGTTTCAAAAAATACGAGCCTGATACAAGGGAATTAATCAAATTCATATCTATTTTAATGGGAAAGCCATAATATATATTTGGAAACCACTATCCTTATAAAACCAATCATTTTATCATGAAATACTGTCTTACTTTACTTCCGGTTTTATACAAAGATTTTTCCAAAAGAACCCTTTTTTCAAAACAAAAGAGTATTTATCACAATAGTTGCTTAATGATTTTAGAATATTTTTCTCATTTGATTCAACACTCTTATTGATTATTATGTATTGTTGTGGTTAATCATTTATGTTATCCTTTAAAATATTTTATTGAATGTTTTATTACATACTTTATTGTGGATGATCTATCCTAAAACAATTCACCATATTACTCGGAATAGTTAGTGTTTTATGTTTAATGATTGGGGAAAGTTTGTTAAATTTCATATGATAGTTTCAATATGAATGTATATGTTGTTTAAGTTGATCTTTGCTCATATGAGGAATAAATTGGAATTATTATGTGATGGGTGGGGCCCACAATAGACTCTCGATGCATCGACAGGTCTCATGAGACAAATAGACATGGAATTAGATGAGGCCATTCCCAATGTGATATATGGATTTTGGCTGAGGCCTTAATCATTAGACGTCTTAGCTGTGGCCTGGAAAAAACATTTCAAAATAGACAGCATAGGAACTTCCCTCATTATGAAGCTATTAATTAAAATTTCATGTTGTTATTCGACTAGTAGAATTCCCATGATTATGTTTTATTGTGAAATTAGTTTCTCAGCTCATATTCAATCCATAATGTGTTCATGTATATTATTAAAGGCATGTGTTTTCTATTATGAACCATTTGTAATGTTTATGTTATATTCCTCTTTATTTCTTACTCTTACTGAGCATTTGAGATCACCCCTTTCTTTTGTTCATTTTTTCCAGGATATGAATAAGTAAATTATGAATGACTTGCATGCATAATCTAGGAGGCATGGATGTCTCTAATAGAATAAATTAGTGTTTTATTTACTTTCTTGATGTAAATTTGAACTTATTTATGTATATTGTTTCCAATAATACTAAACTACTTGGTCCTCCGGGATGCTTATTCCTTGTTTATATGCCAATTAAATCCAATAAGGCACCGAATCTGGGCAACTGGGGTCGGGTCCTTACAAAAAATGATGAAAAATTTCTATATATAGAAATAATATCCAAGATCAAAAGGATTAAGAAAATTGAAAAACATTATCTAACACTTTAAAATAGTGAAAATGTATCCTTCAAAAATATGAAGAAAGGAAAATAGGGGGGAGGAAACTAATCGGGATGAAATAACAGATCAGGAGAGGTGCATATATGTCAATCTAGTCCTTGATTCATCAAGAATGGAGTTCATAGGACCTATAAATCCTCTCTGGTTAAACAAAATTATATAAATTCTCAAGTATTTAGGGGTGAATGAGATGAAATTTGTAGGGTTTGGGAATTCTAAAATTTAAATTCATAGAAAATAATTACATGTACATAGTTTCCAAAGGAGAGGAGCAATGTTTTCATACATTTCTCCCTAACTAATCACCTTAATTATGGATATCATTGATACTACTAATAGGGATCATGTTTGGAAATAATTTGCGCTAAACCATGAAGTCCCCCTTTGTTTAGGGTTCACAGTTTTGTGGGTAGGTCGTACGGTTTAGGAAAACCATGCCCCATCCATGCCCTTCCCAAAAACCCTCTAAAGACTCCAAAAATTTTAATCAACACTGCCAAGACATAACTCAAACAAATTATATGAAAACAATGGTAAATAAATTCCTATAAAAATAATGATACATCCCCATAAATGATCGGTACTATAGGTACCATGTATGTTGAGGAAGCTGCAAAAGGTGGAATTATAAATTATTTCTATTGACGATCGACATGAATTCATTAGCTATCACAAAACACTTCCTGATTACATGCGGATAATCTAGTGTGAGTAATTTTAATTACAAAATGATAACCACTTCCTGATTACATCCGGATAATATAGTGTGAGTAATTTTAATTACAAAATAATAACCAGAAGATACCTAGTTCAATATGAAGTTGTGATCAATGTATTCTCATCATTGGCAATCACTGATTGAAGAATCCAAAGCCTAATTCCTCTATATTATCCACACACACCTCATCAAAATGGGGGAACTCCAATCATTGAATTTTGGTTGCTAGTGAGAAAATCTGATGATGACTTCGATGCTTAGATGATCACCATAACTCATTGCGGTAGATGCGTGAGAGAGAGATAGACCCAAAATCTTGTATCCAATGCCTCTCTTTAAAATGTTGGAGATAAAAGAAGAGAGAGAGAGAGAGGTATTGAATAGTAATTCTCATGAGAACATTATCTTCTATATATATTGAAATAATTAATATCTAGAATAAACTCATGGAATATTTATTTCTCACTAAAAAATGATATATTATGAGTATTTCACTGTGCCAAATAAACAATTTATATCAGTATAAAATTCTTGTAATAGTAATTAATATATGACATGATAATAACTGAGGTATTTACTCAACTCATCATTCCCAAAAATATTAAAAGAACCTTGAATATTATATACTAATATCCATTCAAATAACATTTCCATATATTTACATTAAGACTTGTAAATACATTAAATAAAAAAAATTCAATTCCAATTATTTTTAAGTTAAATATTATGAATTTTTTAATTCCTTTGGTGACTATATATCCTTGGTAAAAACCTAGACCCTAGATGGGGGGCCGACCATGTACTATATACCTATTAAACTGAATTAGGAAGAATCTTGAATATGTTCTTGCTTGTTACCCTCTAGGCCAGTATCTCTAGAGTAGTGCATAGAATCCACAAACCAAGTGTGGGATCTAGAGACCCATCATGTCCCCTAAAGAGATAAGGATTTTAATATCAATTAAAACCAACCTATGAACATGAAGTACTTAATATAATCAATTTATCTTTAATATCTCATAAAATAGGATGCACACCTGTGTCATCTACCATTACTTGATTTATTATTTATTGATCTTGCTGGACTAATTTACCCTCAACTACGATGATTGTGGTCTTATGAAGTTACTACCATCATAATCAATGAGGCCCGAGATATATGAATTTCTTAACCTATAAACAACAAATCCTTTCTTGACCATTCAACCAATCTCATAACACCAATGAATTAAAAATTACAAGCTACCTAGCCACAATTTCAATATCATGGTATTTTCATTTTAGTAATGTTCATGATAAAATGATACACATGATAAATGATCTCATGCTAGGAGACCATTACACATGTCCATATATAGAAACATCCAATAAGGCCCACAACATGTAGTGTTCCTATTGGTGGTTTTGTCCTCATGATATCACTACTAGATGTCACTAAGTACAAACTTCATGAGAAGAAGTTTCAATGATTATGACTGCCCAACACCTTATAGTCAAACATCTACTATACTCTGTTAGTAAGATGTATTTAGACCATATAACCTTTTTAAAGATTAATTTCATAGAATCTCAAGGTTCTCATTATAACCTGAGGTATTCTATAACCTTTTTATATGATATTTAATCTATTTACATTACCATTAAATAGTGGATGGAGAAATATATAAATTATAATTCTAAGAATAAATCATGTATATCTAACTATACAAATGGTGTGCTAATCAAAAGTACTGTATAGTTGCGTCTTGGGAAACCATTATTAAAAAACACTGACTTTTACTAGAGACAAATTGCTAACCATAATTTTTAACTATAAAATGATTATAATCATGTTTCTATTGAGTCACATTTTTAGCTGTTGTGTCTGCCACAATTCTGCAACATGGCTATTTTTCTATTAGCAACCTCATCTCATACAGTAAAACTTCTCAAGAGATGGGGTCCCCAAGTATATCCCTTTTATCCACTTTTATGACATTGCATCTTGGCTAGTAATAATATCAAAATTTATATTATGATAATGCTAACTTACTAGATGTGATCCCATAAACTGGAATAAATGATTGCATTTATCTTTATTTTAGCAACCTTAGAAGCTGTAACGAAATCATTATTTTAATGTATGACTATCTGTAGCTTTTATGAGCTTCTCTCACTCAGAACCTTATCATAATTGTGATACTGTATCACATTGATCTAAGGAATACTTGTTCTTTTCCATAAAAAACTATATCCTTTCTCCTCCACATACCATGTACATAACATTTGTACATGAAAAAGTACAATCTAATATATCTCAATTCTTCATGGGTAGTTCTCATAGATGTAACTAATATTTTACTACTATAAATTATATCCTATAAATATGAATTTTTTTACATATCATGGAATATGTTATTGATCCACTGCTTTGGTGTATGTATTTTAACTCACCACTTTAATCTCTTACCATGCACAATACATTTCAACCTAGAGAGATTATTCCATGTGGCATTGGTAACAAATCTCTCTTGAATTTTTTCAGCTTGTATTTTTCAATACCATGTCACTATATGTACGATTGAATCGGTCCTAGAAAACTTTAGATCTACCTCAATATATCATGTTCCATAGATCTTAGGTTTTTAATTTAAGTCAATCACTATATAATTTCTTTCATCCTTGTCTTAATTAAATAATAAGACCAATATCTTCATTACATATGTTTCTAATCATATTTTACTTAGAAAACTAAAATTCTCTCTCACTAACCACTGGTAAACACCTGGAAATGATTTAGTAAAAAATAATATTCTATTATTCCATTTCTTACGTCAATACTAGACTGTATTTCAATAACTTGCAAAAATTAATAACATTCTATGACGTGACCATCCCTTTTTTGTTGTGTCATGTATACACCATCCATGATTGGTGGTCATGAAATATAATTATAAATAACTTGATCATAGATATTAATTACGATAATTAAAATTCTAATGGATTTTGGGATAATTACTTGGTATAACCAATAATGACTTATTAGTATAGTTCTTGTACAATCTATGTATTATCTCACTTGAATACCCACCATAGTATTAAAAATAATAATACCCTTTTTTTACATTGACATATGGAATCCATCATTTAATTTTAATTGGTCATTCTAATCTTATCTAATTACCATAGACTTCATTCCTGTATGAATTATTATCCTCAAAGAATAATGGATCACCAGTCTCATTGAATATAAAACCATCACTATGGTTTTAACCTTCCTACACAGTATGTACCTTTAGAACAGTCATGTTCCACATGAAATTGTGGAACCAGTTCCAATGCGAACTACATGTGCTTTTCTAGAATTGACTAAACCCAATTCAATCTGTCTCCCACTATCACAAAAGTGATGTGCACCATTTTATAGAAATGTAATCTATCAATTAACTACCACCATTCTATGAAACGGTATTATGTAATGTATTAAGAAAATATTAGGATAATTACTTTAGATGCAAATTTTGTATATCATTATACATGTTAGTTTAAAACATGCTAAAAACATTGCATATAAACACATCCCTTATGACATAACGGATTTACATCATACTATGGTTCATATAATATCCATTGTTCATTATAATTAGAATATGGTTATGGGATATCGCCTTTATTTTCATATCACGTCATAAAATATATGGATGTTTCTTTAGGTATAAACAATGATACTCCATACATTATACTCTAATGTTGAAAATGTGAGTCTATTAATTTCTCCACAATATATTTTTCTGGTCAATGATAAATGGTATGAATTCATCATCAATAATATTCATTAACATCAATGCAATGATTTAGATACGGTAATTTGATATTAAGAATAAATACATACTAATTTATTTTGACTGATGATATCATGGTCACGATATCATTCAGCAGAGTAGACCAAAGAATCATATATCTTCTAACCATGAAAATATCATACCTCAAATTCACATTCCTTAAGAAACTAGTGGAATTTTACATGAGCCTCAGCCCAGTTGGTGAGGTATCCTTAAGTGCATCCACAAGACCCTGGTTAAAAATTAGGTAGAGGCGTATATCTAGATATAGTATCAGGTACTGTAGTAGGGGCGGTAGAAGTACCATACACTGTGCGATTACTGTAGCAAAACACTACAATGTGCCTTACTATAGCAGTTATTGTAGCAGGTACTATAGCAACTGGAACTATTCACCTTGGGCCACCAGGTTGGGTTTGAGTCTTTATGGAATTTGGGCCACCCAGGATATCAGGTGAATAATGCTTTCGGGCCACCATTAAGGCCTTAGGGCCACATGTAGCTTTCTTATTCACACTAAAAAAAGGAGCTACCCTAGAAGAGGATTCAGAGCTGGTGAACTCACAAAAGCATAGCCAAATGAATTTTTTAGAATGAGAGGGTATGGATACACCATCGGGACCCACCTGTGCTTGCACGAGAAACCTAGCCTGACAACCATGCGAAGGTAGAGAGCTACTATCATGATGCAGATTCCGGGGAGGGATAGTTTTGTGTAGATAGTCTGGATGAATTCCCTAATACATTTAGGTCTTGTAATCTCCTAATCCTACAATCCATGTAATCTCTGATCCTATGGACCTAGTAAGGGTTCCCCCTCATTCCTTGAAAGGGGGGTTATCAAAAATAAATAAAAATGAAGGCCTTCGGGCCATTTTGGTTAAGAAACTAATGTAATATAATGAATTATATTTACCATTAACTTGTCTTAGGAATATTTCACACTCACTTGTTGAACTAGTACAATTTGTTTTTCTCTTACCATTATTTCTAAAGCTATCTTAATCCAAAACTATTTATATACATCAATAATACCTAATGTGTTTAGCTCGATAGTGTCTAAATACCATACTTGGTAAATCCTGGATTAGTAATTTTAGTTTTTGTTGGTAAAGATTAATATTTCCATAACTGGGTTAATTAGTAATACATTTATAATAATTAGGTATTTCATGCGATTCATGTATCACTGAATAATTGGTTGAGTATTAAACAGAAGTATCAAATTCATTCCTAAACCTGGAATAATGTATCCTTAAGTAAAATGGAAATGTGAGGTAAAAGTTTTGGTTATACTCAATAATAGTCTTACAAGAATTATTCACTTTGAATTATGATGTTATGTGTTTCTCACCACTGATGTAGGAATCACCCTTTCTCAGACACATAGAGAATACTCCTTACTTATTGAATCATTTTTTTATTTACATGGTTACTATATTTTAATACACATATGTTAAAAGAATATGGTATTTAATACCCAAGAATATTGACCAAGACATTACATTTTGAATTTATGAATATACATAGAAGAGGAATTGTGTACATTCTTCATTGGTATAGTCTACTTCATTAAACCTTCCAAATATTTATTTCATGATATGAAATTCAAATAAGCTACTGTTAAATATCCAACCTCAATTCATTAAAGGATTTTTAAAGGTGCGTTTGGCATTACACATTCCATTGGCCTTTTTTCTTTGTCTTTGAATTTTTCCCCTTAAGAATTAAAGAATAATCTATCTTTAATATTTTCATTTACTAGGTGAACATTATATTTATAGGTAACGATGTGTTTACTAAATAAATTACATTTTTAACCTAAATTGAAATTATATTAAATGGGTGATAATTATATAATAAAAGGATCCATTAAAAGATCATGATCCATCATTCAATTTACACATGTCCAATCTAACCATCTCCTTATTCAAATCATTCCCGACATTCTACTTGGAAACTTTTTGTAGATGATAATACATGTTATATCATTGATGTACATGTGTAGTGACCACAAATTGCATTAGATGTCGATAATAGCATTATAAAATAACCATAATATGATAAATATATGAGTATCGTGTAAGAATTTTTAAACACCCTCGCTTCTGGTGGTGGATTTATAGGTACTTAAGACACTGGACCCTAGAAATTCAAATATAGTAGTATTTTCAGAATGAATCTATACTAATATAGAAAACTACTTCCAGTTTGGATACTTAATTTGACCATTATTAACCTTGTTATTAATTATGGTATAAACATCCATTTTCTACAAAAATAAAATTCTAGATCCTCAGGGTAATACCTTGAGCCGTATTTCTTGTGACATGAGTCGAAACACACCCTCATCCAATGCATCCAAGTCATGTTAGGTTTGTTAATGTAGATTAGTGAGAAATAAGTCTCACACTCATCTCTTTATTATACAACAATATTCACTTACAGGTGATGGGGTCTTGAGAGTATAACGTAAAACTATGAAAAATGGATGTGAAAGCTTTTATTTATATAATGATGCTTAGATGACACCCATAATTATTTTTAATAAAATTAATTATTACAAATAACCATTAAAATAATAAATTAATTAATTATACATTCACTAGACACATATTAATCGGTCCACAGATCATGACCAGTAAAACATGCATTAAACATGCATATTGAAATAAATGTATAAATTAAAATTAGTCATGGATGAAATTATAATCAAAGGTGTTTATATTGAATTAATAATCAATCTTATTTTAATTTAATATTTATGTAATAAAGTCTAATTATAGAATTTAATTTTAAAACCAAAAACTAAATAAATAAAATAATTTAATTTTAACACCAAAATTTATTTTAATTTATCCAGAATTACTAATTTTAAACAAAAAATACATTTTATTAATTTTATTTAAAACAGAAATTAAATTAACTTATTAAATTAATTTTTTAATATAAAAATTACTATGAATCCAAAAACCTGATCAAGGCTTGTTTGTGTGAGGATTAACTAACTCGGACACATTTCAGACATTACAGACATTACAGACCCCAGGCAGGGGTGAATCCGGTCTGTAGAAGGTACCTTGGTGGCCCCGGTAGGAGGAACTACCTGGAAATGGGTATCAAATCATGCACCCAATGTCACCGGCAGCATGATCTTGAGGAACAATAAATGGAGGAGGTGCTGCAATAGGATATTCTGAGTGGCGGATGGTTGGACTGAGGATGTACGTCAGTTTTTGGCTTCCATAAAGGGGGATGGGTGATGGGATCGCCTGAGGCGATGACAATCATCAGAGACAATGAACTTTAAGTGAGGAGTTCCTCTGCGGTTGAAGTGGGTATCACACCTTTACACATTTTAAAAAAAAATTAGATAATAATGTTTATCTACAAGCTGACCTGCCAACTCCAATTTTAGAGTTTTTTTTTCATCTGAACATTTTTCAATGGCATAAAAATTTAAGCTTTAAATAAAGAAATAAATAAAATAAGAAATTATATTTATACAATTTCTATTCCAAAAAATGGTGAGATATTAGTGTGATTGGAAAACACTATTCTAGTCACCGGAATTCCGACGCACATCAATGTTTTTGGCTAGAAAGTTCACTGGTATTTCTAATGCCGAAAGTATAAGATATTACTAAATATAAATATATATATGTTCCTCGTTATGATATAACACATAAAAATAATTTCCAAAAATATCTTAAAACTTCTAATGTCCATAACATAACCATCCAATGTCGTATTTACTCTCTCTGTGTGGCATTGAGATCAAAAAGATTCCCTCTATTTTCTTCAGTGAAAATTTAGTTTTTTACATGAAAATAGCACAAATAATTCTGATACCAATTAAAGGTACTGTACAAAGTAGCAGTATCCGGGCATATTCTGAATATATTCTCAAAATATTTTTTTGTTGATATCTAAAATAAGAATCCAAATTCAAATTACTCTAAATCATTCAAACATGCTTCAAGAAACTTCAGGAACACTGATCGTTCAATTTTAGAAGACAGTGCCATATTCTGAAGACTTCATCGATGCTCGGATGATCACCACATTTCATTTCATGAAATGCGCAAGAGATACTCTAGGATCAAGAGACTTAACAAAACATTACATTAGAGAAGAAGAAGAGTGAGAGGCAGTGACTAGTCATTCATATGAGCACTCTCTCTTCTATATGCACTGAAACAATAAATATCTAGAATAAAATCTTGCTACCCAAATATTTAATTCTCTCTAAATAAATGGTATATTATTACTACTCTACTATGTTATAAAAACCATTTATATTATTATCAAATTTTTGCAATGTAAATAAGAATATTACGTGATAATAACCGGGTAATTAATTCACCTCATCATTCCTACAAATATTAAATTAATCTGGAATATATAATTCTAATATTCATTTAAATTTTATTTCCATGTAATTACATTTAAACTTGTAAATAAATGTAATATATAAATTCAATTATAATTATTTATAACTTGAATAATATTAGTTTATTTTTTATTTTGGTGATTTTATATAGTTGGACAAAACCCAGACCCCATTCGAGTGTCCCACCATGTCCTATATACCTACTGAATATGGTTGGTTCTTAAAAACGCCATTTTGTATGACACTATAGGCCATTATCTTGATAGCAGTGAATATAATTTAAAGACCAATAGTAGGATCTAAAAATACATCATGGCCTCTAATGAGATAAGGATAGTCATAGGAATGAAAACCAACCTACAAACATGCACTATGTAATATAATTTTATTACCTTTAATATATCATAAAGTATTAACCACATCTGTGTCATCACTCTTTTCTTTGTTTATTATTTTTCAATCTATCTAGATGGATTTTACCTCAAGTTCCATGGACATGATATTATGATGGCACTACCATCCAGATCAATAAGTACCAATATATTTTACTTCATTATCCTGGAAGTAAAAAATTCTCTATTGACCATTAAACCAATTTTATACCATAAATAACACACACAAATAAAGATACCTTGACATAACTTCATTATCATGGTTTTTTCCTTGCATCAATGTATTTGATAAAATGGTAAGAAGTTGAAATTATCTCAATTCAGGAGAGCAATGAACATGTCCATAGATAGGAACATAAAATGACAACCAAAACAAATAGTGTTCCTATTGTTGGGTTTGTCCTAGTGATCTCACTATGAGAGATCACTAAGTGAGAACATCATGAGAAGTATTCTCAATTATTCTGAGACCCAAACACATGATTGTACAAAATATACCGTTTTCAGTAAATAAGATGTCTCTAGATCATAAGACTTATTTTATGATTAATGTCATAGTTTTTCAAGGTTATCATTATATCCTAGGATATGATATAACCTTTTGACACAACATTTAATCTATTGAAATTACCATTAAATAATAGATATAGAAATATCTACACTATAATTGTTAGAATGAAACATGTATATATGATGATAGTCATGATGTTGTAATAAAAAGTACTGCATAGTTGGTTCCAAGGAACCCACTATTACAACTGGAACCTTACAACCTCACATGGTTGCTGCATTGTTTAGTAAACCTTGTCGCCAAACCATGAATGCAAAATAATTAGTTGGAAAATTTGGGTTTTAACAAGAAAACTCCACATAACACATCAGTATTACTCCCACGCCTAGGGTTCTTGAACCTAGGTATTATAGAGGCAATTATAGTGCAATTACTTCCCTCTAAAGAGAAAATACCATTGGACATAGGGATTTGAAGGTAAGGAATCATTTATCTTATATTTTTCGTATTTCTATTAGAACTTCTGTAATTCCTGGACCTTAGAAGCCCGAACCTGATGCATTACTTAATACATTAGCATGATTATAAGGAATCAAATCCTAAAGGACCGAGTAGTTTAATAGTTTTGGAAAATTAGATACATATAGTGGTTCAACATTAATACATGAAATGAAATACAACATATTAGTTTTATTATCATGGTTTCCAGTGCTATATATGGGAATGTGGATTCATTGATGGCAGATGAAAGGGCCATGTATTCCAAAATATGGCTCTCCAACACACAGAACATCCCCCTCACTGTGGTGGAGACTGACTCCAAAATCATATAGTCCTACCTTATGGGAGTCTTCATGACCCCCTGGCACCTTTCTTATATCATCCTCAAGTTCATACCTCTTCTCCTAGACAAAACTGAGACTCTTCATACACTGAGTGAGGGAAATCGGCTGGATGAATTCCTGGCCTCCAGATCCTCCACTTCTCCTCCCCTTATGGTGTATAGTTCTACCTGTTCCGTCCCCATGAGTGGCATGGAGGTGTCTCTAGGGGATGCCCTTGGCCTTCACTTCTTCAGATCCCCAGGATCCACTACCCATATGTTTAATGTTTAATAAAAAATAATGTAAAAAACACATATATATATTATTGGGAATATCCAAAATTCTATGTTTATCACTACATGTCATTTATAATAAACATCATCATGTCCTGAGAAAATCAATCATAAGAGATCAGTTTTCTCAGATACTCAGTAAGGGTAAGAAATACAATGAAATATATCTTAAACATAATGACTTGGCTTGATGAATAACTAAAAACACATGCATTCAAAAATAAACTTGAACACATTATGAAGAAATAAGAGAAGTATAAATAACTCCATAATAAAACATAATCATAGGTATGCTACTAGTCAAATAACCAAATGAAATACCAATTACTAGTTTCATAATGAGGGAATGAATAATGAAGGGTATCATAACCATACCGTCAAGGACTCATGCCAAGACCATAAATAATGATTTTGTTATGGCCTTGGACCAAGACCGTAGTTTCTCTCATGATACCTACTAATGCACCGAGGAGAAATAGAAGGCCCCACCTAACACATACTAAGTCCAATACATTCCTCATATAAATGAGGATCAATATAAACAATATAAACATTCATATTGAAACTAACATATGAAATGTAAAAAATACACACCATCTTTCGGGTAAAAATAAGGCATTACAAGGTGAAGACTCTGTGGAAGACAATAAACATTTTTCACATTTTTGGTCATTAATTTGGCGTATTATCCTTGTCATTTGTCATCATTCACATTGGTTTATTGGCACGGGTGATATTTCATTCTGGAATTTTTTTTTGGCATGCTTGATAGTTGGTTTTCCAGGATGTACAGCTCATTTGATTTCATTCAGGGAGGCTAGTTGTTTTCCAAATTTTATCAGCACTGTTTTTGATGAAGATAGAAGGAAGAATTTTGACAATATTGTTTAAAATCTGGAGCCTAGAAAATTTCTATTCACTACTCTTAATTCTAGAATATTTTTATCAAAAGAGTTTATAAAAGATTATGTTTCACAAGGGAAACATAATATCTGGAATAAGATGGTGTGGTGTAGCAGCATTCCCTTGAAATTTAATTTCCGTGTATGGAGAATTAGAAACCAAGAGACTTCCACATATGAAAATTTGAAAATATGGGGCATTAATCTATTTTCTGAATTCCATTATTGTGATGTGAATAAAGAGGAGAACTCTGCACATTTATTTTCTGAGAGTGAATGGGCCATGACTGTATGGAGGTGTTTTGGTGTTTTCCCGAATTTCTTTAGCTCTTTCACAACAGAAACATCTTTTATGTATAAATGGTTTCATTGTTTGAATGATGTAGGCCTGACAATGACATCTAGAGCAGTTATTCTTAGTCCAGGGTGTTGGTGTATTTGGGAGGCAAGAAATAAGTCTCGTTTTGAGGATATTCATTCCACAGCTAGGTCTGTTATCTTGAGGACATGATTTCTTCTAATTGACCGGGTTAGGTGCTCAAAAGTTTTAGTGACACCCATTCTTTGAGGTAAATGAAATATTATATTTTTGTTCTATATCCTTCGGAATAGGTGATAAGGGGGAATTGGGGTCACTGGTCACCTCCCAATATGGGCTTAAAATTGATTTTTGATGGATCTTGCGTTGGGGGAAACATTAGCGGTGGTGGTGGTGTTCAGGATAGTAGGGGAATCATTTTCATTTCAATTATGGAATCATATGGGAGATGAAATTATGTCCATGATGAGTCCAAGGGCATGTATACCAGAATCATGTTGTGTACTCATTAGAAGTTAGCTCTTAGTCAAATTTAAACTGACACCAAGATAATCCAGGACTCGATGAATAGAAGGATTCATCCATAATGGTCGATTGCTTGTGTTACAAGGATGTGCAGAGACAACCTTGGTAGTGACACCATCTAGTTTATTTATACATGGAGAAAGGGTAATAAAGTAGCTGATTACATGGAGTCTATGGCTTCTATGGTGGTTCTTGATAAATGAAACAATATCTTTTGTTTTTCTAGTTCTCTTCAAATGAACCCAAAATTAGTATATTTGATTAGGGGGGACTAGCTTGTCCTGCATTATTTTAGTCCACCCTAATCTTCTATGTTTTACCCATGTGATTAAGAGGTTTCTTGTATAATAAAAAAATACAGCATTGGTCAAATATAAATAACATTGCCCAATCATTAAACATAAAAACTAAACATTTGGAGTAATATAGTAAATGGTTTCAAGATAGCACATCCACAATAAAACTAATCATAAAACATTCAATAAAACAAGGGGTATGATATAATAGGAGCTAAAACAAAATGAAGTATAGGATTAAACAGAGGAAATTGATATAGAAGAAGATACTTTTAAATTATACCATTGAAAAATCCTTGAAAAAATAATCCTTAAACATTCCGAAGTGTCCCATACCACCTTGAAAAATTCAGATCATAATCCCTTAGAATATCATGAGAATAAATTTATGTTTCTATATGATATACCAAATAGAATTAAAATAAAAACAAATAAGAAATAATTGGTGAAAAAAGAATATATATCATAAAATTTAAAGCGAGATGAGAAAAATCATTTTTACTTTGGAAAGAAGAGTTCTTTTGAAAAACCATTCGTATTTGTCATGAAATCAGATTGTAAATAGTTATATCCTAGAAATAAAATTTCAGGTCATTGAAATTATATTTTAGGGCTATATAATGTCTTATTAAGGTGAAATCATATAAAAAGTGTTTTTAAAGAAGCTTTAGAAATTAAAAAGTTTAGTGTGGTTTAAGGAAAATATTAAACGATTTTAAAGCTCAAAGGCATGTTTGCTTTCATAAAACAGAAATACACCAATTTTTTTTCATGTTAAAATATGTTATTTTACAAAGATATATATGGAATAAAATAGATTATAGAGTGAACATCAAAATTGGTAAGAATACGAGATGTTTCTTTAATCGGGCTTTCATTTCAGAAGATTTTTTTAAAGAATATTAAAAAAAATATCTCTCTATAAAATAAAGAAGTATTATGATTGGTAAAAATATATAAAACATTAACATAGATGTTATGATGATTAAATATGAAAAAATAATAATTTCATTGAGCTGAGTAGAGAATAAGAGCAACCCGATTGAATATAGAGTTTCAGGTAGAAAATACTTAAAAATTTGTAATCAATTGAATCATATGCCCAAAAATTAATAATAATAAAATGATACATTGAATATAATTAAAATAAAAAGTTTCAAGATATGAAAAAATACTTGGAAGTATACATACACCATGCATAAGTATTAGTAGTGAATACAAAATATCTCACAAAAATAGAAGTGGGATGAAGAAACCCTTACAAACATTTCAGTATGGTAACATGCATTATTGTGAGGGATTAATTAGATGTAAATGGGTTTCCCATTATTTATATATCCTTAGATAAGTATGGGAGAGTTTATAAAACATACCCCATCATTTCCAATTAAAAATAAAAGGACAAAACATAGGGGGGATTCTTGAATAAAAGTGTGAGAGAGGACCCCTTACCATAAATCCGAGGGTATTCTCCGCTTGATCATAATGACCTGAATAACTAAATTAGGTTCATTAATTAATAATTATGTAACCCTTCATACATTTATTTGGTTTATCATTACATTATTAAGATCATTCATGGACTTTCATATGGGTGAAGAGATTCAATTTCATTGTTCATGAATGCTCATTTTCATAATATTCATGACCGACTCACTTAAAAAAGACTATGGTAGTTCATGTAAGATGGGATTTGATGTACATAATTGATTTAATATCTTATTAATTAAAATTTATAATATTACATAGTTATAAAATAATTTTTTTTATTTACAGTGAAGGTGAATCATTATATAAAACATTAATAATAAACACATGGATTAATTTGGCGATTTTGATCCCAATTACCATGTTTTTATTATTATTTTACATCATGGGTGCATAAGGATTTAATAACATTAAATAAGATAAAATAAATATAAAATAGTCTGGTTATACAATTAATATTGTTTCATTACCAAAGTTGAAGAAGGTAAATCAAACTGAAAGCAGCGTAGTCCTTGAATGTGATAAATCAACACATCTCAGACAGTGTTTCGTTTTTAGCATAAATGATGAGGAAAGGAGAGATGAAGATGAATTATACCATTAGAATAACAAAATTTTAGTAAATTTATGGTATTTTAGTTTTCATACCATTTGGATACGGAGATGTTAAGAAATAAAAGAGAACAAAGGAACCTCGAAATGAATGAAATGAAAATAGGAATTTTACCTCTTGAATTATCCTTCCATGAGAGCCTCTTAAGGGAAGTTGATTTGGACTTTTTATGAGGACAAGGGTTGATGGCCTTGAGGGAGGATATTGAGAGGATATTTGAATATAATTTATACAAGGCACAAGGCTTGATAGTAGTGAAGATAAGAGGGAGTGAGTGGGGTTTCTATAGTGGTGGAGAGGAGGGTTTTCCTATTATTTTACTCATTATTTTATTATTTTTCCGAAGAAAATCAATAGTATTAATTATTAAAACCACGAATTAAAATATTTTCATGTGAGTTCTAACTATGTGTTTTTACATCAGCTAAAATTCTAGGAATAGTGTATTAAACTGATAATGTATATATACGATAAATTACTATATTTTACTATTCATAAAAAATCATGTATTTCATAAAAATTCCAAAAATTCACCCATATAAATTTTCAATGTGTACAATACAAAAATGAATTCCATTTTCAAAAATAATTTTCTAAATATAATTAATTTAATTTATTAATTAAAAACATAATTTACCTAAAAAATACAATTGTTAAAAACATTGATTTACTTATTCAAAAACATAGGTACATCATACTTTCACTCAAATCCAATATAAATACTATCATTGGTGATGTTACTATTCATAATGGTATGTCACTATTCATAATGGTATGTCACTATTCATAAGGGTAACATTAATATTCATAAGGGTATGTTACTATTCACTACAAATTATGTTGGTCATATAAGTATCTAATTAACTTACTGATCGCAACCATGTATGTCGGATTTTACAAATTCAAATCATCGGGGTGGTAAAATTATGTTTACTGGAAAGGCTATGACCAAGTTATTTTTTTCAGATACTCAGTGTTTCATGAATTCAATATTAAATTTATTTAAAAAATCTTGGGGTTTTACATTATCCCTAGCTAACAAAAATGGCATCCTCAAAATTTTATATTTCACCTTGAATGTTTTTGGTTGTTAAATGAAAATTTCATTGTGAAAAAACCCAAATCAAAAATAGGTATAATAGAATACCATCTTCAAAACGTTTATCAGAAAATAGGTGATAAAACAACAACAATGATAATAATAAATAAATTAATAAATTAATAAATTAATAAATTAATTAACCATTCAAATGGAGTGACAATGATTTGAATTGAAAAGCTGGGCATAGAAGAAAACCCAAACTATGAATTTCTAGTGACAGAAAATAGGTTTATATGAAAGTATATTACCACAAAACCATAAACTATAATTATGAAAAATTTCATTAACATTGTCAATGATTATGATAACAGAAAAACATTTAAGTCCATTTTCATAGATTTTAGGGATTATTCCACTATATAATTGAATAAATATACATTTATATTTAATAAACATGATATTATTCTATACTTGTTCCATGAACTGCCTATAAGTCATCTCTTAGAATCAGTTTCATCATGTGGTGACATTAAACTCCAAATCCTCAAACAATTATCAGACCACACATGGGTTTATATCCAAAAGAGTGTTATTTTATGATAAATGGCTGGTTAGTTTTGAAATAGGAATGGGTTTTCTAAACATTATTATTTTTTATGTCTTCTAAAACTTTTAATTCAAGAAAGCTATTATAGTGTGTTTGGTTTTTTCCTATATCATGAAAAAAAAATCACGTTTTTACATTAATTTCAAACTAGTAGTTTTGGTTATTTTTATAAAATGAATGAATTGGACTCATGGTGTTATCCTACCTGATTCAAAATTAAGCCTTCATACTCACGTTGTTGGGTATGCTGTCTCCATTTTTTTAAAGGTTTCTATAGGTATTTTTTTTGTGTTTGTTTTCAATGAAATCATCATTGAAAAGTGGATTGTTTCTGGGATTATACTAGTTACTTATGAGTACATGGAGATAGTGATTGGTCCATCAGTTTTAGAGAACATGCTGGATCATGTTTTGGGAATTTTCTTCTTTGTTTTGTCATTTTATTTTCTTTTATATTTGGTTGTATCTTTTTAATGATTTATTGAATTCTTGTTTTTTATATATATTATTATCTGGAATTTATCTGGTATGACTATTATTATTTGATGTTTGGATGTTTATTTGTGGTTATTTTAGTGTAAAACTTCCCCCAATGGTTATATTTTAAATCCTTTAAGTTTTTCTTCTACCTAGGGTGATTAAAGACACTACTCATATATGTGGTGGGCCATCATAGGAGTCTGCAAGAAAGAAGACCATGTTAGTTAGTTACAGTAGGGCACTAGAGGTTAGTTTTGAATTCCTAAATGAGTTTCAGGGTTATCAAAAAAATAATTATATGTCTCTCATGGGATATAGTTCCATTTGGTTTGAGGTGGAATGGTGTATGTGAGTTCGGTTACATAGAAATAAATGTGTTATGACTTATTTTGTTGTAATGTTATGAAAATTGTTTTATTATATATACTGTTTAGTTATAAATTGTTTGATATCAATATCTATTGGTTATTATTTTTGATTTATATATATTTTTTGGTTATATAAATCATAATGGATTGGTAATGTTTTTTATTAAAAAATTTATCTACTTTGTTTTTTACATGGATGGGGTGAAAGGGAAGTATTTGGGATATCCAAGTATGTTATCATAATCTTGAAATAAGTTTCTTCCAAGTGGACATACAGATCACATTTTTTCTTAAAAAATGCAGTATAGAGTTTATTTTTTTAATGGATATGGAAGAGTAGTAGGTGTTGGCTAGTAGAGATGAGTGGTGGTGTTTATCAACAGTCACTCAGAGATTTGTACATGGTTTTATTTTATCAGAGATTTTATTTATTTTGTTTATATTTTTATAATATTGGTTTCATTAAATTCATGGTATTCTACAACATTTGGGTTTATATGGATTCAATTTTCTAAGTCTATAAGGTGTATATATTCCCACATTGTCACTTATGATAATTTTTATTCTATTTTTGATCTTATATTTATCCAATTTCAATGCCAAGGGAAAAGTAACATTATAGTTCTACTCAATGTTTGGTTAGTTTGTATATAAATTTTCATAATATAAAACTTCTCATCAATTTTTTAATAAGAAACTCATCCTAGAAACATTGTTTTTAAAATTTTCAAATAATATGGTTAAAATTACAGAAATTGGAATATATTAAAAAGTCATTTTTTAGAAAAAATACAAATTTACCATAAAAACATTAAATGAATAAATAGACATCATTCCTAATAAAATATATATGGATAAAATACATTTTGGTAATATTTAACCAATATTATTATATAAATAAATATTTTTAAACATAAGGTTCACATAATAATGCAATTTATTTTATTAGAAAAACAATTGATTCATTCTTTTCAATTTGAGCTTAAAAATAAAGTTACAAATAAATATGATATTGCTTCAATAATTTTTTTTCAACAAATATTGACTAAAAATGTTAATCTATTTTAAATAGATCAAAAAAATATTAACCAGTGTGATGGAACTAATTAAAAATAATTCAGATTGAAAACACAATAGTTTTAGTTAAAATGGCATAAAATGTTCAAATTTACTTCATTTTTAGAAAAAAATCATTAAAGTCATCATTTAATATTTTTTGAAATATATGAAGTATTCAATTTTGAATATAAGCTCCAAGATTCAAGAAATTACCCATATTATATTTTAGACATGCATTTTATTCCAATATAGTTAATTAAGGCTTAAATGAGTATAAATATCTAGAGAAAAATTTTTATCATTAAATTTTTTCACGATAAATCATTGGTAAATTTTTTATATATTTCTGTGAATAATTATTTATGTTTCAATTATATTTGTGATGTGATTAGAATAATTGATAATAACTTATAGAAAAAAAATTAATACAAGAAAACATTCCAAGTAAAAATATTATATAGCAACTAAATAATCAATATTGATCATAAATATAGATACATGGAAATATTTATGAATTTATATCATATATATATAATTTTATATAAATATAGAGATAGAATTTAATTTTATAATTATATGGTGGAGGAATAATCCATTGGTCAACATTATTAAATGGAGAGATTATTTTTTAGGGGATAATAAAATGTAGAATTCCAAAGAATAAATTTTAAATGGGTTATGATATTTATGATAAAATTATGTAAGAGTATTTTTTATAGTATATTTTATCATTTATGAAATCAAACATTCTCATCTCATATGTATTACGCAATAAAAAACATTATCACACTCCTTTCCTCGAGAAATATTACTTGTCTTCCATATTGTTTTGTGAACCAAAGTTACACAAATAATAAATTAGGACAAGTAAAATGTGAATGATGAGTAAAATATGATGATCATTATAAAATTTATAATGGTGAATCAAACCATTTTTTATTGAAACCATACTTAATAAATTCAATGTAAAGTGTGTCCCAATAACATCACATCATGACGCAGTAGTTCGTTGTACACAAGAATGATGTTATCATATTGCTAAAAAACGGAAAGAATGAAGGTATGTGTGATATTACAATTCATGAATCAAAATAACATCATAAAATAATATATATCTTATTTAAACTATAAATTATTAATTATTCAAAAACTCTAATGGTGGTAATGGAAGAACAAACAACATCGGTTCATGAGGCAGTAGTCTAGTGTACACAAGATCGATGATTTTGTATCACGTCCAATAGAAGTGTGTGATGTTTTAGGATGTAAACTTAAAAAAGTAATATATAAATATATTGAAGATATAATGTTTATTATATAAACCTGGTATGATAATAATTTAATGGGTTTAATGAAAAAATAAAACAACAATGGTCATTGATGCACCTAACATTTTCTTCGGGTATATCCTTTTGGTTTCCAACAACGAACCTCCTCAGATGAATTTATGAGAAAAAGGGTTGTAGGATTATGTTAGGGTATTATGGAGTATATTTGGATAATTATTGGATGATCCAAGATGTTTTTTATGTTTGAAGATAATAAAAGAGGATGTTTCTTTTTATAAGAGACAGAAGGGGCACTCTTGGAAATTTGAAAAATATTAATTTAATGTAAATTAATTTTGATTTATAAATGGACCAAAAGTAATTTATTTCATAAAAAAATATTATTAATGGTATAAATATAATCATAAAATAAAATTTAGTTATTTATTCACTAAATGTACAGCCTTCTCTTTTGGTTTCACCCCCAATATTACCTTTTTAACACTTACCGTGACAAAATGTAATGTTACTCTTTCTGGGTTGATATAATTAATATGAAATAAGAATTTACTAATAAATATATAATGTGTTAAATTATATATATTAAATAGATTATTTGGAAGAATTTTATATTTTTATGAAATTTATATCAATTAAGAAATTATTCTTCATTTTAATTTATCGTTAATGTCAATTTTGACTATATTTAATACATTGAATTTTACAAAATTGAACACATATATATAACTTCAAAAAAATATACAACACCTAACATACCTATAAAATTATTCTATAAAAACAATTTAATAGATTAATTAATTAAATAATTTTTATTTTAATACGTTTAATATCATATATTTGATTGTTTCATTAATAAAATAATTACTGCATCACAGTTGTTAATAAATTTATGGTAATTAATTTTCACTAAAGATAAAAAATAAATTACCATGTTTAATATAAATATTTTATATTATAAAATAATATTTATTGTTTATTATATATTCTTGATGACCACATTTTAAAAATGTTATAATTATTAAAAACATTGGTGTGACAAGTTTTACTTTTCTTAAAATAAAATACTATAATGTTATTAAAGTACTACAAGTAGATAAAAAAGTTCATAAATATAGAAGAAGGTTTATTTTTATGGAAGGAAACTAATTAAATAAAATTTGGTCATGTTTTAGTATAATTTTAGAATATTTATAATATTATATATACCTTTAATTACCTGATTTACCCATAATCATGACAATAAGATTACTATGATTACAATTCATATCATACAAAAATAAAAGAGACATATTTAATTTATTTGAAACCTTTTATTAATATTATATACTACTATTTTAAATATTCAAGACTCATAAGTGGATAAAATTAACTTAAAATGAACCCTACATATGGGGCGAAAAAGTTGGTTTTTAAAGATAAAATATTCAAAATTTTGAAATGTTATTATATCAAAATTTAATATTAATAAGATTAAATTGACATTAATTGGTTTAATATTTATATAAATGGTCTAATTTTACGTTAAAATCAATTTAGAATATAATTTAATAGTATAAATTATTTATACTAAAAGTCAGTTTTCAATTAAAGTGATGTTTTTTTACTATTCATCCAAAAATACAACATACGAGAAAAATTTAAAAAACATTAATCCAATTAAATTTTGATATTAGTATTTAAAAAATTTATTTTATTTTTGTAAATAAAATTAAGATAATTTCCAAAATTTAGTTTTAAATGAAGTGTGTAATCAAAAGGCAGAAAAATAGCTTTTTATGCATAAAATTGTATTTATTTTTATGTCATGTCTCGATAACACATATGGTGAATTATAATAATTAGATTGAATATATTATATATATTTATATTTCATCAATATAATAAAAAATTATTTATTTTTTTATTTTATTGTTATAAAACACACTTTTGGGCATTTAAATAGTTTTTTTAGAAAAATATTTCCCTTTTATTTTCAAAAGGGGTTTGTTTTTTTTGTAATTAACTGATCAGAAAATAATTCAATATATAAAAAATTTAAACAATATTTTCATAATTTATTGAATCAAGTTCATAACCACCATTCAAAAAACTAGTTTATAATTGTCTTGACTAAATAATTAAAGTAAAAAATGTTGTTTTGTAGAAGCTCAGTGTTGTAAGTAATGATAGATAATATGGTATTGTGTATATCCCAAATATGGGATTGGGCCCTTTGTACCGACCCTTTCTTCTTTTGATAAAAAAATTTGGAGGTCTTTCTAAAGTCTTGATTGAAGCGGGTGTGAATGCTGGCACTGTGTTAGAAAAATGTAATGATGGGGCCTCCATGGAAGGGAACAATGATGGGTTTTTTGACCATGTGGATGTTTTAATGGCCATAGAAGAGACCTCTAAGGCGGTCATGTGCCTTTATTGGATTGAGAGAAACAATCCAGAACAAGACCGGAGGAATACCATGGGATGGAAGGATAAAGTCTTAGTAAACAATCTAAGTAAATGGAGGGACATCTCTAGAGGTGAGAAAGAAAATGTGAGTGGTCGGGTCGGTCACTCCTTTATTGGTATTGTGAGGAATGGGAATAAAAGGAAGAATGATTCTAAATGGGCCGTGTCTGCTACACCATGAAGGAAAACAAGAAGTGAATAATCTTCCCTTATGATACCAATGAGTACCAGATCTTCCTTCAAGTGTGATTTCAAGGTAATTCTTTCTTTCAAAAAAAAGTCTGGTCAATCATCCTTTTCCAGTGTAGTCTTCATTAGACTAGCTGAGAAACTGGGAATAATGTAATGATATTTTGAGGCAGAATAAACCGACACTTGAATACGAATTTGATACTGGGGTGGACGAGTCCAGATTGGGATATTGATATGAGTATGGATACTATGTTATGTAGTGATGTGATAGTCTGTTTGGTTGTGGTTTTATTTGCATGTGATTGTTTTGTGATGTTGTTTGTTGGAATTTTGTTTGTTTTTAAGGGTTGTGTGGGTTCTCAATTTTCCTTAAAGTGTTTGGAAATAAAAAAATTAAATTTTCAGTCAGTCTGTATATATCCCAAAAAACATGGTAAAGCCTAAAAAAGAAGATATCAATGAAATAAAATTATTCAATTTTTTTCTTGAAAATATTGAGGTGTTACATGCCTTCTTTTGTGGTCTATATGGCCCTTCAAATGACTGAATTGACCAAATCCCCATTTAATTCTTTTTTGGAATTTGAATTATGAATGAAAACATTCATTTTAAATAGTATTTTTATAGACATGATTAAACAATTAAACCTCATTCTAATTGAATTAATTTTTAAAATTATCTCTTATTGTGTTTATGATTAATTTATGAACATTTCCTTGAAATTAATCAATTTTTAGTAAAAAAAACTTGTAATGGAAGTAATGTAAAACATGTAATGAATATATAACACAAAAAAAATTCTTTAAATCAATGGGATAAATAATATTTGGATACATCCATAACATATTTACAATAATTAATCATTAATATGAAAATGTGAAAAAACTATTCAACATAATTATCAATATTTGAAAACTAGCACACAATATTTCAATATTTTTCCCTGATTAATAAACTGAAAAAAAGACCTTCAGTCATTCATAGAAATACAGTGGATGGTAATATTAAACTATATCCATATTAAATCAAAATAATCCTTAATTTATATTCACATAAATGAAAAACTATTTCATATAAAAATTAGAAAAAAGAATAAAAAATATCCTATTCTTTTAGTAATATTTGAGAAATAAAAAAAACCTGAATAATTCAATTATGAGTTTATTAAGAAAACCATATAAACATTGATTGGAATATTGATAATAAATAATATCTTTTATGGAAGTAAATTTTTTTTAATGTGGTAAAGGATATAGAATAATTCATTCTAATATTCCTAAAAAGTGAAAAATGAATTGGACATAAAAAGATAAAAAGATTCTTTTCAAACATTTGTAAATAAAGTTACAGATGGTATAACAATAATTTTAAATAAAAACATAAAAAGTTATAATAACTTACAAAAAACAATTTTATGGATGTTGACATCGAGGAGAAAAATTCATGACCAAAATACGAGAAATAAGGTTGGTTTTTCAAAAATAAAACATTATTTTTGAAACATTGAATACCAAAGAGAGAAAAAATAGAATCAACAATTGAAAAACCAGAATTAAATAGAGGATAAAAATAAAAAAAATTGTTTTTAAGAGACATTTATCATGTAATTAATTTAATGAAAATATAGAAATAAACAATTCCAAATAATAATTAAATTTTGAAATAAACCCTTACTCTAGTGATAACTTTTTACCAGGATTACTATCCATTATGTCCAAAAATGAAATTAAAATAAAATTATAAATTATAATACGATTATATATAATATCTAATAAATTTTCCATTATTTAACTTTCATAAGTGGTAAAATAATAGTTTAAATACATGTTCACAAAAATTCAATGAAAACCTATTTTAATAAAATTCTCATTTTTGGAATCAAAGTTATTTTAAAACAAGATAAAGTATAAAGTTTATTCCCAGGGAAATATTTTTACTATGATAAATAAAAGAAGTAGTAATTTACATTAAAACTAAATTATTACTAAATGTAACATTGGGATTACATGAGACAAAGAGAATAACCAACAATAGTTTTTATTTGAAAAAACATTACTTTGATTTAAAAAATGTTAAACATGGATTTATAAAATAAAAATTATATTTTTAAAAGAATTATATCTATTTTTGAGGAAATATATTATATATAAAATAATTTTTCATAAATTTTTGATTTATTATTATATCATGAAATGTTTATAAATGTCTTAACGATAGATCATGAAAATAACTATCTTGAGGATGGATATTAATAGTTCAATAATCCAACATTATGAATTCCCACATTATTTCTATTCCATTTTATTATTATATTATTTATAATATCTATGGTCAATTATCAAACTCATGTAATTAATTATATGAAATTATTTATTCATATTATTTTCCAACAATTTTATGCTCACGTAATTGATTAACTATCATTTTTTAGTAAGTTAACTTCACATGATGATTAATATTAATTTATTTTTGATATATTAAACTATAAAAAACATGAAATAAACATTTGAGAACACCCAAATTGTGTTTCCTTACCCTAGATTATGAAGATAAATTCATAGAATGTGTTTTCAAGGATTCTAGGAAATTTAGATTGTTATATATTATTTTAATTTTCATTTCCCAATGAAAAATGGGTATCAGATAATTATATGGTTTACAAATTTTATAAAATTTTTGTTCTATTGGGGCTCAAATCTTAAACCCATGCCAATTTAATAAATTAAGGCATTGCCTTTGGGCTACTTTGATCTGAGTTGTTACAGTTGGTATGAAATAAATTTTAATAGAAACCTTGGGAAATGGATTTAGCAATAACATATTTTTAAAAATATAACCCTGTGATATATTTGAGGATATGTATAGAAGAACATTATTATGTTTTGGTATGGTTTATATAATGCAGGTCTTCCTCAAAATACATTCTTATCTAGATACTACAAGTGGTTATGTTTTTGGAATAGATGTACATAGGGGTAATAACTTTGAGAAGGGTGTTTCTAGCTTGGATCAAGCATATCCTGGTACATGAAAATGGGACTTACTACACCCTTGGTTTGAAACTCCCCATGGATATTCTTAGGATAATTAATATTTTCATTACAAACATTTATTAAGGATTTATAAGTAATGATATCCAATGGAAACCATGATTATGATCATATGATTAGTTATGGAATTTTTTTTTCAACTTATGAAAAGTATTTAACTATTTTTTGGATTAATCATTATGTTATATGATGTTATAATCTAATCTAGTGTGTGCTATTTTTAATAAATGGCATCTAGAAGTAATAAGTGCATAAAATACTAGTGGCCAATGTAGGGGTTTTCATACTTATACAATCGATATAAACAGTATTGTAACTAAGAACATTAGTGATATATTAAGATATATTAATCATGATATGATAAATAAACATTCCCAGATAGATTATATATTCCACGATGGGATTATCTGATATAATATTGATTTATGTGAAATAATACCCCATATTTTACTGGGATAACTAATCCAATTGTAGCTGAGCAATGAATTGAGTATTTGGAGAATATATTTATAGAATTAGTATGTGGTGGAAAAAAAGGGACACAGTATTATTGAATTTTCTAAATAGTGATGCTGATTAATAGTGATCTCTAATCCAATATACTAGGGGGTAGAGGATATATAACCCATGTAATGAAAAAACAATAAGGATATTTTATTTGAAAAATATTTGACTCATGAGCAACAAAATGAGATGAATATAAAGTTCCTTAGTTTAAATAAATAAGTGAGGGAATTTTTTGAGATGTATGAATATACATTTATAATATTATCATGGTATATGAAGGATTTCATACACAACATGGATTTCAATAATAAAAATTTATTAGAAGGGATTAGGAAATGTATCAAAAGGGAATTGGTGTCTTAAAAGTTATCTTCATACAATGAAATATTTTTATCTACTTTTAGGACATAGAAATAATTATTCATGTCTTATGGAATCATAAGTAAGTAATAGAATAAGTTGATGGTATAAGAAATAATAGACAAAGGGAATAAGGGATATAATGATTTTACCACATATGATAACTATGAAAGGAATCACCCCACTAAATTCTTGGAATTCTATAAATTCTATTATAAATAAAAATAAACGGTTCCCTATGAATCATAATACAAAGGTTTGGAAGAAATAAAATTCCATTTTTTTTCAACTATAGTGAAATGGGGGCTATAAAAATAAGTTCCCCAAGCATCAAGGGAATATACCTGCATCACCCAAAGTTTCTAGTATGCAACCCTTTCTTTATGATTTTTATGTATATAAAGTGTAAGGGTGATGCTTGGGAGAGGTAAAAGAAATTTTCATGTGCTTTTGGGGACTCTCTTTTGGTATAAGTGTGGTGCAATTTTTTTTGAAATAATGTATCACTTTACGGAAACTATACACAGTAAAACATGGGAAAATCATAAGCCACATGGGAGAAACAAGGATTGTTCAAACCACATGGATTCCTAGTAAAAACTATGTTAATTGGAAGTGGTATTTTTTATTTTTGAGGTAGTGACTTCAGTATAGATGGAACATATAATGTACAAGGTGACTGTGTGAGGTTTTTCATAAGGAAGAAGCAGGAGCATGAATAACAAATGATATATTTTACTATTCGACTAAATTGCGCAAGAGCCAAAAATTCCTACTTAGAAAGTAGATATCATTCAGTTTTCCTGTTAAACCACATTTTTCTCCTCTATGGCTATATCCTAGTATTTTGGTCTCTTATACATTGGATATCCTTTCTAAGGATAATTATAATTGATCCTGAGCATTTCCTTGGTGTGCTGAAGCTTGATTCTTGTGGTAATTCACCATTTTTCATCATTCTTCATGTACTTTCTTAGATCTACTTTACCCATCCTCTTGATTTCCTAGATCTATTACAATTTTGGGTAGATATAAGGTCTTTTATGTCAAATATGTTCAGTTTTTGGTTTTTTATTATAGGTGAAGAGACCATAGGTAGGTTTATGGAGATTCAACATGGTTTTGTAATGTTTTTCATGTAGTTTTTCATTTCCAAAAAAATTCATGAGGTATGTGGCTTCAATCTTGAATCCTCCCACTATAATTGACTGTCCACATTTCAAATTGATTTAATTGATTTAAATTTATTATGAAACCCTAGCGCAGGAATGATATACATATTCATTAGTGATGATTTATGGTTTTTGGTAAAATTTTACACTTTTGGTGAATTATTGTGAAAAGTGATTTCATATCATGATTCTAAAATGTTTACTTGAAAACATATATTTTATTAAGTTTTCAAATGTTTTTTATGAAAAGGGGTTAAAAACATGTTTTTATTGAAATATTTTTGGCATGTTTGCATTGGCATTGTTTTTAGGAAAACATGGTGTGTGTTCATATTAAGGTGTAGTTGAAATTTGACCTTTTTATTAGTACCAAAAGTGTAATGGAACATGATATATAATTACCATGTGATGAATTGGTAGATCTATGTGAGATAACACATGAGTATGGAACTGTCAAAATGAAGCATGCATGGTTAGTAGTCTGAATATTTGTAATAGATTGGTTATTCAAAATGAAACATGGGAAATGGTATTAAAACATGCTTTGTTTTTTTTTCATGAAAATAAATTTGGTTGGAAAAATGGTTAATATATCAATGGTTTATATTTGGTTATAAACCATTTTAGAAGTTCATTACATTTGGTTAAATTGTGTTTTAGAATTTTTTTTAAATTAAATATTTTATATAAATTTTTCTAACTCTTTTATTATAGTTTCATGATTAGGGAAGTCATTGGGGGAAAACTACTGAGTTTTAGTACCCACCCATACTTTGTAGATTTGGATCTTTGGAATATTTCATTTATCAAGTTTGGAAAATTTATATTATTACCCATATTTTACACTACATCATGATTTTTAGGATATGTGATGAAGTTGGAGAATGGATCTTATGTATCGTGGAGTCTTGTGTCTTTCTTGGAGACTTTCTAGTTTTTCTCCCACTATTTACTTTGGTGTTTTAGAATTCTGCCGTGACCCTTTATTTTAATATTGTTTTGAAAAATGTATTGTTGAGTTGTATTTCATTGCTATCATGCATCATATAGTGGATTGTTTGGTTGGATTTATATTTTAGTTTCTTTAGTATCAAAGGAAATATCATCTCCTATATATATTGAATCCATTTCTCATTAATTTCCAGTATTTAGCTCCTTGGGGATGTATCTTAAGGAAAGGTAACCCACTTTTACCATTTCAATCCAATGATAATGGGTGGGATGTTACAAGAGTTATTAGTCTTTGATCCAAAATTCATTTGAATAAAAAAGTATGATTTTTATAGTCAAAAATTTAGTTTGAGATAAATGGAATGAACTTTTTAGTTTCTATAGGAACAAGTATTAATACCTTCTGTTAGTTTTAGAGTTTAATTTTATACTATTCTATTCCTTGGGTTGCTATCATAGAATGTAGTAGGACTTTCAGGACTAGAAATGTAAAGCATAATAAGATGTAACTACCCTTATTATGCTGAACATCAAGATACCAGTGAGTAGGGTACGTAATTGTTTTGTGGAAGCTAATAGGATATTAAAATATCAATGTCATGGGTTTATCCAATGGGATGAACATGACATGCATTAGAGTTACATCCCACTAGTAGTGAAACCATGATTATAATTAATGACTTATGTTTTTTTTCCAATGTACTGTTTTTTAAAATAAAATTTCAAACTATTTTCAAATGAAATATTTTGAAAAAGACCATGATAAGGGTATCGTGAAAATGGATTGATTTTTAAAATGTATTTTAATGTTCTAAAAAATGGTTTAACACGGAAGAGTTTGATTTTTGATAACAATTTTGTGGCACTTGATGTGATATAATATGAAAAGTTAAGAATTAATTTTCTAGAGATTAAAACATATCTAATTTTTTGTTCATATATAAATAAAACATTGTAGGCATCATAGAAACCAACTGAAAGAAGATACATAGACTCTGGATGGGCCTAAGCCACAGGTGAACTAATATCTTGTTCCGTGTATCATCCAAGCGTTCCTAGCTATTGACACAAGTAATTAAAGGGATGATCCAGGGAAACTGGATCACTTATTCTAGTTCTTGAAGAAGAATCCACCCATATTCCAAGGCGATTCGAAATAAGAAAAAAATAGGTGTGGTGGAACATGATGAATTTTATCTTCAATTTCATTAGTACACCAGGGGAACAAAATGTCAAACTGGCAATGTATGTGCTCAGGGATCTCGAATGACAGTGGAATGATCTAGTAGTGTAGGATAAAGTTGATCAGGGTCTTAGCTGGGTCAATTTTTATGAAATTTTAAACTAAAAATTATATCCTCACACGTTCAAGATTAAACTAATTATATACTTTTTCAGATTGAATTAGGTAAATCTCTTTTTCACGTAGTATGGAACTAAATTCCTGAATTTCGTATAATTTTAACCTGAGGTTATATATAGGGAATCCGTGAAGGCATTCATCTTTGAGTCAAAGGTAGGTAATTATATTTTATCTATGATATCTATGCTATATATTACAAACTATATAGAAATAGTGAATAGGGTGATGGTGGATGGATTAGAAATCACATGATCTATGGTAGGAGGGAACATGTTGGAACCTAAGGGAAATAGTGAGAACCCAAATTTTGGGAGAAAAAGGAAGAGGGAAAACTACATCCAAGGAGGGAGTATGAATTATAATTAAATGGAAGGATCAATAAATCTTCATCTATGACCCACAGAAATGTAGGATGTTTCCAATGTGGCTCTATCAACCACATGAAGTGGGGTTGTACAACCCCAACAAGAGCATTCCATAATTACAACAAGACGAGATATCTATTATCATTGTGCTATAAGGTCAGGTGGTCTACACAATTCTCAGGATTCATAAGTGTTATATACTTCGATGGGGTGAGGGAATCATAATAAATATTGGAAACCTAACAGAGCTAGACATGGTGATTCTAGGAATACAATGACTCCTCAGTAAAGGAAATATTATAAGTGAAAAAGGGGAAATGTGTAGTGAAAGATCAATTATATGGATCTAAGTAAGTGATTATGGATGATAAGGGTAGACTATATATGGTAAGAGGAACTATTATTTTGAGTTTTACCCTTATAAAAGTACTATTTTATACTGATGAGTCACAATCCTTTGTTACATATCATGTTGTTGATTTTATGTGATTACAAACATGAGATTATGACTTCTATGATAAAACATCATACTCATCTTAGGGAAACATAATGTCGTGGATTCTTATGTAGAGCATGTAATAAATTTTTTGATAGAGTTGAGATGAACTGGGATTTCTATATGTTGGAAATTTATTTTTTTGTTGTAATCCTAGGTATGGATTGTTAGAGAATTCTCAAGTATTGCATTAAATGTTATAGTAGAATAGTCAGTTTCATGATTGAGTATTGCATTGCGAATCTATTTAATGGAGGCATGGTCATAAGGATAGGTGAAAAGGGATTATTGTAACTAGGAGTTGGAAAAATCTCCTACCAGTTGTAATCATTGCCTTTGGAATCATTAGAATATATTGAGAATAAAATTTTTCTAGCAGATGTGGATTAATTTCTAGGTAGTCTCCTGAAAATTTCTCTAGGTTACAATATATAAGGGAATAGGAATTTACGATTCATATCCTTCTAGGGATTAATCCATTCCCACATCTATCTTATCAAATAACCTAATATAATTAAGGGATTTTGAATATTAATTAGAAGAGGTAGAAAGAAAATGTTTCATTTGGACGAGCACATATTTGTGGGATGAACCAAGCTTATTCATGAAGAATGAATATGGAGCCATAACGTTGTGTGTAGATTATTATAAACATAACGAAGTTACAATAAATAATTAATATCCAAATACCAACATTGATGACTAGTTTGATTAGTTGATGGGATCACAATGGTTCACTAGAATTGACTTGCATTAGGATATCTACAATTGAGAGTTTAGAAGGAAGATATTATGAATACAACATTCAGAAGTAGATATGGACATTACGAATATATGGTAATTCCTATTGGTCATATGACTACACCATCGTCTTTATGGAATTGGAGAATATGATATTTCCGAAATATTTGGATTCTTTTGTAGTTGTATTTTTGGACAAAATATTAGTGTATTTATGGAAAATGGTTGAGAATGATCAACACTTATCGATAGTGTTGGAAATCTTGAGAGACAATCATTTGTATTCGAAATTATCAAAGTGTGATTTTTTGATACAAGAGGTACATTTTCTAGGCCATGTATTTTCAAAAAGAAGCATTTTAATGGATCTATATAAGATAGAAGCTATTATATCCTTGAAAATACCAATGAAAATATTTTTTATATAGAGTTTACTTGGTCTAGTTATTTATTAATGATGATTTTTTCAAGACTTATAATGGCTAGATTTGCCTTTAAAATAATTGTAATAAAATAATGTTCCATTTCAATGGACTAATGAATGATGGAAATTTTTTCATGAGTTAAAAATTTTCCTTATATCTTGACCGATATAGATTTATTCCGGAAATGGGACATGGGTGTGTGGTGTATTGTAATGATTTGAGATCTAGGTTGGGGGTGTTGTCATGTAAGGAGACCATGTTGTTTCTTATGGATCATGGTAGTTAGGAGTTCATGAGAAGAAATACACAACAAAAAATTTAGATTTACCTATAGTTTTTCATGATTTGAAGACATGACATCATTATCTCTTTGTTGAGAAATTTACCATGTTCATGAATCACTGGATCATGAAACATATTTTCTCACAAATGCGATTTAATTTGGAGACACAAACGATGGATAAATTATCATCAAATGTTCAACATTGACTTGATGTATACACTAGGAAAATGAAATTCGGTGGTAGATGTATTAAGCAGGAAGTCCTATGCCCATTTGGTAAAAGAAACTTTATATGAGTGGCATCTAATGTTAGTCTTAGAAAACATGCAACTATAATGTGTAGATCGAGAGGATACTTTGATTTTATTTTCAATTTAAATGGTTCCTGATTTGAAAAAAAATCATTAGAGAAGAATAGAAATCAAATTCTGAATGTGTGCCTATGAGGGAAAAAATTGAATGATGAGGAGACCATTGGGGGTTGGATACTATATGTGAGTTTAGTTTTGAGATTTTGAAATCAAATTCTTGTACCTATAGATTGTCAAGAAAAAACTTATTCTTACTTAACGTCATTCAATATGTGATGTTCATCCTGGAATACAGAAAATGTAATTGGTAGTGAAGGCGTAGTTTTGGAGGAGTGGAATGGAAATGAAAGTTGAAGAGTTCATATTGAGTTTCTTAACATGTCATCATGTTATTTTATAATAGTAACAACTAGTAGGTATGTTTCAGTCTATACCTATTCCAGAGTGGAAATGGGTGCAGATTACCATGTATTTTATTATAGGTCTCCTAAGAATGATTCGAATACATGATTCCATATGGGTTATATTTTATCATCTAACAATTTATGCCCACTTCATACCTATTTTTGAAAATCATATGGTGGAGGATCTGTACAAAATCTATATCCATGAAGTTGTAAAGTGACATGGAATAATAGTTTCAATCATATCAAATAGAGACTTTAGGTTTATTTATAATTTCTATAAAACCTTATAGAAATACTGTAGGACTCAGATGGATTTGAGTATGGTGTATCATCATCAGAAAGATGGAAAATATGAAAGGATAAAAAAATGTTGGAAGACATGTTTCGTACTTGTGTATTGTATTTTGGTGGTTCATGGGAAGAGAACATACCATTATTGGAGTTATCGTATTACAACAGCTATGAGGACTCAATACATATGGATTCATTTAATGAATTTAATGGTATCCCTTTTCATTCTATAAATTATTGGTTATATATATAGAATGTGCTATAGGACAATTTCATTAAGGATTTGATGGAAGATGCTAAATTGTACAAAAAAAAGATATTCAGGATAAATATATTTCTTTGGAAAACACTTCTTTGAGGAACATATTACCTATAATTTTTTCCTGATGTTGTGATAATTATGTTTGAATAAATAGATTATTGATATGGATAATGTAAATCAGAAAATACTAACTAAATTGGAACTGATTATAATGTTTTGGAACATAATATTTTTAATGTTTATAAGGCTAAACTTTTATGAAATTGATTAAATTGATATTTAGATAATTTTTATAGATTAATTTATTAATTTAAAATATATAGAAACCTATTCTATGAGATGAAGTAAAAACAATTAATGGGACAAACAAATGATAATATTTTTCATATGAAATAGAAACGTATCAAGTAAGTATATCTCCTTATATTCACTGATAGTGAATGAATTCTTTAACTCTAGGAAAGGTTCTTTTAAAAAATGATTTCTCATCATAATTATATTTGATTATATCAATGAAATTTATGATAACTATGGTTTATAGATTTTTGGTTGTTAAATTTCACCTAAAAATTTTCTATATCACTCTCTCTCAATATTCATTTATAAGTGTTCTATTCAAATTACATATTTTCATTTACAACATAAGTTCCCTTATCTTGAAACCTAGATATCTAATTATTATTGATGACTTTTATAATTCCCTTTCTCTATTAATAAGAATATATTTTATTTAATTTGTTATGATGCAATTTTTTTTAATTATAATTTTTCCAAATTTGAAACAATTGATTATAGAGATCATGTTCAAATTTCAAAGAAACAATTTATTTGAGGTTGCGAGAATATAACAGATAAAAAATTAATATATATAGATTGTATTTGATATAATGTATAAAAATCACCAAAAATAGAAAGGAATTTAACATAATGATACATTAAAATATATTGTCTATTTTTAAAAAATATTATCAGTTATATATCTTCAAATTCATACAATATTGCGTTAGCATGTATTACACGCAAGACAGAGCATTACTAAATACTATTTCTAATATTAATTAAAATTAAAATCACCTCTAAGACATTATATTGGAGGTTATAAATATGATTAAAGAACAAAAAAAATTTTTTTACAAAAATATAAAATAAATTTATTTGTTACCCATTAATTATAAATAAAAAAATATATTAAATATAACTAAAATTCAGTTATAAAAAACTATTTTAAACAATGAAAGGAATTTTTTCATAATAAATAAAATATATTATTAAAATTGGATGATATTAATAAAATTTTAATATTATACATGCAATAAAATGATTCTAAATTTATCCAATAGATTATATAGGTTTAATATCTGAGAAAAAATTCCAATTCTATGTATAATTTTTTTTATTTTTTACTTCTTACTGAAGTTTTTCCACTATTTTAATGGCATGTTTATTTTAAAAATAAATTTTGAAAATTTTATAAATTTTATTTGAAAAAATAAACATCATTTTTGTAATATATATGTAAATATTTACATTGGGTTATATTTTGGAATATTTATGACTTGTTTCATTTTGAGATGAATTTAGAAAAATAGTAAAATTTAATTGAAACTTTCTTTCCACTCTAAATAATTTATAAGGATGGATTGTATTTTAAATTATTTTTGAAGTAAAATTATTTTAATTATAAGTATATAAATTTAATTTATGTTATTAGAATCATTTTAACATTTAATTTAGATATAAGCATATAGTATATATTTGAACATTTTCACATTAAAAACCCTCTTTATCGGTCATTCTTCGGAATTATTTTTAAATTAAATTCTCCACTTCTTTAATTTTAATATTATAAAATGAGTTATAGATATGCATTAAATATAATTTATAATTTATAATAAGGTTAATTTTAATTTTAAATAAAATTATTAGTTAATTTAGTTCAAATTAATTATAGCTATTAAGAGAAAAACATGTTTACCATGTGAAAAACTATAAACATAAGGAGACAAATGACCAAAAAACAATTACAAAACCCATTGTATGGAAAAATTCAGAAATCTTACCTCATATAATATAGTTTTTTTTCATTCCTAGATCAAATTTACAATGATAAAATGTGTGTGTAATTCCATTTTTTAAAAATTTACAAGATTTCCACTCAACCCACTTATAAAAGGCATACCCCTATCACCAACTTCATCAAAACTACCATGTTACTATTATATACAAAATGAAACCATAATAACATCCCAAATTCACTACTCTAAACCTATCAACATTTATTCGAGAATTAATTTATCCAAGGAAGGCATTTTTTTAAAATAAAATCGATATACCCAAAGAAGAAGTAATGGTCTTCCACAGATGTTTTCTGTTTTATTTCTTCCTAAAATCCCTTAAATAATTATTATATCATTATTATATAACAAAATAAGTATACTAAATAAATGTATATAATATTATGTTAATGGTATGACTTACACTCACATATAATTCCATCAAATGAGTTATTAAATCATCGTTAGTTTGTATAGGGGCTAAAACCTCGTGAACTGATGTCGATCATTTTTCCATGTCCACCTATAATGGTTAAAATTATTTATGTACACAATTTTATTACATAAAATTTATTATCTATTTTTTCTCCTTTAAAATTTTTATAACACATTCATTCATGATTTGTATTTTCTGGGAATATGATATTGTTGCTCATGTGTATGACAGACTACCGCCTCGTGAAGTGATATCCTCATTAAAGCTTTAGATGGAATGTATTAAGAATGAGTGTAATAAAAAATGTGACAAAATAGACACAATTTTGAAAATTTAAGGATAATATACATATATATAATTTACATTTTTAATATGAAAATTTAACGGAAACAAAATTCAATCCTACATATATCCTACTGTCTCCATGAATGATATATTTCATTTACTATCACCAAATATTATGGAATAATTTAAATGAAAATATAATGAATATATATGATATTTAAATTTTGGTTAATATTATGGATATGGTTAAATATTTTTCTATATATGAGGAACAAAAAACAAAAAGTCAAAATATACTTGAAAAACATGGTAATTGACACCCGAAATAATGAAAATAATAAAATATTATTGGAAATAGGGTCATAAGATTTGATAAAATGATCATATATGATATTATAAATTTTAATATGGTTTTTTATAAGTTAATATCATCATCACCAAATATTATGGAATAATGTAAATGAAAATATAATGAATATATATGATATTTAAATTATGGGTAATATTATGGATATGGTTAAATATTTTTCTATGTATGAGGAACAAAAAACAACAAGTCAAAATATACTCAAAAAACAAGGTAATTGAGACCCGAAATAATGAAAATAATAAAATGTTTTTGGAAATAGGGTCATAAGATGTTATAAAAGGATCATATATGATATCATAAAATATAATATGGTTTTTTATAAGTTAATAACATTATTAAAACCATTATATAGTAGGTTTAAGATCATCTAACCAAAATGAAGTGTAAGGTAAGAGTTTTCATCCCGATTTACATTTCTTTGAGAATAATTTTTTATTATGCATCAATTCAATTTTATATGGTGTATATAATACCCATTGGATTGTATAATCATGATTAAATAATTATTAATTTTATTTTATGTTTTAATTTGAATTATTTCATCCAAATGTATTTGACTATAAAATTACAAAGTGCTAAAAGTTATTGACCAATATCACTTTATTTCATGATTACCAACATTACCTCGAAACAATCAATTTATTATAATATTTTATATTATAGATTACATTTATATTATATTTAAATATTATTTAATGATGGATATTATTATTTCTTAAAATTTATACCATTTTTACATATAGTTTTTTCTTTGAATGTTATATAATTTATTATTGAAATATTATTAAATATATTCCTTTAATAAATATGGATATTTGATAAGGAACGTTTTTTATGAATTAAATGGATTATTAATTATATAAATATTTCTTTTGATATGAAATAAGAGGTTAGATAATTGTTATTTAAATCCCTTAAATGCACTGGTAGTCTCAAGAGATGAATCAGATGGCCAAATTAGACGATATTCTATCCACAGAATTAAACATTCTTGATGTTAGATCATGGTGAAAACATTCATGAGGATAGATCTGGATAGTTCATATTTTAGACTTTATGAATTAAAAAATTATTGTTATTCCATGTGATTATTTGATTATTTGGAATACCGATGGTCAAGTTTCAAAAAAATGTGATTATTTATGTTTATTTATTTGATCATATTTTATTCTTTCCATATGATGCTAAAGTTATTAATTCAATGAATTTTTTTAGTTACATACCTTGATATGCTGATTATTTTATATTGAATTATGATATCTTTAACTGTACATAACCCTTAATGATCATTTGAGTTCAATATTATATTGCTTCCCTTCTACAACATATGAAGATGAATTCATCAAATGTGTTTTCAAAGATGATGATAATTTTACTTTATTATGTATTATGTTTAAATTTATTTTACAATTATAAAATGGGTATCATGTATGTATCTGGTTTCCAAAACTACTAGTGTTTTTAGTCATTTGATACTTGAATCTTATATCTATTCCAATGTAATAATGTAAGGCATTGGAACTATGATACTAGGGTCTGGGTCACTAACCCTCCAATGGAAATTTTATGAGAGTAAATTAATATAGCCTCACATATATATTTTTATGATTATTCATAATTCACTCCATGGTTTTATTTAAGACCTAAAAAAAGGTGTAATAATATTTTAATCATTATAATAATTAATGAAATATTTATTTTACTTCATAAATGAGTTATTGGTCTTATGGAGGAACATATTCAGTTGGATTCCTTCTTACATGATAGCTGGTTTCTGTTGTATTTTTGTTTCACACACACTGATACATACGAGTGTCAAACTATACAATATAAAAAATATCAAGAACCATTCATGTACTAAATGAATAATTTTTTCGATGTTTTTTAGAGAATATAAATACATGAAAAAACACTACAACACTCAGTTTTCTTATAATTTTAGATGAAATTTTTTGAGTTCCTCTAATAGTCGAATATGAGGACTAACATTCTTTAGAAGTAATTCAGACCTAGTAGTACACATATTCTCATATTTTTTAATTTAACTATTTGTTTTATTATTTACTTTTGATTAGTGTGTTATTAAATTCTGTTTATTTATACACATTATATCAAATTCCTTAACTAGACTTTTCTAGTCATACTATCTAAAACATTCCCCATTTTTTTATGCACAACAAATGTGGAAGAGGTGCAACATTGCTGATATTATTTTTTCCCACAAATAAATTTTTAAGAGGTATTTTTCCTGTAAATCCAATGTGTTTTTGTTTATATACTCGATCCATGTTATATATCTTATTATTTTTATAACCATATTCTAAGTAGTGGGTTTTTCCCAAGTATAAAGGATTATATATCTCCTTAATATTGAACCACTTTTTTATTTTGATGTGTTTTTCAGTTATGTTTTTCATTATTTTAAAGATAAAATTTAATTTTTATTTACATCTTTAAATAAAAATTATAATTTTTTGTTAGTTTTAACATGTTCTTATACAATGGATTTGATTAAGTAAATTGGTTTATAATGTTAAATATATTTGAAATATAATTTTAACTAATCCCTAATCCCAATTATAGAAATCTTTTAAAAGATCAAACTTTTGTAATTATACTATTTTGATTGAATGGGGATTTTTAATTAACTTGGGGAATTTTTATAGTTTTATTAACAGAAATTTTTATTGGGAACTCAATTCATCCCCATATCGAGTTACTCACTTTGAAAAACATTTGGTATCAATTTTATTTTCAAATATAAATTCAATATGGATATACATATCTTTTAATGGTTTTAAATTTTTTTTATTTCGATATTTAGTTCTTTATGGATAAAATAAATAGGTTTCTTCTTCCAAGATGCCTCCTTATTTTAATAAAATAGGATTTTATAAGTGTAAAATTAAAATGAAAATGTATCTTTAGGGAATGGGCTTTGAAATCTATATTGTCATCATAGAAAAATATGAATCGCCCAAAACTATTAGAGCTACATGTTATGATCCAAAAAGTTAGGCTTATAATAATAATTGTAAATCCAAGAATACATTGTATTTTGATTTAAGTGAGATTAATTTAATAAAACCTCTTCCCATAATACTAATGTTGAAATATGGGGTACATTAGCTATTTATCTTGATGTAGAATATAATGTTAATGCAATTCGCTAAAATAATTAATCAAATAAAAAATTAAACATTTATAAAGAATATTGATAAACATATTATTGATTTGTATCATAGGTTTAATGATATCATAAACACAATACATTATAAGGGAAACCTGTTTCAGAAAATGATTAACTGATTCACCTATGGAGGTGTATACCAGATAGAAAGAGAAGAACATAAATGCCAATTCTAGATTTACGTGATGTAAGAAATTAACCAATTAAATAGATTATATGAAATATGATATGTAAGAATAATCAATAAAATTATATAGAAAGTATTTGGATGCATCAAGAGTAATCTTTTTTACCATAAAAAAAATCTTTAAAAAAAATTAAAATCCAATTTAATAGTTCATGTGATGAAGAGCCACCTTTTTAAATTCAAAAATAAATGTCCTAAATTTTAAAAAAAAAATTAAAAAGAAACTCTTTAGGAAAACCAGTTAAAAAGGAAAATATTACAATAATGGAAACTGGATAAAGGAATGGATGAAAGATGATATTCTAAATGATATAGTATGCTATGATTGTAAAAGGAATGTTCATGTCAGAGGTGAATACCCAGATAAAAAATTCTATAATAAGTATGATGAAAAGTAAAAGAGACATAATAAATCCATGAAATGAACCTAGATTTATTTTTAATGAATAATGGGTGATTTAGGGTCACCTATGAGGATAAGAAAGATAGAGATAACATGTATTTGATAACTAACACATCTAAGGTACCTAATTATTTCCTTGCATCTCTTGTTCATATTTATAATCATTGTAAATATGAAAACAATGATTATAACATGTACATTGAGTAAAAATTATAATATTGTAATATGATGGAATATACTTTTAATGATATTAAATATAAATATAAAATTTTAAATAAGTAGCATTCTTTAACTAATCATTTTAATATTGATCTTCCTATTGAGAAATATAAAAATCACTTGTTTCTTAAAAAATGAGTTAAAGTTATCAAATTAGATATTATACAATTATATATAAATATTTACCAATGGATGAAATTTTCTTTCTTATATTTCTATAAATAATACTTCTCCAAAGTATAATACTAGTATATACTATCATTTTAGATAAAAAAAACCATTAAAAATTATTCCAAGTTCTATTTCTACATAATCTATCATTAGTTTTTATTCTTCGGTTTATAAAAAAATTATTTAAATATAAATATCTAAAATATGATTATAGTAATCCTATTAATAAAATATTGGTTCCTAAATCATTGTATAATAATATTTCAGGACCAACGAAAATTTGGGTACCAAAGTCATTTTAGTGTAAATATTTTTTTGGAAACCTACTTAAAAATATCCATTAAGAACATATGGTACCTAGAAATTGGTTGTCTGAAATACATGAATAAATATTATTTAAATTTTAATAACCTAATCTAGTTGGATGGTGGTCATGTCACTTTTTTTGAAAATGTTTATAGATAAATAATTGGCATAGGTTAAATCAGTAAGCCTAAACCTGTTTAAATTTATAGGGTTTTATTTGTCGATGTATTAATGTATAATATTTTTAGAATCTCCCAAATATATGATGATGGTTTTCATGTGATTTTTTGAAATAATGGATCTAGTGTTTTTGATTCAAAAAATGATTTACTATTTTCTACTATATGAAAATATAATATTTATTTTATTAAATTAGAATCATTATATTCTCATAATATTTCATTTCTATGTTTATTTCAGAATGAATGGTGGACTTGTCATAGGAAACTAGGCTATTAAAATATTAAATAACATATAAAAATAGCAATGAAAGGGTTAGTCAAAGAGATACCAAAAATAGTGTTATCAATATATAAAGTCTATAACTCTATTTAAAAGGGAAACAATATAAAATCTTATTCAAATAAAATAAGTATGTTTTAACTTCTAAAACCCTATATTTTTTTCAGATGGACTTGTTTTGAACTTCTAGTGATTCAAGATTTAATTGGAAGTATTATATTTATGTAATAATATATGACTTTTCATTGTATACTTGGGTATTTTTTATTACACTGAAAAGTGAAGCTTATTATTATTTTAGAAAGTACGATAAATCTATATAAAACCACATTAGACTTTGAATTAAGAACATAAGAAATGTTTATGCCTATGAGTACAAAAAGAAAAGTATTTAATCATTTTTATAAAAAATTGGTTATAATCATAAATTTTATACTCCTAGGTCCCAAAAACAAGAAGGTGTTATAGAACAAAGAAATATGAACCTTTATAATATATCCCATACCTGGCCAAATGACTATTGCATATCTATTTACCTTATGGAAATATTGGTAAATGTAGAATTTTATAAAATGAATAAAATTTTAATTAGACATATGTTAAAGAAAACTCATTATGAAGTATGTAATTGTAGAAAAAAGGTAAAAACCTTAGAGTTTTTGGATACAAAGTCATTATTCATAATACTAAGATACTCTAGTAAGATTTTCATCTAAGAGATAAGAAGGAATTTTTCATGGTTATTAAACTTCTACATAATATAATAGGGTTTTTCATAAAATAAACATTATTTTAGAGGAATCTGTTCACATAAAATTAGATGAAACAAATCAAAATAACCCTATGGATAATTTATAAAACCTTGAGGATTACCTATCAAATATGAATCTTGTTCCAAAACCTATGGAATATTCTGAAAATAAAATTGAAAAATCCTCAACTTTAGAGGAAAAAAACCTAATCCTGAGAAGACAATGATATAACCAACCCTTCTCTTCCTAGATCTATTATGACTCATAGTTTCCATCCAATAGATGTTGTAGTTATAGAACGAGATAGAGTAATAGAAACTAGAGCTTCCATTAAAAACCATGTTGACCATCAAACAGTATGGTCACATCCTAAACCTAATAACATTACTGATTAAATTAATGTTGATTTCTGTGTGATAGAAATGTAAGAAAAAGTTAATTAATTTGAATGATATCGTGTTTGGGAATTTGTAGTTAGACCTAAAGAGAATATGACTATTGTCAATAGGTTAGTGTTTATATACATTTTTGATGAGTTTGAAAATATAGTTAGAAATAAAGATTGATTCATTGAATAAGGATATAGTCAAGAATTTGGTATTGACTATAAGAAAAACATTTCCCCAATGTCTATAATTGAAGACATCATAATATTTCTTTCCTATTCAGAAAATTTTATTTTAAAACTATATCAAAATGTTGTCATTTGTTAATTCTTAAATAGTTGGTGATTTTTTTGTTGAAAAAACACATTTATTTAAAAACACCAATTTTGTAAATAATTTTTTTAGATTAAAATGGGTTTATATGGTTTAAAACAATATCCCAGAGAATTGTATGATAAGATCATCACAATTTTCATTTCTAAAATATTTTTAAAATGTATATATGATCCTACAACTTTTATAAAACTAATTTAATAATACGTTTTAGTGGTTAAATTTTTTTTTATGATATTTTTTTTTGATATTATAGAAATATTTTCGGTATGAATTTTTTGAAAATGATGCAATGTGAGTTTGAAATGAGTTTACTAGGAGAACTAAAATTCATTCTACTTCTTAAAATTTATTAATATATCGATTGATTTATATTATATCAATGTAATCACAATAAATACCTTCTAAAACGATTTTGTTTTGATAGTTTTAAATGTATTGATACTCCCATTAGTACCACTTGTATGCTGGATCATGATGAAACTAGAAAGATAGTGGATCAGACAAATAATTGTGGTATGATTAGAAGTTTTCTATACATAACTTATAGTTTACTAGATATTATTCTCAGTGTATTTAGATGTGATCATACTCAAGAAAATCGTAAAGGATCTCATTTATTTAATGTAAAAATAATTCTCAAATATAAAAAATATACACTCGATTTTGGACTGTTCTGCCGTAGAGGAATTTTTATTACTCAGTGAGTTATTCATATGTGTATTGTGGTGTCTATAAGATAGATATAGAAATACAATATGGAACATATCATCTTTTGGTAATGTATGTAGTATCTTGTGGAAGTAAAATTATTTTCTTCACATTCTATCATTAAGGATAAATACATATATGCAGGAAGTTACTGTGCACTAATTTTGTTGATAAAACACACACTGATTTATTATGGATATCAACTTATAAATTTAACTATAAATTATGAAAAGAAAACTATGATATATAAATTTATAAGAATAATATGGCTTATTCAAATAAAATGAATATTAATGTACATAATCCCTTTTTGAGAGAGGCTATTTCAAAAAGGGTGATAGAACTCTTGAATACACAGGGACTAAAAATCATCTTACTAATATTTTCACAAATCCCATTAATTATGAGGGATTTAATTATATCAAACATGAATTAGGAATGATAAATTTTGGTTAGTCATTCAAAATTTAAAATCTAGAATTGGTGATCCACTGTTGGGTGATCCACCAATGTGTGATCTACCAGTCAAACCTAGGTTCTCTATGTTTTTATTGGTTCTATTTTCCATGATAATGTATTTTTCATTTGATTTACTAATTTATATTTCATTATATTATTAAATATACAATTCATAAAAGTGATAGTCCTATATAAATTCAATTTTGGGTCACTCTCACTCGCAAATACCCTTTAAAAAATTTTGTATTCTCTTTTGTCCCCTACATCATCCTTTATCACACTCTTCCTTCAGTATTCATTTTAGTGTAATCATGATATTTAAACACCATTTAGTGTCATATCATGATGTATTGTAGCATGTGATGACATATAATGGAGAATCTATTTATTTAATAATATAACTGAAGAAACATCGCTTTCAACATGTGTAGTTATTGTATAGAAAGTAACAGATTCAGGAAGGATTTTGTCAAGAAAATAATTGGTACTGAAGTTGAGATTGGACCAGAGATGGTTAGAATGGTTCTTGATGAATGATAAAACATTTTATCCAAGGATTATTCACTACTGTTACCAAATTATATGTAAATAATTTGGGTTAAAATTAATATCATTCGAAGTATGATTGATGGAAAATTGGTTATATTTTCTTCAAAAAAATTGGGTAAGTGAATTAATGTGCATTGTGATTGAGTTTCTAATGACTGTCATGCTACTATACAAGTGGTATTGAGTTGTTATAGTATGCTAATTCACAAACAGTGTTAATTAAATATTTTTAATTGTGAATAAATAAATCTATCATCAGAAATGTTGAGTGTATAATCTTGTTCAAGTTCATTTAGTATATTCTATGCTTTCAGAAAGGGGACTTTAGTATGATGAGTTACCATGATATTTTTATTCCTTATGAAAAGATCAGATATGATTGATATTTATTGATATATTATGGTTAAAATGATGGATAATTTCATTTCCCCATAATGATCAAACTATATCATTTATCCTAAGCTAATACCATCCATTAGAGATGCCAGGGGCTCGGTTGATGAAAATATAGAAGGAGAGGAAAGAAGTTCTGTTTCTTTGAAGTAAAATTATCTTTTAAAAATGATTTTGATCTTGAATCCATTCATTAATAAATTATATAAAGATAATGAAAACATGTATGAGGATTTTAGTCAAGAGGATCAGCTTACAAGAACAAAAAATTTAGATAAACATTTCGTGGATCTATATGATGTTTTGATTCATTCAAATGATGAATTAGAAGAAGTAAACGAAGATATATTTGAAGAAGAGGAAGTTGATATTTATATTTAAGTGGTAAGTGACCTAGATGTGTCCATGATACATTTTTTATACATTATAAATATATATAACTTCTATTTCACTCCCTCCTAGGTAGATTCTATTGACTGAAAGAGAATAAGATGATATTAATGTCTCAAAAGAAGAATAGAATCATTTTTCCTTTAATACCTTTAAATTATCATTGGAAGTGTATCATGAAGAGAATAGAGATAATGGTGATGATGTAAATGGTGGTGGACATCAAGAATCTAAAGGTCATGATGATGATGATGATGATAATGATGGTGGTGGTGGTGGTGGTGTTGAGAGAGAACAATCACTTTATCCTTCTCATATTTTTTTATTTTCAGTTAGGTTTTGTATAGACAAGTTTTAGTTTATCCAACTATGGACGATTCATCAATTAATGGTTATCCTATGCAATCTCTTTAGTGGGATAAATCAATAGGTTTTTCAATCCATAAGTTCATTCATTAGGATAAGCATGTTGTCTCTACTATGGATGGAGATACATCCAAGTGGGAGCGTTCTCCTCGTTCCAAGTTACATGGAATTTCATAACCTATGTAATATGAAGATAATAACCATGATGATGATCATAATAGCTCACTATATTATGGTGGAATTTCTACCTTGGTTGCCAAAAAGGACCCAATAGGACCTCTATTGGATAATATTGATGAAGTTAGTCATCATGAAGATTTCCCTTCTAATGATCCAACTACTAGATTAGAATATATTGAGGTTTTCATGTTTAGACTAAAGTGAGTTCCTTATCTGATTAATAATACTATTTTTTCCATTTAGATTTTGTTTTAAGGGATGATATAGAATCCTTCATAGAAAGATTACACTCTTACATTAGTGCAGTTCTTAGATCTCATGTTCCTACTATTAATCTTCTATATTAAGAGAATATGTGCAATATTTTTGAGAAAGTAATTTTCCATATTCATCAAAATATGATTTTTTCGATTCAATAGGCCATGATTAATTCTTGAATATTTGATGATGAAATGGGAGTTATGAAATCTATTAAATAGGAGATGAGAGTCACTATTGATGTTAGACTGACATTTATTTCTGAGTGGTTGGAGACATTAAATTTTTTTATTTCATCTACATCCACTTCTCCACCTCTTTTATCATCTATTTATGATGAGGTGATTAGTTACAATATTATAGAGGAGTTTTATTCCTTCATGGGTGATCCAACTGCATCTCATTAAGAAGAAACTTTCCAAACCAGAAAAAATGGTGAGCATATATAAAAAATGGTAAGGGGGTGTTTGAATAAATCCTGACCTGATAATGAATATATCATTAAGGCTATCAATTACTACCATTAAATAATCTATAACAAAAATGAGTAAAATTATATCATTATGTTTATAAGAGATAACTTGAGAATTCCTCCTATCATTAGGGCCATCATGGAATAAGTAGACCAACATAAAGTATTGGATCCTATGTAAAGGTTATTTATTTAAGAGAATAAATAATTCTATAGTGCTATAGAGAGGGATGGAAACATCATCATGGACATTTTGAACCAAATGAAACCATTTTTTTTAGTTTCTAGGATTACAATTTTAGAACCTGAAACGATTCCTATATCTTTTGTCACTACTCAACCTTCTTTATCACCTATTCCTCCCCATTATCATCTATTTAGTATGTCCCAAGCCGAAGAAATATGAAAAATCTATTAGGCAGTGATTTTATTGCTTTTTACCTCTATATCTGCATCCTCAAAATCTACCTCAAATCTTCATACCTCTAGAAAGCTCAACGTACCTATTGATCCTTCTTCATATATATGTGAGAGTAAATATGTATAGGATTATTCATTAATCGGTATTATGTTATTCTTTTTAATTTCTGTTTGGGATGTAATGTTTGACTAATTTATTTAATAAAGTTCCCCTTTTATTCATTCTAGTCTTTTATTGAGTTTTATGTTATTCTTTTTTGGTAATCACAAAATGTGGATAACTTGTCTGAATGCAATTTATCATTTAACTACATGTTTATCTATTTTAAAATATCTAATTTTAGAAATTTCAAATGATAAGAATATATCATAAAATAAAATTGATATAAACACATCTATGTTTTCTATACATGGTTTATAAAATTTCATGTTTTTTATTATAAAAAAGGAGGATATTTTTGGCACCTCTTATAACACCCTTGATATTTAAAATATGGACATCATACTTGGTAACATATATGAAATAAAAAACAAAGCATAGAAAAGAATATAACATCCCAATAACTTACAATATATATAATATTTTATCTAAATTAAATTTATTCCACATATTTTGATGCACATGATATTGGGTTAGCTTGCATTGCATGGAAAATGAGTTCATTGATAGCTTGCATTACTTGCATGATCGTGTTTTACTAAATACTAATAATATTAATATTTTAAATGATAACTATATCATAGAAATTAAAATTGTAGTTATAAATAAACTAAAAAAACGAAATTATATGTTTTAATTTATTTATTACCAAAATATTATAAATGAATATAAAAACCAACTGAATATGAAGAAAATATTTTGACAACAAGTAATTTTAATGCACCTAACGTGTTTTGTCTAAATAAATTTATATAATTACTATTATTGAATCATCATAATTAAATATATATATTTATATATATTATATTCATTAACATGTTTTTACATTAATCCATTATATTTTATAGTCATAAAAAAAGAATAAATCCATTTCTACACAAAAAATAAGTATATTTCAAATGGTAGTATTACCAGCATTTAATGCCGCACTTATTTTAAAATAATTCTATAAATATTAATAAAATTTATTAGTAAAAATAATCTTAACTTTTTAATGTGTAATGTAAAAATGTGAAATGGTGAATTTTTGGTATTTTTCTAAGAAGTTTCATTTTTGATGAATAGTGAAAAATACGGAATTTGAATTAAAAATTACTTTTCCCCAAAAACATTTATATTGATAAATAATATTTGAAATTTATTTAATATTAAAATTATTTCAATTATAAATCTATTAATATAATTTAGGTCAATATAAATGTTTTTAAACTGAATTTAGATATAAAAACTTAGTAATCATTTGAACATTTTCAACTTTAAACCCCTCTTTTCATCTAAAAGATTATTTTAAAAATTAATTATATCACATATGTGATTTTAATTAGGAAAAATGGATTCCAAATTCTGAATCAAAATAATTTATTTTTTTAATTAGGATATTAATTTCTTACCAAAGTGAATAGTGAAAAAAATTAAAATCAATTACAGCGATTAAGGTAAAACGAGTTTAAATTGTTGTTAAAACTAGAATATAAGGTGTGAAAATAACCCAAAACATTTAAAATGATGATTGGTTCCCCATATTTCATCGTTAACCCATAATTTCTATAATTTTTGGAATTATTAAAGTATTTTCAGGTAGAAACATGGGTTCACAATACATTATTTTAAAAAATACCTAGTGTGTCCTCTCCCCTACATTAATAAGGACACACTCTCTCTCTTTCTATCTTTACACTTTAAAAACTCTTAGGCTCAGTATATACCTACCCAAATCACTTCTCAACTTCCCTTTCCTCATCTAGAATTATTATCTTGGGAAAAATTTCAATATAGAAACTTATTTAATCTTTGTTTAATAAACCCTTTCATTTTTTATCATGTAGTTATTAATGATCTTTTTCATGTGATACTACCATTTTTAATGTTTTGGTTCACAAAATTATTGATTAAATGTTTTAATAATATCTAATTTTGTTTCACTATTCAACCAATAATATGTTTGTTTTCAAAACCATGTTTTATAAAAAAAATTAAATTTTTTTTATACTTTACAATTTTTTTTATTAAAAGAATTTTCACCCATTTTTATTCTTCAATTTTATTAAAAGAATATTTATTTATTTTTTTAAAACAATATACATTTGTATATTAATGAAAATCTGAAAAGTGACATTGATTTAATATGTATGAAATGAATAGAACGTTTTGATATCATAGCCCAATCAATGTTTTCATGATTTTACAATACGTTCAAAATTTTTTTTTCAAAGAACATCATTTTAAAAAAATTTCTAAATTTCTAGTTTTAAAAATTTATTTAAAAAGAAAAGTATTTTAATTTTTTTTCAAAAATTATATGGATATTTTCCTAGATAAAACTTTTACCGTTATTTTTATGGTATTTCAGTTCATTAATAACAACAACCACCTCTTATTACTATAATGGGTATATGTCGTACTGATACAACACATATTATTTCAATGAACTTTTTATGATCACATTGACTAAGAAAAGTATTGATATTCTCATTATTGATTAAATTTTATAGTAAATAAATTCCACTTAAAATTTTCACTTTTATATGGAAATTAATCATCACATTTCCCCTATTAATCCACATTATTAATTATGTTGTGATATTTTCTTAAATCATATACATTATTTTCATATGGTTTTATCTTTTAAGGTTATTTGATTAAATAGGTAAATCTTGACGAATCCATATTTTTTAATCAATATAAAAACATGATAAATAACAATGTTTAGGAATTAAATAGATTATTAGATATATGAGAAATTATTTGTCCTCGTCTGACACGAGTAGGGAAATGTTTAATATAATCCCCTTGGTGAATCAATAGTCTCATGAGATGAATTACTTTTCTAAATCGTATGGGTTTCTACCATATATGTTTTATACCATATTTTGAAAGGTATTTATGGTAAAGGTTCCATGTGACTGGGAAACATGACATTAAATATTTATACATTTCATGAATTCAGAATTCATTTATTATTATCCATGATATTTTCACTATGGAAAAATCTATGGATGAATTATATTTCTAGTTTATTCAATAAATAGAAGGTGGTTTTTTATTTACAATACCATATTGATTCTACCTTATCATATAATGGTAGAAAAGTTATTTAAATGGAATGTGTTTTTATTTATTTACCATTTGATATTATTTAAAAACTTCTTTCTCATTTTACTAATTATATGGAATATGTTCTATGTTATTTACATTGAAAAATGGGGGTTCAAAACCCATTTGGTGTAGATACTATAGTATTATTGTATCATACTATTATAGAAGTAGAACAATATCAATAACAAGCACTCTAGTGATGACAGGGCACTATAGCAGTTGTGGGTACTGTGTGGTACTGTAGTATGTGGTTACTATAGTAGTACTATTCAAAAAATGGACCTTTGGACAAATATTTGGGCCTACGGGCCATGTAATGTGATAAATTACCACTAGGCCTTCGTGATTTGTAATAGGTATCCCTATACCCAGTTAAATAGGTCTTTACTTTCCTTTAATAATAAAGGAGGCTTTGTCCCCAACCTAAAGAAATTATTACATCCACTTAATTTACCTCTTACTGAGCATTTCAGATCAACCTTATTTTGTTTCATTTTCCCAGGATTACATGAAGGGTACTAAGAAATATTTTAATGGATATGTTATACGGAATAATGTTATTCTTGAAAGATAAAATAAATTCAGTTTTAATTTTTGAATTCAATTTTAATGAAAGGATTAGGTATGCATCAAGTTTAGTAATAATAATATTTTTTTCCATTTTGGTGTGATTTCATTATATCAAATTCCAATGTAATCTTAGTTGGAACTAGATCCAAGCTGTTGTGGTCAGGGTCACTACAACTTATTTTAATGATCAAAAAAACATGATTTATATGTTTCTAAGAGATTATTATTTCATGATAGAATATTATTTTGTAATAAAAATTGTAATAAATTTTATAAGTATAGAAATGATACAATATTATATTAAATGTTATAACACTAGACGTCGACCACTATTAGTTCAAATATTCCACTACTCAGTATATTACACCCAATAAAGTGTTAAAATTAGTTCAAATGTACTACCCCTAGAGTTATGCTACCTCCAAAATAATGCAACTGTAGAATTTTCTCTACCACAATGTCTATGATATAACTAGTTGTGCTTCCAACAAACATGATTTATCTTTAGTTCAATTATTATGACTCCATTTTTTCAACCACTATATGTGCTAACACTGGATTGTGCCACCACTATGTAACGCTATTATAGGATAATGGTACAATTATAGATGATCCACCTACAACATGCTAACATTTCTATCTTGAGTCAAATTTTCTATTTAATTACACAAATGGCATGTTTTTGGGAGTTAATGCAGCAACCCTCATGAGGATTTTTTAATTATTATTCTCAAACTAATCCATAGATTCATTAAAGACTAAGATAGATATTTCATAATTTGATGCTCAATGTGAGGATTTAAGATATTTATATTAGTATTATTAAATGGATAATAGGTATTACAATGCTAGATATTTTGGAGGACTCTCTCATGTGTGATAATTAGTTGATTTTGGATTTTTTTCACATACATTGATACATGAGATTGTGAAAGTGTGGAATATATAGAAAATTATGAACCCTTCATACAATAAATAAAGATATCTGTGCAAAATGTTTTCAGAGAATATATAAAAATTTAACCTAAACCATACAAAACATTGTTTTCTTGAAATTCCAGATAAACATATTCGAGATCCTCACCTATTTAAATATGAGGACCTTCGAGCATCAGATGTTATTCATATAGATTATCACCACAACTTTCTTTATCTTCTTAATTTCTCTCTCGATCTTATGCTTTACATTTTAAAATTATGTTTCTGTTCACTATTTATTTTTTCCCACTGTCTCTTATGACATAACATGAGTGAGCTAGTCAAACACCCTCAAACATTGTAAATTTTGTATACCCATGGAAATTGTTGAAGTGGTCCTTTATGGCCTATATTTTTTTACTCTAATATATAATTGTTGAAGAGGCTTTGATCCTTGACATCTTCTATACTATTGTTTGTATTCCCAATATAGGTTGGGGATCTGATTATTATTATAATAATATGCTTAGAATCATGTGATTTCCAAGTATAACGGATTAATTCTTAGTTTTAGATTAATCCCCTTGTTTTATTTCACTACGTGTTTTAATTTTTTCATTATTTAGAATATAAAACTACAGTTTTTTTAATATTTTAAAAAATTATATTTTGAAAATCCGTCTTAAAATGTTTTTATATTAAGTATTTCATTATATAAATCTATTTAAAAAGAATTATTTACTTGAAATATTATTTGAACAATACTCTAATATTGCTTTGAAAAAAAAAATTAATGATGAAACACATATAATTCTATTGTTTTGATTAAATATTCAAATTTTAATTAACATGGAGAATTTTATTTTAAATTTTTTTTAATATAGATTTTAATTGGAAACTCACTTCACATCATCTTGAGATACTCACTCCAAAAAAATAGACAATAAATATTCTATTAACCACAATTTTTATCAATACCATTTAGATTATCTACCAATAATAGAATAAAATTCATTCCAAAATTCACTTAACATAAAATCATATGTTTATCCTAAGGGTCACATATATATCAATCAAATATTAAAAACCAAAATGGTTAACTTTTTCAAAAATAATGTTAATCACATAGTCACCAAATCAATTTTATATCCCCATGGTTACCTATATTTTCCATCATATGTTCTTAATTTCCTTCAAAAAATAACCATAAAGGTTATCTATACCATTATCATCATTTTAAAAAATATCATTTATAACATTAGAATATAATATTTTTTGTCTTGAATTGGGTATCTATGCTTTTAAATATATGTTCCTCCTTAAATTAAATATCATTCAATCCAAACTCTAAACACTATATATATTGAAACTTAAATCATTAAACCTAATTCATAAACAATTATAAATTCATTTTCATTTTATTCATTAACAATTATTACCTAAAATTAAATATATGAATTATTTCCTATGATTCATCAAAATTAATATAATTCTTTTTCCAAAATAAAACCTCAGAAAAACTATTAAAATAATTCATATTTTTTATGTTATTCAAAATTTCACCATAATTATTGTAATAGCATATTTCCTTGATAAATGATTATTAATAAGATATTTATAATCCACTTCCGGAATTTTTCTCCTAGGAAATCAATTTTCATATTTCCCATCCTCCCCACATTTAAAACATTCAATTGACACCATAAAAGGGACATTATTTCCCTACATTTTGATATCGAAACTATTTATTTATATTTAATAGATTATTTCAATATTCCCTCCTTTGACACATATGAAATATCTTCTTATTCCTTAAAGACATTTCCCTAAGTGTTTCTTCTTATATTCATTACACATATGGTGTTGAATTTTCTTCCATTCATGATATTTATCACATAAACTTCAATGAAAAAATATTTAAATCTTATTTTTTATTTTGGGAAAATCACATTGGTTCATGCTTTTAATCAGTTCTCATGATATATTTTTATGAATAACCAAAATATTTTTACTCTATATTTATCTAGTTCTATTTCTTATTCATACAATAACTACATTTTTATTCACACCCATTGAAAACATCAATCCCGGTTGTTCCTCCCATTTATTAAAACAATTATTATTTATCCTAGTATATCAAATAATTTCATAATAAACTATTTTATACAGAGGATAAATATTAATATATCATTAACTATTTCATCTTCCATTGAACATTTATAATTTTTTTTAAAAATAATGATTATTATTCACAACATTGTAACCTTTATAGTTAAAAAATAATTCTCAATTATTGTAAAAAAACAATCATATTAACACTAGATTTTTTCACACTAAATAACATACTAACCTCTAATGTTGTCTAAACCATTTATTTGATGCCAACTATGATGACCATGATCCGTATACCTAGATCCCGTAATAAAATCATACACTTTACTTGTTTAATTTAACACCAACTAATGTGACCCAAGTTTTAACATCTATAATTATAATTTCAATAAATATTGAGTCACCTGCATCTTGAAGACCATTTAGGGTTATAGTTTTAGAGTATTATGAAAAAGTTAATTTTTTTATAAGGAACACTCACACTGATTTTACTTTTTATCCAAAAATTAGTTTTATTTTTTCACTATATTATTTTTCATGATAGATTTTATTGATTAAAGATGTATCACTATAGATGTTACTATAATTCAAACACATATTAAGGACCCTTGATTTTTTTTATAAAAATGGGATTTAAAAAACCATACTTAGAAACAGACATTAAATTAATGGAAACTAATTATTATTGTGAGAAATATGAAAACCCATATAGATATATCCCTTTTCTTGTAATAAACTATGAAATCAAAATGGAAACATACTCATCAAATGATCATTTTTTCATAATGTTTTTCCAAAAAAATCATAAAAAAGAATAAAATAAAATAATATTTCACATGTGTTTAGTTAAAAACCTTAAAAAACATCCTTGAGATGAATCATTTATTCTTAAAAAATCATGAAATTTTGGTTAAATAATATGCCCATTTTTATAAAATATGCAACCAAAATATTCAAATTAAGAGAAACAAATAACAGGAAAATTGAATATATCCAAGGAAAATGAAAATAATTACACGTATACTAATAACTGATTTCATAATGATAGATTTCGTAATACCAATAATCAAAATCTTACCATCAAGGAATCATTCAATTATATCATAGATAAATTTGCATGTGATATTTTAAATACCCTGGTTAGTTAACTCATGAGAAATAATATTTATGAAGGTGCTATAAAATATCGTGCCCCAATCATCACTTACTAAGTATAATGAATTAATTATAATAATATATTGAAAAATAGTATTATTAATAAAAAACATAAATATATATTTGAAATAAAGTATTCTGAATGTTATTATTTTCTCCTAGTCCATAAATAGAACAACTTGATCATAATCCATCTAGAGAAATTAGGCGGATGATATTATTAAGGTATATCCCCATTGACGAATAAGAATCATTAAAGGAGGTTGATGGATATGAAAATAGATTTATAAATACATTAGAAAAAAATAATAAATATCTTATTATTCTATAAAAATAAAAAACTACTAATTCATAAATTAATTGAAATACGATTTTTAGTAATAGAGTCTTAATTGTAGTTGGTACAAGGTATACCATGAAAATTAACATGCCATGTATTCTCTATCATAATTAAAATATCATTTTTTCATGATTATAAGTTCAATTAATAAATAATTTTCTTTATTTGATAAAAATAATGTCATCTTTGAAGGCAAATTGGTAAAAATAGCTTACTATGAATTTTGGGGATTTTTTTGAAATAATCGACTTTTATGTGAATAGTAAAAAATATTGTTTTCGAAAAATCTATATATTTATTTAATAATGAAAAATAATTTTATAATATATTTCAGTAGATAAAATTATTAATAAGTAAAAAATATATATAAAAATATAATATTTAATTTATAAGACCAATTATTAACATTTTAAGGACATACTTAATACTTTTTCATAAAAAATATGTATGCAGTATTTTGTTTTAAATAAATATGATTTTGAAAGAAATTTGGTTTTAGAAATATTTATAATCTAAATTAATCATATAATTATTAAAAATATTAATATCATGAAAATATATTAGAGTGCTAGTTTTATTTTAAAAAGAAATGTTAAACATAAAAATACAATCTTTCTAAAAACAAGAATTTACACATTACATATGGTAATGTTAAACTTCATTTTTCTTACCCAAAAAAATTATAAAGTATATGGATTAATTTTTTTAATTACATAATCCAAATTATTTAATAATTTCCATATTTTTTTTGGAAATAAAATGACGTTACCAAGGTAAATATTAATTATGGTAGAAAATTATTATTTTCCAAAGAATTGTATTATTCTAAACATTAATAATTTTTAAATTTGAGGGATGTAATTTAAATTTAAAATTTAAAATTATTTTTAAAAATATCTGCAAATAAATTAACCCTCATTTAATTAATAAATAATATTAATTACTTTTAAGAACACTTTATAGTTAAAATATGATTTTCCAAGAAAACTTATTTTTATATAGATTATATGCCTTAATTTATTTGTTAATTTTCACATAAATTGATGTTGAATTTGGTCAAATAGATTGAAAATTAAAATTAAACACATTTAAATTTTTACTGAAGGAAAATCTTATATTTTTAGTGATAGAATATTTAACAATATTATTTAAAAAAAATTATAATAAGTTTTAAAATGCATAATCAAACATGGCTCAAAATTTAATAAATCAAATTGACACATAAAACATATAGAATAATAATTTTGATTTATATATTCATAAATAAATTCTTCAACAACATTCCTCCACCTAATAAACCCAACCATCTTAACCCCCATTTGATTCCATTCTTACCCAATTCATGACATTATTTTTAATTAAAATGCCCATATTTTTAAATAATATAAAATATTAATAACACTGATTCAATAATCGATATCCATCCCAAAGAAATTGATCAAAGATTTACCTTCAATATCCCACTTTAAATAACCCTAAATGAGTTCTGAAGGTTTTAATGACCCTCTAATGCTTTATGATTCTACGTAGAAAATTAATGGTTTTTAATCCTTCTCTTTAACTTTTAATTGAAATTATTTAATTATAATACAATTTACCCATGTTTCCATGATTGTAATCTCTTGGAATTATCTCCCATTTTATATGTCGTTAATGGTATACTAATTAACCCTTATCATTATATCTTTTTTTCTATACTGCTATTATGATGTCATAAGGGATCTCATTCACCCCATACATTTTTAACTACAAACCATGGTTTCGATGTTTTAATTATTATCATTATAAGTAATTTTTTCCAATTTTATATATTAAAATTTACATTTCTTCTCTTTAATATATTTTTTTATAATCCTTTATAATCCCCCAAAATTATAAATTTGGTAATATTAAATTGTGTGTATTTTTTTTAATGTTTAATTCCTTTTTGTATAATAATAGGTGGATGAAGATATGGAAAATATTCACCTAGGATTATATATCCTAAAAAATACCGGTTTATTTTCAACAAAATCTTCAGACTAGTACATAGTGTGTGGTATTTATAATTAACATCTAGATATATACTGTAATGGGATAGGTTGTAGATAAATCACATGCTTTTTATAGACTATAATGAAGGATTTTATGAATATTTTTATGGTACCATATTAGTGAAAACTATTTAAATACATTACATTCATCTATTGATGACCCAAAATTCTTTAATGTACTATTTTCCAATACCTTCTCTTAATTTATTTGATAATGGTCATCCCTTTTACATTGATAATACCTTATTATATTTTAATGAATATACATTTTTTGACAATCTATATCTTTTTCATGATGGATTATGTTCATGGTCTCTCATTTATTGACTGAGAAAGTATTGATATTATATAAATTTAAATTGTTATAATGAAGTTTATTTATTCCTAAGTAAACTTTATTATCCAGTTTATTTATATTTATATATTTTACATGGTGAATGAATTGTAATAAATGAAGATATGGGAATGGTTTGATGTTATATAACTTCCGAATGTATTAGTTGGTCCCATGAGAGAAAAGGTTGGGGTATTTGGTGTGTTTTCCCCTAATGAAACATTTATATAATAGCTATAGACATGATTAAAATAATCATTTCTTGCATACTACATGGAATATTGGAATAATTCCTTGGCCGAGGCCTTGATGGGAAATATCACGATGTCCGAATTTATATATTCCATTAGTAAGTATTAAATTATTGTTATTTTTGTGATTATTTTAATTTTTTGTTATATATGGATATTTTTAATTCTCAAGTTATTGGTTATCAGAACGTTTTCATTTATTATTCACTCTACCGTTATGTGTATGCATGTTATGATATTTTCTACTATACTTACACCCTTACTGAGAATTTTAGTTAACCATTATTATGATTTCATTTCCCCAAGGTACCATGAAGTGATCTATCAATAAAATAAAGGCTTCAATTAAAGGAATAAGAAACATTAAAGATGTTTTTACTATATTTTGATGCTCCAATGTAACATAAAATCCATTTATGTATATATTTCCATAGGTCCACTAAAATTTTTTTCCTTTATTATACGATCCCTAAATTTTATAAAACATTAATAATCATATTATAGACTCCAGGATACTAGATATAAGGTGTTATGGTTGGTATGAAATCAATTATAGTAGGAACATTAGGAACTAGATTTTAGAATAAAATAACTCTCAAAAGAATTATGATAAAACCTTATGATTATAATGTGTGTCTAATTAAATTAGGATTTTTATGGTTCAATATTTATAATGATATTATCTAATTATGTATATTACATTGTTTAGTTATAAATCCTAATGGGATTAAGGGAATCATATCATTACATGTAATCAGTGTAGTCTTTTCCTTCTAGATTAAGTCCACATGAATGGGGTCGAAACTAACGAAATTATAGTTATATATGGGAATTTGACTCATTTTATGACTAATAATTCATCCCATATGAATAGAAATACTAATACAAACTATGGTACAATAATGTTATACTAATTCTTGTGAAACAACATCTCTCAATCAATGGGAACACTGATTCATTAGCAGCTAAATAATTGATCATGTTTTTAGATATGATATTTCATGGACATGGAAGTAATTATAGTGTAAGATCCCAGAATTCATGGAGGTTCATAATTCTTTAAATGTTGGTTAAAATATCTTATTTTAATTAATGAAGTGTTTCCTGTGATTTTGAGGGGATTTAGGGATGTTCCAAGTGATGAAGACTCTAAAGAAAGGGAAAATGGGGAACCTTATAATGAAAATGACATAACATACATAAATATTACATCATTTTATGAGAATATTCAGTAAATTAAAAAAATACATGTTCGAGTACCAAAATATATTAGTGTCTTTTGAATCATGGAGAAAAAATATTCAATCCTTCCGAATGATCTTAAACATCTCCAAAAAATATCTCAACCTTTAGTAATTCTACATGAAACCTTTACACATTACCTTGGGAATGGAATCATAAGAAAGGGGTGAGAGAAGATTCTCAATAATGGTAAATAAAGTTAATGTGTAATAATAACATGAAAAAAGGGTGTGGAACATGATCATAGAATTTGAATATCATACCCTGCATATTAGATATCATAATAAAGATTATTAGTTTATACGACATGAAAAATATAGAAAAAAACATCATAATACAAGAAATCATTATAAAGAAATAATACATGAAACATTGGAAAAAACATAAAAATATAAAATCCCAATTTTAAAGCAGCCTACTATGGCCTTTGAAGCATATTTTTCTTCGCTTAATCTTCCATGTACCTGCTTCAGGCTTGAAATAACCTCTATTGCACCCTGTTGTTTTAGGAATGGTATGTCTTCCCATGTACCCTCTTTTTTCAAGCTTTGGATTTCCTCCAAAGTACCCATTTATTTCATGAATCTGATTTCCTCCCATTTACCCTCTTATTTTGGTCTTGGGATGTCATATTGTTTACCCTCTTCTTTTGGGATTAGGATGTACTCCCATATACTCTCATGTTTTGGAATTTTGATGTCCTCTAGTATACCCTATTATTTCGGTATTTTTATTCCATATCTTGTACCATTTGACCTCAAGAAACTTTAATCATTACCTAATGAATTAGTAGAAGATATAGGTCCCACCCCCCACATAATGAAATCATACATGCTTTTTCAAAAAAAATCATCTGGACATGAACCATGAAAATAGATGGGAATCATAAACATAAAACCATAAACCAATAAATGAAATTGGTATCGTTAATATTTCAACACATCATAACCAATGGGAGAAAGATATGTTTAATAATCATCTTATCAAAGCCTAACCCATGAAGAGATATTGGTTTCAAAATTATATAACCCATGGACGTGAAGAATGTGTCGTAAGATCTATTCAATCAAAACATAACCCACTCAAGAAACAATTTGAATGAAAGCTTTGGATAATTTCATATTAGATATTTATTAAATTAAATGGATTTCATATTAGATGGAGAAAACTTGTAATGATATATTGAAAATATTTCTTGTGAAAAATATCCTTTCTTATTTGAAAAAGTCATTTCAAAGCATAAAAATGTTTTGAAATCAATTTTCGATGAAAATACATTGAAATCCATTAATCAATGTTTCAAATCATTTTCAAATCCCTTTTCATGGAATAATTGTAAAATAATTTTGAAAACATTTTGAAAACCATTTTCCATGAAAAATTAAAAAATAAGCCTCATAATATTTTAAAATCCTATTTAATTGAAACTATATTAAAAACATATAGATAAATATTGAAAATGTTTTTAAAAACAATTTACATTAAAACTCATGTAGTAATATTTAACTTTTTCAAAAATTAATTTCATTGAGGATACTTTGAAAACCTATAAATAAGTCTTGAAAAAAAATTTAAAACCTTTTTTCATGAAAATTTTTAAAATAATCCTGAAATTATTTTTAAAACGATTTCTTTGACAATATTTTTTTTTTAAATTGAGATTTTAAAAATGAAAATAATTCTTCATATAAATGATGGTGGGTAAATTTGTACATGTTGTATGAGGTAAAAATAATAATTCGTATTCATTGTGAAAAGAGTAGAAAAATGCCTTCTTTGGAATGGGAAATGAAGATTAACTTTAAAAAATTATTAAAACAAGAAATGGTGAAATTTTATTCTAAATATAATATTACAATATTATGGTAACAAATTTTTATAAAACATGGTTTCGAAGGATTTCTGACCGTTTAGAGAGGTAAATTCAGACTAGTATAAAAATACATTCTTAACTATCTTATCCAAAAAAGAGTAGAAAAATGGTACCAATACATGACTAAATAATATATTACCAGATGAGAATATGACTCATGAATTTTATTGAGATCAAGATAATAATATTTCATCAATGGAAGAATAAATATAAAAAATCTCGTTAAGAGCTGAGACTGCTTTAATAAAATATTACCACATGAAAACATTGAACCATACTCCCATGTAAGAAAGTGAAATTAAATGATGCCTAAAATATCATGAAATGTAATATATTAAATATATAACATGTAAAATTGAAGTATATAAACCTATAAAGAGAATTTAGCTTCATAATAACACATATGTCTCAAATAATGAAAATTGAGACAAAACAGTCTTTCGGATTTGGTAGCCTTTGAAACATTAACCACATGAAATAAATATCATAGAATGGAAATGTAAATGACCATAGATTTAAGTATATGAATAATTTAATACATCCATGGGAGGTATAAACACCACAAAAAGTAATTTTTGGTGAATAAATCTTATATATCATATAAATAAAAAAGTGAGATGAAATTCCACTGCCTTTTGACATTACTCCCGTCGTACTCGTTCAAATATTCTCTTAAATGGGTAACTGCTTTTGGTTTCTGCGAGATGGCTTCCTATGATTTCTTTAATCCCAAGGATATAATTATAATAGTATGTGAGGAATGTTTATTTGTTTATTTGGATTATCTTGGATGAATCTAAGAGGGCTGAGAGGTGGGAAAAAGAGTGATAGGTCCTTTATATGTTAGAAAAATGACTCACTTAGATTTTCTAAAAAAATGATTTTTTTATAAATTTTCATAAAAAAATTTAATAAAAAAAATAAATAATGGAACATGTATGGATAAAATTTGGCCCACTAATGGGTGTTTGAAATGGGTATAGTTCATTTGGCCCCCTTAATTTAAGGTTTAGTTCCTTATTAAGCTGAATTTGACCTTAATCGCTGTAATAAATTTTAATCACTATTACTATGATTTTTTGGTAATAAAATGTACATTATATAAATATAATCTATGTATTATAATTATTTCAATGGTTTATGTATTTTTTTCATAAATTCAATTCATTTTAGTAGAAATATTTATATAAATTTTAATCCCACATACAGGCAAAGGAATAGGTTCTTAAAGTAGAAAAATATTCAAATGTTTATGTTTTTATATAAATCCCAAGGTGAAATTGATTATAATGACAAAAATTGTATTAATAGATATTTAATTGATCAAATTTTCCATTAAAAAAAATTTAATGAATAATTTAAAATTAATCATTATTGAAATGAAATGAAATTTATTTACAAAAATGCAGTATTTTTTACTATTCATCGAAAATAGAAGTCTGTTAGTAAATAAAAAAATTTTACCCTAAGCTAATTTTTATCATAAAAATTGAAAAATTATTATTATTTTATTGAAATAAATTTATAGATGCATCTAAAATTAATTTTTTTCATCATATAAGGACCTAAAAATTATTTCATTCAAGAAAATAATATTTATTTGACATATAGACATTACAAAAAATTATGTTATTCATTATCAATATGTTTTAATTATATGAAATTATTATAAAAATATTTAAAAATAAGTTATTACTACTCATATTACTAATTTTTAACATATAGGTTACAACGTGCTAATTAAAATAATTATAAAAATAAAATAATGCTTCATAGAAACATGGTATTTTGTGTAACATATGTTGAGTCAATATTGTATATACCACTTTCCAATTGGTGTTTCCTATTGCACAAGTGATTTCAGTATTTAGTGTTGCACAAACCATGTTAAATAATTGTGAAAGTAATGTTTGACGATATATTTTAATATATATATATATAACTTATTCAGGTGACACCTGAAATGAAAAATATAAAACAGATTAATTTGAAAAAACCCCAAAAACTCAAGGTGTCAATTTATACCCGCCTTAAAATGAATTTCACCCACCAAATTCATTTGGGTTATCAATGTTTTAATACTTGTTAGTTTTGATCATAGAAAACCACATCATAAAAATGAATATTAAAGGTTTCGATTAAAATATAATGTTAATGCATAATGGAAACCTAAATTAACATATATTTGGGTGTATACATAGGGGAATATATGTGGAAGTTAAAACATGTGCATAGAAAAAAATCTAACTATCATGTTCTGATGTTGAGTGATAGAGAAAAGGGCTAGGAGAAAGTTAACAATCAGAAATCCATAAATTTGTGATGAACTAAGGGACCATCTAATTAATAAGAAAGAGTGTTACTATGATAAATATTTATTGCAACCAAGATAATTTTTCCTAAATTTAAAAAAAATTCATGAAACGATACAGTTTCATGATTTCGGGAAAATGTATACCATTTCTGTTCCTTGTTCTAGTTCATATATTTCTTGAAAAATGAAGGTAACATTTTAATTACTAAAGTACTAAGAGATCTTGAGACCAATGATATGCCATCCCATTTCTTGTTAGTTACCATCAACACAATGTATTTTGAAAATTAAATCAGTATGAATAAATCCTAAAATGGAAAGATAACACTTTAATCTTACTTACTTTATCTAAATTTTAACTTAATCGTTCCATAAATTGTTATCCTTATACCCCTTAAAATATTAAAATCACCCTTTATTACTTAAATAATCTCTTATATTAAACGAAAATATTTTTATTAGAATAATGGGTCTATCCTTGTACTGATAGAATATCAAATGTGGTTTTTTATTCCATATTCCTTGTAGGAAAATATTATCACATGAATTATCACAAAAGGATGAACAATAAGGCTTTCATACGGATTATTCATACAATATCAAACATGGAATTTCCAAAAATAGAAGTATATTATAAGTTTTACCTATTTATATTTATTTACATCATTCATTATGATTTCATATTAATTACCTTGATCATTATGATTTCACAGTAATTATCTTGATTTAAACCATCCATTACAATTTCATAGTAATTACCTTTATCTGTTAACATATGAGATTATTGATTTCTATCTTTATCATTAACATTTTATTTTAAGAACATCATATCACAATGGCCATACTCATTACACTTGAAACACTGAATTTTGGGAGGTGCATTCTTCATAACATTATCTTTATTCTCATTACCACACCATTTAGATGCTTTATGACCTTTCTTTACACACATATAACATGTATTAGTTCCCTTAATACATTTTCTTATATTTTTCCTTCCAAACAATGATAATTAAGTATTTTTAATCTTGTTATCTCTATAGTATATATTGTTTCCTTTGAATTATATAGTTTTTTTTTTATCATAACAATGAGATTTATGTGAAGCTTCAATAACCATTTCTACAAGAATAATATGATGAATTTACTTACTAAAAAAGATGTTCTTGAACTCTTACCAATACCTGAATTCAAATTTATATTTTTACCTCATATTCTTGATGAAGTTCCACCATTTTTTTGCCTCACATTCCAAGAGATAATTTCCCAAAACAATTTTTTCTCATTCAAAACAGTGGAGAATGAAAACCATATTTTCAGTGGTTCATATCAATTTATCAGTAACTAGGGGATCGATCAATACACTAAAATAATGTGGATTTTTCCTTAAAAAGGATTCAAGAAATTCTTATTCCCTAATTTGATTATTTTTAAATTCACCTTGATTTATGGTTTGATAAGTCTATGTGGTCATAGAATTGAATTTTTTCACTCTATCTTATAAAAAATAGATTTTATTATGGGGGACCATCATTTAAATGTCCATTTAATTCCCCATTATGATACTTATTTTAGGTTTCAACCATTTACTAAAATCAGGTATCATATATTAAGAAACAATCATCATAGATATAAACTACATAATCATGAATAATATCTTATAGGATGTTCAATGTATGAAACATTCCTTAATATATGGCACCTTATGATTTTCATAGGTTATTCATATCCAAATTATTTTTAAATACATCATTATGGTTGGTGTAGTGTTCTTGAATTCTCTAAGAATTTCCCCTAGGAATGTTGAAAAAAGTTTGTAGTAAGGACCATTATCATGACTAGATTACCCCATGTTAGGATTAGTAGATCTTTATAGAGTTGTTACCCATATGTACATCTATCCCAGAGCCACATCCAATTATATTAGCTAACATGGATATATTTCAATAAAATCACATACTCTATGTTTTACAAAAAAATTATGGATATTTTCCTAAATGTTAACTCATTCGTATACCTATCCTTATACACATCCCATGAAATATCCTTTGAAGTTTACCAATGGAAACCACTAAGGTTTTATCATCATAGTTTCCAATGGTTTACTAATCCTTTCCTTTGATACAAACTATGGAATCCCAGGATTAACATACAAGGACATTACATCATTTTAGATGAATATCTAGTACACTACAAAAATACATGCCTGAGGACCATAATATTTTAGTGTATTTAGAAACATGGGAAAAAATAATTATATCCCTGTGAAATATCTTTAATATCTCCCAAAAATATCTAATCCTTTCGTAATTCTACCTAAAACCATTCCCTTTTACATTGGGAAAGGAAACATAATAAAGGGGTGTGCTTAGATGTTTAGTAAGGGAAAATAAGTAAAATTCATAGTAATAATAGAATAACATGAAAAAGGGTATGGAACATGATAATATAATTTGAATATCAAACCATAAAAATTAGAGATCATAATAATTATTGGTAGTTCATACAAAATGATTCATAATGAAATAAATAACACAATACATGAAAGAATAAAATAGGAATAAATCTTGTAATTGTATAAAATATATAAGCATATAAAAAACTATGTCAATGCAGCCTACCAAGTCATTTGTAACATATTAGGCTTGGTTTAATCACTCATGTGCATTATTTGGGTGTTGATTGACATCCTGTATATGCTCTTGTTTTGGGCAAGGGATGTCCTCCCATGTACCCTTCTGTTTCCATCTTGGGATGTCCTCTTCTGTACATTCTTTTCTCACGTTTGGGATGTCCTCCCATTTATAATCTTGTTTTATTATTGGTGTTTCCTCCCATTTACCCTATTGTTTCAGGATTGCTATGTCCTCTTGTATACACTCTTGTTTTGATCCTGGGGTATTGTCTCATATAACCTCTTCTGTCTGGATTGGGATGCCCACCCCTATACCATTTTATATCATAAAACATTTATCATTACCTAACGCATTATAGGATGATATAGGTCCCACCAATCACATAATGAAATCATATATGTTTTTTCTTCAAAATACATTAGTCATGTCATGACCCATGAAATGAGATGGGTTTTATAAACATAAAATCATAACCCATAAAATTAAATGGGTACCATTAATATTTCATCACATTAAAACCTATGGAAAAAAGAGAGGTTTCATAATAATTTTATCAGATAATTACCTAGGAAATTAATTTTGTTTCAAAAGAATATAAATCGTGGAAAGGAAATAGCTATCGTAAGAATTATTCCATAAAATATTAAACTATTCAAGAAATAATATTAATGCAACATTTGAATAAATTACTATAAGGGATTTATTAACATCAACATATTTCATCTTAGATGGAAAATAACATAGAAAGTTATTTTGATAACATTTCTTGAGTAAAATATCCTTTCTTTTCTGCAAAAGTCTTTAAAAATCATCAAAACCATTTTCAAATAATTTTTTTTTGAAAAAAAAATTCAAAATTTAGAAATAATTGTTAGAACGATTTTGAAATATTTTTTACATGAAAATTGGTAAAAGAATATTAAAAAGATTTTGAAATCAATTTTCACTAAAAAATTATAAAATAAGCGTCAAATCATTTTAAAAAACATTTTCATTGAAAACACATTGCATGAAAATAATGAAAGACAAATTTTTTTTTGAAAACCATTTTAATTGAAAAATCATTTAATAAGCTTGATTTATTTTTAAATATATTTCTTTGAAAATATATTGAAAAAATATAGATAAAGATGGAAAACATTATGAAAACAATTTTTCTTCAAAAAATTAAAATAATCTTGACAATTTTTTGAAAACCATTTCATGGAAAATAATTTTAAAAATAGTTTTATAAAAATTAAACTTATAAACATGCGAAGGAATATCCACCAAAATAATTTATATTAAATACATAAATGTTGTACAAGGTATTAAGAATATTCCCTTATCATAGTAAATTGGATAAAAAAATTTCTAGTTTGGAAAGTGAAAAGAATATTCATTTGTAAAAATTTGTAAAAGACAAAAAGGCTAAAAATATCTTTTATATTTTATATGATAATGGTATAATATTATTGGAAACCCTTTTAAGAGTACATTATTTTGAAGGAACATCGATTTCTGACCAACGAGAGAGGTAAATTTGTATTTTCATTAAAAACATTCTTAACTATATTATATACCAAAGAGTATGGAAATAAAAACAATATATGAATTATTCATGTATAACCAGTGGAGAATAAAATTCATGAATTTTATTGAGCGATGAATTATAATATTTCGTCCATGCAATCATAAACGTAAAGAATCTTAATAAGCGATGAGACATTTTCAATAAACTTTTACCACATTGAAACATTCAAACATAACCCCATGTATGAAAGTGAAATTAAATAATGATTAAAATATCAGAAAATTAAGTATATTCATTATATAACATGTCAAATGTAAGTATAAACACCTCGAAAAAATATAGTTTTATAAAAAAACACATGTCTCATATATGGAAAAATTGAGAAAAAAACTATCTTACCGAGTTGGTATATTTTGAAGAATTAATCCCTTGAAATTTATATCATTGAATATATATGTAAATACCCGTAAATATAATAATAATAGTCATTTAATACATACATGGGTAATATGAACACCACATAAAAAATGGGTGGTGATAAAATCATGTAACTCATAGAAATCACAAATTTATATGAAATACCCTTACCTTGTGTCTTTACTCTCATTGTACTCGTTCAAACCTCCTCTTAATTGGGAAACTCATTTTTGTTTATTCCTTAATTGACTATTGGATTTCGTTATTCCCATAGAGAGGAATATATAAGTAATGGATGGATTTTTATAAGTGTATTGGTAATTTATTGTTTAAATGTAATAAGTTTGAGACACATGAAGAAGATGGGGAGGTGGTTTCCTTTTATAGATACATAAAAAAACTCAGTTGAAATTTTTGAAAAAAAGTTAGTTGTATAAATGTTATTACAAACAAAATACATAAAAAAACTCAAATCAGTAATTTAAGGAGTATTACTAATACATGGATTGTAAATTTGTGTTTGACAAGAGACTAGTTCATTTGGACCCCTATGATTATGGTTCAATCTCTCATTAAGCTTAATTTGACCTTAACCGTTGTGATTAAATTTAATCACTTTAGTAATATTTTTAGTAAGAAATTAACATGATATAATTAAACTATAAATATCATAATGATTAAAATGGTTTATTATTATTTTAAATTCATTTCACATATGAAGAAAAATTAAGATTAATTCAAATCCCACTGACGAGACAAAATAATGGGGTTTTAATGTAGAAAACTGTTCATAATGTTTGTTATGTTTTTATTTTCAATCCAAATGTAAAATTTATTATAATGAAGAAAATTGTATTAATATATGTATAATTTATGAAACAAGAATTATAAAAAATGAAACTATAATTTAACATTACTAATTATTTAAAATAAATTACAATTATTAACTAAAATTCAGCATTTTTCACAATTAATCAAAAAAATGTAGTTTCTCAGATAAATCCAAAAAATTTACCATAAGATAATTTCAAAATTATAATTCAATAATGAAGCTTATTTTATCAAATTAAATTAATAGATTTGTCAAAAATTAATTTTTTTTGTTCCTTGGATAAGGACATATGTTTTATTTATATAAAAACATTATAAATATATTTTAAAAGTATTTATTACTATTCATGTTACTATGCTTTAACATCTAGGTTATAACTAAGCTGTTTAAATAACTATAACTATAAAATGATGTTTCATAGACACTAGTTATTTAATGTTAAGTATGTCAAGTTGGTGGTTTGTATAGAACATTCCATATTGGTGTTGCAAGTAGCACACGCCATATAAGTGTTCTGTGTAGATGGGTTCATGTTGGGTCAGTATGAATGAAATGTTTGACTTAGTGTTAAAATATATATATATATATATATTATAATTTCGAGTGTCACATGTAATGAAAAATTTAAAATATATTAATTCAGAAAAAATAAAAAAATCTAGGGGTGTTACGAACATATTAACGGTTCATAATTGGTTCATGGATGACAAATTTTTAAGTAAACCATGTGAGGTGGGAGTCAAAGCTATGAAATTTTGGAAAGTATCATATTACCTGATTGGTAAACGGTTTAAAAAACATGTGGGGATCCCTAGATAACTGTGGGACCCAAGTCGGTTTAGACAGTGTCCTGTTCACTATTTGCACAAGGTTTGGAAAATCATGAGGGTAAACTGTGTACCCTTTAGGGTAAACTCTCCTTTTTTCTCTTTTCAAGATTTGGGCTTTTATCTTGGGTTATATTCTTTCAAATATCTAAATACCTTTTTATCGATGGAATCTAGGATAAAGAATAAATGGGTATTTGAATCTTAATCTAAGTACTTGATTAGGATCACTTTCATCATCGTATTCAAGTTTATTGGTCTATAGGTTTTATCCCATAGGTTTGATGAGTATTTTTGCATATAAACTTGTGTTACTGATTTACCTTGTTGTGTTCTTGGTTCCAATAGTGGTTTTGGAAAAAATGGGGTTCTAAATGATGTTTTTAACATCTTATGATCCCTTTTGTATGATTTTAGGATTACTTAATTGATTTAGGGCCACCCATGGGGTGCACCCACATTTCTGAACATGGTTAACAGAAATGATAACTGAGAAATTGAACATGTATTAAATAGAGACCATGATGAACATGTAAAATGGTAAATTTTTTTATAAATAAGAGAATATGTATAACTGTGTCAATAGGTGGTTAATGGATAAGGTATTTTTTGATTGGCATTGAAATGTTTAAATAAAATTAATATGAATGTGTTGATGGAGTGTGTTGTACTTGGAAATCATAATTCGGTTAATGGATGGATAATGATTAAACAGTTATGTGGATTAATATGTGTGAATTGTGGAAAATGTTAAATGTGTTACTATTATGGAACTACTGAATATACTTAGTGATTTAGGAAAGAGAGATGAGAATTTGGATAAATGACAATATGATATAAATGGAAATTGTGTTAATTGGTTATAACATAATTTCCATTCCCATATTGATTGTTATTGTTGATTTTTTATTTGTATTGCTTATGATTGGTTGTTATATAGTATATGAGTGGTGAATGGATAAATTAGAATGTGTACATGGCTTTGTAGAGTGGGGTATTAACATAAATTTTTACACCCATAGGTTAAGTTAGATTGAGGCTATAAACTCCACCCGTCAATGCATGTATTAGGGAAGGGGATAGATTTATATTCCCCTAACAGTTTTATTCTATGTCAATAACTTGAATGATATTTCAAGCTGAGTGTTTTTTATATGTGATGAACTGTTTACCTTAGTGAGGTGGGGAACTTTATTTATTCTCCTTATGCATTGAGATTGAGGAATATACTTAACCCATTGTACATGTTGTGAAATTGATGTAAGTATATAAGATTGTATAACGATTGAAATTGAGAATAATGATATGAATGACTTTAGTGGGACTTGTTAAATAATGGGACAAAACATTATATTATTTAATTTTCGTTGTTTTAGTCATTTCAAGAACCATTTATTTAGTTTGGATATTTTGTAGACACTATTACTGGGGTCATACAAAGTTTTACTCGCACCCTGCTCGGCCCGTTGTTTGGTACCCAAGAAGATTTCATTCTTGTTGATCAGGACAAGGGAAAAATTCCATATTCTAGGGAGTTGATTTTGGCATGAGTTATGTATATAGTTGGTTCCGAACATGGAGTCAAGAATAATTAGGTATTCCACTAGTTGTCTTTATTTTGGGTTTTTTCACTATAGAATTGTTTATCATGAAATAACTTGTTAATTTTTGGGAGTTATTGATGACTATTTTGGGAGATGTTAGTTGTGGATGTTTATTTGTTATTGAATATTGTTTCCTCTATTTATATTGGTTATCTTACGTGGATTACTCTATTAAAGAGTGTATAGTCTCCCCATATGTATTATTTAGATCCTCACATATAGTTGACAACCATTGGTGTTTGGGGAGACACGCTTGAGGTCATGTGGCGACACGAATTGGGGGGACTGTTTAGTGGATTCTAGGTGAGGGATGTTTCAAGGTAGTATTAGAGTGGTTAATTTTTAGTTTTTTTATTATTTGACTATGGTAGAAGGAAGAATAGAATGTTTCATGCCATGGCAATGAGATCATGCATGGGAGTATCTAAATAATGTATGTAGTAAAACCCATGTCATGCTGGGTGGGAATTATAGTTTGTGTATTTTGTTGTTACAATTAAGGACATTTCATCATTGGGTGATGCACTTCTTGTGTTATGTTATAGTTTTATGATATGTACCTCTTGTCTACAATGTCACAATATTTCACATTTATGCATCAATATACAAACCTTGGTATATACGTGGAATGCATCATAATTGGCACACACAAGATGAGTGTGTGGTTATGAATGGAAGAATGCTTTTGAATTTCTTGAAATTGAAGAATTTAATGTCTAATAAATTTATTAAAATGGGTAAAAATGGTATATGAATATAGAATAATGGTTTAGGAATTGTGTTTAGTGAAGTGTTGTAAATGAGTTAAGATGATAAATTTAATAAATTTTTAAAAGTATAAATGATCCTAGTCGGAAAGGGTTCACATTTTATGTATGTAAATGGTTTTTGATATAGTTTCCAATATAAGACTTATAAAAGTTATAATTATTTACCACATATTACCCATGTTCTAAGGAAGGAATGGTCGAGGGTGTTCTTTGGAAGGGGATTATAACTTTGTGATGGTGTTTGTAAATTGGATTATTTATTTATAGTAGAGATACTTTTTATACATACTCTGAAAGCCTAATGCCATTTGATCCAAATCCCATGTTTCACATTGTTGAGAAATTCCACCATGACGTTGGGTTACAGTTGGGTTACAAGAGGATGTTGCCAAAAATTCCCATCCAGTAGTGGATACATATAACATGGTGATTTAGGATAACATAAAAGAGTAGTTCTATGAGAACCATGTACACATCATGTAAATGATTGAATGTGACACAGTGAGTGTTGTAAAGAGCATGTTTGAGCTGACCATAGAGTTATAGCTATAACACCCAATGACCATTACCATAGAGGGTAATCCGAAGGCCTCCAAATTCTATATAGTGTACATATAGATGATTAATGACCAATTTGATACTCCCTTAAAGAATAAATTCATGTTAATGGCCTACAAGTTGTGAGGTCCAGAAAAGTGTTAGTGGGAAATCATGGTGGAAACCAAACAAGAAGAAAGAGTGTTATGGACTCATTTTTAGGAAATGTTCAAAAGAATTTCTATCGAGAAAACATGAGTCTCCGGAAGGTTGTGTATTTTATGGGTTTGACAAAAGGGGAAATATCGGTGATGGATTATGTTTTATATTTCAATGATTTGTGACACTTCATTCCATCATTGGCAGGATAAGGGGTACCTATAGCGAAATTTTTCCATGAATGGAATATGAAAGATATCAGGTCCTAGGTGAATATTTTCCATTTAAAATGGTTTTCAGAGGTAGTGGATCAAGACATTATCTCAAAATAGAACATGAATGGAGCCTCAGGTAGTGGACATATGGTGCAAGTTGGGTGGAAAAATTTTATGAATTCTTGGGTAAGGAAGCATCATTTTGAGAGATTTAATAAAGGTGGAACTGAACAGGGTAGTCAAAAGAAAGGTTCTACATATCTGGGCAGAGATAAGGTGTTTTTTATCTATGTGGTAGGTTGATACACATGCACGATCAGTGTCCCTGACCACTAGTGGAGTACTGATCATGTGTCAAAATGGGACACATACAAAGGTTCTACAAAAAACCGTGATAGATGGGACTAGATGGAGGATATATGATGATTATGAGTATATGAAGGGGTTTGGTTACACCATATCTGGTAGGCAGTTAGAGATTCATATGCTATATCGGTTTGATTTGTGGATTTTGAAATCTAAGGTGAGATCATTCATACCAGCAGGGAAGTTCCGTTCATGGTACTTGAACTAAGGCCTAGGGTAGAGGGGCCTGTCAGCTTCATGCAGTTCAGTCTACACTTGGATGTGGGAAGGATAAACTATCTTCAGTTTGATATATGATTCCTATTCCTTTCACTCTTTTTAGTTTTTTTTGACCCATGTTCCACACAATATTATTTATCGACTCAGTTTGTAGTTGTTTTGGGCCTACCGGTTGATCGTGTCTTTGGGGTTATGTTAATTAATACCTAATTGTGAGTACGATATGAGGATATTTCGAAATTTTATGGTTGTGCTATAGATATTGGTGGGAACCATTTTATGAGGGACTTGTTCATCCTTGAGATGTTAGGGTTTGACCAGATTTTGGGAATGGATTCGATGGTATTTTACTAGGCCCATATAGGCTGTTTCCACCATCATGTAAAGTTCATGTCTCTTAAGGAATACATGTTCTCCCATTTTGGTGTGTTATGTTTGACAAATCCATGCAGGGATAGTTTTCAAATAGTATAGATAATTCACATCCCAAGTGGCTAATCTGGTTTTAGACGATGGGGTAGTTGAGTAACATGCAATTGCTCTTATAGACGATCAATTTCATGATGTGTTTCCTAAGTATTTCTTGGGGATTATAGGTAATAGGGATGTTGAGTTTATTATAGAGTTTATACTAGGATGATATCCTGGTTTCTATTCCACTGTATTGATTAGAACTGGAATAATTTTAGGAAAATAATGATCAGTTAGAAGAACTAGAGAAGAAATTATTTATCCATCCAAGAGCAACACCTTGGGGATCTATTGTGCTGTTTTCCAATAATTCTGATTTATCATTGAGGTTATGTGTCAACTATATGATGTTGAATTAGATTATTGTTACGGATAGACACCATCTTCTTCAAATCAATGACTAGTTTGACCAGTTGATAGGTGATTTAGTGTTTTGAAATATTGAATTGAATAGGGATATTACAAATTGAGGGTGATATTTTATGAAGTACAATATATATTTTTCATGGGACATTACATGTTTTATGAGATTATGGCGATGCTATTCAGGTTTATCAATTCCCCAACTATGTTTATGGCTTTAATAAATCCAATATTTCATTCATTCCTGGATCAGTTCATGGTAGACTTCATTGATGACATCATGGTGTACTATAGTACTCATGATGATCATTCCAAACATATTGAAATCATCTAAATAACACTAAGAGAGCATTGGTTTTACACCAAGATATAAAAAAGTCAATTATGTATTTACAAAGTACATTTCCTAGGCCACATAATCTATGAGAAATGTGTTGTAGTGTATCTAGAGAAAGGGATGATTGTTGTTTCTTGGAAGTAGCACATTATTTTTTCTATTGTTCAGAGTTTTCTGGGACTTGGTGGTTAATATTGATGGCTCACTAAAGATTTATCCCGTTTTGAAATTTTACTATCTTGATAAACCAGGAAGAAAGTTATGCTAGAGTGGTTTGAGGAATCTGAGAATACATTTTAAGTGTTCAAGAAGTGATTTATGACCACACCGATCATGATCATACCTGGACCATGAAAGAGGTACACCTTGTTTTGTGATTTATTTAGTGTTGGACATGGGGTAGTGTTTATGTTGGGTGATCAAGATGTAGCATATGGGTCAGAACAATTGAGGCATTAAGAAACAAATTAACCCAGTCATGATCTTGATTTATCTGAATAGTTTTATTACTTAATGTGATAAAGGCATTACTTGTTTGGAGAGTGGTTCGCGATGTTTATCGATTATAAAATTATAATGTACTTATAATCTCAACATTGATTTAAATAATAAATAGTGAATATGGGTGGAGTACATAATTTAATTTTAATTAAATTTGGTTTACATACATGGAAAATAAAATAGTGTCATGGATGCTCTTAGCCAAATGACTCAGAATCAGGTTGTTCAGGAATCCAAATCTTAGTGGAGAATGATAAACATATTTTCTAATATGAACTTGAAGGAGTAGGATGGACACAGGAATATTACCCTTTCATACAAATTAGTTTTGTACACAATTTTTAGCTACTTTATAGAGATTCATCATTAAGATCTAGAGTTTTTTTAATGATGGATAGTCTAAAAGGTGGGGAGTCACCTTCATGTTGGACTATTGCTGATTATAGTGTTGTTCTTTTTGATGGATATGTCATGGAGCTTATATGTATTCAGGAATAGTTGATCCATGAGTCACAAAAATCAAAGTGTGTAGTGAATCCTGGTTTGACTAATATGAATCATGGTCTTTGTAAGTAGTATTTTTGGCCAAGAATAATGAAAGTGGGTATAAATATTTTTGCATTTTGCATTACCTATTGGCACGTGAAGGCTGAGCATTAGTTCACATTTGTTTTATTACAACCATTTCCCATTCCAGAGTGGAAGTGGGATGACATAACGAGGGAATTTTGTGTGTGTCATCTGAGGATTATTTAGAAGAATAATGCAATATGGTTAGTTATAGATTGGTTGAATATAGTGTCTCATTTATTGCTGATCTAGTAGTCCTTTATAATTTATCAGTTTGATGAGTTGTATTTTCAAGAGATAGATTGGTTTCATGGAATACTGAAAAATATAGTTTTAGATTGGGATCATCATTTCAGATCATACTTCTAATAGTGATTACAGAAGGTATTGGGTACCCAGATGTTTTTGTGTATGGATTTTCACTTGCACATGGATAGAAAGTCATAACGTATGTTCCTTATGTTATAGGACATGTTGATTGTTTGTTTTCTAGATTTTTGGTATATCATGGGAAAATCACATACTTCTTGTTGAGTTATCCTACAATAGTATTTTCCAGGATACGATACAGATTTATCCTTTTGAGAAATTCTATGAGAGATGTTTATATCTCCATTTTGTTGGTTAGTCACTAGGGAGTATGAGTTGTTAGGACCAATTCTCGTGCAAGAGATGTTAGAAAATGTTCAGTTGATTTTGATATGCATGAAAAAATCTTAGAGTCGGTAGATAAATTATGAAAATTAGTTTCGCATACCTATTGTGTTTATAGTTGGTGATAGTGTTTTTCATCAATTTTAACCAAGGTTGGTTCACTGTCAAATTTGGAAATAGTAAAAGTTAGTTTCCAGGTACATTGGTCCATTTGATATTATAGATATAATTAGACCAATGTATTACCAATTGGATCTTCCAAAATGAATTATTGGATTGAAAAATGTTTTTCATGATTCACAGCCTCATTAGTATCATCCTAAACAATATCATTTGGTTAATTATAGGGATGTTGATCTTGATGATGATGCTTCCTAAGAGAATTGTCGAGTTCGTATTGTGTATTTTTCTGATAAACTCTTACTGGGAATGTTTGTTCCATTGGTTCATGTTTTTTGGAAGCATGGGAATGTTCAAGAAGAAAATAGGGAGTGGAAATCTGATATATGGTCCTAGTTTCCTGGTATTTTTTATTTGGAGGATTTGTGGTGATTTGGAATGAAACTCATGGATGATCCATTATAAAGTGGGGGAGGTTTAAACATTTCTTACATCATGGAGTTTTGTACATGTCTAAATTTCATGTTAAATATAATTATTTGGTTAATGAAGTGTTTCCTAGAAGTTTGAGGGGCCTTAAGGGTGTTATGGTGGCTCGAGATTCAGAGGAATTGAAATCCAGGACATCCTGTACATGGCGCATGATTGGTCCACGACAGGCGTAAGATTGGCACAAGACATGCACACAATTACGTAACCTATGGGTGGTCAGGGGCCGAGATGTGAAATTTTGGAAAATTTTACTTTTCATGGTTGTCACATGGTCTAAAAAATACATGGGGCTACCAAAGTAACCATGAAAAAAAATACACTTGGATAGTGGCTTGCACACAATTTTGAAAACTATATTGTTAATCTGTGCAGCCCTTTAAAAGTTAAAAAATTTACAATTTTTCAATTTTAGGATTTGAGGCCGTCACTTGTTCACGCCCCCTTATGCTCCTATTAACCCTAGTGATGAAATAAACACTCCCACGATTCCCAAGGATCTATCACCCTCATTTCATGGCTATTTGGAGTGATGTTGGCTACAGATCGACGATCTGGGTGAGTATAATCCTATCATTTCTTCTCTTTTATTGAGTACGACTAGTATCATTAGATATTTTTTTTCTGAAGCACCAAATGATATTTTTCTAGTGTAATCATTGTTGAGGCGTCAAGTGGATTTTGAATTTAGAGATAAGGCCACCATTAAGAGTGTGTTCATCATCAGATTATAGGTAGGTGGTCATCATTTAATATCCTACAGTTTCTATGAGGATTTTTTCATATAGGCTTATGATATTTATTTCCATTATTGTATTCTAGGTGTCTTTAGTGTTTTTGGGAAATATGGGTATCTGAATGATGAGTTGAACCCCTAATGATCCTCCTAGGATGCATGAATTATTATTTGATTGATTTTGGGCCATCCATGGCGAACATTGACCTTTTAGAACATGGTTAATAGAAATTTTAATTGTGGAATTGACTTGTGATTAAATAATTCCCATGATAAAAAATTAAAACTGTTATTTTTTTAATTAATATTTGTAAATGTATATTTCATTCTATAGGTGGCCAATGGCTATGGTATTGTTTGTCTTGACATGAAAATAGTTAAATGGAATTAATATTAACGTGTCGATGGAATGTGTATTGTACATGGAAACAATAGGTGGGTTAATGCATGTGTAATGATTAATGGGTTATGTGAATTAACAAGTGTGAATTGTGTAATATGCTAAATTGGATAATGTTAGAAAACATGTAAATATTCTTGGTGAGTTAGTCATAATAAATGAGAATTGGGATAAATGAGGATGTAATGTAAATTGAACGTGTTTTAATGGGTTATGTAATAATGTTAATTTTCATTTATATTAATATGGTTTATGTTTTATATTGGTATTTTTTATGATTGGTTGTCATATGGTAAATGTATGGAGAATGAATGAATAATAATTTTCAAATTTCTTGGTTGAGTGGGGTATTGACCTTTGGTTCAATGACCATGTGTTGAGTTTGATTGTGTCTCTAATCTCCACCCCACAATGCATAGATTAGATATGGGACAGAGTTCTTTTCCCCTAATGGTTGCATTCGATGAAAATACATAGAATGATTCTTCAAGGTGAATGAATTGCTTATGGAAAGTTGTGTTTATCCTAGTTAGATAGTGAACTCAATTTACTCCACTTATTCATTGAGATTTATGAATATTCCTAATCCATTGAATATGTGATAAAATTGAACTATGTGATGAAGATGGTATAAGCATTGAAATTAAGAATAATTCTATGAATGAATTAAGTGATTATTGTTAACTAATAGCATGTAAATGTCTACTATATACTTTTCATTTGTTTATTAATTGAATGGACAATCTATTTTGACTTTATATTTTTATACATTGATTGAGGTGTCTTACTGAGTTGTACTCTCACCATGGTCGAGCATTCATTGGGTACCCTAAGATGATTTCATGCTTATAGGTTAGGACATCAAAATAGGCCCTATGATATGGAGTTGAGTTGGTTATGGGATGCACATGAAGTATGTTCTGAAAATGGATTCAATACGGATTAGGGATTCCAATAATGATCTTTATTTTGGGGTTTCTTCACATTAACACTATTTAGAAGGACATACAATGTTTATTGTTGTTAGTGGGTTCTGATGAGTTTAGTAGATGTTAGTTATGCATGTTTTTTGGTTATTTATCATTTCCCCCATATTTATAATTATTATCTATTGTGTCTTAATCTGGTAATGTGGTTAAATTCCCCGCCCCATGACTTATCTAGACCCTTGTTACTAGTCGGAAAACTCAGTGTATAGGGAGGTACCCCGAATATACCATGGAGACCTGATTTAGGGGTACCTTTTTGTGGCTTCTGGTTCATGGATAATACTAAAAGGGAGAAATCATTCATTTTAGTTTATTATTTAAGGGGATATGTTGGTCAATGGTTGTTATTAACTCATAATACTAAGGAGGAGGAGGAGTCAGACTACATGTAATTAAATAAGTTCTAGGGGATATTCTTTGAGAAATACATCCCTTGAAAGAACATTGCTAATACAAAAATGAAATTTTGTAGTTTGAAGAAGATGGATGATGAGAGTGTTGTAGAGTCTATGGCTAATTTCACAACATTTGATCATAATCCTACAAAGTGTATGAAAATAAAGAAGTATGATCAACTATTTCATTAATGGGATTATGTCAACCATCTGAAGGGTTCAATTATCTTATTTATTTATTATATGATGATATATTATCAGATTTCATTGAGATAGATAAAGGATTATCAATGTCATACATTTTAAAAGGATTCCAATATACGAGGAATATATATGAGCACTATATACAATGAAATGTGGTGATGAAGAGGAAGTGGAAGAAGGTAAATCAAACATAAAATAATTTGAAAAGAAACACCTAAGAACATTATAAATGGGATCATGAGTTTGTTAAAAGTGTGAATAGAAGATAAATTTACCTCATGAATACAAGGAAAATATAAAATCATATAATATCAGATTATTCAACTATAATTATTTGGGAAATTACTCAAACTATTGTTCTAATCATCATGAGAATCAATATCAGTGGTCAGCTTAGCTGAAATCCCAAGCTTATATGATTACCACATTTGAAGTCAATGTTTTTAAAGATGTGTCTGAAGTTACATTTATAGTAAAATAAAAGTTATATAATTATTTATTTGATTATGGATCTTCTCATGATTTTATATCCTTCTTATTTTTTGCGAAAATTAAATCATTCCCTAGCACTCAGATAAATGAGCTTGTAATCCAGAATCCCATTGTAAATATTATTATGTAGAGGGAATCATAGTTAGTGTATATTTTCTTTATATACACAAAAAACATCAAAACATGATTATCATACATATGGTTTGGTATTGAATTAGTTTTAAAAGTATAATGAAAATATTTATTTTCATGAGAAGTATGTTTTTATTAATGAATGGGGACTGGATTTATTTTTATTTATAGGTTAGGTCTCATTATCAGAGTTGTTCTTAGATATACCTCCATTATTCCTCCTTAAAAAAATCATTGTATTGTAAGATAATATGAAAATACTGTTTTTAAAGGATAACATTATAATAGAGGATGTACCTACTCTGTTTCAAAACATAAATGTGCTTCAGAAATATTTAAATGAATATCCACTTAAGTATAAAGTATAATTTTCTATTTCACTACTCCTAGAAGAAAATTTAATATGTAAGACTCCCAATATAATGGAACCAATGCACTATGTTTTCTTAAAGAAACATTAAATGTTTTTTTAATAATAGTTTCATCCATTGTAGTGTTTCTACTTGGAGATTCCATGTTCTTTTTTTTAAGAAGAAGTATGGGTGTATGGGGCTATGGATCAATTACATTGAGATAAATTACATTAAAATAAATAATATGTACCCTACACCATTCAACAATGACTTATTTTATCAAATTACTATAAGTATGTATTTTTTAAATATTGATCATTGTTATGGTGTTCACCAATTTAGTTTAAATAAGGATTACATACAAAGTCTATGTTTCATAAAAGTTATTGGAATTATAATTTTTTTTAGTGACCACGAGATTGACTAATAAACCCTCTATCATTATAGATCCTAGGAAACATTTATTAAATAATTTCCTATATGATTTTATAATGGTATTATTTAATTATATCTTGATATACTCAAAAATATATAAGGGTCATTAGAATCATTTTTGAATCATTCTTGAGAATCCAAGAGACAAATATTTTTATTGGAAATTCAATATATTTGATTTTTGGATCTAGACAGTTAATTTTCTTGACCATATTTTCCATAAGGATGTAATATGTGTGGATATTTCATATATTAAGGTAGTCATGGAATGACCCACACAGATGAATATAATTGAGATATATAGTTTACTCTTTCTAGAAGGTTACCATGGAATATTTCCTCAAAATATTTCTTAATTAACCATCCCATTAAGAAATTTTACGTATAAAGGAAATAAAATTAACTTAGGTAAAATAATTTGAGGAATGTTTTTTATAGTTAAAGAGTATATTTTCCAATGCTTTGGTTTTGACACTACCACTATGAAATGAATGATTTATTATATATATTGACACATCAAAGAAAGTATTGGGATATGTAATTATAAAAAATGATAGAGTTTTTTCTTATCAATCAAGGTAAATAAATACCAATGAATATAACTATCCAAAATATTATCTTTTGTTGAAAGCATTAATAATTTCCTTAATGATATTTAGGAACTATGAATATGGTGTGATATGTGAGATATATATAAATTATAAGACATTGAAATACATTTTATCACAAATGGAGACCCACATGAGATAAAGAAGAGGGTAATAACATTAAATGGAATATTTTTGGTCTATAAAATAGAAACCGAAGAAATAAAATAGGTCGGATGATGCCTTATGTAAGAATGATCATAGATTATCAACCAATATGAGGATGAGAAAGGATCCCATATCGAGGGAGATTGTAAAGTAGGATATGTGAATAATTAATGAATTTGAAATATCAATTCTATTCCAAATTAGTTCAAACCATCCATACTAAAAAATATAAATAAATTACAATAAAAATATGTGGTAATGAGAAATTAAAAAAATACATAAATGATTAGATATTAACAAACATCACTAATGTGTATGGTTTATTAATGCTTGTAAAGAGACAATGTGTTGGATCATTTCTTGAGAAGATTAGGATATTACTAGATGAATCAAATAACTAAAGCTACACTACACATTATGGATTACCAAATATGTATACATATTCTGGATAAAATCAATTGTGGGACAATATGAACTGATAAAATTTAGATTATCTGTATAGATTTTTTGTTTTCCATTAGGTAAATCCGAAAATAAAATATCTGTAAGTTATCATGGAAACACTATTTAGAAAAATGAATGAATGGGAAATTGTAACGATGGAAATTTTCAGTGGAATTATAAATAATAATAAAAGGAATATTGTAAATTGGATCTTTATAGATTTTCATACCAAGTGAACACATTTCATAAAAACATGGAAGGACCAAACACTCAATGGACTTACATGAATATATTTAAATAAAGTAGTAATATTTCACAATACACCCTTATAAATTGATTATGATCATGAACCTCAGTTTATATTAACGTTTTAGGGGATCTATTAGAAGTATCTCAATATTGATATAAATTTGAGAACCACCAAACTCCCTCAAATCGATGGGTTTTCTGAATAGACTATTTAGACCTTAGAATAAATACTGAGGTTATACTATCATGACTTATAAGGTTCTTCGTATCATCATCTTCCTATTTTTTAAATTTTTTATAACAATAGTTTTAATTTTAGAATCAATATGGAATGATCTATGTAATTATATGGGTATAGATTTCATACTTTTAATTATTGGGATGAAATTGGAGAAAAGAAGCTAATAAAACTAGAAATTGTAGTGGAGATAACTTTGAAAGTATATATTTTACATAAACACATCGAATAGTATAAAATTACAAATAATATCAATGAATATTTTAGAGAAATGATTTGGAATTTCAGGAGGAGGTCATTTTTTAAAGGTATTTCCCTAGAATGGGGAATATGTTTTTGAAATAAGGGGAACTTAATGATAGATATATTAGTGCTCTTGATATTCTGGTAATAATTTGAGGTGTTTCCTATCATATTACATTACCACCCAACATATCTCAAGTGCATGATACTCTACATGTTTCATTATTGAGGAAGTACATACTAAAGAATGTTCATGTGGTCTCTACATCAGGATTATTGTTTGACATTTTTTTTAAAATCAATAGGCCTATCCGAATTATTGAAAATAATGGGCATGTTATTTAGAAATGGAAAACACCTCTGGTGAATATTGTTTTAGGAATATCATGTTAAAGGATGTAATTAGGGAATCCAAATTGGAAATATTGATGAATTATCTAGTTATGTTTTTACGTTTATGTACATCAAATTTCTAATATGAAAATATTATGAGGGGAGAGGTGACCATATCATAACATCCCAAAATTTTATATCATTTTGGATATAAAATCAAGGTATTTAGAAATAATATGTAACCAATTACTATTAATTATTATTATTTTTGATTATATATATATATATATGTAATCTTGTTATTTAAGTTAAATATTATAAATAATAAACAATGTTTTTTACATAAGGTACCCTTCTCGGCTCATCACACATAGAAACTTCCATCAAAACATAGGGAATTAATGAATAAGAAAGTGTGTTTCTAGATGAACAGTTTGGGTAAACATGGGACATATCAATCATTATAAGATAAAATGATCTAATGTGTATAATAAAATATTCATGTGAAAATTCTCAATGTGAAATATCCCTTACCAAAAAAACCTTATATCATAAGATCTAAAAAATTTATAACTATAAGAATGATCAATAAGTGTGTCATAAAAACAATAAAAAATCAAGAGTCATAATATATACATTTGGAATCATAATTATAACAAATGATTATATACTGGACATAGCTAAATTCAATCACATACACATAAAATATATGGAGCATAGCTATAACGTGATCATACACAAAAATAAAAATTTAAATAAATCTATTCAAAATATTTTCCATTAATTATCTTGTGAGAATATCTAGAATCAGATCATACTCATGCATAAAAATGTAACCAAATATATTCAATATTATTTCAATGAATTTTCATGTAAACATAACTAGATGAAATCATACACACATATCAATTTACGATCATATTTATTTAAAATCTTGTATACTCTTATTATCATTATCACTTGAGATATCGACATCAATTTACCCAATTTATAATAGGAATATAACTAACCCAATAATCACATATCCATGATTCATTCTTATAAATATTACAGGATAGTAAAACATTCATCATATTATCGTAGGATAACCCGAGGAAAATAAACAGGTTTTGTAATAACCCCATCATTATAATAAAAAATATTTATAAAATAAATAAGGATGGAATAATTGGATAGTATACATGTTATGTATTAATTTATATAAATGTAAATTATCATCGATGAAAAATTTCTTCAAAAAATCAATGAAATAATTCTTGTGGAAAGTATCCTTTCATCTTGAAATTACTTATTTAAAAACAAAATATTGTAAAAATATTAAAGAATGATATTTATTGAAAATAAAAATGGAAAAAAATAATGGAAATATCTGAATGTTTATTGGTTATGATAGCTTGAAATTACACTCATGTTGTAATCATTCAGATAATGGTTTTATTCCCAACATCAGTATAAAGTACTTTGTTTAGAATATATTTATGATATTATTTTAAAACCATTTTGTAAAAATTAATACATGGAAAGAACAAATTTAAACAATCATTAAATATTATTCCAAAAAATATTGATTTTTTTAGAAATCATGGGTTCAGAAGAAAATGTTTTTTAATATAAAGAGGTTAAATAAGCTTTAATTTTCTTAAAAACATTATCTGGACATTTTTTTGTAACAAAGAGAAGAAAATGGAACTAAAAGAACATAAAAATAAATCCCAAGAAGAATATTAATAAATAAATTGTATCAGATAATGATAATGCAATTTCATTTATGAGAATTCAAGCGTAAACAATCCCAATTAAAAAGGGATTGAAACATAAATCCATTACCTCAAGTCTTATATTGATTCATACATATAAAAGTATCTTTTATAATAAATATGTATTTATTATAAATATATTACATAAATATATTAATAAATATAATACCATATATTATTTAATTATAACATTTCATCTCTAATATTTTTATAATTATTTATTAAACCCACTCATGTCGGTGATAATTTCTTCGTTTTCATAGATGTTTCAGTTCAACGGTTTTGTTATCATAACATTGATCATTGTTAAATTATATATAGATTGTAATTAATTATATAAACAAAATATATATTAATTATATTCCTATTTATTAATCCATAAATTTTATATATAGAAAATGTATTTACATCATTCATAGAGATGGTAGGCTATACGTACACATAAAGGTTGTCCTCATATTCTTAAAAAATAAATAAATGAAAATAAATATTATTTTGTTATTAAATATACATAATAATATTTTAAGTAAGATATATATATAAAAATTAAATCTATCCTTATTTTGATCCATGTAAATAAAGAAATTAAAATCAGTTGTCATTGCTTCATGGTAGTGGTAGCTCCCATGTACGCACAAGCGACATTATCATTTTTAGATAAATTGAAAGGGTAAAAGGAATATTTAAATGATAATATAATTTTAGGAGAAAATTTAGGTATAAATATTTTAAATATAACTTATACCCTTCTTCATAATCATCCATGAATGATGATTATAGAGGGTGAAGTTTATCATTACTTGGAGGCAGAAGTCCAAAGGTTCACACGAGGGATACATTCACTTCCCATTCAAAGAAAAAATTTGAATAATTGTGGTTTCATAATAATAATGACATGAATGTTTATGGGGGATGGTTAATTTTTTATTTTATGATGAATACCATATATTTATGGGCGGTAGAATAAGAAATAAACTTCAACATGTTTGGTAAGATAATTACCTATTTTTCATAGGAGTCCATAATATTTTTTCATATGGACCATTTGAATGGTTTATTGGGATGAAAATAACCCATAATTATTTATATATATGTTGAAAATATAATTGGGTACTGGTTTTTCAAGTAAGAAGGATCAATGTAGTGAAAATAAGAGAAATAAGGGATACCCCTTTATAAGTGTTAGAGAGGAAAACATGAAATTTATTAAAATTATTAAATAATATATATATCATAATAATATAATGTGGTACCAATGAACCTAAAAATTTAATATAATATTTTATAAATACTAAATAAATTTTACCAATATCATTTTAAAAGTTTTTGTATATATTTATGACTTATCTTTTAGACAAACTACTTTAAAATAATTTTTACCTTAACTAAGATGAGTCCAATTTTTAAAATGATAACATAGTAATATGAAAAAATAAATGGGGGAATATAATAAAATTTGGATACGCTGATTCCAAATTTGGAATCCATTTTATCAATATTTTATTTAATTGGGGATAGAAACTAATTTGACATATGGAAACAAAACATATGAAAAATAGATTTAAGGAAAATTACCGATTTAAGAGTAAACCATAGTTTACCATGAAATAATGTAATAAATTGGTTTCCATGATTATTTTTCTAAATAATAAACTATGTTATATTTTTATACTTTTAGATAAAATAAAAAAGGTATGGAATCTTCCATTTATTCCATGAAAAGTAATGATCCAAATATTGTTTTTATATTATATAAAATTTAATATATCCTTAAAAAAGTCAAGCATGGATTATAAATTTAAAAATAATGATCAAAAATAAATTAGGTTACCCCTTAATAATATTTTTTTTTTCCAAATATAGCCATATAATAGGATTTAATAATGTGCTATAGATATTATAATGTTTTACCCCATGAGTAAAACCTAATTTCACCTCTTTTACTAAGGTAAAAAAATTTCTTTGAATTCTATTGACAATAATTCATAAAATATTTTTTCCCTATTAAAATATATTAATTTATTTGAGTCAAAGTATGAAATAAATTTTTTTAATTACAATTTACAATAGTGGAGGAATTTAATTTGAAACTAATAGAGTAAAAAATGATGAAAATCAGTTTTCTGGTAAAACTGGTTTTCTAATGTACCAAAATTTTTTTACATGAAATTCCAATATAAAATTGATTCTAATAAAATCAGTGGAATTATTAATAATACTAATGAACTTTTTTTCTTTTAAATCATTATTATGTATAAGTAAGCATTGTAAATGATTGAAAAATGTAGTTTTCAATACAAACCATTAATTTTCACTATTCATTTTAAAATTAACTCTGTAAAAAAATCCCAAAATTTATTTCAAAGTTAAATTTTATATGAATATTAAAATTATTATGTAATATTTTAGAATCCAAAATTTCGATAATCGTATAAATTTTTATTTATTTTATCAAAAAATAAAAAAAACCTTTTTTGAGGAAAATGGCTTTTTTGAAGCATTAAATGATTTTGCATAAAATTGGATAATTATATGTAGTGAAAAAAAACAATTAAGCTTGAATATAGTGTATAATTATTTTAATTGGGATAAGATATAGGAAAATTGCATCATTAGAGACTAAATATTTTAGTAGTCTTGGTAAACTAGATCCATACATGATTACCATATTATATTTGAAAACAAAAATTGAAACAATTTTTTTTGAGAATAAAATTACTAACTATAGAATATCATTATATTTCAAACATTATAAACATAATGTATTCCTACGAATAGAAAAAAATATGGGTGATATCAAATGTTCTTTAATAAGGAAGTATAATAGAACCTATCAAGAATCAATAACAATAATCAACATGGAAAGTTAAAAAACAAAATACACATGCCTTTTAAATATAATTAATATCATTATATGTTGTGTAATAATAAATACGAAAATGTAATTAATATATAACATATTCCATTTTATCAATTAACCAAGAATAAAATGAGTCCAGAGATAATATAATTGTGAAAAATCTCATGGATAATAATAACTAGATTATTAAGGAATGAAATTATTTATTATTGTATTTCAAGTATATAGCACATGATATATCTATCATCAACACATTTCACGGGATGGATTAAAATCATAGGTTAAAATCTGGTTAACGTAAGATTGCATATTTTTCTCATGATACCTGATGATGCATCAAGGGGCTATCTATAATCTGGCCCTACCCATGTATCATTTCCTTGAACAGTCATCATATAAGAAATAAATGATCTTATTCATGAACAATGTTCTTAGCCATTATATATTATAATTGGTGAAAGAATACTTATTCAATATTTTATTGTGCAAAAAATTACTTTCAAAGTAAAAAAACATTATGTATAAATGATATACAGTTTAATAAATAAGTATATCCATGATAAAAAATATAGATATTTTAGGGGAATTTAATTTCAAAAAATCAAAGAAATGAGAATATTTCATGGTAATTTTAATAAAAAAAATTAATCAAGGAAGTACATATCAATACTATAATTGTAAATTTTTTTCATAAACTGTATATAATAATAACAAGGTATGTATCAATACAACATATCACATTTTAAGGTTAGGTGAAAAAGGATTATTTTTTCTGATGAATAAAAATACGATAAAAATATCATTAAAAACATTAGTGAGTTAAAATTACTTTTTTATTTTGAAAATAAAACATTAAAACATTTTTTTAAAAAAATTAACATAATTTTCATTAAAAATTAGTTTCTCTGAAGATATTTTTTATTTAAAAAAACATGTGCATATTATAAAAGAATCACTAAAAAATTGTTTTGTTATTATAACTTTAAATTAAATACATTTAGAGTTTGTCAAAAAAAATATTCCTTTCAATTTTTGATAAAATAAAAACTATCGTTACTATGAAAACTGCATAAATATTTATTCAATTGATTTTTATAAAAAATCCAAATGAGGAACAATTTATTTAATAAATTATTTTTAAAAGGTTAAAAACATTTCATATATCTTTAATAAAAAATCGGTTTGGAAGAATATGGATTTATGTACAAGAAGAAAAATTAATTCTTATTTTATTAAAAACATGTTTTCAATTATTTTTATTACCAATGAGTGAAAATATGGTACAAAAAATTTAAAAGTTTCAGGAACAAACATAGGATAATAAAATGAAATGTTTTGTAAAAAAATTATCAAATAATATCCTTCAGTGTATATTCATGTATGAACAATCCTGATTACAATGAGATAGAATAAACTCTTAAAAATAACATAAATATAAAGTGAGAATTAATCAGTAAATATATTATGTGTTTTAAATATTAATAAACATAAAATAATTTTATATTCAACATAATACAGTCAAAATTTAAGACACAATTATTCATAGAATAGCATTGATAATGAATAAGTAATATAACATAATAAAAAAAATTGGTTATAAAATTTATTACCACTTGTTAATTTTCAAGTCATATCCTATTGGATGATATAATTAAAATTAAAACATAACATACCATTAATTATTATGTAATAATTATATTATATGTCAAATGGGATGTATATACACCATATAAATGAAATTATGTGCATAAAATCACAATTTTACTCAATGATGGAAAATTGAGACAATGTCCTAAACAAAGATCATATAAAAACATGAGTAATAATAAATGAATTGATTATGTGTTTAAATTTTAAATTTCTATTAAAAAATCAAAATAAAACATAAAATAATCAAATATTATTACACACATAATACTGGACTGACAAAATAAAAGATGTAAATGTTAGACCCAATAAATGGAAATTGAGTTAAGAAATACCATACAACAAGCTCCCTTTTGGTTGGATGTAATTTAACCTACTATACAGTGGTTTTAAAAATGATTCTACAATATAATGTAATCATATTATTGTTTAAAATATCATATATGATCCTTTTATAACATCTTATCATTAGTTTGTTAATTATCTTTTAGTATTATCATTGTTTTAGGTGTTAGTTTCCCTGTTTTCTCATACGTGTTTTGTTATGAAAGATAAAGTTCATGTATATATTATATAGTATCATCATTTATTGAATAATAATCATGCAAAAATTATCTGATTTATATATCATTTTTAATTTAAATACCAATAATTAAATATGTGGTTGTAGAATGAAATATGTTACAATCATGGAGATATTTGGACGTATATACGCACTAGTAACCTTTCCATTTTACAATGAACATTATGGAAAGAAGGTAACCAATATTTTTTTAATTTTATAAATTATTATAATATCATATATAACATATTAATTTGTAAATATTATTTTATATGTCTCCCATGAGATATGGTGATGAGAAGTTAGTCACATACCTTTGGGACAATGGTAGACAAAACATAAAGGAACGATGTTATCATTTTTTCAATGTATGAAACGAAATGATATATTATATTTTGAAAATATTAAATGATTCATGAATAATATATATTATTTAATTTATATAATATATATTAATTAACATTATTCTTATTATATTCCATGTAATACGTCTGTGAAAAAGAATTACAATGCTTCACGAGACTGTAGTCTATCACACACATGAGAAACATTATCGTATCCACTACAGAATGATAGTTTAAAAATTTTTATTTGATATAATAACTCCATAGGTATATTTATTTTATATATATTGTATGTATACTTTATATCCATCATAATACCCAACTGTGAGAGATAATAATTAAAAAATGAATGACATTAATTCATGTGGTGGTAGTACGATGTTCACACAAATGATGATTTCATAAACCATTTTATTGAAGTGGATATAATTTCATTTCATTCAATTGAAATAATAAAATATAATTTTATGTTATATATTTATTTGATTATATCTTAATGTTTCTGTGTAATTGATGGATGTTGAGGAAGAAATAAAATAAAAAATATCATTAAAGAATGTTACCTATTCATTGGGTAACCTCCATAGGTTGGTAATAAGAGACTAACTAGGATGGATTTATATCCAAAATAAGGCTCATAATATTATTGGAGGGAAATTTCGAATTTATTATTTTAGGTATTGGAAAAAATGGGGTTTATGTGTAATGAGGATAAGAAAGGGGGTGGCCTTTTACAAGTGAGGTGAGTTGAAAACTTGTAATGTTTTATCAGAAAAACGTCTAACCACTTTTTTCACAAGACACAAGGGTAAAAAATGGATTATTTTAGAAAATTTTAACTTATACTATCAACACATGGAACAAAAATATAGTTTATAAAATTTTGAGTTTTTTTAAACTATTGTATGTTTTTTTAACCCCTGATAAACCCATTGTATCATTAACCACAGTAAATAATTTTTACTATTTTTTATTTTTAACATGGTCAATAGTTAATTTGAATTTACTAGATAATATAAATTAAATTAATTAAAAATATAGAATTTATTTTTTCAAAAATTACTTACATTGAAGTGGAAAATTCTAAATAAAAATTAACCGCAATGATGTTTTAAGAAATAATCATTTCAAAGTGAGAATGTTCAAAATTTTACAAAGGGATTATATAAAAATTACAAAAGAAAATGACTAAAAATACCTTAAATAGATTAATATATATATAATTGAAAAAATTTCACTTTCAAATAAATTCATAATATAATTTTTCCTTATAAATTATTTAACCCAAAATGCATTTTTCAAATTAAATTTAGTATTTTCCAATTTTCATCAAAAAATTAACCACAATTGAAAAATTCAAAAAAGTAAACAAAGAATATATTATATGTTTTTATATAATGAATGAATTTAGATTAATAAATTAAATATCCTTAAATTGGTTTAAATTGATATAAAATTATGTGTGAAATGCATGACTAAACTGTCTTTTAGAAAAAAAATAGTTTTCATAAATCTTTTTTTATATGAATCTTTGTTATATTTGTAATAAATATAAAACCATAATTTTCATAATTTAGATAATAATATTTATAACAAAAAAATTTAATTTCATGGTTATAATGGTATACTATATTATGATTTATTTAGACTTTGGGTTCTGTGTTCCTCATGCTATCAATGATATTTAATTTACGGAAATGTATTTTAAAAGTTTTTAAGATCAATGTTTCATATCACATATGATATTGAACAAAATTTTATTATCTTAAAAAATTTTGGGTGTGACATTTTCTACAAAATTAAAAAATAATTTTTATAGAATTTATACTATATCTCATTAATCTTGTATTTAACAATTAGATGTAATATTTTTGATAAATACACATATTAATTAGGGTTCATATAATATCATCCTAATAAGAGAGAATGTTATTAACAAGGTTCTTATGGAATAACATATAACTAGGTTTCCAGATAGAAGAACATTAGTGGAATGTGTAGATATAGATATGACTGAAAATCACAAACAAATATAGAGACTTATAGAGGACTTTGGTAAAACAATGTTTGCAAACAGTGGATTATTATCGAACTCAAAATCCATAAATGTTTGATGTTTTAAAATTCCATCTAATTCATCATATAAAATGGTAAGATTATAATTTTTTTTGTTTGAATATTAGTTTACCAAATGTGAATAATAATTTTACTCTCTAATAGTAGAAGGAAATATACTAACTTGATATGTTTTTATTTCATAACAATACTTTAATCCTTTGGTTTTGTTTTGATCAATTTCATATTCATGTCTAACTCCCAGAAATGATTAACCAACAATGAATTTTTAATGTGGTAAAATCCATTTTTAGTAGATCACAAAATCTATAAATGGGTGATAATTATTTCTATTTATCTCTAACTATTTTGATAAACAAATATAGTTATCATAAGTTATTTATAGTATACATTAACCTCTATACCTCAATAGCTACACCACTAGTAGATCATTAATATTTATTCTTCAAACCATTTAAATAAAAAAATTACATATTAACCATGATATCACTTTGTCTTGTAGTAGGCACTAAACCCTTATAATCCTTTTGTTATGGGTTCAAGCCTCGTGACCCTGCTGGTCATGATGGGTGGTACACCAACATATGGGTTGTCCTATTTTTCTAAACTGAATTAATATAGTTCTTATATCGTTCCCAATTTGTGATGAGAAATAATTACTTCAGCATCAAGACAAGATAAATAATGATGGTTAGAAATACCTTTAATATTATTCCCATAAAATGTAAGTGAATTATTCCTTAAAAAAATTCCTTAATTAAATATATACTAAACCAATAGAATGTATATTAATACATGTATCCCAAAATATCATTAATCATGGTATACTGAAATCACATAGAACATAAAATGGTATGTCTAATACATTGAACATATAATAAATTTTAAATGCAAAAACCAATGATGGTATCCATAAAACTTAAGTTAGTAAAGACGTATTATTATAAAATTAACAAAATTATTTGATTTTTGATGATTATTATAACCAAAATACAATTGGTAAAACTACATCTACAATAAAATTATGGAATCCAAATAAATAATATAACCACATTATATCACCAAAAGTCCTTATTATTTATAGGTTTTAACTGTTAGAATATGTAATTTACTTGGATAATGCACATGTTCCCCAGATTTATGACAAAAAATATAAATGTTAACAAGGAGGAGATTTATTTCCTTCTATCATGCTGTTGATTTTTTCTCACCAATTCATTTAATTATAAGTTCTTTTCCACAAATAAAACAGTTTACCATTCCTCTAAGACACCTTTTTTCAATATAAGACACATTTGTTTTAATATAGGTCATTCCTTATCATCATCTATTGAAATACATCATAATCAGTTGTAAAGAAAATGTGAAATATTTACAGAATATCTCTTTTTAGTGTCAAAAAATTTTGGAATTAGAACAATTTATTTTACAATAGGTGACGATAGGGTCAAAACCAATGTACCCATTTAAAAGTTATTACCCCTAGTTAAAATGGTTTTATAACCATGTCCACATGTACTATCTTGAAATTTATTTATTTTAAGGAAAAACCACAGATTCTATTCACTAAAAAAACTTTAGGATGATCATCTATGTTTATAGTCATTTTTTATCATAGGGTTATATTCCCAAAAATATTTTTTCCTAAATCTAGTTTTTATATATTATATTAAACATCATTTGATACTAACTCTAGAGACCCTAACCCCAATATATTATAGACAATTCCTACTCTATCTCTAGTGGCCTTCCTTCCCCATGACTGTGGTTCCTCATCTTCCAGGTACCATTATTTAATAGCTACAGTGCATTTTTTGTATGTATAGGAATTCCCACACCCCTGTTAGTAAAGGTGTTAAGTTCTTATCCCTTCCCATAGTGGAGGAGCTCTGATCTCCCACTACCATATCTTTGGCTTTACATGGAGTGTACCCACGATCTCAAACCAGAAGGATGTCTGCTGGTTCTTTCTTATGAAATAAGGGGATCTCCTCACCTAAGGCTAGTACTCAGAGACTTAGCTCAATATGATATCTCTAAATATGTAGAACTCACATGTCCTATGGAATTAGTTGAAAATATATTTCTTCTATAAATAGGTGTTAAGAATAAGGTCTTAGTGGTCATCATCTGCTGAACCAAATCAAATCGCCTACTAGATAAGAGAGTTTTCCAGTAGGATTGGCATGCACCATTCTATGCACAGGGAAGCAGTAAACCATCATATATGGGTATATGGGAAGTACATTATGATATAGTAGAATATTTCAAGATAATACCCTCACATTTTAATTAAATTGGTAGTTGGTAATGAAGCTATCTTGATTTATTTTGTCTATGGAAAATTTGATGCAAGGTTTCAGGATCTCTTATATCGGGAGATCAAGTCATTCAATCCTAGAATATGAGTATAGATTTTAAGAGGTTATTTCAATACTATATTGGATACATTGAAAAAATAGATGGGGATTTATCTCTCATAGGGATAAACTTGCATTCTGATCCTTTGTTTCCTAAGAGGGCCTTTATGACCTAGGTTTTCGGGTGATAGAAACACATGGTGTAACAAACAGTAGGGAAGCCAGCGTACCCAGGGAATGCTAGAACATTGTTTGGGAATCCTCCAAGATATCCTCTCATTCCCAATAATGATATTACACATAAAGACATTCAATAATTTAATCGCTCACCTCTCCTCACCAGTCTAAAACCCATCCATACTAGTGTATAATAATTCTTATTCATTAACCAATTATTGCACTAACATGATTTATGAGAAAACATATGACATTACTGGGAGAAAATGACTAAAGTAAGGTGAAATATCAAATTACATATCAGGTTTCATCGACTAAAAAAAGACCTAAAGGACTGGGCTAACTCCCTTCTATCTAGCCATCAGAATTTGGATTTGATTAAGAGGGATATTGAACAAGTTGAGGTAATCTTCTAAGAGGCTTGAGATGAGGATATATTTACTTATCTCGGGTACAGGTATAAGATATTCCACGAAATGCTACCAGATTAGTAAATGTGCCTACGTGAAAGGTCTCATGACACATGGATTAGTGAAGGGGACTAGAATACTCAACAGTTCCATGAAAATTCTATGAAAGAAAAACATGTTAGTGCTCTAGAAATCTGGTTGAGTGATGGATCCCACACTAAATATCATGATGTGATCAGTGGTATGATGGATACTAATTTTAATTCCTTTTTATGCAATCTAATTCTATCCATGCAGAACAATTACACACGTGGGTAGACTAAAATCTTCAACATGATTCCTCACATGATCTCATCCAATGTCAATAATTTTATTGAGAGTAATATAGAATAATAATAGTTTTGGGATGAAAAAAAATCTATCAATTAAGAAACTATACCAAGACTAGATGGATTCTTTTGAACTTCTATGTTATCTCTTGGGAAGCCATTAAGAAGGACCTCATCGAAGTACTCTTGGAATTATTTAATAGTTGGTCTCTTTATATGATAGACTATGTCACTAAAATGTTCCAAATTTTGATGTTTAGAGGCCAGTTTTTCCATATCTTAGTAAAGACACATCAGCTTATGAAATATGGATTATATGGTTTTCGCCTCTATCAGAAACAAAAGGTTCTCTCAATTAATTCATTCCCAGATCTCTGAATAGAAATACAATTTTATCCAATGCTGGTCAAATTAAAGAGAAATGGTAACTATATAGTAGATGGTTGGTGGAATAAAAAATGGGGTGGGATCATGAATAATTATTAATCTTGAAATGGAAAATTCTTATAATCTCATTGAATAGAGCTCAATAATAAGAGTAATGAGGAGCCGGGAGTTCTCAGAATGGATTATCTACCTAAACTTCTGGTGCAAAAACTTGGCGTAGTTTAAGATTTCATTCAAGGGGAGGAAGTGTGGTTTCTTTATAACTATTAGGGGGATAAGATAGGGTGACCCCCTTTTCTACAAAGTATCATTAATCCTTTGTATTACAAATCTCATTGTGATGGTGTGTCCCAACTTTTTTTTAACAATGACATGATCTTATTTATGAATAGATAATGCTATTCAATTAGAGGTATCAGAAAAATTATGGAATATTATTTTATATGGAGATGTAAAATCATTTAAAAAGGAAAAAGTCATGTGTAACTTCCGCTAGAATGCTCAAACATACAAAGGACTGTCATTGTGTTTCTACTGGGGTTTCATAAATAGGCCTTTCCTATAGAGTGTATGGCTTACCCAAATTTTCCTAGGTTTGAATCAGATTAGTAGCATTGATGGCATGGTTAACATGATCACCAACCAGATTATGAATTTGAAAAATCAGTTCCCTTTCTATATAAGTAGAATTACCATAAAAAATTGTGTGTTTCCATTGTACCAATACACATTCCCTTAATTATCAAGATGAGAAAATTAGTTTTGTGGGTGATTAGAAATCTATTAATTACATTTATATGGGATTAAAAAGGTGATGGGAGGTTTCATTGAGATTCCTAGAAGAAAATTGTAATACTGGTGGATTATGGATATATCCGTGTGCGGAATGTAATGGAGGATATGTATCACCTTCAATTATAAAATACATGGGAGGTTATTTAGTGACACTCTCTATGGAGTATATTTTTTGAAGAAATATATTAGATAAATATGATAATGCCTCAAGGGATCCCTTCCCCTATATGGAAATCACTTAAGGTCCACATTACAGTGTTGTAATGAAACTTCTGATGGCCTATTTGATGTGGAGACATTATTTTATTGTATTGAAACTATGATTCCATTGTGATGGGATACCCAGGGTAACCCATGTTTAATATAACATTCACGAGGGCCATATATTACCAATATTTTTTAAATGTGATTATTGATCCCACATAAATATTAGTGTTTGATGATTTTATAATGGATGAAACCCCATATGTTTTCATATTCCTAAATACTCCATGCACATTCGCTGCCAAAGGCTATATAAAAGTGATATCATTTCTACATAATTGTGACCCTTGGGGATTTTATCTTTATTGAAATTCAATTACAATTAAATTAAGATTTCTATTATGGAGGATAAAAAATTATACTCTTCCCACTAATATGGAAATCAAACAAAAATTCATCTAAAAGGCCTCTAGATGTTCATGCTGCAACATTAAATAAGATGTAACCACTACCCAGCTATTCTATCAATGTGAGTATGTGAGGAATGTGTATTGTATTCTAGGTGAATTATTCAGTTAGAACTCAATGGTGGAGTCCATTGAATAATTCATTCAGTAGTGGTTTAGAGGACCGAACAATAACAATCTTGTGGTGGGAGCTCAAGAGATTATTCTTACCGTGGGTTATAAAAGTATTTGGGAGGAAAAAAGTCAGTCCAGGCACACTAATCCCTCTCTATATCTCAAATATGGTGGTGAGAAACAAGTTCATTATGTTGGAACAGAGTTGTATCAAGAACCAATATGATGACTCTCCCTCCCTCAGGTGATTCATGGGTAGAAGGTATCCAACTAATATTTCTAGAACCCAGCTAGTGGTTTATTGGGTTTAATGGGAACCTAAACTTGATCATGAGCTAAAAATTGATGTATCATGCATTTAAGGGGTTTTTTTAGAGTGGGTGTGGTCCAATACCACTCAGTATAAGTTATTGTTAGCTTCATCTATTTTTATGATGCTGGTAACTCAATGAGGGTAGAAGCGGAGTCTATGGAAACTGGTCTTTAAATATGCTTCTCTAAATATATTTCATTGGATTCTATTGAAATATAATAAAATATTATATGGGTCACCTTCATAGGTCCCACTTCAATCCCTTGGGAAATCACTTATTTGATCTGCAAATGCAAGTCCTTCCTCAACAAAAAACATTTAGCTTACACAAACATGGAGAGAAGGAAACCATGTAGCAGATTTTGGAGTCTTGAAGGATTCCTAGGAGGTCCTTCTCAAGGAATTTGATATATTATGTTCCCTAACCATGGGGGTGAAAATATTTCAATTGGTGTTACTTTTGGCCTCCTTTTTTATAAACCCCCAAGATTCCATTTATGTCTTCGATTATTAATAATAATATAATCATTGTTGTCAATTTCTCCAAAGATAATATCATTATGAAAATATAAAGGATAAAAATTAATATATCCTTAATGATTTTAAAATTTAATTATTAGATATCATATATCAATCACTTATTTCCTCTACCATTAAGACCATTCACATGAAGGTTTAAAACTTCTGGTAAATTCCCACCTAAAACTATATTATTAATAGTTCTAATGAGATTTACTAATTCATTTAGGGGATATCTATAATGATACCCCACCCATATCTTTATGTCTTAATTAATCCCTAGATATCTAATAATTGATTTAATTCTTGAAAAATTTCCTTTACTATTAAATATCTATATTGAATAATGAATAAATATTCAATATTTCCATAGTCAATCCAATTAAATACAATGTAAAAAACCATTTGTAAAAATGATATATGGTTCAAAAAATAATTATATCCCTGAAAAAATAATTTGGGTTTTTAGATGAAATTTAAGGTCCAATGATCACATAATAGTTGAGATTTGAAGGGAAATGTAATGATAATAAAAATGAATCATGGAAGTGAATTTAAATACCATCATTGTAAAAAGTAATCATAACACTTCCATAAAAATGATATGGATGATATAAATATTGAAAATCTATAGTTTATTATATGAAAAATAATGTTTTTTTTCATTAAGGAACATAAATGAAAAAAATACCATTAAAAAATTATTCTTTAAAATTGGAACGTGACCTATTCTGAAAAAGACATTATGACTTGAATAATTTTTTTTATAAAATTTCAAGATGGTAAAGATTTTATTTAATAAATAATTTTTAAGAGGTCCAAAAAAAATTGAAATATTTTTTAGAAATATTTTTTTGAAAAAAAAGTTTTCAAACATAAATGTTAAATGAAGTAGAATATTAATAAAACAACATTCCCAATTAGTTCATTAAAAAGTGTAAAATACTAGTACTACAACATGAAAACGTTTATGAATAACCAGAGTAGAAAAAAATGAATTTTTTTATTAAACAATGATCTTATAATATACGTTAATGTTAATTTGACTATAAGCAATCCCTATTAGAAAAGTATTGTGAAACCAACCGTTACAAAGATCATAACATTGAATTGGGAATTAATCAATGAAATTATTATATATGTCAAATGTTAGTGAAAATAAAATAAGTTGACACATAACATAATATATTCAAAATAAATTATAAAAAATCCTAAAATATAAAATACAATGAAGAATTTATATAAGACAATGAAATGAAATTGATCTATGAAATTCATGAACTCTTGTTAATTTTCAAGTCAAATAACCTTGGAGGAAATAATTAAAATTGAAATTTATAATACAATAATTATTAATTGATCATGATATTACATGTGAATGGGGGATTATATAGACCATATAAAATAATTTAGTGCCAAAAATTATAATATGCCTCAATTAATTTAAAATTGAGGAAAGTCCCATACTAAGACCATATAATTAATGTGGGTTTTAATAAATGAACAGTTTTTTGTATGAAATTTAAATCGATATAAAACAATGGAAATATGAATTCAAAAAATAAAATAAAATTTAATAAATAATCATGTAAATACACAATCTATGAAGTATATGTTTAACATAATGAACTGAAATTATATTAATAAATCCCTTAATATAAATTTCAAAATGGTTGATAATGCAATAAAATAATGTATTTTGGTTTTAAATATGTTATTAACTAATATATAAATTATTTAAATATTTATAATATCATATATGATCATTTTATAGGATCATATAACATGTTCATTAATTATCTTGCGTTACTTTCATTGTTTTAGGTGTTGAATGCCGTATTTTCTAATGAGTGTATTTATGCGAGATTCACTTCTTGTGCATATTATATTGTTCAAAAATATCTATATTAAAAATAATTACATAAATATCATATTTATATATCAATTATAATTTTAATTCCAATCGTGAATGTTGGTTTTGAGAAATGAAATATGTTACAACCATATGAATGGCATATCTTACATACGCATGAGTAACGCTTCCATTTTCCAATGATAATCATTGAACAATGGAAAGTAATATTTTTAATTTACATAATGATAATAATACTATATATTTTATATTATTTGATTAAATATACTTGAATATATCATCAATGTGGTGGGGTGAAAAAAGGAGCGTCACATCAGTTTGTGAAGGTGGTAGTCTACACATACATGAATAATGTTATCATTTCTTAGTATAAGAATGAAAATGATATATTATACTTTAATAAGGATAAATATTTCTGAAATATAAAAATTATTTAATATATATCACATATATTCATTAAATTTATCCTCATTTACTTATTGTAATGTGTTAGTGAGAAAAATCAGATAGTTTCGTGAAATCGTAGTCCGCCGAACACATAAGTAATGTTACTGTATCCTTTACAGAATAGAACATAAAACAAAAAATATAATATAATGATTAAATAGGACTATTTATGTTTTAAATATCATATATATACTTTATATACACCATCACACCCAATAGTGATAGGTGGAAATGAAAAAACTAATGACATTAGATCGAAGAGAAGTAGTACACTGTACACACGAAGGATGATTTCACAACACAATTGATGGAATAGAGGATTGTTGTAGGCCATGAAGATAAAATAAAAAACATATCAGTATAATTATTGTAATGAGGTTATTATGTCATCATTTATAAATGATAATTGGCATAGATGTAGAAAGAAATAATATAAAAAAATCATTGGAGAACATTACCTCTACTTCGGGTAACCCCCTTAGGTTTTCACCAAAATACTTTTTCGGATAGATTAATGCCCAATATAGAAATTATAGTATGATAGAATGTAATTTTTAAAGTAATAGTTTAAAGTATTTGTCGAACCAAAGAGGGTTTTATGGTGTGAAAAATAGAGGAGAGGGGTTACCTTTTATATTTGGGGTAAGTTGCATAATTGTTATTTTTTAAAAGAAAAATGTGTCCCCAAGTTTTCACAAGACATAAGGGATAATGTTTTTTTATTATAGATACATAGATATTATAAGATACAATTATTACCCAAAAATATATTCTATAAATATTTATAGGTCATTTTTACTTTAATGTTTTTAATATAACCCCTAGAAAACCCATTTTTACCATAACCATGATAAATAATGTTTACTATTTTTACTCTTAATTACTGTAAAAATTAATGTTGAAGGTATTATACAATATGAATTATTTTTATTCAAAAATTATATGTATATATTTTTTTTCAAATTTCATTCATTTATGTGGATAAATGTAATTTATAATTAATCTCACACACGTGATGAGACAGCGGGTTTTCAAAGAGAAAATTTTCAAAAGTTAAATTTTTTTAAAAGTTCAATATGATGTTTATTAAAATGAACGAAATAGGATTAATATTTATATATATATATATATATAATTGTGCTATCATTACCTTAAAACCAATTCGAAATATAATTTAATTTTTTAAATAATTGTAACAAAATAGATGTTTTCAATTACAATTTTACATTTACTACTATTTATCAAAAAATGATACATTTAAAAATATCCCAAAAAATCACCATAAAATAACATGGAAATTAATTATTTGAAAACTAAGTTCATTTTATCAAATAAATATTACAAAATTTTAAACAGTAATTTTAAATGATATGTGAAAGTCATGACCAAACAATATTTTCGAAAAAGAAAAAATTTAAAAGATTTTTTTATTTTAAATGATTGTTATTATATTTATTATTAGTAGATAAACATAATTTTCATAATTTAGTTTCTAATATTAATACTATCCAATTTAATAGTTAGTTTTTAACATCATAATATATTACATTTTATTTAGACTGAGGGTTTAATGTTCTGAAAGCTATTGAAGAGATTAAATTTCAATAAATGTGTTCTTTGGGTTGTTTAATATTGATATTAAATGTCACAAACTATATAAAATAAAATATTATTCTTTTATATTTTCATGGTTGTTACATTATTTATAAAAAAAATTACATTATTTTTTTTTTACGTATTCATCCTACTTTGATTATTCCAATTTATACCACCAATTTTATCGATTTGGTTATAATGGTTACATTTAAATAATATTATTTATATCACAGTTAATTTAATCTTGGATTGACATGTATGAAAATTAATCAATGAAATAATATATATAAAGATACATATTTCAAAAAATTATTGCTTGTTTCATTATATCACACTTAAAATTTATTTATCCATTTAAATTCTAACACTATCATATAAAAAATGATGATATCTCTGCTTCATCACATCCTCAGGTTCCCAAGTAGTTTCATTGAATTTATAATTCCTCCAAATAACATTAACAAGGTGATTTTTATAGTTTTTTCTTATCATTATCAATATTATCCATTATTTATTATAGTTATTATTTAAAAGAATGATAATTATCTTATGGTACAACCTTTGAGTTTAGTACTTATGATGGATTAGGTATTTAATTCTTCAAGAGAGACACATGGAACATGTAGTGAACATCAAAGAGGTTTGGAGGATATATCAGGTGATAATCTACCACCCCTACCCAATCTAAAATATCAAATGGGCCAATATACCTAGGTATATATTTCCATTTTTTCAATATATCATAACCTTTTCCATGGAAAAATTCATTGGAATAAATCCTCATTAACATAAAATTAATGATTTCAATGATGATTCTACACATAACATTTCTACTAATTCTGAGATGACTTAATATGATTCTTAATGACGACAACCTTACTTGTGTATGTACGGAATACCATCTCCACGCCGTGGTGTAATTTGCTTTTCCACCACCACTTTACTTTTATGGGTATAGTGGTTTAAAGAATACCTTTATATAGTTATTATAACATAATAATAATTCTGAGATATTATATCATCCACTCCAATTCAATTCAATAAATATGGGAATGATATCATCGCTCATGCGTACGTACGGATTACCGTCACCACGACACGATGAGATTCATTCTCCATGTTAACCATTAAAGAATGATTATAAAGTATATACAATGAGTAATAAAGAAACATATGACCTGATAAAGCTACTGGATTTATGTATATATATATATATGTCATCTACATACTTCCATTCAAGTCATTAAGGAAAGGAAAACAATGTTCATGCGTATGTACGGTCTACCGTCTCCATGAACGGTGTGTTTCATTTCATTTATCTATCTATTATATATATATATATATATCGAATATATATGATATATAAATAATTTTTTACATCCTGTAAGTATGTAAATCATGATATATGTAATAATAATATCAATAAAAACAAGTCCATACACGTATGATAAATAAAACCATTTTACCCAAAACGTTGCTTTAACAAGGAATTTACAAAAGAACGGGTAATATAAAGTAATCATTAAACCATATATGATATCATAACAATGAATATGATTCATTAATAAGTCAATGACATTATTTATATCATTATATAGGTGGTTCTGATACGTACGAAGAATATGGGACCTAAGGTAAGGGATAAATTTTCCAATCACGTTTATATACGATATTGTTTATTCGTAAATATTTACTAGGGTTATATCTCTCATATATTTCACTATTTTATAAAAATGGTTTCGTGTATGTTTAAATTCCTTTTTCCCATTTTTGAATTTTACTACATGGTATGTAAGTAATATTTCTTTTGTTTACCATATGAGGAACTTTTTGACTTTTCCAGCAAAATTATGAGAATAATGTTTTTTTAATTATACAGCATGAACAAATATTTACGGTTTCATAATGCCTTATATTCATGAAGATTACTCTGTAATATTAAATTACTATTTTAAAAAAAACTCCCTTTTTTTAAAATTTCATGGAATTTTGTTAAAAGAAAATGATTTTAAAGAACAAAGGATATTTTTCTCTTGAATTCATTTCAAGTGTTTTGTCAAAACAATTTTCCATATAAGATGGAATTATTTCATATGTGTATATTTCAGGTATAATGTCTCTATGATTTACATGGTTTCCCTTTTCTTATGATGAAATGATATCCATTTGTCTTATATGGATTATGTTATGATGGGATAAAAGTTTTAAAAACCATTTTATTCTTTGGGTTATGATGAATAATTTATGTCTATTTTGTGGAACAAGTAAGAATGGTTTCATTATGAGATTGGTGGGACATATATCTCCCTATAATGAATTGGGTAATGATTTATATCTCCTGAGATATACATGGCTGGAATGACAAGTTAATCTAGTTCAGTGATACAGGACGAGAACGAGGAGTGAACTCAGTTCAGTAAGGGACTTTGTCCACTAAGATGTTCTTGGTAGAAATGTGTTGGATACTATGGAAATCATATCATGTGCTTAATGTTTTTCCACAATTAAAAGTTTTATTTACAATCTATTTTATCATGATTGATGTTTCATTGTGACTTATGTCATACGTACTTCAATGTTTTATGTCTTTTCTCAAGATTTTTATGTTTAGATTTTATGTTCAAGTTTTTTCATTCAAATGCTTATGGATTGTTTTATGCTATCTATGTTTACCCTTACTAAGCATTTGAGCTCACCATTTATATGTTTTCTTTTCCCCAAGATATAAATAAAGGTTTTAGGTAAGAAAAAAAGGGATGATATTTATGGGAGATGTTGAAGATCTTTCACCATGATTAGAAGATTATGTTCCGAGTTTCCAAAGACACTAAACTATTAAGATTCTTCGGTGTCTATTTTTTTTATGTATTAAGTATTCTACAAAAGTAATGTAAATGTCCATATACATCAAGATTGGGTCTCTACAGTTGGTATCTGAGGAAAGGGTTATTTAACCTTTGGAAACTAGGATGCAAAAGCTTTAGTGATATTCCTAGAGATATTTCAATGGAATGCCTATGGATGTCCCTAAGGTTAAGTATAAGTATAAGTTATAGTCCTATAATTATGGTAACAAGTTTAGAATTAACCCTAAGATGAAGGTACTCCCCCTTTATTATTTTTTTCCCTCGAATGATATTTTCCTCTCACACTATTTTTTTTTGGTTTTAGATAATGGATGGAACCCGAAGGAACCACGTTGATCAATGTAATGGACAATGAAATTATTTTCCTCCTGAACAAACCAATGTTGTGGGAGATGGAGTGCAAAATATTATTTCTATACTTACACAAGCTATGAATCATTCTAGACTTCCAAATGAGCAGAGAAGGGAACAACACTCTATTGATTCCTTCATGAGGCAACAACCACCTTCTTTCAGTGGGTATTATGATCCACTTGTTACTGAACAATGGATTAGTACCATTGAAAAGATAATTCCCATACTTCACTGCTAGGAATGTGAAAAATTCATTCCGGATATTTACCGTTTACAAGGTGAATCACATCAATGGTGGGCTCTAATTAAGAATACGAGGCCGTGAGATGAAATTGAATCTGTGGATTGTGATGAGTTCAAGAACATAATTTTTAAAAAGTACTTCCCTCATATTTTTTGAAAAAATATGGAAAAGGATTTCCCTGATCTTAAGAAAAAGGATGATGAATATGTTGGTATATAAAAAGCGAATTTAACAAGGCTTCCAAGGTATGCACCTGGATTTATCATCCAACCTGAAAGTAAAGTTGATCGATTCCTCAGTGGTTTAAAACCAAGTCTTCGAAGGGAATTAGTGATAAGGGACTTTAGTATCTATAAATAAATTGTGTGTTGTGCTATCAAGGTAGAAATTGAAGTTGTTGTTACATATCCATCTCCCGATTTTGACAAGAAACGAAAGATGGAGTTCAAGGAGAAATCTCATAATAATGGTGAAAAGAAGATGAATGCTTCATTATGCTCAAAGTGTGGAAAGAAGCATGGTGGAGATGGTCTTAAAGGGAATAGAAAATGTTTTAAGTGAGGAAAAGAAGGTCATCGAGCAGCTGAGTGTCGAAGTAATGGAAAAAGGGTTGCTAATGATGTGAATAAATAAAATACTGCAAAGAATGCACTACCAACACTTCAATTCTTCAAGTGCATGGAAATGGGGCATTATTCTAATCAATACCCTAATCCAGGGGTTAATGATGATCAATGTGAGCAACCTCTTATGGAAAAGGACAAAAGGAAGTCGCATGCGATCACTATTTGTGATGTTGAGTATGACAATGATGTTGTGTAATTATTATGTGTTTTTTTAATGGGATTTCAAAATAGTATCCTAGAATCTCATTTATGGAATCGCCGAATTTTTCATTATCTATTTATTGGTTTTCATTAATTATATGGTATCGGTAACCATGAAAAGTGATTGAAATATTTTTGAAAAGAAGATGATATGCGCATAATGAAGTGATAAAGAAAAAAATGAAATAAGCTCATAACTGATATAAGGACAAAGTTATATCATGGTTTGAGTATATTGAAATTTTGGGACTTTGGTATGTGGAAAGTGTTAAATTTTGACAGCATTCATGTTTTCACTATGGTTCAATGGGTATTCATTTTTCAAGAGAATACATGATTAAGGTACTCAGATGTTTGTAATTTGACCAACAAGATATATCGTATAATATATTGGGGATAAATGATGTTATTCACATGCTTGACAGATGGAATTTCTTGTAATTGTTTTCCTTATACTATGAGCTTAGACAAAAGTATTTTTTATAAGCCTAATGATTGGAATGGATTATGTTATACATAAGTCAGTATTGTTTAAGGCTAGACCTTTTTCGATATTATTTATGGAATGTTATAATAATGTAGTATTAGAAAAAGGACAACCTGTAGGACGGGGGACAACCCGTCACGTCCGACAATGTTTTGGAAATAGAACCCCAACCCAAGTGCGACAGGCCTTTATCGCCTACCACATTCCTACATGATGTCCCTGGTTAGTATAAATTAGTTTCAATTTATTATGTGGTATGATATACGAATTAGACCTCCATTTTAGGAACCATATATGATTAATCTCACCATAGATGGACTTATGTATATATCTTTTTCTAACCTTATGTTTGAGACAGATGGAATGACCTATCATTCTATCGCATGATCTGCTAAAACATCACGGAAGACAAATTCAACTTCACTTCTTAATGAGATTAAGTGGAAATTGTTCAAGGCACAAACAACAGTGAGATTGTACCAAAATCAAGTAAGTATTTCTTCTAATTAAAAATTTTCATCTTTAGGGAAATGATATTAAATACCAAAAATGTTGTCCTTGTGCTCTTATATCTGATTATTCAGATGGTACCTTAGATCATCACAAATTTATGGCTTTGTGATTGTTGGCTTTTTCATAGCCATGTTCACTACCACTCTCCATCAGAACATGATGGTTAGATTTCTCTTCCATATACATATTTTCACCTATGTTCTCCTATGTGGAAACCCAATGATTAGTTAATTTGGGAAACTGTTAAGTTTCATAAATTAGTTTTTAATGTTCAATTTTGGTATTTCTTTTTTATGATGTGGGTTTCTATGAAAGAAATTTTCAAGAAGAAAACCATTTATATCCCAGGTGAATTTCAATGGTGAAATTCATTTTAAGGGGGGGGGGGTAGAATTTAACAACCCAAGATTTTATGAGAAGTATTCATTTTAATTTATTTGATGTATGGTGTTGTATGCAACACAAAAATTACCTTCTTCTATACGCAATAGTGTATACGCAGCACTATTCTTGGAACATGTTACAAAAAATTTGAAGTTCATTAGATAAAAGTTAGTCTACGCAACATTGAGTGTATATATTTATGTATATTGAATGTATAAAGGAAATATGGTTCGATTATATTAAACACAACAACAAATGAATCGTGTACTACACAAAACCCTGACTTGGCTTGGTTTACACGCAATCACGACCATCCACGATAGTGTGTGTTGTACGCAATACCGAGTTTCACTAAACAACGATATGTTATTAAAATATTAAATAAATTATCCATTATGAATAGTAATACCAACTTTTTGAAATTTTATTTTTTAAAATGGACTTCATTTTTTGATTCGGAATATCGAAATTAGCCTAGGGTGAATTTTTGGTATTTTTCTGAAAACATTCAATTTTAGATGAATAGTGAAAACACAAGGTTACTATTTAGAAACCGACATTTAATTTAAATAATTATTTATTTTATTTAAATTTATTTTAGGTCAAAATTGATACATAATACCTATATAAGTCCAATGTTATTTATTGTAGTAATTTTATAATAATTTGAGATATATAAAAAGTTTATTGAAATTTTCACCGTCTTTAACCACCTCCTAGGAGAATTTGAAAATTTACATAAAACATAAATTTAATGCTTCTTTGAGTGGAATTTATAAAATCTGAGAGACATGGTTAATATCTAGGAGTAAAATTTGGTTAAATAAGATAAAAATAATTTTTGGCAAATAGTAACTTTTTACATTTATTTACCACTGTTAAAAGTAAAAAGGGTAATTAAGGGTAAAAATGATATTATTATTACCCTAACACATGTCCCAATTCTATTGGAAAAGTGTAATTCTACAAAAACCAACCTTATGAATAAAATATTACCCTTTAGTTCCACTTGGATTAGATTAGGACACATATTATTATTTTATTTAAAGAAGAGTTAAAAGAGATAAAATCAAAGTTTAATAACTAAAACATTTTTGATATAGGGTTATACTGAAGATAAATTAAAAATAAATATTAAATAGAAATCTAAAAATATTTCTTATATAATGTTATTTTATTTATAATTTTTATACATTAAATAATTTAAATTATTTATGACCCAATGATGAAGTAGTAATTACCTTATTATTGAATTATTAACATAATTGATGTTATAAATAACCAAATAAATATAATTTGAGACTTTTTATAAATTCCACTACATATATAGGTTTATATGACATGTTATTATTGATTTAATTAGTTTTTTTCGAACTAATGCTATTATGATTTTCAAAAAAAATCAATTACCAAATAGTGTCATAATTGACATAAAATAGTTTTTATAAAAAATATTATATTATTAATTGTTATTTTATTTCTAAAATACAAAGTTTCGTCCAAATGACTTAGATAAGGTTATATATATTAATAATTAACCACTTGGGGTTCTTCTGGCTTTTTATAGTATGTTTATTAACCATATAGTGTAAGAAAACAAGTAGACACGGTAAAAGTTAAATTATTTACCTTAGAGTTAAATATAATTGATAAGGTGAAAATTGTTATATAAACTTGTCTAATGTGAAATGGTTGAGATTATTTCGACCCATCCCCTCTTTATCGTCGAAATAAATTAATTTGGAGCTATTATTAACCGAATATTACTTTATTATAAAATAATATTTTATATTTTTCCAAAGGTGCCCCTCTCCTCCCTTATAAAAAGGGCACCCCTTACCTCTTCTCTTCACACACTTTTGAGCCTTGAATCTTGGAAAAACCCTGCCAATTTCACTTCTCAACTTCCCTAGAATCATTATAGAGGTACTGGTCTCCTCAAAATACCAACTCTAGTGCCATAAGAGGAAGCTTAAAAGAGCTACGTCGAAGAAGAGGTAATCTCTTCTACCGATTCTTTCAAGTTTCTTTCTTCTTCAACATCTTTATCTTTATATTTTCAATTATAAAGTAATAAAATCAGTATCAATAATATACTAATATGTCATTATAAATATGAAACAACCCCTTTTTACTATATTTCCATCCTACGGAAAACGAAATCACCGAGCGTGCATACGTATGGAATACTGTCTCCTCGCTGTGGTGTAATCTGTTTTTCCACCACCACCGTACTTGGATGGGTATATTGGTGTAACGAATAACTATATATAGTTATTATAACAACATAATGATTCTGAGATATTATATCATCCACTCCAATTCAATTCAATAATTATTGTAATGATATCATCGATTGTGCGTACGTACGGATTACCGTCTCCACGACGCGATGAGATTCGTTCTCCATGTAAACCATTGAAGAATGATTATGAAGTATATATAATGAATAATAACGAAACATATGACATGATAAAACTACTGGATTTATGTATTTATATATATTTATATATTTCATCTACTTACTTCCATTCAAGTCATTATGGAATGGAAAACAACGTTCATGTGTACGTACGACCTACCGTCTCCATGAACGGTGTGTTTCATTTCATTTATCTATCTAAAATATATATATATATATATTGAATATATATGATATATAAATAATTTTTTACATTCTGAAATTAAGTAAATCATGATATAAGTAATAATAATATCAAGAACAACAAGTCCAAACACGTACGATAAATAAAACGATTTTACCCAAAACGCTTCTTTAACATGGAATTTACAAAAGAATAGGTAATATAAAGTCATAAGTGAACCATATATGATATCATAACAATGAATAAGATCCTGTATTAAGTCAATGAAATTATTTAAATTATTATATAAGAGGTTCAGATACGTACGAAGCCTATCAGACCCAAGGTAAGGGATAACTTTTTCAATATCGTTTATATCCGAGATTGATTATTTGTAAGTATTTACTGGGGTTATTTTTATCATCAATGTCCCTATTTTATAAAAATAGTTTCAAGTATTTTTAATTTCCTTTTAACCCATTTTAACTTTTAGTACATGGAATGTAAGGAATATTTCTTTTGTTTACCATACGAGGTTCTTTTTTGACTTTTCTGGCAATAGTACGAAAAGAATGTTTTTTTACTTATATGGCATGAACATATTTTTACAGTTAAATAACGCATTAGTTTCATAAAGATTGCTATACAAGATATAATGATTATTTAAAAAAAATTCTTTTCTTTTAAAATTGCATGTAATTTTGTGAAAAGAAAATTATTTTGAAGAAGAAAGGATATTTTCCTCAAGATTTCATTTCAACTGTTTTATCAAAACAATTTTCTATATAAGATGGCATTATTTCATATGTGTACGTTTCAAGTATAATTTTTCTATCATTTACATGGTTTCACTTTTCTTATGATTAAATGATATCCCTTTGTTTTATGTTGATTATTTTATGATGGGATGACATTTATGAAACCCATTTTATTCTTTTGGTTATGATGAATGATTTTTGTTTATTTTGTGCCACAAGTAAGAATGATTTCATTATGAGATTGGTGGGACCTATATCTCCCTCCAATGCATTGGGTAAAGATTTATATCTCATGAGATATAAATGGAAGGAATGGAAAGTTAATCTGGTTTAGTGATACAGGACTGGAAAAAGGAGTGAACTCGGTTCAGTGAGGGACTTTGTCCACTAAGACGGTCTTGGTAGCAATGCCTCGGATATTATGGAAATCATATCATGTGGTTAATGTTTTTCCACAATTAAAAGTTTTATTTCCAAGCTATTTTATCATGATTGATGTTCCATTATTATCTATTCCTTATGTACTGCCATGATTTATGTCTTTTCCCAAGATTTTGATGATTAGATTTTATGTTCAAGTTTTTACATTCATATGTTTATTTACTGTTTTATGTTCCCTATGTTTACCCTTATTGAGCATTTGAGCACACCCTTTATATGTTTTCTTTTCCCTAGGATATAAAGAAAGGATTTAGGTAAGAAAAACAAGGATGATCATTATGGGAGATATTGAAGATATTTCACCATGATTAGAAGATTATGTTTCGAGTTTCCAAAGACACTTAACAATTACAATCCTTTGGTGTCTGTTTTTGTTATGTATTAAGTATTCCGCAAAAGTAATGTTATTTTCCATGTAAGTAAAGATTGGGTCTCTACATATAATCAGTTCTTGAACGTTATCATGACATAATATTCATGTTTTAACTCATGAAAATTTTAAACCATCTTTCAAAAAACTTTATATTTAATCTTCCCCACTTTAATATTCACTTCGATTGATGGTCGAACATTCATTATTGAAAAATAATATTTCTCCCCTTTCACCAATATTTTCATATATATCCTTATAAATTGTAGAAATATTGGATGTTTTTTAATCCTTATCAATAATAACGTGACATGAACTTTTCTACTCAGAGCATCAACACCCCTGTTCTATTTCCAATGGTGGTAATGTATGAAACATTCATAATTATTAAAAAATCATACTATCTTTTCCTTTATATATTCAATTACTATTGAGTAAATATATTCTTTAATGTTTTATGTTTTTTATATATGTCAAAACATTATTCATAATTATAATTCCACTATATCATAAATGATAAAATTGTTATAGATAACTCTAAATCATGAGTTGGGTAATTTTCTTGATTATCCTTCAATTATAACAAGGCATGATCTTTCACCAAATTATTCTATGCGAGGATGAATCCCAATCCCTTTATATATTTATCACATTAAATGATAAGATGATTTTTTCTGAAGAGTAGTGTTAGAACATGTGTTCTAACTACATTACTTTTTCTCCTCAAATTTTATGACATTAAAAAATCAAATATATCATGGATCCAGTTTAATCTATCATGGTGTGTGAATTATAAATTTGTGAGAAATTATCCAAGAAGTATCTATAATAACTATCCAATCAAGGAAAAATACATATCATAGTTATATTAGTTCGTATAATCCATCACCAATATAATCCTTCACTAATAGATCCATTGATATACCCTCATTTCAGATTATATGACCCAAAAATTATACTTTTTATAGACAAAATTCACAATTGATAAAATATTCATGAAACATATCATTCCTTAATGTATTGATTACAATTCTCAAGTGATATTCATGGTATTATTTTCATTAATAATATATAATAATTTAATCTATAAATACTACTATAATATTGTCTATATAATCACTAATTCCTACATTTATGAAATACATGAAGTCAATGGGGGTAAATAGTAACTCCAAATGGCATAAAAAAATTCATAGCATTCCTATATTTCACAAAAAGTTTTATTGGCTGTGTCATGACTTTTTACATGTATTTGTTATTATCCAGATCAGAGATAAATGTTGGAAGAACATTTATCACCTAATCATTGGTCAAAAAAATCATTGATACAAGGTATAAGATACTTATCCTTGATTTTGATATTGTAAATTTCATAACTATAAATGAAAAGTCATGTTAACCCATAATTATTCTATATAAAAGAATAGGTTCACCTAAGGTGATTCACTAGGGAATATGAATCCCCTATAAATATTCTCTTAGTGTTTCTTCATTTGTTCCTATAATAGAATATGGGCCACTATAAAATTAGTTTCTAAAATAGGTGTATCAATAAGAATGAGTTTTATTGAAAAAATAACTTCATGATTTTCAGGAAAACCAAGAAATTATTATAAAAATAGAACAAAAAATTCTATACCATAAATTTATTTTCAATGATGAGTTCCTCCCAAACCAATTGAGATAAAAATCCCTTATAAATATTAGTGATACCCATATAATAGATATAATTTCCATTGGATTCTCATGTTCACCCTTGTACCAATATATAATCATAAGATAATAATATATATATGTGTTGTATTATAAAATATTATTTCTAGTCTAGGAAAAAATCTGTTTCAGATAGGCCGTCCATATATATTATAAATTCAAATAATTCAGAGTGGTTCATATTTAAAAAGCATGTTAACCCATGAAAGTACCCCGAGACTATCCAAAAAGGTTCACATTTTGGGAACATTTACCATGAACCAGAATGTTGAATTAAACATCATATAAATGATTATATATATTTATCTTGAGGTTTATTGTTTCTCACATAAGTTTTTTTTAGTAAATGGATGGAACCCAAAGGAATCATGTCACCATTAAATTTGATGTGCAAGGTGATGAATATGAGCAGTCAAATGTGATAATGAATGAAGTGAATGATATTGTGATTATTCCTAACATGTTTTCATGAAATATGATTAACAACTTATATGTTAAGAAAATCTATGACTCAATAAAGAAGAGTTGTATGGTGTTCTCCATGATCTCGAGTGACGGAGATGATGGAGAAAATGAGTCTCAATTTCAATCATGTAAAAAATGTGGAAGGTGAAACCGAAAATAGTGTCTAAATGGAACAATAAAATGATTTCTCTTTGGAAATGAAGGGAATAATGTAATTAAATTCCAAGGAAAAATATAGAGTACAGTGGAAGGAAATAAATATTATCATAGGGATTCATTAATAGTTAATTTGCTTAAATGTGGAGAAACTAAAAATTATACATGTCAATTATCTTTCATAAAGGACAAACCCTAAACCAAGGAAATAAAAATATTTTAATAAATTTGATTTATTTCATATTTATATAGGATGAAGAATAAAATTGTTTAAGTAATTTTCCTCCCTATTGTATTTTTTGAAAATAATTTTCAACAACAAAATATTGTGTTAATTTATAGAAGCATAAATGTATTCATTAAATAAGAGTTCCATCAAGGGGTTTTATGTTTTATATTGATGAGAAGATAAAATTCCTAAACACAAATTTAAGGTTTTATATAATGGGTGTTTACAAATATTAATGAAATTTTGGAGAAATTTATGGAACATATATGTTATTTTTGGAATTTTATTTGAGTAATAATAGATTGAAATTTTATAAAAATAATATTAGATGTATTTATAACCATAAGTGTAAATAAAATATTCAATGAAATATTTTTATTACTCAAATAATATTATTAGACATTGTTGAAAAAATATATTGTATTAAAAACCTTAGTAAAAAGGTTATTTAATTATTATTTTTTTCAAGGACGTACATCATATTTTAATAGGAAATTTATTTTAATTATATTATTATTTCTATAAAAAATAAACAACACATATTATGGGTGAAGACATATAGTGCCTTGTATGCTTGTGGGGTTTGAACTAATGACTGAATGTTGATAAGGGTTTATAACCTACCACTAGCCTATGTGATTTCCATGTTAATATGTCTTTGTTTTTATTTAAAATATTTTTAAAATATATATGAATGATGAACCATTGGTGTTAAATTTAATGTTTAGAGATTAATTTACCATATTTGAATACTTGTTCAACCCCTATTGGTTATGGAAAACTGATAGACATAGATAGAAATAACTGTCACTCTTTTCAGGATCATATAATCCATTAAAAGTAATTTTTAATTATTCAAAGATATATAATTAATTTTTGAATATTAATTTCTTATAGTAAAGGTTGAATTCGAAATTGATCAAGGAAAACCAAAGGATAAAATTGTTCTTATGTTATAAAAATTTATCAATTAATAAAATTCCTTATATTCTTTAAAAATAGAACAATTTTCAATCATTATGAAAAGTTTGTTGAATAATATGTAATCCTAATAAATTAATATCCAATTAATTAGATTTTACATTAAATTATCTTAGATTTATAGTTTTTTGACCCTTATATTTCCATTGATCATTAAATTTCTTATGATTAATGACTTACATACCTTCTTATAGTTACATACTCTTTTCTTTTATGGCCATATCTTCACATTCTACTAATTTTCTCTTAGAAACATATTTACTTGTTATTCCATATGAAATTTTACATCCCATTTAAGGGATGGTTTATCAAAACTTCTCAGGGTGTGGGATTATTAAAAAAATTTCAAATATCCATCCCCTGATCACTTATATCAATTTTAAATAGTGGGGATAAAATTTATTTTTTTGTGCGGATAATGTAATGCCACAAAATTATTGAAGAATTACATTGTATTCGATACGGTATATGTCAAGAACAACAAGAATAAAAGAAAATAGAAAACCCCTTAACTTTCTGATATATTTATTTATATTTATATATTAAATATCATAAATACATAGTATTACGAAAAAACTTAATTTTTGTTATATTTACATGTAATAAAGAGTTTCTTCAATAACTTTTATAACAAGAAAGACTATGATTTTTTGAAAAACATTCTACGATCAACAATATCATTTAATATATCTCATAGTTATTGTAATGGAGGTTATGAATAGAATTAACTAACTAATGAAGATATATAGTTTTCAAAAATGTATTAATTATCTATTTATTATCAATAAAATAAGAATCAATTTTAAAAAAATATTTTCTAAAAAAACTATATTTATATAAATGACAGATTTGTTATGATATTCTCGCATAATTTAAAAATATCTTACCAATTTTTGAAACTTCATATAAAATAACAATTTTTTTGAAATAATAATATAAAATTTATCTTAGGATCAAATATTTTTATTCATATGAAATATTTCATTTTTCATTGAATAATGAAAAATACTAAATTTAATTGAAACCATTATTTTCATTTAAATAAATTCTCTTTTTAAATTATAATATAATTTTATTTTAAAGTAAAATTAGTTAAAATATATATAAATTAATCAAATTCTTGTAATTTGAATCATTTTCACAGTTAATTTAGATATAAAACACATTTTAAACTTTTGAACATTTTCTCTTTAGAAAAACTACTATCTTATCACGTTTGTCAGATTATCATTACATTTTTTTTCCTTATGAATATTTAATTTGTAAAAATTCATTTTATATTTTGAATAATAATAATATATAATTTCTAATATTTTCATCATTTCTTTTGACCAAAACCAATATTGAAAATATTAAAAGAAAGCCCAACATTTTATGTAAAAATGGGTTTACAAGGTGTTAAATTAAAAAGATTATGGTTAAAAATATCTAAAAATAGTATATATAAATTGGATGGAAATATTTATAATTTATAGCTTCTAGTTCATATGTTGACCCATTTTTAGGTTTTTACATGATCAGTAATGGGTATGATTGAATCTTTTTAGAAAATTAAATGTTTTCCAATAACCTCACATATAAAAGGCCACTAAATATTGTGATAATCGGGTCCCCGTGACAACACAGAAACCCCGCCTTAACATGGCCATCGGGTCCTAGCCCACCAGGTACCACCAGTTTCCCCACAGACACATGGGGCCCACCCCAGGGATCCACCCACATGCTTGAACAGGTCATCTGACTAATGATAGTCCACACAGGCCAACACATGTCCTTTCCAGTGGGTTTTGTCCTCACTCACACACATCCTGAGAAACATCTCAGGAGGTCACCCATCCTGATCACTACTCCAGGCCAAGAACGCTTAACTGTGGAGTTCTAATCAGGTAGGCTCCCTAAAAGGAAGTTGCACCTTGTTGACATGAGTCATATCATTTAGTAATTTAACCCTTTATCATTTGGTGATGTTACATTCCCCCCCTTTAGAGCACAACGTCCTCGTTGTGGGCCCTACATCTCAACCCAGGCAGTGCACTGTACTTAAGGCTGGGTACCACCTTTGATACCAATTGTGAGAACAGGGTCCCGGTGACAGCACAGACACCCCGCCTTAACATGGTCGTCGGGTCCTAGCCCACCAGGTACCACCAGTTTCCCCGCAGACACGTGGGGCCTACCCCAGGGGTCCACCCACATGCCTGAACGCGTCATCTGACTAATGAAAGTCCCCACAGGCCAACACATGTCATTTCTAGTGTGTTTTGTCCTTACTCACACACACCCTGAGAAACTTCCCAGGAGGTCACCCATCTTGATCACTACTCCAGGCCAGACACGCTTAAATGTGGAGTTCTAATCAGGTAGGATCCCGAAAAGGAAGGTGAACCTTGTTGACATGAGTCATATCATTTAGTCATTTAACCCTTTATCATTTGTGGATGTTAAAATTAATGTAAAGAACCGTAAAACTCAAGGGAAATTTTTTCTAAATTTTCTTTGGAATTTTACAAGAACGCAGTTTCTGACGGTGCCTAATTCTGAGGCCCGGTGTTCCCGGAATCAATTTCTGAAGTTTAGCTCTGGTACATTCAGTGAATGAATGAGTGAGTTATTCTATCATTTGAACCTGTGCATGGAATCAAAATCTGAGGTCACTGATGGAACCAAAATTCAAGTAATTTCTTAAGAAGACCCTTTCTTGAGTAGCGTTTTCTCGGGAGGAGTTGTCTTATAAAATTGTGAGGGATAAAATATAATTGTTACAATTATATTTTCTTTTCTTGTTAAGTGGATTAAGTGTTGTGTTACAACACTTTGACCCTCTCTTAAGTGGTTATAACCTAATTAATGGAGTTAGGTGTGGTAACCACTTGTAGTTAACCACCCATGAGAGGATTAAAGGCGCGGTGGGGCCCACACGAACCTCACCCCTTCAAATTCCTCTTAAACTCCCTATCTCCCTCTTTAATTTTTTGTAAACTTATCTTTAATGAGTGACCTTCCATTTCATCACTCTCTTCCTCATTAACTCTAGCCAAAACAAATATTAAATTATGTGAATTCAACTATTGAATTTATTTTGGAAAAGCTTGTCTTGGGTTGATCAAATAATGTGTAACCATTTTTTTTGTGAAGGGTTGTCATTTCTGGTGTTGACGGTAAGGGAAGAGAGATTGGGAGTTTTTAAAGATCTTCTTCTTCTTCTTCTTCTTCTTCTTCTTATTCTTCGTCAATGAACGTCGATTTGGAGACCCAAATTCTTCCGTCTTCTTCTTCCTCCACAAAGTAGGAGGCACCGACGTGGGAACTCGCCAACGACGTTCCGTCTTTCAATTTTTTTCTCGGCGTGAAAGGAAGGGGGACACTGCTTCCTTCTTGGACGTTCTCCATCGGCATATACAGAACCTCACCCCGTGACGCCGTTTTTACGCGACACCGTCATTCGAAAACATTTGTCAAGGTAGGGGTTTTATGCGTTTCTTTTTGTGAATTACTTCTGTCGTTTTCCTCCTTAAAATTTTGAACCGCCTGTTATCACAATAACGGGAGGAGTTCGGACCGCACGAACACGGCTGACTCTACCCTTTTTGGTTTTTTGATAATGATGCGGCACGAACAATGCAACGCGGTGAGAAAGCACCGCGCGAGAATTATTAAGTAAAGGGGAAGAGACGCGGAGTCGTCGTGTTGCGCCGTTGAAGACGAACCAAAGACGCAGCACCGTCGGGCCACGCTAGAGAACCACAAAAGCACCGTGACCGGAGTAGGGCTGTGGCGGAGCAGGGGAAACGGCGGCCGGTTCTGTGCTGCCGGCGTCAGAGCTGGGGGACCGGCCTTGCATGTCCTGTGGCGGCAGAAGCTGGCCGGCCGGAGTGGGCCGATTGGTCAGGGGGATAGCCGGGGGTTGTGACCCCCGGCTGGACAGCAAAGAGAGGCCCCATTATGGGGGGCTACGGTTACAAACGGCGGGGGGCAGCCCCCCCCCCAACTCCCAAACAGCTCAGCCGTTCGGCCGAGCCACCTGGCCAGTGCGCCATGCCTTGCCCAGGCTGCGCCGGGCCGCACCCAAGTGGGCCGACCCGGACCCGGGTCGGGTCGACCCGGTTCAGGCCGACCCAGGGGGTCTCGTGCTGGGTCGGTCTGAGCCCGAAACCCCCACTTTCGGACCCTTCACAGTATTTTTCCCATAACATGGGCCGTAGACCTCTGATCGACGCACCGTCAGTTGCGATGCGATCTTTGGATCGAGACGATTGTTTTTGTATATTACACTCAAGGTTTCGGAGTACATTGGGTTCGGCCGGGTTGGTTCGTTCACGAAACCAACCAGGCCCTCAGAGCGGAAACATTTATATCTTGAGCTACGGACGTCCGATTGACGTGTCGTCGACTTTGTTGGATTCCTCTTGAGGAGAAGGAACTTTTGGCATACTTCTCCCGAGGTTTGGATGCAGTTGGAGTATGGCCCGGATGGATTGTAACCGAAATCCAACTGGGCCCCTGGAACGAAAAAGATGATATCTTCCAGACCGGACGTCCTTTTGACGAACCATCAACGGAATTGGTGATCTTGTTGAGAAACAATACCTATGAGTATACCCTATGAGAGTTCAGGGTACGTTTGAGATACGTCCGGGTTGGTTCGCACACGAATCCAACCAGGCTCGTGGGACGAAAAGGCTAATAACTTACAGATCGGGCGTCCGATTGACGTGCCATCTGTTGCGTTGAGACCCCTATGCCGAGGCGGTCCATTGATATACTTATTTTTGTAACTTGTGATACTTGGAATATCAACTTGTAGTTTGTGGAGCGGACCCTCCCATAGACGAGCATATAGAGTACGGAGACCGTGTAGCTGGATGTGACCGATGACTGCTTGACCGTTTCAATTCGGAGTGACTAGCATAGCCCAGTGGGGAGCACTACTTTGTGAGGTGGCAAACCCATGGAGGAGGAGCACTACTTTGTGAGGTGGCAGACCCGCTGTACTCGACAGGAGGAGTACCTATGTAGGCTATGAGGGGGAGCACTACTGTGTGAGGTGGCAGACCCATGGCGGAGGAGCACTACTGTGTGAGGTTCCAGACCTGCCGTACTCGACAGGAGGAGTACCTCAATAGTCTTAGGTTAGTGAGAAGTGCCTCGTAGTTGTGACATGATCACTATACACTCCAGAGATGGGCTCATTTGCAGTTACATTTTCAATAATGAAAATCCTTGTTTGAGCTTAGTCTATGACCTTTGAGATTACCTCTTGATTGAGATGGGTCACTTGATAACTTAGGTATATGTATGGGAATATACATGGGTAGTGTTTACCCATTGATTTCATAATCTTTGTGTTTCCTCATGATTGAGATGGGTTATTTGATAACTTAGGTATATGTATGGGCATATACCTATGTAGAGGTTATCTGTTGGGATCTTAAATGTGGTTATCCTTGTTGTTTTTTTGAGACCTTGAGGGTCTCAGGGTCCCTATTGAGTATCGTTATACTCACCCCTGCATGGGATATACCTGTACCTCGTTGTGTTGGTTGCAGACGATGTGCAGTGATGATGGAGGCCGAGTGTTTGAGGACTGATGGTACCCAGAGGTCGACCTCCCGACGAATCAGTATCAGGAGGTGGACATCACGGAGAGACGATACTTGGAGGAGGTTGACAGGCAAGAGCGTTGTGGAGGATATCTACACCTACCCTTCAGGTAGGATCTGTTGTGGACGATCCAGGAGCTTCACTGACTGTACCTACCCTTTAGGTAGGATACGAGGAGGACGACCCTGGAGCTGCTTCCTTTCTTCCAGCTATTGTCTTTTTCTGTTGTAATTTTGTTCAGTTGTAGCTGTACTTTCGGTTGGGTTTGTATTCTGGACCATTTAATTTTCATCACTTTCTTTGGTACTTAGTGTTTTACTTCCGCTTGTACTCTGTGGTGTTTTGTTTAATTTTATAAAGGAAATTCCTTCCCAGTTATCAGTATTTACACCTTTTGTGCTAGTTTCCAGCCCCTTGCCTATGGAAGGTGGGAAGGGGGTAGTCACGGCATGGGCCCCGAGGACGGGTCATGAAAAATTGGTATCAGAGGAGTTGGTTCTACCGCAGAACATATAACTATGCTATTTTTCTTTTTGTGAAGCAATAGTGTTAAGGGATCGAGTGTGGTCTACAGTTCAGGGAGTCCAGTGTTGGTGCGGATGGCCGACGTATCCATACACCAGGACACTGACAACTGATTTCCGACTTTGTGCACGAAAACACTGATTGCGTGTGTGTTTCCAGAAGTTTTCTTACAAATCCAGCTCAAACCAGGTCATCTCACCAGGTATAAATCATTTGACTGTGTCACGTTGTTTCTTTCAGGATGCCTCCCCTCAGATGACCAGTTAGAGCCCTGAGAGTTGTTTGTATTGACAGCCCGCTGAGCGATGTGGCCTCAGTACAGGGCCCCATCCTAGTTGAGGCACCAGCGGAGGTACCAGCGGTACTACTACCCGTTGGGCCACCGATTTAACCAACCCCAGTAGCAGAGGGTGCACGTCGCTTGAGCACAATGCACGAGTTCTAGTGCCAGAGTCCACCCAGGTTCAGGGGAGAGATGGACCCGCAGGCGGCTGAGGATTGGCTGGAGGCTGTGGTGAGAGTCTTCAGGCTCGAGGGGACGCCAGAAGACTTCATGGTGATCCTTGCTACCATCCTTCTTCAGGAAGAAGTAGGCAGATGGTGGAGCCTGATTCCCCATATGCATGATGAGGCGATATTTCTATGGGCATATTTCAAGTGCCTATTCCGGGAAGAGTTTTTTCCACCCACCCATCGAGTAGTGCGTATACAATAGAAACTTCAGCTGCGACAGGACAACATGACAGTGGCGCAGTATTCAGCGAGGTTCACAGACCTCTCATGCTAAGCCACAGATATGGTACGAGACCCGTTATTCAGGGCCCGAACCTTCGAGCATGGGATCAGTCGAGAGATTAGAGATTCTATTGTTTCTCACAGCATTCCGACACAGACAGGGGTGTTGGAGAGATCTCTCTTAGTGGAGAGTTTCCTTGCTGAGCAGTCTCCAACAGAAGGACCCACCACTAGCTGGCATGTGGCAGAGACTTCTGTATCAGGCAGTAGACAGATGATGTAGAGGTCCAAGAGGACCATACCTATAGGTGGTCGACCGCATGACATAGGGTCAGTAGTGGGAGGCACCAAGGGGAATGACAGAGCCAGACCTACCATGCAATGTTACTCCTTCAGCGAAATTTGTCACATGGCACATGACTGTCCGACCCGCCATGCAGATGACTAGCAGTTAAATGAAGAACCTCCCAGGCAGAGGCAGAGGTTCGATCAAGGTAGACCGCTAGGAGATGAAGGTCAAGGGAGGGGAGCTGGCCATGTAGTTGGAGGTGGAAAATGCTTCGAGGTGTTGCCACCACCACCACCAGGAGGTCCACCCCCGACTGCAGGGAACATGTGGACATGGGAGAGCTCAGCTTTAGGAAGCAGAAACATACGACCACGGAGCTCTGTAAGCGAGTGGACAAGAGCGGAACTAGTGGTATCCTTTTATTCTTTGAATATATAGTTACATATTGTGGTTGGTACATTTGTGTCTTTGTTCCATGAGATTCAATAATATAAAGACCCTTACCTTTGTGACATTTTCTACCTTTTTTTTTGAGTGCTAAGAGATTTTGGTTTAAATGTTGACTTGACCCTGACCTTTGAGATTCATACTGGAAGAGACCCACTGAGCTCACGCTGATGCCGACAGTGTGACTCGAACCTTATAGGCGAGAGTGATGGTTGGATCTATTGGTAGTAACATCATGGCCTTACGACGTTGTCCATGGCATGAATACATCATTCATGTCTGGATTGACTGTATTAGGCAAAGAATGTGGTTCATCCAGGGGATGAGACCAGATTTCTCTTATCAGCAAAGAAGAAATAATACCAGCTCTTGTGGGAACAGAGTAGGTCCAGGTCATCCAAGAGCAGATGAGGACAACTCAGAGCCGACAGAAGCCTTATGCTGACAGGAGGTAGAGACCACTAGAGTTCTAGGATGGCGTCTACGTTTTCTTACGGGTCTCACCTCGACGTGGAATTACGGAGACGTGACCGAGGTGACAAGTTATCTATGAGGTTCAACGGACCTTTCTAAGTCCTCAGTAGGGTAGAAGAAATAGTTTACCGCTTGACCCATCCACCTCAGTTGCACTAGGTGCACGACGACGTCCTTGTATCTCAACTGGGGAGATACGTGCTCGACCCATCGTTTATCATCGACCATGGGGAGCTAGACTTGGGTGATGGGGTGACTTTCTCGGAGGTTCCAGTGGTTATCGAGGATCGAAAATAGCAGATCCTACAAGGAAGGTTGATTCCTCGGGTGCACATTCTTTGGCAGTACGGGAATCTCCAGGTAAGCACATGGGAGCAGAAGGCTTAGATGCGAGCTCAATACCGCTTTTGTATTCCTAGTCTGTGCTTAATCTTTAAGAGGATGTAAAGCCCTAAGGTGGGAGTAATGTAAAGACCCAAAAAATTGAAGGAATTTTTTTTCTAAATTTTCTTTGGGATTCTACAAGAACATATTTTCTTACGACGCATGATTCTGAGGCCCGGTGTGCCCGGAATCAATTTTCAAAGTTTAGCTCGGGTACGTTCAGTGAACGAACGAGCAGGTTTTTCTATCTTTTGAACCGGTGCACGAAATCGAAATCTGAGGGCACTGATAGAACCACAACGCTGGTAATTTCTTAACAAGACCCTTTATGGAGTAGCGTTTTCTTGGGAGAAGTTCTTTTAAAAAATTGTGAGGGATAAAATATAATTGTTACAATTATATTTTCTTTTCTTGTTAAGTGGATTATGTTTTGTGTTACAATAATTTGAACCTCTCTGAAATGGTTATAACCTAATTAAGGGTGTTAGGGGTGGGACCCACTTGTATTTAACCACCCATGAGAGTATTAAAGGTGAGGTGGGGCCCACACGAACCCCACCCCTTCACATTCCTCTTGAACTCCCTAACTCCCTCTTTAATTTTTTGTAAACATATCTTTAATTAGTAACCTTTCATTTCCTCACTCTCTCCCTCATTAACTCTAGCCAAAACACACATTAAATTAAGTGAATTCAACTTTTGGATTTATTTTGGAAAATCTTGTCTTTGGTTGATTAAATAATGTGGAACCATTTTTTTGCGAAGGGTTGGCATTTTTGGTGTTGAAGGTAAGGGAAGAGAGCTTGGGAGTTTTTAAAGAAATTTTTATTATTATTATTATTATTATTCTTATTTGTCAAGGAACGTCGATTCGGAGACTCGGATTCTTCCGTCTTCTTCTTCCTCGACAAAGGAGGAGGCACCGACGTGGGAACTCACCAACCACGTTCCGCCTTTCAATTTTTCTCTCTACGTGAAAGGAAGGGAGAAGCTGCTTCCTTCTCGGATGTTCTCCGTCGGCATATACTAAACCTCACCCCACGACGCTGTTTTCCCACGATACCGTTGTTCTAAAACTTTTTTCAAGGTAGGGGTTTTATGCGTTTCTTTTCGTGAATTACTTCTGTTGTTTTCCTCCTTCAAATTTTGAACCTCCTATTATCGTAATAACGGGGGGAGTTCGGACCACACGAACTTGGCCGAATCTCCCCTTTTTAGTTTTTTGATATTGATGCAGCACGAGCAAAGCAAAGCGGTGCCAACGCACCATGCGAGAATTATTAAGGAAAGGGGAAGAGAAGCGGCGCCGTCGCGCCGCACCGTTGAAGACGAACCAAAGATGTGGCGCCACGCCAGAGAACCACAAAAGCACCACGGCCGGAGCGGGGCCGTGGCAGAGGGGCGCGGCGCTGTCACGCCGCCCCAGATGGACCAAGTTCGCAGCCGGTTCTGGGCCGCAGTGGAGTAGGGGAAACGACGTCCGGTTCCAGGCTGCCGGTGTCGGAGCAGGGGGACTGGCCTTGGCGGTCCCATGGCGGTAGAAGCCGGCTGGCCGGAGCGGGCCTGCCGGTCAGGGGGAGAGCCAGGGGTTATGACCCCCAGCTGTCTAGCAAAGAGCGGCCCCCATTATGGGGGGCCACAGTTACAAACGGCGGGGGGCAGCGCCCCCCACCCCCCGCACTCCCGAACGGCTCGACCATTCGGCCGAGCCACATAGCCAGCGCATCCGGCCACCGAGCTGGGCTAGGCCGCACCCAAGCGGGCCGACCTGGACCTGGGTCTGGTCGACCCGGTTCGGGCCGACCCAATGGGTCTCGAGCCGGGTCGGTCCGAGCCCGAAACCCCCACTTTCGGACCTTTCACGGTCTTTTGACCATAACATGGGCTGCGGACCTATGATCGACGCACCGTCTGCTGCGATGCGATCTTTGGATCGAGGCTGTCATTTTGGTATATTAAACTCAAGGTTTCAGAGTACTTTGTGTTCGGCCGGGTTGGATAGTTCACGAAACCAACCAGGCCCTCGGAGCGGAAACACTTATATCCTGAGCTCCGGACGTCCGATTGACGTGCCGTCAACTTTATTGGATTCTTCCTGAGGAGACAGATCTTTTGTCATATTTCGCCCAAGGTTTGGATGCAGTTGGTGTATGGACGGGATGGATTGTAACCAAAATCCAACCGGGCCCCTGGAACGGAAAAGCTGATATCCTCCAGACCGGACGTCCGTTTGACGAACCGTCAGCGTCGTTGGTGATCTTGCTGAGAAACGGTCCCTATGAGTATACCCTATGACAGTTCATGGTACAGTTGAGATATGGTCGGGTTGGTTCGCACACGGAACCAACTTGGCCTCTAGGACGAAAAGTCTAATAACTCACAGACCGGGCGTCCGATTGACACGCTGTCTGTTGTGTTGATATCCCTATGACGAGGTGGTTCTTTGAGATACTTCTTCGTGTAACTTTTGATAGTTGGAGTATCGACCTGTAGCTCATGGAGTGGACCCTCATGGAGACGATCATATAGAGTACGAAGACCGTATAGCTTTCCGTGACCAATGTCTGATTGTCCGATTTGTTTCAGAGTGACTATCACAGCCTAGTGGTGAGCACTACTTTGTGAGGTTGAAGACCCATGGAGAAGGATCACTACTTTGGGAGGTGGCAGACCCGCGGTACTCGACAGGAGGAGTACCTCTGTGGGCTATTAGGGGGAGCACTACTGTGTGAGGTGGCAGACCCATGGTGGAGGAGCACTACTGTGTGAGGTTCCAGACCCGCGGTACTCGACATGAGGAGTTCCTCAGTAGTCTTAGGTTAGTGAGCAGTACCTCGGAGTTGTGACAGGATCACTATACACTCCAGAGACAGGCTCATTAGCAGTTAGGTTTAGATAATGAAAATCCCAGTTTGAGCTGAGTCTATGACCTTTGAGATTACTTCTTGATTGAGATGGGTCACTTGATAACTTTGGTATATGTATTGGAATATACCTGGGTTGTGGTTATCCGTTGATTTCATAATCTTTGTTTTTCCTCATGATTGAGATGGGTTACATGATAACTTAGATATATGTATGGGCATATACCCATGTAGAGGTTATCTGTTTAGATCTTTATTGTGGTTAACCTTGTTGGTTTTGGGGAGACCATGAGGGTCTCGGGGTCCCTACTGAGTATCGTTATACTCACCCCTTCACGGGCTATGCACGCACCTTGTTATGTTGTTTGCAGATGATGAGAAGTGCTGACGGAGGCCGAGTGTTCGAGGACTGGATGGTACCCGGAGGTGGACCTCGCGACGAGTCAGTATCAGGAGGTGGACATCACGGCGAGACGATACTCGGAGGAGGTTGACATGCAAGAGCATTGTGGAGTCTATCTGTACCTACCCTTCAGGTAGGATCCGTGGTGGACGATCTAGTTGCTGCGCTATCTGTACCTACCCTTCAGGTAGGATTCGAGGAGGATGACCCAGGAGCTGCATCCTTTCTTCCAGCTATTGTCTTTTTCTGTTGTACTTTTTATCATTTGTAGATGTGCTTTAGATTAGGTTTGTATTCTGGCCCATTTATTTTTCAGAACATTCTTTGGCACATAGTGTTTTACTTCCGCTTGTACTCTGTGGTGTTTTGTTTAATTTTATAAAGGAAATGCCTTCCCAGTTATCGGGATTTACGCCATTGGTGCTAGTCACCAGCCCCTGGCCTATGGAAGGAGGGCTTGGGGTAGTCACGGCACGGGCCCCGAGGACGGGTCGTGACAAATATACTCTATTATTCACTCATTCATACAATTTGTTTCTAGAAATACTGAGAAATATCCCATAAAAACATCCCACTTATTATGAAATATTCTTTCGTTTAGGTAGAATGCAATCCAAGGATGGATTTTTGTGTATACCTATAGAGTATACCCAAAGAAGAGGTTGTTCTCTCAATGAGAATTTTTATATTATTTTTCCTCCACATTAAAAAATTCTTATTAAAACATGTTGATATAATATCCTAAATGTCATAATTATATTTTTAATTTTTTTTGTAATGAGTTTTTGACCTATAATAATCTCCACTTCAATCAAATGGGTTACAAAATCCTCATTTGTGTGTACTATAGACTACTACCTCACAAAATGATGTCATTCATTTTCCCATAACAACCTATCACATTTGTGTATGATGATTTATATAAAGTATATATTTTATATTTGTAAAATTATTATACTAGTGGATTAATAATTTCATATAAACTTTTTTTATATTCCATTTTTTAGGAGATATGATAAAGTCACTCGTGTGTACGGTGGACTACATCCTCTCGAAGAGATGTGTATCGTATTTCACAAACACATTATATAGAAGGTGATTAGGATAAATTTAATGATTATATGCGACATTTATGAAATAATTATTACATTAATGAAATAGTTATCACTTTTGAATCATAATATATCTATTTACTTCATGCATTTTTACTCACATAATGATGATATTATCATTTGTATACGTTTGTACTACTGCCTTCCCGAAGTGATGTGACAATATTTTCCTCAAAAAATCTTATTGATGACATGTATAAATATATAATATAGTTTATTTGAAATTATTATAATTCTATAAAGATAAAATAATACTTATCTGTTTACATAATTAGAATAGAAAAATGAAAAAGTTATTCATTTGTTTGTACGACCAACTGTCTCCAAGATTGTAACAAAGTCCATGTTTCATCATGATTAATTTGAAATGTATAATAGGTGAAAAAATATTTTAATTTTTTCATGGTTATAATAATTATTATTACTGATGTATATAATACCAATATGAACTAGAACATTCATAAAAAACACAAAGGGTAAAATAATGCGATTATCACCCTAATCATTGAAAAAAATGAAATGTTATTTTCAAACAGGTGGAGAACTATTATTATAGGATAATTTAGGATATTATAAATATGAATACAGTTCTTTAAAAGGAAGACTACTTGTTAAAAACCAATATATATTATTTGAGAGCGCGTTCATGAAAAAACAAGCACTAGCTAAGATATTTCTTCTCATTTTCATTTTATTGAGGTGTATTGTAAAGAAGTTCACTTAATTTCATTTATATAGTGTATATACTATCAATTTAACATGTAATATCATGAATAATTTATAATTCGTGATATTTCAGTTCCATTTTTAATTATTTCATCCTAATGGGGTTTGACTTAAATGTTTCCTGGTGGTAACAAATTTTATAACTCAATTTCTTTTCATTAAAGTATATTACTTATTATTTGTATATTACATTATAAGATTATGTGTGTGATGAATTTTTATCATATTATATTCTATTTAATGTTTTTTTATTTGGATTGAAATTTGGAGGAAAATAATCTTATCATTGAGTTATTCTCACTTCGATGTTATGATCATTTCAATTATTTGATTTATAATATCCTTCGGACCGAGAATATTTATTCTTGAATTTCAGTTAATGAAAATTATTTTTTCTTTTTATAATTAAAAGAATTAATAATATTAACCTCTATTTATTTATGATATTTTCATGCAATAGTACCCATTATCCACTGTTTTAAACATTAAATAATTGAGAATTCATTTTTATGAAATCCCAACTTCATTTCTCTCTTCGTTTGGAAATAATTTTTCTTCCAAAACTGTGTTTTTTTAAAAATTTCATGAATATATTTTAATTTTAAAAATCATTTACTAATAAAAAATTTCAATCTTTTATTTTTTAATCATTTTAATTGAATATTTATATAATTTTAAAAATAATGTAGGCTTAAATTTTACCATAAAAGTGAAAGAAACATTCATTTTACATGTATAGTATAAATTTAATCCAAATATTTTATAACCACTCATATGTTTTACAACATTCGTTATAAGTATCATTTATTATCTAAAAAATATTTTGAAATTTTATTTGAAAAGCTATTTTTAAAAAATGATATTTATAATAAAAATTCCATTTTCCTCATGGTGTTTTTGAATGATCTTCTTATGGTATTTCTATTCATCAATGAAAAACCATTTATTTTTCTATATATTCCATTTTGGATATGTTTTATTGATATATTCATAATTCCACCTCTTTTACATTCAAGATTATGTTGAGTTGGGTTATTATTGACATTCATTTCTTTGATTAACTTTTGTAGTAAATAATGTTCCCTTAAAATGTTCACATTACTGTGATCATTGGACATTAAATTTCGCCTAAAGATATTTATTTGTTAACATGATTATTTTTATTTTTTAAACCATATATAATTTATTAATACGGTTATCTACATTGAATATAATTTCTTTATCGAGAAATATGTTGATAAATTTATATTCTCCACTAAATAAAAATATTTTATTAAAATGTAAATTATTTACAAATTAAATCATTTATTTTATATATTAGGTATTATATGGTAATGGAAGTTATGAGTGGGGACATGTTACCAATAGCATCTCATTGAATTATTAGTATCATGGGATGAATCTGTTGGGTAGACATAGTTAAACTGGATTCTACCAATTAGTTTTTAACTTTCATGAGGATATACCTTAATTGTAGAGGTATCATGTGCTCAGGAATAATAAATTCCAATGATTAAGAATTTTTTGGATTTAGATTTTTTATTATTATAAATATTTTTAAATCAATGATATTATCTACGGTTTCACTTACTTCTCATCTTATTGATTAAATGGAATGTATTTTTAGTTATTTACAATGTTACATTAACTATGCATTATCTAGTTATAATATTCATGTAATTGATTATATAGAACATGTTTTCAGTTATTTATGTTTCCATATTGATTATGATCATTAAAATATTTAAGTATAATGTGTATTTATTTATTTACCATTCCATGTTGATTATGTTCATTGATTAATGATATCTTCCACATTATTCAACCCTTTCTGAGCATTTGAGATCACCCGAATTTTGTTTCCTTTCCTTGAGATCCTTGAAGCATAGTACAAAATATATGACAGAATATGAAAAATGGAATAATGTTATTATCAGTGAAAAATTATTTCGTAATTTTTATATTCAAATATAATATTGGAATTATGTATTTATATAGTTTTTCTAGTATACTAAACTATTCGGTCCTTTAGGATGTGATTCATTGTATCTTGATACAATGTAATAAATAAGATAGTCTCATGGATATCGTGGTAGGGGTTTCTAATGTTGGTATCAGTGGATAGTAAAAAACATGGGTGCTAAATTTGAGAATGAATAGAATGAGGAACCTAACCATATGATAGAATTTGAGGATAATAATATGAACCTCAAAACGTTTTCATAAGGAATATATTTTATGGTTTTTTGAAGAGATATATCATTCTATGAATACAACTTGTGGATGTTGTTATGGAATAAATATATCTTGGTGTAATAAGTTTAAAAAAGGCTATATTGGGATTGGCCCTATGGTCACCTAGTGCCTGAAAACTGGATTTATTGTGCACCTAGAAAGAATCTCTAAAAGGGATATGGTTCAGATAATCAAATTTTCTTTAAAAATAATCCTAAAGGATTTTAATATGTTAAAATAATGAATCAACTAGGTTAGAACTATATTTTAATTGATTATAAAAGTGGTTTCATGATATAAACATCTTATTAGTGATTATATGGGTTTACCTCTATGATTGTTGATTCTCACACTAGGATTTTTGGTTTTTTCAAATGGATAAAACCTAAATGAATCATTATAATATTTAATATCAATGACCTGGTGGTGACTATGAGAAACCAAATTTTATGATGATCAGAGTGAATGGTATTGTGATTATTAAAAATCATTTATCCACAAATATTATTAACAACATTTCCATTATCCAACTCCAAGTCAAACCAAAGAACAGAATGATGAAGTTATCCAAAAGCTCGATTGATGGAGATAATGAATGAATGAAGGATTGATTTCCATCACATAAGAAATGTGGGAGAAGTATCATAGTATTGTTCCCAATTAGAATGGTAAAATAAGTTATGTGTGGAAAGGATGGGCATAATGTAATGAATTTCAAGGGGAAATGAGTATTGCATTGGAAGGAAATAAATCTCATCATAGGGATCCATTTATTGTTTTTTGTTTTAATGTCGGAGAAGCTGGAAATTATATGAGTAAATTACTCCTAATGATAAAACCATAATAATAAAGGAACTATTTGAAAATTAAATTGTCGAAGTACTTATGTATTGGGGTTTAATAATTGAATATTATAATTACCTTGTTTAACAAAGGTGTTTTTGTTATAATAATTATAAAACATCTGAGGATTTTGTGAAATTTTTGAATCATATCTGTCTTTGTTAATATAAGAGTTATTTATAATAATATGGCGTTGCGATTTTATGTTTGATCATAAATATAGTGCCCCAAAAACCCTTTTAATGTTTTATGTGATGGTAGTTTACAATGATTAATCACATTTTAGAGAAAATTATGGATGTTGTATATTTTAGTGGAAAATTTATTTGAGTATTATTCCATAAAATGTTTTATACATATTTTTATAGTTATTAATATATTGTTGGGTTTATATGATCATTAATAAAATAGAAATAGTTTTCAAATAAGATTATCGTAATTTGTGTAGAAAAATATATATTGTAATGAAACCCATCTTAAAGATGTTTTTTAATGATTAATTTTATTAATGGATTTAAATCATAATTTTTGGATCATTATAGGTATTATATTAATAGAGTTATATAAAAAGGATAATTCACATGTTGGTTGACAAACCATTTGTGTTCGGAATGACCATCGGGCTTGAACCCCTGACCGAAGGATGAGAAAGAATTAATATCTAAAATTAGCCTATATAACTTACTTGTTAATTTTACATTGATTTTTAGTTAATTGTTTGATAAATAAATATTAATGATGAATCATTGGTGTTAATTTTGATGTTAGTGATTAATTTATTTTATTGAAATTTTTTTGTAAACGTATTGGTTTTGGAAAATAAGTAGTGGTAGAAAAAAATAATTATCAGAATTTTATGGATCATACAAGTCATTAAAAGTGACTTTTAGTGATTTAGGGAGAAAAAAATCAATTTTTTATATTCATAAGTTGGATTAATAAAATATTTAAAATAAGAATAAATATTTTATTGGAATTATTTCATTTCAAACAACTCACTAATCGCACATTAAGAACATAGTTTAAAATAAATTATTAACACTTTTAGAAACATTATTTTGAAAAATAAACATCTTTTTTGAAAAAAACATATCATAATTATCTTATGGGTAATTTTTGGTATTTTTTGATGTATTTCATCCATTGATAAATAGTAAAAAATACTGAATTTTAATTAAAACTACTATTTCATTTTAATTTTTTATTATGATAAATTATATTTTTATTTATTTTTTAATTTTAAACATTATAAATTATATATCAATTAATCCAATCAATTTAATTATCATTATTTTCATAATGAATATTTATATAAAAAATATTGTTAACTTTTAAACAATTTCTCATTAAAACCCCACTTTCTCATCACACATATAGGATATAAATTAAAATTTTAAACTTATGTGAATTGATTACGTATTTTTTACATATTTGAGATATTATTATTTTATTATTTATAATATGGTTAGAGTTATCTTCTATAAAATGCATAGTGAAAATAGTAAATACTAATTTCTATAGTTAAGGTAAACATGGATTTACTAAGGGTTAAACTAAGGGAAGATTTTAAAAAACTTACATGTGTGCTACTTAGATAAAATAAAAAGTTCCAGCCACTCTCCTATATTTTTCATAACATAACATCATTTTTATTTATACAATACCTGAACACATAAATTCCCCAATTCAATCCTCTAATCCTATAAACCCATTTTGGGCATAAATCAAACAAATGATTTTGGTGAAATCCAAAACAGAATACCTGAAGATGAGGTAACATTCTTCAATGATCATTTTTTATTTTATTTTTTCCTACACCGACATCAATTATTATTGGAAAATGATGATATAATAAAACTATTATATTAAATATAGTGAAATATTTGTATATTATGTTCAAGAACTAAAACATTATCCCCTTCTATCAAATGTGTCATGATATCATCATTCATGTGTGTGGTAGACAACGGTCTCATAAACTGATGTCATTCGTTTTTCTATTACAACTTGTAATGGTTGGGAATGATGACGTATATAAAGAAAATATTTTAATTTTACAACATAAATATATCTTTTTAGTATTTATATTATGTATAACTTTTTTTCATTCAATTCTGTAGAATGTACGAGGTCTCTCGTGTTTACAATAGACAACCACCTTGGGAAACGATGTGATCAGTCTTTCAGTAACCATTTAAAGGTAAGGCGATATGTAACATTCCATGTTTTTAAAATGAAACACTATGTTCAATTGGGTATATGATACACCAAATCATAAAAAAAATAAAAAAACTAAATATTAATATTTAAATGTAACCATTGTAAATTAGTCGTTAAGTTGAATAGAATGAATAATATTAATTGAATTATAAATATATTATTTAAATTTATATATAATAATGTGACCTATAAAATATAAATGAATGTGAAACATTTTTTTTAAAATAAAGGGGAAATGTTTTTTCTGAAAAACTATTTAAATGGGTACAAGTGAGTTTTATAACAATAAGATAATAAATATTTTTTTATTATATTAATAAATTATGTATTAAATGTATTTATTTTATGGTTTAAAATTTATATTTTTTTATATACATGATTGAAGATGAAATTCAATTTTATGGATAAACGAAGAATTTTTCAAATAAATAATTTTTACCTCCTTTTGTAATGAACTCTTTATAAATTTTTTTTTTATTTTATAAATCCTATTTGAAAAAATATACATCTTTTTTAGGATTCTATTATCAAAATTTACATTGTCCTAATTTTTTTTATTTTTCTACGAACATTCATATTTTTAGGAATAACGAATAATACAAAATATTAGTTCAAACATACTTTTCATATAATTTATTTATAAAGTTAAATTATGTCTTTAATAAGTAGGATTTTTTAATTAACTCATGTTTTTATAAATTAATCCAATTTATGTCATTGGAATAAATTTCACATTGAAATTTCATATAAAAACGTTGTGAATTTTCGAACGTTTTGACTTTAAAAAAACGTTTTCTCGATGAATCAATGAGATTAATTTTAAATATATTTTAGCCACTTATGCGATTTTAATTTAGAAATTGAGACATAAATGACTGTAATTTTTATGACATTTAATATGATATATGTTCAAATTATTTTTTAGAAAATTGGAATACTAACTTTTGTAATTATTTTTATTACAATGGTTAATGGTAAATAAAGTAATTAATGGTAAAAATTATATTATAAATATTATAAAATTAAACAAACAGTTAAATTATTTTATGTATATGAGTTTTTTTGACCAAATTAATATTTGGATCACTTTTAGGACCAATTGGAGACACTTGAGATACTATATTCCTTTTATAGTATTTTATTTAAAAGAAAAACAAAGATGACACGCTTATGTTTTAATAACTTTAGCGTTTTTAATATTTTGTTATTTAGTATAAATAATTGACTATAAATAGTATTTTTAAATTTAAAATGTTTACCAATAATGTGAAAATATATTTCTAATTTTTAGGAAATTAAAATTAAATTTAATGGTGACATAATGATACTGTAGTAATTGTTCCATTCGTGGAAGAACCAAATAATTTATAATTAAAATATTTAAATAAATATAATTTGATAAAATTAATTCCCTTAAAGAATTTTATGAATTTATTTGATATGTTATGTATTATTTAATAGATTTATTTTTAAGATAACTAGTTCTTTAGAAACTTTTAAAAAGTCAAATATGGAATAGTGTGTCAAGATTGATAATATTTATATTTTAAATTAAATAATATTTTATTAAATGATATAAAATTTATAAAATTTTATATTTAGGCTTAATGGTTTTTAAATTTCATTAAATTTCAAAAATATCTGATTTATTGATAATTTGGATTTTTATATTAATTATATTAACCCTCAAAGAGTAAATTACATGACATCATGATAAAAATTAATAAGGGTTAAAATAAAAGGATATGGATTAAAAAAAGGAAAAACATATATAATTTAAATTTTATTAATGCAATTTTACCCTTAATCATCATATATTATAAATAAATCACTTTATATCCTTTTGAAAAAGAATATTAATTTATATTATATTAATATTTTGAAGAATTCCTAGAGTGTCCCTCCCCTATCATATATATGGAACCCATTATTATCTATTATTCACAAATAAAAACATATTTTTTCTACCAATAACTACCCTAATACATATTTATAATACCTCCCCACTATCCATAGGCCTTATTTTAGGCAGAACATCCTCTTTTGAGCTGTTAATATATTAATCAAAAGAGATCATTTAAAGAAGATGCATCATTTTTATTTATGTTTTTATATTTTATTTATTCCTCCGATTCATTAGAATATTCATCAAACTTATTGGATAAAAAATAAATTATCCTAAATATAATTATAATTCATTATGTTAAAATCTTTTCTTAAATCCATCTTTTATTCCTTAAATTTGGAAATGAATTAATAGTTTGTATGTAAGTGTGAACTCTCACCTCCGCGAACCAATAAAATTTTTATACCATTATCCTATGTCAAGACTAGTTATGATGATGGAATTAATTTTTATATATCACATCCCAAAAATATTAATCATTATAATATAATAATATATCATGTACATTCTTAATTTCAGTCCACATGGAAATGGTAACATCATTCGTGCGTATGTGTAAACTATAACCTCAACAACGTGATGTGATTAATTTTTCATCACCACATAACATATATGATATATATAATTATATTTAAATTATTAATATGATATTAATTACATTATTATAATTTTTTTAAAAAATAATACTCACACTCATTCCATAATGAACATTCAAAAATTGAAATGTTACCCATGCATACGTATGATTTACCATCTCCATGACTGTAACATAGTTCATTTTTCATAACTATATTTAAGTAATATATTTAAATTTATAATTTATTTTTGATAATGATTATTTTTTAGGAATATTATTCTGAATATTATAGAATAATGATGAATTTGACTATTTACATCATACCATGTTCATTTTTGACTATATACCAAATATTGACAAAAAATCCTACATTAACTTACATAATAAAGTAATTGTTAAAACACGACAAAAAGTGATATAATATGAATAATAAACTTCAAAATGGATCTAAATAAATTAAAAAATAAACATATTTTTATAGTTCGGGAAGATAAAAATTGTATGTGATGAGTCAGACTCAAAATAAGGGACTTTGTCTCAATATTATTTCATTGAGGCATAGTTTGATGTAATACACCCATCATATTTTATGAGGTTTATACACAACCCATTTTCCTAATAATGAAATTAATTTAATTATTATCAAGTTTTTTAATGTTATTTAAAATAATATTATTTCCTTGGATTTATGATTTAAATATTCAATGTTGTATGGGTTTCTTTGAATGATTAATGATTTAATCCATTTTCCACTTAGATATTTTTTATATTATTTTACTTATTAATTTATATGAATATACAAGGATTGTAATGGAAAACAAGTTTCTATTTTTATTTTCATTTGATGGTTTTGAAAAAAGAACTTAGGTTTAATGTAATGGATTCTTTAACTAAAACATCAATTTAATATTTTAAATATTTAATCTCCTACATATTTCTCTTTCATGACCATGTTTTCAAAATGGGTTTTATGAATATATTTACATAAACATGAATTTTTTAAAATGGTAATTTTTTAATTTAAGTTAAATTATTCAAAGAGGAATGAGAAAATTTTATTTAAAAACATCTTTCTAAATGTTTTAAATGGATTTTAAAAATGGATTGGTTATTCATTAACTTGAAATGTTTTATTTGGATTGAAAATTAAATTTTTTGACTGATATTTTGAAAATTTAATGATAATATGTGTTATGATTATATAATGGTACATGTATATCTAATGGTTTGTTATGTTATAATAAAATAATGGGTGGTTATGTTATATCCTCCAATGCATTGGTTATGGAATTCAGTATTATTTGTATATCATTTGTAAGAGTGACATGTTTGGATATTGACCATACATATATTTCATTAATAAGAGTATCATGTTGTAATGTTAACCACCTGATAATTCCATTTTAGTATAATTATGTCCCACATTGCCTGCTTATATATTATATTTTTTCTTGTGATTTTTCATGAAAATATTACATTTTTAAAAGGATTGAAAATTATATTTTTGAAATGATGATCCCTTTTTCAGTGTAAAAAATAACAATTTTATTTTACGGTAATGTTTATGGGACTTCACTGGGATAATGGGTTTATATTATTATGTCCCTCACTAATATCTTATAATCATACCATGTTTTACATTTTTTTACTAGTCTTATTATTTGTAAGGTAAAAGAAGTTGTCGTGGTGAATTAATTGAAGATGTGTCACCAAAAGAAGTTATGTTTTTTAAAGAGATTCATTTAGTGTAAAAATTTATACGGATTTTATGTGTACACATTTAATGTATGGTTATAATTATTACTATTGTTTTTCCAATTTCTCTAAAAGCTAAACTAAAAATATCCAATAATGTGAATTATAGTTAAAAAACACTGGGATATGTAATTTTTAAGGCTGAGGCATTACAATTGGTATCACAGGATGGATTAGTGAACATTAGAGATTATGATGTCTTTTTAATAGTTTAAGATATCATCATTAATTTTTAATTTTCATGATGAGCATATTTTTAATGTCTTATAATCTCTTTTGAGGCTTAATTTGTAGAATAGTTATGTCTATTTATGGTATTTTTTGAGGCATTTATTTAGGTGCTATTATGTGTTACTACTTTTTTGGATGAAAAATTAAAGTTATGAGATATTCATTGATGTTAAAAGAAATTATGGTTATTTTCTAGGACTTTATAATATTTTGGGAATTTTATAAGAATTATATAGTTTAAAGAAAAGTTAATTGGAATGATTGTTGATAACCCAACTTCTCCAAAAAGACTACATGAATCAAACCAACAACTGAATGGAGACAAGGGTATATCAACAACCAAAAGCCTATGTGATATCCTGGTTAGTATATATTTTTCGGTTTTGTTAAATGATTTTATAGATTAAGAATAATATTATTTTGGGAACATATGTTTTTTCCGAATAGATAACAGTGAGATTAGAAAATGATTTGGGTATTAGGAGATAAATGTAATTTCAGAAGATGTTCACTATTTTGGGAAATCTATATGATAAGGGTAAATAGAATAATATAGTATTCTATTTGAGAAAAAAAATTATTTGATTATATTTTGGTGGAATATATTATTTAATTTTGGACTTAATGTGATAAAAGTAATGTATGGAGATTGTTAGCATATCATGAATAATACATGGGAAATTAATTTTCGGTATTTTACATAAGGAGTAAATTATGTTATTTGGATATAATATATAAAATATATCTTGGAATTATATTTTATCATATCATTTTTTGGATTTTAATCTTATTCGTAATTATTTTGTGGATTTTTAATGACAAATATTTATCCAATGGTTTATGGTGAACTTTGGGTATTACTGATGATTTTTGGAGATTGAGGTAGTTCTTCATCATATAAGGTTTATTTTATTTGGAAATTTTTTTTAAAGTATCCAAAATATTTGTGTTTTTATGATTTCTAAAGACATGATAAGTATAATTTTAATATTTTATGATTATGTTATTCTTTATATGATGATTCTATTGCTTCAGGCATGAAAAATTCCTATTCAATACTCATATTATAGAGAAAATGATGACATTTTATTGGAAATTTATTAAAGGATGAATCAATATTGTTCATATAAGAATCTTTATGTTCTTTTTCTTCTTATATAAAGTATCCATATCTATATAAAAATTAACTTGGAAAAAACAGTATCCCTATAATTTTCTTTCTATGAATCAATAAAATTTTGACAAATCCAAAATTTATGGTTCTATGATTGTTAACATTCTCCAGACCATGTTTTCTACCTCTATACATCAGAACAAGATGGTTAGTTTTATCTACAATCACTATGTTTGTAATATGTAACCCTGTTATATGTTATCTCATGTTACGTTTGTACATACATTTCATTTAATGTGAATTTATTATTAATCATTTTTCTAATGTGGGATTTTAATAAAGGTATTATGAAAATTCAAAACCGTAGTTTTAAACAGAGATGAAATTGTGCGGTTAAAATTTTTTAAAGTGGGGAGAATCTAACATCCCATGATTTTAAAATGAATCCTATTTTCGATAGCATACATGATAAACCAAATCGATCTTAAATGAACAATTATATACTATTATTTATATTTTACCGTTATAAATTAGTCGTTATAATTGGTGGAATTTATAGTATTAATTGAATTATTAGAATACTTATTAAATTTCTGTATATAATTATTTGAACAATTAGTTTTAAATGAATATAAAACCTTTTTTAAAATAAAATTAAATGTTTTTGGGAAAAAATATTTAAATGTGAACAAGACTATTTTATACCAATAAGTTTATAAATAAAATTTTATGGGTTTTTTAATTGAAATATATCTGAAATATATTTAATTTAATGTTTAAAATTCATCTTATGTGTTTTTGAAATATGAAAAAAGAACAAATACAATTTTATGTATAAAAAGGTGTATTTTTAAAAAGGCATTTTTCTACCTTTTGATCGAGAACCTGTTTTAAATCTAGATTTTATAACTTTTATAAATTATATTATTAAAAGTAATTTCATTTTTATAATTATTGTATCCAAATTTACTTTGGAATACTTTTTGCAATTTTTTAGAGAACTTTCATATTTTGATGAATATTGAATAATACAAAATCTTTTTTCAAAAATGTTTTTTCATAAAATTTATTTATTTATTTAATTTATTTAATTCATTAGTTATAACTTATAATTAAATATTTATTTTTAAATTTATCCAAATCAGGTCGTTGGAGTCAATTTTACATTGAAATTTCATATGAATGAATTGTGAAGTTTTGAATGTTTTTACATTAATAACCTATTTTTTGAATCCTTCAATGAGATTAATTTGAAATTAATTTATTACAATTATGTGTTTTCAATTTAAAAAATGTAAATATATGGCTGTTTTAATTATTATTTTTATTATTTATTATGATAAAATTTATTTTTTGGAAAATATTAATAGTATCATTAGTAATTTGTTTACTACCATGGTTATGAGTAAATATGGTAATTAAAGCTAAATGTAATATTATAAGTATTATAAAATTACCATTAAAATTTTATTACATTCATTGGATGAGTGTTTTGCAACCAAATTAACTTTCTGGTTTATTTTAGGATAACATGGTGCTACTTTGGTCACTTTATTCAATTTACAGTATTTTTTTATTTAAAATGAAAAGATGACATTCTCATTTATTAATAACTACAAATTTTTTAATATATATTTATTTAGAAGATATTTTCAACTATAAATAGTATTTATATATATAATATTTTTATATACATCATGGTAATGTATTTACAATTTTTATATAATAAATAATTAAACAAAATCACATCACAATGATGATGTTGTATTTACGTCATTATATGAGGAATCAAATAATCGATATAAAAAATATTAGAAAAATAATAATTTGATATAATTAATTACATAAAAGAATTTTTTGGATGATTTTACTATGTTATGGAGGATTTCAATGTATTTTCATATATATCATTTTTGTGGTATTTTTAAAAATTCAAACGTTGTATAGTGTTAAAATTGAATTTATTGAAATTTTAAACTAATTAATATTTTATTATGGATATTAAATATATAAAATTTCATATTTCAAAAAAATTATTGGTATAAGTCATAAAATTTCATCAATTAACCATTTAGTGGTTGTTTATCATTTTATTGTAATTATATTATCCCTCAATAGGAAAATTACAGGAATTAACGATAAGTATTAATAGTGGTTAAAAAATATAATGATTAAAAAATTGACAAATATTATACAATTTTAATTGGATTAAATGTATTCAACCTAAAATCATCATATTGTTGACACAAATTACATTGGATTCATATTTAATAGAATATGAGTTTATATTAAATTAATATTATGAAAAATTCTAAGAGTGACCCAACCCTTTCCTACAAAAGAAAATCCATTCTTCTCTATTATTCACACCTCAAAACCCATTTGGTTCAGACAAGATATTCAAAAATCCATTATTATAATCCCTCCTGAAATTTTAGAGACCTTATGATAGGTTTAAAAACTTCCTTAGAGTTTTAAGGTGTTAATCAATAGAAATTATCAGAAGAAGAGATATTGTTTTTAATTAAGTCTTTCTATTTTATTTATTCTTCCTCTTCATTAATATAATTTTCTACACTGATAAAATAATATCACCAATATTCTAAATATATTAAGAGGTTATTATGTTAAATTCATCACCAAAATACATATTGGATTTCATATAATAAGAATTGAATTAATCTTTTGTGCATATGTATAAACTATCACTTCCACAAACTGATATAAATTTTTTTCCATTACCATCTATCAAGACTGGTTATAATGATTAAACTAATTTTTTATATGATATTAAGGACATATTTATCATTAAAATAGAATAATAAATCCATTTCATTCTTACTTTTTATGAAAATGAAAACTACAATTTTGTCAATTATTATGCGTGAACTATGACCTCTATAAAGTTATGTGATTCATTTTTCATCACCACCTCACATGGATGATACATATAAATACATTAAAATGATTAATATGATATCAACTATATTATTATCATTCTAGTAAAATAAAATATTACATATATTAATTCCATAATGATCGTTGAAAAATGGAAACATTACTCATGCATATGTATGACTTACCATATCCATAATTGTAATGTAGTTCATTTAAATAACAATATTTAATTAATGTATTTAAAAGTATAATTTATTTTTAATAATGATTATTATGTCATGAATATTTTTCTAGAGAAGATGGAATAATGACCACTGTGACTATTTACATCATACAACGTTCATTTTCGAATAAGGAACCAAATATCAAAAAAATGCCCAACATTAACAAAAAGAAACAAATAATTGTTGTAACATGATAATAGGTGATTTAAAAGGAATAATAAAATTTAAAAAGGATATCCAAAAATTATATAATTTACATAAGTATATAATTTAGTAATATGTATTTGGGGTTTGGATTAGTGGTAAGAACCCCTTAATTCTACATTAAAAATGGGGGTTCAAAACCCATTGGGCGTAGGGTACTGTAGTAGTACTATAGTGTACTGTAGAAGTGGTGGAACTGTAGTAGCGGCCAACATTGTAGCGGCGACAGGTCACTGTAGCAGCGAAAGAGCACTATAGCAGCTGCGGGTACTGTGCGTCACTGTAGCTGTGAAGAGCACTGTAGCAGTACTATTCAGATAATGGGATTTGGGAAAAAATGGGCGTACATGCCATGTAATGGGATAAATACCCACTGGGCCTTCGGGCTATGTAATGGTTCTCCCTCTACCCAGTTAAAGATGCCTTTTCTTTAATAATAAATGAGGCTTCGGCCCCAACCTTTATAAAAAAATTGTAATTTAATGATTGTATGTGATGAGTCTGAATAAAGGTAATGTACTTTGTCTCAATCTTCCTTCATTGAGGAATAATTGGATGTTATACACCCAATGTCAATTTTGAGGTTTATATATGTAAGATATCGACCCTTTTTTTTGTTATCATGGTATTAATTCTTGTTACTCTTTTTATAAAAGATTATAAATTTTTTTTCTATGTTCTAACATGGGGTGAATTTGGGTGAAATTTGAAAAAAATGGAAGAAAAAGGGTACGCACACAGTTGGCACACAGTTAGACAAAACCACACACCCCATCCAAAAAACCATGCACCCCTATACAAGAAACCATTTGTGCTAATCATTTATTCCTAAAAATTCATTCTAAAAATTCCAAACCCCGTGATTATACCCAAATCAATCCACATTCATCCCTAGGCCCCCTTAATTGTTTTTGGAGACCTCAAAGATAATTTAATTCCCTCACGGCGTCCGTTCATAACAAATTTAATCCTAGATTGATGGATGCCTTTCTCCCAGCAAGGGATTTCTTCTCCCATTATTACATAGTTCTTCCTCTATCCTTTAAATTTTATTTCAAAAATATAAACCAATATAACAGATATATCTATATCTATTTTGTGATATATAGATCTAGTATTTCAAGATCATGATTTTAATTAATCATGATTTAGTTTTTTGATATTTGGATATAAATATACATTGTTGTGATTCTCAATTTTCAGTTTTTGCTATTAGAATATTATTATTCAAAATTTGTGTAGGTGGTCTATTATAAAATTCTCATTATCTTGTTCTTAATATGTGTATGCAAGTTTGTGTATTTTTAGAGTTTATTAGAAATTAAAATTGATAGATATGATTATTTGATGTGGCCAATATATTAATTGGTTTATTTTTGAAATTGATGATTAATTAGGGAGTTAATCATGGGATTATGGGGATTCCAATTTAGATGATTAATTGGAGAGTAATCATGAGTTTATGGGCTTTACAATTCGATAATTAATTTGTGAATGAATTATGATATTTAATGAACTGTGATTTAGATGATGTATAACTTAATTATTTGATAAATTGTTAAAATCCATGGGTAGTCAGGTAGTTGATTATGAGACAATGGGGTTCCCTATATATATAGATAATTGGGTAATTAATAATGTGGTTAAGGGGATTCCAATTTAGATAATTAATAATAGGATTAATAATGCGATTTAATGATATTGGATTTAGATAATTAATTGTTGGATTAATTACAAGATATTGAGATAATTGTTTTTAGATAATTAAATTGATGAATTGTTTATTATATATCAATATATATGATTATAGACAACTAATATAAGATTATTTATGATATATATATGCCATGAATTGAGAAAATTAATGATTTATTAGTTATGGGATATTGAAATTGATTTTATGATTTATTAATTGATTAATTTATTAATGGTGGTCAAGATATTTGTCATATTATGATGTTCCTTATTATGTGTTATTAAATGTTAAATGGTAACATGGTCATTTTGAAAAGTATTTTGATTGGTAACATGCTCATTAAATTATGAATTATTCAATGGTGAATGGTAAAAGGATATTCATCAATGTATTTAATAATGGAAACATGGAAATTTAGTTGTGATATCCCTTGGGGATAAAATGGATTCAGTCATTGGCTTAAGTAGGTATTGTAGTTTGGGTGTCTTTGGGAACCGAGGGATTATGTGATTAAATAAAAATATTTTATAACATGATAAATTTTTTTTATTAATTAAATGTATTTAATTATATAATTGAATGTACTATTATTTACTAGAATAATTTTAGAGACCATTTGGGGCTGGCATAATAAGTCATACTCATACCCTATTTGGGTTGCCAGATTGGTACCCAAATAGACTTTATTATTACCTGACAAGTTAAAGGAAAGGGACCTGAGTTCGACAGCTGATTTGGGGATAGAGGGTGGATGATGGAACCTGATATGGTTCGAGACTCACTTGGTATTATTCATTATATTTATTTTAAATTTTCATTTTATACACTTTGAACATGCATTGACATCGAATGTTTCTATTTCTGTAGGATATTGTATTTACTGCTTTGATTATCTTGTAAAATTTTAGTTGATTATGGCCATATATTCTTCCTCTATTGTTTGATTATTTCAATCGGTGTATTTCTATGTTCAATATATAACCCCATTAACTAATCGTATAATTAATTTTTTTATTTTCATTTTATTTAATTTCATGATGATTATTATTCTTTCATTTTTAGGACTTATATGTTCAATGTTGTTTGGGATTCTTTGAATGTTTATAGAATTATTCCATTCTCCATCTCAATATTATTGATATTATTTTACATATTTATTTGTATGGATATAAAAGTATTATATAGGACAATTTATGTGTATTTTTATGTAGATTGAAATGTTTTAAAATGGAATATTTTTAGGGTTTTATGTAATGGACTCTTTAACTAAAATATCATTTTAAATGTTTTAAATAATTATTCCTCTAAATATTATTCTTTCATGCCCATGTTTTAAAATATTTTGGTTATGAATGTATTGATATGGACTTAAATGTTTTAAATATGTAATTTTTGTGTCACCTTAAAATGATCCAATGGTTTATTGGACAATATGATTTAAAAATATATTTTTAGATGTTTTAAATGGGGTTTCATAATGGAATCATTATTCAATAACATAAAATTATTTCTTATGAGTGAAAACAAAATTATATGATTAAAATTTTTAAAATTGAATGGTTATATGTGTTATTTTTATATAATTAAACATGGACATTTGATGGGTGATTATTTGATAAAAACTGGATTGGTGGTTATGTTATGACCTCATATTCATTGGGGTTGGATGCCAGTCGTATGAATATTGAATATTTAAGAGTGAAATGTTTGGATGTCAGTCATATAGATATTCCATTTATAAGAGTCATAGGTATATAAGTCATCATTATAGTTATACAATTTTAGTATAAATATGTCCAATGTTAGCTACTTATATAATATATTTTTTATTATGAGATTTCTGGAATGTCATTTAATTTAAAAGGGTAAGATAACATTTTTTTGAAATAATGATATCATTTCAATGGTAAAAAATATGTTTTATTTGAAGGAATTGTTTTATGGGTTTTTACTGGACTAACAGTTTTCTTTAATTATGACCCCTATTGAGATTTTGTGCTCATCTGTTGTTTAAAAAAATTATAGGTCTTATGATTGTTAAAGTTAAATACGATTTCATGTTGAAAGAATTGAAAATGTGTCTCGAGAATAAGTTGTGTATATTTTTTAAAATGTATTCCTTTGGTGTAAAAAATGGACATTGAGTATATGTTTCCACATGTATTGTATGGGTCCAGTTTGTAAGAGTTTTTCCTAATTCTATAAGACTCTAAACTAAAAAGATCATTGACTTAGAATTCTAGTTAAAAAACAATAGGATATTTAATGTTTAAGGCATGTGAATTACATGATAAGTATAATTTAAAATATTATATGTAATATATATATCATAATTATAAAATTAAAGAAAAATTTATCATTCTTTAATGATTTTTTATCATTAAATTTCTTACCTTAGTATTAACTTAAAGACTATAACATCATTTGTGTACATATGGAATTCTAACTTCACAGAGAGATGTGATATTATTTCCATCACCACAAGAAATTAATGACATATAGATGTAAATTATATGGTATTTAATATATTACTATTATTATTGAAAGATAAAATATTATCTACATACTTTCTATAATGATATTTGGTACATGGAAACGTTACTCATGCGTACATATGGCCTCCCATCTTCAGGATTTTAAGACAATACATTTTTCATAACAATTTCCATTATTGGTTTTAAAAATATAATTGATAGAAAAATATTGTAATTACTTCATGATAATTTTTTTTGTATATGGTGGAACTTTATAATATTAACTAGAACTGGAACATTTATAAGAAATAATGAATGATAAAACTTGGTAATTATCACCCAAAACCATATAAATAATGATATTTTATTATCAAATGGATGGTAAAATGTTATAATAAGATCATATATGAAATTATAAATATTACTATGGTTCTATTATAGGTTAAAAACATGTTTAAAAAAAACTACAAATTATGTCAAATAATGTTCAATCTAAAGGAATCAAGCGGTAAGGTATTTCTTCATGATTTAATTTTATTGAACTATATTGAAATTTTACTCAAATAATTTAATATTTAGGGTGTATATACTGCCCATTTGACTTATAATATAACAAATCATTAATAATTTATCTTATTTTATATTTTAATTTGAATTATTTCATCTAATGTTATTTTGATATAAATGTTAACAAGTGTTAAAGAACATCATAACTTAAATTATTTTCATCGATTTATATTTCTTATTCATTGCATTTGAAATTATATGATTATATGTGTAATAAATATTACTCATATTTTATTATATGTGGACTTTTTTATATGGATTTAAAATTTATATAAAAAAATTTATTATTTCTTACATCACTTTTTGATCATTTTAATGGTTTATTTCACCATCTCATTGGAATCAATTTTTTTAATATCAAGTTTATATTAAAGGTTGTTATTTAATAATTTTATAATAAAACAATTTAATATTTTCTCCTCTTATTGTTAATTATATTTTTATATAATAATACCATTTTTTCTATTTGAGGTAAATAAAATAATTGTGTTTTTTTAGAATATCTGAATTTATTTCACTCATTAGTTTGATATATGTTTTCTTCCAAAAACATGTTTTTAAAAATAATTTTGATTTTTTTATAACATTCTCAAAATGATTTATTAATGTTATTTTTAACGACATTTAATTTTTTTAAAGAAATCATTTTATTTTTTTGAAAACAATCTCTTTTGGATTTTATAAAAAAATTAAAACGAATTTTTTTTAACATGTATTCCATAAATATAATTTCCAACCATAATGACTAATATGATTATTTAAAATATCATTTATAAGTCTAAAATTGTATTTTAAAAATGTTTTTCCAAATTGTTTTGTGAAATGTTAGTTATAAAATATTATTTTCACAATTAAAAGGATATTTTATTCAAGAAAATTTATAAATAACAGTATAGAGTATTTCTATTCATCAATGAAAATAAGACATTATTTTATATATTATAAAATAAGGATGAGTTTTATTAATAACATCCATATTCTTCCTCTTGATAGTTTATGATTATTTTGGCCAAGTATTATATGATCATTCAATTCGTTCATATATTTTTATATTCAATAACATTCCCCTAAATTGTTCACTTTCCTAGGATCATTTTAAATTATATTGAACTAAAATATCATTATTATTTATCAAGGATATGATTATTGTTTAAACTATATATCATTTATACATAAGGTATTCTATATTGAAAGTCATTTTTTATCTTGTAAAATATTGATTAAACTATATTCTACCATAAATTCATATATTTGATGATAATGAACATTTTTTATGAATTAAATATATTATTTAATATATGTGGGATTCTGCATACTTTCAATAATTTTTTGTGTCATAGTTATAGATATCCCCTCGATGTATTGGTAATCTCATGGGATGAATTTGTTGGATAGACTTATTTCAATGGATTTATACCCTGTTGATTGAAACTCCATTAAGGATAGATCATGACAATAGAGGAATCATGTTCATAAGAAACATAATTTCCAATTATTAAGCATTATCTTCATTCATAATTTAGTTATTATTGTTGATGATATTTTCCCTATGATATTATCACATTATTAATTTCATTATCAATTTATTGATTAAATTTAAGGTGTTTTAAGTTATATACATTTTCATATTGACGCTTTATTTTCTAGTAATGATAGTCATAATATAGACTAAATGACATGTGTTTTTATTTATTTATATTTCTATATTTATTATTTTAACACCCCAAGCTTCAACGGTACTCTTCTCTTTGAATAATACAACACCGTGTGTTGTATAAAACTTCGAGTTCTAACACACACCACAACCAATAAAATAAGCTGTTATGAATAGTAATACCCACTTTTTGAGATTTTATAAATTTTAAACTTCAAAATTGACTTCATTTTAGTATTTGGAATATCGGAATTAGCATAGGGTAAATTTTTAGTTTGTTTCTAAAAAATTTCAAATTTTGATGAATAGTGAAAATTTCTAAACTTTAATTAAAAAAAACGTATTTAATCAAAATAATTAATAGTGTAAAATATGAATTTTAGTTATTTTAAAGTATAGTTAGATTATATTTTTACAATTTAATCAAATGTTGGTCATTAGACATAATTTCACATTTAAACTAGACATAAGGAAGTGTCAATCTTTTGATAGTTATTATTTCTTAAAAACACGCCTTTTGTTTTGACAATGGAAATTAATTTTAAATTAATTCATGCCACTTCTCTGTTTTGATTTTATAAAAATGGATTACTTATTTATAATCAAGAGTTCCAAATTGTGTAAATAGGTATCTTTTATTTTTCGACATTTTGAATAATTATTTCGGTAAATAATTTATTTACCATGGTTAAAGGGTAAATCCGGTAAATAAGGGTAAAAAATTAATATTATAATAATATTAAATTATCCTAAAACGTTTCATAACTCTATTGGTTGATACATTTCCGTCCATGAGCATCTTTGGGTCGATTTGGGGACACTATAGAGCCACTTGTAAGTGATAATAACACTTTATATTAATTAAGTTAAAAAAACACAAAAATGACAAAAGCATATATCTTTTAGAAAAACAATGTTTAAATTGGGTTATATATGAACTATTCGACTATAAATATTAATTAAAAAGACAAAACGATTTCCTACATAATGGGATTTTATTTATAATTTTTAGGAATTTAATAATTAAATTTATTTATGACAGAATAACGATGTAGTATTTTACTTATTAATGAATGAATAAAATAATTATTATTACAAATGTCAAAATAAATATAATTTTAATGTTTTGATGACATACAAAAATTTTATTGGTTAATATGATATGTTAGGATTACTTAAATGAATTTTTATGAATAAATTAATTTTCTATGAATTTATGAAATAAAAATTATTTAATAGTGTCAAAATTGACATAAAGGAGTTTTTAAAACAAATATTATAATATTAATTGATATTCTATTCCTAAAAATATATGGTTCATCCAAATAACTTATATAATGATTTGTGTTTCATTAATAGACAACTTGGGGGGTCTCTTGTAAGTATATATTATGTTTATTAACTATATAATATAAAAATACAACGAGACATGGTAAATGTCAATCTACATAACTAAGAGTTAAATCAAATATATAAAGACAATATAGTGACCCAAACCTATATAAATCCGATTGGTTGAGTGGTTTTCGACATATCCCCACCTTAACCTTTAAATAATCTACATTAGATCCATTAGAAACCAAATATAAATTTATTATAAAATTATATTTCTAGATTTTCCAAAGGTGCCCCTAAAACGTCCTATAAAAGGGAACTCCCCCTTATCTCTTATTAACACCTTCAAAGCCTTTTGGCTCAGCCAAAACCTACCCAAATATTCTCCCAACTTTTCTAGATTTTTCCTAGAGTCCTTAGTTTGATGATAAAGCCAACCTATGGAGCCCTTTTGATCCAATCAAAAGGGAGAACACGATGAATAGGAGGTTAAACTACCCTCGCCCAAGGAAAAGTAAAAGGAAAGGTTTAATTCTACAATCTCTTAATTATCTGAGGTTGTTTATATATAATTATCTACTGGGATCTTATTATCATTTACATTTATGTTTCTTAAAAAGGTATTTATAAACATTCATAATATTTTATAGACAATTGATTAAAGTCATTTATACTCTTGATTGAATTTTTATAAGATTTTTATAAAGGAATCATTCGGTCGTTTTCGAAACAAGGTACTTTTTATCCTTTTCGATAAAATTATGGTAAGAATGAATTTTTGTAACTTATACGACGGGTGAAGCTATTTTCTGCCATTATAAAATTTTCGATGCTTCCCATACAATATTATAAGAAAATTTTCAATTTAAATGTTTTATTTTATAATTTTGTGACTTTTAAATGATTTTAGAAAAGAGATATTTCCCTCAAATAGTTTTGATGTCATCTATTTCAACATCCATTGATGGATTTTAATCTTAATTTAATTTGATTTATTATGATACACAACTTCGATATTGTATTGAAGGTTTTTGTGATATTTTATACTGTGGAAGTTTTATTTTTATACCATTCATGGTTTATGGAGAATGTATTAACATATTGTATGCTAGTTTTAATACGGATGTTTATGTTATGATTAAACCTGTTAATATGAGGAATGAATTGGAATTAGTAATTGACGGGTGGAGCCCGCTATAGCTTCTCGATGCATCGGTAGGCCTCATGAGACAAACTAGTGTCTTGGCACAAGGCCTTGATAAAATATTATTTGTAGTCTTCGCACAAGGCCCTGGCTATGTGGATATGATAGTCCGACATTATGATTTATATCATTATGAAAGTGGTTATTCATATTTCATGTTATTATTCGACTAGTAGAATATCCATGTGAATATGTAAATTGAATTATTTCATTTTATTTTTTCCATATTAAGAGGAATTTAAAGTTTAAAAGGCTGTTTTTGTTATTCATTGCCTTAAATGTTTATGATTATTTTTGAAAGCTTCTGCTATATTTTTATCCTTACTGAGCATCTGAGCTCACCCCTTTATATGTTTCATTTTTCTCAGGATGTGATGAAGTATTTTACAACTGACCAGTAGGGATAGTTTGAGGGGATATGAGTGTGGACTATGGAGACTGTTGTTTTTTTTTTCATTTTATGATGTAATTGTAAGGCTTTTGAATATATATAGTGTTTCCAAGGATACTAAACTAATCGGACTTTTGAGATTTGATCTTTTTTTTATCATGAAAATGTTATGTAATAATTCACCGAATCTAGGTAACTGGGGTCGGGGCATTACAATTGGTATCAAAGGAAGTTTATTACAAACCTTGGAATCCAGATTTAGAAAAAATATGATTAGAGCACATAGACCTAAGATGGACTATGAAGACTAGTATAGAAGAACATCATAGAATTTTGGTATTATAGAGATTTTGTGAGTTTTCTGAGAAATACATCCCTATCTTGATACGGGCAGGTAGAGGTGGCTCTGGCACAGATGTACCTAGTGGTAAAACCCGAAAACACCGCTTTGAACTAGACTTGAAAGAGAAAAGGTGCACGACAACAGGCCTTGCTGCACTCTTGTTTACAACAATCCAGAGGGATACGCATAGGAAAATTATCATTTTCTTTACAAACCATTATGAAGGGTTTATGAGTTTATATTTCCTTAAATAAAACATTATTAAATTAGATTATATTCTGAAACTGTTCAATTCATGTTATGTTTTTTACAAGTTTGGATTTATGTAATGTGATTCATGATCTAATCTAGTTTATTCCACTGTTTAGAAATGGTTCCTAGATGAGGGAATGGAAAACATATCAATGCATGCACTCTGTGCAGAGATCTCCCTCCTACTAAAGATAATTATAGTGGATCTGGTGAGGCAACTGGTGCTAATCAGCTAATCACCATACTGGGAAAACTCACTCATGTTATGAATAATAACCTTACCCGTATGGAGGACCCAGATCTATAGTATGGTGGATCAATGTTATATCGCTTCATGAGGAAAAAACCACCATCATTAAATGGGGGTAAAAATCCACTAGTAGTTGAGAAATGGATAAATTCTATAGAGAAAATAATCCGTGCCTTGGGGAGTAGTGAAAGGGAAAAAGTTATCATGGATGTTTACCACCTCATTGGAGATGCTGACCAATGGTGGTCATTGATTCAAAACACAAAGGAGGATGATGAAGTATCTAATATGAAATGGAGGGATTTTAAATGGATTTTGATAGAAAAATACATTCCTCGTGACCATCGAGCAGATATGGAATGAAAATTTCTAACTCTAAGACAAAAGAAGGATGAGAATGATGCAAAGTATAAGGCTAACTTTACAAGGTTAGTGAGGCATGCAGAAGATTATATATGTCACCCAAGGAGTAATATTTATCGTATCTTTGATGGGAAAAAACATTTCTCCGTCGAGCATTAGTCTCACAATCCTTCTCGTCGTACGAAGATATTGTCTCATGTGCTATCAAGACAGAAAAGGAATTCACTATGTCTTGTGACATTAAAAAAAATCAAGAGAATAAGAGATCTGTCGATCACACTAGTAATGTAAATAAGGTGAAGAAGGTAATAGTTGAATATCTATCCTGTAGTAAATGTGGGAAGAAACACTGTGGTACTTGATTGAAGGGAATGTGAGTCTGTTATGGGTGTGGTGAAAAGGGTCCCCAAGCTCTTGAATGTAAGGGGAAGAAAGAAGCTATCAATGTTCTATGATACAATTGTAGGGATATGGGACTTTATGCAAATTAATGTACTAAGTGTTTGAGAAACATAACTCACAAAAGGTCAAGGGATCAAGGCTATGCTTATTCTATCACTGCTGTTGAGGTAGAAAATCCGAAAGATGTGGTGACAGGTAATTTAATGGTTTCCTCATGTTTAGAAAATGATTTATTTGATTCAGGATCATTGCATTATTTCATATCATCCCAGTTTTTTAAGAAAATTAGATATTTCCAATTTTATTAAACAATGGAGTTTTCAGTCAAAACTCTTATGGGAAGTATCATTGCAATAATGTTTTGTGAATCACTCCCCATTAGAGCACATAAATTTTTTAGTATCTACTGATCTCATCATCATAGCCATGATTGAATTTGATATAATCCTAAGAATGGATTGGCTTTCTGAACATGACGCAAAGATTTATTGTATGAAGAAGTAGGTTACTATTTTTTGTTGATGATGATAAATAACACCTTATCTTTAGATCAGAATTGTCACCACATGATTCTTATCTAGATCCACCCCTAGTAGCTCAACTAAATTCAATTATCCGGGAGGAAGATAATGAAATAACTGATGTAGAGGAAAGTAATGTTCAAATAGAAGATGTTCATTTTTTAATGAATATGTAGATGTATTTCTGGAAGATTTATCTAGACATCCTCCAGAACAAGAAAGTGAGTTTTCGACTGATTTAATTCCTAGTTCAAGGCCTATATCAAAGAACCCTTATAGAATGGTCACTGTGGAATTAGTTGAACTAAATAAATAACTAGAGGAATTTGGTAATAAGGGATTTATTCTTCCTTGTGTTTATCCATGAGAATCGCATGTTCTTTCTGTTAAGAAGAAAGATGGATCTATGAGGTTATGTATCGACTACAGGGAAATCAATGATATAACAATAATGAAAAAGTATCCCCTACCTCGCATTGATGATTAATTTTACCATCCTTATAGAGGTCAATACTATTCAATGATTGAAATTTGATTTAGATACCCTCAGTTGTGTGTGAAGAAGGAAGAAATTCCGAAGACAACATTTCGAACTAGGTACAGGTATTCTGAGTTTATTGTAATTCCTTTTGGATGGACTAATGCACCCTTTGTATTCATGGATCAAATGAATAGAGTTTTCATGGAATATCTTTTTGATTTTATAGTTTAATTTATTGATGACATATTGGTATACTCCAAATGATACAAAGTTCATGAAAATCAATTGCACAATAACCTAAAGACTCTTTGAAGACATGAATTATATGGGAAGTTTAGCAAGTGTGAATTCTGGCATCAAGAGATTTCTTTTCATGGCCATATTGTCTCTAAGGATGTAATTTCTGTTTATTTTTCTAAGACCATGGAAATCCATGAATGGCTCGCACTGATGAGTATAAGTGAGGTACACAGCATTATTGGTTTAGCAGGTTATTATCGGCGGTTTGCCCAGAATTTTGCCTGATTGGCTAACCCATTAATGAAGATCACAAATCAAGGGGTTAAAGTTATTTGGAAAAAAGAGTGTAAAGAATGTTTTGAAGAACTGATGAGAATATTAGTCAATGCTCTAATATTGAATCTACCATTGGGGAATGATGGGTTTTGTTATTTATAGTGATTCTTCAATGAAAGGACTTGGTTGTGTCCCTATGAAGAATGATACGGTTATTGCCTATGCTTCACGAGAGTTGAAAATTCCTGAGAAATACTCTCATACTAATGATATTGGGTTAACATCATTAATCATTGTTTTGAAGATATGGATACATTATCTCTAAGGTGAAAAATTTGAGATATATACCGATCACAAGAGTTTGAAGAATATTTTCTCATAGAAAGAACTCAACATGAGGCAAAGATGATGTCCTGAACTACTCAAGGATTATAATTTCAAGATACACTACCACCCATGGAAGGAAAAGAAGGTGGTATATTCTTTGAGCAGAAAGGATCATGGAGTTTTCAAAAAAATGAGAGTTAAAAGGGATCTAATTTACATGGATCTAGTAATGTTGGATATGGGAATAACCATGGAAGGTGAAACATCGATACTTTTTCAAATGGTTTCCAAACCATATTTCCTAGAAATTATTAAGAGTTCTCAGAACGATGATGAAGAATTTCAAAAGAATATTAAAGCTCTGAATAAAGGGATATTGAGTGACTTTGTGTATGAAGAAGAAATATTGAAATATGGAAAGAGCCTTTATGTTCCCGATATACATGATCTAAAAACGGAATTGTTTGATGATGCTCATAGTTATAATTTCATTACACACCTTGGGAGAACAAAAATGTATAGAGATTTGAAGGAACATTTTTGGTTGGACAACATGAAGAGTGAAATTTCTTATTTTGTGTCAAGATGTATGGTTTTTCAACAAGTGAAATATTGAAGGAAACAGCTAGTAGGAGTCATGAAACCTCTTCCCATACCTGAGTGGAAATGATATAATATTACTATGGGATTTTTCATGGGGATACCAAAGACTCCTAGAAGGAACGATGAAATATGGGTCATTTTTAATCATCTTACCATGTCAGTAAATATTCTTTCTATAAGAGAAGATCTACCACTTGAACGTGTAGCAAGACTATATATTAATGAAGTTGTGAGACTTCTTGGAGTACCCCTATCATTTGTTTCTGATCGTGATCCCCGTTTTATTACATGATTCTGGAAATGTCTTCAGAAATCCCTGGATACTGAACTTCGTTTGAGAACTGCCTACCACCCCCAAACTGATGGACAATCAGAATGAATTATTCAAACCATATAAGACATGTTTATATCTTTCCAACTTGACTTTCAGGTTATATGGGATTAATATTTACCTCTGGTATAATTTTCCTATAACAATAGATTCCATTCAATTATTCGGATGGCACCGTATGAAGCGTTATATGGAAAGTGATGTTACATACCAACCTGTTGGGATGATGTTTGTGAAAGAAAACCTATAGGCCATGAACCTGTTGAGGAAACAACGAAAAAGGTGAAGGTAATCCATACCCACATCAAAGCAGCTCAAAGTAGGTAGAAAAACTATATTGATAACCGAAGGAAGGATTTAAAATTTCATGTAGGAGATAATGATTTCTTGAAGGTGTCTCCATGGAAGGGTGTTATACGTTTCAGTAAGAAGGGTAAATTGAGTCCTAGGTATATAGGACCTTTCGAAATTATAGAACGAATTGGGGCTGTAGCTTACCATTTGGAAATGCCTCCAAGTCTCTCTAAAGTTCATGATGTATTCCATGTATCACTGTTGAGAAAATACTTTCCTGACCCAACACATGTACTCACCTATGAAGAATTAGAACTTGAACCAGATTTGTCTTATTGTGAAGAGCCAGTCATGATTCTTGATACGAGAGAACAAGTGCTGAGAAATCAGACGACTCGCCTGGTAAATGTTCTATGGAGAAACCATAAGATGTAAGAGGTAACATGGGAACCCAAGGAACTTATGATGAAGAACGAACTAAGTATATTTATGCAGTAATATTCTAGAAATTTCGAGGACAAAATTCTTTGAAGAAGGGGAGAATGTAACACCGCATGCTTCCACGGTATGCTTCTCTTTGAATAATAGAGTAGCATGTGTTTTACACAACATAAAGTTCTAACAAACCCCAAAACCAATCAAACTAGCCGTTATAAATAGTAATGCCCACTTTTTTAAATTTTATAAATTTTATCATTCAAAATGGACTTTATTTTGGGATTTAGAATATCGAAATTAGCTAAGGGTGTTTTTTTTGTTTTTTTCTGAAAACTTTCACTTTTTTATGAATATTGAGAATTATGAGATTTTAATTCAAGAAACAACTTTTTTAATAAAAATAATTAATAGTGATACATTATGAATTTGAGTGATTTGAAATTATAATTATATTATATTTTTACCATTTAATCCAATATTGGACATTGGACATAATCTCACATTTAAACTTGACATAAGCAAGTGCCAATCTTTTGATAGTTAATATTTCTTAAAAACACTCTTTCTGTTTTGACAACAAGAATTAATTTTAAATGAAATTCCGCCACTTATGAGTTTTGAATTTATAAAAATGGATTCCATATTTAGAATAAGGAGGTAAAAATTGTGTATATAGGTAAATTTTATTTTTAAAAAATTTGAATAATTATTTCGGAAGTATTTTATTTACCACGGTTAAAGGGTAAATCCGGTAAACAAGGGTAACAAATAATATTATAATAATATTAAATTACCCTAAAACGTGTCCTAACCCTATTGGTTGACACATGTCATACCATGGTCATATTTGGGTCGATTTTAGGACCCCATGCAGCAACTTGTAAGTGATAATGAAACTTTATATAAATTATGTTAAAGTAAATACAAAAATGACAAAATCATATATCTTTTATACAAAAAATTTTTACATAGGGATATATATGTTATATGTTAGACTATAAATATTAATTATCAAGATAAAAATATTTCCTAAATAATGGTATTTTATTTATAATTTTTAGACAATTAATAATTAAATTTATTTATGAAACAATAATGATGGAGTATTTTCCTTATTAATTAAAGAATCAATATATTTTGTAACATAAATGTTAAAATTATTATAATTAAAAAGTTATGATGACATCCAAAATTTTTATTGGTTAACATGACTTATTAGGATTACTTAAATGACATTGTTTTGAATTAATAAAGATTTCGGACTTTATCATAAATCTATTATTAAATAGTGTCAAAATTGACATAAAGGAGTTTTTAAAACAAATATTATATTATTAATTGATATTCTATTTCTAAAAATATATGGATCAGAAAAAGGACTTATATAATTATATTTGTATCAATAATGGACCACATAGAGTTCTCTTGTAAGTATATAGTATGTTTATTAACTATATAATATAAAAATATAAAGAGACATGGGAAATGTCAAATTATTTAACTAAGAGTTAAATAAAAAAGATAAAGATAATATAGTGACCCAAAACTATCTAAACCATATTGGTTGAGTGGTTTTTGAATTATACACACCTTAAGCTTCAAATAATCTACTTTGGAACCATTAGAATCCGAATATGAATTTATTATAAAATAATATTTTTAGCTTTTCCAAAGGTTCCCCTCACCCTTATTAGAAAAGGGTACTCCAACTTCTCTCTAATTAAAACATTCAATGCCTTTTATCATGGAGAAAACTTCCCAAATATTCTCTCAACATCCGTCACTTCCACCTAGAGGGATTTTTTTTATCAGAAAGCCAACTTAAAGACCCCTTTTGATCAAATAAAAAATAAGTACCCGAAGAAGATGAGGTTAAACTACACTCGACTAAGGAAAAGTACAAGATAAGGGTTAATGCTACAATATCTTAATTATCCGAGGTTGTTTATAAATAATTATCTACTGGGATATCATTATCATCCACATCCTTGTTTCTTAAAAAAGTATTTCAAATAATAATTAAAATTTTAAAGACTATGGGTTAAATTCATTTATACCATTGTTTGACTTTTCATAAGATGTTTATAACGGAATATTTTGGTCATTTTCCAAACAAGGTCCTATTTAAACTTTTCGACAAAATTAATGTAAGTTGACATTGTTGCATGCTTAATGCACGATTTTCCCGACCGTGTGGATGGAAATTTTTAGACAAAAGCATATCACATGGTTTTCAAACAACCGTGAAAACTAACGATGCCAGTTCTTCTTTTTCCATGTTAAAATTTCATGGTTTTCACACAACTTGTCAAAGCGTGTGGACAAACCATGCACATGCTAATTTTTTGGGTAAATTTTTATTTTTTCCCTTAATGATAGATTAAGCCACATCAACTTCCTTATTAAAATTTCTATTTTGATTAACCTCCCTCGATCTAATTTTGGTGCTTTTTAAAGTCTATAGCTATGGATTGGAAGATCTCCTTCTTCTATGATCCCACTAAGCTTTTGTTCATCATGTTGGGTGTATAACGGTAAGTACTCAAGTCTATTGATGTGTTTATGTTTCTCTATTGCGATCGACCTAGTTATCGATCTGTGAGAATTTTTCCATTTTTCTCAGATCTAATCTATTCGAAGAAATACAAAGGATTGATACTAGAGGAGGATATTTGTACAAGATAAATATGGGTGTTCTATAACTCACTTGTCATGTTCATTGATTTTGGAATTATCATGTCGGGCCCATCACTTTCATCTGATACCATTTATAGAATTTATATTCCATGTTTATAATCATTGAAATAATATGGATATGAACTTTTCATATATGCAATTAGTGGTTTTTGGTTACACCCACAACTCCATCCATCCCATGTAGAATGTTTTTCCATAATTGGGTTTTTAGTATTTGACATGTTGGGCTACTATTCGGGCGTGACACAGATTGACCCGTTTTAGGGTAATTTTTTTTTTATTTTAAATGGATTAATTTATATTTTTAATTTCATAATGGAATGTACCTTGTAGGATCACCACATTACCCACATAAGGTATGTTATTACAATTTATAAATAAATCTTAAATTGATATTAGTAATTATACTACGTATATGACTTGACCTTTTTATAAATATAATTGAAAAATAAAATGCATTTCTGTAGAACCCCTTACTAAGTTTATGGAAGGCAGTGCAGTAAACCTTAATTATTTAATATACATAAAATATAATTAATAAAAATTGAATGATACTTTTCCCTATCACACTAATGAATGTTTGGTCTAGTAAGAAATAGAATTATTGATTAATTATGACCAGTATAAAAGGATGATTACAAATTGACCTTATCACACAAATAAAAGGAAAGGACTAATCCAAATGAAATATTAAAAGATATCATAATTAAATTGGAATGGCTTGAATAGAGCTCACCTTGGATTCTTATTGGGTAATTCCTTGAGTACTCGGGAAGTCGAGTCCAACTCAATGTTAGAACATGCTTAGGTTGAGACCCAACAAGACCCCGATCCCTTTTTATTCATTAGATGCTCGGTATAACACCATATTATACATTCAATATTATTGTAGTATTACTTGGATACACTCCATGGATCCAATGTTGGAAAGTACGTTCCACAGTTAACGCCCATTGGGCCCAGTCATTGCGTCACTCTGTTTTACCTTGGATGAACTCCTTGGACTTGGTAGGTGCTTAATTGTGGAATGCCTTGGACTATGGTCATTGGATTACACTATTACCCCATGACGGATACAATTATTACTGAGTTGGAGACCCCTATGCTCTATATCAATTTGGTTTCTACCTCAGGACATCTCTATAAAATATCATTATTGGTTTCCTTATCATTACATGGATCCTTCAATATTGTAACATGTGACTTATTTATAAACTGGTAATAATCAATTAATGAGATTCTTATTTTAAAACACCACAAGAGGGATGAAGTAGGTAATTGGGTATTTAGTTATATTGTACATATTTACATTAAATATTCATGCTTGAACACTGTTATAAATAAGTTTCATGAGCTGGATCTTATAGACACCATTGGTGGGGGCCCACTGAGATTTTTCTCACAACCTCTCTGTGAACTGTTTGGTACCTGGAGTAGATTACATAGTCGCAAGTGTTGATAAAGTTATGAATACAACTTAGAACCTTTTATTGAATACTGTTTAGTATAGAGCATGATAACAAATGACCGAGCCAGAGCATGTGATGCTTGGGATAGTCATTGATTCCATTTATACTTATGTGGAACAAGTTCGACATTATGCATTATATCTATTTTTATATTTTTCAAGTGACATGACATATAATCAGTTTTTAATTCTATTTTAGTAGTTTTATTTATTGTTTTTGTTTCATTTATTTTCTGATGTTCCATATATTTATTTATATTGCTTCCACTATTTACAGTTGTTTATATTCATCCACTATTATACAGTTTGTTAATGAGGGAATAATCTCCCATCAGACACACTCTAATCATTTTTTCTAGTCAATATCCTACGGAATTCAAGGAGCTGTGATTGAGGCCACATGGACTACAGGGATCAGGGCACCCATTAAGTGGCATCCGGGTCTGGGACATCCCACTAGGTGAAATAAATCTGAAAATGGTTCATTAGGATTGACCCGATACTCATATGGTGCACAATAATGGGCATTACTATACACAAATTTTGACACTTCCTAGGGATATTCTTATGATAATTCACAATTTCATTACAATACATTATAATGGGTTTGAATATACAATTAAAATAGAGAAACTAGGATATAAATATGGTGTAATATATTAAATTTTTTTTTATGATTTAAAAAAACTATAAAGGATTATGTGGATTTAACTCAATGGTTATTGTTTCTCACAATATGATTTTCCTTTAAGTCAATGCTTGAAACCTGATAGAACCATATAATCATTGAATATGAAGAGAAAGGTGATTAATATGAGTAAACAGATGGGATGATGACTAGATTGAAAGATATTATGATAATTATAAATCAGTTATCCTGACAAATAATTAACATATTTTACATTAACTAACTCCAAAACTCATTAATGAAGAGAAAGATAGATTTTTCAAGTTATCATGTGATTAACACCATTGAAGAATGATGGATCAATTTGAAACATTAAAAAAATGTGGAAGGAGACACCTAAAAAGGTTTCACAATAGAAATGAAAAATATTTATATATAGAATGGATGTTCAAAATGGAGATAATTAATAAGGAATAAATAAGTATTAAATAGATGAGAATAAATCACATCCTGATGATCTATTTATCGATTCTTGTCATAAATGTGGAGAACCTTGGTATTATTCGACTCTATTCCAGCTTCTAAAGTCAAAAATCAAGTCCATGGAAGTACCTAAATAAAAATAAAATTGATTAAGTACTTATTTATTATTATTGAAGAAATAAATTGTAGATGTATTGTATTTACCAATTGTATATTGGTTATAATAATTTTGAATCATCTAACGATCATGTTAAATTTAAGAAGAATATGTGTGGTAATTAAGATAAGATTTATGGATATCATAATAATATTATGAGTTTAATATTGACTATATTCTCAATGTATTAAACACCATCTTTAGATTTTATGTGAATGAGAGAATACCATGACTAAAAAAAATTTGGCGAGATTTTTGAGAAGTATATATTTCAGTAGAAATGACATTTGAGTAATAATGTATTTAAATTTTATATAAATATGTTTTTAGGCATTTATATCCTTTATATTTTATATGATCATTACTGAAATTTTAATAACAGTCAAATAATAATATTAAACATTGTGGAATAAAATATAAAATGTATTAAAAACACCAGTAAAATGGTTATATAGTGATTAAATTTATTTAAAGTATGTTCATAATATTATTTTGTTAAATTTATAGGAAATATATTTGTATAGTTATAGAAAATGGAAAACCCACAATCATGGTTACAGCCTATCGTGTCCAGAAAGGCTTCTTGACTGGAACCCATGACATAAGGACGATAAGGATTTAATGCTTACTACTAACGTACACAATCTACATGCCAATATTTCGTAGTATTTATTTTCATTATTAGATAAATAAATATTAGTGATGAATCAATGGTGTTACTTTTGAAGATTTGATATTAATTTACTATATTGAATAATTTTTGAAATTCATATTAGTTTTGGAAAATAGATAGAGACTGTCAGAACTAATTTTTACACTTTTATTGGTATAGTAGAAAGAATTCAATTGCCTTGTATGACTTTGAAATATTTCTAAAAATAATTCCCCATCTAGGTGATGAGATGACGTTCAATTATGTGGCCCAGTGTGCCCAAAATAAATTTTATTAAATTATTAAGTATATTTTATACTATGAATGTGAAAAAATGTGATATCTCTTAAAGAATAGCTAGGATCAGAAATCTCAAGGTATAGATGAGCCTGGAGTGTGGCGTTTACCCTAGGAAGAACCTAACTTTTGTAGGATTGGGTATTCTATCTAAAACATTCACATAAGTCATAAATATAAATAAAATTATTTTATTTTGGATACTACATTCAATTTTTTTTATAGAGATTCAGTTTGATATCTGAGACCAACAATGAGTTCATAGCATGATGTTTTACATAAGCACGACCTAATGTGAGTGTGAATTGGATGTTCAGATCTCGCAACCATTGGCAGGAGACATATGGTTTTCCTATAAATAGGTCATTATGTAAATGTCCAAGTGTTGGATTATTTATGATAGAGATGGAAGAAGCTCTACTACTCTCCTTTTAAATGAAAAACAACATTTTATCCTGGGAAGATACTGATGAGATATTAGATCTGAGAAGATAAGAGCCTAGATAACAAAACGGATGATCCAAAATCATGTTAGTATTCATATTTCAGATTCTTATTTCTCCTATTGAATATTTTTTTGTCAAATTTGATTATTTATCAATTTTTCTGCTTCACATGTGATTTTTGATGGCCAATATAACAGAACCATTGAATGATTCTGTTTTTGGAACCCTCATTATTAATCATTATTCACATTCTTTTTTGGAAACTTTTCACTTCATTGAAATGTTAATGAATCATGGAGAGAAGCTTAGATTTGTGAAGGTGGATATCCAAGGATTCTAGATCTACAACTGTTTTTTAGTTTTAGGTGATAGTGGAGGTGCAGACGTGAGAAGAATTGATTCATACATTTCATCAGGTAAAGAATCCGGAAAACATTCATTAATAGATTGATTTTGTGTAAATTTTATCCCAAGGATTCTAGATTTCATCTCAAAACAATTTTTCAAGCACCGATGTTCTCCCAGTGGCATGTCTGCAGATGAAGGTGATGGTCACGAGATCCATTGATGCAGCCAACTGGGTACGGTATAGCGGAGCGGGTCACGTAGGCATCCGAATGACTATGAGCTAGTGCGTTGGGGGTAGTGGGGTGAGGTAGCTAGGCCATATATGGTTGGAGATGGCTAGTTCAGCTGATGTAGGTCGGAATTCTTGCGTACCACCAGACACTCATATCATTCAAAACATGCATCTGTTTTACATGATGTAATTGGAATGGTGATCATAAATTCGAGAAATAACTTTTAATGTTGGTTTTGGAATTTTATATTTTGGGCTCATGGATCAGGCCCCCAAAATGTTCAAATAATAATAATGCATTATTATTATTATTATTACAACCTTGAATTTCCATAACTTTGGCATACGATAAGAGATTGACTTTCTGTCAATGTCAATGTGACCCTAACATTGAAGATAATATTTCAATAATAATTTAGGATTATTAAGATGAAATTGAGTTGCAAACACTATGAGTCCCAATTTGGGAGTTTGTGGGGAAATCTGACATATTCATCGGGTGTCTGTTTTGGATGAATTAATACAGAATACTTTGTGTGTTTTTATGAGGATGAAAATGGTTTGATCCATATGATGTGTACAAAGATTGATACAGGGGCCCGATGAAGCACCATTGGTGAGTGAATCTGATGGTTTCAACTTATTCATTGGACGTCTGATTTGGGTGAATTAATAGTCAATCATTTTAATTTTTGTGAAATGATCGGGATGGTGTGATCCTTTTGGTTAACTTGGGCCATTCAAGGAGTCATGTTGGTAGAATTAAAATTTTCCCTTTAGAATAACAATGAGAAATGTGCATTGGTCATGATTTTGGATCTATATGTGATGTGTACTATGGGTGTACAATATCATGACTAGTGGGTACAAGTGCATTGTTTGGTACCTGAGTATGTCTAGGTACATGGCCAGAAAGTGAGGTGGGGTTACATGAAATGTGGTCCTCAAACATGCCTATAATCACTATAAATATTCTACCTCTCATGTATCCTTATTTTGGACTAGGATGTTTTCCTGCATGTATCCTATTTTGAGTGTTTTTTTGTATACAACGTGATGGTTTTTTTTGTAGTTGTTTTCAGAAAATGATGTTGGATGTTTCTGCTATGACACCTATCGAGGGAGACACATGATGATGATAGTGATATTACTGTATCATAAGATTATAATAGGATTAACATTTAGTAGGTATTGATAGAGTACTTCCTTGATGATTTTTGAGATGTTACATATAGAAAGGTTGACTAGTGTAGTTCTCCGAATACAGTTACAGGGTAACTGTCTAGCGAGGCTGGGCAGCAGGTTCCATGACAACAGTATTGGGCTTACCCTCAATATAGGCTTGGTATTCTATTCCCCGATGGTAGTTCTGGGTAACCTCAATCATGTCACCCTTTGGTAGGTCTGGGTAGTTGGTCCGATCAATGTCGCTAGCTAGGATGTACCCTCCGATGGAGTACCCTCTAACAGGGTTGGGCATTGGGTCCCCATCGACATCCATGTGATGATCCCCTTTGACGTACTCGGGTGTGGATAATATATGACTAGAGTGGAACCCTCCATCTAGACTAGGTATGGGTATTAAACGTTGAGACATGACTTCAATACTGTGTAAAACAATCATGAGATATAATTTGATATACCTTTGAACTCTAGAGGAAGAGTGGTGTATTCCCTACTAAGATGCGTCGATGTGATGTGACCTAAAACCCTATGGGAGAGATAGTGCCACCCAAATTTTATAGTGTCAAGGTGTAGTGTTTGAGCCCCATTAACTTTTTTTAGGTAAGACATGTGGGATGTTTGGAATAATTGGTGGATTCTTCTCGAGCTATTGGAGACTCCTCTTCATAGGCTCAACTATGAGATGGAGATCCCATTACTATATCGTTTGGGATTATTTGACCGGGAATATATATATATATATCCTATAACAGTACCCACTCATTTTGTTTTACTGTCCATCTAGGAGAGGTGAATAAGTATAGGTAATGAAACATGGTTTCCTTGTCTATCATATTATGGTTGGATGAGTCTACTCTCAAACTATCGGTAGAAAATAATCGATGAGAAGTTCATCTTATCACCATGTCGAACTACTTCTATTTGGATGTGTTTTCATTCACTACATGTTGGGTTGAGCTTTAATCATTATTGATATATTTTCTATATACTTATTTCCTCTTTACATGTATCTCTTACTGCTCCCCATTCACTATTTTGGGGTGTCCTATTGAGTATTTTTATACTCACCCATGCATGGGATTTTCCCACACATATCGTGAACCATATATATGACTAACTGGTAGATCATGACTTCAAAGGAGCATAGAGAAATAATTTCTAGATATATGTACAATGGTTGTAGCATGGGATCTAGGAGAGGGGCCCTCTGAGCTGTTTTACATTTTCAGTTATAGCAATGTTGTGGAACTTTTTAGGGTGGCCGTGTAATTTACCATTTTTCATTTATGTTCTACTCTACATCACCTATATTTTTACTTTTTAGAGATCAATTCATGTTTGTGGTTTATATATAATAGTGTTATACCATTCCATCTTTAATTTTTTATCATTGAGTTGGTTGCATGTGTGTCTACATGTTCTTAGGAAAAACTCTCCCTGATTTTTTTGTGCCGTCATCTCTTGTCACCAACCCATGTACTTTGGAGGTGGGATAGGGGTAGTTTTTCTTCAATCCACCACATAGTTTTTGTTGTGAAAAAGTGGTACCATTGGTTGTTGGTTCCATGGGACATTGTTCGTACATTACCTAAAAAGTAATCGGTTGGGTTGAGGGAAAAAATGTCAACAGATCTCAAGAGTGTCTCCCATAGCAGGGAGTCCAGTGATAGTGCAACGACTTCTGTAGCCCATCACCAGGACCTGATTACCCATATGTCAACTCAATAAGAAGATACATTTTTTGTTGGTAACTTTTTCACATGAATCATATATGATTGATTTTTTGACCTCCCTTCTATAGTAATTTCCTTATTGTGGTTTATATATATATTACCATTTGATAGCAGTAATCCATGAAAAGTTTCAAGATGCCACTACGATGAATGTAAGAAAGGATACAACTTCTGGTTTATGATGATGATTTTGGGAGTTATGAACCCTCAGTTCAAGGTCCATCAGGTGATCCCCTTACTCTAGGTGGTCCGGTAGCAGCCCCTCTACCAAAGGAGAAACATTTATTCCCCTTATAGTAGGTTGAGGATGTGTATAGTTTGAGTGCACTCCATGTGTTCTATAGTTAGAGACCAATGAGGCTCTATGGTAAACCATATCCTCTAGTGTTAGAGGATTGGATAGAGTCATTTTTCCACCTATTTAGGATTGTTCAGACACTAAAAAATCAAATACTGTCTTTGATAACTAGTATTTTCCATTAAACAGTTGGGTGCTGGGGGAGCTTGGTTACTCAGATGTATGATGAGATAGAACACTCATTGGATGACTTACAAAAATTGTTATGTGAGAAATGATACCCCTCATATTAACTATACATTTCGATTTAAAAATCATTTGGGTTTTAGTAGGGAGGGGTGATGGTGGCAGAGTTTGTGGATTGGTTCACAGAACATACATGGTAATATTTGCACACGATCCATGAAAACCACTTATGATCGAAGAATTTTGAGTATGGACTCTACAAGGATATTTTTTTTCAGTATAATACATTTCTTCTTCCCCATTTATGATAGGGTGGTGCAAAGTGCACAGTGACAATGAGATTTCTGTTAGAGGGATGCGAGGCAATTATTTTTGGTTATGCATGCTACAGAGATGAGACATTAGCCACAATTAGTGGACGTTAGTTGGAAGGGCCTCGATTCAGGACAAATCCTCATGACCAGTCTTAGTCAAATGGCATGGGGTATCATAGTGAACCTGTATAGCCCAAGGAAGGATGTGTTATTCTTGTAATGGGTGAGGTCACATGACATGGGACTATCACACCACATGTGTTGAGATTCTCAGAAGTTTAGCAGATGGACCTACATGGTAGAGATAGAGAAATGATCAGGGATCTCCCAGGAATGGACAGGGTGGTCATAGGGAGGTAGTGTTGGTAGAGGAGCAGAAAGAACTATCGTTGGTGGATGAATCTTTGAGGTTCTCCCACCACCACTATGTGGCCCACGTCAGGTTCAGGGAGATGGATGTTGGGGCCACAGGCAGCAAAATTTTGTGTATGTCTAAGATCCTACAGCATGGGATATTTTAAGAATTTTTCTATGGATATTTTCTACCATTTTTAGTAAAACTTTTTATATACTATATGTAGTACACTTTTCTCCCTACTTCTTTCTTAAGGCTTTACCATGGTAATGGAGGGAATCGATGTAACCCTATGTCAGCGTTGTTCGACGTAGCATTGAATGCAAGAGTAAGATAAGTTCTTCACCCAATGAGATGAATTTTTCTGACACAATAAAAACTGGGAGCGATAGTCAATGCCAACCAAAGTGGATAGTATCGAGATGTGGTTGATGAGTCCATATTACTTATGCATTCATTGAGGGGTTGTGTAGTGGATTGTCAGAGCAAGTCATGGAATTTTTATAGGAGTTTATCTACTTGACCTCCTTTCTCATGGGATGCCACTAGTGGGTGTGGAAGAGTGTTTGGTTTGGGTGTACTCTCTTTCTGAGAGAGGAAAATACATGTTAGATATTCCATGTGATTTATGTGTCATGATTATTGTGATTGGATGAGTTTACTCACCATCCCTGTTCGCCGATACCTTAGTATAATCAATGGAATCCTTGATACAATTGTAATCGAGTACATGTCTAGGTGATATAGGCCCCATAAACAGGACTAAGTGACACACTACTTGGTGCATTAAACAGTATTCTTCTCCATGAGGATATGGAGACACTACATTCTAGGAGAATTCATTTTGGTTTTCCTAGACCACCAGATTCTTAGTTACATATTCTCTCAGAGAGGATTGAACCTGTGGTAGTGATGCTGCTTGAAAATATTATAGGACTATGACTTAGAGATAGTATATACTATAGTAAAGGGAAATTTTATAGAATATTCACTTAGCAGGAAGTCTCATGCTCCCCAAGTGTGGTGATATTTTGAGTAGTTATCTTCCCTACAACTGACCCTAGTGGGGATGATGGGTATAATTTTTGTTTATTCAATGTTGTTAAATACATAACTTATTAGGAATGTGAAAGATTACCAATTTTGAGTCACCAACTATAAGATCTTTTGTGACTCATATATCCACAAGAAAAGCACCACATTGATATTCTGAAGTAGAGAGTCATGAGATATTATTCTAGGGGTATGCATTGGTTCTAGTTATGATGCAAGAGGAGGTGGTTCAAGAGTTCCACACATCTCGTTTAGCTATATATCCCAGTTTGGGTATGATTTATATGGGTTTCCAAAAGATGTTTTAGTGGTCTGCTATGAGTTGAAGCGTAGTTAAGTTCATTTCAGGATGCCTCACCTATCCATAATTGAATTTTCACCACCATTTTCTAGAAGGTTTTATAGCCTCTTGAAATCCCATAATAATAACAGGATGAAATTTCCATGGACATTTTCTTAGGGATTCCATGGATTGTTAAGGGACATTACTCAATTTAGGTAATAGTCGAATGAATCATAAAGTCTATGACCTTCCTTGCGATAAAGGAGAAATGCTCGGTGGTGTTTTTGGGTAATTGTATGTGTGGGTTATCATCTGACATCACAAGGTGACCTCGATGTTTATATCTGATCGGGACTAGGGGTTTATGTCACAATTTTGGATATGCCTATTGGATAGATTTGGGACTTAGTTGTGTATGCGTACAATATTTCACCCCCAAACCGATCGATAGACTGAGTGCACTATACATGCATTGAAAGATATACCAAGGGATTGTGTGTTGGTTTTTGGATTGGAAGGAAAGAAATCCTTAAATTTCATCATTCCATTCAAGATTGAATATAGGGTTGGTGAGGTTTCTTACGGCTTTTCCCTACCCCCAATGTTGGAGTGGGTTCACAACATTTTCCACGTGTTACAGTTGGAGAGATACGTGCATGATCCTATACACATCATCGATAGAAGTAGACCATAGATGGTTGAACAATCCCTTTGGATCACATGTTCTGGAAGCATGGAAAAGTGTAGGAACATCCCTATGAGCGGGAGATCTAGGTGTAGGCTCTGTATCCTGAGTTTTTATCTAGTTTTCTTTTAGGGGATGAAAATATTGAATGATAGAATGCTTTATAGACCCGTTTTTTAATTTTCAAGACATTGGAATATTTCTACATATTTTTCTAGAGCTAGGATCATAGAAGACCTGTGATTTCTAGGATTGGTATTCCAAAAATAAATTTTATAAAAATATTAAGTATATTTTCTATTATGTACACTATAGAAATAAGATATCTCTTAAACGATTTCTCGGATTAGAAATCTGATGGAACAATTATGTCTGAAGCATGGAGTTTACCCTCAGAGAGAAATAACTTATATCAGTGCGTGTATTTTTTAAAAACATCCATTAATGGAATAACAAAAAATAAAATAACTAAATGAAATTATTTTATTTTAGACTCTACTTCAAATAACTTCTAAATGAAGAATTGAATTGGAAATCTGAGGCCACCACTGAATTTATTGGGAGTTGTTTTACCTAAGAGTGACCTAATGTGGGAGGGTGCAGGATGTTCACATCCAGAGACCATTGACAGGTGAATTATGGGTATTGTAGGAAAATATCATCAAGGAAATGAAAATGGGTTGCCTCATTTCTCCCATAGATGGTGGATTCTCTCCTCCTCTCCATCCAATGAAAAATCAACGTTGCATCATTGGTAGATCGTGACAAGATATAAGATCTAAGAATATAAGAGAATATATAATGAAATGGTGGATCAAAAATCCATGTAGGATTCTTATATTAGATTATAATTTCCCTGATTGATGATTTTTTTGTCGAATTTGATTGTATTTCATTTTCTATTCTTTACATGTGGATGTCGATGGCCAGACTAACACGTCAACCAAAAGATTAAAATTTCTTGAATCTTTTTTCCTTTTGTTCTTATTTAATGGATTTCAACTTCATTGAAATGTAAAAAAATCATAGGGAGAAGGTTATATCTATGATTTTTTTTATCAATGCATTTCAAAACTAGGAATATTTCGAGTTTCAGGTGCCGGTGGAGGCGCAACAACGTGCATAAGCGACACATAATTTTGTTCATATCGAAACATCAATGACCCATTTAGAGGAGAATGAGAATGCACAGATCTGATTCTAAAGATTACAGATCTAGTCATGAAATTATTTTTTGAGCAATGGAGTGGTCTCTATGGTCCACTAAAGGGACCACCATAGTGGGGCAGGTCAGCTACAGAAGGTGGAGACAACTATGGAAGCCATTGAGGTGGACCACTGAGTGTGGTATGGTGGTCCATGGAACATAGGCGGCGATACCATTGAGAGATGATGAGGCCCGTGGGGTGGTAATGGAAGACTAGATTGAGTGGGCCAGCGTAGACAGATTGGGCTGGTCATCAGGTGAACCTTCAAAATCCCATATTATTCAAATCAGGCGTCTATATTATGTACCGTCTATAAAAACATGATCCTATTTTTGAGATAGAACCTCTGAGAATGGTTTAATAATTTTATATTTTGGGCTTGTGGATCAGGCCCCAAAAAAACTCAAATAACAATAATAAATTTTTTCTATTATAACTTTGACCCACCATAACATTTTCTTACAGTGTCCAATTAATTCTCCACCAGTGGAATTATGATCTTAAAATTGAGGTCGATGTTTTGAGACTAATTTCAAGTGCATAAGAAAATATTGAGGAGTGATCCCATGAGGAAAGGTTAGGGATTTTTTAGGTGAAATGTGACTTATTTATTGGGTATCTATTTTAGTCAAATTAATAGTTGAACCGATGTTTTTTCTATGAGGATCGCTACGGTGTGATCTATATGATGTGTTATATGAATGAGACATGGGCCCCACAATGCACCATTTGTCTGTGATGATAATGAATGTAAATTCTTTATTAGGAGTGCTATTTGGGTGAATGAATTGTTGATTAGGTTCCTTTATGCACATGGATTATGATAATGTGATCCATTTGGTTAACCAGTTCAATTTGAGTTGGATTCTTGGTAAAATTCCATTTATTACCTTTTTTCAAATAATGTTCTTCATGCGCTTGTCCGAAAATTTGGGCTAGATGTGACATGTACATAGGGGGTAAAATAAAACACCTAGTGGGGATTAGTGCATAGTATAATACCTAAGTATGTCTAGGTATAGAACATTGTGGTGATGTATTGTCACATGATGTGTGGGCCCCAGACATGCCATATAAAACTAAGAATCATATATATCTCATATCTTCATTCTTTGGATATAGATTTTGGTATATGTGTAGCCTATCATGAGTGTTTTTTCATATAAAACATGTTGTTGCCCTTCGTAGTGGCATTTGAGATAGGATGAAACATGTTACAATTGTGACACCTATCCATGGAGACACATAATGACGACAATGATCAAATAGTTTCATCATAGTATCTTAGGTATACCATCTAGAATTGATGTATAGTGTAGTTCCTAGATACATTCTATGATATAACATCTAGTAGGGATGGACTATGTAGTTCTCTAATGGGTGTTTAGGTCTTAACATTCTGCTAGGCTAGGCAGTGAGTTCCTTAACGGATGTTCCGGTATAACCCTCTAACTGGGATGGTAGTGGGTTCCGTAATAATAGTTCCGGGTACCGTCCAACAAACTACCCTTTAGAAGGGCATGTATGTGGGTCCCATAAATGTCACTTTCTAGGTAGTACACTCCAACAGATTACCCTTTAGTAAGGTTAAGTAGTGGATCCCCATAGAATTATGGGTGATAATCCCCTTAACATACAAATGCTTGGATACCTGATGACTAGAGTGGAACCCTCAATCTAGGATGGGAATGGGTCCTCGACCTTAAGACACAACTTATCGATTGTGTGGGAAAATGATGAGACATTATTTGATATACCTTTGGGATCTCTATGAGTAGGGATAATTTTCCCACTTAGATTTGTCCATGTGTTGAAACATAAAACCCTAAGGGGGATACTGTGCCTCCCAAAACAGATAGTGTCAAGTTATAGTGTTTGAGTACCTTTAAATTGTGTTTCTAGGGAAGACATGTGGGATGTTGAAAATCATTTGTGGATAATTCTAGAACTGTTAGCGACCATTCTTCCTAGACAGATCTGTGAGATGAAGATCCCCTTACTATCTCATTTGGGTTTCTTTGACTGGGCGCATATATATATATATATATGTTTCTAATTTTTGTACCCACTCCCTGGGTTTTGGTTACACTTCTTCATGGAGATGCAAAGATGTGTGAGGTATGACACATGCTTACTATTACTAGTTTCTCATGGTTGGATGATTCTAATCCCCAAATATAGGTAACAATAGAATGAAGAGAAGTTCATCTTATCCCCATGTCAAGATACTTGTGTTTGGATAAGTTATATTTCACAATCATGATGTGTTGAGCTATACTATTTACTGTAAATTATCCTATCTACTACTTTCCTCTTTAGTTTTATCTCTTACTGCTCCTCCCTCTCCTTTTGGGGGTATCATATTGAGTATTTTTATACTCACCACTGAGTGATATTTTCTTGCACATATAATTTATTATATAGATGACATACTGGTTAATCGCGACTACAGAGGGGCATAGAGATATATGTTATTTGACTGAGTATAGTGTTTGTAGCTTGGGATCTAAGATCCGGGCTCTCTCAGATGTTTTACTCTTTCAGTTACTGCTATTCTTTGAGACTTTTCTGGTTTGGTGAGTATTTCACCCCCATTCATTTCACTTAAATTTTTAAAAAACTATACATATACTATTTTGAGGTCGATTCATATTTTTGGTATATATATAGCAGTTTTGTACCTTGTTTCCCTTTCCCTATGAATTGTTTACCACTTATTTGGTTGTGAATGTATGCATAGGTTCATTGGAAAAGGATTCCCCATGTTTATTATGACTTCGGTGTTTATCACCACCCCTTGGTCTATAGAGGTGGGCTTGGGGTATTTGTAGCTCGAGCCCTAACATGGATCGGGTTGGGAAATATATTGTAATCTATTATGAGTAAATTTAAGGGAATTAGAAAAGAAAATTAATTTTTGGATATTCATTTCATTTCATAAGAGATAAAATGAAAATTGATCAAATAAAAACCAAAGTATTAAATTATATATATGAAATAGAATGGTTTAAATTAAGTATATTTCGATAAATTCTTTTATAGTAAAATAAATATTCAATTTTAAGAAAATGACCATGATGAAAGGTTAACCTATTACATTAATATTTGAAAAATCATATGTTCTTTTAAATCATTATATATTTAAGGTTTTAAGGCTCTTAACATTCCATTGACCATTTAATTTTTTGTCATAAATGAATAAAATATCAATTTATATTTATTTATAATTTTCTTCTATTCCCATATCATTATATTCTACCAATGTTCTCCTACTAAGAAACTTATTTATGTTTCATGCCGAATGAAATTTTTATTTTTGTTTCTCTCTTATATAGTTGATGTTTTATAAAACCTTCTTAATATTTGTGATTTATATAAAATTATTCGCATACATCCATCCATTTGTCACTAAGATCATTTTTAAATTTTGAGGATGCAATTTATTTAAGATGTAGAGAATGCAACACATCAAAATTAGAAGAGAAGAAAATTTAATTTGATAGAGTATATTACAAACAATAATTAGATTAGAAGAAAATATAACACATAAAGACCTTATGATATATTTATTTCTTAAATTAATTCAATCTATTAAATATGTTTCATTACATGAAACATAGTTATTATCTTCTGTTACACAAAATAATGATATTCTCTGATTGATTTTTACTAAAAAACAATATACTATTAATATTAACCATGAATATATAACCAACCTGGTAGAATGAAGGGTATGAATATGATTAAATAACTTATGAAAATATATAAATTTTAAACATGTATATTAGAAATCCATCGATTACAAATAAAATAAGAATCATTAAAGAATGAAATATTTGCTGAAAAATAAATATTTTTAAAAAATACAAATTAGTAACTCTTTACACACATAATTCAAAATTAATTTCTACCACCTTTATTAAATTTATGTTAAAAAATAAAAATCCTTTTTTTGAATCAGAATATCAAAATTATAGTTGGGTGACCTTTTAGTTTTTTTATAAAATATTTCATTGATAGATGACTATTGAGAATACTAAATTTTAATTTAAAACTGCCTTATCAATAAAATAATTTATGATGCTAAATTTTATTTTAATTTGTTTTAAATAAAATTATTTCTATTATATATAAATTAATCAAATATAGGTAATTGTAATTAGTTTCTTATTGAATTTTTATATTAATATCATTGTATAGTTTTACACATTTTCTATTATAAAATATTATTATTTTTTTCTTATGGGAGAATTATTTTCAATTAAAAATTTTCAATTATATGAATTGAATTTAACAAAAATGACTATATATTTTGAATCATAATAATATATAATTTCTTATAAGGTCAATTTTTTCATGAAAACACATAGTGAAAATATTTATTTAATTACCATAATTATGGTAATAATGGGTTTTCTGGGGGTCAAACTAAAAATATAGAACATAAAAAAAATAAAAACCCACCTAAAATATATTAAATTCACATATTTAGACATTAAATAATCAATTTATGATTTTTTATCAATTTTCAGGGTTTTACATAAGAATCAAATTGGTATGGTTTAATATTTTCAAAACATTAATAGTATTCCACTCACCACACATATAAAAGGTTGCCCAATCCCCATACTTATTTAGACATTAAAGCCATTTTGGATATGATACGAATTTTCCAAATAATTGTCAAAATCCCTCCTATAATCCTAGTAGCATTAATTTTTGTATAAATCGATCATATCGATGGTTTTGTTTTATAACTAAGGAGGATACCGAAAGAAGAGGTATCCTACTTCAAGGATCATTTTTATTTTATTTCTTTGTCCAAATTGATGATAAAATATATTTAGTATCATAAACATACAAAGATGTCAATATCACATGTTCATGACCTAACTCTATCTCCATTTCCATCAAATAGGTTATAGAATCGTCAATCCTGAGTATGACGGACTACCACCTCGTGAACATACATCATTAATTTCTTATAAACATATGTCATAGTTTGTATGATGATAGATATGGTGTATTTATATAATATTTATAAAATAATTATACCTTTGGATTAATTATGTCACATATTATTTTTTATTACTTTCCATTCCATAGTAGATATGATAACGATGCACGTTTGTACGGTGGACTACCACATTGTAAAGCGATGTGCTTCATCTTTCACTGATTCTTTTCATGGAAGGTGACGAGGATATACATAATAACTATATGTGATATATATGAAATAATAATTATATTAATGAAATATTTATCATTATATAAAGATAATATATCTATTTATCTCTTACATTTTTACTCACATAACGAAGATAACATCATTCGTGTACATGTGGACTACCGCCTTCATAAAGCAATGTGACTCTATTTTAATCACATCGACAAGTGGATAATATATATAAGTATATAATATGGTATATATTATATTAATATAATTTTTGAAGGTATAATTTTACTAACCATCTTTTCATAAATATCATGGAAAAAATGTTAACGTTAATCATGCGTACATACAACCTACAATCTCATGGATTATATTAATTTCCATTTTTTATAACCATCACACATGATTGGTTTTAAAAGAGTAATTGATGAAAGAATTTTATAATTATTCCATAATTATTAATATTTATATTATTTAAAAATATAATATTCATAATAAACAGAACATCCACCACAAATGATGAATGTGAAAGCAAGTCGACTATCAACTGAAAAAATGAAAGTAATGATATTTTATTATCCATAAAGTGGTAAAATACTATTATTCGATCATATATAATATTATATATATTATTATGGTTATTTTATAAGTTTGTAACAAGTTTAAAACCACTATAAAATAGTTTAGAGAACATTCAACGAAAAAGAAATATGGGGAAAGAGATTTCATCTCAATTTCATTTGATTGAGAAATATTTAAATGTAATACACTGAATTTATTTTAAATGGTTTCTATACATACATTTTGACATGTAATATAATGGTTAATTAATAATTCATTATATTATAATTTTTAATGTTAATTATTTCTTGCTATTTTATTTTGATTAAAATTTCACCAAGTTGTAAGGAATTTGATAAAAAAAATTCTTTTCACAATATTATATTACATATTAATTGTCTTTGACAGTATAAAATTATCTGTGTAATGAATTTAAATCATAATGTTTTGTATGTACAATATTTTTTTGGAATTAATTTTGAATAAAGTAATCAATTCATAAATAATTCTCACGTCAACAATATGATAATTTTAGGTGTGTATATTAGAATCTGATTCTAATCAAGATTATTTATTATCAAATTTTTTAAAGGGAACTATTTCATCATTGTATAATAAAACAATTTAATTTTCTTCTAATATGGTTATTCATGATATTATAAAGTAATAGTACTATTTAACCACTCATTGGTACTAGAAATAATTGAGAAATTTTTCTATGAAAATTTGACAACATTTCCCTCATTGGTCATTAATATATTTTCTTCCTAAAAAATGATTTCAAAAAAAATTAACATTGTATTTAACTATTTAGAAATTATTTACTATTGATATTTTAATCCATTTTTAAATTTTATATTTTTTGAAAATTTAATTCTAATCACATATTAATAAAATGACAGTCTAGATTTTATCATAAATGTTATAGGAATGTTTTATTAATGTGTATAGAATGAATGAATCTCCAACCACCCTGAACACTCAAATATTTTATAAAAATATATATGTGATTCTAATTTTAATTAAAAAAATTATTTTCAATTTTATTATGAAATATTAGTTTTAAAAAGTGATTTTTAAAATGACAAATATTTTTTCCTCAAGAAATCTATTAATGATTCTTTTATTATATTTCTATTCATAAATGAAAAAACCTATTATTTTATATATAACTCCACAGGTATATTTTGTATTAATACCATAATTATTCTTTCTATTGATTTATTAGGATTATTTTGATAAAAATATATTATTGACATTACCTTCCTTGATTTAGATTTTTATTCAACTCCCTTCCCTTGAAATGTTTACTTTCCTTGAATCGTTTGGAAATAAATTTCCCTTAAACTTCACTCTTATTTTACATAGATGAGTATATTTTTTAAAACACACAAAATTTCTACATGAAATGATTACACTAAATTTTATTTTTTCTTCTATGAAATAATGATAAATTCATATTCTTCACTGAATAATGATATTTTATGATAAGGCACACTATTTTTGAATTAAATTGACCATTCAATATATGTGTAATATTACATATATAGAAGACATGGGAATGAACCAATTATAGATAATACCTTGATGCATCAGTAGTCTCTTTGGATGAATTAGAAGGCTAGACTTAGTTAAATGGAATTCTATTTATAAATTTTAAACTATATTTAGGATAGATCATGATGTTATTTGTATCATGTTACTGGGAATCATAGTGTACAATGTTTATGAATTGACTTCATTATGAATTTGGTTATTATTATCCATGAGTTTTCAACAATGATATTTGAAGGGAATTTATTTTACTCTTAGTTTATTCATTAAAGAGCATGTTATTTTAGTTATTCATATTTCAATATTGACTATTTTTTATCCAGTTATAATAGTATTGTAATTGATTAAATTGAATGTGTTTATTGTTATTTAACCTGACATATTCATTATGATTATAATTTTTTGAATTTAATTTGCCATTAGTTATTTACCATTATATGTTTATTAATATCATTGATTCATGGTAGCTTGCTCCATAATTAATTCTTAATGATAATTTCTGATCAAACTTATTTTCATTTCATTCCTATGAATCCATGAATCATTAAACATAAGATATGAAAGAATATGATAGAGTAAGTATTTTTATTCTTTAAAAAACTATGATGTAATTTTCTTTTCAAATTTAATATGGGAATCATTTATATGACTTGTTTGACAAGGAAAATAAACTATTTGGTCCTTCATGATGTAATTCCATGTATTTTTATCCAGTGTAATAAAGCATGCTATAACACTGGGTTACTTGGGCCAGGGTCACTACAATTTGTATTATAAATTGTTTAGTAGAAACCATGGGGTCTATATTTATGAAATAACATATACTGGAACCCAATCCTTTGATAAAATGTTATATTAAGTATAAAAACATCTAAAAAGTTTAATAAAGAAGATATTAAGTATTTTTTCCATGAAATACATCACTATCTAAATCCAACATGTGGAGGTGGTTTTGGGACATAATTACATCTAGGTAATAAATCTAAAAATTGTGCATATGTATTAACTCTATCATCACCTATTACCCAAAAATAGGCATTACTGTGCACTTGGTTTGGCACTCAAATAAGATTATCTTAGATAATTCATATTTTCTTTAAAAATTATTATAAATTAATTTAATATATGAAAATAATGAACGAAGTTTGTTAAATCACATTTCTCATAGATTAAAAAAGAGGTGTCATTATTTAAACATCTTATAATTGATTATATGTATTTCCACAAATGATTATTTTTTTCATGCTAATATTTATGGTTTTATCAAATTGATGTAAGTCAAAAGAATAAAAATAACATTGAATATGAAGGATAGGGTGGTGACTATGATAAACCAAAAGGGATGATGACTGGAGTGAAGTATATTATGATTATGAAAAATATGTTATCACAAAATATGATTATCAATATTTAAATTAACTAACTCAAAGACACACTGAATAAGAGGATGATTGAGTTATCCAAAAGGTTTAGTGATTGAGAACATATTGGAAAGAAGGATTAATATAAATCAGATAATAAATGTGGATGGATACACCCAACAAATATTCTCAGTGGAACGAAAAAATCATTTATGTATGGGAAATAAGGTAATAAATTAATTAATTTACAATAAAAAAGGGAGAGTGTAATAGAATGAAATAAATCTTATCCTAGGGGTATATTTATAGTTATTTATTTTAAATGTGGATATCTTGTGAATTATCTAATAAATTACCTCTGGTAAAGGATAAACTATAGACCATGGAAGGTCCAATGTGGAAATTAGATGGATGAAGTAATTATTTATTGGGGCACACGAATTAAATTATTGAAGTATCTTTTTTGACTAATGGTATTTTGGTGTTAGAATAAAGAAACATATAAGAATTTTGTTTGTTTTTGGATGTTTATATGTCTTTCTTAAAATGGGAGTGACATATAACAACATATATTTGTGAGTTTAATTTTTATTTTATGTTCAATATATTATACACCAATTTTATTTTTTATTTGTAAATAGTCTATAAAGATTAAAGAAATTTTTGAGAAATTTATTAGATGTATAATTTTTGGCGTAACTATTATCTGAAGAATAATTCTTTTAAATTTTATAGAGATAAGTTTATAGGAATTGATAATCTTTAGGGTTAATATGATCATGAATGACATTATAATAACAATAATATAATATTATTAGCCATTATTTGAAGAAATATATATTTTATTGAATACTATAGTATATTTTTTATTTATTGATTAATTTTATTTCAAGGATGTCCATCATTTATTTTTGTAACCTTATAGGGCTTATATTAATATAGTTATATAAAATTTAAAACCAAAAATATTGATAAAAACTATAATGTTTGGAAAGGACACAAGGATTTAACCCATTATAGATATATAATATGGGTATAACACATACCACACCCTACACAATTTCAAGGTTAATATTTCATTATTTTTAGATAAACCACCAAAAAAGTAAATATTAATGATTAAATAGTGGTGTTAGATTTGAGGTTTAGTTATTAATTTATTATATTACATAACTTGTTCTAAACATACATGTTTCTATAAATAGTTGGAGATAGATGGAAATAATTTTCACCCATTTATAGATCATACGATCCTTTAAAAGTGAATTTTTATTATTTAAGCATAATTTTTTTGGATATTCATTTTTTGGGAGAAAGGAATGAATTAAAAATTTATTAAATCACAAAAAAATGATGAAATTCTTCAAAGAAAAAATAATCAGGTAATTAAATTTCTTTATATTCATAGTAGTAAAATTTTTCCATAACAATAAGAAAAGGATCTTGAATCCAAAATGATATCCTATTAAATTCATATCTGATGAATCAGATAATATTTTTAATCATTATATATCGTGACATTTTTAGGGCCTCATCTTTCCATTTATCATTTAATATATTGTGTACATTGTCCCCAATAAATCTATATAATTATTTATTTTTTTCATATATTCCCATATCATTAATTTCCACAAATGTTATCTAACTTAGAAACCCTGTTTTGTGTTATTCCATATGAATTTTATACCTCTCTTTCTTTCTTATTATGTGTATTTTTTATCAACCCTTCTAAAATATGATTGATTTAAATAAATTTATTTTTACATATATATTACAAAGATGATTTTTTTAAAATTTTTAAATTGTGAGGATAGAATATATTTATAATGGGAAACTGTAACACCCATAAATTCTAATGGTGAACATCATATTCGATAGAGTATATAGTACGAAAAACTAAGCCCAAAAGAAACTAATACACCATGATAATTTAAATTATAATTATTTATAAATAAATTAAATCTCTTTATTAAATTTAATTACAAACAATACTGATTTTTTATTTCATTACACATATGTATGGGTTTCATCCATATTTTTCATTTCATTCAATTCAATGTTTTATCAAATAAAAATACATTATTAATAATATTTTTCAATATATAGCCCATATATTGGAATGGATGTTATGAATTTGATTAAATAAATTATAATAAATATAATTTAATGAATTTTATTATATATATATATATATTATGTAACAATAAAATAAGAATAATTTTAAATTTTTTTTAAGAAACTGACTTTTTCAAAAAGATAGATTATTCAGGATTTTGCAGAATTAAATTAAAATAATTTTGTTACACTATTAAAAATTTAATTATTAAAATAAAACTTATTTTTAAACAATTTTTAAAAAATTATTTTATGGTGATTTTTTTATGATTTTTATAAAATATTTAATTTTTTATGAATAGTGAACATATTGAATTGTAATTGAAAATTACATTTTCATTTATATAATTTATAATGGTAAATTATGTAATAAACATTTGTTAAAGAAACATTAGTTCAATTATATATAAATTAATACAATTTATATCATTTGAATTATTTTTATACTTTATTTTGAAATAAAAAACACTGTAATCCTTTGAGCATTTACTCATTAAAAAACATACTTTTCAATCTATTCTCTAGTATTAATTTTAAATTAATAATTTCCACTTATGTGGATTAAATTTTTAATAATGGATTACATATTTCTATTAATAATAATTTATTGTTTATAATAATTCAAACATTCTTTGAAAAAAATGAATAGTTAAAAAATTAAAGATTAATTAATTTGGAAAAGATAAGAATTGTTTTACGAGGGGTTAAACTAAAACATTATGGTTCAAAATGACATAAAATATGAATAAAATATATTTAATGTCTATATTTCTACCTTTTATCATATTGAATTTATAATGGACCATTTTTTTATGATTTATTCAAGATAAAATCATCCATATGGTTGGATATTTTCAATATATTACACATGTTCCACTCACCTCAATTATTAATAGCCTCAAACTATCCTATATTAATCACACATTAACACCATTATGTTCACCCCATAGTTGCCAAATTAACATCCATTTTTTCCATTTAATAACATAGAAACATTAATTTTTTATGAAAATAATTCCTCGATGGATTTTGGTGCACACCTGAGTGGTATACTTGAATAAGAGGTTTTGTTTCTCAAGGAGTATTTCTATTTTATTTATTCCTCAAACCAATTCAATTATTTTTAAACCCAGATGGAATAATAAAATTAGTATATTAGATATAATGAGATGTTTTTAGAATAATTGCTTGACCAACAACTATCTCAACTACCAACAAATGGGTTAAAAATCATCATTTATGTTTAAGATGGGCAACCGCTCATAAACTGATGTCACTCGTTTTTGCAATCCACCTATCATGGTTGGGTATGATGATGGATATAAAGTAAATATATAATATTTATGAAATAATTTTTTCTATATATAATTCAAATCATATATACCTTTTTTACATTCTGTTCTGCATGAGATACGATGTCATCGCTCATTTGTCAGATGAACTACCACTTTTTGATGTGATGTGATTCATCTTTCACTATTGCTTTACATGAAAGGTTAAAATGATAATGTAAATGACTATATGTTTCATGAATGAATTAAATATTCTATTAATGAAATATTTTTCATTTTATTCAAGATAATATTTAATTTTATTTCATACCTTTTACTCACTGGAAAATGAAAACATCATTCGTCTGTGTGTGGACTAACCCCTTCACAAAGCGGTGTGACTATCTATTCATCACCAAAACAAATCAATTATATATATATAAGTATATAATATTTTATTTAATATATCATTATCTTTTTTATGTTTTAACAAAATACTTAACCCCTTCCCATAATAATCATTTAAAAATGGAATCATTACTCATACGTACATTCGACATACTATCTATTTGATTGTAACATATTCCATTTTTCATAATAATATTTAATGATATTTTTAAATGTATAATTGATGAAACAATATGATAAATATTTCATTATCATTACTATAAAGATGATGTAAATATATGATATGTATAAGAACATGATATTTTAAAACAAAGAATCAATGAGAAAATAAGGCGCTTAACACCTGAACAAATGAAAATAATGAAATGTAATTATTGAATAGGTGGAAATTTGTCATAAGACGATCATATATGATATTATAAATATTATTATTTTTATTTTATAACTTAATAATATTTCTATAACCACTTTATTGGGTGTCTAATCATGTTCAACCAAAAGGAACTAAAAGTTAAGGGATTTTGTTTGGTTTTATTTTCATTGAGGTATATTGAAATGTTATGTAGCTATTTTCTTTTCTATTGTGTATATGATGACTCATTGAAATTTAGCATCATGATTAAATAATAATTTACAAAAATGTTATTTTTGAGTTTAATTTATTTCATCCAAATATATTTCTAATTTAATTTTAACAAATGGTAATGGATTTCATAACTCAATTTATTTTCATTGGGTTATGTTAATTTTCATTTATCATTAACTTAATTAGATTACATTAATAATTAATTTTGATCATATTATGTTTTTTAGTAGTTTTATGTGTTTTTATAATTTTTTCAAATAATATACAAATGATTAATTATATATTCCACGTTATGATCATTTTAAGGGTTTATTTAACAATCCCATTCTAATCGAGATTATTAATTAATAAATTATAAATGAATTAAATATTATAATAAGTGTATAATAGATCCATTTTATTTTATTATCCTATGGTTATTCCTAATATTTGAAACAAATTTTACTATTTTCGTACTCAGAGGTGCTTAAAATAATTATGATATTTTTTTTATACTTCAACTTCATTTCTCTCTTCAGTCAGAAATCAACTTATTTTAAAAACCTTGTTTTCATTAAATGTTTTTAAAAATTTCAAAATTCATAATTAATTATATGTTTTCACATTTTTTATTCATGTAAAATAGATTAAAATTAATATTTAGTTTATTTTCTAAATGATTTCCATTGTTCTTTTACCAAAAATTGAAAGTAATATTTGTTTTAACATGAATAATAAGAAAGAAATTGTTGGCCAACATGAATAATGAAATGTTTTAAAACATCCTTTATAAGTCTCATAATTTATTTAAAAAAAATATTTTAAAAATGTTTTGTGAACATCTAGTTATAAAAAGGGATTATTAAAATGAAAAGATTATTTTCATAATGGAAATTTTTTATTATATTTTTATAGTATTTCTATTAATCAATTACAACAACACATTATATTACATTTAATAAACTTGGGACATAATTTTTTGATACCATCATTATTATTTATATTTATGATTTATTATTAATTTGAACAGGAAAGTATTCACATTCACTTCCTTGATTCATATTTTACTCAATAACTTTCCCTTGAAATGTTCACCTTCTTGTGACTATTGGGGATTAAATCTACCCTAAATATCATTATTATTTATAGTGGATAAGTTTTTTTAACCATACATCCATTATTTATATGGTTCTATATATTGAAATTTATTCATTTTTCTTGTGAAATATTGAAAAATCATATTCTTTACTAAATTTTGATATTTTATGATAAGACCTATTGTTTATGAATTAATTATATTATTGAATATTTGAGAAAAAAATTTGACATGGAAGACATATGTATGGATATTTTATAGATACTCTCTCGATGTATCATTAGTCTCATGGGAAGAATCAATTGGCTATCCCTTGTTAAAAGGGTTCATATCATCCATTTATAAACTATCTTGATGATAGATCTTGACGATAGAGGTATCATATTCCTAGGAAAAAAAATTTACAATGATTAATCATTTACACCATTTATAATTCAATGATTATTATCTATGATAATGTAAATATGATATTATTTTTAGATGCACCTTTATCTCAATTATTTTATTAAATGGGACATGTTTTTAGTTATTTATATTACAATTTTACTTTTCTGAATCTAGTTATGATATATGTGGAAGTGATTAAATGGAATGTGTTTTTTTTATTTACACTTACATACTGACTCTATAAGTCAAAATATTTAATTTCCATATATATTCAGTAATTTATGTAACCATGGTGATTTTACTAATTGATTCATGATTGTTTTCTCTCTATTTCACCCTGACTGGGAATTTGATTTCACCATTATTTTGATTCCATTTCATGGAATCCATAAATCATACTATGAAATATACATAATAATATTCTATAGGGAATAATGATATTATAAAAAAAATTGTTTCAATTTGTGTATTAAAATGTAATATGGGAATAATTTATGTATCAATTTTACCAAGACTATGATACTGTTAAATCATTGAGGATGGGATTCCTTGTATATTATATCAATGTAATAAATGAGACTCCAAATTAAGTCTACTGGGGTAAATGTTTCTACAATATTTATTCTAATAGCTTAGACAATCGATGAAAAAAATAAGATTCCTTCCTTTCATTACTGATCTCTTAGTATCATCCTAATATTATCTTATTAATGATTAAAGAGTACTCTAATCTAGGTATATGAGAAGAATTAATCATAATTTTTGACTCATGCAAAGTTTATTTCTTATTTTATATCCACTAAATATGGTGTACACATACTATAAAATGACTCTAATATCATCAATATTCTATGATTTTATTTTGATTATGGGACTACCACTTCCACCTCGATTTAATTTTATGGGAAATAAATACACCCTCCTGTGTACATGTATAATTCTTCCTCCAAGAAATGATACAATTAATTTTCCATAAAGACCTCAAATTGATGAAAATGTTGATTGACATAACAAATAAAAATGATATTTTTTTATATAATCAGAATTCTGAAATGTGAAAATATTTTTTATCATTCATTCATTATTTTTTATAGAAAACTAAATCAATATTCTCATGTACCAATACACTAAACTCTCAGTCAATATTGTGATTATTTTTTCTATATATACTATTAATACAATGTCTTTATATATTATATAAAAAATTAAATTATTTCATGAAATACTTTCAATAACTCTTGCATCTTTCTTCCTTCATATAAAACATCTTAGTCATAGAACACTTAAATCCTTTCCTCGTAACCTAGGGAAATGAAACATAATAAAGGTTCAGCTCAGATGCTCGGTATGTGATAATATGAGAGATATCAGTCAATGATAATATATAATATTATAATGAATCTATGGTAATGACAAAATGATCTTAAAATGTGAAAACCATTCCCAAAATTACATCAAAATCAATGATATGGAAAATAATATTATATTCTGAAAACACATTCCATCAATCATAATCTGGAGAAGAATCATAGAATTGAGTTGTTATAATCATACTATAAGGAGTTGTGAGTACTAATTATATAGGAAATAATTTGGGTGGTAATGTGAACCAATAGAAAATTAATTTGATATAAAAGAGTGGGTACAACAAGAATCAAATAAGAAATAAAAATATTAGGGTCGAAGATATGTATACCTTTCCCCATATCATTTTCATAACTCATATCAGTAATAATAATTGTATGAGATTTCACTCTTTCATTACGATTAAGAGGTTTCTAAAATTTATCATTTTAATTGAACCTTGGATTCCTTCATTGGTTAGAATAATTCACTTTATCATTATATTTGAATAGCTAGAGTATGTGTGGTCAATTTGTTTAGAGATTTCACTCTATTCACATCAGTAGCTAACATCTTCTAGTCACATTGACATTATATTCACTGATGAAATTCATTTACATACATAATTATTTACTAGTTCCCATAATAAAATTTAGCCTGTGTTTATTTCCACACATCTAGTATAAAGGATGTCTCATTTTCATCATTCTATGTATTCTATTATAATAATTTCCTTTTATTTCCCTCATTACATTCTTATCATAACCATGATAATTTTTGGTGACTTTGACATAGATTTATGCCTTGATATCACATAGAAGTATATATTCAAATATTTTAAAATCTTTTATTTCTAACCCCATCAATGGAAATGATTGTAATCTACTAAAGAATATATATATATATTAGTTTCATGATCTATGATAATACCATAGTCTTATTTCATAAGTATTAATAAATTTTCGTCATGTGTACTAATGGATTCATCATCCTTATGATTTATCAGAAGGAATTCTTTATTCATTTCTTTATAAATAGTAAAAGGAAATTAATTATAGACAAATTAACTCATAAAACCATCCCACACCATATAGTCACATTCATTACATTTTATCATGTTCTTAATAAGAGTCCACCATTGATCTTATTCACATTAAAAATGATACAAATATATAATTACTTTTTTCACACTACATAAATTAGAAGATGGAAAACATTATCTAGTGGTATGAATCAATTACCATGTAATTACTCTATCATTGAACCCACTAAAATAATGTGTATGTTTACTCATTAAGGGAATCAAATATACATTATTACATTCTTTTCACATTTAAATGAACAACAAGATTAATCACTTCAGAATGTTGTGTAGCTCCCATAAAACATGGTTCATCATGAGGTAAATTTTTTCATTATTCCTCCCATTCATTGTTTAACACAATTAATTATTGTTCTATCTGTATACTAAATGAAAAAATCATAGTGTGATAAATAATAATTACATAGAGTAATCATATAATCATGGAATTATCATTGAAACGAAATATAAGACATGGAATCTTATTTTCAATCAATTTCACCTTAGTTTTAACATAGTCCATCCATGGTTATTGTATATTCAAATACTTCATATTCATTTACAATTATATTGTTAATTAACATGAGCATATCCATTGGCAGTGTGTAGCTAGTGGTGTAGTCCTAGGTCCACGAATCTTGCACCAATTTTGATCAATTAAATACCCAATCAACCCCCTTCAGTTTTGTTTCCCCTAGGGGAATTTGTTACACCACCACATCCACATGTCATCATACATAAAGGGATGTATTTTCTATGAAATCTAGACAATATATTCTTTATAAAATCTAGAGGGTGTTATCCTATAAATAGACATATCTGTAGTATTTTTATCAATTTTATCTCACCCTTATATCAAAAAATAAATAAAAACTCATCCAATACCAATTGTGGAAACCAATTGTTTACCTATATAAATATTACATCACTTTTGATGAATATTTAATTCATATCACAACAAAAAAATACTTAAAATTGAAATGGTTTAGCTTATTTAAAGACATGATACATAATCATCATCTCTTTTCAATGATCATCAACATCTCTTAAAAATTTCTTCCCACAAAAAAACATTTTTTAATATAGTACTTAAAAACTTCTCCAAAATCTCGGTAAAAAAAACATAAGAAATGGTGAGATAATATTCTCAGTATGTGAAAATATTAAATATAAATATCAATAATCATTTGTATGTATATAATGATAATAATGGTATGATAATATTATCTTAGCAATTTAACATCATAACCAACAATTCATATATAATAACCATGAAATAAGGTTTTGGAAAATCAAAATACTTGAATCATATAGGAATCAGATATCATCATCAAAGAGATCACAACATAAGAATAAGAAGATAACATAGAGAGTTGTATAAAATGTGTGGCACAATTTAAATCATATAAATCCTATATTTTTTATACCCACTACGAAATTTGTTTCATATATGGATTGGGATAACCACCCATTAACCTTATTTAGTATTAGGATTACCACCTATGTATGTGCTTTTTGGTATTGGGATATCTAATCCAAAATGGAGTTTACATTTTTCAGAATAAACCACCTTTTGGTATTGTGGGAACAACAAAAATAGAATTCTTCCAAATAATAGTATCCAACATAAAATCCAACCCAAAATAAAAATTAATCAAAATAAAAAATTCCAATTGAATCATAGAAAACATAAATATCATCCAAATTAAAATAACATTACTGAACCAAAAACCACCAATGAAGATTAAAAAATCAAATGGCATGTTCAAATTGAGCACCATCACAGCTCCTCAGGAGAAAAAATCACATGAGAAGATGGGACATTATGGTGGACTTGAGCCCACTGCTACACCACCTCAAGAAACAAACCTCCATTCAATATTTAAAATTAAAATAAAATTAAAATTTATGTTCCTATTATCATCAACCCAATGGTCCATGATATTTTCGCAAACAATCTTCTACAAATTATCTGAAACATTGAGCACCATCACCTTCAAAAAAGTCTTCCTTATCAATAGGAATACAATTTCATCATCACATGACACCATTAAAAATGATTACATATTGAACTGAACCCACTCCCTATGAACCATAAAACATCAGATCATCCACAAAGAAGATAATCAGTACAAAAAACCCTATTAACCACTCGACGACCAATGGAATCACCATAGAAAAACTCTTTTGGAACAATGAAAAATAAGATGAAAAACATAACATAAAATTGACATTATCATCAGTATATATCACTTGTGAGAAACAAATAGAAATGGGGAAAACCAAAACCTTCAGTCTTAAAAAATGACGGAGAAGACAGAATATAAAACACAACTCATGAAAACCAATGGACACTAAATAAAACCTCCCAAATGCACCTAAGGGAACATTTCACAATGTCGATTGGTAATAGTATTTTTAACCAAGGATCCCATATAGAGTTGAGAAGATTGAGTTTCACTAGAGGTCCAAAAATCACATAACCCACAACAAATATACGCCACACTTTTCATTTGATAAGAACTAACACAGATCGAATCAAAGTCGAATAAAGAAATCCCTCTTATAGAACCACTGAACGGACAATCACTACCTCCTATATCCTCCTAATACTATTAATGTATACCACATTAGGGAGTGAAGTAATAATAAGATTCCATTGTTGATATTAATGGGGAATGATATCCACATAAAAGTACATCAATTCTTGGATCCACCGATCCTAACCACAAATCCCCCATTTGGAAAAGGGCCCACCAGAACGAGAGTGGGGAGGGAGAAGATAAATGTGAAAATAGGGAGGGAAGATTGAATGAATGGAGGAATGGGGGAAACTTAGTGAGTGACACTCAAGACCTCCTCCACAATATAGTTGATGGGAACCCTAGAAATGGGGAGAGGAACGAAAGAGGCCACTTATAAGCTCCCCTTAGAGAGATAATTTTTTTGAATTTGTATAACCTCACATGTAACCTTTGAAAGAATAAAAATTAACCATTAACCAATTAAAAAGAGTGATATAATATATCCAACAACACATTATCATAATATGTTCCTCCATATTACAAAAAATCATGAAAAAAAGAATCTTTTCACTATAGAATAACCCAGGGAAAATAAGGTTGGTATCATCTATATCTCATCATCATAATAATATGTTATTCATAAAATCAATAAATTTGGTGTAATTCTATTTTATCCTTAATTATGTAAATGTTACATTAAAGGATGCTATGATTGATGAAATTTCCTTTAAAGGATCATTGGAACATTAATTGAGGAAAATACCCAATTTATTTTAGAATAACTTAAATAAAAACATTAAAATTTTAGAATATTTAGGAAAAGAATCATTGACAATTAATATGATAAATTATTAATAAATAATTAATGAAAAGATTTTTTATGATGGTTGGGATATTCCGTCACGCAGTAAATGTTAAAAATATATTCCACTAACCCCATTGGTAAATAATACCTCAATTAGAAAATTCCAGAAGGATTCCACAGAAATATTTGTATTGATTGTATAATATGGGGGGAAAATGAAATTTAAAAAGTTGTATATAATAATAAATAAAATTTTAAAAACATTTTCAATAAAATATTTACTTTTAATCAATGTATTTTTAGTTGAATTAAAAAAATATGGGTTTTACATAAAATCATTCCTTCAAAATATTTTGTATATAGAAGGAGGAAAATGAAACTAAAATTTTAATTTACACAAATAATTGTATGATAATGAAGTTAATAATATTTTGGAATGATACATCACATAATTACGCCAATTGATATTTATTTAGAAATAATCTTGATAAAAATGTAATTATAAAATAAAACTCTATACATATGTTTGATTTTATTCATAATTAGTATAAAATCATGTATGTTAAATTTAATTCCAATATTATTATAAAATAGAAAAATATTCATACTTATTATACCATAAATGGTTTACTTCTAATATTTTATCATAATTTCATTAACAAATCATTGTTAAAACTGCAATAATGAGTCATACCAATTTCATTTTTTATATATGTTTTGATTTAGGTTTTATGGTTATTGAATCTTGTTCATAGTTACATCATAAAAAAATATTCAATCATGATAAAAATATTCAATCATGATAAAAAAATCATATATATTAATTAAACACGTATTTATAATCATCCATAAGATTTATAGATATAAAAATGAATTACACAATTCATGTAGACAAGTTTAATTTCAAAAGCAATTTCTATAAGTGGAATAAATTATAAAAAAAAATTAAAAAATTAAAAAATTAAATATTTAATAGGATAAAAATAATGTTATCCTCAATAATTTTTTTTAATTATGACCAAAAATATGTAATACATATTATCAAAGTTAATTTCTTTATGTGGAAAAAATTAAATTTAAAATATGTATACAAAAAACCAAAGAAAACTGTTATTATAAATAATTTATTTTTAAACAGAATACTAGATTTACATTCATTACCTTCCTATTAAAAACTATTATATATTTGATAAAATATTTTATTATAAATATTATTTATTTATTTCAAAATATTAATGTATCAATATTCATTAAATTTAATTTATTATGATAAAAACACATCGACATATAAAACATATTTTATAAAAACAACACTTTTTACATTAAATCAATTTTGACTTCATTCCTAAATATAAGAAAATAATTTCATGAATTGAGATTAATATATTACAATGAAATTTCATTGAAATCACTTTTTAATAGTGATCAATATATATATATTTTTAATAATATTTCATAATACCTAGAAATATAAATTTCTTCAGAAAAACATATCTTTCAATCATGAATTTTTTTATTAAAAATTTAATTATTATTACAATAGAATAAGTCAATACATTTTAATTCTAGAAAAATTTAAGTATATATGTCATTATTTTATTAATCTTATTCCTAAAGAATAATCCAATGACTAATATCTTAAAATTTATAATATATCATGGATAATTTAAACTCATGGTTTCTTGTAAAGAATGTCATAAAATACATAAAATTTATTTCAAATGAATACATAAAAAATAATTAGGTGTTATAGTTGATGCTTTAAAAGTAAATATCAATATATATGAAATTTTGAATTTCATCACTGAGAATCCATTAATTTATATATGATAGAATATTTTTAATTTATTTGATATGCATGTCTTTTATTCATACTAAATATATTAATTATATGAAATTTTATTTATTATGCACTCTTCCATCAAGTGTGTTTCTATTATGACTTCTTATAATGTAATTTTACCCTTACCGATCATTTTGGGTCATTGTATTTAAGTTTCCATTTAACGTATTACTAATAAGTGATCTAAAAATAATTTCATGGGTATAATGAAAGGAATATAAATGTTTATTGAAGTTTTTGTCCATTATTTTTATGTAAATAATTTATATATATAGAAAATAAATACTTCTCAAATATTCAGTCATTTATGACATGATCCTTATATTTTGATCCAATGTAATAATGTTACCATTCACACCAGGTAATAGGAGTTTGGGTGTTACACAATTTTGTTTGAAAAAATAAGGATACACATTGATGAATATTTATAATAAACAATGAGTATTTTAATGGGAAAATGAAATCACAGAGTAAACATTAAAAAAAATTATTTTCCTACTTCCATGAAATGTTAAAAATGACTTTTCTGAAAAATGAAAATATGATTCCTTTAAAAGTTTTAGTAAATAATTTAAATGAATGTATAAAAAATTGTTATTAATTTAAAATTATATAATAAATTAAATATAATAATTTTAATAACATGGACATGGAGATGAAATAATCCCAACCAAAATTAGAGAAATAAATTCAGATTGGCCTAAAAACATCCATTTATTCATTCTAAATATCGAATAGGGGAAAAATAAATAAAATAAATTACATAAGATTATTTAACTAGATGATATGAAAATATATGAATTTTATTATTGAAATATAATATAACTCTCCAAATGTAAACATAGATATAAAAAGTACTGAATAATAATGAGATAATGAAATAGACCCTTACTTTTGTGATAAAGTTTTACCAGGGAAAATATTCTTTATATCCCAAATTGAAATTTAAATAATTAATAGATCAAAAATAGTCAAATAATAAACGTGGTATGAATATTTTAATATTGAAATTACTGAAGTGGTAAAATTTACTATTAATTTGAGTTCTCAAATCGTAATGGTAACCAATTTTAGAAAAATGGCCGTTTTTTTATAATTAATTTTATTGAAAAGTAATGTATAATTTCTATTCCCATTTAATTAGTTATCTTATTTTAAATTATAATATATCCAATTTAAATTCAAACCAAACCAAGACTAGATAAGAAATTAATAATACCTTATTAAAAGAGAATAATAAAAAATAATTTCTATATTAATAAAAATTATGTAGATTTTTAAAATGTCAAAATAATATTTATAAAATGAAAATTATATTTCTAAATGAATTTTTTTTTTAGAAATATATTTTAAATTTTTTTTATATATTTTAATGTAATTCATATACCCTGATAGGTTAAAAAACCATCTAAATTCGTAGATATGATATTTTTCATTATTCTACAGAATGTAAATCATAATAGAAAAAATATTAAAATGAAAAAATTTTTATTATAAATTAAAATATGAATTTTATTTTATAAAAAATACTTTACAAAATTCCTAAATTTATCTTTTAAAATGAAATACACCTTATAAAAAAAACATGTATTAAAAGAGAATTGACCCTTTTAAACATTATACATTCTTATCCTCATATTATTTAATTCTTACAATTCAATATTGAGCACATATTATTTTTTAATCAATCCATAAATTATATTGAAATAAAATTTTTATAATCACTTCATAATATTGTTACTCATATTCATACCTACCAATTCATTGACTAGGTAATAATGATCTTATTAAAAATAAAATTTTTCTGTAGTTGATGGAGGTTCATTTAAAATCAATGTATTTTTTGGTATATGCTACAAAAATTTTATTATATAAAAATAATATTCTAAAATATTGGGGAGTTACATAGATAATAAAATAACTAATTGATTATTACTTTAGGTGTTATGATTTTGAATTTTTTTTCAAAATTCATAATTTCTGACAAGATTTTACTCATACTACTATTTTTATAATGTGGTGTATATGATTCTTATTGTAAAAATTATATCATTATCAAATATTAGTTAATTTTAATTAATATTCTATTTCATGATTTATCTTTCATGAGTTTTTATTCAAATGTTTTAAAATTCATTAGTGTTCCTTGTCTCAATTTTGATTCTTTAAGGAAAGTTTCATATCACATAGGAAGTTTCGTTTTATGTCACATAATTACAACATAATTAATATATATAGAAATAATATGTGATTAAGTTAATTGTATTTATATAACCATAGTATGTTATATATTTTTATGTATTTTTATTTGATAATAAAAAAATCTATAAGGTTTTACTTATTTATCACACTATTTATTGGGTTTGATTATGTTTCTGTATCCATTTTGGTATATTATAATTTATTTATCTACTCATATCCATCTATATTATATTCATGTAGTTATTTCAATTATTTTAATTTATTATTTTCATTTTCCATCACTTCAGTCCTCTAAAAATCCCATAGGAATGTTATTATGGAAAATTGACATTATTTCTCAATTTTGGTCAATATCATTCACATCGATATAAATTTTTTTCATGAATTATTTTTATTAAAGTAAATTTATAATTAAGGTAATTTATACTTGAATTAAAATTTATATTATAATTTTAATAAGTAATATTTTTAACTATTTTTTGAAAATTCAATTTTATCTTTATTTGCAATAGTTTAAAAGTAATATGTATAAAAAAATTTCTACATGAATGATAATTCCACATTAATGACCATTATTCACTATTTATATTAAATTTACGGTTTTTATGGTCCTTTAAATTATTTTATATTCAAATTATTCTATGAATTTTTTAAAAATAAAATAAATTATTTACATAAATATTTTAAAAACTAATTTCACACCACTTATATATATTTTTATAACCCAATAAAACTTTTCTTAGTAAATTATTATTTATTTTTAAGATTATATTTCATTATATTATTTTATAAAAGGTTTTTTTACTATTATACTTAATGATACTTAAAAATTGTTTTGGATGCTACTTTTAACATATTTTTTTCCAACAATATAAAATTTATTTTCATTTTATATTTCATAATTAAAATTTAATTATCTGATAAATATTTTAAAAGAAATATATTTACTCTAAAACTCAAATGTTTTATAATTTATAGTTTCATCTCTTCAAATATTGATTTATAGTTTATAATTAATTTGTAGACAACTATTTCTTTTAGTTAATTCTATTTCAGGTAAATATGTCCTATACCACTCTCCATATCTAATTTGGCTATGAATTTCATCATTATGTCCATGTTATTAATTATTATGGATTTATTTAAAATCACTGATTGTATTTAATTTTTTATATACATGTTAATATATATGATTTAAACAAATTATTTTAAGAAATGTAAATTTTCTGTGTTTACTAAGAATGAAAAATCATATATTGACTAAGAACATTTAATAAATTTGTATACTTTTTAGTTCAATATATATTTTAATTTTGTTTTATGAATGGTTTATTATGTAATAATGAAATATTCATTTTTTATACTTGACTTAATATTGATATTTATTTATTACTAAGTCGTATATCTTATATATATTTTATTCATTATTTCATATAAGTAATTAATTAGACTAAATAGTTGTTGGATGAGACCCGAAATTATAAATCCCTCTATGAAATGTAAGGTCTCATGTGGAAAACAATACTTGGTATTCATGGTATGTCTAGATAATTGTATATGATGACCTGAATGATGCCATAATAGTATATTTGGTGTCTTGTCTTAGGCCTTGATAGTAATATTATGATGTATGACATTATGTATTAGATCACCATAAAATTGGTCTTTTATTTCAATGTCATTGTTTGTATTTCTTTCCAATGATATATTTTAAGATTATGTGATTAGTCTTATGTTATTATTTTAATATCATTTATTAGTTCTATATTATTAACGTCTTATTTATTTTCTATTATTTTCTAATAAACACTACCTCTCTACTAATCATTTGAGCTCACAATTATTTTGTTTCAATTTACTTACATTTTAAACAAGTGTAATAAGTATAATATAACTAGATGGGAATCTTGAACGGATAATTTTGTGAGAGTTATAATAGTGTAATAATGTAATAATAAAATATGGATATAATGTGAAAAATTTCCATTAGGTGTGAAGGATATTGGTCTTATAATGTAATGGGTTTCCTAATTACCTAAATCCCTAAACCAAAAATGTTATAGGGTGTGTAATTGAATCAAATTTTTTTTTATAATGGATTGTTGAAATTTAGTATGCTTAGTTCATTTCAATATAATATAAAAAGTGTATATATTTTGTACTAGATCCATGTGTATGATTTTGGGGTATTAAATTAATTTAATGCATTTATTTATTTTATGAATATTGAGTTTATGATATCACTGATCAGAGAATTAAAATTTTTCAATGGAATGTATGTTACTTAAAGAAGGAATGGGATATTTATTTCTAAAAAAATATGAAATGATGTTGTTAAAATTTATTTTCATAGAGGATAACAACAAAAAACAAAATTATCAATCTAGGAGATCTTTTCTTCAGATTAATTTTAAAAGTCAATTAATATAATGGTTTATTGGTAAATCATTAAAAGAACATTGTACATGATTGGGAAAAGACCAAACATCAAATTTAAAACATTTCAAGTGGTGTAACACAAAGGTAGTCCTAAAGAAAGCCATTTTATATTAGTCAATAATATAATGCAATATATCAAAGGCATAAATTATTTTATGATATTTAATATTGGAAAAAATTAGTATGATTTGTTGGGATATACTGATTCCAATTACAAATGCTCAAAAACTAATATATTGTTAGTATTATAAGGTGTGTTATATATATGTTTTAATGATGTATTTCATGGATAATATTGAAATAACAATATATTGAACTATGAATTATAAAATATGAATATATTTCTATTATCGAATATTATAAAAATTACATATGATTAGTAAAAAAAGTTACAAAAATTTTATAATGATATTTTCACATATTTTAATTAAAAATTATAATTAATTAGTTATCAATAAGAGATAAATTCTAGGGCATAATTTGAGAAATAATAAAATTATGATCAAATATAAATTTATTAAGATAAAATTAGTGCAGAATAGGGGAAACATTTTTGATAAAATAACATAACAAAAACATCATGAATATGGAAATACATAAACACAATTTTAGGATGGGTCAGTTCACTCTTGGAGTTAGACCATATCCATCCGTTAGACTGATTAGAGAAGGATCAAATATCACTTAACAATTCTGTTTCCATTGATGTTTGATGATAATAAATTGGTTATTTTTTTATTTTATAGAAAGATGATTTTAATAATCAAGAGAACCATGACATGGTATGTCCCAAAAAATTTGTCTAAATAAATCCTATTATAGAGTTATTAAATCCATTAAAATTAATATTGAAATTTCATTGTATTTTTTTTACAATGGGAGAAATGTGGATTGATTATTTATTTAAAGATGAAAATAATTACTTAATGGGGACTAAATTACTAAATTAGGGGAAAAGATATTAATTAGAATATTGAATATGATGATTTATAAAACAAGATGTTAGAGTATTCGCCAAATCCCTGATAGATTACATTTATAGATTATGAGTTTTGTGAATTGAATATTCATTGAAAACATCCATTTAACTATTTTTTAAACATAATATTGATCCAAATGGTCAAAGAATGTATGATTGTTGATTTTTTGAATAAAATATAATGAAGAAGCATATTATGTATTCTGTGTCTATAAAATAATTTTATCTATTTTAATGGGTTTTTTGAACAAACCAAGAGTGGATGACTGTTAATAAAAACCAAACAAAATATTTTTGGGTTATATTTTTTGAAAAAAAGGATTACAAAACCATTAAATAAGTAAAATAGTTACTTATAAATAATAATTTACTTATCTATGGAGCTTGATTGAAATTAAAAAGAAATTTGTTAATGAATGTGAAACTACATCATGGTGCCCCATTCAATGTCATTATTGTTTCCATGTTTTATGACAATGAATCATTCATCAATGTTGTTTATTAGAGAAGTGATTGAGGGATCTAATATCCACAATGAATGATGGATTTTTTTTTTACCATTTTTATATGAAATATTAATTTTTAAATATCATATTTAAATCAAACTAAGGAAAAAAATAATAGTTTGTATAATGTTATTTTAAAGTGGATGAAAAATAGTAAACTGATAAGATTATTAAAATCTTTGTAGAAATTTTAAGAAAATATATTTTAACGAGTTACTAATTTATTGTAATTTCAATAATAAATCATTTCATTGTTAGTTCCTTGGTGTAATATTTGTTCTATACATTATATTTTTTAATAAAGAATCTGTCACACCCATTTTTTTATTTTCATTTTTAGATGTGGTTTATTTATGGGTCTCAATTTTTCTCTTGAGATTCAGGTGTGCCAGGATGAAATTTTCGAGGTATTTCTTTTAGTATTCTTATCATAGTTCTTATCAAATTGTTTTAATCTTGAGTTTTGGTGGAAAATGAATGGTTTTTGGGAAACAACAAGTGGATAATAGTTGAGAAAAGTTAGAAGAAAACTTTTTTCGTGCCCAGAAATCCATGTTCTATGGTGCTAAACTATGAGATTGATTATGTGACATGTCTCTTATAGAGATTGGGGACCACACAGTTGCTGGACGAAATGGAAAAAATTGTAGGAAAACCTTACAAACTATCATTGTTAATAAAATTTTATCTTTTACTATTTTCACTCTTCGATATTTACCCCAAATCCACCCTCTCTCCCCTATATGGGATTTACAGCTGTAGGTGCCTCATCTCATCCCATGGATCAAATGGAAATCCTATTTTGTGGTGGATTTTTTATGGAAACACTGATTAATCATCAAGTAAGTCCCCCTATCTTAAATTTACATATCTTCTCTAGGGATTCACTAATTATTTTTTAGGGTTTTGTTATTTAGTAGTTTTGCTGAACTATATTGGGATGAATACTGATTATTATGGTTTGATCTTGATATTTTTGGTTGGGACATTCTTTTATAGGATCATGTAGTGGTCTTGTTTCATTTTGAAACCAATTTAAAAATTGTAACTAGTTTGAGGTAGGTGGTTCCATGCATTACAATTTCTAGATTCCATTGACATGTTTTCTTACTTTTATTAAAATGTTCTATGGTTTTATTAGGTACTGTAAAATATATTTTGACTATGTTTTTTATGGAATATTTGATGAATATTAATTTATAAAGAAAAATTGTTAGGATTTGTGTTTTATTCTTCGTGATATTTCTTGATTGGGGTTTTATACGTTGTGTAGAAGGTATGACATGAGTTTTCAAAGCCACTTGAAGTTCAAATATACTTTAAGGTGAGTTTTTTAGATGAAATAGAATTTTTTGGAATGAAGTATTATTTTTTCTCCCTTTTAATAGGAAATTTTAATTGCGTAAATGGTTAAGGTATGGTAAAATGAATTATTTTTTATTATAGGATTTTAAATGGGCTATCCCATGTAAATTGTTGTATGCATTGCGCTATTTAATGTGACATTCATAGATGAGTTTAATGAAATGTGAAAGTGGTGTAAAAAGTGTTTCAAAATAGTTTTGCAGTGTGTTAAATGGAAAGTGGGTTGGTTTATAAGAATTCAAGATTTACTGGTGTATTTATAATGTATTCCATGTGTGTTTGTGAAAGTGGTGTTTTGGGGCATTGAGAAATGGTACTGAGCAGAAAGGGAGTCCCGAATATCTTGGTGGTCTGACATGACCTTGTATGTTACTAATATAGAAGTGACTTTTCTGAGTATCGCATATTTGGATTTCTGATTTCAACACTAAAAAAACATGTATTTGATTGTAGTACACTATGAAAATGTGGTGTACCCTCCGAATATCTTGTGTATGAGAAAGATGATGGTTTTGGTTTATATACATCCTTTCATTGAGTTATGAGGTTCTAGTGTCTCACTTGAGCTAGATTACCCATAGAGATTTACCCATGGTACTCTATCTATATATTTGGATGATAATTATATAATGCGGTTCCATATAACGATAGACGGTAGACCTTGTGTGTATAATTTTTTATTTAATTTCAATTTATGTTTGTTGTGAAATTATTTTTATTAAAAGTGTTTCCTTGGCGTGGGATATATTAAATATGTTTTCATAAAATATTTTCAAAGGCTTGTACATAAATATTGTTGATAAATTTTATTTTAATGTAATAGAATATAATCATTTATTTGGGTGAAATTATACTAGGATTTTTATCAAACCCTACATAAACCATTGGATGTGTGTAGACCATGTTATGTATGACCTAGGTAAAATAATGATGTCTAACATACCATTACCAATCCATCATGCACATTCTTGAAATCATAATGGTCACCTTTTTCCTTTGTCAGTAAATTAAATATATGTAATTGTTAGGTTACCAATATTGGTGATCTCAATGATTTGTTATAATTTTGACTTTAACCATCTTTTTATGCAGGATGAAAAAGGCTTTCATGTCGTGTTACTAGGTTTCGTACCATGTAACTGTTTTTGGGTACAAGAAAGGAAAGAAGATTCATGCTGTGAATGTTTACACATTGTGAGGAGTGGTTTCACGTTGTGAGGTATAAATAAAATGGATTTTTAATCCAAGGCGATGGATTTTATAGCATACTTTAAAACCATACATTTCACGATGTGTAACTATATCATATTTAAGAAACAAACCACATAAATTTTTTAAATAGGTGAGTGGCTGTTTTGGTTTTGGTTATTTTCTCCATACCCTTGGCTCTCAACCTAGAGATCTCCCATGTGATTTTGGGAGAATATGATCCATCTAGATTTATCAGTCTGACATTGGATATTCAATATGGTTTAAGTGTATCTATCCGAGTAAGTAATCATTTTTGGTTCTTCATTGCTCTTGATCACGATGACATCCTAGGGTTGTGTTATTAGATCTTGTGGACTAATTTTCTTATTATTTAGGTCTTCTTATAGATCCTTTGGGATATCTCATTTCAGATTCCATTCTTGTGTTAGTTTTAGGGCGTCGAATTTCCATTCCTGGGGGCCTTCATTGTCAACATTGGGTTTTCATTGTTGGTGGATCCTGTTGCGGGCATGTGAGACTCAATCTTTGAGGTATGTGGTTCTTTATCTAGCCTCTGATAATTATATCTATTTATATATCTTTATAAATTGATTTATCATATTAGAATAATTGTATTTGTGTGTTTAAAAAGGTTTTTTGAAGATAAATGGGTTTTCCATAGTTTTAATTAAATGAAAAAAATGGGTACTTTTGAAACATTGAAACTGATTTGAGAAAATGAGCCCAAGAATAACATTTGGTACTTAGAAGGAAGGTTTCTCTTGAGTCCATCACCCATGTTTTATGATTATTATGAGGTTTTCTAATGGGTACTTACAGTTTTCTAGTCATGGTTTTCTAGGGGATGAATATTGACATTTTCTGTGGGGGTGTTGGGTTACTCATGGGGTATTCCACTGTTTCCTAGGCATGTGTTCTTGGAACTAGATTATGTACATGATTTTTTGTGGTATGAGTATTATTATAGTCTAACCTATAATGTTCTTTATTACTTTTTCATGTGTTACTATTTCTTGGTTGTACTATTTGCCTTTTTGAGTTAACCTTGATAGGCATGTTGTAGCGGATATTGTTTCGAACTTTGAAAAAGAAAAATGTTTACCATGTTTTCTACAAAAACTATTTACTTATTACCATGCCATATTTAATCTAAAAAAATAAGGTCTATATAGTGATATGAAATGTAACAACTAGGTAGGATTCTACTGATCTCATTTTCACACACCTTACCCACCTCCTTAGTGGTTCGTTGACCATTGAATTTCTTCCAATGCATGGAAAGGAAAGGTTTCGTAGTAACGCAGTGAGGTTTCTATCAAATGATTATGTTTAGTTGGGGGTGAGATGGTGGCAGTCTATCCACGCCATCACATGGATTTGTTGTATGGTTTTGGTCTGTATAGTTGGGCTTATTTTGAGTGATTTGACTACTTTTGTATTTTTTCATTCCTTCTGTAACGTCCTAGACTCGGAAGCCACTAAACCGGTGCTCTGAGCTGGGTGGTTACATAACCTTAAGCTTTCCTCCCCATATGCCAAAGGCTTCCGACTAGCAGTGGGGGTCTACAGGGTCATGTGGGGAGACTATAACCCCTTGTTATCAGAGTAAGCCACAACAGAATAACCAGATATTAGAAACAACAACAAATAATAAAGGAACATGTATAGAAACCATTTCCAGAAATACATATTCCATTTCATACTACAGTGCAAGAGTGAACAAAATCCCAAAAATAAAAACAAAGGCCAAAATCCCAAAATGGTCCTGACACCAGGTCCGGATCCTCCACCAAGTGCTACCCATGTCCACTCAGCTAAATAGCAAGGAACCATGCCCTTTTCCTGACCATCAACCATGATGTCTACTCGGGTATCCAATGACGGCCCGAGCAGGGTGTGAGAACAACTTAGTAGGACACCACCGATAGTTTCTACAAAATATCCAGTATAAACAATTGTGCATGAAAAATGAAAATTAATGATAAATTCCATGTAATTATTTAAGGTTACATTAACCAGTTTAGAGGCATAGCCATTTCCATTCCGTTACCATCCATTTATTACCATTTACCAGCACTTAACCTTTTCTTCACATTTCCATGGGTTAAACACATTCATCATGTTACATGGGTATAAGTCCAACAATCACATGAAAGAGGGTAAACACATCATTATCCTATATCACTAGGACTAACTCCCTCATATAAACCAAATCCTCTCCTCGAAGCCTCGATTTGGGTGGATGCAACCATTAGGAGAATAGACCCTCAATCCCCTTTCCTAACCCATGCATTTAGGGTGGTGTTTAGAGCATCAATCTTCACTCGACCAGTGGGCGCATATCCTCAAGTCATACCCCAATCTACAAAGCCATATGCACATGATTATATATAAGTAACCATCAACCTTCCAACCATTGACCATCATCAAACATCATTCAAAACATGCCACATGGGAAACCACATCATGCCTTAACCCATTAACACCTTACTGTTTCACATCATTTATCCAATAACCAAATTCCCATCTATTATGCCTATCTAACTAAGCATTCAACACTAGACCCATAACCTATCCCATTATGGTCCTTATCAATTTACACATTAACCCATTTAACACGTTTTCCATTTCCATGAATCAACCATGCATGCAGACATATTTATAAAGGTCTCTACAATTTATTAAAATAAGTTCACATGTTTAATATCAATCCCCAATCTTGGGAAAGTCGGGACATCCCATGGATGGCCCTAAATTAGGTCAAGTCAACTCAACACATCCCACGGAGATCATGAGGTTTCCCATTTTCCATTTAAAACACCATTATCACCAAACATTCCAAGGTTATCCAAAACATAACCAAAGGAAAACATGAACACAACTAAACATGTAAAAACACCCAAATAACCATGGGATATAAATTGTAGACCACCTACCTCAGATCCGCGGTTGAACACACCCTCAATCGAGTCCTTAGACGTCGATTCGACAAACCCTTGGAGCTTCAACCAAGAACTCACCCAAAAGATAGGGTTTTAGGGTTTCTGAATTAGATGGAGAGAAGACACAAACCCTAAACCAAGAAAAGAACCAAGCAGGAGATTAGCCTTACCAGGAGCTTCAATCCACAACCAACGGCACCATAAAACGCCTTAGAATAGAAGGAGTTTGATCTCTTGGAGTCCCTGGGAGGCTTGGTCTGCACCTAGGGTGAAGAGGAGGAGATGGGAGGAAAATCCCGAGTTGGGGTTATAATGTCTGGAGTGAAAATTTTGTAAATTTTTCAACTTTTAGTGGCCGCATGGTTTATCCGCATGGTTTGGAAAACCGTGCGCAAACCGTTCACACACCACTTCCCGGAAGAGGGGAGTCGTACGATTTAGTCGCACGGTTTGGAAAACCGTGCGCAAACTGTGCGCTCGCTTCTGTCCAGAGGAGGAAGGGTCGCACGACTTAGTCTGGGCAGACCGCACGGTTTGGCTGACAGTGCGCAGGCCGTGCACCTTGGTCTGCTTTTCCCAGACATCCCTTCTTCCGTACCCCCGGAACACCCCCAAGTCATCTCACACTTCCAAGAAACCTTTTAAAGCCCAAAAGGAAAAGGGGTCGACCCAAAACAGAACAAAACATACCTTTCCAAAACCAGGGATCTTACAACCTCCCCACCTTATAACGGCTCGTCCTTGAGCTGAGCTTCCAAGCCTTATTGCTGCACCGAAGAGAAGAGTTCGGGCCGCTGAGCCCGCATATCGGATTCCCTCTCCGAAGTTTCTTCTTGTACATTCCCATCCTTCCATCATACTCGCACTAATGGCACAACCTTTCCTCACAAGACATTTTCACTATGATCCATCGCATGAACCTGATGCTCCTCAAAGGACGCATAAACCTCAAGCTCCACATCCTCAACATCAACAACATGAGATGGGTCAGGGTGATAACGTCAATGCTATGACACATGAAAAACATCATGCATTCCCCCATACCATTTTGGAAGAGCCAATTGGTACGAAAGTAGTCTGATCATCTCCACAATCTCAAAATGTCCCACATACCTGGGTGCCAACTTACTCTGCTTCCGAATCCGAAGGTGACCCAACTATGGCGACACCCGAAGGAATACATTATCACCCACCCCAATCTCAAGAGGTCTACGCTTCTGATAGCCAAATGAATTTTGCATAATATAAGCCGTAGCCATACGCTTACTGATCAACTTGACTCTCTCTGAAGTATCCTGCATGAGACTTGTCCCCAACAACTCAGATTCACCGGCCTCTAGACAACACAACAAAGATCTACATGGACTCCCATAAAGCGCCTCAAATGGTACCATCTAAATTGTAGCTTGAAATCTATTGTGGTAGGAAAACTCAACCAACGATATGTGCCTCTCCTAAGAACCACCAAAGTCATAGACACAAGCTCTCAACATGTCTTCCAACCCTTGGATCGTACGCTCTGATTGCCCATCCGTCTACGGGTGGAAAGTCGTACTCAAAAAAAAATGCATACCAGGAGCCTTCTGCAACCCTTGCCAGAAACACGATGTAAAACGCGAATATCGGTCCGAAACTATTGTCCATGTCACCCCATATAACTGCACAATCTCCCGAACATAAATCTCACCCAACTGGTTGATTGTATAGGTCTATTGAATCAGTAAGAAATGATCAGCTTTCGTTAACCGATCCAAAACTACACAAATTGCATTATTATTCTGCGGCGTCCTCAAAAGACCCACAACAAAATCCATTGTTACATCATCCCACTTCCACTCCGGAATGGGAAATGGATGAAACAAACCACCAGGGCGTTGATGCTCGGCCTTCACCTACTGATAGGTATGGCACCGTACAACAAATCTCGCAAATTGATTCTTCATTCCAGGCCGCCAAAAATGCCTTCGAAGATCACGATACATCTTGGTCAAAACAGGATGCACTGCCCACTTCGATGCATGAAACTCGCGCATGAACTCTTCCCGCACTCACATGGGCACAACCACTCGATCACGAATTAGAAAAACACCTTTCCCATTGATGGACCAACCAGAAGGTAGCTCCCCACCTTTATGCTTTTCCTTCATGGAAAAACATTCAGGATCATCATGTTGACATTACTTAACATGACCCAGAAGCATCGACTCCATTTTTAAGGATGAAAGAGTGACCTGACCACTTTCCTCTTACACATCCAGGTGCATCTATGCAAACAAATCCATCACCCTCCACTTGGTGCTGGACTACTGAACTACCTGATTTTGAATCATCCTGATCAGAGCATCAGCAACACTATTCCCCTTTCCCGGCGTGTACACGAACTCAGAGTCAAAATACTAGAGATTTCAACACATCTTCACTGCCAAAGATTCAGATCCCATTGTGAGAAGATGTACTTTTATCTCTTATGGTCCGTAAACACGGTAAACTGTTCCCCAAAAGATAGTGTCTCCATTACTTCAAGGTGTACACTAATGCAGCTAAATCAAGGTCATGTGTGGGATAGTTCTAGTTATGGGGTCTCAACTACCTTGACCTATATGCCAAAAAATGCACATCCAAGATCAACACACCCCCATGTCCGATTCCGGACGCATCACAAAACACAACATACTTCTTACCCGACTCAAGTATGATCAGTATAGGTGCTATCATCAACCGCTTCTTCAACTATTGGAAGCCATCCTCACAAGCCCCCAACTACTCGAACATGATTCCCTTCTTGGTCAAGCCCGAGAGTGGTGCTTCCATGTGAGAGAAATCCTGAATGAACCTTAGGTAATACTCAGCTAGACCTAGAAAAATACAAACATCAGAAACACTCTTGGGATTCTCCGAAGACACAACTACCTGCACTTTCTCTGGATCCATTGTCACAACTGCCTCCGAGATGATGTGACCCAGAAAATGCACTTCACCTATCCAAAACTGACACTTGGATAGCTTGGTGTATAGCCGATGCTCTCTTAGCGTACTCAAGAAGATTTCAAGGTGTTGGGAATGATCGTTGTGAGTTTTCGAGTACACTAAGATATCTTCAACAAAGACAACCACAAATGGATGTAGATATGGATGAAAGATCTTGTTCATCAAATCCATAAACACCACTGGGGCATTGGTCAAGCTGAAAGACATTGCCACAAACTCAAACAACCCGTACCGACTTCGGAATGTGGTTTGTGGTATGTCATAAGACATCACCCTCAACTGGTGATAACCTGACCTCAGATCAATTTTTGAAAACATTGATTCACCCCTAAACTGATCAAACAGGTCATCAATTCTAGGAAGAGGGTACCGATTCTTCACTGTCACCTAATTAAACTTTTGATAGTCAACAGACAGCCTAAATGACCCATTAGGATTCATTGAAAAAAGCACAGGAGATCCCCAAGGAGACGTACTAGTACAGATAAACCCCTTATGCTCCAAATCCTCATGATGAACCTTCAGTTCCTATATTTTTGTTGGTGCCATTCAGTATGGTGGATTAGAAAATGGCTCCGCTCCTGGTAGCAATTCGATCGTGAACTCAACATCTTTCTTGGGTGGAAAACCCAAGAAATCTTCTGGAAACACGTCCTGAATCCATTACACCATAGGAGAAAAAACATGTTGTTCCCCTCTTTCATCATCATTGAGCATGAGACATGCCACTTGGGCCGTGAGTCCACTCATATGTTGACAATATTGCCCCGCACACCCTACTCGAACATCCCATTCGCCATAGTGAATGTAGGTGTCACCCTCAAGAGACCTGAACGATACTATGCGATGATAACAATCTATGTGTTCATGGTACAACACCAACCAATCCATCCACATGATTAGGTAAAATTCTGACTTCCCAAGAACGAAAAAATTCAACAGAAAATGATTCCCACTAATATCCAAGGAATATCCCTTGCACTGCTTGATATCCTCATCCTGCACTCCCAACAGGGTGTCAATTGAAATAACTCCACACACCCTTTCAATAGATAAACCCATCAATACCACAAGTTTAGCAGAGATAAAAGAGCATGTGGAACCTTTTTCAAACAAAGCACTAGCTTACGTAGAAGAACAGAGGATCGTACCTCAAAAAGTAGAAGGTCTAGCCTCGCCATCGCTAGGCGAAAACTGAACTGCTTAATGCTGACTTGAACCTCTACCCTGGGCTCCAGCTAGAACGCCCTGTGCTGCACTACCCTACTGGCATGCGCAATCTTTCCCGCGAGTTCCACGTCCACCGCCCCTTCCTGTATAGCCCATGGAGATCCAGCTACCTGCCTGATATGGGGAAACTGATCCCCTTCCCATATACAGAATCATCCTTCCACCATCATGACCACCTGCTTTCCGAGGAACCCTGTAGAACCTCTGCACATGTCCAATCCTACCGCACAAACAACACTCAACTGGATGTCGAGGACACTTACCACGCATGTTCCCCGACCTACCACACTGATATCAGAACACTTGATCCCCACCCTGAGAGGCGGACCCTCCCTTCCAGCCTCTTTGCACACTTCTGCCATGCTGTGAGCCCTCATGGCGTCGCTTCCGACCCTCAAGAGTTGTCCTACTCTTCTGCCCCACTAGCACCATTAGCCTACTACCCTAAGCTCCCTTTAGGTTTCCTTCCGAGATCAATGCCTAATCCACTACCTCTGCGAAGCTCTTCATGCAGAAGATATTTACTTGAGACCTGATCTCTTGCCTCAACCCATCCTAGAATCATCTTTCTACTGCTGCCTCGCTCCCTGCTAACACTGGGAAAAAGTGACTAAAATCAGTGAAGCGACTAGCATAGTCCATCACCGACAATGATCCCTGAGTCAGGCTCATAAACTCTACAGCCCGCTCCTACCTCAATGTCGCTGGGGGGAAATGCTCTAGAAACGTTTCCTGAAAAATTTCCATGACATTCCCACAGCCTGCTCTATTTGAGCCTGAATGTCCCATCAATGCCTAGCTTGGTCCCACAACATATATGCGGCCAGCAACACACACCTTTCAACTGGAGACTCCTGATGATCCAGTATCGTCTGGACAGACTCTAAGCAGAACTCTGCTGCCTCCAGCCCACCCTCTCCAGTGAATGTTGGAGGGTGCTGCAGCTGGAATTCCCTAGTCTGACCAAACATACTCGGGGCAACCCGCCCTGGGTCCCAATCCATCATCTGCCTAAGGCGAGCCATGTTTTCTCAGAATGGGTCTTCTCTACCTTCAATGATTTCCACATTTTCTTGCTCCTCTCGTGGAGGAGTGTTTTCAGCAACATCCTCCCATTGCATAACGTGAAATCGACGTCGTGGTGGCATCTCTCTACAATGCCAAGCACGAGATTTAGAACGCGTACCATAAAAATTCACTACTGCAACCAAAGCTCTTCACTAGCTATAACCACCCCAACCATCCCTACCGTGGCCATGGTCCATATGCGGTAATAAACCATGCACTACCACAAAACTCACACAACTTTTTACAAAACATTTTCCACTTCATTTCAACCCCTTATATTTTATTTTCTCATTGTTTCTTGGTTTCATGAAATGCATGATGCACCCTACCTTCCTGCCTCACACACCCACCCCATGCGTGTGTCTCATACAATGCATGTCACCTATCTCCCTAGGTGCCTATAATGATGCTTGAATTCCATCTCTCATGCCGTTAAGGCCATGAGCCAAATATCATAAAATGATCACATCAAACCACATGTGCATCAACCAACATTGAAATATCATCAATTGTAACAACACACAACCAAGAACAATAATTCCCAACCTGGGTGACTTGGGTTTCCCCCATACCTGGGTTAGCTACTCCCAATCACGAGCTCATTACCAAGGCCCGAAACATCTTAGCCCTTGGCTACCAATCCCAAATAACATGACCTCGAAGAAGGAGGAAAAAGACCTCCATTGATACCACTTTGTAACGTCCCCGACCTGGAAGCCACTAAACCGATGCTCCGAGATGGGTGGTTACATGACCTTAAGCGTACCTCCCCATACACCTAAGGATGCCGACTAGCAGCGGGGATCTATGGGGTGTAGTGGGGAGACTATACCCCCTTGTTATTAGAGTAAGCCACAACAGAATAACCAGATAGCGAAAATAACAACAAATAATCAAGGAACATTTATAGAAACCATTTAAAAAAATAAATATGCCATGTCATACTAGAGTGAAAGATTGATCAAAATCCCAAAAATAAAAACAACGACCAAAATCCCAAAAAGGCCCTAACTCCAAGTCCAGATCCTCCACCATGTGATACCCATGTAATCTCAACTAACTATCAAGGACCATTGCACTTGTCCTGACCTGAAACCATGAAGTCTGCTTTGGTACCCAACGACAACTAGAGAAGGGTGTGAGTACAACTCAGTAGGCCACCACCAACAATGTCTAAAAAATATCATGTATAAACAGTTGTGCATGAAAAAGGAAAATGAATGATAAATGAAAAGAAATTATTTAAGGTTCCATTAACCAGTTTAGAGCCAAATCCATTGCCATTCCATTACCATCCATTTATTACCATTTACCATCACTTAACCTTTCATCACATTTCCATGGGTTAAACACATTCATCTTGTTACATGGGTCTAAGACCAACAATCACATGCAAGAGGGTAAAAAAATCGTTATCCTATCTCACTAGGACTAACTCCCTCATAACAACCATATCCTCACCTCAAAGCCTCAATCTGGGTGGATAAAACCATTAGGAGAATAGACCCTCAGTCCCCTTTCCTAACCCGTTCATTTAGGGTGGAGTTTAGAGCCTCATTCTTCACTCGACCCATGGGCGTAGATCCCCATGTCTTACCCCACTCTATGAAGCCATGTGAAAATGATTATATATAAGTAACCATCAACCTTCCAACCATTTCCCTTCAGAAACCATCATTCGCAGAACCCCACATGGGAAACCACATCATGCCTTAACCCATTAACACCATACCATTTCACATCATTTGACCATTCACCCAATTTCCATGTGTTATGCCTATCTCACTAAGCATTCAACATTAGATCCATAACCTATCCCATTGTGGTCCTTAATCAATTTAATCATTAACCCATTTAACCCGTTTACCATTTACATGAATCAACAATTCATGCCAATATGGTTATCATGGGATCTACAATTTATTATAATAAGGTCACTTGTTTCATATCAATCCCCAAAACCTGGAAAGCCAACACATCCCATGGATGGCCCTAAATTAGGTCAAGTCAACTCAACGAATCCCAAGGGGATCGTGAGGGTTCCCATTTTCCATTTAAAACACCGTTATCACCATACATGCCAAGGTTATCCAAAACATAACCAAGGGAAAACAAGAACACAACTAAACATGCACACACACCCAAATAACCGCGAGATATAAATTGTAGACCACCTACCTCGGATCCGCTGTTGAACGCACCCTCAATCTAGTCCTTAGACCTCGATTCGACCAACCCTTGGAGATTCAACCTAGAAATCACCCAAAAGAGAGGGTTTTAGGGTCTTGTAACAAGAGGGAGAGAAGACACAAACCTTAAACCAAGAAAAGAACCAAGGAAGAGATTAGCCTTACCCGAAGCTTCAATCTACAACCAATGACACCAAAACGCCTTAGAATCAAAGGCGTTTGATCTCTAGGAGTCCTTGGGAGGCTTGGTCCACACCTTGGGTAAAGAGGAGGAGATGGGAGGAAAATACTGATTTGGGGTTATAAAGCTCATAGTGGAAATTTTTTAAATATTACAACTTTAAGTGGCCGCACGGTTTGGAAAACCATGCTCAAAACGTGCACATGCCACTGCCCAAAGGAGGGGGAGTCACACGATTTAGCCACACGGTTTGGAAAACCTTGTGCAAACCGTGTGCTTGCTTCTATCCAGAGGAGGAAGGGTCGCACGACTTAGTCTGGGCAGGCTGCACGGTTTGGCTGACCGTGTGCATGGCGTGCGCCTTTGTATAATTTTTCCAGACTTCCCTTCATCCGTGCCCCGAGCCCCCAGAACACCCCAAGGCCTCTCAAACTTTTAAGAAACCTTTTAAATCCCTAAAAGAAAAGTGTTCAACCCAAAACACAACAAAACATACCTTTCCAAAAACCGGGATCTTACATCTTCTATCATTTTACTATTATAAAATATATATTCGTTTAGACCCCCACTAAATTTTTATATTTTTATACTTATATGAAATGTTTTTAATCAGTTAGGGTGAATTCATTCTCTCTGGTGTGTTGTTCGATGCACGAGTGCTTTTTTCTAACCTGTGGGGATCGGGAATGCCCTTTGGGTAAGTAACAGAATGGAGAGTGTGTTGGGTTTGAGGGTAACCCGAGTTGGATCATTAAAATTTAGAATCATAGGATTTCTATCCTCATGATTCCTTACATTGGGAAATCTATTATATTTGAGATAATATTTACAGGTCTTGAGTGGTATGTTATGATATGTTCCTAGCTAACTCTTGTCCTAATGAGACTCAAGTTTACATGCAATATTGGAGTGAAAGTACCTAGTTTTGGGTATTGTTTTAAAACTATGTTTATGATTATGTGTTTTTTTATTTTGAATTTATATTTTTATAGTATTTGAGAATTCACATGATTCTCTATGAAACAGTATTCCATCGAGACATCCTCCACGAGTTCCTCAGGAGGGAGAAACAAATTCTCCTAAAAGGAATCCACCTATAGATGATAATATCATTAAGACTATAGTACCAGAATATAGTGCTATAGATCAGTATACACCATGAATCCAGAATACTATTGTTGAGGTACAACCAAGAGTTATAGGGTATAGAGATCAATCATGATAATTCTTATGTGAGAAGACACCAACCATTAAATGAACGACTAAACCTCAAGAGGTAGAGGACTAGCTAGTATGGATTGAACAAATCTCCAAATTTCAGGAAACACTTTAGAATATCAAGTTAAAGTGTGCCTCATTCATGATCAAGGGTTCTAGTAAGTGATGGTTGGATTCATATGTCTAAACAGATAAACATGTTGGCCAGAGTTGGATGTTTTTCAAAACATTATTATTTTAATAGTTTTTACTAGAGTCCATAAGGCCAAAAAAAGAATATGTATCTCATGTATTTACAATAGGGGGTGATTTTGGTTTCGGAATATGCTAACCATTTTGTTCATCTTGTCTTTTTTTCATAGATGTGGGGAGGAATGACTAGCTAAAGGCTCATAAGTAAATGCTGTGTTTGAGACCGGATATCAGATTTCCAGTGTTCATATTGAAGGTTTATACCTATTAAGATATGGTAGAAAGAGAAATGATGGTAGAGATGGATATTACAGGCATGGTTGGTTTTTCTAACACTTCTCTTCCATCCATTCATAGTTTCAGTGGCATGCATGGGAATAAAGGATGTGGTTGGATCATTATAGAAGTGGTGGATGTGGGTCTCAGTATTTATCCTACTATACACAATCTATTATAGCTAGAAATGTTAATTTGGATTTCTATATGTAAGGAATGGGAGGGAACCAAAGATGTTCTTTTCCTATTTCAAAAATGATGTTCAATAGGTTTAAACTCATTTTTCAATTATTACGCTTCAATCAGGACACAAATATTCATCATTATAGTTAGGGTTCATCAGCTCCAAAGGCTACAATAGTTCTATCAGAATATTCATTGAATATAGGGCTCTAGACATAGGCCTCAGTAGTTAATCATTTTCATGTCGTAGATCAGTGTCCTCTGGATGTTGATGCATGCCTCTCAACAATGAAAGGTATTATCCTTATTGCATCGTATGTAAAAATTTCATTATTTGATACTAGTTCCTCCCACTATTTTATATCAAGTCATTTTTTTATATTCATAAAATTATAATTTAACTTATTTTATTTAAAATGGAGTTTGTGACACCTATTAGTAATAAGAAAGATTATGTGTTTTTGTGATTTATAGTTTGATAACAATGGCTCATACAGAGTTGGTCCTAGATTTTCTCATTCTTGATTTGGATATGTTGGATGTCATCATAATTATAGATTAGCTTGTATCTCACTGAGATAAGGCTGATTGTTATCATTGGAGTATCATGTTTCTTTCTACAGAGGGGTGCTGTCATGTGCTTTATGGGAAGTGGTACATGAGGTTTGGTCATGTAGGGCCTTCCCACCCCAAGAACATGAGTTTTCTATCTACTATTGTGGTTGATCCCGAATAAATCTCTCAATATTTTGATCATTCTATCAACTTTAAGGGATTTTATGACAATTTACATTACATATTATTTGGTATTCCATGAGAGAGAGAGAGGTATAATTTATGGTTGACCTTGTTTTTGGTACGTAGCTGATATAGATACCTTCTTATCATATTACACCACCAGAGATTAATAAGCTCAACATTCAGCTGGATGATAAGTTGGAAAAAGGTTTCATTCACCCAATTATTTCTCAATCAGTAGGACCTATACTATATTACAAGAATGTAGATGGTTCGCATTGGTTATTTGAGGACTATCGGAAGTTAAAATGAGTGATGGTTAAGAAAAAATATCTTTTTCCTCCCATAATAGATTTTATTGAGTATTTAAAGGCGGTGAACTAGATCATAATGATTGATCTTCAGTTAGTTTATCATCAGCTCATAGTTTTGGTGTCTGATATGCCGAATACAACTTTCTAGTAGAGGTATGATCACTATGAATATGGCATGATTCCGTTTGGTTTGACTAATCCTACTATAGTTTTTATGTATTTGATGAATCAAATATTCCATAAATATACTCAATCTATGATGGTAGTTTTCATGGATGATATTTTGGTTTATTCGAAATTCAAGCAAGATAAAGAGCACTATCTGAAATAAGTTACGGAAATTCATATAAATCACCATTTTTGTGGAATTATTTTTATGTGTAGTTTCTCGATTCAAGAAGTGATGTTATTAGGGAACAATATTTCTGGGAATATATTATTGGTTGATCCTAATAAGGATAAGGTTGTCTGGTCTTGGACGGAACCTAAAAAATGTATTTGAGATAGAGATATTTCTCAGTCTTTCTGGGTACTAAGGATAATTTTTCAAGGATTTCATTATTTTTATGTAAACATTGACTGCAATTAATACGAATGTTGTTAAATTAACATGGGATGTGAAGGATCAGTATTCATTTGATCATCTCAAATGACTTTTGACATAAGAACCTATTTTGATCTTACCTGATACTGGTAAAGGATATGTGGTGTTATGTGATTCTTTAGGTAATGGGTTAAGATGAGTGCTTATGTATGATGACCATGTGGTAGCTTATGGATCTTGTTAGCTTAGAAAACATGAAAATAATTTCACCACACCTGATTTAGAGATTACCGTATTCATGCATGGACTCATATTTTGGTAGTATTATCTTTATAGGGAAGGATGCATGGTCTTTTTTAATCATAAAAGTCTAAGTGAGATATTTTTATAGAAAAACATGAATATCATACATTGAATATGGGTAGAGTAAATTCATAATTTTGAAGTTGATGTCACCTACACCCAGGGAATGGAAAATGTCATTGTAAATTCTCTTAGTATGAACATACCATCATGTGCTATTTTGGAATCGATGGAGGAGTGGAACCTAATAGGGATTTTCTCTCAGTCACACATGGATGATTTAGAGGATTTTTCAAGCATAGTTCTTAAAAGAGTTAAATTATCATCATACCCCATGGAGTCTATTTTTTGAAGTTAGAATTAGGTTGATGTGTTTTAGAAGACTTGATAATTCTATTATAGTTGATAGACTGTCTCTAGATGGTATATTTCTTCAGATGGTATGCTCCACATCGAGAAGTGGGTTATCGTCCAGGAATCTATTAGAAGTGTAGTGTTATTTGATTGTCACAACTATTCATTGGAAATTAATCTGAGAAAAATGAAGATGTATTATGGCCTGTGGAATATATTATGGTTGCTGGGTATGAAGTGTGACATCGCAGAGTTCATGTCTCACTGTTACAACATCCAACAAATAAAGTCAGAGAACTTGAAACCCCATGGTTTACCTCTATCTCTTTTATTTAATATTTGTAAATGGGATGAGTTATCCATGGATTATGTTGTTGTATTACCACATACTCTCTGATGGTGGAATGCTATCTAGGTTTTTTTATTGGTTGAAGAAGTTGTCTCATTCCATTCTGATCAAAGACACCACTAATGTTGAAGATCTGGGTAAACTATATGTGATAGTTATTGCGAGGTTACATGGGAGTAATTATTCCGTTGATTCTAATATAGATCCTAGTATTACCACTAGGTTCTGGAGCAGTCATTAGGAGTCAATGGGAACCCATGTTAGGTTGAGCATAACTTACTATCCCTAGACAGATGGTCAAATAGAGCATGAAAATAAGACTATGGAGGATATGATATGAACCTGTGTTTGGGATTTCAAAGGATCATTGGATAACTATTTATTACTAGTTGATTTTTTTATAACAGAAATTATAGTCGTCAATAGGAATTTCACCCTTTGAGTTATTGTATGGTGACATATTTAGATAACCACTTCTTTGGGATAAGGTGGGTGAGGAATCTTTAGTTTTACCATGTTTGGTTCATGATATGTCTTCAAAGATTAATTATGTCCTTTGACATCTGATATAAATCCCAATTCGACAAAAATTGTATGATGATCGGAGGCCTCATTATCATGATATTTCCATGCGTGATTTTGTTTTCTTGAATGTTTCTCCTCAGTTTGGTCACCATCGACATTGAATGTTTGGAATGTTGGATTTGAGATTTGATGAACCTTTGGAGGTCATTGAGTAGAATAGAAAGTTTGATTATTATCTTGAATTTATAGTTCAGTTGATGAGTGTTATTTTGGTATTCCACACTTCTCAACTTAGTAAATACCATCTTAATCACTTATACATTCTGAGTTGCGAAAAAATTAAGTTAGATCCAAATGTTTTTTTTGGAGAATCCATTTGATATCATTGAATCTAAAGTGAAATAGTTTCATGGGAAGTCGAATCTATTGGTCAATGTTCTATGGATACAACGATCAAATCCTCAAGAGACTTGGGAGCATGAGTGGTTTATGAGGTGCCAATGTCTTCATTTTTCACTAGGGATTACATATGTTATGTGACATGTTGGGGACAAAAAGTATTTATGGTGTGGACATTATAACATCCTGTTACCAATCCATTTGGTAGATTCATGAACTAATCACGGTTATCCTTTTACCATTTTTTATAAAGGATTGAGATGGAATTTTGCATATATCTATAATAGGGAAGGGAATTTTTTTTCGACATTCAAATTTAACTAGCTTTTTTTTGGAAGCATAAGTCTTCCACACCATGTAACTATGTTACACGTTATTTAACATTTTCTAGGTAGAAGGTGTGAAAGGGGATTGACATTGTGAAAGTTTACACATAATGTAGAGTGGTTTGACATTAATAATTATTTAAATATAGTTTTTATAAAATGAGGGGATGGGTTTTTTTGTGCACATGAACAGTGTGGATTTCAAAGAATATAACTAAATTCCACATTGTGAAATATACCACATTAAATTTTTAAAACAAATGAGTGACTATTTTGGTTTCAGTTATTTTCTCCATGCCCTTGGCTCTTGACCTGGATCTCTTCTCTAATATTTTGGGAGACTGTAGTTTATATAGATTGATCCTTTAGAATTTGGATCTTCATTACAGTTGTGGTGAATCTCTCTGGGCAAGTAATTTTTCTGCTTATTCGTTTCTCTTGATCATAGTGTATCCCTAAGGGTATGTTATTGGATTCATTGGCATAATCTGATGATTCTACATGTATTATTCTAGATGGTTTGGGATTTCTCCTTCTAAATTCCATTCAATAGTTTTTTTTTGTGCGAACTTCTTCCATTCAAGAGGGCCTTCATTTTTATTGTTCGGTTTTTGTTGTTGATAGAACCTATTGTGGGCATGCACAACCCAATCATTAAGGTAGGTTATTCCCTATATAGCCTGTGATAATTAGCCTGCTCTCAATTTTGTTATACATTGATTTATCAAATTTTCCTGAATTTTTGTGAGTGTTGAAAAATTATTTTTCAAGAGAAATGGGATTTCCATTATTTTTTATAAAAGAAAAAGAAATTGGAAATTTTGAAACATTGAAATTAATTGGTGAAAAAGAGAGCATGGGTTACCATGGGTAAATAGGTCAATGGTTTAGCTTGAGGCCATAATCTATATTTTGTGATTATCATTAGGTTTTCTAAAAGGGATTTCCTCTTTTCTGTTTTCTGTTGTTCCATGGGACAAATTTTGACATTTACATGGCTGTTACTCATTGGGAATTCCACTTATTCCAAGGAATGTGTTATAGGAACATGATTGGGAACATGATTTAATGTAGTATAAGTAGTATTCTAGTCTAATATATATTGTTACACAATATATATGCATGTTTTACTACTTCTATTATATAATACTATAATTTCTGAGTTAGCCTTGATATGATTATTGTATCTTGTTTTGTTAATAATCATGAAAAATGGAAATGTTTATATAGTTTTCTATAAAACATATTTATTGCTTAGTATTCCCTATTTTAATTGAAATATGCAGACAATAATTGTTATATTGAGACCTGATATGAATAAAATGCTTGGAATACAGCTATGCCTAATAGATAACACCATACACATCTCATCGTTGGTGCATAGAAATTTATATGTCTTCTAATAATGGGAAAGGAAAGGAACCACACCGAGGTAGCGAGGTTCATGTTAGCTGATATTGGGTAGCTTGTGGTGAGATGGTGTAATTTCATCCATGACCTCACATGGAGTAGTTGATTGGTTTTAGAACATGAAATTTAACTTTGTATAGGTTTAACTATTTTTTTATTGTTCGTTTCTGCTACCTTTTACTATTATGGAATTTATATTATTTCAATCATCCATTGTATTTTCCCATTCCTTTCATACATATATGTCATGTGTTTGATCAGTTTGGGAGAAATCATCCCTTCTAGTGTGCTTTTCAATGCTCGAGTGCTTTTCACCAGCCCATGGGGATCGGGAATTCCCTTCTGGTATGTAATTGAAATGGTTAGGTGCTAGGTTTTAGGGTAACCCAGGTCAGTTCCTTAAAAGATGTGCCCTGAAGATGTTGGTGGTTTGGGTAAGTTGTGTCCCCTTTGTTGTCTCAGATGGTGATTGTGGCTTGAGGGTAATGTGACTCATGTCACACAATGGATTTTTGGAATGTGTTAGGTCTACAAGGCTGAATACCCTGAGAGGGGGGTGATTCATGGTATGACTAATTGAAAATAAATGCCCATTCTGATCTTGTTTCTCTATTAAGAAAAAAACTATTCTCTCTATTTCCCATTGCACAATAAAAATAGAAAGTAAATCATGCACATGAAACAAAATTTTTTACTTGGTTAACCCTCACTGGGCTACGTCCAAGGAGCATACACTGTCAATGTGCCGACGTACCAACTACACTATAAGCACAATACTGTTTACAAAGTTTGGTTTAGATCACTTCTATTCCCAGACTCTAAACCTTTACAATGTTTAGGGTTAGCTCACTGCATTCCCAAGGGTCACTCCATGTTTCTCTCCCTCTGGCTCACTGCCAGGGGAGAGGATCACCTTCTTCCTCTTCCTTTTCTCACTACTCTAGAAAGGATCCACTCATAGTTTATAGACCAGTAGGTATCTTCAGTATCAATAATGAATACATCCTCTTTTTTGTGTGGATTCTCTGTTGATGTCCAACTTTCACCCATAGATGAATATCACATTGCACCGATGGTATCGCGCAATCTTTCAGCTTCCACGCATCCCTCAATCACTGACGTGAATCAACATAACTTGGTGCCCTACTATAAGCGGGCATGAATGTCTCGATGCAAAAGTTATAACTAGAATGCAATTCCACCTCAACCACATGCGTGACACAAGCTTCTACTACTCCAAACTGGCACGACACACACCCATTTATAGCCAAACCAATTTTGGTGTGCAGTCAACAAATTTCGCACTTCTTCAAATATGGCACGCAAGTACACCTCAACTACTTGCGTGATTCCTAATTCTACCACTCTAACATGGGAGACTCACTTCCTTCCTCGCTCAAGCCACCTTAGGCACGCGACTATCACCTGGAGCACAACTACTACATTCGGGACCACACACCACTTGCGCGACAACCACACCTGCACGAAAAGAGCTCTTATTTATTCAAGTGTGCAAATCTAACCAAATGAGGAGGGGTATACCTCTATTTATATGCATTTTTACACCCTACGTGACAACATGAAAGTCTCCCCTTCGTGCGCATGTTTCGGCGCGGAAGTCTCTACCATGAAAGTCACTTGCGCGACCAACCCTTGAACATGGGTGCCCTTTTCCCTATAGCATATTTTGATGTTCTGATATTTAAAAATAAAGGGCACACATGTTTCTTATCGTTTAATACAACGTCGCGCAAGTCTCTTTGTCAAAAGGGCTTTTCTCCATTTGTCTATTTTCAGGCCCAAAAATTTGGAACACTGGAAAACAGAACCACCTTGTGTCTCCTCTTTTTGTACCACCTATAGATCATCCATTACTTCATCAATATTCTTGAATCAAACATTGATCGTTATAATTAGCTCTTGAACTCGACATGCCACAATGAAATCCCATTTAACAAAAAAAATTATGTCATGGTTTGCTTTTTCAACAATTACAACAGAAATTTCCACATTGTCAACAAACACAATCACCTCAAAAATTATTCAATGATACCTTGAGGGATTTTTGCCCAACTATATCCCCCATTGGGTTTATTAACAACTCTTCAATAAAAAGATACATCGTTAATTTTTCATCCACCATTCGCCTATTGTGATTCCAATAGCGATCACGGATTTTCTCAACACATACTCTAAACCCACATGAGCAATGCTCGACGTGAAAAACAAGAGTAAATAAAAAGTTCATCAATGAATCACATCAACTCTGACACACACTATTGACACCAAACTGATACCAATTTTTGGGAATATTCTTTCTGAATTCCATCACCACTCATTTGCTTTCATCATGATCCTCAGCTATCGTGATATATATATTCTTTGATCGATCACTTCTAGCATCGTTATATTTGATACTCCCCCTATTTGGAAGCTCAACCTGTCAGCTTCTCCCTCCATTTGACATGATTTCTCTAATAGCCACACTGTCTCCACCTTGAACAATCACTTTTTTATCCCCCTTTGTCAATGAACGCAAAGGTAACTCCTTTGTAGTCTGTAACAGATTAAATAATATATATCAGTACAATAGGGAAAACAAATAATACCTCTATGAGAGGGGGGGGGGTCCACATCCACACTCTTTCAAATGCGGGGATTAGACATAACTCACAGAGCTAGTCGATGCCTCTCAAAAGCTTTCTTGGGTAAGGCCTTTGTCAGAATGTCTGCAACCTATATCTCTTTAGGCACATACTCCAACTTCACGATTCCTTGCTCAAATTTCTCCTTGATAATGTTATACTTTATCTCAATTTTATTTTCCTTGAGTTATGTATGAAATTTTTACTGTGATTTAGAGCACTTGAGTTATCACACTGGATTCCAATCAGAGAAATAACATCAACTGCCATATCCTCAAGTTGTTGCTTCATCCACAATAACTAGGTACATGCTTGAGTGGCCGCAGTATACTCAGATTCCGCGGTGCTCAATGAAATGCTATCTTTCTACTTACTTAGCCATGCAATACACAATCCACCAAGATAGAATGCACCTCCTGACGTTGATTTTCGATCATTTGGTGATCTGGCCCATTCTACATCTATGTAACCAATAACACTGATTGATATTAACTACCCTACCACTGTTGATCTGGCCCAATCTACATCTATGCACCTCCAGATTATTTGTTGATCTGGCCCAATCTACATCTTGTTGCTGTTATGTATAGTAAACTACTGATAATCTTCCTGTATTCAGTGATATTAACTACCCTACCACTGTTATCTTTTGATAATTTCATCCGGGTTGCAACCGGAGTCATTATTTCCTTGGAATTATCTATTCCAAACCTTCTCAGATCCTCCATGGCGTATTTGGATTGAGCAATTAATGTTCCATTACTGCCTTGTGTCACCTATAAACCAAGGAAAAATGTTATCTCTATAATCATTGACATCTCGAAGTAATTTTTCATGAATTCATGAAACTGTTTTCATTGAGCTTCTTCTGATCCACCAAATACTATGTCATCGACATAAACCAACACCGTAATTATTTGATTACTATTTTTGTGGACGTAAAGATTGGAATCAACTCCACCATATTAAAAGCCAGGATTTTTCAAATACCGATCCATCCTTGAGTACCATGCTCTTGGTGCTTACTTCAACCCATAAAATTTATTCTTCAGCTGAAAAACATTATTATCATCTTCATGAATGATAAAACCATCTGGCTGCTCAACGTACACCTCTTCTTCCAGAAACACATTCAGAAATGATGATTTGATGTACATCTAGAACACTTCGAACATTCTTTTCAATAAAATGGCTTAAAATAATCTGATTGTCTCCAGCTATACAACCGGTACAAATATCTCCTCAACATCAATACCCTCTATCTAGTAGTATCCTTTACACACCAGTGGTACTTTTTTCGAATTACTATACCGTATACATTCATCTTATTGCGAAAAACCAATTTAGTCCCGATGACATTTTTATCTGCCAGCCTTAAACCAATCTCCCGTGTATGATTCTTTTCAATATGGTCTAATTATTCATTCATAGACTGAACCCAGTAATAATCTTCAGCTGTATCGGAAAATCATTTTGGATCTTCCAGATATAAAGGTGATGTTTTCTGCAATTATTTAATTCTTCGAGTTTGAACTGGAGTTGACTGATCACCAATGATATTTTTCCTATCAATTTCAGCTTGACTCTTTGGCCTCTTAGTAGATTCAAATTTTTTTCCCTCTTTCTCATCATCAGTATCTTCTTCTGAGTCAGCCTCCGCCACATCTACTCCCCCTGTGTTGCATACCTATTCATCACTTTCATGTAGAAACTGTTCACTAGGTCATTCAAAAAAAATTCATTTTCAACTATAGTGACAACATTTCTCTCAAAAAAAATTTCCTAGCCTTTTGTTGAATCATTTATATTCTTTTCTTTTACCTGAGTATCCAAGGAATATTCCCTAATCTCCTCGTGACTCAAACTTCTAGTGGTTTTCGTTGTTCAGAATGAAACACTTACATCCAAATATTCGAACGTATTTTAATGTTGGTTTCCATCCATACCACATTTCATATGGAGTCTCCCCTTCTATCGAACACAAAAGAGCCTTGTTTGAAATATAGACCGATGTCAAAACTGCTTCCTTCCAAATTTTCTCTGGAAGGTCCTTCTCAATAAGCATTGTTCTGGCCATGTTGTTGATGATACAATTTCGCTTTTCAACTACACCATTCTGTTAGGGAGTTCTCAATGATGAAATTTTATCCTTTATCCTGTGTTTCTCGAGATAATATTCTACTTGACTATTTGTGAATTCTGTATCATTATCGGTACAAAGCTTCAGAATTATCAGCCCAAGAATCCTTTCAGATTCCCTCCGATACTTCATTATACAACTGAACTCATATGACTTATGGGAAATGAAAAATACCAAGGCCATTCTGCTAAAATCATCAATTAAAAGGACATAGTACCTTTTCCCATTTATGTCTCATGGTGAGATAGGTCCACATACATTAGTATGCACCAATTAGAGCACTCTGGTTGATCTCTATCCCTTTGGCTTGTATGTCATTCTGATAATCTTCCCTTGTTGGCTAGAAGCGCACATATGAGTACGATCACACGATGATTTGGAATGGTCTCTATCAGAATAACTCTTTACAGGATCATCCATGGATGGTTGGCATAGATGACTATGTCTCTTTGGCCACATCTTGTTTTCTTCGTCTCCGGATAAGAGACACTTATCTTTTTCCCCACTTAAAAGGTAATGATTTCCCTTTATCCTTTTTCCATGTATAAAAACTTCTCCATCTTTTCCATTCACAACACTCATCTTCTTGGTAATTCAGATAGAGTGCCCAGATTCACATAGTTTACTGAAACTGAGCACATTATGACTGAGGCCCTCTAATACCAAGACATCAGCACATCCCATTTCTTTTCCCCCAAATTTAGCTATTCTGGAACCAATAATCTTCGGCCCTTCATCATTCCAAAACTCAACAACACCTTCTTTGTGATATTTAATTCCTGTAAGGATATACTTTTTACATTTCATATGGGATGTGCAACCACTCTCAATGATCCATACTCCTGAATTATCTGAATCATTAAGGGAAATTTCCGCATCTACTGCCTTCTCATTCTTTTTATTTTTGTTCCATGTCTTCGACTTCACACTCAGTGTGGTTTGGAGAAGTAGATCTTCCTTAGAGTGTGATGGACCAGCTTCATCTTGTAGAGATTCAAATTGATTAAGTGTTTTCATCTCACTTGTCGATTCCCTAACTTTCTGTTGAAGACTTCTCGAGTTGTGTTTTGGCACATTTCTTTGAATGATTGATGTGAAATATATTTCCATGTGACCAAATCCTCCACACCAAAAACAATGACCTTAAAAGGATGTTCAATAATATTGAGATATGTTTTTATTCCAATGTTGTTCTTGTACCCTTCAGTATCTCTTGGATATAGAACACACATTATATGAGTGCCCCATATTTCCACACCAACAACACCTAATGTAAGGAGCATTCCTGTTTGACAGTTATGCACTACTGGTTTTCCCTTAGGATCTGAAAATATTCTGATTTTGTTTCATACCCATATCCATCATCATTCTCAGTGCAGGTTCCTGTAGTTGGTCTTCATACATGGCCTCTTTTTGTTTTCGTTCATCTCCCATACCAGTCATATCTTTGTAACACTACTATTTCTTCTTTTCCACAGGAGGTCTATGCTCCACTTCTTTCTTTTCAGTCGTCTAAATAATTTGTTTTTCTGGCACTGTACTGGGTTTTACAAGTTTTTCATGATCCTTAATCCTTTTTCGCAGACCAAAAACTTCATTTTCAAGTTATTTGATACGTTTCACCTGGTCCTTTCCAGTGTTAGTCAAACAATCGATTTCATTCTTTATTTCTTCAATTTTAAACTTATACTCAACAATATTTTCTGAGCTCTCTGGTGTTTATAATTTTAGTTTTTCAATTTCTTCTAATATCTCAGACTTTTCTTCATCCTCTTGTTGCATATAGAGTTTGGAATCACAGAACACTTTATTGGATTTCTTCATTTTGGCTCTCCAAACATCTATCTCCTCAAGAGATGCTTCCAATTCGGCCTCCATATCAACTCTTCCTTCAACTTCGTTCTCTTCTTCTCAAGAGTCAGTTTCTTATTTTTCCTGGGAACTACCGACGACCACCACCATGGAATTTCCCCCATGATATTTTCAATTTTCTATCTATTCAAACTTTTCATCCCCAGACTCATCTGAACTTTCATAGTCTTGTGAAAGATGATTTATTTTCTTGAATAAATTTCTCTTGAACTATTTCATTCCGTTCACATAGGCTGAAGGATTATTTTTGGGAATTTCAACTTCATCCTCTTAATCATCATGAGAATTATTTGGGCATCTTGCTGTGAAATTTCCAACCTTTCCACATCTAAATCATGCAAGCAGATGTTTCACTTTAATATTTCCTTTTCCTCTTTGAAGGTTCTAGGGAAGCAATGACATTACTTCATCTGTATCCTCATTCTCCAGAGATTCTTCATGGCCTTAAATTCCACCAACATGGATTTCCCCTTTTCTATAGCATCATTGTCATCATTCTTCATTTCATATGCAACATGGTTATTGTGCACGTTATCCAAATTCATCACCTTTGGTTCTTTATCTTCCAGGACTGATACCTTCGGATTAAATCGAGGTGGAGGTTTCCTCAGGATACGCTTCACGATCTTTATATCTTCAATAACTTCTCCAATACCCCGTGTGTCTTCCACAACAACATTTATCTTGTCAAAAAATGAATCAAAAAATTCATTCGGGCTCATTCTCAGATCTACATACTTGTTCCACAGAACTTCTAGCTTTCCCTATATGACAGTTCAATCCCCTACATATATATTCAAAAGAATCTACCACATATCATGTGATGTTCTTCATGACATCACTTTTGTATAGATATCATTTGAAAGGGCTCCACCTATAGCATTAATACCCTTCGTGTCAGCATCTAGCTCCCTTCTTTCAGCTTTTGATAATGCCCAACTATTGATTTCAGTTGAGATACCATGCATAGCTGCTAAAAACACATTCACTCCCAAATATCGGAAATAGTGTTGCATTCGATTCTTCCATATCTGAAAATTAATTCCATCGATGATCAGAATACCGTTATGATTAGTGACCTTTATTTAGAGAAGAACTAATATCAATATTTCTCTTTGATACCAATTGTTAGGTTCACAAGACTGAATACCCTGATTGGGGGGGTGAATCACGGTATGACTAATTGAAAATTAAATCATGTTCCTATCTTGTTTCACAATTAAGAAAAACACTCTTATATATCTTTCTTGTTAACAAAAAGTAAAGCATGCACATGACACATCAACTTTTACTTGGTTCACCCTCACTAGGATACATCCAAGGAGCATACACCGACAGTTTGATGATGTACTAAATCCATTATAAGCACACTGTTATTTACAATGTTTGGTAGAGGTCACTTATATTACGAGGATCACTGCCTTTACAATGTTTAGGGTCAGCTCACTACATTCCCAAGGGTCACATCCTATTTCTCTCTCTCTGGCTCACTACCGGAGGAGAGGATCACCTTATTCCTCTTCTATCGATCATTGCTCTAGAAAGGATCTACTCACAGTTTATAGACCTGTAGGTCTCTTCATTATCACTAATGAATACATCTTATATTGTGTGTGGATGCTATGATGATGTACAACTTTCACCCGTAGATGAATCTCACTTTGCACTGAAGGTATCAGAAAATCTTCCAGCATCGACGCAGCCCTGAATCATTGTCATGCATAAACCATACCTGGCACCCTTCTCTAAGCCGGAGTGCAAGTCTCAGCGCACAAGTTATAACTGGCGTGAAAGTCCACCTCAACCACTTGCGTGACACAAGCTTTTGCTACTCCAAACTTGCGCGACACACACCCTTCCACGCCCAAACCAATTTTGGTGCGCATCCAACAGCTTTTGAGTTTCTTCAAATATTGCGAGAAAGTCCACGTCAAACACTTGTGTGGCTCCTCCTTCTAAACTCTAAACTTGGGAGAATCACATCCTTCCTCACCCAAAACACCTTAGGCGCACAACTATCACCTGAAAGGATCTCTAATTTTACCTATGTTTTGTGCTCTCACAGAATGAGGAGGGGACGACCTCTATTTATAGGCATTTGGACACCCTGCGAGACAGCGCACAAGTCTCCACTCAGTGCGTAAGTTTTGGGGAACAAGTCTCTACCACGCAAGTCACTTGTGTGACCAACCCTAGAACATGGGCGCCCCTTTTCCAATTTCCATATTTTTATGTTTTGATCTTGAAAACTAAAGGGCTCGTAAGTTTCCTCTCTTTCACGAAAATGGCGCACAAGTCTCTTTTCCAAACCACTTGTCTCTAATTTTTCAATTTTCAGGCCCAAAAATTTCGCAAACACTGGAAAATGGCGCAACCTTGTATCTGTTCTTTTTGTACCACCTCTAGATCATCCATTACTTTTTTTGACGTTCTTGAATCAAACATTGATTGTTAACCACATCGCGTGAACTCGACATGCCACTATGAAATCCCCTTTCTCAACAATCACAACACAGATGTCCACTTTGTCGACAAAAAAAATCACCTCAATAAAGCTTCAATGATACCTTGAGGGATTTTTTCCCTACATAATGTTTTTAGTTGCCATTCAACTACATTGTTTTGTTTTTCGTCTAAAATTATAAACCTTCTATCTGAAAAGTTGTTATATCATGTTTTGTTTTGTTTTGTTTATTTGATTCAAAAATGTCTATTTTTATTGGTTGATCATGTTTATGTAATTGAGTTAAATCATTCCCAGTGTATATTAATAATACCTAAGAACTAGTCTCGAGCCTATGGGATTAGGAATTCTCTTTAGGCCATGACACAGAATGTGTTGGGTGTCAAGTACCATGTCTCATTATCTTAGTTCATGAAAAAATCTCTCATGGTTACATTTATTAATGGGAATGTATTTTCTAGATAATATACTACAATTTTTTTGTAGAAAAAACAATGTGGATGTAGAAAGTCCATATCCTATTTTGATATTGATAAGAGTTTTTATAAAAGGAAACGAAAAAATCATGAAAATCATGATTTTGAAACAATTTTTTGTTAATGTAAATGGATAACCAACCAGAACAAATAATTTTTTTAGAAAACTAACATTTGATTAAAATATATTTACACAACAATATTTTATAATATGACTATTAAATTCCTAATCATGCACTCCCATATCATGTGTATAAATCATGAACACTAAATTTATGGCTTTGAAACCGCTGAATGTGAACCAAATATCACAATCCAAACCATAAAATATCAAAAGGAAATATGGGATAACATACATGATCAATTTCATTTTATGTTTTTTAAATAATTAAGAGAAAATTTTACAAAAGCAATACCCATGTATTTAAGTGATAATTACTCCAACCTAGCATAATTTTCTTATTTCACATTAAGATAGAATCATCATCCATACGAAATTATTCTAAAAATAATCCATTGAAAATAATTTCTTATCACACAGGGATGAGTAAAAATACTAATAGTGAGATCAAATAATTATTTTTGTAAACAGAAGGATTAGAAATTGATTTTTCCTCAATGATCTTAGGATGTTCATAAGTATGTGGTGATATAATGAAACTACATCAATCAATCAAAAAATAACTCATACTAATCAACACAAGAATCATCTATCCTAAAACCTAGAAAAAGGATTTCATAATGGATATATTTATACAATTCAATAATTACGAGCTGTGTGATATTAATCGTGATGAAATGAAATATTGTAAACCCACACAAGGAATAGATAAAATATGGTGGTATCATGGAACAACATCCCTATATAACCATTATATAAACATGCCAATTGGAATAACCATTCAACCTAATTATAAGAAAATTATTTAGATTAAATAATTATTAAAATATGTAATTCGGATCTATCAATGTACTCCCATTATATAATTCATATCATGGTCACCTGATGTGATATTGGAAAATCCATCATATAATATATATCAGGCTCACATATCACTATCTGGGAAGAAACATCATATAAAATATTCAAATAATAAAAATTAATTTCAATATATCTTTTATTTTATTATAAAAATCATAAATAAAATTAATTATTTGATTTATAACATGATTAAACTATATAAAATTAATGGGTGTCATGTCGATCTCTATAAAACATAACTAACATATAGAAAACAAATAGGTTCCAAAACAATCTATATGTTTGATTATTTACACATGAATTATAATATGGCTCCATATCAATATATTTGAAACAATATTAATCCATAAATAGAAAGAATGACGGTTGAATCATGAAAAAATATCTCTATTAGATCATAATTAATTACAAGATTATTTTATATTGATGAATTAAAAGAACCAGTAAAATATCATAATTTTTTTGAGGAAAATAAAAATTCAATTTTAGATAGTACTTCTATAAAACTCATAAAATATAGTAATTTTTTAATATATACTTGTATTCATGTAACTTATGTTTCAATGAAAATAATTTTCTTGATGGAGGAAATTTGTTTTCAGGATGTACACATAAAAAAAATTCTAATCAAATTTTTAAAAAGAACCAAATGACATTATTTGGGAAATAACTAGATGGTTTCACATTAAACATTTTATAAAATACATATTTTTGTAAAATGACGATAAAAAATAGTAGTAATTTTTTAAACCATTTGTAGGAAGCATGGAATTTGAAAGAAAATGGATTTCTGAATGAAGAGAAAAATAAAGCTTGATTTTCAAAAATATGTTTTTTTTCCAAAATCAATTTTGAAAATATAAAATCTACCCAACAATAAAAGAAACCATTTTCATTGAAAATAAATTTATAATCTTATAAAGTAAACATTTAATAATTTAGGAAACATTTTTGGAATTAATTCCATTCATTCTATATATTTTTTTAAATATACATTCATTTTGAAAATATATGAAAAGGTTATTTTAAATGTGGTTTTTTATAATAATTACCTTCACCATATTGGAAACATTTCAATCAAATGAGACATGAAATATTAAGAAAAAAATCTTAAATATTATGAAAATATATAAATTCATGATATAGAAAGTCAAAGTGGAAGCCTATTCAACTCTTAATAGAATCTAGGTGAATAACATCAAAACATGCCTCAATAAATGGAAATTGTGATAAATTTAATTATAATGTTAATAATGTTATGGTGATAATTAATCCCAGAGCTAATTATGTGCATCAAATTTTATTCAAAATATAAAAATTATAAATACAATAAATATATTCCAAATTCATTCCATACATAATCATTCAATATTAATGTTATATAAGAAGTAATATTACCTAATGAATAGAAATTGTGTTATGAAATTTATTTCCACTTGGTAACATTCATTTCCAATACCCTTGTTTGAAATAATTATAAATAATAATTAAATACGATGATGTATACGTGATTCATGGTATAACATGTAAAATGGGATGTTTATAGAGAAAAAAATTAAAACAAGTTGAGAATATGGAATATGTATCGTTGAAATAAAAAGTTACTTGAGAAAAACCCTTAACATGAGTCAAGAAATTATTTATATAACATTTTAATCAAGTATAATAAGATTTATTAAATTATTTTATTTCAAAATAACCTTTTTCAAATTAAAAAATCATACTTAAATAATATACATTATTTCTTCATAATGACATATTTTAATAATTTATCACCTAAGTACACGCCATGTGTCATGAGGACGTTTATTTCATTATGTCAAAAGGGATTTAGTGAGTTATTGATGTTTAAAAAGTAATTTTTTAATAATATCTTAATTAATAATCATGAAATAATTATCATTTTTTCATCAATAATTATTTTAAAACCAATCATAAATAATCGTTATGAAAATTAAAAAATGTTATGATCGTGGAGATTATAGTTCGTATATAAGCATGAGTAGTGTTTCCATTCATCAATGACCATAATGGAACAAAGTTGCTTTTTATTTTATATTTTCATAATGATAAAATTATGATAAATAACATATTAATTCTATATACAAACTAAAATATAAATATATATATCGTTCATGTGATGTAGTGATAGAAAAACATAAAATCACTTTATGGAGGTGGTAATCCACACGTACACGAACGACTTAATCATTTTTCAGTTTAAGAAATAAAATTATATATTTTCATTAATTAAGGTTAAAATTTTTATTAATATTATTATTATTTCGTTTCAATCACTTATATTCATTAAAAGTTTCCTCAATAACTTTTAAATAAAGTATTAGTGAAAAAATGAATCCCACCAAATCATGAGGTGGTAGTTTGGAATACACTTGAGCAATGATATCATATCCCCATGGAATAAAAACTAAAAATTTATATGTTTGATAACACGTAAATAATATTATTAAGGTAAAAATAAAATATATAGAATATAAATCTATCATTTCAATATTCCATGAGAGTCAACGATGGAAAACAAAAGACATCAGTTCGCGAGGGAGTAGTCTATCATAGAGGTGGATGGTGATTTACTTTCCCATTTTGAATAAGAGGAGATGAATTTATGTAATTCAATTATTATAATAAATTGTTAGTATATAGGTGATACTAGTGTTTTCAGGTGGTCTTATTTTTATAATATTTTAAGGATTTCTATGAATAAATAAAACAAATATTTGTAGATTGAATTTTACCTCTTCTTGGACCACCTCTTTAGGATTATACAAATAGAGTTCATCAAATGAATTTATAAAGAAGAAAATGATTCTAGGATAGGGGGTGGATGTTTTTAATTTATTTCGATAGGTTTTGTTAAAAATGTTTTGATGTTCTGTTGAAGGGAGGAAATAGGGTGTCATTTTATAAGTCAGGTGAGAGGAACACTTAAAATTTGTGAATTGAAAAGGTTGTACCCATGTTTTTTTACAAGAAACAGGGATAAAAATGCATTATTAACGATACATAATGATTATATAATATAAATATTCCAATATAGTTTTATAGTTCGTTTTGATATATATCTTTATTAGTATAATCCCTTAGTAATCCCATTTTTAATTTTTCCAGGGTAATTAATTTATAATGTTATCACTATTAATTATCATAAAACATTAATTTTAAATTATATAAAATATAAATTAGGATTATCAACAATATGGATCATATTTTAAAAAATTCAATTTAAATAATTTACAAAAATTAATTTTCAAAATAATTTTAAAATTAAACCAACAGATGCGACGAAAAATGGGTTTTCAAGAAGTGTATTTTTCAAAGAAAATATGATTTTATATTAATTATATGAAAAATAATAAATGTTGTATTAATATTATTTAATATTAATTGATATTAAATATATATATTTTAATTATGTAATTCCTCATTTAAAATTTTCAATTTATTAAGTATCATAAACATTATGCACTTTATTTTTTTGTTACAAAAATCACTTTTTAATCGCAAAGAGTAAATTAAAGTAAAATTAAATATAAAGTTGTTTAAAAATAAACTCAATTGATTAAATATAATTAAATAATTATTAGGTTACTTTAGATAATTTTTAAAACATACTATTAATTTTATACTTCTTAATATATTGAAAAGAAATAACATTTTATAAAAAATCTGTATTTTCTATATTTTTTGAAAACTCAATATTTTCCGATAAACCAAAAAAATTCACCCAAATTAGTTTTTTGTATGATTATTTTTAATTTTATATTAATTTACTAAATAAATTTTTTTAATGATCCAAAAAATTATTATAATGTTTTCTTTCATGAAAATGATGTTAAATAACTTTTGAATAAAACAAATATTGAAGAATAAAATTACATTACCAAAAATTGATTGATTATTTACTAAATATTTAACTAGAACATATATGGAGTTATATAAATATAAATATAAATATAAATATAAATATAAATATATATCATAAATTAGTTACCACTATTGAATCCCACAAATTTAACAAGTTGGTCCTAATAGTTATAAATTTCTTGGGTCCTTTAATCTCGATGTTGCGTGCTGAATATGATATGAAACCTATTTTTATTTTCTACGATAATAGGGTGTTATATTATCCCACATTAATAAATTTATTCATAAATTTAAAAAAAAATCTTAGTAATAAACTATTAGACATTGAAAAGTAATTTTTTTTTTGAAATTGACATAACAAAAAGGGTTAATAAAACATCCAATTGATAGGGGAGAAAAGAAAGTACAAAGGTCATATGGAATAACACATGGTTGCTTTTGAAATAGGAGAACATAAGTAGAAAGGGAATATTTTTACATGGAAGAAAAAAATAATTTCCAAATAATGATATGGAGTGATAGGGATCAATGATCACAAAAAGTAGAATGATCAAGAGATACATAACAACCAAAAATCCATAAACAAAATATGTGTGAAATGGGTTATTGATATCATCATAAATGATATTAATAAGAATTTATTTTATTTAAATATTATCTTAATTTATTTAATTAATTAATTTATCTTATATAATAAAATAATATATAAATATACATACATGATAAGTTAAATTTCATTATTTAATCAATTCTAAACACAGTGTCATGCATTTCTCAAAATGATGGCTGTTCAAAATGATTTTTTTTCAAGCCCGAAGAACTAGAACAATATTTTAATGACCAAATAACCACTAAAGTGATAATATATCTATTCCACATATATTTAGACATAAACAGAAACTAAAATGGATATAACATGGTAATATGTTTTCCAAAATGAGTAAACCATCATATAATTAAATAATAGATTAATCTCTAAAATAAAACATTAATAACCAATGTTAAAACTAAATAAATTGTAAATAACCTCAACATTAAAGAGTGTTTTGATCTAAAGTGTTATCTCATACCTTCCATATTTCATTAAAAAAAATTTCTGTCCAATTCTTGGAAATAACAATAATCCCTTAGTCATCGAATCAGTTTTAAATCCTGTGGTTATCTATAAGATAAAACATGTGATCCAATAGTTACCTTAGTATCCAAGATCATATAACACATAAAGTTTATAAATACCATAAATCTTATTTACATAATATGTAATGGAATTTATTATATTAAACTAAAGCATTTTATATACTTCCATCCAATAAAATGTCTCTTAATGTGCCATTAATTGCTTAAAATTATCATATAAATATCTTAACCTTTAGTACTCTTCACAAACACACCCTACTTAAAACATTATTTATAACCTAGGGAAGGGAAACACAAGTATGGGTTAGTTCAAATGGACTGTAAGGGTAAAAATGGAGATACAAAATCATAACAAGAACATAATCATATGTGAACATGAGAATAACATTTGAAAAGAGAACCCTACAAATCAAAATTCGTAATCAGTAGTCTTTGAATAAGGATGGGTAGTTCATAGGACGAAAATCATAATTTAATCTAATAGAGTGATCCATGAGGTAATAACATTGGTATAAGAAATTGTTTTCTAGAATATACACAATCATAGAAAATCATATGTGAAGGGTATCCACGAGGACATTCGTAAAAATTTAGGCTTGGGATAACCACCATGTACCTACTTTGGGATTGGGATAACATCTAATTAACCCTCGTGCAATATGGTGTTATCCTCCTATGTACCATCTTTTAGTGTCACCCAAAAATTCCCTATACCCTCTATCGGTCATGGGATAAGCTCTAGTGTACCCTATTTCATGCTATGGAATACCTCCCATGTACCCATTTTTCTAGGTTGGGGTAACCTCACAAGTACCATCATTCATGATTTGAATAACCACCCATGTACCCTCTTTAAGGTTTGGGATAACCATTAATACACAATATGATATCATATAACAGAAATCATTACTAAATTAATTGGTGGGTTATATAGTTCTCACTTATCACATATTTAAAATCAGGAAAATATGTTCCCCAAAAATCATAAATCATTTAAAATGTCAAAACCCATGAAAATAAGTGGGTATTATAAATTTAATCATTTCATAACATGTCTAAAAGAAATATGTTCATAATAAATTAATCATTACATCAAACCATAACCCATGGAAATGAAGCATGTTCCATAATTTTTTTTGAAACATAATTAACCCATGGAATTTAAATGGGATCCATAACGATCTATTCGATACAAAAATAATCCATATAATTGAAGAATGATGATGGTATCATTAAAAAATATCCCTATTAGATAATAATTATCAATAATTTTTGTCCATGTTTATGAATGGAAATACCATTAAAATACCATTAATAACATTTTCGGGGAAAATACTCATTCCATTTTGAAAATCACGATAAAAACCTAATAATTCATAATTATTTTAGAAAATTTTAATTTAAAACATGCCTTGGATTGTTTTAATGTAATATTTTAAGAATATAATTTCCATGAAGATGAGACAATCCACTCTTGTCATGAAAATATGAATAAAAAATCAATTCACATTTTTAGAAATATACAAAAGAAATTTTTTGAAACATTACTAGAAGATTCATTTTAATTTATTTGTAAAAAAATTATTTGGAAAAATGAATTTAAATCGTTATAGTATAATAATTTTTAAACTTTTTTTTAAAATTTTTGTAATGAAAAATTATTTTGAAATAAAGAGAAAAATGAATCCATATTTTCTTATAAGAATATTTTACTTTCAAAATTAGTTTTTACAATCTAAAAACTGCACACAAAAAACCATTTATATTAAAATTAAACATATAAAATAGAAGTTAAACATAAATTCATTTATTCTTAATTATGGAGTTAAATTAAATTTGATCATGATTTTACAAAGTAAGATCCTCTTAAATTTTTTTGAACGGGTATCTTTAAAGTAGATTTTCAAAATAATGTACTTTACCACATTGGAAACATTTTAATGAAAATACCAATGAAGGATTAACAACATAAAAGCATCAAATATAATGAGAATATAAAAAATCATGATATTACAATTCAAATGGTCAATATATAGGCCTTATAAAATAATATAGGTGAATAACATCAAAATATGTCCCGACGAAAGGAAATTGAAATAAAATGCATTACAATGATCATAATGTTGAATCAAGAATTAATAAAAGAGTCTATTATGAGTATAATATTTAAATATGGATATAAAAAGTATAAATAAAACATAATATATTTAAAATTATTTTTTAACGATATTCTTCGAATAACAATGGAAAAAGAAGATGTAATATATCCAATGGAAATGAAATTTAGTTTTTAAATTCTTTACCACATGGTAATTTTCATGTTGACTCCCCTTTGATGATATAATTAAAAATGAAACATAAATACAATTATGTCTTATGGATTACTGATATTTCACATAAAAGGGGGTACTTTAAACATCATAGAATAAAAACATGTGGTGAATATGTAATATGTCTCATTGATATAAAAAGTGACATGAGAAAAACCATTAAATAGAGTTAAGACTATCTATGTATGTTTCTCAACTCATTTATAATAAGATTATATTAATTATTTTATTTCAGAAGAATATTTACTTGGTTTTAAACAACATACTAAAATAATTATATATATATATATATATATATAATGATATTTGAATATGTAATCATTTAATTTGGCATCCTCTGTTTTGAGGATGTTTGGAACATTATCTCAAAATTACATTGGTTTGTTAACCGTAGTCTAAGTGGTAATTCTATAAATATAAAAAAAAATAATGATAATAAAATAAGTATCATATTTATTCATAAATTATTTATTTAAAACCAATAATGAGATAAGTTTTTGAAATATGATCTATGTTACGATAATGGAGGTGGTTGGTCATACATACTCATGAGTAATGTTTCCATTTCTCAATGATAAATATGGAAAGGAGGTAAGTATAATTTTGACATTTTATAATGATAATAATATCATAAATATCATATTAATTATATAAATATATTTATATATAACATTCATTTGATTAGGTGATGAAAAATGAATCATATCACTATTTGGAGTCTGTGGTCCACACATACATGAACAACGTTCTATAATTTTAGTTTCAGAATGAAAAAATATATATTATCTTTTAATAATTACATATCTTAAATTAATATAATTATTATTTATTTTTTATCACATATATTAATTATCATATTCTTCATAATCATCCTTGAAATGTGTTTGTAAAAAATGAATAAAATCACTTTAGGAGGTGATAGTCCACTGTACACATGAGTGAACTTTTCATATCCCATAAATAATGAATATTAATAATTTATTTGTTAAATTGTAACTCCATAGGTAGAAATATTTCAAAAAAATCATATATATATATATATATATATATCTTAAATCCATCATTACAACATCTTGTGAGTGGTAGTGATGGAAAATGAATAACAACACTCTAAGAGATGGTAGTACACTATACACTTGAAATATGATTAATTATCCCATTATATGAAAGTGGATATAGATTTTGTCTTTTAAATTAATATAATAACAAATAAAATATAAGATATATGGGTTCAGCCAATTTATCATAGTTGAATTTTTTTAAGGTGGTGGAATAAGAAATAAATAAGAAAGGGTACGTTTCATATATTACCTCTTCTTGGATAACTTCTGTATGATTATACCTAATGTATTACTATAATCGATTAATAACTGAACCATATATTCTAGGATGAGGGGATTGATGTTTGGAAGTTATTTGGTTGGCACACTTGTAATCTTTGAAATGAAAAAGGTAAACCTTGTTTTTCAAATGGAAAAAGGGTCCAAAATGAATAATTCACCATCATTATATATGATAAGGTCAAAATAAATACATATAATTGTTTTTATAACTTTTTTAGTTAGTTTTTACCCTTAAAAATTTACCTTAACCCCCTAGTAAACTCATTTTTACAATAAGCATTGTAATTATTTTAATTTTTTTCAATATTAATTATGGTGAAAAAATATAACATTATTATAAAATAAAAATAATGTTGATTAAAAATATAGAATAAATTTAATTAAATTTAATTTTTTTAAATTTCAAAATAAAAGTTAAAATTAATTATTCATACATGACTGAAAATGGGGTTTTCAAGAAGTGTATTTTTCTATGAAAAGATGATTTATATTAACACGATGAAAAATAATTATTTTTTTATGAATATAGATTAATATAAATTGAAATTATATAATTAAATTTTTATCAAATAATTCATAATTATATTTTTAATTAATTAAAAATGCGAATAATTATACTCTGTAAAATTGTTTTCATTAAAATCCAAATTTTAAACCCAATGAAGACGTTATACCATATTTCAAAAGTTAATGTGATTCCAAATAAATTAAGTGGATGAAAAATAACTAAATAATATATAATTTACCATTTATCATATTGAAAATATAAGGTGATTTTCAAATTTATTAATTTATTGAAATTACTATATAATTACAGAAAATCGGTATTTTTCACTTTTCACTAAAATATCTGTATTTTCTAAAAAATCCAAAAGTTTTTCCCGCATTAAATGTTGATGTAATTATTTAAAAAATAAATTTAATGTTATAAAATTTATTAATATTAATTATAAAAAATATCCTTAGATACAATACAAATCATTTTTGAAGAAAAATAATTTTGAAGAATATAATAATTTTATTAAAATTTGTTTGATTATTTATTAAAAATCAATAAATCAGTCACATTTAGTTATATATATATATAAATATATATTTCATAAAGTAGTTAATAATAATAATACTTGTCAATTTATTATCAATTTTAGGAAACTTATTTATTTAATAGGTCGTTTAAGTTCGACATTTCATGTTTAATACATAATCGAATAAAGTTTTCTTTTATAAAATACAAGGGTGTAACAATGATTTCTATTACATATTTTAATACGTTAGATAAATTTCTCAACCTGAAATACCAAAATAAAAGGAACAAAATGTATTCAGATGAAATTTTTATATTTCAGTATAACCTTTATAACCTAGATTATAAATTAGATATAATAAATAGGTGTAACTTCTTTTTGAAATATATGTATAAATACAATAAAGTCTACTTTTAGTATAAATAAAATCTAACTTTTCTCCAAAAAATAACATTTTCTATAATTTATTATTTATAATGTTATTTTTCTAATAATTACATTTCAATATGATATGCATTTCTATTTCATTAAATGTACGATTAATGATTATAAATTAAGGTTTATATTAAGGAATTTTGGGCACAAGTAAGTTGGTAAATGATATGAAATATGAATAATAACTCTTCATATTTAAAAATATATTTTTCTAAAAAAATTGTTTCATAATAATTTGTGATTTAATTCAAAAAATTAATTTATTAGTTTTAGAATTTAAATTTTGAAAAAATGAACATATTTTTTTGATATATCATAAACAAATTAATTTAAGATTAAATATTTGGGTTTTTATGTAACAATTGGTTTTTCGGTAAATAGAAAAAATATATTTTTTTTCTAAAATATTTCACATGTTTGAAATTAATAAAATAATGTAATTATCAATTTTTTTGAAAACATTTTCTATAAAATATATATTAATATGTAAAATTATCCATTTTAAATTACAATGTTTTTTTAAAACCTATGTTTATCATTTTTGAAAAAATAGTAATATTTCAAAACAAAAAAAATTCTATTCTCTTATATTAAAAATTAATTTTCACCACTTGTTGAAATTAAAGCTATAAAAATGGATTCAATATTTCATATCCACAATATCATATTATTAAATAAGTCCATTTTCAATTATGGGCATCAATGTATGATTACTATGGATAAATGTAATGAACATAATAATGGATAATAAGTTTTTTCAAGTAGTTTTTTAATTAATAATGCATTATTTTATATAATAAATGGCATAAATTTGGTTTATATAATGAATCAAAAATTATTTTTATATTCATATATTACTATATTTAATTAAATTTAATGGTTTATAAATTCAATATAATACCAAGACATGTAATGTTTAATATAATACTTTTCTACAAAAAAATATATTAAAAATAATTTTTTAAATTAAAGTAAATTTACCCTTAAATATTATATTAACTATATTAATATTATAATAAATTAAGGTTCATCACACAAATATTTTTTAGTAGGGGTTGTTTTATATTTTTTTGAAAATTGAATTACTTAGTTTTAAACTAGTTACCAAGGTAACAAAATTAAAAGTAGAAAACCTAAGATCAAATGACATCCAATATGTTTAAAAAACAAGAAAATTATATTTGTATGGATTTTTCACCCAATTTAAAACTATAATCATGTGTTTAATATATTTTTTCATCCTTTATTATTCAATATTGAATTCATATAATTGAAAAAGAAAAGGGGAATTAAAAAATGTTCCTTTTGGTTCACTTGTAAAAGGGAAACCTATACCATTTCACACCACTCCAAATTCATAGATTTATATTAAAAAACACTGAAATTTATTCCCCAATAAGAATCCAATATCCTGATCATAAGATTATGATCTTTATTAGTTATCGTATTCCTTTCATTTCCATGGAAGCATTCATTAAAAAGTACAGGATGCCAAAGTAAGCATTACTTAATACTTAAAATTTTATTTCTAACTTATATCTTCTAAATATATCCATAAAATATGAATATTAAATAATATGTTTCATTATTATATATAAGTGTTATTTTAATAATAAAAAACATATATTTATTTATTCCCCTATACATAAAAAAATAATGTTAACCATGGGTTTTTGGAATATTTCATTGACGATGTATCCTTTTTCATTTGTCACATTAATTTTATATATTTATTCAATACACAAAAGACTATGATTCACCAACAAAATAATTTTAAAAAACTACCATTATTATTTTTTTATAATGATATTATACACTTCCTTTACCATACTCACCCATCGAGATATAGAATGTTCATGTTTGGATTAGTTTGAAAACCATCCAAAATAATTCTATAAAATTATATCAAGGATGACTATGTGAATATAAATATAAATATTATTATAATTTAATAATCATCATTGTTTAATGGTTATATTCATTATTTAACATATTGTTAAAATATAATATTAGATTGAGAAAAATTACCAAAACATATAGAAACTAATTCAATTTTCACCCAATAAAAAAAGAAAATACAACATAAATATATAGAATATGAATACTAAAATACTATATCAATATAAATTTCATTGAATGAATCTCATTATAAGGTATTTAATAAACATTATTTGACTATTTTAGATGTTAGTGGAAATCACTAACAGAATTTTGAACGTCATAAGCGTTTCCATCGATAAATTGATATCATTATAACATGTTTGGATTTATACACCTTAAACTATTTACACTGTGTATATACATACTATTTGATATATAATATCATTAATTATATTTTAATATTTATTTTATTTTCAATTCAATTTCCATTCATTTATGATGTTTTTATAAAAATGATTCACAAATAGAAAGCTATCTTTACCACAAAATTTAATTCATTGAGGCATGTTTGTGTTATTCAACATGTTTTACTTTAAATTGCCCCGTGTAATTATATTTTTCATATATATTTAATTTTTTATATACATACTAATCCAATTATATTTATATTTTTCTAATGGATGTTTAATCAATTATTACCCAGTTATAAGGTTTTGTTTAACTCAATTTTCATTCGTTGAGTTATGATCATTCTCTTAAACTTATATCATATAAGATTAGTGAACTATTCCCCATTATTATTTTATGAGGTACTATATAATTTTTTAATTATTATTTACATTACTTATACATAAACCAGTTTGAATAATATTTCTAACTACTTGGGATATGTTGCTTGCAAGGGTTATTGGTAAATAAAATCTCCTTCACTGAGTAATAATTATTTATCTTTGATATATATTTTATATGATTTAGTTATATTATTAGAATATAATATTTTATGGTATTTTATAATTTTATTTTGAAATATTATTTTATAATAGAATTAATGTTTTATTGATCTTTTTTATAATGTGAGTTTTGAAAAGAGTTATTTCTAAAATAACAGAAAGGGGTATTCCATTCACATTTATATTTTTTTATTCCCCATCTCATTTCTCCAAGAAAAAATTTATGTATTTTTAAATCTATAAAGTTAGAGATTCATTATATTAGTAATAGTTTTCATGTGATTTCATGTCATCCTTTCAAATGTTTCCATTTAAAATCGATATTTAAATTTGTATATTATTCTAATTATATTTTTTTTTATAATTGATCCTTTATATTTTCAGTTCCATTTTCAAAAAAAATTTAAACATGATTTTTCATAATATGATTTATGTTAAATGATTTATCCTCAAATAAATTAATATATTTTTTTTCACTTGAGGTATAAGACTCTTGGTATCAATCAATCTGATTCTCAGTCCCCTATTTTGTGATATTTTTTGAGCATATTCTTACGAGGGGTTTTTTCCTTTCTCCCAATAGAAATTTACAATTCCATTATGGAATTGTTGATATGTTTTATTTCATCAATACACATTATTTATTTTTATTTATTCTGATTTTTTTATTCATGCATTGAATGAATAGTATACAGATTCCAATATACTGTCTTACTATTCATTTTACAAATTTTAGATTGGAGGATGTTCACCCAGAAGGTTCATGTATTTATTGGTTGGGGAATTATTGAAATTATTGTTTATTATTGAATGATAAAACATGCTGAATATTTATTTAAATTTATTATTTTTTTATTATACATTTATCCATTTTCTTATGCATCAATAATTTTCTCAGAGAAAAATATGAAATTTCATATTGACTCTTATGGTGAATGCATTAGACTTAAACAGTTTACAGGTGGGTCCCAATATTATAAAACCCTTTGATGCATCAAAATATATCTTGAGAAAAAAAATTGGGTTATTGTAAATACTTATCCCCATTTTGGCATATTTTCATAGAAAAATTCATTGGCGATATGTTTTTATGTTCCATTATTATGCATTCCTTTATTATGGGATTAGTATTATCAATAATCAAACATACATTTATCATCATTTATATAGTATTCTACTAGGTTGAGTTGAATATTTAATTATGAAAATTATTTATTCCGTTCATATTATGCATGAAATGCTTACATTTTTGAGTGCCCCAACTATATTTTTCCCTTAATGAGAATAGTTTTAACCCCATTCTTGTGTTTCTATTTCCATAGGTTATGTCAAAAAGTATTGAAAAATATAAGGCTAAAATAATTACTTTTGTGTGTTTTATTTTGAGATATATTGAAGAATTATTATAGATTATGTAGTTTCTTATTTATTGGAAAAAACATTCCACTAGTTTATAAATATAAGGGATTTATTAATTTATTTTTTATCATGATTCTCTAAAGCACTAAACATAAAATGTATTAGGAATGTTTCCAACACAATATATATTTTAGGTAACGTATTTATGGTATAGTGTTTTCCCAAAATCAATAGTTGGTATCTAATCCATTAAGTAAACTATTATTTTCTTTGATCCGGATTGGGGAGTTCAGCTACAGATCATCATAGTTGGTGTCATAGATGGGTTTTGATAATTTTTTATATTATGATGTTTGTTTAGGATAATTTATTTGATTATAATTTATGGTTGATCATAATTTCAATGGTATATATAACCATTTGTGATCGTATATGATTTAATGTTAATGTGATAATATACATTGCATTTGAGTTTTATGAATATATAACCTTAGTAAAAATCATAAATATGTTTATAAGTATATGATGATATATACAAATAATTCTAAAATGTTCATTATTCGGTTTTATATGGAATGAATCCTTATTTGGACATTGGAATGTGGATGCTGCTATGGATTTTATTAACTAATGGGTAATCACCACGGAATGATTTGGTTTAGAATTAGCTCAATCATCACATTGATGCATGGTGAATGGGCCCAATAATGGATATATTTCTAGGAAAGCTAAGAGGATATTATTTAGTCCATAATATTTTATTTACAAACCATTATGAAGGATGAAATTAAATAATTAATTTATGTTATTTGGTAAATATGTATACGAGGACCCAAAATAATGAAAATTAGATTAAATTGGAAGTATCCTTGGATGAAATGAATTCATCCCTATAGATTAAATATTAGGATTTAGTTTTTATAGTCATATCAACATTTAATCTAATGTTATTAACTCCCTTTATATGTTTTACTGTTTGGTTGAAATATGATTAGATAATTGAATATGAGAATATTGTTTACCTATAAACTACTATCTCTTATGAAAAAATAATAGAATATACATAAATATTTTAAAATCTTATTATATATTTATTATCATTAAAGGGTTAGGTTTCATGTAATTACTAATATAGAGTGATCTATATTTAATAGAAATTAAATTTTGATCTTGTGATCTATTTCCTTAGTTAATTATTTTGATCCCTGATATGATTGTATATTCTAAAAGTTATGTTGATTGTATGAAATATCTAACATTTGTTCCTTAATAGTTATTATTTAATTGTTTCGAATTATATATTTAATAAAATCAATAAACTTGAAATGTGATTTTATGATAAGGTTATATTTTTATGAAATATTATTGAGGCCAGATGATTGAGGGATAGATAACTCATAGATTTAAAATATGTTTTATGTTAATGAATTAAAGGTTCTACTTACATTATGAAAAGTGTTTTAGATTGTTCATATATATTTTTAATTTATTATTTATTCAATGAAAATTAAATCCATGAAATGTTTTCGGATGTTTATGTAGTTTTCAAGATAATTGTATATATAAACTAGCGTGTGATTTTATTAAATAGTTGTTGATGAAAATAGTTAATTTTTGAAGGAATATATTACTTAATTATGGATTAATTTCATGGATATTGAAATGGTTTTTTGATATGTATATTGATGATAATATATTATTAGTGTATATTAAAACTTGGGTAAATAATTTTTGGAATGAATAATGTTTTATGAAAAAGTATAAGTAACTTGATATATCCTAGTAATGCAATATAGATTTCATTTTTAATGTTATATATCGAATGATACATATATTAAGAATACCACCACCTACATTCATCACTGAGTAATAATCATGTTTTATAAGAAAAAATTTACTTATGGGGGATATTTTTACACCATAAGAATTCAATATATGACTGCCATTAAATATGTCAATTTGTATAGATGATTTCTACTCATGCACCAATGTACAGAAATGAAACCAAAATTTTTATAGATAAAATATAAATATTTATGTTTTCCCATTAAAAACATGATGTTGAAAAAATGGGAATTAATATTAGTAACTTTTTATTAAAAATATGTATAAATAATATAGTCTCCACATTTAATATTAATAAAATTAAATGTGTTTTCTTAAAATGAAAAATAATATAATTTATTATTTAGAAAAGAATTTTTTTAAAAGTTTTGTTTACACGATATAAATTTCTAATTTATGAGCTATATGACTAATGATTATAAATAATTCTTTATGTTAATAATTTCTTGACTCTAATTTATTTGGAGAATGATATGAAATAAGAATAATAACTCTTATTATTGAAAAATTTCATTTTCCAATAAAAACAGTTTTCATCATATTACAAGATTTTATTAAAATATTGATTTTATAAATTTTAGAATTTTTATATAAAAAATGAACATCAATTTTTGATTTATTAAAACAATATTAGATTAAGATATATTTTTTGTATTTATCTAAAAGAATTGTATTTGTTTTTATCTCATGTATTTAAAAAAAAATATTATTAAATATTTCTTTGAATATATAATACATAAATTTCATATATATTGTTAATCAAGAGTGAAATTGTAACACCCCGAGCTTCCACGATACGCTTCTCATTCAATAATACAATAGCTTGCATTGTACGCAACTTCGAAGTTCTAAAACATCGCGACAAATCAAAGTAGCCGTTATGAATAGTAATAACCACTTTTTAAAATTATAGAAATTTTATATTTCAAAATGGACTTCATTTTTGTATTCCTAATATTGAAATTAGCCTATGTTGAGTTTTTGGTATTTTTCTGAGAACTTCTAAATTTTTATGAATAGTGAAAAATACTTAAAACAACTTTATTAATCAAAATAATTCATAGTGATAAATTATACTATTGAGTGGTTTTAGAGTATAATTAGAATATATTTTTACCATTTTATCCAATGGTGGTCATTAGAATTAATTTAACATTGAATTTGGACATAAACAATTGCCAATCTTTTGATATAAATTGTTTCTTGAAAACACGCTATTTGTCGTAACAGCGGGAATTAATTATAAAATTAATTAATGCAACTTATATGTTTGGAATTTTGTAAAATAGACATCATTTTTGAATTCGGAATATCAATTATAGCTTAGGATGAAATTTTGGCATTGTTCTGAGAAACTTCAATTTTTGATGAATAGTGAAACCACTAAGTGGTAGTTAAATAACTGATTTTTCGTTTAAATGAAATATTACCACTTCTGTGATTTGATTTTCAAAAATCCGACATACATGGTTGTCATTAAGAAGTAAAATGTGGTTCAATGAGATTATAATAATTTTTTGGTGAATAGTAACTTATTAAGTTCTTAATCGCGATTAGTGGTAATTAGTGTAGTTTAAGGTATAGATAATACTTTAATAATATTAAATGACCTAGACACAAGTCCCAACCTCATTGGTTGAGTCATGGACGACCAAGACAAGCCATGGCCTAACTTGGGGACCCCATGGATCCACTTTTGTTGGGAAATGACATAAATTAGTTTTTATTTAATGTTAAAGTGAAAATGACACTAACATAAATTGTTCTACTAAAACAATTTTTAATTGGGGTTATACAAGTCCAAATTTTGATTATAAATAGTCATTGGAAAGCTAAAAAGATTTCCTACATCATAGTATTTGTTTTATAATTTTTAGACATTAAATAAATTAAAGTATTTATGACATAATAATGATGCAGCGATGACATCATTATTTGACGATTTAAATAAAATGAGAAGATAATGCAAAATCCGAGGCTTACACTTGTCCAAAGCCTATTGGATGAAGATATTTCGAAACCTTATCACCTTAGCCTCGAATTATATAGATGTGGGACCTTTAGAATCCGAAAAGCATTTTGAAATAATGTAACATTTCATTACTTTCCAAAAGTGCCCCTCCTCTCCACTTATAAAAGGCCCCCACCTCTCCCACCTTATTCACACCATCAAGCCATTTGGCTCGGCCAACCTCTGCCCAAATACTCTCCCAACATTCCTCCCTTACTCCTAGAAGCCTCACTTTGGGCAGAACTCTTCCCAAGGAAGCCTTTGGCTCAAATCAAAAAGAGTTACCCGATTTTGAGGTAATGTCTTTTCTAATGTTGTTTTGTTTTATTTTTCTTCTCCAACCCCCTAAACTCTTTTTATTCATTTCTTTTGTAACAACACCAGTATCCTCAATATACTAGGATGTTGTTATAAGAAGGATTCGAGCTACACTTACACACACCTACATCTAATGGTTAAAGAACATACGGTTTCTGTGGATGGCGAATTTCTGCCTCACGAAGCGATGATTGTTCAACACTCATATAACACCTTCAAAGGTGGCCATTAAGATGTCACTATTTTTATATATGATATATAATATGTTTTTGTTTTACTTATGCTTCTGTATTTCTCATTTATGGCATACTTTATGATTTCCATTATGGGTAAAACGCGATAATTTCATTTTAGGAAGTGCGGACTACCGCCCCCTCAAAGTGATTTGAATCGTAAATGCCATATGTGGGATGTATAAAGGATGGAGTAAATGGTATTATACACTATATTATACTGGAATTATATTATACATTTATATCATTATGATTTACTTCCATTAAATATGAAATTGAAATGAAAGTAGCGTTCATGCGTACGTACGGCTTACCGTCTCCATGAACGGTGCATTTCATTTCTTACCTCTAAATGTTACGTGACATTATGAATGAATGTATATACTGTATATATGATATATATGATATCTACATCATGAATATAATTCCGGATATAATGGATATTTCACCACATGAACAACTTGTAATTATAAGAAGTTTATTTTTGACTCAAGTACCAAAGATCGACAAAACGACCGTTATTAACTTAAATAATTACATAATGTTCATATCATTGTAATAAGTGATATAATAAGGATAATGAAATTGAAAATGGTTCTTAATAAGGTATATATTAACTCTAGTTTATTATTCAGGAGGTTAAAGAACGGTTGAGTCAAGTCAGACACGAGGTAAGGGAATTTCATAACCCAACTTCCATTCTCTGGGTTAATCTCCTACTTTCAAATTATGTCATGATATTATTATGTCGTATATTGTATTTACACTTTCTTTATGTGTACATATAGTGAATACACATAATAGATATATTTTATTTAAAAATTATCTTTTTAAGGGACTTCGTCTCAATCTCCATTCATTGAGGCATATTTTGTTTTATACACAAATTTCTTTTATACAGTCTATAAACCCTTTTGACTTTTACGTTTATTCAAAAGGAATCTTTTTTATACGAAGCGTTTTTCTAAACGACAAAAGGGAATGTTTTTCTTTCCGTACTTATGCGGCGACAATGACTTCTCCGCCGCCGTGGCCATTATTTGAGTTTCGGCTTCCTTTACAATCCATCACTTTTTTTAATGAAAAATAAATACAAAGTTTTAACATTCTTTTATTTTGGTATTGAAAATGGTTTTGAAAGAATTTTTACTATATCAATGTGTTGAATTGATATCTTGTGATTGAAATGTGGAAATGTTATGTTTCCTTTATGCATGTTTTATGTGATACGATTATGTTATGGTTTATGATATGTTTAAACCTATTCATATGAGGAATGCATTGGACTTAATAAGTGACGGGTGGAGCCCGCTATAGCTCCTCGATGCATCGGCAGGTCTCATGAGACAAACTAGTGTCTTGGCACAAGGCCTTGACAAAATATTATTTGTGGTCTTGGCACGAGGCCTTGACTACGTGGTTAAGATAGTCTGGCATTATGCATTCCATCATTATGAAAGTGGTTATTGATATTGCATGTGATTATTCGACCAGTAGAATATCCATGTGAAGAAGTAAATGGAATTATCTCATTTTACTTTTGCCATATTATGTTGAAGTTCATGTTTAAAAGGCTTTTGTTTTAGTTATACATTGCCTTAAATGTTAATGTTTATTTATGAAAGCTTCCGCATTATTGTTATCCTTACTGAGCATCTGAGCTCACCCCTTTCAATGTTTTAATATTTTCCAGGATGTGAAGAAGTATTTTATGAATGACCTGCAGGGATAGTCGGAAGAGGATATGAGTGTGGACTATGGAGACTTTGTTATTGTAGTTTTTCACTTTTTGATGTAATGAAAGACTTATGAATGTATCTAGTGTTTCCAAGGCTACTAAACTAATCGGTCTTTCGAGACTTGATCCTTTGTGATCATGCCAATGTTACGAAGTAATGCACCGACTCTGGGTAGCTGGGGTCGGGGCGTTACAGTTGGTATCAGAGGCAGTTTAGTACTAACCTTGGAAGCTAGATTTAGATAAACTCTGATTAGAGCACATAGCCCGAAGATAGACTTTGAGGATTAGTATAAAAGAACATCTTAGAATATTGGTATTGTAGAGATTTTGTGAGTTTTCCAAGCAATACATTCCTGTCTGGATACGAGCAGGTAGAGGCGGCTCTGGCACAGATGTACCTAGGGGTAAAACCCGAAAACACCGCTTTGAGCTAGACTCGAACGGGAACTGGTGCACGACAACGGGCCTTGCTGCACTCTTGGTTACGACACTCCCGGGGGATATGCTTTGGATAATTCCCATTTTCTTTACAAACCACTATGAAGGGTTACGAGTATATACTTCCTCAAAGAATACATTTTTATAATTATGGATTATATCCATAATTAGTTCAATTTATGTTAAGTGTTTTACAAGTATGGAATTATGTATTTTGATTCATAAACTAATCTAGTTTATGCCATTATTTAGAAATGGCGCCTAGTGGAAGGAATGGAAACCGTATCAATGCACGCACTCCGTGTAGGGATTGCCCTCCTGCTCAGGATAATTATGGTGGAGCTAGTGATACAACTGGTGCTGATCAGCTTCTCACCGTACTGGGACAACTCACGCAGGTTATGAATAACAACCTTACTCGTATGGAGCACCCTGATCCGCAACGTGGAGGATCAATGCTAGACCGTTTCATGAGGCAACAACCGCCAACCTTCAATGGGAGTACAAATCCTATAGTAGCTGAGCAATGGATAAATTCCTTAGAGAAAATATTCCATGCCTTGGGGAGTAGTGAAAGGGAGAATGTTATCATGGCAGTTTACCGCCTCACTGGAGATGCCGATCAGTGGTGGTCGCTGATTCAAAACACAAAGGAAGATGATGACATATCGAATATGGAATGGAGGGAGTTCAAAGAGCTTTTCTTAGAAAAATACTTTCCTCGTGACCATCGAGCAGATATGGAAAGGCAATTTCTGAGTCTGAGGCAGAAGGAGGATGAGAATGTCGCAAAGTATGAGGCTAACTTTACAAGGTTAGCAAGGTATGCTGCAGATTACATACGTAACCCAAGGAGTAAGATTGATCGTTTCTTTGATGGGTTAAAACCATTTCTCCGTCGAGCTTTGGTATCACAATCCTTCTCATCATACGAAGATATTGTCTCGTGTGCTATCAAGACAGAAAAGGAATTCTCTAAGTCTTATGACAACAAAGTAAAGCAAGAGAAGAAGAGAACGGTGGAACAAGAGACAGATAAAGGGAAAAAGGGAAAGAAGGATTTTCCATTATGTGATAATTGTGGGAAGAATCACCCTGGTACTTGCCTAAAAGGAATGGGAGTTTGTTATAAATGTGGAGAAAAGGGTCACCAGGCACGTGATTGCAAGGGAAGGAAAGAGGCTGTCAAAGTTGAATGCTACAATTGTAGAGAAATGGGTCATTATGCAAATGAATGTCCTAAGCGTCAAGGAAACTTACCTCAGAAAAGGCCAAGGGATCAAGGACAATCTTATGCTATTACTACAGTTGAAGCAGAATAACTAATGTATTGATGCTTTCGGACTCATGGATTATATTCTGGTTATTAGAATAATGTGATCTATATAAGGATTGTACTGCAGTACTTGTTGGTTTCAGTAAGGTTTTAATATGATGAAGGTAATTATATTTTTAGTATGTGACAATAAAAGAAACTTTACTTTGTTTGGGGAATCTGATAAATTGATTTTGGAATTAAGAGACCTTTTAGAGAAAGTCTGGACAGAGGTATTTTGGATAACTATAAAGGTTGGAGTGGATTAAGTTGATTTTTGGATAGTATGGTTTAAGGTTAAAAAATTTATGAAGATTATTTTTGGAATAGTATAGTACTATATTTTTAGGAAAAGGACAACCTGCAGGGTGGGGCATAAACCGTCGCGTCGGACAAAGCTGTAGGAATCGAACCCACAATCAAAGTGCGACATGCCTTTATTTCCTACCACTATCCTACAGGAAGTCCCTGGTTATTAAAAAATAATTTTACTAATCTAAATGGTATGTGTTAACATTTGGAACCTTATACAAATAGGATAAGTATAATATTTTTAGGTTCTATTATCTTTTTGAGTGAAAGGTGAGCTGAAGGTTGAAACTCTAATTGTCAAGCATAAATATATATATACCTATCTGTTATTCAATGAATAAATTAATTCTTAAACTTTAGTAAAGGGGTATTAAAACAAAAAAAAAGTGTTATCCTAATACCTTATGTCTTGTTGAACTGATGATATTTTAAATCAACATAGATTGAAGGCTTTGAGGCCCTCAATTTGACAGTTGATTGTAATTGATGACCTCAATCACTCCCTACAAATATTTACGTTTTTCCTCCAATTATATGTCTCTAATTGCCACCAATGTTCTCCTTATCGAGATCATAATTTGGTGGTGACTTTCTTATTTCCATTTCCCTCTTATTAAGGCTAAATTTTATTAATCTTATTTCCGATGTGGGTTTTCCACAAAGGTATTTTCCCTTTTCAACCTTTTATTTTCCAAGAAAAATTTCAAATTGCGAGGACGCAATTTATTGAAGGAGGGGAGAATGTAACACCCCGAGCTTCCACGATACGCTTCTCATTCAATAATACAATAGCTTGCATTGTACGCAACTTCGAAGTTCTAAAACATCGCGACAAATCAAAGTAGCCGTTATGAATAGTAATAACCACTTTTTAAAATTATAGAAATTTTATATTTCAAAATGGACTTCATTTTTGTATTCCTAATATTGAAATTAGCCTATGTTGAGTTTTTGGTATTTTTCTGAGAACTTCTAAATTTTTATGAATAGTGAAAAATACTTAAAACAACTTTATTAATCAAAATAATTCATAGTGATAAATTATACTATTGAGTGGTTTTAGAGTATAATTAGAATATATTTTTACCATTTTATCCAATGGTGGTCATTAGAATTAATTTAACATTGAATTTGGACATAAACAATTGCCAATCTTTTGATATAAATTGTTTCTTGAAAACACGCTATTTGTCGTAACAGCGGGAATTAATTATAAAATTAATTAATGCAACTTATATGTTTGGAATTTTGTAAAATAGACATCATTTTTGAATTCGGAATATCAATTATAGCTTAGGATGAAATTTTGGCATTGTTCTGAGAAACTTCAATTTTTGATGAATAGTGAAACCACTAAGTGGTAGTTAAATAACTGATTTTTCGTTTAAATGAAATATTACCACTTCTGTGATTTGATTTTCAAAAATCCGACATACATGGTTGTCATTAAGAAGTAAAATGTGGTTCAATGAGATTATAATAATTTTTTGGTGAATAGTAACTTATTAAGTTCTTAATCGCGATTAGTGGTAATTAGTGTAGTTTAAGGTATAGATAATACTTTAATAATATTAAATGACCTAGACACATGTCCCAACCTCATTGGTTGAGTCATGGACGACCAAGACAAGCCATGGCCTAACTTGGGGACCCCATGGATCCACTTTTGTTGGGAAATGACATAAATTAGTTTTTATTTAATGTTAAAGTGAAAATGACACTAACATAAATTGTTCTACTAAAACAATTTTTAATTGGGGTTATACAAGTCCAAATTTTGATTATAAATAGTCATTGGAAAGCTAAAAAGATTTCCTACATCATAGTATTTGTTTTATAATTTTTAGACATTAAATAAATTAAAGTATTTATGACATAATAATGATGCAGCGATGACATCATTATTTGACGATTTAAATAAAATGAGAAGATAATGCAAAATCCGAGGCTTACACTTGTCCAAAGCCTATTGGATGAAGATATTTCGAAACCTTATCACCTTAGCCTCGAATTATATAGATGTGGGACCTTTAGAATCCGAAAAGCATTTTGAAATAATGTAACATTTCATTACTTTCCAAAAGTGCCCCTCCTCTCCACTTATAAAAGGCCCCCACCTCTCCCACCTTATTCACACCATCAAGCCATTTGGCTCGGCCAACCTCTGCCCAAATACTCTCCCAACATTCCTCCCTTACTCCTAGAAGCCTCACTTTGGGCAGAACTCTTCCCAAGGAAGCCTTTGGCTCAAATCAAAAAGAGTTACCCGATTTTGAGGTAATGTCTTTTCTAATGTTGTTTTGTTTTATTTTTCTTCTCCAACCCCCTAAACTCTTTTTATTCATTTCTTTTGTAACAACACCAGTATCCTCAATATACTAGGATGTTGTTATAAGAAGGATTCGAGCTACACTTACACACACCTACATCTAATGGTTAAAGAACATACGGTTTCTGTGGATGGCGAATTTCTGCCTCACGAAGCGATGATTGTTCAACACTCATATAACACCTTCAAAGGTGGCCATTAAGATGTCACTATTTTTATATATGATATATAATATGTTTTTGTTTTACTTATGCTTCTGTATTTCTCATTTATGGCATACTTTATGATTTCCATTATGGGTAAAACGCGATAATTTCATTTTAGGAAGTGCGGACTACCGCCCCCTCAAAGTGATTTGAATCGTAAATGCCATATGTGGGATGTATAAAGGATGGAGTAAATGGTATTATACACTATATTATACTGGAATTATATTATACATTTATATCATTATGATTTACTTCCATTAAATATGAAATTGAAATGAAAGTAGCGTTCATGCGTACGTACGGCTTACCGTCTCCATGAACGGTGCATTTCATTTCTTACCTCTAAATGTTACGTGACATTATGAATGAATGTATATACTGTATATATGATATATATGATATCTACATCATGAATATAATTCCGGATATAATGGATATTTCACCACATGAACAACTTGTAATTATAAGAAGTTTATTTTTGACTCAAGTACCAAAGATCGACAAAACGACCGTTATTAACTTAAATAATTACATAATGTTCATATCATTGTAATAAGTGATATAATAAGGATAATGAAATTGAAAATGGTTCTTAATAAGGTATATATTAACTCTAGTTTATTATTCAGGAGGTTAAAGAACGGTTGAGTCAAGTCAGACATGAGGTAAGGGAATTTCATAACCCAACTTCCATTCTCTGGGTTAATCTCCTACTTTCAAATTATGTCATGATATTATTATGTCGTATATTGTATTTACACTTTCTTTATGTGTACATATAGTGAATACACACAATAGATATATTTTATTTAAAAATTATCTTTTTAAGGGACTTCGTCTCAATCTCCATTCATTGAGGCATATTTTGTTTTATACACAAATTTCTTTTATACAGTCTATAAACCCTTTTGACTTTTACGTTTATTCAAAAGGAATCTTTTTTATACGAAGCGTTTTTCTAAACGACAAAAGGGAATGTTTTTCTTTCCGTACTTATGCGGCGACAATGACTTCTCCGCCGCCGTGGCCATTATTTGAGTTTCGGCTTCCTTTACAATCCATCACTTTTTTTAATGAAAAATAAATACAAAGTTTTAACATTCTTTTATTTTGGTATTGAAAATGGTTTTGAAAGAATTTTTACTATATCAATGTGTTGAATTGATATCTTGTGATTGAAATGTGGAAATGTTATGTTTCCTTTATGCATGTTTTATGTGATACGATTATGTTATGGTTTATGATATGTTTAAACCTATTCATATGAGGAATGAATTGGACTTAATAAGTGACGGGTGGAGCCCGCTATAGCTCCTCGATGGATCAGCAGGTCTCATGAGACAAACTAGTGTCTTGGCACAAGGCCTTGACAAAATATTATTTGTGGTCTTGGCACGAGGCCTTGACTACGTGGTTAAGATAGTCTGGCATTATGCATTCCATCATTATGAAAGTGGTTATTGATATTGCATGTGATTATTCGACCAGTAGAATATCCATGTGAAGAAGTAAATGGCATTATCTCATTTTACTTTTGCCATATTATGTTGAAGTTCATGTTTAAAAGGCTTTTGTTTTAGTTATACATTGCCTTAAATGTTAATGTTTATTTATGAAAGCTTCCGCATTATTGTTATCCTTACTGAGCATCTGAGCTCACCCCTTTCAATGTTTTAATATTTTCCAGGATGTGAAGAAGTATTTTATGAATGACCTGCAGGGATAGTCGGAAGAGGATATGAGTGTGGACTATGGAGACTTTGTTATTGTAGTTTTTCACTTTTTGATGTAATGAAAGACTTATCAATGTATCTAGTGTTTCCAAGGCTACTAAACTAATCGGTCTTTCGAGACTTGATCCTTTGTGATCATGCCAATGTTACGAAGTAATGCACCGACTCTGGGTAGCTGGGGTCGGGGCGTTACAGAAATGGTCTATTTATTCATGTAAAACAAATTTTGTATCATAATTGTTTTTCTATAAATATATTTACTTTATTTTTAAATGTTTTTTATTTTCATTTCGAATTTATTATTCACAAATAAATTAATTTTATGTACAAGTGTATAGAATGTATTCTTATAATTTAGTTAACCTTTTTCATGCCCGATATTCCAATGGTTACATGATAAATATCATATTAAATAATAGTATTTTAATAGTACATTACCTTTTGATTAAACTTGGTGTCACTTTTAAAAAAAATCCAAAATCAATATTTATTGTAATATAAACAAATCATGGTGTTTCATGTAACAAAATATAAACATGGTGTTGAGTTTAACACCAGTTAAATTCACTATTTCATGTAATACAAGTTAAAATCAGTGTTCTTTGTAATTCACAATATACAAAACATTAATTTTACATGAAAAAATATTTGAAAAAAATGTCATGGTGTTCTGTTATAATGATCTTAAAATGAATTTCTACCTCGAAATTAATTATTTTGTAACGAAATAATGAGGATACCTATACATTATTAATCCTCCAATCTCAGAAAACATCCTAATTATTTTTTTTCGCTATAAAAAAATAAAAGGTAACTGGTATTATTTCATTGAATTTATCTAGTTAATTTGAAATATCTATTTTTTTGTTCCTCATAAGAAAGGTTATTATCACATAGTAAGACAATTGAGATCATCAGTAGTTATAAATCAAGTATTTAATTTTTCAAGAGAGATACATAGAATACATATTGAACTTGAGAGATGTTTAATGTATCTACCAAATGATATGCTACAGTCATGATATGATGATGTATTTCAAAGGGACTGATATAACCAAGGGTTTTCTTTTATTTCTTTTATACCTATAGAAATTCATTTAAATAAATTCTCACCAAATTCAAATTCATGATCTTATTGACCGTTATCTCTGTAATTTTTTTTAGCATTATTGTACATGGTTCCATACAGATCAAACATTATCTTTAATTTTATCTACTAGATATGGTCCCAATTACTATTTTTTCACAAAATTATACCATCTTTTTGGAGTTCTATATATCATTCTATAATGTGATTCATATGAATCCAAATAATGGATTTAGTAAAATTTATTGTTGTAAGATGACTCAACTTGGGGAATGTGATGATCGCAACTACATTTCAAATCCATAGAGAAAGATATTTGTATATTCTCTTAGGTTTGAATTATTCTCTCAGACTGAATATCTATATGAGGATGATAGACTATGCTAAAACACAAATTTGATTCGTGACATTTCTAAATACATCACTAAAAAAACAATGTAATGCTTTTATCCAAATCATATACAATTGAATGTGGTAATCCATTAAGTCATACAACTTCCTTAATATATATTTTGGTAAGTCGAATTAGAGAGAAATATTATCTGATGGAAAAAGTGTGTATTAATTATAAGTTGTGAAACTACAATCCATAATTACTTCGATATCAATGGAACGATAATCCCTAAAGGTAACAATACATTTAATCATATATCCAGAAGTTATAAAGGCTTTCCACCTAAAATAACTCTTTCACTAAATCTTATTCCAATCTAATGGGTTGTATTGAAATAAGTGTCTATTAAAATATCCTTTAAATTGATAAACTCTCATCACATAATGCCATAAAATGGGATTTAATGACATTGAATTTATGATCAACTTTAAACTCAAAAACCTCTGATCATATGTATAACTCTAAAAATAATATTACATAGAGACATATATTGTTCAAATAATATAACTCACCATTTATTTCTTAAATTATATCATACCATAAAAATATTACCACATAATGATCAGGTTAACCCTTGGAATAATAGGTTATCAATTGTGATTTCGTATTTCCAAAATCCTTACAAAAAGAGATAATTAATTGTGAAAATCACCTGAAACATCACTAAATGATGAACACTTAATTTTTTATAGGTCTTAACTATAGATAATTAAAATTGTGATTCCCTAATAGGGTGTGGATAATGCATTTTCCCAAATTATAATGAATTATTTCATCCATTATGATTACATAAGTATTCAATTTTTTCAATTTTATTCATAGTCTTTTGTCTATGATCATATTCATTATCCCTTACATTGGGGAATTGATTAACATAATTCTTATAATTTGTTCTATTGAAGAATTTGAGTGTGGTTGTTTCATTATATAGACGGGTTACTATTCACAGAATGTGAATTGGGCCAAAAATTTGGGCCTACGGGCTATGTAATGGGATATAAGCCCACTGGGCCTTCGGGATATGTAATGGGTTTCCCTCTACCCAGTTAATATAGGACTTTTCTTGATTTAATAATAAAAAAATGAGGCTTCGGCCCCAACCATGAAAAAAAAATGTATGCTTGATCACCATTTCTAATAAGACAACATATCAAACAATCTCTCAATAGCTACTAAAATATCTTATGGATAACTCACTTTAGAGACATGGTTTTATTACCCTATGTAATTCATCATACTTACATGAATATTGAATGATAATAATAGAATCATACCTCAGATGTCTTATAAAATTCTCGTAGTACATACCAATAGATTTAACATCCTATTGCTTTAGCTCAAGGTACACTGTCTCTATCTTTTTATGATGAATAAAACTAATGTAATTTTTGAAATATAATATTGTAAACTCATAAAAATCCATGTATTTAATTTCATTATTTTTACTTATATTCTTGATGAGATTCCACCATTAATATGCTTGAATTATAAAATTAGATAAATATTAAATTTCGATTTCATGTTACAAAATCTGGAGTTTGGAAAATATCCTTTCAATAGTACAAATCAATTTCCCAGTAACAATTCGATTAGTGTATCCGATGAAGGTAGGAAGAAGTTTCCTCTTGATTTAATTAAAGGAATATAATTTTCTCCATTTATCATTTGGATGTTCAGTATGATTCATAACTGGAGAAATTTGTGAGGGGATAGAAATGAGAGTTTTATTACATTTCCCATAACATTTGGATTATCAAGAAGAAAAAAAATTCATTTTATAATGAAAATATAATTAATATAGTTATTTTAGGTTTCATCAATTGGATAAAACTAAAAGTAACATTGTAATAAATAATAATAATTTAGCGGATCCAAATAATCTCTAAAAATCACTTAATGGATATCTAAAACATTAAAACTAATTTTTAGTCACGGATACCTTAGGTCTATGATATTTCATTCATTATTATAAAATATTTAAATCAATCATTTTTCATAAATATTATGTGAATATCCAAATCATATCTGCTGGGAGTATCAAACAAGTTGGGAAATAGGGTCTGTAGTCATTAACTAGGTGATGATTGAGTACATACTAGTGTTTCCTTTATGTATTTATTAACACTAGGTACCTCTATTGAAAATCCATGTAAACTTGAAGTATCTATATTTAGATGTAATTATTTTTACATGAAATGTATTATCTATTAACAAAATTACAAGAATTTTTTTTTTACTTTAAATCATCCTTAGACTAATCCTTAGAGATATCACTAGGCAAATCATTCGAAATATCCCTCTATATTCCACAAACTGTTTTATTATCCTTGGTTCTAAATATTAACTAAACCTTTCTTTGTATACTCACTATAGTGATGTAGGCTTTATAAAAATATATATTATCATTTTTATATGAATATTCATTAAATTACACAAACACATTCTTGGAAATTGTAAATGTATGGTGAATTTGGAAACATGAAATATAATATTCGTATTTCATGTATGATCATCAACATCTCCCATAAAGATATTTATACCATATAATCTTCCATTAAATTCCCTATATAAATCCATTCTATATAACATGGGGAAAAGAATCATAATAATGGACGAGCGTATAAGCTCAGTAAGTGTAAATTATGGAGATACGTAATCATAACATGAACATAAGGGTATGATATCTTATGAATAACATTTGAAAACCATACCAACCACATAAAAGATCAAAATATGGATTCATATCCTATTTATTATTATTTCATAAGGCATAAATCATAAGGTAATCAAAAAAATGATCCATGAGGGAATAAAATTTTAAGGGAAAATAGAATTTCGGAATACACTTCAGCATAGAAAGTATTATGTCAGGACTACCCACCAAGACATTTATATCATGTTAGGTTCAAGCTCACCACCCTTTTACCTGATTCCAGTTTTGGATAACCTCTATTTTATCAAATTTTTATATAATTATATCATCTACCGCACCCAATTTAGGGCATGGGATAACCTCCCATGAACCACTTTTGGTACTGGGATATCCTCATATGTACCCTTTGTGATCATATAACATTAATCATTACCCATTGAATTGGAGGAAGATATATGTCACACCCATCAGAAGATTAAAACCATACTTATTTTTTCCACGAGATTATAAGAAATTTTATCATATCATAAATAATTAATTGAAATGGGTTTCATAATTATTTCATCAATTTCTCAAAGCATAAACCATAAACAATAAATGGATTTCATAAGAATTTTATCAATGAATATACCAAAGAAAAGAATTGTGTTTCATAAACATATTTTCATAATAAATATAAACAATAAATATAATGAATTTGAATGGTATGAAATTGGGGTGTTCCTGAGGGGAAGAGGTTCCCCGTGATTCTACATGAGACCCAAGTACAAATCTGGGAAAGAGATAATTTCTTTAGGCAGTGGGTGATGTATATATGACGTAGATAGGTGTTGAAGCATATATGACACAATGAAACATTGACGAAAAAATAATTTAGGAATGAAGCTGCACTAGTCCTTCAGGATATATTTTGGGCCTTTAGGACACATAAGGGTCTTCTTTTTCACATGGACTATAGATCATATATTGAATAAATAATGTCTTGATGGGTGGCTTATCCCTTGGGATGGGGCTGTGACATGCCTTTCAGGCCTGTGTGTGTATGTTTTTAGTGTATTTGTAGCCCCAAGAACCTAATATATTAATTTAATGGTATCCTTGGTTTATATCACCAAAATTAATAAATAGCATCTTATTTTTTAACTTATATCGAAAATAATTTAAAAAAACACTTAGATCTTATCGTGGATAATAAAATTTCATTAGAAATACCATTTTAAAAGTTATTTTTTTAAAAAAATATCCTAAATAATATTCCTTAAATATAATATTTGAATATTATAATTTAATATTCAATGAAAAAAATGTTCATGATGGAGGGAAATTAAACTCTTATTGTATATGTTAAAATAATTTTTTTTCACATTTTTGTTAAAATCCAAACATGAATTGTCTGGTAAATTTAAAAGTTGGTTATAATATTTTTTAAAATTAAATCACAGAAAAAATATTGTTAAGAAATCATTTTTATATTGTTAAACTCGTTTATGAAAACACATTTTTAAAACACGGTTTTATAAGGATGAAGTTTTTTTAAAAGAAGAGATAAATAAAGATTATTTTTTAAAATACATTATTTTGTAATATTATATAAATGAATGAAAAATATTTATTCTCATGAAATAACTATATTAGAATTAAATTCATGTGTTTTATATGAAAATAATCATAATATTTCATCATAAAATGTAAAAATATAAACAATCTCAATAAATGATGAGATTGTATAATTAAAATCGTACCACTTTGGTATCTCTTCATCCCCAAAACCCCATGGGAAGTTTATACATCACATAAAATAAATATGTGGAAAATATTACATGTGACTCATAGAAAATAAAAGTGAGATGAAAATCATTTACATTAAGTCTCAACTCCTTTTGATTATGTTCAAAATATAAAAATAACAAATATAAAAATTATTTATATATTAATGAAAAATAATTTGATATATCATATAATATATGATTTACATATGAACTTTAATTACATTTTTATTTACAATTCGATCTTAAGGTCGTGTTTTGAGCAAAAACTACATTGTTTTTTCATGTTAGTTTTGATTTTTATTATTGGTACTCTTATGTAGATCATAGATCCCGAATCTATGTAATATTAAACCATTATATAAATATTACATAACTATATATATTCATTATATATGATTTTTTATAAATTTTTTATATTTAGTGATAGAAAATAAAATACATCATTAAGTGAGATAGTAAGACATATGTACGCAGGGGCCATAATTCCATTTTCCAAAACTTTTATACAAAGAAATTTAAATAATATATTAGAAATGAAAATTTATTTTTTCTTAATACATATAACATTATTTGTTTAAAATTATCATTTGTAATATCCTTGTAATGCGTTTACAAATCACTTGACTTCATCAAGTAGCAGTCCATCATACACATGAACGACGTATTGTATTCCAACATAATGGAAAGTAAGAAGAAAAATGATATATAATTAATAATTAGTAAAAATAAAATTATAAATATCATATAAAAAAATAAATCCCTCATTTTATCAATCTATTATTGGTTGTGATGAAAAATGATTAACATCGGTTCGTGAGGTGGTAGTCCGCCGTAAAAATGAATGAATATTTTGTAAAAATATTGATCAAAGAAGAGATATTGGTCAAAAATAACCCTAACATAAAATAATATCATTAAATTTAAGATACTAAATTTATTATATCATCATGTTTTAAAAATAATTTAATGATTAGGATGAATAAATAAATTAAAATGATTTGTTTTGGATGTTACCAATTATTTAGAAAACATGTTTTTGTTTTCACCAAAAGGCTTATTTGGATAACCAAAAGACGTATTATAGAATCGTAGGAGAGAAATAAAATATTTTCTTTTGGAATTTATTTTCTCATATAATGGTATATTTGAGTCTGAAGAGTACATGGGAAAGGGTTTCCTTTTTTAACACAGATGAGTTGAATACCTATACATTTTTTAAAGAGGTGTAACTAGGTTTTTCTCTGGCCGCAAGGCCCCAAAATACACCATTATCTAAATTATAATAAATAAGGTCTAGATATGGCCACAAAAGTGGTTTTGGTGAAATTTTAGGTCATTTTATCCATTATCTTTTTAGAATAATCGTTTTTTAAACCCTTTTTACATTTACTACAGTAAATAATTATATTAGATTTTATTATTCATTGTGGTCAAAAAATAATTTGAAATTATTAAATATTGAAAATTATGAATCTTTAAAATATGGAATAAATTTTTTAAAATTCTATTCATTAATGTGGAATTTTTTTAATTTAATATAAATCCTACATATGTAAAGAGAATGTAGGTTTTCAAAGAGAAAATGTTATGATGTTTAAAATGGTTTTACAAAAAAATTAATTATTATATTGATTAGAATTAACTATATTATATTAATAGATAAATAATTTATAAAATGTTTATTTTAATATAATCATAAAATAATATGGCTATTTTAGAAATATTTAAAAGAAATGGTAATTCTTAATATGTACTTGAATTTTTCATTATGCGTCAAAAAAATCATCTTCTAAAAAATACTCAAAAATTAAACCAAAGATAATTTTTACATGATTATTTAAAAAAATTAACTATTCAAATAAATTATGTAAATGTGTAAAAAATTAGTTTTGAAATAAGTGAAAAAATAGGTGAAAAAAGTTCTTTTTTGAAAAAATTCAGTATTAAGGGTAAAATTGTATTTATTATTATATCTTGTCCAAAATGAAACAAATAAGATTGATGGTAAACATATGAATGAGTATAAAATAAATATATTTAATTAAAATAATTAAGTGAGATTTATTTGTTTAATTAATTTATTTAAAATGGATTTTTTCAAATAAAAATACGTTTTTCAAAAAAATGTTTCATTTATTTTTTAAATAGACTCGAATTTAATTTATAATTAATTTGTCACTATATAATTACTTTTATATAAATGTTTGAATAATTTATTTTCATAATTTTGTTAATCATATTCATACACACTATTCAAAAATATTTGTGATAAGTATCTTATTAAATTACTATATTATAAAGTTATTACACATTTGGTTGAAACATTGTGTTGTGTGTAACATAATCAAAATATATTTTTTCTTATAATTAAAACTAAACATGATGTTTTACGTAATTCAAGATAAATTTTATTTTTCATTTTACTAAAAACATTAAATGTATTTGTTCGAAAATATTCCCCAAAATCTTAGGGTGTTGCAAGAAATTTTTGTACAAATCGTGAGTCCCCTTTTCCCTTGATTACGCACAGAAACCCTTCTTGGTGTCCATAGTAGTCATAATTCGGATTTTAAACTAAAAATAAATACAACTATGAATATTTATACATAAAACAAAAAATCTACCTACCTCTTGGTGTTAATGGCGATGCTTAAGGCCCATATCGACATATGAATGCAAATTTCGCACGATTTGGACATGATATCCCTTAAGGATGATAGATAGAGGTTCCTATTCTCTTTATTTCGGTTCATATCCATGGAATAAACATCCACCACATTCTATATAAAATAATTAGATTATTAAAGGGGTGAGTAATTTACTCTAATTTAATTAACCAATTTTCTAATTTTTTATATAATTATAGAATCCACTCTATTTCCATCGAACACTCGACAAAAGACCATATTATGTCATTTCTAGGGTAAACCCGATGTTACTAAAACAATAGCGTTCTCCTATTTATCATTACGTCTCTCAATAAATAGGAAACAAATTTATTACAAAAATCAAACATGCACTTGTTTTTCAAAATATAATTAACATTTATATATTTATTAAGTGGTTTTATAACACCCAAAAATGGTCCCGAATCAATGAAAAAATATAGATATATATATCAACTTAATTTAATAAAATAAAGAAGCCAAAATATAGTCGTTACGTTCTCCCATGCTTCCTGGATTTTGGCAGTGAAAATCGAATGATTAAAAAAATATCATGGTTACTGAACCAACATCATGATCTCATAATCATATGTGCACTCATACATGCTATTGTGCTGCCCAAGCACTCAAAAAAAGGGAGTTGTCTAACAATATAATATCCTCTTCGACCAATCCTTGATCACCATGGGGTACTCCGTGAATGTGGATCCATCCTACATGTTCAACTCGCCCAAGTTCACAATGTGTGATGGGTTATGAATGTATCTCCTAAATTATGACACCGAGAAGATGTAATGAACTCAATTAAACTATGAGGGAAATTACAAGAAATAATAATCCTTTCCAACCATCCGTTGGAATAGGAATGTCCTGATGGACCTCAAGTATAGAATACATACCTAACCAAATCACTAAAATCCTCATCATGTGGAGACTCTCAAGAAATTAAGGTCTCCCAAATCAAATTAAATAGTACTAGATCATCAATCTGTATAATACTTTTATCATCTCTATAATGTCCTCATTCACTCATGGATCACATGTAGTTTTCTTTAATCACCTACCATCTCTGATATGGTATGAAATGTCTCACCGCCCTTATTACATTATAGGGTTGACCTCTAAAATATATTGTACAAGTCATTTAATGTTTTCATACTGATACAAGAGTGATAACTATCGTTATAATAAATACCATACAATGATATGTGATCCTCCTAGCTTCTTGCTTATGTCTAACACATATTACCTCAATATATCCTTCAATAAATGGATAATCTGATCAATATTTCCATCCATTTTGGTAGGGAAATGTCGTGCCCACATATAACTAGGTCTAAAATACCCATTCATACCACTCTATAACTATTTTGGGAATAGATCATCATAGTCAAAGGTGATCTTAATGGGCATCTCATGATCCCGGATAATCCCTTGTATATAAAACCACAAAAAAATCTCAATGTAATTTTACCCCTTGTGGAAAGAAATATTTATGACAAGGTAATCCATTCAAAAATTACCTAGATAGTATCATGGAATCATTATATAAATTAAACATCCATCATAATGTCCATAGATATTATGTCCCCCTATCACTCTCACATCTAATGATGTTGTGCCAAACCTACTTGAACCTAGTGCTCAACCTTTACCTAATGACATGTGAGACACTGTGAGAAAAACTCAGCAGTTCCTTGCCTCATACAAACCCAATATAACTATCATCAAAGGTCCTTGTTGATATCTTAAAAATATATATGATTAACCATGGTATAAGTATGAAACACCCATATCACATCCTCCTACAATCTGAATGCATCCATTTTCATTCCCTCTAAATGGATATCATGCTCTCTTATTTCAATGAAACCATATAATGCATCTACTGAGTATAACTAGATATGTATCGCCCTATAGTTTATGTCATCCAATTGATCTTTTCTAACACATTGATGAAGTGGAGGATTCAGCACCATATAATAATGAAAAATTGAAACACTATCTTCCACTTAGGTAAGCTACAATAGAGACAACTAGTTAAAATCCCCAACTACTAGGAGAGAACAAGACTTCTAACCAAGGATGACGAAGAAAATATTTCTATTCATAGGAGTATATAATATCTCAAATTCATATATGTATAAGATTCCTAACACAGTAATTTATCTCAAGTTAAGATATGTCTGAGTGAAGATGTACATAATACTATAGAGGTTGAGTAAACAACAAATCACTATGCCAGAAGATAGTTACTATACATATTCTTCGACAAAACAACTATTTCAAAATTTATTTCCTATGTTACATAATTATACTCATGGGGACTCAAATATTTTGACCTAGATTAGCACACTGCTCACCTCTACATCAAGACGCAACTGATTCCAGCTCTTGATAATTCACCAAACACTAATATCATGATTCCCACCTTCAGCAGGCTTTAAAAAAGTTCAATTTTCATCCACATCCTGAAATCCATTAAGGTTATATTGTAATTATAAATATAATTTAAAAACTACTTATTTCACATCAAGGAAATCAAGGGTTAGAATCATTGGAGAAGACAATCCCGAACCCCATGTAGTACCCTAAAAATACAATGGAAGTATGAACCTATAAAATGAACTTATGTTATCTATATAAATAAACACATCACTCTTCACCATACAGATATTTTTAAAATTACTGGAGAATAAAAATACCAAAAATTTATGATTATATATCCAAAAGTGAATCTTTGAATTCTTAACATAAATGTTTTACTCCTAGAGTAAGTATAAGACAAAAATCAAATTCTCAAAACATCCCTCCACCGAACTCAAGTGTATAACAATTTTTTCAATAAATATAGAAAAAATTAGAAAATTTAAATCTATAAAATATGATACAAATGATCCATGAATAGAGAATGGGAATTAGTACCATCAAAATACATCACTAGGAACTCATAGTGTATATAGTGTCATTGGAAGGCCATAATTGGAATATCACACTCAAAAACCCACAACTGTTTGTAGAAAGACCTAAGATAGATCCTTGAAAACCATATCAAACCTCTCAACTTATCAAAATGTTCACCTTTCATTAGAAAGGGGTACATGTTATTTTTTTACTAGATTCAGGTGGCGACAATTCATTTAAATCATCATATTCCTATCTATTTTTTTCAAACAAAATTGGAAGATAATAAAGCGAGAATATGGGTATAATTAAAACATTCTTAGAAAGGTCCTCCATCCACACCCTCATCTCTTGAAGAATAGTGTGGGACATCCTATATTCCTCAGAATATTTCGGTGCAGTTCTGGGGTAGAAGTCAATAATCATGTCAATTACCCATTACATAGGTAGTCACAAAACATCTTCATGGAAGTCATATTTATAATAATCCACTACCATTGGTAGTTAAAGGACTCTGGATCCCATTTAACCAAGGGAAAATTTACTAACTGATGGGTAATGGGTTGGAGGTTCTATCTCATGAGTCTTACTCATTTAGCCATAAGATAACCAAAGAAAGGGTATATCATCCCATTAGTCCAAAGTTATCTAAATCTCTTGGGTTGAATTTAAATCTAGGAATGTTCTATGGGAATATAGTCCACACCAAAGATTATGTAATAAGGTTTCATAAGATTGAACAAAAGGGCCCACCTAAATCTCTTAACACCAAACATCAACTCACTCTATTAGTCGATGTATTGTAGAGAAGAACTGTTCCATATAGGAAATCATGACATAGATACTGGGAAAAAGCCTCAATAGCCAGCTCAATATCTCATCCGAGGTATATTTAAATAATTTATTTACTCTCACCAATGTTTACAAATACTCGACATGGTGTTGAAAATGAACTGATCATCCCTCGAATATTCTTGTTAGAATCTTTTTTCATATCTGTTCATTTACAAAAACATCCCAAAAGCTCAAATACTAGGTCTCTGAGCATAGTGTGGTCTACCTAGTGGTGGTGAAGAAATTAGCTCATAAAATTTCATTCCACCAGTAACTCCTTCCTCCAGAGAACTTCTATTGCTTCAATTAAACGCACCTCCCGGGGGGCCACCTTGAAAATTTCAGGGAGATCAATAATCATGAGGATGCTTCACCCATGATGTTCCCTTCCCTTTTTTCAGACCATCCTCTACATGTTGGGTAGATAAATCATGATCTATGTGCCCTATATCATTATAGACATATCATCACACTTCTTCATGATGATAGTATCATTTGTGTGTGTTGACGCTCCTTTCGTCACAGAATCTAAAGATCGGAAAAGGGAATATCTCAGCTGAAAGTGATTCATCCTTTGAAGAAAACATCAAAAATCGACAAAGGCATGAACAAAGGATCAAAAGCCAATTCACCGTGCAAGTTTTACCACTGTCGCGCAAGTACACTTGCACGACTACCTTGGTCGCGCAGGTGACGTGCGCGACCTAATTGGTAACCGCCCGGTAACCGCCCTGGGTCTTCTTTTGCCTATAAATAGACCCTGTGGGCCCCCTAATTGAGAGGATCTTTTTCCAGAAACTCGGATTGAAGCTCCCGATGCCCAAGTCTCTTCTCAAAGCTTCCAGAACACTTCTAAGGTAATTTCTTACCTAGAACGGAAGATCTAAAGAGAAAAAGGAAGGCCTAAGTGTTGAAACTTATCAAACACTTGCGCGCCTACTTAATTCCTTCAATATAACTTGCGCGTCCATCTTCTGGAAGAACCTCAAGAGGATGGTAAAGGGTTTAATAAAGAGTCTCTCAAGCATTTAAATACTGGTGGAAAATCGCGCAAGTACCCCTAATGTCGCGCAAGTATACTTGCGCGACCAATACTTGCGCGCCGCCGCAGGACTTGCGCGCCTTTCAAGACTTGCGCGCCCCTAGATTTTTGGGTGCCCATCTTGCCCATTTTTACCCCTCTTAAGCCATTTCACCCTTCCTATTCAAGATTCAGTCTTCAAGATACTCTTCAAATCCATTTATGGCATGATTTCTTGATTTGACATCCTTATCTGAAAAGAATTCTGTGAAATATCTCTCAAAACCTAGTGATTTAAACATCTTTATGTCACCAAAGATTGAGAGTTCATTCATTTCAACCTCATCCTTTAAGATGAGAGAATCCTAACCTGGGTCTCCTTTTCAGGAATAAATCCCCAGTTATAAAAACCTTTGATCTGGGCATCTTTCTTAAGAATAAGCCCCAATCAAGTCCTTTAATCTTGGGCATCCTCCTCAGGAGTAAGCCCCAAACCTTAATCCCTAACCTGGGTCTCCTTTTCAGGAATACGACTCAGTCATAACCTTGGGCTTCCTTTTCAGGAGTAAGCCCCAAGTCCCCTAACCTAGGCTTCCTTCTCAGGAATAAGTCCTAGTCATAAATCTTGGGCATCCTTCTTAGGAGTAAGCCCCAAGTCTCTTAAAATTTATCTTAACCAGTCATAAATTACCTTTGATTTGGGTTTCCTTTTCAGGAATAAAACCCAATCATAAGTCCCATCCTAACTTGGGCATCCTCCTTAGGAGTAAGCCCCAAGATTAGAGTATTCAAATCTCCATGAAGCACATATAACTTTGTGGACCCTGTTCTTGGATTTTCTCCCTAAAAGTAAATCCTAAACCTTCGTCTATCTGGGCAGTCATCTATACATAAGCCCCAAAAAAAAATCTTATGATGGCATCTTTTATGGCACAATTGTCTAAATTTTACCAATACCTCTTGTTTCTCACACCGAGCATGACTCACGTGAGCTTAGAGTGTAAAAGTAATTATGACATTCATCTTTGAGCCATCAATCATAAAACATCATATCCCATTCCTCGAACTACGTGCGTTCTGATTCCTTTTTCAAAACAAAGGATACGTAGGTAGCCCGTCTATGGGTTCGATCCCAACATTGAAATAATCTATGTCCTTCTGAATGACGATAAACTTCAAGTTCCCCACTGAGTGGCTTTAAAACCAGCCTGGTCATCAAAATGACCAAGAGACTTTTATATAAATGTTTTTGAAGGATACCATTGACCAAGAATCTCTAAACAAATATAGATGATTCTATATTGATGAAGAACCTCGAATAAATATAAAAGATTCTCTAAATTTCTTGCATATTTAATCATTGATTGTTAAAACTAAAGGAAAGCTCATTTTATACTTGGTAATGTAATAAGGATTCACGAACTTAACTTAAATCTATAAAGAGAGTCCCGGAGTAGACAATAATTCCCCTCAAAAGGGTGTGATGAGTCCGACCTCTCATCCTCTCGACCAATGCAAATTCCTAAGCCTCATTAGCCCACAAGCTAATGAGCACCTGCCTTTGGAAAGTAGGTCCAAACGGATGTGGAATCATTGGATGTTTCCGGTTCTACGAACAAACCCGTTAGAAACCGATCGGAACGTTTGAATCTCCCGTCCAGGAGGTCATCCTCGGATTCCGCGCGAAACAAAAATGGTGAACCCGACGTGAATCCTTAACCAAGTTAAAGTGATGTTCTTCTTATCTGTTAGGCCCTTTAGGCCAACAAGGCAATCATTGACATATGATCATCCAAAAGATGCAGTAGCCGGATTCATCTTGATTATGTCTGTTACATGGAACAGGCACTCTTTTTTCAAGATCTTCTACAAAAATGGCTTTCCTTAAATTCACCCCTGTGAATACTGCTGCTGGGAACACCTCTACTGTGAGGTCTGCTGCTGTGAAAACCAATGCTGCTACTCCTGCTGGAACGCCATCCGCTCTGAGGATGACATCACCAACTCAGCATCTTCAACGCTGTGTTTCTAATGCACTGGTTAAGGAGTACCGTCGCAACGGTACTATCCCAACTCTGGAGGCCGCTCGTCAAGCCCTCCAAGTTAACAATTCTACCTGGTCGTTCGGACAACGGCGACCAGCAATCAAGAAGCAGACGGTGCTGACTACCATCTCCAACTGTTTCGGGTCGTTATCCCCGGAACGCAATTTCCATTCACTCCCTTACTCCGAGGAAGTGAATGAGCAGGTCCTGCAGGACCTTAATTCAAAAAAACAGGAGTCCTTCTCAAAGGCTCCCAGCAACAATCGCCGCCAGACTCGTGCGATACTGCGCCCTCAACATGATGAGGGTACCGACTCCAGGCATTTAGCTCAGGTTCCTCGAACCCGAGCAGGCAAGATGAATCGCCAGAGACGGAATCCGGTTAACAATAGGCAGGTTGTCATCCGTGCCATCTCCGGAGAAGTCCACCAACCTAACTTGGTGGCAAATAACGAGCAGGAATACACACCTGTTCGTTTTAATCCCGCTGTCCAGCAGACTCGTCTGGCAGCATCAAGCCGATCCCGCCAGGCAATTCCGGCGGAGTACCATAGGCAGGAACATACACCTTCTTATACATCAGCAGTTAGTCAGCAGGCTCGTCTGACTACATATGATGGATCTCGTCAACCGCGTTTGGCGAAGTATAATCAGCAGGCACATACACCTGTTAATACTAATCAAGCCTACCAACAGTCTCGCTTGGTAGCGTATGGAGAAGTCAGACGGAAAGCCCCGACGACAAACAGGAGGCAGACTAAACTCTCTGCCTCCACACATGAGTACTGTCAGAATTCACTGACAGGAAAAGGAGGACGGGAGCAGGCACATACACCTACTCCAAGCCCGGAATGGACGTATATCCCTGTTCCGGCGGCTGAAGTCACCAAACATATTTTTTCAATGGTGAAAGAGCAGAAGCAAATTCCTGCTCATATTCTGGATGCTTGCCAGGATATCATAACAGTTTCAGCATCATCTCAGGGACAGACACATAAATCTATCCCTAGCAGTGGAGTGACACATCAACAATTCACTCCGGAACAGACACACACATCTGTTCCAGTCCAAGAGGGTTATGGGGCATACTCCCCCATATCATACGGACAACCAAGTCAGGCACATACACCTGATTTGAGCGATGATTGTCAGCCTAACCTGACCATCTTTCCTGATCAGGCACATACACCTGCTCAGAGCAATCACTTTCGTCATCAAGTGGTTTCTAAAGCGAGTAAGAAGGCATCTAAGAAAAAGATCTGCCCAGCACAGTCAGGAGATCAAAGGCCAATCTGCAACAAGGCCTTGCTCGATGCTGGAGTTCTTGAAGCCCTCAGACATTTATCTGTCGGAATTCAAGATTCTACTCCCTCAGTTCCCAATAACAGGAACATTAATCCCGAAGGTCTTCAACAGACACTTCCTCATGAAAACTTGCTTCATGAAAATTAGGTCAATCTTGAAGTTTCTTCTTCTGATGAGAGCCACAGGAACCCTCTGTGTGGTCAGATGGCCAAGGAGAAAGAGATTTCATCTTTTGCTGTAACCCATCATGAAGGTCCTCCTCATGGTGATGAACTTCGCTGCGAAAGTCCTCTCCGCAGTAGTGATTCATATTGTCTCGAAAATTCTTCAGAAGGCAATGTAGTGACGAGAAAGCCCTCCTATCTCGAGGCACTTGCAAACGTAAAACCAGTCATGTCTGAAGTTTTACTATCGGCAGATGAAACTCTTTCTCCATCAGAGGATAGCTTGGGGTTCAGGTTATTCTCCGAACCTTCCCTGGGTCATTCATCTTCCACCATGAATAGTGATTCCTCTACCAATCTTGTTGAATCCGATGAAGCAACAAGGAAACACCAACTCTGGTCTAAACAGGTAGAAGAGTCTTCATTTAATGATAAAGAGGAAATGCTGAACATGAGGAAAAAACTGGCAAAAGGTGAAGTACCAGTCATGTTTTGGCCTTTGGCTGACTGCCAGTACGACATTCCAAAGATGTTGACGGATGATGGAATCCATGATATTCGTCTCAACATACGGAAAATTCTTTGTCAATTAAAGAAGAAGGTATTATCTTACGATGAATATGAAAATCATCTTAAGATAATAGAAGGGTTACAACGCCAGATTGATTTGGCATATCTATCAGTCTCTCGGTATCCGAAGGCTGAAAAGCAACAGAGAACCCTTCAACGTTCATGCCTTGGCGCACTAAGAAGATTGCTTCAGTTAATTTCCAATGCTCCATCTAATGTTCATATCAGAGGATGGGGTGTTCACGGAGCACTACATTTCACAGTGCTTTCCGGTCAGCAGAGCCCGCCGAAAATGGTCTCATGCAATGTTATTGCCCATGGCCGGCCACAGTCAATGGGCTTTGTTCATAATCAAAAGCTTGCTCGAGATCAAGCTTCAACTAGTTCCTCTCAAAGTCAAGTATATAGAGAACAGGTTGTTGAATTGCTCCTACATCAAGCAGGCGAGAATATTGCACAAGCCTCTCGTCTAGAGCAAACACGTCATCAAATGACAGAAGTTTCGGAAATCATCCAACGGTCTGTTGAACCAGGTGATAAAAGTGGATACAGGTTAATCCATCCAGCTAATTTCCGAACTAAGATTCGCAAGATCAAGAGAGATTTTAAAAAGATACCAGACATAGCATGTCAAGAGACACCCCAGCTTGCCAGACTGGGGACTTCTCTAACCCAACCCTCAGAATCAACGAATGGGATTCGAGGAGTTGAGCGGAAGCAACAGGAACACCCCTAGTCCACTGGACTGGGGACTTTTTCAAATCTTCAATCCCTCCCTCAGAGAAAGTCAGTATTCTCTCGATTAGGGAATAAGCCTCAAGAGGAACGAAGAGCCAAGATGTCAGGAGATTCTCTCCAAGTGACGGTTCTCCAAGAAATTCCTGAGGGATCAAGTCAATGGAATGCCATGTCTTATCATGGACATAGAAGGAGACAATATCACAGAAATGCTGATAGAAAGGATTCCATGCAATATGCATCCATTAATGTCATCACTGCCGTTGCTGCTGATTCACCAGATGAGGCTCAATCAGAGGGATCAGACGAAGAGGTTCCTGCTCAAGAAGTCGCGCACACAGACCTAAATGAAGAAGGCGTGTGCACACGTAATCAAAGGCTTAACCAAAATCTGGGTATTCCTTCAAGTAACCCACTTCCCCCTCTCCGAAAAGGATCCAATAAGGGGAAAGGTAAGAATCAGGTTACTTCTCACCCTTCCTCTGAAGGAGGTCAATCGCTCTCATTAGAGCAAAGGTTTGCACAACAGGAGGAAGAGATGAAAGAATTAAAAAGGTTGAATGCAGAACTACTTCAGAGTAGTCTTCTTCTTAAGAATGCTGAAGTCCGACAGTCGAAGGAATTTGTTGTAACTACTGAGATGGATCAGGAATATCCTCCTTTATCAGTACACCCACAGAGGTCTAATCCTACAGGTCAAACGCAACAACGGTTGGCAGCACTACCATCAGTTGCAGCACCAACCTCCACGGCTGTCCAAGCTCCATTCATTGCACCTACCCAAAACCAAGTTCAACCTGACGTTTCTCAAAAGTTAATAACTACTATTGAGTCATTAACAGCTCGGTTAGAAACTATGGAAGGGAAACGGGCGCAAGTTCAACCTGAAAAGAAAGTTTATCCTGAATGGGTAGATTCAATTTCTCCTCCATCCAGTTTTGGAAACCCTATTTTCCCTACTTTCAATGGATCAGGCGACCCTGAACAACATTTGACGCATTACGTGTCTTGTTGTGATCCTATGATGGGAACTCCAGAGCAACAAGAAGCAGTGAAACTCAGATGCTTCGTGCGAACCTTGCAAGGACCAGCTTTTGTCTGGTATACAAGATTGCAATCCCGGTCAGTCATCGGATGGGAGGATCTTCGTCAAATATTCCTTCTTCAGTTTAGCTCAACTTTGCCAAAAACGACAGTTTTCGATCTTACAAACTGCAAGCAAAGGGAGAATGAAAGAGTCTCTGATTTCATAGCTCGTTGGAAGGGATTAACGTATTCCTTGAGTTTATCACTCCCTCAGGAGGAATTGTTGCCAATCTTTGTGGCAAATTTGCGTGACGAATTACGCACGCCATTGATCCCTGTGAAATACACAGGAGGGTTTCGAGACCTTACTTCAATCGCTCAACAGATTTAAGATTCCCTTATACAGGCTAAGGTTAAATCTCGTGTAATTCCATCAGCTCCAGGAAGAAGAATGGGTAAAGCAGAAACTGCTACAGTTATGCTTAAACAGGCACCTGTACCTATTTCTACTTCAAAACCTTCGTCTTCTCGAAGGTCTCCACCTCCTGAACGCCAACAACAAAGGCTATTTCGTCCAAATGATCAAAAAGATCAACGACGAAAACAATTTGAGGATATGAAGAGTAAAACATACTCTTTCCGAAGTGAGCAAGTTCCTGGTTACTTCATTTCAGCTCTGGAAAATAATTTGGTTCAATTACCAGTGCCGAAGAAACCAAACAAGGAAGGAGATGAAGACCGTCCCAATTATTGTCCCTTTCATCAAATGTTGGGACATCCCATCCAGGAGTGTTTTGTCTTTAAAGACCTCCTACAAAAGATGGTCGACTTGGTACAAGTCAAATTGAAGGGTTCTTCAGCTCATGTAGCGTGTATTACCGCTACAGATCCAGAAGAAGGAGGCGAGTGGCAGGAAGTCAAAAGCAAAACTGCGAAAAAATATGATGATTGGATGGTCAGAAAGACAATAAATCGGACCCATTCCATTTTGCGAACACAATTGAAGAAGCCAATTGTGTCTCCTACAAAAGCTGCAGTAAAGCCTCCATCAAAAGACAAATCCTCAAAAGGGCAGCGCAATTCAAAGAAGAAAGAGGAATCAGGAGAAGATGAGTGTGTATCAAAGCCTAAATTGTCTTTGACTCTGGCAGATTTCATGCCATCTACTTCAAAGCCACGGGCACTGTCCCACCAAACGACACAGCCTAAACAGGCTAACCATACAGAGTCTTTATCAGACGAAGAGTTAATCTTTGGTTCTGTTAATATGATTCAATTAACAGATTCATATTCCAGTCTTGATGAGCCTGAATGCCCTGTATCAAATAAAGGAACCCGAGGAAGTTCTAGAGGTTCAGGATATAGGGGAAGACGTGGATCTTTCCGAAGCCACTACTCTAATTCTACCCCTGCTAGCACTATATATGCAGCAGAAACTCGTGGTAGAGCCCTTCAGCGAGCTCAAAATGAACAAGCAAGTTCTTCTGCAAATGGCCAACTCAGCTTCGGCATAGTTATTTTAGAAGACAGATTAAAGGTTCCATCTTCTTTATCTCATCAAGCAAATGGATCTAATCAGTCTAAATTTCCAAAACCAAAGATGTTTCCAACTTCAATACAAGATGCATCAGCTTCCAAAGCATCTGCTTCCAAGGTACCTGCTAAACCGCATATTCCTATTGGGAAACGCAGGCCTCTAGATCAAAAGTATGATATATTGAAACAATTGGCCCAAGTAACAGCCAAATTATCAATTTTGGATGCTTTGAATCTATCAAAAGATCTTCGGGAAGCACTCATCGAAGCTTTGTCAAGTCCTCAGGAGTTTGAAGCTGAAATTGCTGCAGCTGAAATTTATCACATAGAGAATAATCCTGCAGAATTCCATGCAGTGATATCTTTTACTGATAAAGATGAAGATGATGTTGTGCATGGGCACATAAAACCTTTGTACCTATCTGGCAAAGTCAATGGTATAGATGTTCGAAGAGCTTTTATTGATAATGGTTCAGGAGTCAACCTCATGCCCATTCGCACACTTCGTCGATTGGGCCTCACGGAATCTGATTTATCTCCTTCTACCATGATGTTGCAAGGATATGATAAAAATGAACAAGAACCACTGGGAGAAGATACGCTCAGAACTCAGTTTGGAGATCTTGTTTCCAATTCAGATTTCATGATTGTTGATCAAGACTCAGCTTTCAATATCTTGCTTGGAAGACCCTGGTTACATCAGCATGCAGCTATTCCGTCATCATACCATCAATGTCTCAAATACTGTTTCGATAGTCAAGTTGGAACATTGTATGGTGATAAGGCCCTGTTCAAAACATGTGAGTCTAAATACATTGAGGCGGAATTTTATCACATGAAGGGAAGAGAAAAATCTACAATGAAGGAAATTACCAAAGTTAATGCTCCATATGGTTTAGAAAAAATTCCAATAAATCCATTTTCACATGTGAGTACAGATTATGTGTTACCTATCAGTCAAATTGACAAAATAGGCCCAAATCAAAATACTCTTTTGGAAAGATCCATAATTTCAATTACGGCAATCGAGCCAGACAACATGGGAGAAATTGGTAACTTACCAAGCAGTGATGAAAGCATAAGTGGTGACGTTTTTATTTCGTCCGCTGAAATCCAACAAGTATATACTTCGCTAATCAGTCCAGAAGAAGTTATAGCAACACCAGAGGTGAATGTTGATGTCGATTCTCAATCCATCATCTCCTCTTTATTTCCCAAAGAAGACCCTTTTTCATCAATAGGGTCGGAAATGGAAGCTTCTTCTTCAAAATGTGAAAATTTTGACATCTCTTATGATCATGAGAATTTCGTTTTTTCATCTACTTTGCAAGTAGAAACGGAAGAAATAACACATGATGAAGAGGAAGAGGAAGATCTTAGAGATGCTCTCCAGCATTTGAAGAGGGTATCTCTACCACTGTGGATGAACTCAGAGAAGTAAATCTGGGTACAGAGAAAGATCCACGCCCCACTTTAATTAGTGCCGCCATGACCCTTGAAGAACAAGAGATGTATATTTCTTTTCTAAAGCAAAATAAAGATATTTTTGCTTGGAATTATACAGAGATGCCTGGACTTGATCCTGATGTTGCCACCCATCATTTGGGTTTGCCAAAAGAACATCGAGGATTCAAGCAAGCCGCGAGAAGAACACACCCAACCTATGCTTCCAAAATCGAGGCTGAAGTGGATAAGCTTATCAAAGATAACTTCGTCAGAGAAGTTCAATATCCCAAGTGGTTGGCTAATATTGTCCCAGTAAAGAAAAAGAACGGACAAATTAGGGTTTTCATCGATTTCAGAGATCTTAATCGGTATTATCCCAAAGATGATTTTCCAGTTCCGATTACAGAACTCTTAATTGATGCGACGGCTGGCTATGAAGTACTTTCTTTCATGGATGGATATTCTGGATATAATCAGATCCGAATGGCCCCAGAAGATGAGGAATATACAGCCTTCAGAGCTCCTCAAGGTGTGTTTTGTTACCGGGTGATGCCCTTTGGTTTAAAGAATGCAGGTGCAACATATCAACGCGCCATGCATCGTATCTTCAAACCTTTTCTAGGGAAATTTGTTGAATGCTATGTAGATGATTTGGTGGTTAAATCCAAACAACGTTTTGATCACTTGGCTGATTTGGAAATCATATTCCACAAGCTTCGACAACATAATTTGAAGATGAACCCCTTTAAATGTGCTTTTGGGGTAACCTCAGGAAAATTCCTCGGCTTTGTTGTACGCCATCGTGGTATTGAAGTCGATCCTGAGAAGACCAAATAAATCCTTGGTATGTCACATCCTCAGAATTTGAAAGAATTAAGAGGACTTCAAGGACACTTAGCCTATATTCGGCGTTTCATCGCCAATTTGGCAGGCAAAATTTTACCTTTTACCAAATTATTGAAGAAAGGAGTCACTTACCAGTGGACTGAAGAATGTCAAGAAGCATTTGATGTTCTCAAGAAATACCTCTTAAGTCCACCAGTACTCATGCCACCTGTTGAGGGTAGGCCTCTTATCCTCTATGTGACAGCTTTAGAGCGATCATTGGGTGCCTTTCTCGCTCAAAAGAATGATGTTGGGAATGAAAATAGTCTCTACTATCTTAGTAGAACTATGCTTGAAGCAGAAACCCGGTATTCAAGTATTGAAAAATGCTGCCTAGCATTAATCTTTGCAGTTCAGAAACTGAGACACTACCTGCAACATCACGAGGTCCAATTTGTATCTCGTAATAATCCACTTAAACTCATCCTTAGTCGTCCAATGCTTATAGGACGTCTGGCAAGGTGGGCGGTTATTCAACAGCAGTTCGACATCCAGTATGTGTCTCAAAAGGCAATTAAGGGCCAAGCTCTGGCTGATTTCCTGGCTGAACACCCTTCAGTGGAAGACACGTATTCAGATATCGAACTCCCTGATGAGGAAGATTTTTCTATTCAAGAGAGTCCTCAAACATGGGAAATGTATTTTGATGGTGCTTCTAGAAGTCCAACAGGGAAGAAAATAGAAAATCATAAATTCAACAAAGTTGGTTTAGGAATTGTGCTCATTTCTCCAGATAAGGCAGAGTTACCTTATTCCTTTTTGTTGTGGGAAGGTGGTACCAATAATGAAGCTGAATACCAAGCTCTCATTGCAGGATTGGAGTTAGCACTTCAAGCACAAGTGAATCACTTAAAGGTGAAAGGTGATTCAGACCTGGTAATCAAACAAGTCAATGGGGATTATGCCATCAGAAAAGAAGAATTAATCCCTTTGTATGATTACGTCAGAGAGTTAATGTCGGAATTCCCTTCAAAACCGACATTTTCTTATGTCCCAAGATCACAAAATGCTCAAGCTGATGCACTGGCTAATATAGCCACAACTTTAGCAGATCCAAATCGGGAAGAGACAACCATCTGTATTGCCCACCGTCGTCCAATTTCACCTTATGTTCAAGTCAGAACAGAGGAAATTAATGAAATTACTCCCATTCCTGAACCATATGGTCATACTACAGGATGGATGTCACCTATCAGGGAATACCTTCAAAATGGAACACTTCCACCTGATAGAGCCGAGAGAGAACAAATTCGGCGACGTGTGGTCAATTTTACTCTTTATGATGGTCCAAACCACCTCGAGAAAATTCTCTACAAACGTGGTTTTGATGGAGTTCTCTTCAGATGTATTGATGGTGAAGAGACAATGGCTGTCATAAAAGAAGTGCATGCAGGAGTCTGTGGTGCCCACCAGTCTGGACATAGATTGTCTGATCAAATTCGAAGGCTTGGATACTTCTGGCCTTCAATGATACAAGATTGTGTTAATTTCACAAAGAAGTGTCATTCAGGCCAAGTATATGCCAATTTCATTCATCAACCTCCAGAGTTGCTTCATACAGCCAAATACTCATGGCCATTTTCCACATGGGGAATGGATGTGGTGGGACCTTACCCTTCAGCTACGTCCAAGCAGTTTAAGTACATTCTTACTGCTACTGATTTCTTTTCCAAATGGGCAGAGGCAGTACCTCTCAAAGAAGTCAGTTCTAAATGCATTGTTAGCTTCATCAAGTCTAACATCATTACTAGATTTGGTGTCCCTCATACCATATTGACAGACAACGGCACCAACTTCTGTTCTTCTGAGGTAAAGAGATTGTATCAAGAATACAACATTAAGTCCAACCATTCATCTCGATATCATGCAGCGGCTAATGGCCAGATAGAGGCCTTCAACAAGACTCTTTCAAATATACTGCAAAAGATGGTGGATAAAGATAAGAGGTCATGGCCTGATAAACCCTATCATGCTTTATGGGCTTATCGGACTACCACTCGCAATGCAACGCGGTCTACTCCATATTCATTGGTATATGGAACAGAAGCAGTCTTGCCAATTGAAGTTCAATTGCCCTCACTCAGAATAGCCATTTGTGATCAGTTATCAACAGATGTGCAATCCCAAAAGCGGTTGAATGAATTGGAACAGTTAGATGAGAAAATATTATGCACTTTGCACCACATGGAAATCTATCAGAATCGAATAGCACGAGCTTTTAACAAAAAAGTTCGTCTTCATTCATTCATTCAGGGAGAATTGGTATTGGTTCTCAAAACACCAATGATACCAGGAAATAAGCCTCCCAAGCTTGAACCAAAATGGGAAGGACCTTATTCAATACATAAGGTCTACTCCAATGGAGCGTATTCTCTGATTTCAATGGATGGAGAACACATCACGACTCCAACTAATGCCAGATTTCTGAAGAAGTATTTTGTATAAACCCAAAATATTGTTCCCAGAACCAAGACTCTTACATTTGGTTCATACAGCAATGGTCCAGTATGACCTCAAACTACAACTTCGTCCAACATGACATTAAACTGTGTCACACTTCTGTCCGAGATGACATTAAACTATAATACGTCCAGCATGACGATAAACTGTACGGTCCATGAATATGACCTTAAACTATTCGCACTTATGTCCCTGCAACATGACACTAAACTGTGCAGCACCAATAGTCCTAACTGCAAGACTTTAAACTGCATAGTCCCTAATTTTGTCCTACATGACAATAAACTGTATAGAAGTTCCTATATTTTGTCCGATATGACATTAAACTATATTGTGTCCTAGCAACATGACATTAAACTGTGTGGCACTTTCATCGTCCAACATGACGTTAAACTGCGTCAGTTCCCTTATCGTCCAACATGACGTTAAACTGTCACATTGGTTACTAATATGTCCTACATGACACTAAACTGTATATGTCCGAGATGACATTAAACTATATTTTTTCCGAGATGACATTAAACTATATTGTGTCCTAGCAACATGACATTAAATTGTGTGGCACTTTCATCGTCCAGCATGACATTAAACTCTAAAAAATCCCCAGAACTGATATCCTCATATTGGTTCACCTTAGTCCTAGCTACATGACTTTAAACTGTACAGCACCAGTTCGTCCTTGCTATATGACGTTAAACTATACAGCAATGGTCCCGTATGACTTTAAACTGCATCATCCCTGGTCCATGTATATGACCATAAACTATTTGCAAATATGTCTAGCAAGACGTTAAACTGTGACGTCCTAACTACATGACGCTAAACTGTATAAAAGTCCCTCACGTCCGGAAAGATGTTAAACTATATAATCATCAAAAGTCCAGCATGACATTAAAACTACACAATCCCCCTTTCGTCTAATATGACGTTAAACTATATTGTCCCCATCGTCTTAACTACATGACGCTAAACTGTACAGAAAGTCCCTTTTTTTTATGTCTTACATGACATTAAACTGTACATCGTTAAGGTTGTTATTACCTCTTGTTTCTCACACCGAGTATGACTCACGTGAGCTTAGAGCGAACATCAACCATAACACTCCCTTTGGGCCACTAACCATGTGTAAGTCCCAACAACATTTTTTTTAGATCATTGTCCACAAGAACAACTTGATCATTAATTCATTCTTTAATTGAACTACACAGACTTTGATCCTTTCCCTCCAAGCTGGGTATGTAGGCAACCTCCCAAAGGTTCAAGCCCAAAAACAATCTCTTCACATTGGTTCACCACCATCTCATATGATGATGATTTGTGAAACCACCCCTGGAATCAATATCTTTACATTGATTCACTTTCGTCCTTGTTATATGACGTTAAACTATACAACACTTTTGTCTGGTACGACAATAAACTACAATATTCTTTGATTTCCTCATTTGAGAAGGAACCATTATTAACATTGATTCTTTTTTCAATCATGGTTTTCATTTTTCAAATGACTACGTACATACATGGTAATGCCTAAACTTTTTATCTTAGGTTAAAACCATCATTGCACTAAAGTCCCCTTTTCACCCTTCACATGTACGAACCAAATTTGTACAAAGGGTAGATCTAGAACTACGTGGACTTGATTCCCATCCTTATGGGATGCGTAGGAACATTCGAGTGTCCCTCGAATCCAGTCCCAAGTCTTTTGGGCCTAACCCCAAATTTCACTTTCAGTCCCTTGGCTGAAAAGTCTTCATGAAAACACACACTGTGTATTCATTATTATGGTCCGAATTCTATGACCCTAAACTAAGATCACTCATACATTCGTCCTGCACGACGTTAAACTGCATTTCAAGAACTACGTATGGCTTGATTCTCATTCTTATGAGATACGTAGTGAAGTCCAAGTTTCAATTCAGGACCCAGCCACAACATGATTATGGTTTTCATTGACCTATGTATCTCTATATACATTGGAAAATACCCATCTTTATTTATTATAATCCTAACCTTAAATATTTTCAAATCTTCATAACCCTTTTCATGACTTATAGTCACAAAAATGTCAAACTTCTGAGAATTCTTTTTGCCTGACTATGCAGCACGTGCCCATAGGTGGCCTTGCATAAACAGTCCACATAACAGACTTGTCAGCCAAGAGATGCTATTTATTTGACCATGCAGCCAATGCCCATAGGTGGCCCTGCATGTTTTCAACCCCCTAACGGGTTTGTTAAATAATAGTAACTTCATTCTTGGGAAGAATGCCTCTTTTGTCCTTATTTGTCTTAAACGACAGTATGTAGGGATCCACAAAAATAGCCATCCTAAACGTATTTGTCCCATATCCTTTTTCATGATCTAAAAGTATTCAAGTCTATGGTTTATTCTTCTTTCCTACGTTTGGGTCAGACATTCATAGTAGTGATATTCATCCAGTTCTTTGATATTCTTGTTTGGAAATATCTTCTCCATATTCAAGTACCTCTTTCCATACAACAAACTCTATGCTTTAGAATATTTGAATCTCCATAAACATTCACTGACTTTTAGCACTAGGAAAGTAAATTTCTGGGAGTTCTTTTGCCTGACTATGCAGCATGTGCCCATAGGTGGCCTTGCATAAACAGTCCACATAACAGACTTGTCAGCCAAAAGATGCTATTTTATTTGACTATGCAGCCAATGCCCATAGGTGGCCCTGCATATTTCAACCCCCTAACGGGTTTTGTTAAATAATAGTAACTTCATTCTTGGAAACTACCCCTTCTAATGCTATTTAGCTCTTTTTCATATCATTCCTCAGATTCAAATATTCTTAAGCCATAGTTTACATTTTTTTTCCCTCATACTTGAGTATGGTAAATATGTATTCAGATAAATTGTCAAGGAATTGAATCCATTTTAATCCATTCTTCGGTCAAAGCTATTTCGACCTTAAACATTAGCCCCTTTATGTCCGGCGTGCATGACTTTAAACTGCCCACACAAAAGACAAAGGAACTCTAAATAAAAGTCAAGTTCCAGCTCACTAAATATACATTTTTTTGTATGATTTAGGTAATATTGAGCAGTTAAAAGGTTCAAAGTTTGTAGGGTTATTTGTAATAATCCTAGTAAAAATCAAACTATGCTTACTAAGACCATTGGCTTAAGTAAATTTGAAGCAGGTAATGGAAGAATGCAAGTACAAATGATTGAAGACAAAAGTGTTTTTCATTGATACACAAGAGTTAGAAGGACATCCACAGACTGGAATCTCTTCTCTTTTTCAAGAATTACAGAAGATTGTCAACATAAGTCTTCATTTGATGTATAGCATCCTCAGCCTTATCAACAGTTACTTGAAGCTCGTGCACTTGACCAGCTTCACTCTTTTCAGCTTGCTGAAGTGCCTTTTTAGCATCTGTAATGGCTTTCATGCCATTCATATGAGTTTCATCCAATGATTTATTAAGCTGATCAAGTTCCCCAGTAACAGCATCTAACTGTTGCTGGAGTTGCACCTGCTGGACGACCATTTCTTTGATTTTTTGCTTCATATCCTTCATCTTGATAGCATAATCAGCTTCAGCCTGGGATATCGCAGCCTCAAATTCGCCTATGTTGACTGACAATTTCACTCTGGTCAAATCTTCACGACTTGTCTGCATTTGCTCCCTCCTGAAAATAATCTGTTTCACCGCAGCATGGATCTTTTCATACCCAAAACCACCAAGTCCCATTATAACAAATTGGGATGACAATCGGGAAATTTTTGATGGTATCTCTTCTAAAGGCACCCCCGATATGATTCTCCATATGTTGTTCCATGCCTTACGTCGTGAAAAGATGAATGCTTTGAGAATCTCTGGATCTGATTCAACATCTTCGTCAGAAGGGGGTATGTAATCTGGAATTAACATGCTTAAGGGAGTGCCTCGTCCTGCTCTTTCCCCTCTGACTTGGGCTTCTTCACTTTCAATTCCCGTTGGGGCAGAGGCTGAAGCCTCATCTCCGGATCTAGCCATTACAGTTGATGGCCCTACATGATCAATTGAAAGATTTTAGTTGAATCTTAAAGGATAACAAATGAATGGATTGTCTTGCAAATAAAGTACAATCACAAATATTGTTATCCCTTACCCAATGGTGGTTCAGCAACATGAGAAGATTTCTCCCCATTTTTCCCGGTTTCAACAGGATTTTCAAGATGGGTCTCAGGAGAGTTTATTGGATTTAGCTCTACATGAGCTAATGTTTTTGCAATGATAGGGTTGAAATCAGTGTCCACACCCTCTTCAGGCATTGGCAGTTCAACAGCTTCTACGGAAGAAACTGCATATTATTTTACATCATGATTAGAAATATATTTTGTTTTTAAAAGAAAAATTTGGGCGAAGGGTAACACTCACGCCCAAGGTCTTCTAAATCACATGACAATCTAGCATGATCATAAAATTCTTCAAAAGTCATTCCTTGATTCATCATTTCATCTAATGATACTTCAGAATCTTGGTTAGTCTCACCATTGGGAGCATTTGCTACGTCTTCTTGCTGACTTATGTCCTGCAACCCCTGACCCTGGACAACATCTTCAGTAGTGGGAGGGATACTGGGAATGGATGGTAGCTCTTCTCTAGGAGCAACCAAGTTAGCTTGAGTCTGTGGTTGTTCTACAGCACCCTCCACGACCTTTGAAGAAGGATCAGTCCCTTCCCTCAAGGGGGAAATTGAAGAAGCCCCTGCAATCCTCAGAAATATGAGTAACCATATGATTATGGGTATAAACTCATGATTGTTCGAAGGACTTACCACTGCTAATGAAACGTTTAGCTAAGGATTTCCTCCTTCGTTGCCTTGGCTTCTTTTGTTTTTTTGGAGTTTCAGTTGTCTCCTTTATTGGCACTTGGATTGGCGAATTAAAGGATATGTCCAGTGCCTCATTCATGGCCTCCTGGCCTGGAGATATCTCGCCTGGCTCGCGAGGAGAATCAGCAGCAGCCCCAACAGCGGTACCACCAGGGCTATATTGTGGCGAAGGAACCCCGGTCCCTTTCTTTGCAAGCTGCAAGATGAAGAAAATAACTTCCTTAAGTAACAAAGCTTCAACTGAAATCAAGTTGCAAAGAAAATAAGGAAAGAAAACTTACATCTTCAGGAGCCACGTACTCTTGCCACTCCTCATCTCCAGAACCACCAGCCCCCTCAGTGGTGCCACGATCAATCATTTCCTTCACCCGCCTGGTGATAGGAACCGAATTATCAGTGGCATATATGAGCATTTCCAGCTCTCTGATGTAAGCTCGCACTTCATTGGGGTTATCTCCGTATTGAAGGTCTTTAGAAGCTAGAAGATATCCTATCCCAGGAAGTTGTAGGCCCTCACACAAATCCAGCCAGGCGGTCTCAGTATCACAGTATAAGCTCTGCCATAGCTGAACAGCCTCTGGTCTTAGATATAAAGGCTGTGAGGAAGGTCCTACAATTTTTGATTTTAATTTCTTCCCGACTCCTGCAACTACAGATAGAGAATAAGAAAGTGAGACTTATTACTTTATAAAGTAGCAGTGATTGAAGTTATTACAATCAAATAACTCACCAGGAGCTGATGGAGTGGGTCTTTTAACTCTGGCCGGAGGATTATATCGGGCACGGAACCGCTTTGCTGCCGGTTGTGCCTCATCATCCCCATCATGATAATCCGAGGAATCAGTTCTAGAGGAGGAGTCTGTTGAACCTATTTCAGGAGGAGAAGCATCACCTTCATGAGGAAGAGTTTCTTTCTCTACAGTCCTCTTCCTCTTTCCCACTTGATATACAGGGTGATTCAATATCCCTTTAGGGTATGATGCTATCCAGTGTTCGGCATAAAATGTAGTCAGATAATGTGCCGCTATTTCAACTGGTAGATCAAATACTGCCCCAGTCTTCTCTCTTGATGTCAGCAACCATAGTTGTCGAGAAACCATCGGATGTTGCTCTAACCTGACATGTACTGGAGGGGATACAACAATCTGTTGCAAACATTTGAATTGGCGTGCAAATCTATATGGAGCATAGGCCTCGCATATGATTTCTCCATCAATCCTGGCTACTAACACGCCATCCCTGCAAGCTAGCATGTATGCCCTCAAATCCAAAGGGGCTTTCCCATCATCAACAAACCGCCCGGATGGCAGACATCCATAAGGAAAGAAGTTGAATTCCTTATACATGCTTAGTCTTACTTTTATGTCATAACCATTGACATCTAATGGAGCAATTCCAGAGAATGCTTGCACTGACGGTCTGAAAGAGCTTCCAGGAATTTGTAATCCATTCTGTGCATTGTAAGTCCTGAAGTGAGTGGCGATCCATCCCCACAAAACCTGGAATGGTCCCACTATTCTCAAAGGAGATTTACCCTGGAAGACGTGAAGTAAACTCCTGTGAATCATTGCTAAAATGGGGGTAGCTAACCCAACCATTTTTCCCTCAGCCAACTTGGCCGCAATGACGAAGGTCCCTGGCCTAACGCCTCCCTTCGAATCCCTGACCGGCAAGAGATAAATACTGAGCCACATTGCCAAGAAACCCGCCAGACGAGTTTTCTTTGGAATTCTTTGATTCACTTCATAGCCCCATTTTTCAAACTCTCCTGCTTCTAGAGTTGGCCAGAATGTGCCAGGAGCTCCTCTCTTCTCAGGTTTTGGACAAGTGGTAGGACGTCTGGGCCGGGTATCCTTGGATTTCTTTTTCTTGGATCCTTTTTCCTTTGGCTCCATCCCTTTCTTCTCAGTAAGAAACACATTCATCCATTCTTCCGGATGGATATCTTTTCTGAAATGAGTTAATGAGGTCTCTGAACTCTTGAGCTTGTGAAAGATTTTGAATAATTCTCGAGCCAAAGCAGGAGTCTTCTCTGGATCATTCCAAGTCACCTTGGGAGGAATGAATTCATCATACATATCGCCCAAGATTAGAGCTCCTGAAATCTTGTGGACATCCCACAAACTAATACCTACTTCTCCATGAGTCAAATGGAAAGAATTAGTCGCTGGGCTCCAATGGCTGAGTATCTCTGGCACGAAAATATCATGTCTGTAAATATATGTTTGCCCAACCCAAACAGCCTCATATATTGCAGCTCTCTTCAGATCCTCAATAAACTCTGCGCAAGTCTGTCGCACCCAGTATACCCACATCCATGTTGGCTTCACACCTCCCCCAGGACGGAAATCCCAACTTTTCTTCCAGCCTTTGGATTGATCCATCTGAGCATTTCGGAAGATTGAAGGATGACAATGTGGTTGAAGTTCAGGTGTATGTTTTTTCAGATCTGGTGTGCAAGGGTTATGATGCATCACATAAGCCTTCTCCACTGTTCCAGTAGTTTGAAATGATCCTCCGCCTGAGATATTTGCTGAAGCAAAATTGGTATAATTCTGAAACCAAGAAAATGGAAAACAATTCTTTACTTCTGGAATAATGACTTCTTGAAGATGACCATGACCATACAAAGGTAGGTAAGTGTAGTGAGGAAAGTCGTGATGATATTTCTTCAGATACTTAGCCAAATCTGGAAGAGTGCTGTTTTTGACAGTATAGTAATCAGGGCCAATGATATTCATCATATCATCTATCCGCTTGCTAGCCAGTTCATCAATTAATCCAGGTCTAAGAGCCATTAAATCTGCACATGAGTTGAATAAATTAAACTCTTAAATGGGTTTTATTTTTCATAAAATTTGTGAAATAATTTGAAAGAAAATGGCTAAGGCATTAAGGCGCGCAAGTATGGAGATGTCGCACAAGTGATACATGTGCCGCGCAAGTTTTGGTCGCGCAAGTATTACCGCGCAAGCCCTATTACCTTGAGAGTAGCGCGACAGCGAAGAAACAGAGAAAACAAGAGACTTGCGCGGCGAGGAAGACTTGCGCGGCGAGAGCTCGAGAAATCTGGAACATCAGATGCCATCTACGGCCGGAAGCGGTATATTTATAGGCCAGGGGGCCTATCTGTGCGCCGCATCCAGAGCGCTCAATGCCTGCGCGATGAAGACTTGCGCGCCGACTTCTGTGCACTGAAGACTTGCGCGCCGCCCTTTTCCTTTAGAGGGATTCGATTTCCTCAGAGTCAAATCCTCATTTTCCTCCGGATCCAACTCTGAGGGGGGACTTTTGTTGACGCTCCTTTCGTCACAGAATCTAAAGATCGGAAAAGGGAATATCTCAGCTGAAAGTGATTCATCCTTTGAAGAAAACATCAAAAATCGACAAAGGCATGAACAAAGGATCAAAAGCCAATTCACCGCGCAAGTTTTACCACTATCGCGCAAATACACTTGCGCGACTACCTTGGTCGCGCAGGTGACTTGCGCGACCTAATTGGTAACCGCCTAGTAACTGCCCTGGGTCTTCTTTTGCCTATAAATAGACCCTGTGGGCCCCCCATTCGAGAGGATCTTTTTCCAGAAACTCGGATTGAAGCTCCCGACACCCAAGTCTCTTCTCAAAGCTTCCGGAACACTTCTAAGGTAATTTCTTACCTAGAACGGAAGATCTAAAGAGAAAAAGGAAGGCCTAAGTGTTGAAACTTATCAAACACTTGTGCGCCTACTTAATTCCTTCAATATAACTTGCGCGTCCCTCTTCTGGAAGAACCTCAAGAGGATGGTAAAGGGTTTAATAAAGAGTCGCTCAAGCATTTCAATACTGGTTGAAAATCGCGCAAGTACCCCTAATGTCGCGCAAGTATACTTGCGCGACCAATACTTGCGCGCCGCCGCAGGACTTGCGCGCTTTTCAAGACTTGCGCGCCCCTAGCTTTTTGGGTGCCCATCTTGCCCATTTTTACCCCTCTTAATCCATTTCACCCTTCCTATTCAAGATTCAGTCTTCAAGATACTCTTCAAAGCCATTTATGGCATGATTTATTGATTTGAAATCCTTATCTGAAAGGAATTCTGTGAAATATCTCTCAAAACCTAGTGATTTAAACATCTTTATGTCACAAAAGATTGAGAGTTCATTCATTTCAACCTCATCCTTTAAGATGAGAGAATCCTAACCTGGGTCTCCTTTTCAGGAATAAATCCCCAGTTATAAAAACCATTGATCTGGGCATCTTTCTTAAGAATAAGCCCCAATCAAGTCCTTTAATCTTGGGCATCCTCCTCATGAGTAAGCCCCAAACCTTAATCCCTAACCTGGGTCTCCTTTTCAGGAATAAGACTCATTCATAACCTTGGGATTCCTTTTCAGGAGTAAGCCCCAAGTCCCCTAACCTAGGCTTCCTTCTCAGGAATAAGTCCTAGTCATAAATCTTGGGCATCCTTCTTAGGAGTAAGCCCCAAGTCTCTTAAAATTTATCTTAACCAGTCATAAATTACCTTTGATTTGGGTTTCCTTTTCAGGAATAAAACCCAATCATAAGTCCCCTCCTAACTTGGGCATCCTCCTTAGGAGTAAGCCCCAAGATTAGAGTATTCAAATCTCCATGAAGCAAATATAACTTTGTGGACCCTGTTCTTGGATTTTCTCCCTAAAAGTAAATCCTAAACCTTCGTCTATCTGGGCAGTCATCTATACATAAGCCCCAAAACAAATTCTTATGATTGCATCTTTTATGGCACAATTGTCTAAATTTTACCAATACCTCTTGTTTCTCACACCGAGCATGACTCACGTGAGCTTAGAGTGTAAAAGTAATTATGACATTCATCTTTGAGCCATCAATCATAAAACATCATATCCCATTCCTCGAACTACGTGGGTTCTGATTCCTTTTTCAAAACAAAGGATACGTAGGTAGCCCATCTATGGGTTCGATGCCAACATTGAAATAATCTATGTCCTTCTGAATGACGATAAACTTCAAGTGCCCCACTGAGTGGCTTTAAAACCATCCTGGTCATCAAAATGACCAAGAGACTTTTATATAAATGTTTTTGAAGGATACCATTGACCAAGAATAATCTCTAAACAAATATAGATGATTCTATATTGATGAAGAACCTCGAATACATATAAAAGATTCTCTAAATTTCTTGCATATTTAATCATTGATTGTTAAAACTAAAGGAAAGCTCATTTTATACTTGGTAATGTAATAAGGATTCACGAACTTAACTTAAATCTATAAAGAGAGTCCCGGAGTAGACAATAATTCCCCTCAAAAGGGTGTGATGAGTCCGACCTCCCATCCTCTCGACCAATGCAAATTCCTAAGCCTCATTAGCCCACAAGCTAATGAGCGCCTGCCTTTGGAAAGTAGGTCCAAACGGATGTGGAATCATTGGATGTTTCCGGTTCTACGAACAAACCCGTTAGAAACCGATCGGAACGTTTGAATCTCCCATCCAGGAGGTTATCCTCGGATTCCGCGCGAAACAGTGTGACCCATGGACCATAAGTCAACATATTTGAGTTTGGGTATGATTATTCCTCATACCTAAATACTCATATGACTTATTTTTACTAGCTATTAAAAATGACCCAGTCTTCTAATGCCCAATACCAACTCAAGCCACCTGATGTAGGTCTACTAGATATACCTCTATAATGAGATCACACTCTAATGCCCATGTATATGAGGTTAAGCATAAGAAGACCACAATAGAACAAATATATTTGAAAAGTCCATTATTGAGCCTCTACATCCAGAAGCAACCATCCCAAACAATATCATGGGAATAACATATGAGTTAGGTGAACATCATGGTGTATTCAAAAATATTCAGACCACCATGCTACATCTCAAGAAGATACAATATCTATATAGATCATATGATCCAAAGGTATTACTTATTTTGGAACAATTACTAGACATCTTACCTTGATAGTGTCTCTTTATCATGGGTATTCCTAATTATGCTCCACCAACACCCTGTTTCTCACTGTAGAAGAATAGTCGCATGTGCAACCATCTAATATATAGGGGTCCATACATGCTAAAACACTCAAACCATTGAATCATTCCATTCCTCTATTTTTTTGGTCATTTATCGATTTGGATTCTTATTATTATCAAATAGTTGAACTCAAATAGAATTATAAACCTATAACCTTTATTATCCTACCCTACTAGTGATATGTGTTGTACAACTAGATGTTGATCATATAATTGATCCACCAGTTGAGTATCCACACACTTCTAAATAGGTAGTTTGACCGATCTATGACCACGTTGAGGAAAAACATCAAGAGAGGGTCTTTTAATTGAGTCTCTATCATGCAATGGATATTTTTCATGATCTGGTATCATTAACCTAGATGGATATCATCGCAGAGGCTTCTTGAAATTAAATATTATTCCATGGTTAGATGATAATATTTGGGGAGATAAATCAAGATTGTTAATTATGACATAATACTATATTATTCAAATACTACGAGTTTCTTGATACCAATTTCATAGTATTTCGAGTAAGCTTGAAAATCAACCGAGTCCCAGCGAATGGATACATCAAATATTGAACCAGGAATGCGTTACCTGGATATAAATTGATAGTCAAGGCACATTTACACAATATTGACAAATTCAAACTTATCCTAATCATAGAACCTATTTCATCACTGACCCATGGAAGAAGTAATCTGATACCACTATTTCATTATCCAATCCTCCAGGGCCCAAACAGGTTGTCAGTAAGCTAAGTGTGAAATCCCATGTATTTGATGAGTAGGATAAGGCCTAGTGATAAGCGATGAGTAGGAAATAATAAATTCAGAATAAATTATCATAACTTGTTTCACACACACACACACACCAACCAATTCTATAATTCATATATATAAATTTAAAGGATATCCAACTAGAGTGTATCCAAGAATTAAATAATCTATATGAAAAGCATTAGAGTACAAAAGTGAAGTACAAAGTAAAATGAAAAAATACACACAAAACATGAAACTATAGTTCCTTAATAGATACAAAAATTACAAGGGAGAATTAATGGATCCCACAATACAATATCAAAATAAAAAATCTAAACATAGCCATCACTGATACTCGCTATGCTCCATAAAAACAAGGATCATCGATATCCTCAATGTACTATTTTTCTTCTTAAAAAGACAAAAAATGGGTGGAAAAAATTATATTGGGGTGATTATATATATTCCCAATTGATTCCTCAAAACCCAAATATAAATAAGAAAAACAAAGACTCCACAGTTAGCTCACCCATAAGCAAGTGGTTATGAAAATGAAAAAAATATATGCACATAATGAATCATATGATAGATAGAGAAAGGGGATCTTAATATCCACATCCCATATTAGAATGAAGTAACATATTGTGGATCCTAAGGCCCTATAATTCTCAGTCTGAACCATATACTCACCATAATCATTATTGTTACAAACTGAATCAAGATGGCGTGATCTATGACATCGCAAGCCTATATCCATATGCCAAAGGATGGAGTCCAATTCTATGTATTCATATCACAAATATCACAAGCCTTAACCAATGAATCCTATACATACAAACCCAAATACGCCTCCATGAAATAGTGATTAGATCTAAAAATGGGAAACTAAAATGTATTTATAAATATTTACCGAACATGAGTAGAATCGAAGTACAAAAAGTGAAAAACCACACCCACAAACAAAAAACTGTAAATAAGTACATCCTTCTCAGATGGAGGTGTTTGATGTCAAATTAATCGACTAGTAACTTATTTATCCTGTATCTGGTATAAACCTCAATCAGTGTGGCTCACTTGCCTTCACCTAGATCGAGTTTGCCAAGAACATCATTAAAAGGCCTAAGTTCTGCACAATATAAAACATGTGAAAGAAAATCCCATACATGGGTCCATAAATCAATACTCATTATGAAAAAAATACAAAAATGAAAAGCGGTAAACTGAAAGGAAAGAGTTTCCTCAATTTAGAAAAAGGGAACCCAAATGTGGGAGAGAAAATCCATCTAAAACATCTTATACTATACATGACTAGTTTGATCAATCACCATGGGGTGTCAACCAAAAACATGAAAACTCTACAGCAAACCCTAGACTCACCAAGAAAAACTCATCTGAGACTCCAAGACTCATGATGTTCCATCCATAGAGCCAATATATGATTATAGTCATGGATTGAAAAGTAGCACACATCATAGAGATGATACTCTATGGGAACTATCATCCCATGAAACAATCGTAAAATAGTTAGACTATAATGGGAACTACTCGTCCTTTCGAGATGGCGCATTGGAGAGAAAACACTACATCAGGTATTATAACACCGATGGATCACCCTAGACAACCTAATTGAAAAAAAATGATAGAATATGATCACTAAAACATTCCATGATAATATTTACTCACGAACATAGTAGATCTTGATATTCAGATTGGGGATATCACCCTTCCCAAATGGGGGATGCTACAAACCCTACTAGAACTACAAAAAAGTCTCATCTCCCAAAATAGGGATCCATGTTTGATCTATTGGGGGAAACTACGAAAATAAATCTATAATAATTAAGGAAACACCACTTTGGATAGTTGATATCTCCATGGAGCCACTGGGGATCACCACAAATCCAATCCAGTAACACATGATATGTTAGAAATTGGATTACAACCAGTACCACTAGGTGACACCACAACCCAATCTGATATCCTAGAAATCAAATAACCTAGATTGTGGATTTTCTATCATGTATTGTTAGTCAAGAAGATTTCACAAACCCACCCTATTTCAACTTATGATGTAGTATATCATATAACCAGTGATAAGAAAAACCCTTCATAAACCATTTTCTATGTATGGAATCATATTCCCGATGATTCCATAACCATTATAAAACTATATTCTAGGAAAGGGTTCATATATCTAATCATTCCAAAACCATATTGAAATAACTTTTTGAAGCAGGGATCATATATCAGTTAATGCCACAAATCTTACTTGAATATCCTGATAGATAGGGAATCACTTCCCCTATAGTGCCAGTCATAACGATACCAAGAACCCAATATAGGAAAAATGATATGATAGAGGATCCCACGCTAGCCTCCTTGAAGGGATTCAACAACTATATCCAATTTTAACATATTGAGGGGATCACAATCTAATACTAATTATGTAATGTAATATGTACCATTATAGGAGAAGACCTAGGGAATCACTCAACCACATCGAATCCAAACCTTTCTAACCAAAGAGACTGATGACATCACCTTCAATCATACCATAGAAGTCCATTACATGGACACCATCACGTTATATGATTAAGAATACTAAGGAAAGGCTTCCGAAATACCTGAATGAAAGCCCCAAAAAAAGATATGAAATGAGTGATAATCTCCCAGGAAGTTAAAAAATGTAATGGGTTACACAAATCATGTGAGCCTACCTACACACCAAGATGTTTTCACTAAAATAATGAAATGGCTTGGAATGTGGATGTACACTATGTGTATAGGCTGTACAGGTTGTGTCATGAACCACCCAAGGCCCAAATTTTGTTCTTCCCTCACAAGACTCAGATAACCGTGTCTCACAGGCAATGTCTACCAATAGTACACCGTGTGTCCCAGAAAATCAGACACATCATTATTTCTTCAACCCATGCGTGTTTCTGACACCCCATGTCGATGTACATTGGGTATGTAGTTCAACATGAATGTGTACCATCACACAACTTCCCTATCCATCTCACCTTCCTACATGACATGGTGTCACTACATGGGGTATAACCCCAATACACACTGTGTAGTTCCCAAAATTCATCTTCTATAAATTGGAACAAAAAATGTCATGTGATCCTACACTACACTAAATGTGATCTTGAATTCTAAAAGGGAAATAACTAAGAGAAGCACAATTCAACCTTGTAACCCTTGAAACCTCAATATCAACCCTAATGGGTTATCTAACAAGATTTTAAAAGAGATAATACCCTGAAATGATGAATAAATGGGGTATTGAAAATTAAAACCCAAAAATTCATACCTTTTTGTGGAACACAGTAGCTTCTGGCATAGATTTGTGACATAATGCTACATCACCATGATGTGTGAGTGATCACTATCATGATCAGAAATCAAAAATCCCTCCTGTCCTTAGACTAACCTCTATTTCTCCATTGTTCCAAATGGGAAGGAGACAGACTCAGCTCATCTCATTCATTCATAGCATTGGGGTGAGAGAGAAGGAATATTTAATTAATTTTATGAAAACAATATCCCCCAAATAATAAATAATCCATGACTTTTCTCCAACACAACACATGGAACTAACAAATTTTACATTGCACCCAGGCTAAATATGACATTTTGAACTCAATCGAGGCCTCATATTTCTATACCAAGACTCCACATTAGATTTATTCAACATTTATAGTTAAACCAAAGATTTCTGATAAAATATATTCAATATTTTTAATATCACCTCACAAAGGCTCTATAGGCCCTAGATTCTCGCAATGATTAAGTTTATGACAAAAAAATATTCAGATAAATATTCCAATTTCATACAGGGACAAACCGACTTCACAACATCCTCCCACCTTACATATTTTTATCCATGAAAATAAAAATCAAGGAAATAATGATCAGAAATCATTGCTATCACTTGGGTCTCCCAAGCATGTGATCTCACCAAGACAACCAAAAAGGCCACTTGCGGTTCCCATACAACCTAAAAGAACACACACATGGAAACCAGAATGGCTAAATGACACCCAAAATAATCTCCACCTGGTCGACATCACACAACCTACAAGAAGATGAATCCTCTACTATGATGGGAACTAAACACCAAGAACTCACCAAACTGTTTCCAAAGGGTATAACAAAATGTTAAACTGCTAACCCACAAAGAAGACAATGGACTCCTACTCCGAATCACCCACAAGATTTTGAATATCAACTCAAGAACAAATATTTATGGGGAAATTTTCTCCATGTATTGTGAAACCAATTACACAAAAAATAACATTACATCCTCCTTATTAATATTGAATACAAAGCTAAAACTGAGAACATAGGGGTATCAATGAACAACCTAAAACTAACCAAGGGTAAAAACTATGTCTTAATGAGCCCTCTTCACAAACCAACAACACAGAACCCTTCTTTTAACACTCATTTAAAAGGAAATAATCCACTGAACCTCAATATTTTCCATTTAGGTTGACACTAAGTCACCTGTAAAAATTTACTAGTATAAAAAAATTTGTCACATTGGGGGAAGCATCCCACATTATCATGAAATTAATACTAAATTATATAACCCTGGCATAGGGTTCTATCAAATCCCAGTATCACCCCTAAAAATCCTAGAGTAAGAATTCGAAAGGAAAGAATACATCATAATAGATTCTATAAATATTGAATAAGAAATTAGAATGGACAAAGTGTTCACCTCTAATATCCCTTTTTGGCTCTGGGTCAAATGAATCTATGACCTAAAACTATCTTCACCACCATCAAATAGCTCCTTGTTCCTCGATTGTACCCCATGGGGGTGGTGGTGGAAATTTATACCATCATCCACATACAACATAAATTCAGGATCCTCCTCCAAATCCCACATCATTTGGAACTCAATTTTCCAGACACTAATTCTTCTTTTGGTGGTCCACCAAACTTCTCCATATTTGAATCTCAGAGGGTTGGAAACTCTCTAAAAATATGTTTCTTCCCATCAAAAGTGTAAAAACACAATTTTTGTGGATGGAAAAAATCATCCTAGGAACCCTAAGCCGTAGAACATCCATCATTGGATCATCTCATGAAGTATCTTGTATGGACAGATACTTAAGCCTTACTTCATATAACATTTCTTGAGGTCTCAAATACTATGAAATTATAAATAATAGTCAATATATAATTTAATAGAAATATCTCCACCACCAAAGCTCGCTCAAGTGAACCATTATTGGTGGGAATGAACTGAGGAACCACTAGCACGCTAATATCCCAGTGTAATCCCTATTCAAAGGTATGTGCCCTGAAAAATGGATCTCGAGCCTTATACATGGTGTTTTATGATAGGTTTGTGAACCTCTTTGAGTTCTCTGCCACATATATGATATCATCTCAAAGCTAAAGAAGCTCATGGATACACACCTACCTTAACATGGCTATATAGAACTATTCTCGCAGGAGCATCTAAAGCTCTTCCTAATTGAGAATCACCTCATCGTGGGACTTCATCACTGAACTCCATCATCTCACAATATAAACCTATAAATGGTTTGTCTATAAGACCAATATCTAATTGGTAGGATTCCTAAAAATGAGAAAAATGAGAATTAATTAATCAACCCATTCATCTGATGCCTAGGTGTCCAAATAACCCCAATACCTCTGATTTAACTACCTTTGGAACTCCTAAATCATTCTCATCCTATGTGAATCCTTAGTAAGGACTAGTAGCACAACCTGATGCTAAATAACAGGTGGCTCAACTAGGGGAACACATAGAGGTCATGCCTCTGAAACAGTGCCCTAAACTAAAGCCTCATCCCAAGATGTATAGTTATTACAATACCTATTTGGAACCATATTTTCCTATATTTTCTATTAAATATTAAAATAGAATCAAGATGTTCCATGGTCAAAGAGTATATAATTGTATCTGAATCCCAATGGATTGAAAAAACTAAACCCCAATTCATATTCAAAGGATGTACCAAACTTTATTACCGTTACCAGTGTCCTAATTTATCATTTTTAAAAAATGTTATTAGAGTCCTGATGAATAGATATGTTGGATATTGAACCAACATAGGATTCCTTCATATGAAAGACAAACTGGAAAAATTTTAACACCATAGCTATGCAACCCAAAGCAAGATCTTGAAACTGCTTCCCCAACATGAAACCTGCTCTGAAACAACTCCATCATAACCCTCCCCAATATGGATCAATCCATAAATCCCCATGACCGCATACACATATTTGGGCCTAGAATGTAGTGATGATTAGGCATATCACACCCATGGTAGTCATTAGCATCTAATACCTCTATGCATCCACCCACATAATACTATATGAAATAGTGAGGAGATATAAAAACTGGAATCTAAAATGTATAAATACATCAATCATGAACAAGAGTATACCAGATGTGGAAAAAAGTGGAAAAAATAAGCTCCCCCCAAAAGAAAAACACAAATTCATATAACATTCACTGATTAAGGATGTCAATTTCAAATAAAACCACAAGTATTCTCCTTGTACGAATAATGAAAAACACCTCGTTCAGTAAAGCTCACTAGTCTCTACCTACTCCGAATCATCCTAGGACTCCATCAAAAGGCACGTGGTTTGAATAATAGAAAAAATTACTGGGAAAATAAAATTTAGGGGATAATATAACAATAGTAAATAGATTCTTGAGATAACCAAAAGAAAATAGATCAACTGAATAGCCACAGTCTGGTTGACCCAACTAGTGGGAAAAAATTAGGAGACAAAAATCACATCTTGAATATCCTTATCTATACATGAATTTTTTTCTTATTCCACAAGTGGTGTTAACCAGTAATGTGAGGAAACTACAAGAACTCACAAATTCCCATAGATATACTCATCTTAGACACTATGTCTCGTGATTTTCCGACCTCATATCAAGTGATAGATTCTACTTGAGGCTCGAATGTTTACAAGTATCATGAAGAAATCACCCCACCGTTTCCATCATCCCAAATGAAATTATTCTAAGAGAAAAACACCATGTGGAAAATATATTCCATCAAAGATAGAACATCTAGGATATAAATATCAATCATGTATCATAACACCCATGAAACACCCTAGCCAAACAAAGTGACATAAATCTAAGAGAACAGAATCATCAGACCATGATTGAATAATGTGATGATGGAACAACTCAGATATGAATAATCAGATTGGGGATCTCACCCATACTAGATTGGGGTCACTACCAACCCTTCGTGAAATAGGATTAGGTCCGATGTCATAGAAAGTAAATTCATACCATGGCCTTCAAGGGGACATTGTAAACCATGTCAACAATAAATATGACAACATATCCGTAGATTGGGGATCACTATTTGGAGTTGTTGGGGTACAAAAAAACCCAATCAGCGAACAGAAGATCTCTTAGAAAGGGGATAACAGCTATTTCCACTAGGAGAGACCACAACCCAATCAAACATCCCATGGATCAAATCTCTCATTTAGGGGATCATAACCCATATAGTGTTGGTCAAAGTAATTCCACAAACCCCACATATTCCAAATTGTGAATATGGGATAATATAACCATAGATAACATAAAACCTATATAAGCTATATACTATGTAGGGGATTTTATATTTGATTATTCCCCAACACAACCAAAAAAATAAATTAATTATGGGGTCATATATTTAATGATACCAAAACCATAACGAAACCATGTTGTTATTAGATGATTATATTTATGATGATTCCATAAACCCTAATAGGATATCTTGTTAGATAGGGGATCCCCCCACAATGTAGTGTTGGTCACAAAAATACAAATAACCTGATATAGGGAAATATATTTGATATATGATATCACCCTAGACTCCTATGTGGGATTGAAAAACTATATCCAAGATCATCCTACTGAGGGGTTCACAATCTTGTATATAGAATAAAATGCCCTATGTAAACTCATAGTAACAGACCAAAGGACTAACTCTATTATAGCTGGTCTGAATGTTGGGATCTAAAGAGACCCATGACATCATATTTCATCGTATCTATAGTGTAACGACCCAAACAGTTATTAATGAAAATTCATATTTTTCTAATTTAATGTTTTATTACGTAAAGTGGTCATATTAAAAATATGATCTTTATTGGTTTTATGTTTTTGTATTTTAAAATACTATTAATAATTTTTACCATTTCAAATATTACCATTGAACAGTGATAACATGATTAGTATAAATATGGGGCATTTAAAAATCAATTTTAATCAAACAAATGAAGAGATGACCTCATCCAGTATAATTGATTCAAATGAAGAACATTTGTCGGAGCATGGAAATTAGGTAGCGTCAATTGGATTCTCTCTTGACCAAGCCCATTCCGAGCTTCAATACCATAAGCATGAATTGAATTGCCTACGGGAGAAGAGGAACTTAATTGAGATTACAACTTGAGTGATTTATCCAAAAGGCCCCAAGAGTCTATCACCATCGCACATTGTACCCTTAGGTATTATGAGGGTGTTATAAGGGGTTATGTAACAAAACCCTATCACTATGAACATATGCTTTATTTTTTATATAAATAATATACAATCATTTTATAATTGTTACTTTGTAAATGGGTTTTAATGTACAAATAGTATTTGTAGTTCATTTTCAATTATAAAATATATTTTGATGAATTAATTGAATTTTTAACTAAATAATATTTTCCAAAAATTTTATTACTAAAATAATTATTATTAAATATAAATGATCATATAATTTTTTATGAATACAATTGTAATTATTATTATGTATTGAAAGCTATTATCATCAAAACACATGAATTTTAAATAAATTTTGGTTTTCATTTTAAAAGTAAAAATAGACATATTTATAAAAATATTTAGATAAAATTAATATAATTTTTGGATTAATGAATTTTAAATTATCTAATGGTTAATTTTTCATAATTTTCATAGGCATTCTAATTTTTGGGTAAAAAATAAAGACCACTTAAATATGTTTTTTGTTTCATGAAATCATAATCCCCTAAAAATGATGTAATAAAATACTATAAAAGGGGGTTTCTGCCAATATATAATTTTCCTTTAAAATAAGGTGATTTTAGATTTTTTATTAATATTAGGGGGCCTTAGTGGACCCTCTAAGACATATAAAATCTTATAACTTTTTAAAATTATGTCCTTGAGTGTGTGACTCACCTCCACATAATAAAGCCTATATTTTAATAATTTCGGCCATTGGTATTTTAAAATAATTTTTTTCACTCCACTTTGGAAAAAACCATGGGATGAAACCATTGTATGGTTTTCTGGTTTGGATTAGTTTAATGTGTAGTGTCCAAAAACTAAATAACAAATAATTCCCACAACTTTCCTATATTAACCCACTCAATATCCCATTTCGATTCACTCAAACCATTTAGAGATGGAACAACATCTGCCATCCTCTCTCTATAATCCTTTCAAGGCACACCAATCTCCCAATAAACATCTCTAAATCCCCTCCCAAGCATTTGGTATGACACTTCTTAGTAAGTGATCCTTACTTTCCTTCCTAATTTATGTCCAAGATTAATTATAATATTATTCCCTTTTATTATCAATTTAAAATGTTCGGGGTATGATTTAAAACATCCCCTATACATCCCTCATTTGGTTTTAAGTATGTGGGATCCCTGTCTATCTCATTAATTCTTCCTTTTACACTCGTTACCATGCCAAAATTCCTTAAGGGGTTTCTCTCTCCTCATCTACATTCATGCAATAATTTTATATTATGCTTCTAAATTCTATTACCTATGTTAGGATATTATGTTACATGACCCATTGCTATCCATTTCATGTATGAATTATGATATACCCGATTATCTCACATCAATACATTTTATGTATTTTATTTGATGTCGTTATGCTACCCAAGTTACACCAAATTTTACTATTCCATAATCATCTCATAGAAGAGCACCAGACCCATTTCTCTATCAAGGGTATTCAACATTATGCAGATGTAATTTTTTATTGGGGAATTAAATTTATTTATTCCGCATCTCTTATTCGTTGAATACATTATTATGTTTAATGAGTCCATGTAGTATGATTTATGTGGAACATTTATGCATGAAATGAAATGATTAAGAAGGGTGTGCCTTAATAGAGCTCCAATGCATTGGGTAAATAATTGTATCATGATAATTCATGTGAAATGAGGGTATAATCATGATAATTAAAGTAAATTGATGTTTACTCATTCTAATTCCAGGGAAATGAGGTTTTATTCATGATCTATGTGTTATGAGCCTGGGCTCATGATAATATCATGTTAAATGTTGTTGCCACATCTCCAGGTTATGATAATCATGAAATATCATTCCTTTACATTAATTTTTCTCTTATTCTCTCTTGAAATGCATATTTTTTTAACATGTATTTTATTCTTCATGTTATTCCTTTTTTACTCCGTTACTTAGCATTATAGCCCAACACTTTCTTATGTATGTCCTTATGTTATCCCATACAATGATAAGTACGTAGGAATGTTGTGGTCTTGTAAAAGATGTTTTCAATAGAGATGTTTCACTTTATGTCTTATGTTGTCATGTAATGTTACAAATTCCCAAATTAACTAGACCTATTGATACTCAGAGTTTCCTTAAGTAAAAGTTTACTTAATGAATCATGTTTTTGTGTATAATAATGTGCATGGATTTATTGTTGGTATCAGAGGATTGGTTTAGTTATTTTGGGATTAGGATTAGAAAACCCAAGTGACAAATTTAGGGATAATACAATGTATAATAAAAAATAACTAAATTTTGGTGAGTATAGTGTAAGTGGTTTATCAGAAAAATTCATATCTGTCTATATATGAACAAGTAGAGGTGCATATGGAATAGATGTATCTTGGGATAAAACCTAAAAAACTGCTTTGATATAGACTCAAATGAGAACTGGTGTATGAAAATATGCCTTGCTGCACTCATGGTTTGAATCTCCCTAGGGATATGCTTTAGTAAATTCATATGCTTAGTATAATTCATTATTAAGTGAAAAAATGTCCCTAAGAATGTATGTTGGGAAGTAGATCATGGATAACATATTTTGAAGTATATAAATTAATATGTTAAGGAAATAATTATAATTTATAAGCTATCAATTGATGAATTTGGATTCCCATTTATAGATTACCCATAACTTTTATTTTATTCCACCCAATGTCTGGTAATAGGATGAATCAGGATAACAACCAATGCGAAGATGAATGTGAAGTATATTCTACTGAGATGCTCAATCCAATGAGCGCAATAATCACAAACGTTTTCATGATAATTTATTAGTTAACTCACATTTTTATTAGAAACATGGGACAAGAGGATCATCCAACCCCCTATGAAAGAACAAGCCATAATTGAGATGTTCATGAGACAAAGGGCTCTTACATTTAGTGGATCACCAGATCCATCAATCGTTGACCAATGGATCCACTATATTGAAAACATATTCTACATCCTTCAATGTTCTGAACAATAGATGGTTCATATGGATGACTTTCATATATAGCGTGAAGCTAATAAATGGGGGAAATTGATCAAAAATAAAAATCTTGAGGATGAGATCAAAGCATTAGAATGTAAGTTTTTTTTGGAAATGTTTTTTGATAAATATTTTCCCCGCACCGTATAAATTAATATAGAAAAGGACTTCCATTCACTCAAGAAGAAAGATAGCGAATCCATCAGAGTGTACGAGGAAAACATCACATGTCTAGTATGATATGACTCTATCTTTGTAGTTACCATCAAATGCATTGTTGAATGCTTTTTTACTGAGCGAAAACCAAGCCCACTGAAATCCATAGTGATCTAAGAATTCAATAGCTATGAAGAAATTGTCTGATGTGACCTCAAAGATGAAATGATGATTGATGAATATTTAGGATATCTTGGGGATATGAAGTAGAATGTGGAATTTAATTCTGGAGTTCCAATGGATAAATCCATCGGTACTAAAAAATTCTAGCACCCCTCTTTCCAAAGGTATGGAATGAAGCACCTCAGAAATTTCCAAAAGGGGATGAGGAAATTTTTTTGGTGTTTTAGAGATGAGCACCTTATCATTAACTGCTTATATAAAAAACATGTTATTGTGATAGAGGAGGGTAACTCTCCATTAGAACCTCAACACATTGTTTATTCCTTCAACTATAATGAACTATGGCACTTTTAAAAACTATTCCCTAAGAAAAGGGATTTTGTAGGAAACTAGAAACCTCCAAGGTAGCAGGTGTGAACTTTTTTCCATCACTACCGCCGAAGAGAACAATGAAAACAAAGGGGTGACATGTATTCTAGTTATTCATTCATGAATAGAGAACATAATTTTTTATTCTAGTTCTACACATTCTTTTATATACTGGATTTTTAGTAGAACAATCCCAACACCACCACAAATCATGGTTGTAGGGATGTTGGTGAGAATAAAATATGGGGAAATCATTGCATCCCAAGAATATAACTCCCCCTATAACAATTTGTGGATTGAACTTATTGGATAACCTCTTCATACTCCCTCTAGTATAATTTGATGATATTCTAGGAATTGATTCGAATTCCATATATGGAGGAAACATAAATTTCCATGAGAGGTAAATCCCTATCCATATGGTGAATCGACACATGATTCTGTACAAGTGCAAGGAGGATGATGAATCTTATTTATCACCATAATCTTAGGAAGGTATATTACTTCCCTATGAACATTCATATCTTTCATAGATGATTGAGTCTAAATAAGCAATCGTCCTTGAATACATTCCAATTTTGAGGTTAAAAAAGGGAGATGTGTAATCGTAGCTTGAATATCAGGTTATTTGAACATTAGAATGACATTTTAAATCTGTACCATATATATCATAGATCATAATAATGTGTCATATCATATAGATTGGTATTTTATAAGACATTATTCACAATGGAATCAATAAACATGATACATGATAACATAACATTGGAATACAACATTGAATTTTTTGTATATAAAAAAGAATATAATATAAGTCCCATATCTGTCAAGCCTAAAAACCTTGAAAATGAATGTAGGAAAATTAAATTACTAAACTAGGTTAAATACCCATTATTATATAGTCATACTAAACCAGGTTCACTCCCCACTACAGCCTTATCATACTGAACTGGGTTCGGTCCCAATTTTTTTCCTATCGATCTCAGGAGATATAAATCATTAACCAATGAATTGGAGGCATATATAGGTCCCACCTCCCACATAATAAAACTATACATATATGTTCCAAACAATCAAAAACATTCATCATATCATAAGTCATGAAATAGAATGATTGTTATAAACATTTCATCATATCAGGACCTTTGGAAATGAGACTGGTTTCATATCATGTATCCATAGCCAGACCTTTAAAATGAAGTGTATTTAATTATAATTTTCCCTAAGTATAACCCATGTATAGGAAAAAATTTTCATAGACATCATACCATCAAAATATAAACCATTCAATGTAAGAATATTTAAGTTATCATTAGATTATATACCCAGTAAGGTATAGGTGACAACAACATATGTGCTATTAGATTAAACAATAATTTGGAAAGATCATTTAAACATTTACTAAGGAAAAATATATTCCACATTAAATTAATTTTTAAAATATAAAACATTTTGAATATAATTTTCCACAAAATACATCTTATAGAATGTATAATAGATTCTATAAAATTAATTTAAATCATTTTCATTGAAAATATCCTTTTAAACATAGGAAAGAATCATTTATAACTATTTAAAACACCTTTTTTAAATAAAGAAAATTTTAAATACATTTACCTGAAAATTAACATCAAATATCATTTCAAAACCATTATTAAATCATTTATGGGAGATAATTTTTTAGAAGAAAATTGATTTTCAACTAAAGGGGGAAATAATGTCATGTTTTTTCAAAAAAAACATTTCATAATTATATTAAACAACAAATAGTCAAAGAATGGTAGAATTACAGTAATATATGAAGAAAAACTATATTATAAGAACATTAAAGATAAAATTTTTGAAGTAGATCAATGGAGATCATTACTGGATACATAATCATAAACAATAATAATATCTGTTGAGATTCTAACATAAAATTCCTACCACTTTGTTAACATTGAATCATAATGACAATGATGGAATGAAAAGAAATTAAATATCAAAACGAATTAAAATTATTTAAGTGATAATAATACATGTAATATGTGATGTATATAATTCTTTTAAATGAATATAGGTGCATAACAAAACATACGACATGAAGAATCCTTGTTGAGACTAAAACCTCCAACCAATTTCATATCTTTGAACCATAAACCACACGAAAGTGAGATCCTTAAATGGATATGAAAATATCAATTATTTAAAGTAGAATAATTAAAAAAAATTCATGGGAAGTATATACACAACATAAAAGAAATACATGGTGTATACAGAGTTTGTCTAACTAAAAATCATAGTGATACGTAAATCCCATACCTTATATATTAACATCCATCGTACTCATTCAAAAATCCTATATAATAATTATTAGATTACTTTTTAAATATTTTAGAACAAAATTTTTATATATAATACCATATATGGATTTAATGTGTCTTTTTATCATTTGTTTATTAACAAATCTATGTTAATGTTATGTTTTACTTAATAACCATATTTTTTTCATATATGATTTGAATTATCAATTTTTGGTCCTATTAAATTTATCATAGTTCCAAAACCTCATGAATTATAACCATGATATAAATATAATATATATATATAATATTTATTTATAGAAATTTCCAAAACTTTAGTGATAGTAAATGAAATACACCCTTCATGGATGTTATAGGATATACGTACACATAAATTCTCTATTTCATTCTCCTTTATGGATGAAAGAATGAAAATTAAATGTTATATTTTATCATTCCTTAATCATGGTTATATAAAATATATATGATTTTTTTTATTTAACCCTTTTTATTACATACTATCTGAAGCATGAATAAATTACTCCGCTTCACGTGGCGTTAGTGTACCATACACTGGAACGAAATTATCATAATCGGATAAAATGGAATGAATTATGGTGTGTGTGATATAACAATTAATAAATCATAATAAATAATAAATATCATATATATCATATATAAACAGTAAATCCATTGTTATGACCAACATTAATATGTGGTAATGGGAAAAAATGATATCAGTTTCCAATGTAGTTGTATGTTATAAACACCAACAATGATTTCATATCCCATTTGATGGAATTGAAGATTATTTTATATAATTTAATTAACAGAACAATATATAATTAAATTTATAATAATTTGGTTATTATATAATAATAATAAAAACAACTAATGGGATTTGAGGAAAATATAAAACAGAAATGTCTATCGATGAATGTTATCTCCTCATTTGGAATCCTCCTTAGGAATAATCTGAAATCCATTATAGGATGTCATTCTTCCCGCAATAAGGCTTCTAATTCGGAGGAAAAAATATTGGAAACTTATTTTGGTAGGATTTGGTGGAATAAAAGTAGTTCGAAGGTATGATGCAGCCTGGATATGGGGTGACCTTTTATAAGAGGGGGAGAGGACACACACGACATTTTTGAAATGAAATAAATGGCCCAACATCCTTAATATTAAAAATGGGGTGAAAATTTAAATTCACTAGTCTTAGAGGATTCATGGAGGAAAAAAACCTAGGTAATAGTTTTTAAAAAACTATATAGGTTATTTATACCCGTATTATAATGACCCAAAATATTATCAATGTAATTTCACTCTTTTTATAATAATTTAATATACTATAAATCACATATATAAAACTAAAAAACTTTATAAATGATTAATGATATAAATAAGTTGGTTTTTGTAAAATAAAAAAACCAATACAGATTGAATGGTAACGTACACTTTAGAATAGAAACATGAACCTTTGGATTAGTTTTCTAGAAAAAAGAATAGTAACCTCACCTATAGAAGTATAAATAAAATTTTTGAATCTTATAAACGATTTAATGATATAAATACATCATAGTATAATTATACTAATGTTTCAAAAATGATAAACTAATTATTGGTATTACTATTTGTTGGAAATATTTTTTTACAATTTAATAATTTTTTAATTGATTTGAATTAAATTTTATTTTTCTAAAATATATTCATAAATTAATATTTTGTTATATAGTGATTATAAGATATTTTTTCGATACCTTATTCCATATTTTAATGTTTCATAAAATCCTCTTCAATATTAAAATTTATAATTTTCCAATAAATGGTGATTTCATTTAAAAATTAATTTGTTTATATAAAAAAATTATTTTTGAAAAATGAATCCCAAATTTGAAATCATAAAATAAAAATTTTCAAATGGTGATTTTTTGGAAATTTTCTAAAATATTACAATTTTTGGGTGAATAGTAAAAAACCTTTTTTAGATAACCGATATATCTTAAATTACATCATTCATGATGTAATGGTGATATAATAATTTCAAGAAATTTCTGTTATTCCATGGATTGTTTAATTTTATATATGGATACTTAAAATATAATAAATATAATTTCAAATCCTAAATAGCACATTCCAAAACATAAAGTCAAAACTGACTCCTTAAAATATCAATTTCGCTTTCCTTCCAATTTAATTTTTAGAAATTTAATTAATTAGAATTATAAAGGTGTTTAAAAGAAATAAACCCATTAAATTTTATTAGTATATGATTCATATTTTCAAAAACCATTTTTACAAGTGTATCCATTGATTTATTATTTTATTCAATAACATATTCTCAAAATTCCCCCTCTTCTTGTATAAATTACCCCTCCCCCTGGGAAACAACTATTACCACCCATTAAAACCCATAAAATATTCCCAAATCCACCCTCACAATACTATTATAATACTTATGAATTTTCTAGAGCCCTTCAACTCCAATAACCAAGGGTGGTATAGTGTTGTTCAAGAGAAGACACACCAAGGAAAGAGTAAGTCTCAATTATCTCTTCTTTATTTTCTTATTGTCAATATTATTTTTCCAATTAATGTAACACATATAAAATTTAAAATTAATTAATCATTAATTAAACATAATATTAATGATTTTAATTAAATTCATGCATCAAATTTATGAAATAAATAAATATCTGACTCCCTTTTCCCTATTATTTTGACAACGTCCCATTGAAGGCCGGTTAACCGTATATAGAGTCATTTCCAAAGAAAATTCCTCTAAACTCCTTCATTCATGTATAATATAAGTTATAAATAATATTAAATTACTTGTATTATATGATTTTGGAACTAATTATAATAATTTTTAAATTATATTTAATAAAACTGTGTAATTTTTGTATGATAGTAAATTTTTAAGTAAAATATGTCATTTAAATGATTCAATTTCAACAGAAGAAATTAAGAAATATAATTAAATGATTACATTCCATGAATATGTTTATAAAGTGATTTTAATTCATTTTTTTTATTTTTAATAAAAATATATCTATAATTAAGGAGGCCCAAAAAAGACGTAATTAAGTGGGAATTAAGGAAAGGGTATTCTCAAACCCAACTACATTTCCTTCAGGTTTTTTATTCTGACACACAAATTTAAATATTTATAAGATCCTTAAAATTTATTTATTTATTATTACCTATTATTTTATAGGATATAAATGTATTTTATTTTATATTATATCAAATATATTTATTTCCAAAATAAGTCTTCCTTTTAAGAACACACATTTTACTTCTCTTGATATTGTTTATTCTTCACTCAAGATTGAAGATTATTATGAAAAATATTTTATTCCCTCATTATTTTGGGAACCTAAAAGATTGTTTATTAATTTATGATTTATTAAATGAAACATCATTCTTTTCTATGGGATTCTTCATGTTTGATATTGATATATGTTTTATGTGGCATGTAGGATTATGTAAATGTTCTGATGTGATGGGTGCACCATGAATTATATAGTGCGTGTAAATATTTTTATGTGACTAGTGTGGTCAAAATTATATAGTTCACCAATGAATTTGGTAATATGATAAATATAATGAGATAAAGTGATGTATGTGTGGTTCTTGACCACTAAGTCAAAATGTTTCATTTTAATGCATTCCCACATTCCAATTTTTAGGAAATACTTCCTCTTAGGATTATGATGATGATGTTAAGATGATGATTATGCTCACCAATAATTCATGTCTCTTATTAATCCTCTTACTATGATTTTTTCTCACCCCTTATTTTTTATATCCTCAAGTGGTTATTTACACTAAGGAGAATATGAGGACCACTATAAAGCTAGAGAAGAAGGAATTAAAAAATGTTTATGTTTTGTTTTATTAAAGATATGTATATGTATAATTTTTCCATGAAATATGAAATCCATTTTTCCAATTTTCATTCATATAAGTGGAATGAAATAATTTAAAAATTGTCCCACCAACTTGATGACAAAGGGGGTATATAATGAAAAAATGTTCACAAGTTTACGTTATTTTTATTTCAAAATTAATATGAAAATTTAATAAAAGACCTAAATTGTATTAATAGATATATGGATGAACTAATTATACATTAAAAAATAAACAAATAATTTAACCTTATGAAAAAATTAAATTAAAATGAACAATTAATTAAAATTCCAAATTATAAATTTTCATAAAAAAATGAAACATTTTTTGAAAAATCCTTAATATTATATCTAAGACAATTTTAACATTATGTGTTAAAAATGAATTTAATTTTATGAAATTAATTTTCTAAACAACTCAAAAATTAATTTTATTATTGGTCATGGAATGACATTAAAAGTAACATTTTTGTGATAATAGTTTCAAAATAAATAAAGAGTTTATAGAAATTTTTTTTTATCACCAATATATTTTAATTATGAAAATCATAATAAAAAATATTAAAAAACTAGTTATTGATATTAATATAACTATGAATAATTCTAAGTATATCAGGGTCATGTTTGAATTAAAATATTATTAACATGTTATGGTTTTGAAAAAATTGATTATTGTGTGTAACAAATGATTTAGTAGTGTTTCTTATAGGACCAGATTCACATGGTGTTGAATAAATATAATGTTTTACATAGTATAACATGAAATTAAATCCACCATGGAAATTTTATTTATTCAAAAAATAATTCTTAAAAACTTTTGGTGTTACATTGTTGCACACATAAAATAAATTTCACCCCTGACCTTCATCATTAAGAAATAAAAAATTGGGAATACTTATGACTAATTATATCATAAAGTTCAAAGGTCGATTACTTAAACTGTTGGTTTCTCCACAATCCATTAATCATGTCTCTGGTCTTGTTTCAAATATAATTCTCTAAATTATTCAAACATTATATCTATATATCCATATAAGAAAGAAGCTTCCTCAGTGGTATAACCTATGTGGTCAATATATGTGAAGGGTTAGGTATGTTCTCCCTCAATAAATACACATGGAACTCCTCATAGGCTAGATAATTATTTGGAAAATGTTCCAAGTGATAGGAAACCATCATGATATGATCAAGAATGTCGATGAGACTCATATACTCAGTTCCTAATTTGACATTCTTCTTAAATTAGATAACCATATTCTATAGATAAATTCTCTGAAACACCACCAAACTAACTTCAAATTATTGATCATGATAATGATTATTAAGAAAACATGTATTCTACCTATGAGCTACTATGATATGGTTCTGAATGTTTATAAAATTCTCTTCCATTTCATTCTCCATATCAGGGCCCAGTAGCTTTCTTTACCCAACATCAATCCATCATGTTATATATCAAAATTTCATTACATAATGGGGGGATAATTAGTCATTTGAATGATTTGATTAATTTTTTGGTTTTAATAAACTCTAGTAGATAATGGTTTTGATACCGAACAACATTAAAATAAAATTAAATAGATATCAACATATATCATGGGGTTCAAATTATTCTTTCAGGCTGACCATCTGGTTGAGGACAATACCTAGTGACAATAATCAATTCCTTATCAAGATGTTGTTGAAGTATTCAGCAAAACACATCGGTAAAACATGGATCATGATATGAAACTATTGAATGTCATAATCTATGAAACCTCTCTACATTATTTATTTCTTTCCAGGAACTCTAACCAAGAGAGAAGCTTCCCCTAAGAGTGATGAAGTGTGTAGTCAAATTAAGGCAATCGACTACAACCCATATAACTTTATTCCCTTTAGACGATTTAGGGAGTCCAACCCAAAAATTCATAGTGATTTTTTACCCTTTACATTATATAATGTGTAATTAATGCAATATCACTTTATAATTTATTCATTCTGACTTAATTTATTTGAATAACAATCACCCTGATACAAATTATGTGATATCTCTGTTCAATCCATCCCACCATAATTATTCTTTCAAATATCTACACATAATCATACTTCCATGATGAATAGATAATTAAGTAATATGTGGTTCGTATAACAACTCCTTCTTCAAATATGGAATGGGTGGAAGTCATTGAAAATTCTGGAACATTATTATCCCATCACAATCAAGGTTAAACACAAGGACATTTATATCCTTCATTAATAGATCTACATCTTCCTTTGCAAATATTTTATCATCACAAGGATTGATTATTGAACATTCAATTGAGTATTATAATATTTTTTCCCTCCCTTTAGAATTTTCAGAACCATCCTTTGAAAATATTGAAACAATGGATATTTGATGATACTCATAATAGATAAGCTAGCATGATCCTTTTGACTCAAAGCATTGACCACCTTGTTCATTTACCCAGGGACATAATCATTTGAGTAGTAATAATACTTAGTAATCTTTTACCATATTCTTTATGAAATTTTCAACTACATTAATGTGAATATATACTTTAAAATTTTATGATCTGTATGTATTTCATTAATTTCTATTTAGAAATAATTCATGCATAACATGAATAGAAATAAAACGAACAATACTCCAGATCCAAATTTTGATAAATTTTCTCATGAATATTAAATTATCAAGGTTAATTAGATATAAATTTCTCATTTTTCTAAATAAAACATCCTAATCACATATTGGATGCATCATTATTATTTATAAACTTGTATCAACTATACAGTAATTCATGTAATGGTGCGATGGTTAAAATTCTCTTCAGTTCCATGAATTTTATCCCACATTTATCTTTGTAGAAGAATATGGATATATTCAGGGTTAACTAGATCAGTGGAAAATATATTCATGTGAAATTCCCCCTAAAAAATAAATAATATCTTTCTCAAACATGAAATCTATGGATCTCAGCCATTATAGTTGTTCTGGTCTAACATTCAATTGCATCTTCCATTAATGGATATAAAAATACACCCTCTCATGAGATTATATGGACAAAAAGTTTAACATTTTGTCTCCAAAATTCAATATTTTTATATGTTTTATATACTCTATCCTTTTAAGGGGTTTTGTACAATTCATATGTGGTTTTAAATATATTCTTTTAAAATTTATTTGATAACCATATAATGAAAAAAGACTACCAAAAACTGATATAGGTAATATTTAAATAATCTAATTATTTAATCCATGATGATAAAATGGAATTGAGAAGACATAAAGACCTTAGTATATATTCATTAGTGTGTATTTTATAGAAAAAATTGATCCTGGGTATATCATCCTTCATGAACAATGATTGATGATATATAGAGTGATGGACAATCTTAGAAAATATTTAGCTCTATGTAGTTGGTCAAATAGGTAATCAATATAGGGAATACAATTATTATTCTTAATTGAGATCTTGTTTAGATCATAATAATAAATGTGGATTTTTATTGATCTATATCTATTTTTAACAAAAAGAACAGGTTCACCCTATGATGAAACACTTTCCCAAATGAATCTCATGTCCGGTTTTTCTTAGAGTTTCTTATTATTTTTCTATAACTCAATTACGTCCATTCTATATGGATCCTTTCAAATAGTCTTGGATCTAGTTATGTGTTATATTGAGAACCTAACGTCAATTCATGTAAAAATATATAAAAATATTATATAAATAAATCAAAAAAAATTCAAACAACAGGCATACCCTTTATTTCAAGTTTCTCCCCATCCACTTGAGAAAAAAACACAATATAACTCAGAATTAATACCCACACACTAGATAAAATTTCCATTGAATTTAAATAATTATTATAATATTGAATAATGATTATTGTTTTTTTTTGTAATATCACACAACAAAAAAATTGGACAATTTCCATGGTTCAAAACCATGGCAATAATGACCCAAACCGTGGTCATTACATACAACCACTGTTTTACCCTATTTTGGGAGCTATCATCATGGTAGTAGGGTCTGGCCTATTTCAATGGTTTTAACTATGTCTATAGGTGGCTAATTTCCACAGTTTCCAAAACAATGGAAATAAGTGTCTCTATTGTCAACCATGGAAATTGACCTATGGCAAATATTTTAATAATGGAAATATGTTTCATATTAACTTGTTTTAATCCATGGAAATAGCTTTAGAAAACCATGTAAATAGCATAAAAATAACGTGTGCCTACCTATATTTCATCTCTACACCTTCACTTCAAGTATGAGCACCCAAACCACGACACCATCAAGGATTTTGTGTATTAATATATATAAAATATATATATATTATTAAAACCATTGACATATCATGAAAATCGTGGCAATAGATCTTCCCTAATGTTTTTTGGTTGGAAACGTTTTCTCCCGCGCAAGGGAGGGGAACCTATAGCCAAAATTTTGATAACCATTGATATATGACACCTATCCGTGGATATAGGTGTAGGCTGACGCCACTGTTTTGAAAACTGTGGCTATATCCATTGGAAAAATGGTATATAGCCACAATTATCAAAACTGTGTCTATATTCCACATAACCGTAGACATAGACTACTGATAATCATAGTTTTAAAACCATATCTAGAGGTCCATATAAATAGCCCAATTATTTTCATGGGTCAAACACGGCTTCCCTTCCTCTCTAGTTGTTATGGTATTTATGAAGAGAAATAAAATCCATGCCATGATTGATATCAAATTCAACCAGTGGAAGAATGTTATTGTCTATAGAAGGAACATTTCCCCCCAATTTCAACTAGAGAGGAATCATAGAGATGATATGTGATCATCATCAAATTTGGGGTTTTCAATATTAAATCCACGTATAATAATTTCTGTGTAATTCTTATACCATTAATAACCTATTTCGATAATAATGAATGGGTATATCTAGAGTCAAATAAAAAATTATCAGTTATATAGGGGATAAGAAGTGTTAAATTCACCACATCATTATCACAATCCTCATTAGAAATTACTATCTGATGTGATTTCCTTTTATCCCTCAGCTTTAGAGTTTTCTAACTTCAATCATTTACATTAACCCTTGGGCCTAGAGACAAGCTAGAATAATTCCCATTCTCCTCACACTTAAAGCACTAATGTGTGGGAGGTGAATTCTACGAAACACTCTCACCATTCTCATTTTTAGAGAGCATATTCTAATCACAAAAGAAATAAATTTCCTGTGAACCATCCAATCAACACATAAAACATTTTCTATAACCCTTAATTAAAATTCTTCCATAAATTTTCAAACTCTTTTATCATAAATGAGACATAAAATTCATCTCAATATGGTTTTTTGATTTTCCTTTGACCTCTATCTTCCATTTCTATTAAAAACTATAGGAATGATTTATATCTACAACATCATATTCAACCATGATTAAACATAAAAAAAAATTTCATAGGTACTGAATCTTCTATAGATAAAACCCTAAAAATAATTGGTTTTAAATGACTTTATAATCTATCAAACCTAATTTCTGGTTGGATGATAACTCATGAAGTGTACCTAAAAATTTTTGAAAATGTTTTCGTAGGTACTAGAATATTAATAATCATTTTATGTTAACTCAAGTTACAACTTCTAGAAATGTTTTTGAATATTAAATTTAATGTACTAATATTAAATTATGTTATGGAACTCATCAAAATCCTTAGATTAAGTTACATCATGTTGAATCTAATTTTTAAGATGATTCCACCATTGTTGCCCCTCACCCACCAAATATGAGACGTGAAAAATAATTTTTCTTGTTCTGAATACTGGAGAACAAAAAATGTCATTTTACTGTTACATATCCATTTTTTAGAAACTAATGGACTAGGAGACCCCTGAAATAAGGTACACGTAGCCTTATGAAGGATACAAAATAAATATGTTCTTTTCTATATACATTTAGATGTCTATTATGATTTATTGATGGAGAATGTTTTTTTTGGATAGAAACAGAGATTTTTACTCCAACTCCCATAACATTTGGATATCCAGGTGGAAAATCATCGCGTCATCTATTGAAATCAGCATTAACACAGTTCCTTGAGCTTCTATTGGTTGGAAACAACAAAAAATAAAAGTGTAAGAAACAATGTTTATAGTGTAGAACCACATAATCGTGTCTAATAAAATATTGGATATCTATGACACCTTCTTGATTACTCTATAAAACATTAATATTATCTATGGAAATTCATAAAAAAATTCTATAAAAATACTCCAATATGTTTTGTAATGAACATTTGAATTTCCAAAGCGTGTCCCCCAATGGAGTGTCAAAACATTGGTGCATCCAGACCAATTATCATACACTAGTTTGATATTGAATTTAGCATTATTTGATTCATTCTGGGATGATACCAATTGGTGAATTTGTTCTAGATCCCGATGAACATGTATTATCTATACATAGATATATTTATATGAAATGTTGTGATATATCACTAAACAAAATTCAATTACATTTTACTATAAATTGAATCATCATAAGACTTATCCATTGAAATGTATTCAGGGATCTCACGAAGGTTTTATCACGTTAGTTTAAAAAGGTTACTAAAAATTACAACTATACCATTAATAGAAACCTAGGATTTTCATACATAGATATTAAATTTTTTTTAACGTATATTTATTACATTACATAAACCTACACCTCAAAACCATAACAATTTTGTTCCTTTTGAAAATTGGAATCATAAAAACTGCTCTATAAGTGAGATACACTATCTTTCAACATGTTCTTTATAATAATAACCCTTCATATACATATCATACATAATATGTATCTCAATATAATAGAGAAATGATATAAAATAAATTTTGATGACATAACCTCAGTAAGGAATAAAAAGGGAGATAAGTAATCATTACATTAACATAAGTGTATACGAAAATGAAAATAACACTTTCAAACCATACCATGCATAAAAAATATCATAATAAATGGTCATGAAATAATTATTTACTATTAATAAGTCACAATTCATAAGATAATAAATGAACAAAATCCCGGAGATAATAAAATTGGAATACAACATGGACTTTGTTACGTACATATATAAAAGGAAAAACATTTCCATATGAGACAAGGATCAATTCCAAGACCTCCAAAGTTAAAAAATTCCATTACTAAACCTGGTTCACCCCGAATTCCATCATTGTCTTACTAAACTATTTTCACTTCACGTTCCATAACAACCTTACTAAATCATATTCACTCCCCTTTCCAGTCTCATTTGTCTCATGAGATATAAATAATTATACAAGACATATGAGGGTGATATATGTAACACCCTATGTTTTTATGTATATTTTTTCTAAATAAAATAAATATATATGATGAATTGAATTACATGTTATAAAAATATATTCATTCATTATAAACTACCCTACGTAAATCTTGATCTATACACAATATCATATTAGCTTGCATTACACATTACACAATATTTTAACAAAAAATGATATATACTAGTTATTTAAATGTGACCATTGTTTCAATAAAATTAAGATTAATATTAGAAATAATAATAAATACTTCATAAATATGATGAATTTATCTAATTAAAACATATTTATAATGAAATATATAAATTTTAGTAATGTATATATATGTTTTGAAAATACTATTTTCTCAAAAAAAATGTATTTTTCATTTTGTGGACAAGAATAAAAGTATATTTTGAATCATAGATAAATTTAATTTGATAATATAAAGTTAATTATTGAATTCATAAGGTCAAAAATACCTTATAGTGCATTTTTTGGATTTTTCTAAATTATTTCATTTTTGAATAAATACTGGAAAATAATGAATTTTAATTCCAAAATAACTTTTTGTTTAATTTATTTATATAGAAAAATTATATTATTATTATTCCAAAGTATATTTAGTTAAATTATACATCTATTAATCAAATTTAGGTCAATATAATTAATTTATCATTGAAATTTTATATCCAAATATTTCAATCATGTAGACATTTCTTAGTTTAAACCCCCATTATTACATTCTGTCGAGGAGTTTAATTTTAAAATAAATTCTTACAATATTTTTACATTAATTTTTGAAAATGAATTCAATATTTTTAATGAAAATAATTTACATTTGATAATAATTTATACTTATATTTTGACTTAAATTATTAGTGAAAGAAATTAAATTTAGTTGTAGTGATTAATTGAAAAATTCATTTTCCCAAGGAAGAAACATTAAACATAAAAACATTTCCGCGAAACATTAAAAATACCAATTTTATAGAAAATGATAAACGATAACCTTTCATGTATATCATTTGGGGCCTTATAGAATCCTCTTTTATTAAAACATTAGTAAACTGATCATTTTTTCAAAAAAACTCCATGTGCTTCCTATCCTTCACTTATAAATGGCCACCGCCTCCTCCCCTCTCTTCACAAGATAAAAACAATTTTTTTCTACCAACACATACAAATATAACTTCTCCAAACCACGTATTTAATCCCTTGGGCCTTACTTTGTGATGAGATCCATCAATGGTAGTCCATTGGTGGAAACCAAAAAGAGATTCCTACAGATGAGTTAATGTTCATCAATGAATATTTTTAATTTATTTATTTCTCAAAAACAACATAATTTGTTTTATATCATGATTATATAAATAATTAATTATATTAAATTCAATGATAGGTTTTTTTGTTAATTTTACACCCTATATCATCACACACTTCTATATAATGTGATACACAATTATTGTTCTAGTGTACAATGGACTACTGCCTCAGAAACTAATGCCGTTAATTATTAAATTACCACCTTTCAAGGATGGTAAAATAATTTATTTAATTTTTATATATTATATTAATTATGTTTATTATCTTTTTACAAAACTAAAATTTTTATATCTGACAAACATGTATTCTTTCCATTTATCGGGACTACGATAGCATTGTTCGTTGGTATGGCAGACTACCACCTCACTGGGAAATGTGATTCATTCACATTATACATGAAATTTATTACGGCTTGTTTTAATAAAAATAAGTGATATATATAAAATGTGTGACACATAGTAATTATCATTACAGAGAAAAGTGTGATATATATACTGATCATAAATGTTTGAAGTATATATTCACACAAAAGGAGTTGAACATGTGTCATAGAATATGGTTGGAGTTGATGAAAGATAATGACTACCCAATACATTTCCACCCTCCAAAATTTAACAAGGTGTCTTATGATTTTAGTTGAAAGGAATATGCCGGCTTATCCATGATGAGGATCACAAGAAATATGATATTTTTAGATTTATTAAAGAGGGACAAGTAATTCATAAAGGAATGGGTAAAATAATATGTTTCATAGTTGAATGTTTAACCATATATCCTTGTGAGGATTAGAGAGTCACAAAAGGAAGATTTTGAGCTGCAAAAGTTGGCTAAAATTTTTCAAATGTTTATCCTTTGTTAGCATAGAATGATAAGGTTTAGGAAATATGCATGTTTTACTCAAATACATAATGTTATGTTTAATGTTTTATAGAAAGATCATTTTTATTTACTCTCTAGTCATCCTAGATGTATGAATAAATTTAGATATTTTATGGAATATTTCTAGTGGGATAACACGAAGAAGGAAATCACATAGTGTATGCCTCAGTGCTTGGTATGTCAACATGTTATGGATGATAGAAAAACGTGTAAGGGTATGTTACAACTAATAACTATAACATAGTGGTACTGGAAAAATATCACTATGGATTTTTTTGTTTGACTCCCAAAACCTACAAAGGTAACCATTCTCTATGGGTGGTAGTTAATCTCCATACTATGTCATCACAATTTATCACTATATGATAAAACTTTTCTATGAATAATATATCTAGAATATAAATTAATAATTTTTAATTATTCATGTAGTAAAAAATTACATTATATATGATTAAGAGACATGTTTTTCGTCATGGTTCACCTGAAGTCTCTAACAAGCCCTTGATACAAAATTAATTTTTTGGAATGATTATAATCCTTAGATGGATGGCTAATCTGAGAGAAGAATTCAAACACTATAACATATATTAATATGTTATTCACCATATTTCAATGGTTTTGGGATCAAAACCTTCTTATAGTAATGTTTTCATACAACAATATCATTCATTAAATAAATTCAAATGAATCCTTATGAATCCCCTACTGGGATAAAATTTAGAGCCCCCATGTGCTATAATGAAGTTGGTGAAATAATGATATTGGGGCCAAAGATCACTGATGAAATCAAAGATAAGGTTAAATACCTTCAGTAACACTTAAAAAATAATAGATTCAGAAGAAAATATATGCTTCCAACTGTATGAATGATCCTCAATTTTATGTTCATGACAACATGTTTCTTAGAGTTTGTCCACATAATAAAGTTTTGATATTTTGGATAAAAGGGAAACAAATCCATATGTATATCATTCCATTAAAAATTATTGTTCATATAAGGCTGGAACCTTGTCATATATAATATCAACCACAGCTCCCTCAATTCCAAAATGTATTCTAGTTGTCTCTTCTGAGGATTTACAAACCTAACCCCTCACATGTACTAAATTAGATGTCATACCACTGGAGAAATATCATTGTTACGAGGAATAAATGATTAGAATTATGGATCCTAAAGAGAATGTTATATGAAATCAAGAATCCTCACCTATTATACTTTTTTGTAGAGACCACCAGTTTTATTAAGGAATGTGGGAACTTGAGGATATCATGTGGTAGAAGTATCAGTGTTTTTTCATTTCAGAGTGATGAATATCAGGGGAGTAATTGATTTTAAGGGGGTTGAATATAACACCATGAGTTATTGTGTTTTTTGGAATAACTTAATATAATTTAATTTCAGGCATTAAATTTTAATCAATGTTAAGCTTTGGTTATACACTACATTAATTTAATCTTGTGCTATAAGAAACACATAATTTTCATGCATTATACACGACCCAATATTTTAGCATGACGATGTTATATTATAGTTATTTAAACAAGAAACATGTTATCTAGATATTATAATTTGTAATATAAATATTAATAACTAATATATAAAGATAATTATTTCACAATGAAAACATATTTAGCATAAAATATATTTTTTTTCTAAAATAATTATATGTTTTGAAAATAATAATTTCATAAAAAACATTTTATGACTTTTTGTGAAAAAATAAAATTAATTTATCAAAATTTCTATAATTTCTTATTATAAAATAAAAATAATTTTCTAATTAATAATTTCAAATATATATTATGGTGAATTTCTGTTTTGGGTTTTAAAAAATATTTCATATTTTGATGAATAGTGAAAAATACGGAATTTTAATTGAAATTTTTTTTTGTATATTATATTAATATGGATAAATTATACTTATATTATATTATAAATAATATTTATATCCATTATTCATCTATTAATATAATTTAGGACTTTACAATCAATTCTAGATTGAAATTTTTGAAACATTTCATACATTTAAATATTTCTCACATTAAAAACCCATTGTTTCATTTTATATACATGATTACCTTTAAACTAATTTCTATATTTGTGAATTTAATGTGGTAAAATGGAATAAATATTTTGAATTATAAAAATTTATAATGGAATATATGTCTATGAATTTTTTTCCCAAAAGTATTAGTGAAATAATTTAATATTAATCACTTTAACAAAATGGTAAACATGTTTTGCAAGGAAGTAAACATTAATGTTAAATGAAACAATTCCCTATAAACTTGTCTGAAACCCATTTCATGGAAGTATTTCAACCATAACCATTTATAGATCTAATTTTTTCATTATTTAATACCATTGGTTGATAAAAATGTGCCTTTATCTCTGTAACACCCCGACCCCAGTTACCCAGAGTTAGTGAATTATTACATAACATTGTCATGATCACAAAAGATCATGTATCAAAAAAACGATTAGTTTAGTATCCTGGGAATCAATAGATACATTCGTATGTCTTACATTACATCATAAAATAATAAATATAATAACAAAGTATCCATAGTCTACACTCATATCCCCTCCGACTATCTCTACAGGTCAGTCATAAAATACTTTTTCACATCCTGGGAAAAATAAAACATAGAATGGGGTGAGCTCAGATACTTACTAAGGATGAAAATACAGCAGACACATTCATAAATAAACATAAACATTTAAGGAAATGTGTAACTAAAAAAAATCCTCTTAAACTTGAACTTTAGCATAATATGGAAAAAATAAAATGAAATAATTCCATTTACTTATTCACAGGGATATTCTACTAGTAGAATAATCACATTGAATATCAATAACCACATTCATAGTGATGGAATGCATAATTCCAGACTGTTATAACCACATAGTCAAGGCCGTGTGCCAATACTACAAAAAATATTTTTTCAAGACCTTGTGCCAAGACACTAGTTTGTCTAACGAGACATACCAACACATCGAGGAGCTATAGCGGGCTCCGCCCATCACTTACTAAGTCCAATGCATTCCACATATGAACACGATTAAACATAACATAAACATTCCTATTAAAACTAGCATACGAAATATCAATACATTATCCATAAACAATGAACGGTATAAAAATAACACATACACAATTATACATATCACAAAACCTTCAATACAATATGGAAGTTTTGTATCATAATAAATCAACTTCAAATAAGCTAAAAATCCATCAAAGTGTATTGACATAGATGAAATCAAAACTATTTGACAGAAATATCTCTTTTTTGAAATAATTTAAATGTCACTTAATTATAAAATAAAACAATTACATTGAAAATATTCTTATAAGCTTGTAAGGAAAGATTTTACGATTTTATAATGGTGGAAAATAGTCACACCCGCCGTATAAATTAAAAAAAACATACTTACATTAATTATGTCGAAAAGGTTTAGAAGGACCTTTTTTGGAAAATGATGGAAACATTCCATTATAAACATCTTATATAAATTCAAACAAATTAATAAATGACTTAAACACATATTCTAGAAAATATTAAGAATGTTTTGAAATACATTTATAAGAATCATGCATGTAGATGATAGAGAGATCCTAGAAGATAATTACATATAAAAAACCTCGGATAATGAAGATATTGTAGAATTAACCATTACCTTTTAATTTTCCTTGGTCAAGGGTAGTTTAACCTCTTGGATAGTGGTGAAATTTTTTTTATTAAATTATAAAATAATTATATACATTAATATTATATCATAGATGATTTTTAAACATTTCTTTGTTAATATAATGTTAGTATTATCGTCGTTTTGGTGTAAACATAGTCATTTTATTTTCTATTTTTTGTAACATAAGTAATTTTTTAGGGATAGGTTATATCTAATCCATACCCAGAATGATATCATGTCTATAAACATTATTTATAATCATAAAATGAGAATTATACTTGAATGGATTTGATGGGGAATGAATATCATCACGTTCGTGGAGACTGTAGTCTGCACGTACGCACGGGCAACAATATCATTATTTTGATATTAAAACATATATATAATTGGATGGTATAACATATATAAATAATCATTATAATTTTATATTTATTATTTACTTCAATTACACATCATTATCATACCCATCCAAATAATAATGTTTTGAATAACAGTTACACCATGACGTGGAGACGGTAAGCCATACGTACGCACGTATGGTGACAGGTATTTCAAATGATATATAGGATTATTAATATTATTGTACCATATTTATAATAACATCACAGTATATAGATGATACTTGATTTATTATTTTATAATTTAAATATCAATGTATGAATAATTGGATGAAGAAAGGAACATGAAAGAGGGTGGTAAAATCATTACCTGCTCTTCGGGTTCATCCTTTTTATTTGATCCTAAGGGCTCTTTAATATCGAATTATGATCAAAATAAGGCCTCTATGTTGAATTGATGGATGTTGGGAGGATATTTGGTCAGGTTTTGGCCGATCCAAATGGATTTGAAGGTGTTAATTAGAGAGAAGGTGGAGTTCCCTTTTATAAGAGGGGTGAGGGGCACCTTAGGAATAGATAGAAATATTATTATATAGTAAATTCATATTCAGTTTATAATGGCTCCAAACTGATTTATTTAAAGGGTAAAGTGGGTATGGGTCAATGAAAACTAAATTAATAGGTTTTAGAATGGTTTGTGTTACTTTATTAACCTTATTTTTTAGTATTAACTCTTATTTAATTAGGTTGAAATTTACCGTGTCTCCTTGTATTTTTTTATTATATGGTAAATAAACATACTATAAAATTCCAAGAAACCCCAAAGCACTTCATTAATGTTACCAATATAATTATATATGTCCTTTGGACTAACCTAAGACTTTTAGGAATATTATATCAATTTATAATATAATATTTTATTTAAAAACTCCTTTATATCAATTTTAACACTATTTAATAATTGATTATTTTACAGTCGTAAAAACATTATTAATTTGAAATAAATTAATTTAATAAATCCTCAAATGTCATATTAACCAATAAAATTCTTTTATGTTATCAAAAAATTAAATTTATAAATATTTTAACATTTATAATGCCAATTATTTGATTCATTCATTAATAATGAAAATACTGCATCATTATTGTGTCATAAATAAATTTAATTATTCAATGTCTAAAAAATATAAAAAAAATACAATTATGTAGGAAATATTTTTATATTTCTAATTAATATTTATAGTCAAAAATATAATATATATAACACTATGTAAAAATTGTTTTTCTAAAAGATACATGCTTATGACATTTTTCAATTTACATTAACTTAATTAATATAAAGTGTCATTATCACTTACAAGTGGCACCGTGGTGTCCCAAAATTTACCCAAATATGACCAAGATCGGATATGTTTCATCCAATAGTGTTAGGACATGTTTAATGTAAATTTAAGTTTATTACAATATTATTTTTTACCCTTATTTACAAGATTTACCCTTTAACCATGATAAATAAAATATTTACCGAAGTAATTATTCAAAATGTCTAAAAATTAAAGTTACATATTTACAAAATTTTGACCACCTGATTATAAATATGCAATCCATTTTTATAAATTCATAACAAAAAATTGGCAGAAATTAATTTAAAATTAATTCCCGTTGTCAAAATAAAAAACATGTTTTTATGAAATATTAACTATAAAAACATTGACACTTGCTTGTGTCCAGTTTAAATAAGAAATTATGTCCAATGAAAAACATTGGATTAAATGGTAAAAATATAATCTATTTATATATTAAAATTAATCAAATTTATAATTCATCGCTATTAATTATTTCAATTAAAAATGTAGTTTTTAATTAAAATTTAGTAATTTTCACTATTAACCAAAATATGAAAGTTGTCTGAAAAGTTCCAAAAATTTATTGACACTATATTCATATGTCCCAATTCTAAAGAAGAAGTTTATTTTTTCAAATTTAATATATAAATGTTTCAAATATTGTATTTAAAAAGGGTTCTCTATTAAAAGTTGGTAAAAGTGATTTTTTTTAAAAATACCTCCTTGTTTTGAAAAAATAGATTTTTTCTTAAATTATGTCTAATAAACTCATAATATGGATTATAAAATTATAAGGATTATATAAATTTAAAAATTTAGTTAATACTGTTCATAACTGCTTTTGAATGGCTAGTTTGGTTAGATGCGATTCTCTTGAACTCAGTGTTGCGTGTAGTGCAAGTTATTGAATTTCATTGAAGAAATAATTCACTATGAAATCATGGTGTGTTACTATCTATGTTTCTTTTCAAAAATTCCAAGTGTGTTATCTCTCTTACTTATGAATGCCACAATATCATAACATCTTTTCAAACCCTCAAAATCAATTTATTGTAATATTAAATTCCCAAAAAAAATTTCCACTTACACAAATTTAACCTATAATCCTTAATGTGGTAAAAATAAATCCAAGGGAAGACATTTAGTGGAAATGAAAAGGATATTCCCACAGACGAGGAAATGTTAATCAATGCACATTTTTATTTTATAACTTCTTCTATAACCCATAATATATTTTGATATTTTTATTATATTATAAAATAATTATCATAATTTTCAAAAAATAATTAATTATCATAAATATAATGAGAATTTGAAATGTATATTTTATGAAATAAATAATAAATACTCTTATCAAATTGGCGACACAATCCTCATTTGTGTGTTTTTCGAACTACCATCATGCAAACCATTGTCATTATTTCATCCATTACTACATTTCATGGTAGAGAATAATGATTTATTTATATTTTATATAATATATTTCTTATATTTATGATTTTATTATGAAATTTTATTAATTACATCACACATACCTTCGTGACTTCATTTTTTGGCCATATAATAACTTCGTTCATGAATAAGGAGGACAATAGCTTCTTGAGGTGATTTCATTCATTCCAAATTTTCTTGGATTATATTAAGGACGATTTCAACAAATATATAGGAGATATATGGCATAAAAATGAATTTTTAATGATGAAATATAATATATTTTTATTCCTTTTAATAAAACAAAATAATGAAAACACCAATCATTTGTACGTGAGAATGACCATCTCCATAAACTATATATCTCATTCCATATTATTATATTTAATATATTATTATATGTTAATAGAAAATTAATATATATCTAAACATATATATTAAATTTATATGTTTCTTTACTATATTGATATTGTGAAATCATGATCTGTGTAATATGATTTTTGATAGAAAGTCAAAACTTGTATAAAAAACAAAGTAGTTATTACCAAAAACAGAACATTAACATGAAATTGTTAATAAAAAAGTAATATAAACTCATAGGCAAATCATATTTGGTATTTTATATATTTTGAGAATAATTATATTTATTATAATGGATGTTTGAATGAGTAGGACAAGAGTCACAACTAAAGGTAAGATATTTTTATTTAACTTTTAACCTGTGCAAGAGATATGATATATTCTAAACATATTTCTCATATGTTTTGTATAAAAATCTTATGGATTTATTTTATGATTCTAATACTAATAATTATTTATATCTTATTATTCCTTCTTGGATCTCTATTTTATAAGTTAATTGTTAAAACATTATGAAAGAGGTAATGTAAATTTTGTTTCAATTTTCCTTATTCAAGACATCTATTCTGTTAAGAATCTATATTCATTCCTGAGGTATATATAAAGACCATTTGGTATGTAATTTTATGAATTTTCGTAAAATAAATATATTTATGTTTTATTTTATCTTATTCATTCATGGGTATTAATATTCTAATTTTTCAAAGCAGTAATAGATCATTTGTTCAATATCATCATTTTTCAATATTGTTTATTAAAATGCTTTAATTGATGATATATTATGATCCATCTCCCAATAATTATATTTAATTCACTAATCCTATTTTTATTCATTATATCTTAAATTAATGGTACCATTTTTCACACATTGGTACTTCTTATAAAAATGAAAATGTTTTCACCAAAATTTAACAATGTTTATATATTCAGTTGGAAATATATTTTTATTAAAACCATGTATTATTAAAATTTTTTCAATAATGATTGAAACCATTTAAAAATAATTTATTTAGATCATATTTAACCTCTTTTTAATTTTTAAATCTTTTTTTTCAAAGAGATATTATTTTCATTTTCCAATCAAATTCATTTTCTATACATTTTAACAATAAGAGGAATGTTCATTAAACAAGAATGAAATTTATAGATTTACCCACCATCATAACCATAGTTTCATTAAGTATTATTTTTTTAGGCTTACATGGTTATTTTTAATGAAAATATTTCATTAATATTCTAGAAATTTTGGTTCTTAACATGTTTTTAAAGATAATGGTTTTTAAAGAAGATTCAAGTTTTTTTTAAAACAATTCAAAGGGGAAATGATATTTTTATCCTCAAATATTTCTTAAATATCTTTCAAAATAACTTTCAATTTTTTAGGACCTCCATTAGTGTTACTCATGACTTATGAGAGATATAATCCAAATGTTTAAATCAAATTCTTCATCTGAATGGTTTATGTTTTGATATCATGATTTTAATGAAAACTTGTTTCTCTTATATGGGTAATGTGCTTATGATGGGTGAATTTGTTTCATTATTCATGCTATGATTATGAATCCTATATCTCTTCTATAGTTCATTATATAATGTAATGTATATTATTCCCATTTAATTTCATGGGTTATAATATGAATAATTTTTATGATATTTTGGCCCATATATGAATGATCTCATTATGTGATTAGTATGACCTATATATCCCTCTATTGAATTGGGTAAAGATATTTATCTAATGATATATACCTGATTGGAATAACGAGTGAATTTGTTTTAATAATACAATGATGGAAAATGATTTGAACTCTGTTTAGTAGTATAAGGCTGGGATGGGAAGTGAACTAAATTTATTTATATAAGATATGAATGGTGTGTGAACCATGTTTTGTAAAGTACATTGTCTACTATGATGGTCATGGTAGAGATCCTTGATGAATATGTAAACAATTTTATATGATTATGGGTCTTCCAAAAATTCCATGAATTATCATCTCATATATAGTTTTCTTTTGTTTTCTAATTATTTATTTTTTATGAACATCCGATATTTAGTCAATAACTATTGATTAGGGTCTTTCACAAATACTGTTTGATATTATAATTCTATGAAAATGTTTACATATCCTTATGCCTATTATTATGATTTCATATCTTCATTATTTAACCTTACTATGATGTTGAGCTCATAATTTCTTATTTTTATATTCCCCATGTTATAAAGATATTTATTATTTATGATGTGTCTATGAAGGGTGCTACTCATGGAGAATAAAGTGGGAGATAATATAGCTCACTTATGTACTAATTTTTATGTTCCCAATTCTCAAAAGGCTTTATCACTCGTTGATCCCTTCTCGGTGATGCCATTAGGAAATGGATGCCACTACGAACCCTCCCACACCCGAGGGGGGTGTGTATAATCCTCCATCTACTCTTGGGGAATGAACTCCCTCAATATCCAACCATGAATCTCTACCAAACTTCTGAAATTTTTTTATTCGACACAAATATATAGATCTCTTTAATGGATTTCCATAGCTCCCTAGTTAAAATTCATAATTTATGGAGGCTTTGGAAATTTTCAACCAAATTATGGTGTTACTGAATCATGATCTGGTTATTATCTCAGAAGGATTGGATTTAAGACTGGTCCAAAGACCCCTGATCTTGTAACATATCCTAGTTTTTTCTCTTCTGGTGGTATTACAATCTCTATATGACATTTTAAAGCCCAACTAAATCATTTTTTGAATTTGGGTCACTCAATTACATCATGATATTTTTGGAGCATAAATAATCAATTTATATAATGTCTTATTATACCGATATTTCCTGATATCATAGACATATCCACTTATCCTTTGGTCCATGAAGAAGATCTACATTTTTACACCCATATAATTTAGTCACGCAATAGAATTCCAGAACCCATGAGTTGTGTATTTTTTTTCAATGTTGATTAGTGATTAGGAATCTGGTAAGAAGGAAGAGTAGTACATGAATGAGGCTAGACCTTATTATACTAATAAACATTTGTCTGGTGGAATAGTTTATGGAGACGAGGTCATACAGTCCACTGCACCTAGTGTTGATGATGCCAATTAAATTGTAAGAGTGTTATTCAAGATGCTTGTTTCTCCTCGTCCAAACCTTATTCAATCTATGTATTATGTTTCCCCATATTCAATTTTTTTTTTCTCTCCATGTATGTGATTGATTGATGAACATGAACATATAGGGTATAATTTGAACCAAAATCATTTCACATCCTTAATATCTAATGGGTTGGAGAATTATCATCTAGAAGGATGGAAAATTAACATCAAAATATGGATATAAAAATGATCAAATCAATGTATTCGGAGTATACTGAACTAAGTGAAAAAAAAGAAAAATCACTAGAGAAGATAAATTAAGAGTAATTCTATCAAGTGGACTTGTTGGTCTGGTCTAGCATGAGAAAGAGACTGCAAGGGAACTATGTCATTGGGAATTTCTATGTTCAAAAGGGAGATAAAAATGAAATAGCATACAAATATTACTTGAATATCAGAAAGGTAGTTTTCAATAGATTATTTGGGATGCCATGATAGAAAGTGGAAAATAATTGACTGGTGGATCCTAGAATTGATTAAAGTGATGAACAATTGACTATAGAGTTGGGAGAGCATGTTCTATGTAAGGGAATCTAGGGCCCTGATGGTGAACTCATGGTATTGAACATATAACCAAAACTATATGAGACCTTATGATGATCAGATGATAATATAGACACAATGAATGTGGAATAACTAGGGCTCGTACTATATACTAAGGTTGATATGTTAAAAGAATATATGTAGATAAATTTTTACAAGGTGGTTGTCAGCATAATTTATGAGTGGGTTCTTTGAGTTTACATAATAAAGAACAAATTGTTGGATCAATAAAGAGGACCTCATCATGGAACAAGGATTCAATGAATGTATGATCAACCTAGAGGAATATATCCTGGCCTAGGACAAGATGAATGATTATTTGTATGATCTTCTAAATAATGGTGTGAATTTGTTGCTAATTACTCTTAATTGGAATCTTTATTGGTTGGTTAGATCTAATATTCTTTTTCGTGTTTTTAAAAACATTGTGGGATCTTTTTTGGTTAACACATTTTCATTGCATAAGTTTTGGATTCCCATTTTTTCTTTTAATGTGATTTGGAAAAAAAATTAATTTTTAGTCAGTTTTCCAAAGGCACAAAAATTATATGGTATTTGTGTGTGTGTTATTGTAATGTAATGAATATTATAAAACAATTATGTAATTTATATATATGTTGTACCTAGGTCATTACAATATACGTCCCATATATCAAAAAATGAAATAATACATATGTGTTCCACAAGATCATAGACATTGATCATACATATCTCATGAAATGAAATGTTTGTCAAAAATATTTCCTCATATCATAACCTTTGTAAAATGGAAATATTTCACAGTAATTTAATTATATAATAACCAATTAAAAGAATTAGGTTTTAGATTCATTTTATCATGGTATAACCCATGGAATAAAAATAGGTTTCAAAAATATCATTCCACTTAAAAATAAACCATTTGAAGAAAGAATATGAGTGGTATCCTTGGATCATATCCCCAAAAAGGCAAAAGATTCAAAAAAAATCTCATAATCGATGAAAAATAATATTTATATTTCATCTAATAATTTAATGAGGAAAATATCATTTACTCTTTAAAATAACATAATAAAACAGAAAACAACAAGAAAATATTTTTATTTTAAATAAACTAGAAAAAAATTAAGATTTGAAAATAATTTAAATAATTTATTTGAAAATATAAATGAATCATTCAATGAAGACTTTCATAAAAATTTATATCATAAAATTTTCCACAATCAATTTCATAGAAAATTATCATTGAAGTTCATTTAGAAACGTTTTTTAAAATATTTTAGAATTTTTTTTTGAAGAAAACCAATTTATAGCATTAGATAAAAATAAATTCATATTTTCATAAATTTTTTTTAATTACATTAAGTAATAAAGTGTTGAAAAATTTTACAATAATTTATGATTTCCTAAATTAATATAGGTTAAGAAAATTCATGTGAATTATTGAGAGTTAGATCATGATATTTCAATATTGGAGACTTAGTCATATATAATCTTGATAACTGATGAGATTGTAACATAATATAAAAAATTGAATAATAAAATTATTCTAGGATGAATAATTTAAATGAAATACATGTCAAATTAATTTTATACACACTTCATGAGAAAATAGGCCCATAACATAATGTATATCTTAAAGAAGAAAAATTAAGAGAAAATAACATCGGGTTTTACTAATTATTAGATCATAGAACCCATGAAACATTGATAATTAAAGTGAAATTTAAATACAAATAATAATAAATATAACCATAATAAAATAACTTCATGGCTGATATATACTTCACAGAAAATAAATAGGTTGTGAATATGGAATTTTTCTCACAGAAAATAATGTGAGATGGAAATCCCTTACCATATGTGTTGAGATCAATCATAGTCATTAAAAGCTCTTATATAATAAATATAATTGTATTATAAATATATTAAATAACCATAATAATATATATCATACAATATATTATTTTCATATTTCCTTTTATTATCCATTTATAAACAATTTAATGTTAAAGTTACCTTTGGGGTTATATCATCTTTATTTTTTGTATATGTTTTTGATTTGTCATATTTTTGATCCAATTACATTGATAATGGTTCCATAACCACCATATTGATAAAAATGATATAAATATAAAATATTTTCTATTCATGTGTAAACATATAAATCCTTCATGTTTACTGATTGGAATTGGAATATAGAGTTCATGGTGATGGTATATCGTATGTACACCTTAAGATTTCATTTCATTTTCTTATTATATTCAATTAAATAAAATTAAATGAAATATAACATCATTAAAGAATAATTTTTATGTTTTATATATAATTTTATTTTTAAAACCATCGTTAATACATTCCATGTAATTTTTCAACTAATCACATTGCTTCCTAAGGTGGTACTTCGCCGTATACCGGAACAACGTAATGATATTCCAAAAAAATGTATAGCGTGAAGGGGTCCACCATATAAAAATTAAATAATGATAATTAAATCAAAAATATAAATTATATTATATATAAATAATATATCCAAGATTATAAACCACCATGATAGGGAGTAATGGAAAAAAAGAATGACATTAGTCCCCCGAGGCGATAGTCCACCCTACAGACAAATGATGATTTTGTATTCCATTTGATGTAAATGGTGACTGGTGTAGGTAATAATAAAATCAAATAATATATTATTACATGAAATATACTAATGCAATTATATAATCATTAGAAAAAATTATTTATGTGGTTTTAGGATGAAAGAAAACTAAATTGTATGTTGATGAATGTTACCTCCTCTTCGGTATCCCCCATAGGTTTTTTCTAAAATCTATCATTGGATAGATTTATGCCAAAAAATGGAAATATAATTGGGGGTGTATAGTTTGGTAGGTATTTTAAGATCCAATGTGGTTTTAAGGTGTCAAAAATAGAGGGTAGGGGGTGGCCTTTTATAAGGGCGGGAGGGGACACACATGGTATTTATAAAATGCACTATGTGTTCCTACATTTTTAAAATGAAAATGGAACAAATTAAACCATTATGAAACATTATTGTTGGAATGGTGGATATATGTCCTGGAAATTGACTTTATAGAAGTTTATAGGTTATTTTGAACCTTATATTTTTAGTTTAACCCCCTTGTAAACACATTTTTTCTTAACAATATAAATTAATTTGTACAACATTATCTATACATTTGGGTCCAAAATTACGTTAAAATTATTGGAAATTATAATTTATTTTGGGTGAGAATATATAATTAATAGTTTCAAAATCATATAATATAATTGGAATAAGATAACTGAAAATCAATCCCATAAACAAGAGGATAAAGATGAATTTTGCAGTGTCAAAATTTCCAAATATTACAATGTTTTTATAACCAATTTCATATTGCGATTGATTCCATTAAACTAAATTGGATTAAAATAAATATAATTTAACTAATTATACATATAAATAATTTAATATGAAATTATTTTTTATAAACAAAATAAATTAAATTAAATTTTCAATTACAATTCATTATTTTTTTTATTCATCAAAAGATGACAATTTTTATAAAAATCCAGAAAATTCAACTGGAGAAAATTTTGACATTATGAAATCAAAAATAAATTTCGTCTTATAAAACTAATATTCTAAAATTTTAAAAAATTAAATTTTTTATAATTCATAGAGAGATATATAAAACATTCTTTTTGAGAAAATATTATTTTTAAATCTTATAAATACTTTAAAAATTATATTTTTTATTAATATGATTCCAATATATAAAAATAATACAAAAATTATATAAAAATTATACATTACTATTTATATCACTTCTTTTAATGGTTTTATTATAACCATCTCTTTTAAATAACTATATTATTAACATATCATTTATTATTTTGACACTAAAAATACTAATGAATCTAAGTGAGGTTTCATGAAACATTTGACATTAAAATTTTAAAAAAACTTTTCCTTTTATATTTCACCTCATTATTCAATATCCTAGTATAAAAAATAATATAAACGAAATTATACACATAATCCTGATTAAAAATAATTCTCATATTACTATTAAAACTAGATACTTTCCTCTGAAATTCGAAGAAAATTGAAATAATGGATTTAATTTATTCCCCGGAAAAACCATTCAATAAAAGATATTGAATAGTAATATTAGTCTGTAATGATGTTTTAGGAGTCCTAATTAGGTAGATAATTCATGTATAGAGAATTTTATAGATATTATGACATCAATTTTTAGTATCATGTCCTAGGAGACAAACTAATTCACGATGTATTTATTAAAATTGTTAGTATTTGGAACTCTTGAAATAATGTTCTCTCATAATTTTCATTCCCATTCCATGGATTAAAATCATTTTATTTTTATTAAAAAAACTTTCATCACATAGATATTCTATATTATCCACTATTCCATCCTAATTATACAAAACTGTCTCTAAATTTCAAGTATTAAAGGATTTATATTAGGAGTGCAACTTTGTCCGGTGTGTATGCAATTTTTGTAAATAAAATATCAGCTCAACCCAAATAAAATAAATGAATTTATATTAAAAATAGTGTTCATGATCAAATAATTCAAAAAAATAGATTTTGAGTTTACAATATAAAAAAATATTTTTTTATAGAAATTCATGTTTTACATTTTTTTGATTTTTTTTATAAATTACACAGATTCATTTTCAAAAAATTACGCTAAAATATTGATAATTCATTAGGAACATAATTATTTACACATTCATTTAAATAAGTAAGTGGAAATTAGCGATAAACCTATGATGAAATTCGTGTGTTATATACTTTTCCAAAAACCTCATATGTGGAAACAATGATGTGGAATTGATAATAGAAATATTGTGTAAATTTGTTCTAGGTAATTATTGTATGAAAATATCAAATAAATTGTAGATTAATAATGTCCAAAATAATTGAATGGAACAGTGAAATCATGGATTAAAAATAAACAAAAAGTTATGTTGGATTACAGAGCAAGTGAGAATATACTTGTTGAGGTGGGAGGAAACTATAATCGATCATTTCAGAGAAGTATTCACATCATCCTATAAAGATGTATTTTCTATTATGATTATAGGAAAATAAAATTCATAAAATGAAAACACTATCATATTGGGAATTGAATATTTTTCAATGTTTTAGTCCATTATTCCCATTTAACTAAAATAAAATAAAAATGTATCTATTTTGACTACATAATTAGAAATTTTCTTATCACTAACACTAGATACTAGAAATGTTGTACTATTTTATCTTATATAGCCATTCATCCAAATATAATTGTGAATCAAATGTATGACAATTGGATAAAACTGAATAGAATAACTATTATCATAAGTCATTAGGTGAATATACCAAAAAAATACTATGTGAAAAATATAAAGGAGAAAAATATATATGACCAATAGAGGAAAATCAACCAATGATTTAGAATGAGTGATAACAATTTTAGAATGAATAAAAAGAAGGAATAATGAATTAATTGAATACAAATAGATAAATTGAAAATATTTTTAATGAAATTATCTGAAAAATATATCTATAAAATAAATACACAAGAAAATAATTATAATTTATTAGAGAATATAGATTTGATAAATATTTGTAGTAAATCCTTTATCATATGAAGAAAAATATCCTCCCTTCCAGCCTCTCTATATCTAGTTTTTTCTCAAGGAAATTTGACTCTACCAAGAGTCTATCTTGATAGAAATGACCCTTGATCTCACCTAATTATTTTAATTGGTATTTAATTGAACTGTTTTAATGAGAATATAGAGGATTGATCTATTATTCAATTTTTTTCCTTATATATATTTATGTCCAAATGTAATAATAAAATGTAGAAAAATTAATCCTAATAAATCCAATATATTTAACATCAAATTTGTTATTATAAATTTTCAAAATCATTAACTTCTCATGATGAATGAATTTAATCATAGGAATCTTCCCTACAAAATTCAATCCCATTGGATTAGTCTTGTATAGCCACATATGATATAGTTTAATATAATTCACCCACTTCTGCATCTTACCCAACAAGGATTTTATCAAACATAGATCATCTATAAATACTTCAATAAAACATGGTACTTGTTTTAATCTGAAATAATTCCTTGAAAATAATAATAATATTAAACGATCCAAAATACATAGAAAAATATTAAAATTTAACATCACGTTAGAATAAAAATTTAGCTATGATACAGTCAAATAAAACCCACATTAGAGGGATGAAACCTAATAGAATACAAAAAACATCAACAATTGAGAACATTATTAACACATCAAAACATCCAAAAATCTAAAATTTATTCTGAATTTTTGTTCTGATAATATCATGCAAATTTCCATGCTTTACGAAACCAGATAATATTTGAAACCCATTATAAAAAACACAAAATAATAGCATAAATAAAATCAGAAATTCTAATAAATTTTATCATAGTTATGAATGAATACAAATACACAATTCAATAATAAAAGAACATTTTGAATGAAATACTATGAATTTCCAAATAATGATGTGGGAAACATGAATACAAATAAATCTGAACCAATATAATTATTACTTATCTATTTTATAAAATTATTTATATGTAAAAATAGTTATATAATTAATTAATTCTCATTTATTACGTATAAATTATTTATATTTAGTTACATTCTTCATCACATGATACATGTTTAGATTATATGATTCATACAATATGTAGGTTTTAATAATCAATATATTTTATTATGGTCATCATTACATGATTATATATCATAGTGGAATAATAATATTAAAATTATCTATAGATTTTATTTTTCATTTTATATATTATATGTGGATGATGAAAAATATTATTACCCATAATGGGTATGTTTTGGGGTACAATATTTATAACTAAGGGTTGCATTGTAATAAATTTTTTTTCTCACCCTTCTGGAGACAAAATCATAAAATAAATTACTATTAATATCATTTTTATTCATAATTGTACAATCCCCTATGGTTAGGAAATATGATGAAATATGCCCATAATGATTCAGTTATCCTTAATTACATGATTTCATGTTAAGTTTAAAACTATTTGTTTCTCGTTGAATTATTGGGGACCGATGATTGATATTTTGTCATTAATTTATGGTTGATAAATATTTCATGTCAGGTTCACAATTTTCATATCAGATGGAAACTCCCAATGGTTCACTCATTTTTAGAAATTTATATTAATTTCATCCAAATGCAGATGTTCATTTGGGGATTGAAGCCCAAAAAAAATCTGGACCACACTTTGGTCGAGGAGATAAGTGTTCTAGATCATCAAAAACATTTTTTTGGATAATTATTTTAGATTCCATGGCTCCCTTATAGATTAATGAATTTTTATCACATATCTTCTAGATCCTAATATATGATTGATTACCTGGATAAAATGATCTATTTTCAAATCCTTCTTTCTGTAATGGGGGTCCTATTAATGTGACAAACTATATACATCTGAGGATCTCCATACAATTTCCATTATTTATTTTAAATAGGTAGATACATATATTTTGAAGCCATATAACTTGGCACTATAAATTTTAATACTATCTAGGGTGGCATTTTCTCTTTGGAGGATTGAACTGATCCTTCATGAGGTTTCCTTTGTATCATATTTATAAATCAATCAAAACCCAGGTAGTTTTTTTATTCTAATCCTTGATGTTTAAATTCAATTGTAAAAGATATATATGAGGCCACATAGGGCCTTATTATAGATCTTGTTCCTTAAGAATCTGTCTTATATATCAAGGTTATAACATGAATTAGAGTCATTATAGTTTGATCTTCCCCATCCTACTAATGTATGTTCATCCATAAATAATTTACATGAGGACATTTTTCTATCGGGTTTGCTAATATGAGAATTTATTTAAGAACTATATCATTGTGAATTATAATATATGGGGGTATTCATAACATGTAACTAAATGAGGCATACACACAGAGTTTTCCCTGGATGGAGGAATTTATAATGATATTGATATGATCATTAAAAATCCCAAAGCATATTTGATTCATGCTCAGCATGAGAAATAAGTGATAACATGTAATCAGAATCACTACATATGGATATTAGAATTATAAAATGGGTATCCCTAATGGATTATTTAATATAGAGCTATTTTCTAGGGAAGAAGTCGTATATATCCTACTTATAGAGAAAATTATAATCCTCTGAGTTTATTTAGTTTCTCAATCTTATGATGGAAGATAAAGTGTGATAAACCCAAAATATAGTTTTGGTTTCGTGGTTCAGAGTGTCTTTATAGTGGGAATTACACTAATTTGGATTCCCACTAGTGGTCGGGCCTTAAAAGAAATCCAAGATATCCTATTTGGGTAAGAATTATTGTTTTTATAGTTCAATTATTACAGACCCACTGATGGTTTAGGATAGTTCATTACACTAGAAGTGATTATTTTCATCTGTGAGGTCTAAGAAATTTCAGTTGTTACATCATGATGAAATACCATCAGAAGATATCTTCCCTTTAACCACTAATGGATAATGATTAGGACAATGGGTAGCCAGCCAAGCATGTTTAGATGGAATGAGGATTCTGTAATAATAAATCTATTTTAAGAGTATCCTTTCTTAAAAAAATATGGACACTAACCATATGAAAGTGTAATTTCAATCCAAATACATATGGTTTTGGGATCACTTTTTGAGGTAATATACCCATGTAGCCTTAATAGATATTGCAGTCATATATGAGGGTGTGCACCTGACATGTCCTGAGTTTCAGACCAGAATATCGTTACTGTTTGCCTAACTTGTTCTAAGTGTCTTACAAACATGTCCTAATTATCTTCCTGACATGTATAGTTATGTCTATAGATGTCCCGATCGAATTACTAATATTTCTACAGATTTTTCATGATTTAGATGACTTGTTTTGGGGATGATGAATGATAAGGTGACATGTCCAAGGTGCTTCACATGATTTTATAAACTTTCCCATGATATCCTCTAATGATCAAAATGTCTTGTTTTGAGTATTCCACATGACTAAGATGACATGCCTACGAAGCCTTGAAATAATAACATAGATATTTCAAAGGTATTCAATATGATTTAGTTAACTTTTCCAAGAAGCCTTTACATGATCAACATAGTTATGTACAAGTATATCATGTTATCAATTGTAATTATTTTAATGACATAACATGACATGATGAATATATTTTGAGTTCTATGAGTGGCTTGGATGATACATCTGGTAGACATTATATGACTTGGGTGATATATCCATAGGACTTAACGTGATTTTGATTAGATGGTCAGGTGTTGTTACATGATCTAGGTAACATGTTCAGCAATTATCACATGATATGGGTGATACATATGGGTGTCATCACATGACAATGAATAGTTTATTAAATGTGGATGACACATTTTTATTAAAATTACTATATCCTTCTTTGCATAAGACATCAATCATTTTCAACCTTCATCAAAAAAAAATACATCAGTGTTTATTAATAATTGTAATATTGGGATGTCATGAAATGATGTTATTATAAGGAAACCCCTTTTCATAATATATTTTGTGCCCCAAAAATCCTTCATGAGATCAATAGGTTGTTAACATGAATCTTATATACATGTTGAATAATACATTAATTCATTCACTTGGTTTAAATGGTGGTTGAACATTGTCATTATGTGGAATTATCCATTCAGAAGTTTGATCATAACTTTGTTCTCCCATGTGTGGTTTTTTTGGTTAGGTGACGTAATATAAAGGCATCACTACCTTAGATCTATGTTATTTCACCCATCATATATATTTCAGATATTAGATTCAACTGGTGGAGGTAGAATCAGATCATTTCTTTTATGTGATCCTAATGTTTGTTATCCTTGATGTTATCTTCATGTAACATGATAAAAAATTAAAATTAGATCACACCATAATTACATATTTATGGAAACCATGCCTTGTCATAGTGATTTTTCTTCAGAAAATTTACATTCCGAAGGGCCATTACATGATTGGGCAGATACATCTTGGATTCATCATGATATAATGATACATGTAGAGGTAGGTATTGTGTGATCGAGGAAGACTTTTCTAATTCAATTTGTGAGATCAAGATGGATTTTTTAATTATTAATGTTTAATAACGTGAAGAAAAATACCCCTTACCATGAAAATAATCATAACCCTCATTCTAATAAGGGTTTCACATTTTTCAAATATATTTTATATGATCTATGGTGCTTACCCATTGAATTCATATCCTGGGGTCGCGTGCTAAAATCAACATGTCTGAGATTCATTACATGATGAAGCTAACATGTCTAACAAACTTTTCAGGGAGAGTTTGAGATGCTAGATGGTATCATTCTTGATTAGATGACCGATCATGTAAACTAGACCCATCATTGGCATGAAAAAAATACATGACACTATTTTATATAACACTTCCACATTTTCAAGTTTTATATCTTCTATTTTGATACACATTCAACTTTACCACATTGGTGGTTTGTTAAGGTGTCACATGGTCAATAATATACATCGAGATGGTTTTCGTGAATCGCCCCGTGTTGTATCTTATTTTTTATATTACTCTAATTGGGAATATCATTATCGATGGGATCTGTCTGAGGGACTTATCATTATTCTGGTGATATGCACAAAGTATTTCACACAAAAAGGTTGACATGTATATTAGTATCTTTCATGTTTGATAAAATAATCACTTGATTTGTTTAATATATAATCCCGTCATAAGAAAATCAATATAAAATCCATCACCTAAGGATTCCAACAATTTAAACTTTTATTTTATAGGGAATTTGGAACTCTCCCATAAATTTTATACCATGTAATCATGTGATTAAATGGACTTGTTTGTGATCATTCAAAATATAGAGGTGTCATGTCCAGTGGCCATTGTGTGATGAGGATGGCATGTCTGTGGGGATTTCATCTGGTCAGTAGACTAATCTGGTGTATTACATTCACCCGTAACATGAAAAAAAGATTAATTTCTTTTTTCCTGGGGTTTATTCCTTTTATAAATTGTTTATATTCTATTTTCCAAGACCATCAACATTTTCCTATAGGGTTTCTATCAGGTAATCGTATGATAAATACTAGATAATGTGACAGTCTGGTGATAATTTTCATTGATGGTAGCTCTTCTTATCTCTGGTGAATTGTGTGATAAATCCTAGATCTAATATTTATACACATTAAATTTCATGGACAATATATCCTCTTGTATATGGTGAGTATGGTGATAGAATTAAATGTATTATATTCTTAGAATGATGATGGTGACATGTCAAGTGGTATTTTCATAATGAGGTCCTCATTATTGCAGTAATTTCTTTGAAAAAATGGACTGTTCATGGGGAATTTATACCCCCTTAGAATGAAAAATAATATATCTCCCATTCACATGAATCATTATCATTTTATGATTTCATTTTATTTGTGAATTGGGTGTTTTTCTACAAACTGTCGATTGATATGTCACATTATTAGATAAACTAATTGGATAGAGGTTTTCATAATTCACTTGACTTTTCACAAGGGATCATGCGATGAATTGGGATGATTAATGATGATTTGTACGATAAGAAGGATTTAATGAAAAGACATCATGTGGTAATTATAATGTCACACAGAACACATAATTTATATGTATGACATTTATAGGGTCATACAACTATGTTTCTTCATTGGGGTTATATGATTAACGTAATCCATCTACCTACTCTTCATATGGCCATGCTTCTCCTAACATTATTCCTAGAAAAAATAATACCTATTTATAGAGTATTTATCTGATCGTAAACATTTTATTCTTATTTGGAGGAATTTACCAAATACCACCAGTAGAAGAATGATCTAATGGGATAAGGACTCAGTTTTGAGGAATGTAAATTCCTACTTGAGTCGTTTGGGGTGTTTCAGTAGGTGTCATGAGTGGATTTATTCATTCCAAGTGACTTTTTTTAAATCCATGAGGAACCCTATTGTTGGGAGAGATGGTGGGAATCATATTCCACATATGAATATGATATTCAGAGCTCTACAGATCTACACATTCCCATGATATCTGCATTAAATATCTTCACCAAACCCTTATTACAATAACCATTCATGAGATCCAATCATGTGATAATCTCATGTGATTGAGTTTTCAGATATTTCTAAATCAATCTATCAATTGATTGATGAAAATATTTTGAACCTTAATTCATGTTAACAATTTCATGGCCATCCTTCAAGATTCATATGATTTTTAGATTCTATTGCATAATCACATGAACATTATGTTTTTCACATGACCACCTCATCGTCACATGATCACAAGTCTTAAAATGGATAATGTGATCACAATATGATTCATGGGTCACATGATTATTGATATTTAAATATTGACATTCAATCATGATCCGTTTTGTAGTTAATGTGATTCACAAGATGTTTTTTGGGATGTGCACTACTTTTTAAAATGTTTTTTGACCATTTTACATATGCTTCTTTCTTAGTAAAAATTGATTCTGGTTCACAAAAATCTCCCAATATTTCTATATAGAGTCATATTAGTTTTTTAATTAAAAATTATGATCCAGAGTACCCTATATTTTTTGAATATGAGTTTTTAGGGGAATATTTTGGATGAACATCAGAACTACCCTCTTTCACACAAACTACCATTGTATAGATTTAAAATTTTAGATGATACTTCCATTCCATCAATCTACTATAATATTTCAAATAATTTTTTTTCTTCCTCCCTCAATTAATTACAACTTTAAATTTCTTTTGATAACCAAATTACCACTGAAACCTTCTAGAGGTAATCCTATATGTTGTCTAACTCCCCTATAAGATTATATATCTGTGATCATTCCCATCAAATTATTTCACCATGTTACATGAACATACATGTATCATATTTGAAAAATATGAGAATTTGATGTACTTAAATGTGGGACTAGAATCTGGGTTGTATCTTCTATGATGAATGGGAAGGGCCATTCTGGATTAGGTTTATTTTCTCAAAATTCACTAATCAACTGAATGTTATCCATCTGTATGAGGTCACATGGTTTTCCAAATTTTCCACATATCATAAATCCAAAATCCTCCATGTGATTAAGTACCAACATCATAGAACAAACTCATTTCATATGTATTATAGTGAAGTAGGGATAAAACTCATTGATATTTATTAGATGGTTGGAATAAATTTTCTTGTGGAGATAAAAGAGGATTTTTTCCCACCATGGATGTTTGGTTGACTCCAAAAAAATCCATCCTTGTAAAGGGACATATAGACAATTTTTAAGGACATGTTAAAGAAGTATCTGGTACCCTTCATGATTTTTTATTTCATGGTTTGGATCTAGATCATCATTTATCATAGTCGGACTCGAACTACAACAATAATACATCATCGATGTCCATCTAAATAATTTAGAAATAGTGTAGGATCTTAGTGTGCTATTTTGGAAGACTGATAGAATACATCATGTGGAAGTTGGGTGAGACCATAGTTATATCCATGACTTAGGTTATTAGGGTTTTATCCATTTTAAATGGATGGATTTTCCCATATTTTGATGGTATATTAGGCATTCATGTAGGTTCATTGGTGAGGGGATTCCAATTTTTGATTGATGGCCTCTTAATCCTGCCATGACAACTTATTCCCATCATTATCAACTTATATGTAATATAAAACAAGGAAATATACCCTATCATAATGAAGGTACTTTAAAATTCATATTTGGATTAATATGAGTGGGTTTCCAGTGTTACAAATAATAGAACACTGCTAAGACCCCTCATGTATCATTTTATCCTAGGTTATTAAACATTTTAGCAGTGGAGGGAGTGATATTATTTCCCAATAATTTTAATAATATGTTTATCTGACATGACTATTTCAACTACCTATCATATCTATAATTGACCAAGATATTTTTTTATAATTATAGTAGTTCTCATGGTGATAGGTTATATAAAATAACTCTTTGGGAATGGGTTCTTTCATGTTTCATAGAATAGTAAATTTTATGTGATTTATAAATCCCTTACAAATATTCTCACGGGTTTTTCTTTTATTAAGATGGTTTCCCCTCTTCCCTTAGCCATCATTTTGGGATAATGGCGTACCTATATGATTTTCAAATTTCTGATTATACTGACACATGATGATACAAATACTAAAATCATTATTATTTTTCTATTGATTACCCTATCTTTTTATATCACAACTATTCCCAAACATTTGTGTAAGCTTACCTAGGTGGTATATTAATTCTTTAGGGGTAAAATCCTTTTACTTACTCGATCCCCTTATCCATGGAATTAATGGAATTTTTATAGAACTAGGGGGAGACCCAGGGAATAAATCTTAGCATAGTGAAGAACCTCGCATTAGAAAGAAATGTCTTCTTGAAGAGGTTGACCCTTCTGTTCCTATATAAAATTTTATACTAGTTTGCAGAGAAGTACAGAGACTCATACTCTTACATCCAAATTGGCTCAACAGTTCAATACATTTGTAGACTTGATACTATGGAGGATAATTTAATAGTAAATACACACCATCATTATGTAGTCTCCATTGGAGAACATCTATTGCCATGTAGAATGTGTTGAATATTTTTTTAGGAGTTGGCAGATGATATATTCATCTATCAACAATTCTATAATATCATGCTATAGATTATCCTGTCAGAGAAATTGTTATCCATTAATGAGAGGGACTTGTAAAATTATAATAATAGGACTTATCATGTAGAATTAATTAGGTAAGGTTCATATGTTACTGAACTCATACAGTACAAGGTCTCTCTTCCAAATTTCCAGATGGAATATTTGACTATAGAGACTGTATAACATGAAGTGATCATAGCTAGTGAATGGTCTCATTATTTATTTCACCATCCTTAATAGCATCCACTTATAATGAAGGTGAAGAGTTGTCAAATTTTATTTAGAATCCTCATCCTCATGCATCAGTTGATGAAATATATTAGATGATACTTCATGGTTATGTCTACACCCCTTTCTAGGATTTGGATGATTTAGATAAATTATTCGATCTGATATTATTTTAATGTTTTAGTAATTTTTTCATTCATTGGTTGGAACATTATAGAGAATCCGGAATGTGGAAATTAATCAATCCACTACACATTATAAATGATAAAATATTCAAGAATTTATATATAATTTCAATGTTTTATAACATTCACTATATATGTGGTATTTCATATACATGATATTATTTAGAGCATCAATGATACCAATACCTTTAGTATTAACAAGTAGTCACAAACTATATAATGTCAATTCCACAATCACAAACTATTTCTATTCAAAATTTCTTATAATGCACTATTGTCATGTGATTCCTCAATGATGTATCTAATTCAGGTGTTCCTAGATCACATGGTTCAAAAGATTAACATAAGAAAACATATTCCATTGGGGGAATATTTTTTAATTTCATCCTATATTAGTGGACTTATAAATATTATAATAATTTTTTTTGGGAAAAAATAATGATCCCTACAAGAATTTTATGTCTTATTATATTTCCATAAGTATTTACTATGAAACGTATGGGGAATTACTAGTAGGAATGGGGGTGGTGTTTTCTTGAGATTCTATTTATGGTATTCCAACTATATAATTTTAATTCCATTCCCATTATATGGGTTATAATAATTTTCTAAACAAACATAGTGTGTATCTTTAGTGAAGATACTCATATATTTGATAGGATTCTATTTTGGGGGTTCAAAGTGATGAGCTATGCATCTCTTTCAATTGTCTTCTAAAGGAATTTGAAAAATATACCATTGATTTATTATATATATTTTTTAGATTAGACCATATATTATTTACGTTATGGCCCTTTATCATAGGCCTTCTTGTGTTGTAATTTTTGGTTTTTTATCTTTTGAGAATATATTATTTTAGTTTATTTTATATTGTCTCTAACATTTTATTTATATTTTTTAGGGTATTTTAACTTAGACCTTTTATTATTGTAGATTTGGATATTTTATCTTTCACCATCTGTTGTTGTAGTTTTGGGACTTTTAGGTTAGACCTCCTACTTATGGCAGTGAAGGATGGGTATTCATGAGGTGTTAGGGAAACTATCAACACTAATGGGAATGTAAAAAAATTCAAATAAGGGTTATATAATATTGAATTATAAATTAATATTCTTAAGAAAAATGTTATTGAATAGTAATGTAAGAGTGCATTATTCAAGGAAAAACGAAATCTAAATATCAATGATGGTTCATCACACTCGACATCCTTTCTGAGATATTGTTTGATGCATGCTGAAGTATTATGAATTTTGTGTACACATAGATAGTTATAATATTGTTTGTGTAAATAATGTGTCTAGGATCTGGAACAGGTGACTATAGAAATTTGTAGACATGTAAGGAATCACCATAAAATAGATTAAGTTGATGATTTATCCCGTGGTGTTGCAGAGGCACTTAAGGATTGAAGGTCCATTATTGCAAGGAGGGACATCTATCATTTATGGGTAAAAGACCTTTATGAAAGGGTTCATATTGATTACATGCAAGATCATGTAGAAGGTTCCCCAATATTTCCTAAAGGCCATAGAATAGTTGAGATGACTAGATTTTTTGGGTGGTGTAGTGTGATATGAATAAAAATGATACCCATGAATTTTTTTGTTACACTAAGGATATTTGGTTTTAGGTTGGGTAGATCAGACCAAATTCCATTTGGTTTCATTTCCTATTGTGTGGGACATTAAATGATTCCGTAATGGAATATCACATTCTTTATTTGAGAAAGTGCAGAATACTTAGTGATGTAATTTCATCATGTTCAAAAATTCTTGAATGGTACTATTATTGGGATTGTATATCATGGTCTAGGAATATCATAGGATCCTATATGAGAAAACAAGGGTGTATTGTTCAACCAATAGTTTCTATAGAATTCCATATTATAGGCAGTCAGGATAATAACATTTTCTTTTAGTGGGCCTCTCCATTAAGACTAAACATCCCCTATGCACAATATCTTTGAAATTGTGTTATTCCCCAGTGAATAATTGAATGATACCTTTGGATCAACCCATATCTTTTAATATCTAAGTAATTGGGAATATAAGAAGAAAAAAATTTAGGCTATTGGGTTCTTGGAGAAAGGTATCAAAAAATGGAACTGGTTGTGTAAACACAAACACAAAAGATATAATTATGGTTTATGGTGAACATAGTATACATAGATGGATAGAGCAACCAAAATATTTTGTTACATCCTAGTGAATACATTATCATTGAAAGAGGATTTGAAGAATCATTTCGGTATTATTTTCCAAGACCATGGTGTCCAAAACGTAAATCTTGTCTTATAACAAGGGAACAAGATGGGCCGATGGGATTTATGCTTTGTTGATTTATTCTCTAATTTTTTTGAACTAAATATATGATAACTTTAGTGAGTAGGGACTTGAATTTTTTCCCATTTTTACCATTTTGGGTTTTCATCCTTACATATTTTTTGTCTCTTAAACAAATAGTATTTGGTCTTACGATTTGGACCATGAAAGGATTGTTTTTAAGGTCCTACAACATTTACAAAAGTGTGTGTAGTTGAAGGCCATGATTCATATGGACTTAATATATGGAAACTTTCAAACAATATCCTAATTATGATTACTAGGGTTAGGAACAAATCAATATTATTATTAGTAGAATATGGAAATGATATTAATCACGGATCATGGTTCTTAGGTCATGGGAAATAGTTTGGAGACAATCATGAAAAAATGATTATGATTGACTAGATGGTGAATAGATCAATTGTGATGATGTAAGAAGACACAAATATTATAAGGATCTTCATACAGAAAAAATATTCCTCTGGTTGAGGGGCCCATGTATATTTTGTAGATCTGTCACTTGAATGGTCAAACATAGGGATATTTCTCCTTTCTATGGGCCATAGAAGATTTTCAATAACCTAATTTTCTCAAGACAATATGAGTGATTTATGAATTTTTGGTCATAGTATGTTGATGGATGTATCATAAAATTTGGTTTATTAAGTCTAGTATATTATAAGAATTTTATAATGAGTGGTAACAGGATATGATCTTCCTAATTTATCATCATTTAGCTCGGACACATTTTTCATTCAATTTAACATCATGTGATTAGAATGAATTACATTATGTTTAGCATCCAGAATTAAGGATGATGGAATGAACATGAAACCATTAAATATGTCATTGGGAATAAATGGAACTAGTTGAGGGAATTTATATTTGGTAACACCTTTCAACCATGCACATGATAATTTTAGGATAACCAGGTAATAGAGCCCTTCTTGTTTAGAATTATCCTATTTTATAGTAAGCCGTATGTGGATATTAATGAAATATAGGTAGAGTGGGTCTCTATGATGTCTCTATATTTGAGTAGATATATATAAATTCATATTTTATGGTTGTTCTTCCCTTATTATCATTATAGACATTATCATAGAGGAAATAATGTCGTATTCATATCCATTGAGGAGATACCTCTACATAGATTTGACTCATATTTTGTATAGAGGGGAATTATATCATCACCCCATAGGATGTATCAACCTCAAGGTCATTTTTTGGGATCAATATATATATATACCATTATATACTATATGGATATGGAATTTCTATATTCCATTGTATTATGGTGGTGAAAAAATAATCTATATTGCATATTCATGTATAAAATGGAATGATCAAAGTAATTTAATGTCGTGCAGGATATGCCATATTTAATGTATTTTAACATCATGTGACTAAGATATTATTATGTAGTTTAGTGTCACATAAATAGGATATATCACTAATTGGAGTTACTAACATTGATAAATGTAGTCTTTATAGTAGTTGTATAACTCAAAATGGAAGGGCACAATGATACAATATCATAATCATGCTTTTAAAATGAGTATGAAGAATATATGTGTTAAATCTAGAGACTTCGAATACACATGAATAGTTGGGATATATAAATTATAGATCATGATATATCAATATATGAGTTAAATATGGGTCTAAACATTCGATTACATGCCATCCCTTGATAATGAAGAAATACCATATTCTATAAAGTAAGGAAAATAACTATTTGGTTTAAGGGATTATATCAGGTAAAACCAAAAAACTCACTAAGAAAATATCTTTGGGATTTGTGTTCTTCAATAGATGATCCTAGTGATGCTCATTTAGATTAACCAGTCCATGGTGACTATTTTAATAGGAGAGAACTAGGAGAAATGAATCCTAACGTCCTTGGTGTTCCCCGTGAAAGATAAAATCATAAGGAATTTGATGTTTTCAACTCATATATCAATGATATAAAGTTGGTTAATTAGGGAAAATAATATTCATGAAGATTTTGATCAACCTATAGTCTAAAACAGTCTGTGTTGAACACATTTTCAAGGTAGTGTGATAAGAGAAGAAATTGATGAATTCATATTCCTCAGAGTAGATGATTTATTCAATGTGAATAACCATTGTTATGCAATATAAATCCATATAACATGGATTTTTTTAGTTTATTATCATGTGACTATGTTGATTCATGGATAGACAAGGATTTTCAGTCATGGAGTCACTACATATTTTGTGTTAATAATAATCAAGCAACAAATGGTTCTGATTTTTTAGAACTACTTATAGAGATTAATCCCATACGCAAGGGAAGGGTCATATTTTTCCATTTAATCGTGGTTGGAAATAAAATTATAAGTATTAGTAGAACTAAATATCATATTTAAATATGAATCTTGTCACTCATTGTCATGATATTAATTTCATGAAGTTTAGAGACCTTCATCCGGAACATAGAATTATGAAAGCGTAAACACGAAGTCATAGTTCATCCCTCTTCGTCATAGGGAAAATGAATAATATTTATCTTGGAATTAGTTTTGAATAGGAAACCAAAAGGGGATTTGAAACATAAGGAAAATACATTTTTGTTGGGAATATATACCTTGAAATGATAAGGTAAAAGAATATGATTTCATAATATTTCTTTGAAAATGGGTACAATGCACAAAGCAGTAACATCTTGGTTTTAAAATCCTCTTGAATAGTTGTGTAGTGGGGATTGTAAATCCTAATAAAATATTTTCTAGGTCAATTGGAAGTTGAAACCAATGATTACATGTCATACAATGATAATTGTGGGATCCAATATTCCATGGAGTTGGGATAATAGATCATGGGTTTAAGGGAAACCTCTCATCTGGTACAAAATGATATATAAGAACAAGCTCTAAGGCATTTCATTATTCACCATTGAATACTAGTGTACGCCATTTGGATTACTAATTCCCTATTGATTGTCTTTATTATGGGAGATCTAGTGTCAATGAATGGAAAGGTACATTGGGTTCCAAGATAATGATATCAAATCAAGTAATTTTTTGGTATCAACACTGATATCAAAGAAAAAACTTGGTTTATAGAGAATGTAAGAATCATGATGGGTTCGGTCCATTTAAAAGATACACCACCATATGTTGAACACAATTTCTAGTTTTACGTATATTAAATTAAATTATTGAATAGACATTCCTTAGGGGATGATATTGTATTCATGATGGCCTCTTATAATGCATTTTAATGTGATGAAACCAAGACATTGTTGCATAGATTTACATCATGCGACTAAAAAGTTACCATGAAGCATAATTTCATGAATCTAAGATATATATATCAATCCAAGAGACATCTCTATATATCCATCAAGATTAGATTTTCATATCTCCTAAGATCATAAGATATATACTCAATGTTAGAAACATCAGATAGTCGGGAAAGATGTTATGCTGTGAAAGGGTATGTGATGAAAAATACATGGGGTAGTTTACAATTTTTTGTGTCCTCAGTCCTATTTATAGACTATACTCTCATGGAGTAACATGAATATGAGTGTTGATTACTAATTACTAGGATGGTAATGGAGGATCCTAGAATCACTACATATCTTTTGATAGTATAAATCAGACCACACATAGATCACATATAGATCCCTACATATGTTCATCCCTTATGTAGGGATGGGTGAATTTTAGTCAATCTATACATTGACACCAATCCCAAAATTGGTGATCTCGATATAAGTTGATATTCTATAGTAAATGGATTAAAGACACTTGATGTTCATGAAATAAAAAATTCCGTACACAGTTATCAACTATACATAAAAAAATAGGAACATTTTTTTATATTTATATTATGGTAGAACCATGACTTGAGGTCTAGGAATCACTACATAAACTATAATAACAGTAATGAAGCAACATTTATTCATAGAATTGAAAAATATCAATAATGTTTTTAACCATTCTTATATTGGTGAATTATTTCTATTTATATTGTGTCTAGACCTAGGATTTATGATCTAGGAATAACTACATATCATCTAATATCATGAATCAAGAGACATGCAAAAAATTAATAGGGAAACATCCATCCATGTCTGACACACAAGAAGAGGTGGGAATTATTTCTATTATTATTATTACTGGACCAAGGATTTGAAATTTGTGCATTATTACCTATGTTGAGATAGTAGGAATAAATCCACATGTACATATTTAATGGAAATAACTTCACATAGGTTTAACTCACAAACATTGTGATGGTTATGTTTCAATTTATATATCAATTTGATTTATTATTTTTGATCTATGTGTTTCTATGTATACTGTGTTAGAGGCCCTCAATTTACACATAGTTCTTGAATATAAAATAGTCTATGTAGAACTGACCAATATAAAAAGGAAGGTGTTGTTTACCTTTTTCTTATAGATGCACCTGTGATTTGAGATCTATGTTCCACTATGTATTTTTTGATATAATAAGTCATCTCACTAATTGTTCCTGAATAGGAATATTCATGACGTGGAATTGAATAAAAAAGATGGTTGTACATCATTTTGTTTTCACATATATCTATCCCATGTGTAGTGAACTACTTTTGAAGTATATCTATCCTTGTATTTTAAAATTTATATTATAAGGAATAATTTAATGAAGCTTCACATTATTAGGTATAGAGTAAATATTATATATAGTTTAAATTTTTTCCTGACGGACATAGGTTGTTTTAAAATTTTGGGTTTTCCGTCCAGGGTGTGGTTTTTGTGAAAGAAACAATGAAAAGTATTTTTTTTCAGAATACTTATATTGGTGGGGGTATAAAGTCTTCCCCATTTAATGTGTCCCATGAGTATGATCCATTGGAGTATATGTTATATATGACATAAGGACATTCCTATATGGATTATGGAATTATAGGTTTCATTCATGGTATCATAAGGGTTCTAAAAACCAATACTAGCCCCCCCATGAAGGAACGAGCAGAGGATAAATTTTTTATTGAATTATTGTGTGATGTGATTTTGATAATCACCAAGTTCGTAAATTGTAAGAAACTTATTATCATCATGTTATTCTATCTCATGCAAATTATTTTTTTATTTATCATCATTTGAGTGTTTTCCATGTATATATTTTCACATCGAGGTTAACTAGACGTTAATGGGAAACACGAATTTGGTTTTCCACACCATAAAATATAGATTATATAGTATGAAAGTGTTCATGAAGTATTTGTTGGATCATAAATTATGATGGATCTTGTATGACTACAAATTATTTGCATTGCCTTCCATTTTCTAGATTATATTTGATAGAGTCTTATTGATGGCCTTATTTTTTACATTTTATTCTAAATGATAGTGGGATGAATGGTTGTATTCAATGTTATAATCCTAGTTTAATTTAATCAAATTTGTCAAATTGACTTTGGTGTTTTTGTCCACAAATATCATGTCAGGGAAACCGAATATGGTGATGACATTGAACATTATTATGTTAATGACAATATCCATCCCAACATCTATTTGTGGTGTTTCCTTTTCCAAATTTGAAGAGAATCCTATAATAGTAAGGATATATTTAAACTATGTAGCTATAACTTGGGGATATGGCCCCAAAACATCTATTGACCATATAAAATATGGCATGGATTATTTAGTTATAAGTAGAAATTATTGAGGTTTATGGATTTATATTTCATGAATCTGAAATGAATGACATTTTCTTTGGTAATTACACATGGCCATGTATCATTGTTTTCAAGTACTTACCAAACCTCATAATTATTTGGGAGAGACTAATCCTAGACTAACGATTGTCGTATGAAACTACATGGGAGCCTTCCATGATAAAAATAATATCTATTTCTATTAACATGGGTAGGATTCCATCAAATCATTTTTTTGATCTTTTTTCTCATTGGTCCCATCTAAAGGGCACATGTTTTCTTATCAACATCGATTCTATTCAATTTATTATCAATCTAATGGGTCGGTCCCAATTTCTCTGTAATTTAACATGTGCTCTATCTATCTAGGTGTTGATTTGGGATAATCATGCTATGGTTAGTGCTGAAATTATAGGTTTCATTGTTAATAATAATGACAACTGATGAAACCACCCTTAAACGTGTGATATTGAAAACCACTTTGTTCTATTTCAGTTTGGTTGTGGATTTGGATGAATTAGCTAGTTCATCGATATGAATTTTTTTCATTGAGGTATATGATTGAATTTTGGTTTAAAAGGGAATAATACCACCCATCCTATGACATAGAAAATTATAGGGTCCAACTATTCCTTCTTATTGGATTAGTCATAATTGATTATTTTGAACACTATCTTTGAATCCACTTTCATGTTCAGGTAGGTTAGATGAAGTTGTTGAGATACCTCAATTCCAACAATTATGGCTTTGTATTAGACTCATTATTAGTTGAACCTTCATCTAGAGACATAATGTATAGAAATAATTTGTTTTTTTAGAATAAATATAATCATTAAACTAACTGGACTGATCTGGGATTTTTCATCATCATTCCAATAGGACCTAAATAGGCACCATCAAAATATATCTATTATAGTTGGGGAGTTTAATGTGTATAAAAATTCATTTATTATGGTATCTCGGGGTCCACTAGTGTGATTTTTGGGGTGGGATGTTCTATGGGGAAATATGGATTGATATTACATTTAACAACATTTTATGAGGAGAATGGGATGCTATATTATTGAAGAATAACCACCCATAAGAACAAACCCAATGAATCATTTGGTGATCAAGATCTACTTGAGAGGTTAAATATGAGATTCCAAATGGACTATATCATGTTTTATGTAATAACATGGGTTTTAAATAGTAATGATAAGTTAGATCCATTTCTTATTGATATCATATTATTATATCTCCATACCTAGAATCATTTGAATGGGACGATAAATGTTTTTTTCCACATAATATTTTTATGTGTGGCGAGAGAACCAAGTGATCATTCCATGTAGGACACATAAAAGATAAAATAATTTCCTTATACTTATGGAATCAATATAGATTGGTTTATCATGTACTACTTGAGATTCTCAAAGGATTCTTGGAAGTCCCCTTCCCAACACTATGCGACTCCCTAAACAATTATATTCGTGATGTGGAGTTATTTTCTAGGTAGTCTGCCTATGAAACAAATTATGTAAGCAGGGTTCCCATAGATCCCCCATAGTTATTTATTATTATGAGGAGGTAATATTTCTCTTATTTCAATAGTATTTTATAAATTAAATTAGATTCCACACAAGTGTGAAAAAAACCATGAAATTTCCATGTTGTTTCTCTAAATTTTGACTTTAGTGGATTCAACAAAATTGTTTTCTTCCAAAACTTAATTATGATTATTAAAAGATCCATGAGGTGATGACATCACCATCAAGATTTTACTACCAGGAAATCAATATGAAATTAATATATTTTTTCCATGAAAGGATTAATGATATGATATATGATGAAATAATATGTAGCTTTATTGTTTTTTAATACGAAGGCAATGACCTGATAGTAAAATATCCTTAGAGGTTATTTAATTGTGGTGGCTTCGTCTTATTCCGGGGTCGTCATTATCTAGTTATATATAGAATAAACATTCATGATGGGAAATTCATGTAATATATAAGTTGCATTGATAAAATATTATATGATAGGAAATGAATCGTTTCCTCCATGAAGTGTCTATTATGATCACTAAAATAAATGGAGAACTTAATATTCATGTTCATTTAAATGAATGTAATAATGTTGGTGATCCAGTTTGGGTACTATACAACCAAAATAGTTTCCTTAAATTAATTTGAAAACACAAGATATTCAGTAAAAATCATGATAGACGTGAATCCTACAAGGTACCATCTTGAAACCATAACGGTCATCATGTAAGACTAGGTGTTATTTAGGAATATTACGATATAGAATTGTAATTTCTATATAATTCATTGTTATAACATATCTATTTTCATAGAAATGAAACATCCATCTCATTATCTTTGATAGAAATGGAGGCAGTAATCAACATAGGTCACACATATTCTTTTATACCAATATTCACCAACTTGATCTCATCGATGGTGGTGGAGATGGATTACTCAAATGAGGGTGGGGTGTTATTTATTTAATCCTATTATTCTTACATCTATAAATCTATGGAGGTAGTAGAAAACCTATGGTAATCTTTATCAATAATCATATAAGAGAGGTTAGAGAAGATAAATTTTAATACTGAACATCTGGAGTCATCAAAGATAGATTCTAGAGATTCTTGTTTTCTTTTTTCTACCACTGATGTAGGATGATCTTGTACATCATGTGTAATAGAGATTGTCTTTAGGAATAATAAATTTTATTAATTTCATCAGTGAATTAACAAAACAAAAAAGAGAAAAATTAATCTCCCATTTTGATGAATTCACTTCAGGTGACATGACTTCCATCACTTGGACATGAGCGAATGTTTTTTCGTTCATGATGTATTACTCGTATTGATCCAAATACCTCAAAAATGTTTATTGTTATCTCGTATTTAGAGTCTATCGTTCTCTAGGGATTCTTTTGGGTGGTTCACAAGCCATTGGGGGATGTATCCTATATATAATCATCCACCATTTTTTGTTTTCCATCCTTCTTATAGCTAGATTACGTAGCATATAAGGCTTCACCAGACTTTAAGGGAACGATGTCACCATGTAGTATTCATAAAGTCCCATCGATGAGGAGATTATAAGGATTGATGAAATTTTGAACGTACAACTTCATGTTTATTAATATAATGTATTCCAAGAACAGAAATAATATGTTGTTTCTTTCTATATTACCATGAACATAGAGTTAAATGTGTGATACCTCAACAAAGCCTTGATATTTCTCTTTCTAGGAGGCCTTTTCTCTCTCCTATCATATAGTACAATGGTTATATTTTCAGGGATATGTCTACATCTCAAAATCCTAAATGATGGATGATCCAAATTAGAAATATTTTAATCCAAGAATAATTTTTAAATAGAGGAACTCTAATATTAAAATTATCTTTATTCCCAGTACACAACGCACTCTGATATTCCCCTGGATAACATATTCCTTATCATGTTCTTGTGAATGTTATGGAGACAATAACTTATGATCCAATAATCACATATATGTAGACCTCAACTATAATTACTTCTATCTTGAAATCCCAGAGTATCTGGAGGGCCACTTGACTTCCTCTATAAATTATTTTGATTGATGGAGAGCATATAAGATTAAGATATTGTCTAGAATAGTTATAATCCTTTTTTAAATGTTATTCATTTAAAATAGATGTATATGAATCAAAATGTGGGGTATATCCCTATTATATGTCTCATAAGTTTATTTTTTGTAACTAGACATGCTTGGTGCATGAGGAGAGGTCGAAGGAGTATCAATTGTAACTAGTATTTTTTGCACCATCCATCACCTTTATCTGGGGTGATCATAAAATAGCACCCGTTTCAGTCGGTTGTATAAAATATCAGGAATTAATAGAACCTTTTTAATCCATGGGGTATTTCTAGGTTTTTTTTGTTATTTCTCGAGTTATCTATAACAAATCTCAACTGTAGATATAGATTCTATGGTGTTTTGACCAACATATTAGATTCGAAATTGCCTTGGATGTCCCCAGTATCTTTACCTCCTACATCCTTGTCCTGCATCTCCCTAATCATATATTGTGAAATCATATATATATTTATATTCATCTATATAAAATGGATCATTTAAGGGAACTATGTTAAAAGAACAAAAAAATTATCACTTCATATGATAAGGGTTATGTTTGGTGTGGTGTAGTACATTCTCGAGAAGCTGATGGAATGAAGTTTGAAAATGTTTGATATTGAATAGGAAATAGACATGAATATTTATTATATTTCATTTACTATGTTTGATTTTTATATATTAATATTAGTGTTTTATTCAATGAATTTTTCCTGGGTACCATAATCACTATTAGATTGGGAATATTTTCTCTCAATGTGTCATGAGATCCATCAACTATATTTCAATCCATCCAATTTTGAAATTTCTATCCATATATGGCTAGATATTATTGGTATTTCACCTCTTCTTCATCTATTCTAATGGTTATTAAGTTCACAATTATTGGGAAATCATCTAGTGTCAAATATATAGAATCAAGCATGCTGTAAAAGCTGTCATTAAAGAAAATTTTATCCTCAATGGTGCTACCCAACCTCCTATGAAATGGGTAGTATTTAGGATGATTAGTTATATTTAACTCATTAGGATTCCAAGGATCAATTATATTTTTTAGATAAAATTACATTATTATAAGGAAATAATTGTGGGTAGAATAATTTTAGATGGATGACTCATTATTCAACAATTCCTCAAAAGAAGGGAAAATATAAACTCATTTTACTTCTAGAAAAAGGTAATTTTTTACTATTGAAACTTGAAGGGAGGAAGAATATGATTTGGAGACATTATGGATAGTTAAAAAAATCACATATAATTGATTTATGGTATCAAAAATAGTCTATTCGTTAGAAATAATTTTTTACTATGCTAAGGGAATAGGGCGAGATTTACCATAGGACTATTGAATGGCATATTGTAGTATTTTTTATATTTAGATTAACCCGACGATTTTACATGTAAAATTCATCTTGAAAAAATGATTTTGAATATCATGCTTATAATTTCAGAAATCATCTCTATCAATTTATCTTTCAAGAGAGGGATACAGAGTGAATACATTAAAACATTCCAATTGGTGATGATGTTAGAAAGCCTATAATTATGAAATTTTTGAAAATAAAAGATGTTGATAATTGTAATTTTAATTATTTTTTATATGAAATATAAATTTAATTCATTAAAAAGTTATTTTCTTCCTATATAATATGCTTTTATATGTATTCTGTATAAAGTGATGCTTAATCCTAATAGAGTTTGTATAAAACCTCCCTGTTTGGTCTCCTCCTTCTACTATTAATTTTCAATCATCAGGGAATGTCATAACATAAAGTTCATGAGATACTGCTCCAGATCTCCCAAACAATCAAAGGAAGAGAATATAGTATTTCTAATTTTTTTTGGGAAATGTGTCATCCATCCATATGGGATATGGTTTTGTTTTAGGCTACATGGTTGGGTATCTCCATTTAAAGGATTACATTCGAATAATAATTCTCTTTTGATGATAAGGATTAAATTTTTCCCTTACATATGTGATGAGGATAATCGGGGGCCCCTATTTGAATATTTTAATCCTCTTTTTTAGGATTTGATGATTTCAATCATGGACATAATAGATCTTCATATGGAAATCGAGATATGAATCCACCAACCCAAAAATATGGGGTTGATCTAGATCCAATTATAATATATCATGGACCCCTCGGTGTGTGATGAACCTAGTGCTATAAATTGGGATACGAATACCCATATCCTATAGATTTTGGTTATTTTTCAGCCACCCCTAATATTTATTAGATCCTATTACAGTTTGACGATCCAAGGGTAAAGGAAATTGTAAAAATCCCCCCTACACAATGGGTGGGGTTCTATGCTAGATGGATACAATAGAGGATTCTTGAGAAATTTTATTTAGCACAATTGTACTCATTTATGAAATGGGTGAAATGGATTCATATGATGGGTGTAATTTTCTAAATGATGTTTTTCAGTAGTCCACCACATTGGATTCCATGTCCGAAATTCCATTTAATTTTCTTTTGGGGGGCTCACTTTTGAGTCAATTAGAGGCCTTCTCCATCCATTAATAAGTGTTCATATTTCGTTTTCATCTTCAGGAAATTATGTTCTATTTCTTGGTTTCCTTGACCAATTGGTAGATAGTAAAATTTTTCTTTCGGGAATCCCTCTTACAAAAATGTTAATGAATAATAGGGTGTCACACAATAGGGTTTTTGATGATATTAATTAATATGTATTTTATTTATATTAATAGATTGAATATTTTTCTCATTACCAAGGGGCTATATTATTCATATGTTATCAATGATTTTTTTTATTTTTGAATGAAATATTTAAATTAAATTTTTTTAGGTGATCAATAAATTATATTGGAATTCAAATGTACGTAGTCCATGTATGGTGATTATATAAATAAAACCTAGGTAAAATTATATTTTTTTGTTCAATTTAGAATTACCCATAAAATAATAATAATTTTCTTATTATTTTGTGGAATGTGATTTATTGAGGAATATTATATTATTATTTCTCAGCAATAAAATTACATATTTATTTTATCCTAAAAAATATCTCTATAAATAAATTATTTTTTATAATGTGTATTGCATAAAAAAATTAAAAATAGATAATTATTTCACACAATTAATTATCTATCGACATATCCTTCTCTCTTCCAGACAAGAAGTAGAAAAACAAGGGATATTTTTAAAATAAAAAAAGGATTCTAGATCCACAAATATAATTTAAGATGAATTATTATCTATGATAGAATCAAAATATTGATTGTTGTTTCATTTAAGTCAATTTATAACACATGAACCACCAATCGAGGGATTCTATCCATAGATCCTCACATCATATCAAACACAATAAAAAATTGTTTTTGGAATGGTTAACCTCCACATCGATGAAGGATTCAAATATAAAGTGTTCAATTAATCTGATATTAAATAAGTTAATTATAAAATAAATTTTATGGATCATCTCTCAAGGTTTTGGGAGACTCAATATTAAATTAAATTTTATAATATTTCCACCCACCGCATGATTTTATGACTCCTAGAACAAACATGTTGAATTAGAGTAGTTACGATTAAAATGTACATAGCATATAGATAGATTACACTATGTGTAAACTCTGATTCTACACTTGGACATGTTGTGGGATACAAAAAAATCCCCACATTTATTATTATCATTGTATGATGCGATTTGACCATACAACATTCATCCAAATTATAAATTTATAGGTAATTTATATGTAGTAAATACCTTGTATTTTTCAGGATTATGTCACATAAATTCTGTAATCCATGATGAAATAATACACGGTCTAACCACATGATACTGAAGAATTTGACAAATTATGATTCTGATGATGTATATGTAATTTACACAATATGTAGTTGGACAATTCTTATGTCGTAGATTCAAAATGCTTCATAGGTATAGTTAACATGAAACATGAAATTAGAGGTAGACTGTATATATATAGAGACACACCTCTTGTAGTCTCTCCACTAAGAACTATCCATGTCTTTTAGTTAGTGGCATGGGCATTCAAAATTTAGATAACATGGAATGTAGTTGGCCTGTACATGCCATGTGATCCCACAAAGATACAAGACAGATACCTAGGTGAGTATCTCTTGCACAAAACAATTTTATACATGCCATGATGATGGATTGTATATTCAGTGTAGCCTAGCTAATTCAACACATGATAGACCCAACCATGTGACCTAGATACACAACAAAATATGTATACAATATTTTATGGGATTGTACACACCATGTACTCTACAAATTACTGGTAGAATAAAATTACATTAAATTTAAAATTGTGGAGATAAAACTTTATTACATTTACTGAATCTTTCAGTGATTGAATATTATATAATGTGTATAAATAATTTTAAATTCTCAATTATTTTATTTCAAAAAATATGTTACTATTGGATCTTGTTTTTATTTTCCATTAATAAATTCATTATTGTAATCTATATGAGGTTTTTAATGGTCATTAAGATAGAAGATAATTATATAAATAATTAAATAATTAATTAATGAAAAAAAATTAACATAATAATAATGAATAAATATTAAAAAAATGTTAGAAATTTAAATTTTATATATGTTATATGTATGATTTTTCATGATCATAAAAAGACCAATGCATGTGTTGGAATTAATTTCATTCAACTTATTTAAATGGTATGAAATTATTTATTATTAAATCAAATATGTTGGCCTATGAGTCATAACACCCACCATTATTATATAGGACCTACATTTTCAATGATATTTATGTAATTTCACATTAAACAATCCTTTGGTTCCCCTCACATCCATGTGAGTTATATATAATATTTATCAATATGGTAAACCATGTCTTATGTAGATGGATAATGATTGAAATATAATGATCCCAACCTATTTGTTATATTGGTGGATTGGTGGAATGATGTAAATCATGAAAATTATGGAAACATGAGTTATTTTTTTATATCTTTAATGGATTTAATGTAGTCTCATTAAATTTTCTATTAGAAAATTCTCATTAATGGTTCGTTTAATTACTAATTTATTTTCTAAAATGAAATTAATTATTTTTTGATAGGATACCAGAAGCACATAAAAAATGAATTATTCTTAAAAAGTGGAATTACAATAACTGTTTGATCAAGAAATATTTATCCAAGATTGTTAAGTAATTAACAAACCTAAATATAATATAAAAAATACATGAAAAATATGTAATTGGATAATTTTATGTATAATTAATAAAAATCCATCAAAATAACATTTTTCCATAATATGAATTTATATAAATAATTATGAATAGAATAAGAGATCTATGTAAAAGACAAGAAAAAACTATGGAACATGCATTAATTGAGGTGTTTTCATGATGGAATGTTGTTTACTCAATTATAAATATATTGATTTTAACAAAAAAAGATTATTTAATCCATATATGGAGGAAAGTGGTGAGGAAATGCATGTCTCGATTTTTGGAAGGTGGAATCCAATCTAGAGATCAAGGAATTTTATTTCAAAAGATGGTTGAACCTCATGACTAATTACATTCTTATGAGTTTTAGGACTAATGTGTGCATCATTGATAAAATTAATATGAATCCTTTCAACCTGAATTTCATAGAAACTAGATAATTAGTGTTCAATGGTGAGGGATGTTGATAGTTGATAATATATTGGGATATTTAATTAATAAAATAAAATAATTTAATATTTACTACTAAGTTTATAATCATGAAAAGTTACTAATAATATTTTCATTAATTGTATAATAACATCACAATCCCACCATCCATATTATCCCTATGATAAGTATTAGGAAAAGAAAACCTCCTCACTGGGAGTATTATCTCAAATTGGTTTATATGTCTATGGGTTGTTCTATACCCAAAATGAAAATATTACATGCCAATATCCTCAATGCATGATCTTCTTTTTAAATAGGAGAGTGATGAAGTGTTTTTTTTTCTATGAAATTTTTTAACATATCAATTTCATGTTAAATGTTTGATTCTTTATTTTTATATCTACTGACCTCATAACGTCTCTTGAAAACATGGATGCATATAGAATTCTTGGGAACCTAAGGGGCCATTACCAAGTGATAGCTAGATCAAAACAATTTTATATTTTCATGTGGATCTTTTAGAGAAATATCGGTGAGGGTTCACCACATCGACCTCATGTAGTTAGTATAATTAGATATGTTATGTGACTAATTCTTATAGATTATAATCACACAGAAGAACTAATAATGTATTTCACTCTTGAATCATAATCTCAAAAATTATCCAACATTATTATAAATTTTAATATGAAAAACTTTAACAGGTATATGCCAGATCATAGTAGACTCGTTTTCCATGTAGATGAGGATATGAATAACGAAAACCCATCCATAAATACTGTGATAAAATTGAAATGGAATCTGAAGTGATATATTTCCAATGATAATTCATGCCCTTCCATGAAGATGAATATCAAGGGAAAATATAAGGGACATAAATTTTTCAGTTTCATATTTTAAAAGAAGGGCCACTAGAAAGAAAAATATATCCAACAAAAGAAAGAAGGGAAAGCCTCAGGTGTATTTTTTAAAAATTGAATTTTATCTATTTAAAAATATTTTGTATTATATATAACTTTTTGTGATCAAATATTTATTCAAATATATGACCAATATAGATTCATAAATATTGACCTTGGGGAAGTAGATCTATAAGACACCAATGATGATAATCTATTGGTTGTAGCTATCTTGCACAACCACCTCATGTTACCAAACAAAATGATCTATGATTTGAAGTATAATTATTATGTCCAACCCTTTATTGAATACAATATTAATATATCTAAGAATTATTAAGAGGAATTTTTTTCAAAATTGGGAATACAATTTTCATCTCTTATAATGATAAGAATATTTATGGTATGAAACACATAAATGAAGGTATTTATGTGTTATATTAAATGAACCAAGTAATATTAATCGATAATGAATTTTATTCACATGAATCATAACCCACCCAAAATAGGAATCATAACATATTTCATGTAAATGAAAAAACACGATTTAATGATATTATGATGCATATTTGGAATATTTTGAACTAAAAATCCATAGTGTATGTCATGTGAGTTTACAAGAAAAATTGACCAAAACATGATTTAGTGGGAAAGGTGGAAGGGATATAATGACTCTTGAATGACATTATATCAATATTTGTGGACCATTTACTATTAATTAATGGGTTAGTTACACACACGTAATTAATTTTACAAATTATTTTGTAGATATTGATATTTTTCATAATGAGGTATAATTCAGTTTTTTGATAATCACATTGAATAGAAGAATATATTTGAGATCATTATTGGTTAAATGATTAATAATATATACCAAAATCATGGTGTATAATATCATAACCAATACCTCATTAAATATTTAAGGGGTTTTTTAAAATATCTATAATCAATCCCCACATACACCTCAATGGAATGGTGCAAGATAAAGGATGAACGTCGCCTTGTTGGAATTCATGAGATCATTGATGAATCCTTTCATTCTTCCATTATCCTCTTGGGGATACAGATTAAAAACCATAAAATATGTACTAAATCTATTTCCAATTAATTTTAATGTTAGTATACCATACCAATTTTTAAATGGGATGATACCCATGTTGTCTTACATTATTTATTGGGCTTCCGAATAATTTTTTATTGTATCTTTTTGTAAAAAAAAATCCCCATGAGGCACAATTTCAATCATTATAGAATATCCCAATGAAATAATGGGATAATCCTAATAAAATATCTTTGGAAAAAGTTATTTGCCAATAGTAGGACCACATTTCATTAAACATATTTTATATCTAAAAGGTATAGTGGTATTGAGTTAGACTTTGATGATGTCCAAGATGGAGATACATAATAGTTTGCATAAGAACAAACTCCACAAAGAACCATTGAATAAAAAGTTGTTCCATATACATTGGTACTATTTAAGAATTCTTGAAATTCTATAAGAATAGAACAATACAGTTTTCTAGTCACTAAGGATGGTGACTCATTATTAGATAATAATAATTATTCTATAAGATAAAGGATGTAGTATGTGGAATACATGTTTCCAAGAGGATAGAACCATGTAATTTTGATATGAATTAGATACACCAAAACCATGTATTTATTGTTATATACTCTAGTGTATGAATGTATTGTTGGTTTCGAATGGATATTCAAGAATAAACTGGAAATAGGGAGATAAATAAATATCTCTAAGGAATGAATTGTTACAAAATGGTTGAAGCATTTTCAATGAATTAAATATGGTGAATCATTTTTGAGAGTTGTAATGTTGAAATCCATCAGAATTATACATGCCATTGTGGCTTTTTACGAAAATGAGATTTGGAAAATGGATGTCAAAATAATAATCCTTAATAGGAACCTTTTGGAAAAAGTATACACGAAGAAACCAGAATGGATTTTCACTCCAAAAGATAATAACGATATATGAAAATAGAAAAATTATATATTTATAGATTATAGAAATCATTTTTTATAGAACATTAAATTAATGAGGCCATAACAGAATTTTGGTTTATAATGAATGATTGTAAGCCTTGTATATAAAATAATTTATGTTGGGGTGGAGTTTTTTAAAAAAAAATTATTTGTTGATGAAATATTATAAATTGAAAACAAAATAACAGTTTTAAAGTATGTTATGTCAGGGTAGATCAAATGATTATCTATAAAGGACATTCATGAGGTAGCATATATTCTGGGCACCTATATCCTCCATTATATAGCCAAGTGGTTTCTCATCCTATTTGATACTATATAAAATGATAACATATAAAATAGATTCAATATAGAAAAATACAAGAGGTATTTGATTCTGGTGAAACATGAAATCCATCTTTTTTAGAAAATGTGTCCACAAACACATGTGGAAAGTAACCAAATGGAATGGATTTCATATGAATTAATGAATAGTGAATAAATATATGTTATTCTATGTACTAGGATAAATGAAACCTATACATTATTTTTTGTAAGAGGATATCATTATGACCCAGGTGACATCCATTGGATGGAATTCAAAAATACCCTTATGTATATGGGTCATACTATAGATATATTCCTCACTAAAGGAGGTTATTAGGACCTATGAATTAGAGGATATGATAATGTTATTTTCCAAATAGATAAATATGACATGGTTTCATAGATAGGATATATCATAACATAAACTAGAGGTGTCCTATTCTAAATGAGCTCAAAGAAAGTTGTGGTCACTAATTATATAATAGAGTCCCTATAAATTGTATATTATGAGGAAGCTAATGAAGAATTATGAATGTGAAACACCATCCAAAAGATGGATGTGAAACTAGTATAAATATCATATCAACCTATACTATGATAATAATGTAGTACATGCTCTTGTAAAATAGACAAATTCACATCAGTGGATAAAGCAAATACATTATATGTATCTTCTATTGAGGGATTTTTGTCATAGAGGTGCAGTTAAAGTGAGTTTTACTTTCATGGAAGAAAATACGAAATACCCCTTGAATAAACCAGTTAATCTGTCAGAATCTGATCATCATGTAAGGTATAATACACATATTGGTTTATATATTTGGCTCTATTGTACATGGATGTTTATTATCGTTGGTTTCCAAGGACCAAATATTTGTAATTTGAAGGCATTTTTATTCAATGAATTGAATATTAATAAAACATATAATTATATTTTATTCATTCTTCTACATGATTATTTTGTAATAATATCCTATATTATACATTTTATTAACTATTTTATAGATTTTCCCAACTATGATTAGAATTATGAAGTGCTATTTTGAAATTCTTCAACAATGTTTTTCAGTTGGATAACCTATAATGATGGGGAACATAGTAAATGGAATATCATGTGATATTACTTTTAATCATATATGTATTCCATAAATAGAGTTTTCACTTTGTAATGTACATGATTGGATATTATGATAATATACTATCTAGTAGGAATTACTTTTGTTTGGGTTTCATCAGATGATCCTAACCATGAGCATGTGTAATGTTACATAGACATTTGTTTTATTATTAATTCATACCTTGTATAGTAGACATATATTTTCAAATGAAAATCAAGAAAAAAAATTTCATAGAAGGGTTGGGTGTATTTGATGGATCATGTTTGAGATTTCATTATATGATAATTTAAGGAAGGATTTGTCCACTCTATCTTTATGTAAACTGATATATAGTTCCTTTGATTTGAATAGAACCATCTCTAAAAATTACAGATTCATGGTTTAATGACATGTTTTTTTCAAATTTTCAAAAAAGGAAATATCATAAATAATCCTAGAGGGTCAAACACTATGTTTTTTCAATGATCTTTGTAATTTTATTTTTAAATTTAATTAATTATATTAAAATTATTCTCAAGGGGAATGGAAATTTTATTCATGTTTTGCTGTCAAAAAGTGTTTAATGTGGAATGAAATATTTAAATTATTTAGTTATTTGGGTGTTGAATAAATTATACCGGATTTTGAATGGAATAAGGCTATTTCTGAGGAAACATATTAATTTTGAAGATATTAAATACTATTTGTTATTGAGAAAGTTTACACTTGCCAAAAAGTATTATTATTATTACTATTATGTGAAATGTATTTCTTTAATAATTATTATATTATTGGGTGATAAAAATAAATTAAATAATTACATTAATCTATACCCATGATATATAAATAGATAGTTGTGTCTATTGTGTATTGCACAAAAAAATAAGCCAATAGTGAATTGTTTTGGATCAAAAACTCTCTCGAAATAACTCATTATATATCCCATTAAATAAATAAAATACCCAAGAGATATTCCTTCATGTTTAATAAATGATCTATCAGAAAACAATGTAGAATGAATAATTTTTTATTCCATAATATAAATATTTGTTTGCATTTTTGGTAGATCAAGGGGGCACATGTGAATCACCGCTGCAAGGTTTTTATCCCTTTGATCCACATAGTGAAATAATGGTATTATGAAATGGACATCTGAGATGATAAAAATAAAAATCAAATAATGATCCTAAGACAATGTATTCATTTGTTTTGATAATGTAATTCAATCATCATGATGTGTCCTACATATGTTTTTGATTATAAGAATTATAACAAATGTAGTTTTTTAGAGACAAAGATGTGCAGTTTAACATCATGTGGACAAGAAATATATGAGGGAAAATATGAAATGGGTATATAGATCATGTATTAGGAAGGAAACATATTTATACTTATGAAAGAAATAGTAAAATTAATCATTCTTCTATCTACCCTCATCCCATGGATAAGTAGTAATAGATAAATAATTAAAATGAGGATTATAAATCTGAGGTTTACCGGTATTGTAATTACATAGGGACTAACAAGGTGGTTGATTCCTTTAAATAGGGGAAATAATATCATGTCAATAAATGGGTCTTATATAATGAGGTTTATCTATATGAGGAAAAATTATTATTATAGTGATATGATGGTTTAAATCCCAAATGCCACATAAGTCATTCTTGGTGTGAGAAATAAGTGATGGAAAATTATCAAATCATCATGTATATATATATATATGAGACTTATTTATAAGGGTGTCCCTAATGGGGTGATTCATTATAATATCATGCTTTATAAATATATCCATGATATCCTTTATATATAATTAATCAGATCCCACATAGTATAATTAACATATCAATCCACTAATGGATGTAAGATAATGATAAACACATAAGATAGTTTGGGCCCCAAGGGTTAGAGTTTCTTAGATATGGAGGATCGAAAATATTTATGCACTAGAGCTCCTGAAATAGGAAGGTGTCCTATGTATCTTATTATGGAATGAGTCAAAGTTATCATAGTTCCAATATTCATAACCCACTAATGCATTGGGATAAGTTATTAAAGTGAAATGGATTATTATCATCCAAATATTTTAGTAAATTAATAGACTTATGAAAATATGGATTCCCATAAAAGGATACATGGTCAATATCATATTATATTTAAATAATAGAAACCATGAGTGGTCAACTGATCATCTCTACACGACATATGGATACCATAATACCAATAGGATTGTATGTGTATCCATGCCTAAAAAAATATGGACAGTTCCAGAAAAAAATGATAATTACTAACAAAAGTCTCATGGTTTTGGGTTTATATGGTTCAAGGACAAATTTCTATGCACTGATTCTAGAATAGGATTACATTTTTTAGTGTCTATGATTGAAAAATCATGCTTGTCTTCCCAAAAAGTCCAAATTTTCAATCTCGCATGTTTTATATTTTCTAATTTACATGTTCTAGTTGTCCTCATGACATTTCTATGGATATTTTTTAATATTTGATTCATCAACCAAATATTTTTAAGTACTATCATGTATTCTGGTTATCAATTATTGAGGATTACACATGAAAAAGATTACACTTGAATGGTTTCTCTCTTTAATGAAAAAACACTTTCATGACGTACTCACTTGATCAAAATAACATTTTGGGAATTAGATCATGACCAGGATAAAATTTCCAACGTGTTTGGAATACATGATGCATAAATGATAATGGGATGTTTTTCTTGATTTAACTACCTTTATGTGGAGCCTTCACGTGATCGAAAAATAAATTTCAATGGGATACACTCGATAAAGGACGATATATACAAAGTCCATCATGTGACTTGATTGTTTTTCCAAGAGGACTTTGGGTGTCTTGAAAAATTTTCCCATAGGCTTTGTCTGCATTGAATTATATATCTAGAAGAATTCACTAGGCATTTTTGAAATTTATGGGTGTTGTCGCAAAAATTGGACTACTTTTTAGGTTGTTGCCATATGATTTGGATGACATATTTTAGTTTTGTCACATGGACAATGAATAGATTATGCAGATACCATGAATAATGAATATATCATATGAATCAACTGACCCCTTTACATTAAAATTAGTGTTTGAAATTCATGTAACATATCCATATTTTTTATACTTTACCACATTAATTCTTCTCTTTTCCTCATGAATTGGTCTATTGGGATATCATGATAGCAAGTTGATAAATGGAAAATCCTTTCATTAATCAATATATCACACTAAATTTTCTTGTGTGATCAACATGGTGATCATGTAGAGAACATATAAATGATACTTAAGACCTTAATATGGTCCACGAGTTTACATTGTTGAAGACCATTGGGATTGTTTGGATTTTACTTAGAGAATTTTGTGGTCACCACTATTTTACGATGTGAATTTTTTTCCTAGAAGGATGAATTTATTATAATCACCTCCCTAGATCAATATTTCTTATCTTGATGTGTAAATCATAGATATAGTATTCAGTCAGTGGAGAGGGAATGAAATCACACATTTTTAATGAGAACAAATTAGTTATCCATGATTTCAACATGGACTCATGTGATAAATAAAAACCATTTGATCACTGACACAATTGAACATTCCTGGAACCCGTATATATTCAAAATAATTAACCATAATCCAATTGACATTTCAAAAAACATTGGAAATATCAGGCTTACATGTCTAGGAAGTTTCATGAGTGCAGGATGACCATTAAAGAGGCTTTCATGTCATTGAGGAATACATGTCTAGGGCCCTTGATGAGAACATGTTGGGTTATCAGAGTGCATTATAATGATAAAATATTAAATCAGGAGAATCTAAATACCCATTTACATGAAAATCACTGCAACTCTCTTTCAAATACATGTTACAACTCTTTCATATTTATTTTATACATCTTATAGAACATGCCTATCAATTTACAATTAGGGTGGAATGTGATCAAATTGAAATTTTTGATATCCTAATGATGATTGATATGACATGTCAAGTGGCCATTATGTGAACTTTATGGCTTGTATACTAGGTTTTTAGGTGGTCAATGGAATGATCATGTAGATCATATCCACCATTCTAATGAAAAAAACGTGTGACTCCCTTTCTCATGAAACATTCAACTTCTCTATATTTTTATCTTTTATTTTATATGAACTTCATCTATTGTATATCGTTTGTTTGTCAGGGCATTGTATGATAATTAATGGATCTTTTGAGGTCATGCAAGCATGGTAATTCTTAGACACTTATATTTTACATGGACCAGAAGGGGAATCACATGATCGATTGGACATGTATGAGGGCATTAATAGGGTGGATGTGACATACCCACATATTTTAGGTGGAAAGACTAATTTTCTACTAGGGATTTCATGGGGTTATTTGTCTAATCATGTGATTCATGTAATCCCCTCTTGTGAGAATCAATATAACTTACATCAATAAGGATTTATAGTTTTTCATATTTGAAATTGTAATGTAGATGGAGATCTCTCAATTATTTTCAATTAGAGAACCAAATGGACAAATGGACAAGTCTAAGATCCTTCTCATGAAAAAAGAGACATGTCCAACAGAATTCAAGTTATGTGGCCAACATGTTAGTGGGGAATTTATATGATCAATTGACTTATCATGAGGACTATATCCACCTATCACATCAAAAACTTATAATTTTATTCAAATGAATTTTATAGAATTTATAAATTCTTTTATCATATTTTCCAAGAGCATAAAAAAACATCAATTTCATTATTAACAGGTCATTACATGATCAATATCGGATATCATGATGGTCATGTGAGAATTGTCATGAAAAATATTTGATGTTATCTGTTGTGTTTCACATGATCAATGTTTCATCTCATGATGACATGTGAGTAATGTTATGTGTAGTATCTCATGTTGTATATGGTGTATTGGTTAATCAAATAGAAATTTCTAAGATCAATTTAATTATCGTGGTGACATTTCTAGTGGACTTTGAGTGTCAGGGTCAGCATGTTTTTGGCGGTTTTATATGATTAATGTGGTGATAATGCCGACCACATCTACCATCAACCTAAAAATTATTATAAATACCTATCTAATGAAGATTCCTCCTTTTTCATATTTGGTTTTATAATGGATTTGTGGGTTTTTTATGCATCTTTTAGTTGAAATGTCACACAATTTGAACAACTAATCTAAAAAAAGATTATATAATCAAAGAGAATTTTTGGAAGGGATTTACATGATGAAGCTCGCTATGTGATGGAATTTTTTATGATAAAAAGGATGCATTGAATGGGATTTCCTTGATCATTATCAGATCACATAAAGTGCATCATTTTTCCATTTTAACTTCATAAGTTCATGTGAACATGTGTATTCTTGCGGGTCATACAATTCAATTTATCTACATACCACATCTTCATATATCCTTTATTCTCTTTAATTTTTGGGGGAAAATAATATATAATATTCTTGTAGTTTTTATCATTAAATTATCGAGGCTCATTTAGATTGAATCAATTATAATATATTATAGGTATTAATGTATAAGTACTTATCTATGATGAATATTAGTATTTTGTTGTAACATTATTCTCATAGGTGTTCAAACAAAAAAAATATCACAATATACTAATGAATGTGTAACATTATAGGGTTATAATATAGTGATATACACTTTATATAAGAATATGATTCTAATATTATATCATTATATTGGTGAAAATGATTTAGTAGGATTATATATGGGAAGGTAATTGAAAAATATTGAGATGAACTGGATACTTTAATAAAAAAAAATTCTTCCAATGTCAAATTTTTAAAAAAGTAGGATTTATGACTCCTTCTGTGGAACTTAATATAGTAAATGTTAGAGTGATCCCTTGGGTAGTAAAATGAAATAAGGATTCAACAGAGAATCAAATACGATATGTAGTTTCAGATGGGTATAGGAGGTGTCTTTCTATGGATGATCATGACAAGCATATTTGCAATTTATCACTCTATAATTTTTATGAAATAAGATTTTTATATTAAACCTTCCCCATGGGAGAAAAAGAAAATTATTATATTCATTTCATCCATTAACTAAATTTATTTTAATTATATAATCATTTAACCCATATATTATATTAAACATTTTTTTAGTTTACTTATATCATTCATTATTCACCTACATAAGTTATTTCTTTCACTAAACATAATGTTTTATATATTATCTAATTTTGATTCTATAATTCCAAAAATTATATCAATTCAATCAAATTTATTATATATTTTTGTAAATTTTACAAAATACATTATAAAATTTTATTGTATTGAAAAACAATTTTTTGTAATGGTCAATAATATTTTAAATATTATCAATCCCAGTTTTAATAATTGATGTTAAATATTTGTTATAAATAATCAATATATGAATTATATTATATTATTTATTTATATAAATGCATTATATTACAATTAGAATATTTTAAATATCCTTATTATTTATATACATTCATAATGATAGTATATATTTAGAATGATCACATAATGGTCATATTACCCAATTTCATTCCAATATATAACATTATATAAGCCCCTAAAGTTAATTCATAATGATAATTTATTTATTTCTATAAATAAGTTTCATATTTCTATTATTATTCATATAAATATTATTAATTAGAGAAATCATATTCAAGGAAAACTATGAGGATAAAAATTTCAATCACAAATTTCAATTATTAACTTATTATTTTATTTTTAAAATAATTTTCACAATGATGTTTTAACCTATTTTTCAATATATTTAAATGTTTATGTTGAATTATAATATTTTATATTATTAATGTGTATATTTTTTTCATTTTAGATTTTTGATTCCTAAATGTCAATCTATTAATCATATTCAATGTAAAAAATGTTTGGCAGTTACACTTTACCCCGTTTCAACATCTACATTACATTTATCATATGAGAATAAAGGATATTTCCTTTACCTAAAAACATATTCGACTTATTATTAATACCCCCATTAAATAATTATCTATCCAGGGATCTTTATCTTGGTGAGTTTTCTTTGTTTCAATGAACCAAAATTGTAAAATCAATGATTTTCACTAATTTATTCTCATATGATAGTTCATGTTAAAAATTTTATAGACTCTAATTTCAACACCTGTGATTGATCAAGTAAGTTTTACATAAAAATATAAACTTGACACACAATAGTCTATTGATATAGGTGTTATAGAATCACTACTCAGTATGATATAGTCCACACATTATCAAGGATCTTAATGGGATGATAAACTTCGGGGTTAATATTACCATATTATTGAATCTCATAACCCAATTTCATGGTGATATTAACATGATTAATTTTTCAACTCAATAATCCTCAAAATATTATTAACTATAATCATCCTCAAACTTATGTCTGCTTTTTTCAATGTTTATACGACACTGTGTAATTTGAATCTTCTCTATCATTTTTTAACAACCATATAGTACTAATAGATTTCTATCTAAAACACCACCATAGTATGACAGTTTTTTTATGTCATGACATATACACCCACATTTGGTTATTTTTTAATTACTATTTTCAAAATCTTTTTTTAGGTTACCTAAAATTCTGAAATTTTTTCTGATTTAATTTAATTTTTCTATTAGCTTGTGTTACATGCATTACATTATTTTAACAAACAATGAAAAACTATTAATATTATTATTTAAGAACATAAATTATTACCTATAAAATAAACATGGATGAATTAATTAGAATATTAAAATATGAAATAATAATTTTAATGAATTTTAATAATGAAATATTATTAATAAAAAACTACATAATTTTTGGTAAAATCTGTATACGCTTTAAAATAATTTATTCTGAAAAAATAATTGTATTTTTTAAAAAAATAAAAAATTTAAATTTTTTAAATTTTATAAAATTAATTTTTCATTTAATCATGAGAAAATATTTTTAGTTGTAACATTTGTGATTTTTTGAAGAGTTTAGTATTTCAATAAAAGTGAAAAATAAGAGTTTTTATTGAGAAATTCATTTTATTTCAAAGAATATAATTGCATTATTTTGTTTTAAAATGGGTTTAAAAGAATATTTTGTTCCAAAAATTAATTATTAATAAAATTTACATTATTTTAAAATATTATTAATTTTATTTTAATATAAAACTTTTTTAAACTATTGCATATTTTCTCCTTCCAAAACTGCTTTACTATCACATCTGTATGTTTAATTTTAAATTATATTCGTTCAATTCAATGAATTGAAATTGATAAATGAATTAAATATTTTTAAACATAAAATTTATATTAAATAATATGGTGTACATAATTATTGGTTTAAAGTATTATTAAAAACACTGGAAATTAATTTCCATGTTTAAGGTTAAAACTAGTTTACAGGGGGTTAAAATAAAACTATATGTGTAAAAATGAAATGTAAATATTTTCAAAAAGAACTTTATGGATTCATTTTGAAATTATTACCTCTAATTTTTTATAATGCCTCATTTTTTTGATTTATTTAATTTAAAATATTTCTTTACGTTTTATTATTTTCAAAAATACCATGAGCATCCTCTCACAAATTCTAAAAGGCCACACCCTCTTCTCTCTTATTGACACTTCTAAAACCATTTCGTTTATAATCTTCCTAACATAATATATTCATTAAATACCTACCCAGATCTCATATGATGTTTTGGGATCCTAAATCAAATATATTAAGTCTTAAGGTTATACCTAAAGTGGGTATTCAATGAAGTGGTAATGTTAAAAACTCTATGTTTTTATTTTAATTCCTCTTTTACCACCTTCAAATCGAGTTATATTATTCTTAAATAATGAAAAAATTAAATCACATATATTGATATTTTATCCTGTTAATTTAATATTATATATACATCTCATGTTCTATCAAATGGGAAACAATACTATCGATCATGTGCATGAAAAACTACTACATTGTGAACTAATGTTATTGGTTTTCCACCACCACCCCTATCAATTAGATATAATGATGGGCTTAATGTTTTTATATTATTTTTATGATATTATTATTCCAATATAATTATAATATTTCAACTATATTCAATCCTCTCGACCCATTTATAAATAATAACACTGCTCGAGTGTATGGCGGACTAATGCCTTATGAACTTATTTATTGTATTAATAATTTTTGTTTTACATTATTATTAATAAGGATATATTAAATTAATATATATGATAAATCCGAAATAACTATACATATAAAATTATTATATAACACATAACTTCAAAATTTTTGTTTCATGGTTAATACGATAATATCATTGGTGTGTACAACATACTACAGCCACACGAAGTGATGTGATTCATTATTCACTAATTATTTTTCGTGAAAGGTAACTATGGAAAATTTCAAAAATAAATATGATATATATGGTGGGAAAATAATTTTTTAAAGGTAATATATTTTTAAACCTTATTTTATTTTAACTTTTGTTAAAATGGAGATGACATTAAATCGTAAATACGACATATCCTCTTCAAGAGTGGTGTATGTGATTTTTTATCACTAAATTCTTTGGATTAATTCAAATATATAAATAATAAATATATAAGATATATATATGTATTTATGTATATATATAAGTTTTATAATTATAGAGATTAAAGAACCCTAATCAATGTGTAATAGTTGAAAATAACAAATCAAATCATACATGAAAATCAAATGAAGTTATAGTTGGAAAAGTAATTTTAATAAGGAATTGATAATAAAAGGTTAATAAAAGATCATAACTAATTCATATATGGTATTATATATAAATATTAATGATATTTATCAGATTTATAATAAAACAAAATTATTTATACAAGAATTTAGAACATGTTCAAAGAAACTCAAAACATATAGTATGTGATATATGTCAACCTTTGTATTAATTGGGACATTCGTTATGTTATGAACCTATTTCTAACGCTTTACATGGATGAGACCTACATCATTGTAGTGATTCAAGATTGTATCCCCATGTCCCCAATTTCCATATTTTGGTGACATTCATCACTTCTTCAGAGATGTTTTCTCATTGATCAAAATGGGAAGATGGGATGTAGGTCCCTAATTCTAGGGATTCCTCCTCATATTTTATCCCATAGTCTTGGGCCCCCGTACTGACTAAGACATTGTTTAGGAAAATCATAACTAGTTCCATAACATTTTTGATGATGGATAATTATGCTACTTCTATATCTACATTCCAAAGTGTCATGTTAGGGAATCAAAAATCGGTCGGAGTAGATGGTAACATCAAGAATGTTAGGGAATCATTGGATTTTTTAATATTATTCACTTTTATTCTTCCTTAAAGGATGGATTTTCAATTTTTTGGATCCCAAGGCATCCCACATCAGTTAGGGGGTATCTTATTCCAGAGGCATGTTTATTGAGATTTTTTAGGCATTTCATTTATAATAAGAGTTAGTCCATGATTTTAACGTCAAGTAGAGAAGGTTATGCTGAATGAATGACTTCCAAGGTTTTCCTTAAGCATATTATATTTATCATGAGGTACTAAATTCATTTATTAACTTGCATATATGGTCAAACCAAATGTATCCCTTACAAGATCTACATCTTACATCTCATTTTTTACATGTTGTTAACCGCGAGTTTAATATATTTCATAGATGGTTACACTAAAGGAATGCCTTCCAATGTTTTCCCAAGGAATATCAAGTTTAACATGAGGTAGGCCATCAGTTTAGCATCTCACAGTAATGGGATGGGATCTATCACAACATCCAATGGAAGTAGATCAGATAAGTAGATCCTTAGGAGGTAACACCTGTATGCTATATTGGAGGGATGGATCAGAACAACCTATAGGGAAATAACGGAGGTGGTGTGCCCCAAAATGGTAATACTTCACACTATGAAGGGATAAAAATGTATAAGGGAAAAAATTATGTTTACCATTGAATGGGTTGGAATTATTCTAATTAAAAACCCATGAAATGTGTCCCATAATGGGAACATGTTACACCGTGAAGGGTTATCTGGACACCACTGAGGGAGGATTAGAGAGGAGGACCCCACATATGTGGACACAAAGGTTTACCATTTCCTAGGATTGAACCATATATACGATGAATTTGTAACCTATTTAGAAGAAAGGGATCAATTACCACATTGTTCGAAGGGGTGATATAAGGAGTACACATGTCTAGGTGCACTACATATGAGGAACGATATTAGTTTAATTAATATAGATTAGGTGGGGATTAATCATGGTTAGCTACATGGATGCTTCTAGAAGTAAATATTTTGTGGATGGAATGATCTCACTAGTATTAGGCTTCTTGAATAAAAATTAGGATGAATATGGAGGAAGTGATGATGGAGTGGAATTTTTGTTCATGATGTCTTACTGGGATTGAGCGAACTACCTCAATATGTTTTATGGGTAGCAAAAAATCATGTCTATAAAGATCTAGGTAATTTTGAAGGGTGATTCATAGGACATTGGGGGATGTATCATGTATATCATCATCCGTGATTTTCCTCCTTCCTTATATTAGAAAGCATACTTATCATAAAATGCTTCACAATTCTTCAAGGGGGTGATGTCACAGTATAGTATTCTAACAAACCCATCGATGAGGATATGTCATGTATTGGTGAAAATTTGATATGTAAATATACCTGTATATTAATAAAACATCATTAAAGAATAAAATTATATTTTTTTATTTCTATATTACAATAAACATTGTTTTAGATGTGTTATACCTCACATGATGATTGAGATTGATGTTTCCAAGAGGCCTTTGCTGTCTCTTATCATAGCTTAGATTGGTTAGATTTTCTGGGTACAATTATCCCTCTAAATATCCCAAATGATGGAGGATCCAAATAAGGATGAGTTTGATCTTAGAATTATTTCTTCAAATAGAGTTCGTCAGAAGTAACAACTATATATTTTTTCAAAAATATACAGTGGTATGATATCTTCCAGGATAACATTTTTATTATCACGTTCTTGTAAATGAGAGGGTGACATGATGTTATGATGGAATAATCACATATTATTAATCCTAAACTATAATAAAATTTATCTTCAACTCTTGGAGTATCTACAGATCCTCAATAAGTTCATCTATATGTTATTTTAAATGATGGAGAGAATCCGGTATTGTATGTTTTTATAGAACAACTACCAACATTTTTAAATGTATCACTTTTGAACTAGATTTATATATATCCCATGTTGGGGTAGCTTCGTATTATTTTTCTGAGATGTTGAGTTTTTTGAGGTGGAAATTCCTATCACATAATCATAAGTCTAAGGAGTATTTTTTTTCAAGTGGTATAGTTTGTGGAATCAATCCCCATTATCAAAAGTGGTCTAAAAATCACACCCCTATAAATGGGTTATGTTAAATGTCTGGGATTTAATTACCATTTTAGGGCCTTATGGAATTTTTAAGATTCTTTTGTTCTTTATGGTGTTCTATAAAATAGGTATCAGCTAAAATTAAATATTATATGGGTATTTGACGAGAATAATGATTTCAATAATTCTTGGGTTGTCTCGGGTATCTGCATCTTCTTTAAACATGTACCACATCTCCCAGATCATGTATGTTGAAATCATACTTTGAGGCATATTCATCTTTGGAAAATGGATCTTTTATGGGACCTATGATAAGATCACAAAAAATATAACTTCATATGATGAGTGTTATATTTGGTCTAGTGGTGTACATTCTCCTGAAGTTGAAGGAATGAAGATTGAAATTGTTAGATCATCTATAAGACATGGATTTGGATATTTCTCAAACATCCTTTACTATTTTTGATTGTTAAATTTTACACTGAGTGTTCTATTCAATGAATCATTCCTAGGTTTTAGAATCACTATTGGTTTGTGAATGTATTATCTCAGGATAGCATGAGCTCCATCAAATATATTTTAAGCCATCCAATTATCGAACATTTGTCCCCACATGGAAAGATATTTTTGGTAGTTACCCTCCTCTTATTTTATAGTAATGTTTACAAAGGTCACCATTATAGAGAAATTATATAGTATCTCATGTATAGAATCAATAATGATACAAAGGAAATCTTTGAAGATAATGTAGTTCTCAAGGGTAAAACCCAACATCATATGAAAGGGGTATTAGTTAGGATGATTCGTTATGTTGACCTCATTGGGTTTCCATGGATTTTTTATATTGAGTAGATAATTTTCCATGGATATAAGTATATAATTAAATTCATGTTAATTTTTTATAGAATTATAATTATTCAACCATTCCTCAAATCATGGGAAAACATGATTTAATTTTACTTCTTCAAAAGGATAATTTTTTACTATTGCTACTCGGAGGGTGGAATAAGATGATTTGGAGCATTTATGGGTGGTTAAAATAGAACTACTAATTTATATAGGGTAAAAAACATTATATGCATTTCCAAGACTTTTTAATTGATCTACGGGCTTGGGGAGAGATTTACACTGGGTCTACTGAATGAAATATTTTAGGTGTTTTCCCATATAGGTGAAATAGCTAAATCCACTTGTATACTTAATCGAGTATATTGGATTTTGTATCTCAGCCTTAAAATTTCAAAACATATCTCTACCATTATCATATAAATAGATGGATACTGAGAGATTATGTTAATCCATTTCATTTTGTGATGGATATATCAAGCCTCTCATTATGAAATTGTCTACAATTTTACAGGTCCATAATTTTATTTTTCATTAATGTGGAGCTGATATAAAAAATTAGATGATGAATAAGTTATTCACATCTTGAAACATATGATTTTATATGGATGTTGTAGAAAGTTGTGGTTGACCCTATCATATTTTTTTATAAAACATCTCAAAATTTTCACCTTCTACTGATCTTGATTTCCGATCATCAGGGAACATCAGAACATAAAGTGCATGAGATACTCTTCTGGATCTCCCACACCATTAATGGAATATAATATTGTATTTCTAAATTTGGAGTGGGGAAAAGTGTCATACTCCCACATGGGATATGGTTTTGGTTTAGTCTAAATTGGTGGGTACCTCCATTCCATGAATTCCATTTGATCCGTTATGGATTCAATGTCATTCAAGAGATAGGTAGGTATAGTTTTCTAGACCACCACTCATCTATAGGGATTATTGTTGACTTGAGGTTATGACCTACACTTCATATTCCATTAATTATTAATCTATTCAAGGACTGAATGACCACAAAAATATTATAGAGTCATTATTTGTACTTGTGGAGAGTCATAGTCATCCTCATATTTTTCATTTATTTTGATTTGAAACGTAAATATAGAGTGGATGTGATATTTAAATTCTTATCTTGAATGAGGATTGTATGTCTTTAGGTATTTAAGAGGAGGTATGTTCATTTATATACGGATAAGATACAATATGAGAATATTTCCCCTCAGTAATTACTCATTGATTTGTATAATATTTTTATCACATTCTCATATTGTTCCTGTCATTCCTCTATAGACGGAAATTCAGTTCTTCTAGGATGTGGGAGAGATGTATCCATATATTTCCCGTTATTATTTGTTGTTTTATGAATTTGAGTTGGAATTTCCCCATTTGTTTGTTCAATATTATGGATTCACCGCCAATTATATAAATATGAATCCTCAGACTGTGCATCCAGATCACATACCTATTAATGTTTAGTTTATAAATTGCATCACATTGAATTTATGTCTTGGTCTACATCAATTAATTTATAATGTGTACCATTCTCCTCGAGGTGTATATGTATATTGTATTTTTCCCATTACTATTCATGCAAAATGGTGATTCATCATTACATACTCATCTTTTATGGGATGCTTAAGGGTCATTTTTCTAACCCATTTCCACATTGGACCATTTTAGATTATGAATATAATGTGGTTTGATTAATCATTATTAAATTCTAATAGTCATTGCCTATGAATACTTACCTTAAGGGTATCTTCGGTCATGATCCAAAAATTTGCCATAATTAAGAAATTTATATCTCAATGTTAGAGGCATGAATAGTATGCTGGCCATCGATATCGACCTCCCAACCTAGAGATGATTAATTCCTTCTTTTATGATGATAAGGATTAAAAATACCCTATGTATATGCAATGGGTATGATGTGGACCATAATTATAGCTTTTTAATCCAGTTGTTTAGGATTTGATGATTCCAATCATGAACCTGATGGATCTTAAGATGGAAATTGAGATATGAATCCCCTATCCCAATGGTATGGTGTTGATATAGAGCCACATAGAATATATCTAGGACTCCCTTGGTGTGTGTTAAACCTTGTTGTGGAAATTGGGATAAAAATTCCTATATCATATATATTGGGGTTAGTTTTCATTCATCACCAATACTTAATAGACCTTTTTACGGTTTGATGGAAAAGGGATGTAGGTAGTGGTAAAAATTATCTTGAACCTATGGCTGGGGTTCTCTGTTGGACGGATGCTATGGAGGCTTCTTTAGAGGGTTTTAGAGCAATTTTACTTGTGTATGAATTCGGTGCAATTGATTTATATCACGAGAGTCATTTACAAGACGATGTTGTTTGATAGTTCACAACATTTTCTTCCATCTCTGAAATTCTATTTAATTTTTAGGGGGTATCACTTATGAATATATTGGAGACCCTATCCCTCCATTCATGAGTGTTCCTATGTGGTCTTCATCTTTATAAAATTACATTCTATCTCTATCTTTCCATGACCAATTTTTATATTGTAACCATCATCTTTAAGAAACACCTCTTAATGAATATAGTAAAGATATCTTGGGGGTCACATTGTATTTTTTCGATGATCATTATTAAAAAATATCTTAATTAAATTAATTAAAAAATATTATTCTCATGACTAGGGGACAATTAATTTCATGTATTATCAATCAATTTTTTTAGTGAATGAAATATTAAAATTAAAAATTTATTTTTAAGATAAATAAATTATAAATGATTTCAAATTGACTATGTCTGAGTCTGGTGAAAATTATAATTTTAAAAATGTTGAAATAATATTTGTTTTTGTGAAAGTTGGAATGTCCCAAAAAATAATATTAATGTTATTAGTATTAGGTAGAATGTGATTTATTAAAAATTATTTTACATTTTATTATTAGTAATTTAATTAAATAATTATTTTAACCTAAAAATTATATCAATAAATATATTGTTATGTATAATGTGCATTTCATCCAAAAATAAAAACTAGATAATTGCTTCTCATAATGGATTCTCTCTCGACTTATCCTTTCCACTTCCACACAATAAATAGAAATTGAAGTGACATTTCTTAAATACCGAACGGTGGAAGATCAACAAATATAATATAAAATGATTAATTATGTACAATATAATCTAAATATTTAGTGTAGTTTCATAGAGATCAACGGAGCACACATGTAACACCACTAGAGGGGTTCTATACATGGATCCTTAAAGAATGAAAAATGAAATCCAAAAGGGTGTTTTCGGATTATCAACATCCACTATGAAGAAAGATTCTAATATAATGTATCCATTTCATCTGATATTCAGTAAATTAATTATAAAATTGATGTGAATGATCTCTTCTGGGGGTTTTTGAAATCATAATATTAAAATGAATTTTATTATATTTCCCACAAATGAACATTTCAAAAACACCAGGAACAAACAGGTTGTATCAGAGTACTTTTGTTTAAATTTTTAATTACTTATTTTATTGTTGATCCATATGAAATAATGTTAGAATTTTAATTTCATATTGTACATTGTTTAGTCAAATATTCATGAATAGGTTATTTGTTTATTAATCATGTTCATTCAGTGATTAATTTTATTAATGGTTTAAGAATAGTTGATGATCGACCAAATATGCCATCACTAAGTATGATTGTTTTGACTGGTAATATAATGTAACAAGGCATATAGATAGCGTACACTCAATGTAAACTCATACTCTACATTTGGAAATGTCTTGGGATACAAAAATGACACATATTTATTATACACGACATGTGTCATGTGTTGATGGGAAAACATGCCACATAATTATCAAATTACAGGACATTTTAAGGAAATACATTACTTGTAATATGCATTAGTACATTTCATAAACTATGCAATCCATGTCATAATAATACATAGTCAAACCACATGAGACTAATGACATTGATAAATTATGATATATACGACATATATGCAGTGCAGACAACATGTATTTCATCAATTCAAATGTTAGAGATACCCACATAGTACTTAGTATAGTTATATTAAAACATGAAATTAGATATAAACGACCTATAGATGGAGGCATAGATAATATAGTCTCTCCCATAATAAAAATCAATGTATTTGGGGGGGGGGGTGGAATTGGCCTACTGAATTCAGATAACATAAAATGTAATACGCCAATACACACAATGTGATCTCACTAAGATAAATGACAGAGACCTAGGTGCGTATATCAGGAACACAACAAGATAGTATATGGTATGTTGATGGCATGTATAGGATGTTTACAATGGAAAATTCAACACAAGAATGTCCCAGACATATGACCTAGACACAAAAAAATAGATGCGCATAATGTGTTATAGGATAGTACACACTTTGCAGTCTACCAATTACTTGTATAATTAAATTACATTAAATAGAAAATTGGAGGATTAAAACATTATTAATTTTACCGAAACATTTATTGTTTTAAAATTTAATAATGGTTTTAAATAATTATATATGATTAATTAATTTATTGGAACAATATTTTACTATAGGCTATAGAGTTAGTTTTGCATTAATAAATTCATGATGGTTATCTATAAGTGGGTTTGAGAAGTCATTATGATGAATGATATTTAAATAAATAATTTATTATTTAATTAATGACGGAACATTTTTCATTATAATCATGAAAATAAATTAAATGAATGTTAGACATTTAAATTTCATATATGTTTTATGTTTCATTTTTCCTGAGCTTGATAAAAACCTGTGCATGTGTTGGAATAAATTTATTTTATTTATTTCATTGGTTTGAAAAATTTTATTATTAAATTAAATATTATGGACTAGGAGTCATAGCTCCATTCATTATTATATAAGACCTATATTTTCAATGATATTAATTAATTCCACTTTAACTAATACTTGTTTCTCTCATAAGAATTTCTATTATAAATAATTTTAATTAATGGGGTTACCCATGTCTCATGGAGGTGGATTAGGATGAAAACATAATGATTCGAAACCATTTGTTAATCATGTGGATAGCATGAATGTTGGTAATCATGCTAAGAATGAATACATGAGTTATTTTACAAAGTTCATTTGTTGATTTAATGTAATCTCATTAAATTAACCATTAAACAGATCTAATTAATGGTATATTTAATTAAATAATTTTTTGTAATATGAAATTAATTATTTCATAGATACAAGACCGTGATCATTTAAAAAAAGAATTATTTTTTAAAAATGGAATTTAAATCAATGGACTATGCCAAAATATTTTATACAAAATGGTTAATTAATTAATCAACCTAAAAACAATACTATCCAGTCATGAAAAGTAAAAATAGTATAAAATTTTGGTATAATTAATTAATATCAATCAAACTAAAATTATGTCACACTATGAATTAAATTACATGATTATAAATAAAACTAGAGAATAAATTGTATCACATGAAAAATTCCTAGGAAAATACATTTATTGGGGGTATTCTCCGGAGGGGTTTTGGTTGACTTAATTGGGCATTTTTTTATTTTAATTGTCAAAGTTGGATCAGTACATTTTTTTAGGAAAGTGTGAAGGAAATCCATGTCATGATTTCTAGATTGTGGAATACAGTCAATAGATCAAGGTGCTACAAGGCCAATGTTCTTAGAACATCACATCTACTCAAATTATTATTGTTTTTTGGGATAATGTTTGGATCAATGAGAAAAGTAATAAGTATCCTTTAAACTAGAAAGTCATAGAAACATTCTAATTCGTGTTCAATGGTGAGAGATGTTGAGACAAGATAATATAGTGGCAGGTTCAATTAATTAGATCATTTAATTTCTTATTTCAAACATAATTTGTAATCAAGAAGAGGTACTAAAAATATTTTCCTTAATTCTGGAATAAAATCAAAATCCCACAATCAAAATTATCTCTATGATCAATATTATGTGATGAAAAATCCTCACTGGAAGTAACATCTTAGATTGTATTAGATGATTATGGGTTGTGCTACACTAAAAACAAAAATCATTTATAATAGAATCCTTAATGAATTTTCATCCCACAGTAGTAGAGAGTGATGAAGAGTTCCTTTTTTGTGAAAAACATTTGACCTATTGGTCAACATACAATGTTTGATTCCTTTTATATATATCAACCGAACTCAATAAGTCCCATGAAAACATAGATTCATATAAAATTATTGAGCACCAATGTGGCCATTACCATGAGAGATCTTGAATATAAAAATTTGAGATTTTCATGCTGTTGTTTTAGAGAAATATTAGTGAGGGTTCCCCACCTATGCATCATTTCATCAGGATCATTGGATACATTGTGAGAGTAAAGGTTCTAGAGTTTAAACTCCGTGAAGAACTAGAAAATTAACTCCATATTTTATTACACTCTGAAATTTTCTCCAACATTAATTTAAATGTTAAAATGACAAACATTTGGAGGACAATGCCATATCTTAGTGGACTACATTTCCAAATTAGATAAGGATATCAACAATGAATAACCATTCCTCTATATGCTGAAAAAATGGAAAAGGAATGTGAAGATTTGTTTTTCCAATGATTCTTCATGCACTTCCATGATAATGAAGATCAATGAGATAGATAGAGAATATGAAGTTTTCTATGTCACATGTTACAAAAAGGGCCACTAGAAGAAAAACTATATCCTAAAAAATGAATGAATGGAATGCTTCCAGATTTTGTATTATCAAGTGAATTTTTCCAATTTCTAAATATTTAGTATCACATAAAACTTCTGGGGCCCACATATGTATTAAAATACAGTAACTATGTAGATTCATGAATATAAACCCATTGGAGGTAGTTTTATGAGCCACCAATGATTCAAAACTTGTTCTTGTACCTATTAGGGGATACAACCTCATGTTAATGAATAAAATAGTCTTGGTTTTGAAATGTTATTATTAGGTTCCACACTTTTTCAAAAAAAATATATATCTAGGAATGATTCAGATGAATGTCTATTCAAAATTGGGATTACATGTTTCTTATATTATAAAGATATCATTTTTATTGTAAGAAACAATTATATAATTCCACTTAAGTGGTATATTACATTAGAATAGTAATGGAAATCAATAATGAAATTACGTCATATGAATCACACCACTCAAAACATTAGAATCACCACATATTTCATGTAAATGAAAAAAAGTGATTTAATTATATTATGATGGATATTTAAAATATTTTTAAATAAAATGACTTAGTGTATGTCATGTGAGTTAACAAGGAAAAATGACAAAAAACCCAATTATGTGGGAAAGGTGGAAGGTATAAAGATATTATTGAATTACATTATACCAATGTATGTGGAGTATTTACTATTGATGAAAGGGTTAGTCACTCATAAAATATTAATTTCACATATGATATCATAGAAATTAATATTTTTACTTAATTAAGATTAATTTTGTTTTTTATAAATTCATGGTATACATTTTGGTAGTTGAGAGTTTTCATGGAAAAATTATTAAAAATATCTACCCATATCATAGTGTAGAATATCATAATCTAAATATCATTGAATATTTGAGTGATTTTTATATAATATCTAAATTCACTCTTCTTATACACTTCAATTTAATTGTGTATGAAAAATGATTAACCCCACCTTGTTGGACTCCATTAGATCAATGATGAATTATATAATTATTCCAATATAATTTTTGGAAAACACATTAAAAACCACAACATATTTACTTATCCATGATTCTACTGACATGATAGATAGAATTCCATTCAAATTATTGAATGTAATGATACCCATGATTTCTTGCTATATTTTTTGGCGTTGTGGGTAAATTGTTAATGTATATTTTCGTAAAAAAAAATATCCCCCATGAGGCATAGCGTTTATCATTATAGTATATCCCAATAATACAAAGGGATAATACTTAAAAAATCCTTTATGAAAAATGTTATGGTTGATAGTAGGCACAAATTTCTTTAGAAAGATCTTATATCTAAGAGGGATAATGGTATTGAGATAGAATTCATTGATGTATAGGATCCAGGTACATAAGAGATGGATTATGAACAAATTACACAATTCCCCATTAAATAGAATATTGTTCCAATGACAAAGGTACTTTTTAAGAGTCCTACTAATGCTATGAAAATTGAATAATATGGGTTTCTAGTCACTAGGATCATTACTTATTATTAATTTATAATAATGATACTATTAAATATAAAGATGCGGTAACTATGATTTATTTTTACAAGTGAAAAGAATCCATAAATTATGATATGAAATCCATACCCCAAAACCATGTATTTTTTGTTACATCCTCTAGTTGATGTAAACATTGTTTTTTGAAAGTGGATATTCAAGAATAAAATGAAAATATAGAGACAATTAAATATCAATAATGATTGACTAGTTTCAAAATGGTTGAAATAATGTGAACGTACTATATTTGATGAATTTTTTTAGAGTTGAAATTATTAAGTCCATCAGATTTATGCTTGCCATTGTGGCATTCCTAAACTATGAGATTTTTAAGATTGATGTCAAAACAACATTCCTCTATAGGATCCTTCATGACGTAGTCAACATAATACAACCCAAATGGTTTGAGACTTAAAAGTATAACAACAAGATATGAAAATGGAAAAAATCTATTAATAGATTAAATAAATCATTTGATCATGGAACAATAATTTTGATGAGTCCATAATTAAATTTTGTTTCATAATGTTGGATTTCAATACTAGGGTCTACAATCATTTTAGTGGGAGTGGATTTCCTTTCATAAATTGTAATTTATAATGATATATTACTAACTAAAAAACAATAACAGTAATAAAGTATTTTATGTATTGGTATAATAAAAGCTTTTTCATAAAGGGAATGGGTTGGGAAGCATATTTTCATGGAACCAATATCCTCCATGCTATATCTAAGTGGTTTCTCTGCCTATGTCGAAATATATAATTTTTTTAAAAATAGAATAAACTGAGTATAGAATAATACAAAAGGGGATTATTTCCAATGTGATGTAGAGTCCATGATTCTAGGAAAATGTGTCGTCAAACACATGTGGATGAAAATAGAATGCAAAAGATTATATATGAATTAGTGAATGTGGAAGTAGTGTATATTATTCTATGTACTGTGATATATGTTTCCAACACATTATGTTCTGTATGAAGATATCATAATGACCCATGTGACATCTATTGGATATATTTAAAGACTACCCATAAGAATAAGGTTAATACAATGGATATATTCCTCATTAATGGTGGAGATGAGGAACTAGTAATTATATGACATTTCCATTTTAATTTCAAAACATATCAAGATAAAATAGTTTCATAGGTATTATATATCATATCTTCAAATAAAGGTTTTGGGTTTTGGAAGATCTCAATGAAGGTTCTGGTCAAAAATTCTTCAATGGATTCCATGTATATAGTAGATTATGAGGAAGATAATAGAGTAATATGGATGTAATAATCAATCTAATAACTTTATGTGAAACTTATTAAAAAAGGCCCTATCGCCCAATTATATGATAACAATATAATTGTGTCCCTTGTAAAAGAGATAAGGTCACATCAGCGGATAAACCACATATATTGTAAGTATATTCTCTTATGGTATTTTTCTAATAGAGGTGATGTTGCAGTGGGTGGTATTTACATGGAAGTAAATGTGACATATCCTTTGTCTAAACCCTTTACTATGTAGAATATTATAATCATGAATGGAATATGACATAGAAATTTGTAGGCAGTTTTCTCTAGTGTACATTGGAGTTTATTACAATTTGTTCCCCAAGCACAACTATTCATAATTTGATTACATTTTAGTCAATTAATTGAATAATAATAAAAAATATTATTACAAATTTTTCATTATTCTTCATGAATCTTATGTAATAATTTTCAATATTATGCATTTTCTTGACAAGGACATAGATGTTCCCCGCTATGATGATAATTAAAAAGTGCTATAATGATATTACTTAATATTGTTTTTTATTTTAACAGTCTATAATGATTGGACACATAGTACATGGACTCTTATGTGAGTCTACTCATAATCATATGAGTCTTTATGTAATGGAGTTTTCACTTGGTAATGTACAATATGGGAGATTATGATAATAAATTTTCTAGTTGGAATTCCTTTTTTTGGTTTCATTTGATGTTCCTACTTGAAACGATATGTAATGGTCATTATATTTTATTTTTATCATTAATTTATTTAATGGGTAAAAGATATATATTCTCTAATGAAAAATGTGAAACTATATGCTCATTGAAGGGTTGGGTATATTGGGTGAATCATGATTGACATGTCATTAATTGATAATTGAAAGAATGATTTGTCCATTCTATATTTATGGAAGATGATATCTCATACCTTTTATTTGAATAGAATTATTTATTAAAATTCCATGGTTGTTATGTAAGGACAATGAGAATTAATCCTTTAGGTTCACACTATTTGTGTTTCTAATGAACATGATCATATTTATTTTAAATTTCATTAATTAAATAAATTTTATTCTCATGGGTGAGGGATAATTTTATTCATCATTTATTTACCATAAGTGTTTAATTTGGAAATAAATGTTTAACTTATTTGTTTATTTAGGAGTTTAATAGAATTTAGAGTAGTGTGAATGGACTAAGGTATATTCGGATGGAAAAAAATTAATTTAGAATACGTTAAATAATATTTGTTATTACATAATTTTCAACATGCCAAAAAATATTATTATTGCTATTATAATTATATGGAATGTATTTTATTTTGGATTATTATATTATTAAGAGATAAAATTAAATTAATTAATTACATTAACCAAAACCAAAGCACTATAAATTGATAGTTATTTCTATTGTGTATTGAACACAAAAATAGACACTATAGAATTATTGTGCTTAACAAATTATCTCTCAACAACTCCTATCTCCCTCTCAAGAAATAGAAACCCAAGAGATATTCCATTAAGATTAAAGGATGATCTATTAAAACAAACAAAAATAGAATAATAATTTTACATGAGATAACATGGAGATACATAATAATTGTTTATAGTTCAAAGGATCATATGTGGATCATTGAAAATGGGATTCTATCCATTGATCCACACAGTGAAACAATGGTAATATAAAATTTTATTTTCATATGATCAACATCCACATCAAATAAGTATCTGAATCCAATGTATTCATTTATTTTGAAATTAAATAAATTTTTGATAAATTGGACATAGAAGAATCTTTTTAGGGGTTTTGATAAACTCCAAATTAAATGAAATTTTAATATATCTCCCACCACCAAACTCTTCCAATGCATCTAAAAACAATAGCCAATTTGTGTTTTGATGAAGGAATTAAACCTTCATGAGGTGTCCTGCGTACCTTATTCATAATATGAAATAAACTAAATGTATTTTTTTATATAAATATGTGATGTTTAACAATATGTAGAGAGGACATATATGAGGTAACATAAGAAATGGGTAGAGTGATTGAGCCTTATGAAGGAATCCTACAATTCTTCTTATAGCATGAATCAGAGTCATCATAGTTCTATCTACATTCATCCCATTTATGGACGATAATAGATAATTAAATCAAGTGATGATTATTTCCATATGGTTTGTCTATATTATAATTCAATAGGGAAAAACACCGAGGTGGATGAATTTATACAGTAAAAATCAAACCTTGTAACAAAATGGATCCTACAAATTGAGGTTTCCCTAGATGGGGGATAATTATTATTCTAGTAAAATGATCAATTAAAATTTCAAATCCCACATAGGTCACTCTTTTTGTGAGAAATAAGTGATATAAACATTTTATAATCCTCTTATATATATACATGATAATTATGTTTTAGTGTGGCTATAAGGGGGTGTTATATGTTATATCATGCCTTAGAAAGGGATCCAATATATCCTCTAAATATAAATAATCATAGTTTACCTAGTTTAATTATCTTCTCAATCGAGTAATGAATATAGAAGAATGATAAATCCAAAGGACAGTATGGGCCCCAAGGGATTGAGTGTCTGAGATATGGAGGAATTAAAATATTATGATACTAGTTCCCAGACCATAAGAATGTGACCTATGTAAATTTTTAGAAAATTAATCATACTTATCATAGTTCAGTTATTCATGACCAACTGAAATGTTAGGATAGGTTATTACATTTGAAGTAATTAATATATTCTAATAGTCCTTGAATTTTATAGACTTATAGCAATATGGATTCCCATAAAATGGTATCTAAAACATACCCTATGACTCATAAAAAATATAATCCATGAGTGTTCAACTTATCATCTCTACACGTCATTAGGATCACATAATACCCATATGACTGTATGTGTATCCATCCCAAAAGAATTATGGATAGTGCCTATATGAAATGAGAATTACCATCCAAATACTCATGGTTTGGGGTTCATATATTTCAAGGGAACTTGTCCATGTACTGATTCTAGAAAAGGATGTCTTGTTTGAGTGTGTATATCTGACAAGTCTTTAATGTATTCATTACATTTCTAAATTCTCAACTATGCATGTTTTCAGTGATTAGTTTTCATGATAAAATTTTCTTCCTAACATTTATTTGGATAATTGTACATATCCCAATCATCTACTTAATATGACTAATGAATAACATATGATATTCTTTACAAGTATTCTAGTTATTACTTGAAAAAGATTACATGTCCAAGGTTTCTCACATGAATGAAAATTCCTTTTTTCGGTGCTGGAACATGACATGGATGAAATTTCCATGTTGTTTGGAAAAACCAATGTAGACATGTAATAGGGATGTTTCATGATTCAACTAACATGTATGTGTATCCTTCATGTGATCAAAATATAAATTTCAAAGGATTATACGTGATAAAGGATGATAAGTACAAAGGACAACATGTCACTTGTATGTTTTTCCATGAGAACATTAAGTGGCTCGATATATTCATCCATAGGATTTCTTCTAGACACAGTGATATATATAGAGGACTTCCCGTGGCTTGGTTGAAATTTCTGGGTGTTGTCTCTTGATATGGATTACTTTATAGGATGTTGTCTCAGGACCTGGATGACATATATGGTTTCTATCACCCATAAAATTAATAGATCATGTGAAGATCATGAAGAATGAATAGATCATATGAATCACATGACCCCTTTTCATTAAAATTAGTGTTTCAAATTCACATAAGAAATCCATCAATTTTATACTTTACCACATAAATTCCTCACCGTTGATGAGAAATTAATCTATTGAGATTCCATGATTCCATGTTTATAAATGGATAATACTTTTTCAAATCAATAGGGAACACCATATTCTATTGTGTGTTAAACAATGTGATCAAATGATAAAAATATACATGATGTTTAATCCCTTAAGTTGTTCCTTGGGTTTACCTAGTATAAGACCATTGCGATTGTTTGTATTTTAACTCTGGGAATTCATCTTTCATCACGACTCTACCATGTGGGTTTATTGTTCCTAGAGGAATGAATTTAAATATATCACCTCCTTGGTTCAATTATACATCTCACGATGTGTAAATAATAAATATGTTCTTGAGTCGATGGAGAGAACATCACATCATACATTTTTCATGATCACAAAAGGATTTCTCCGTGATTTCTACATGAAGTCATTTGATAAATAAAAACATTTTGATCACCACATCATTTTCAAATTTTAGGTACCCATATATTTTCAATGTAATTACACATAATCTAATTGAATTTTCAATGGGCCATTGAAGTATCCGGATTATGTGTCTAGAAATTCTCATCAGATAATGATGCCCATTGAAGAGGATTTCAGATGATCAAGGAATATTTGTATGGGGCCCTTGATGAGATCATTTTGGCCTATCAGACGACATTATCTTATTAAAAAATCATATCACGTGAAACAAATTACCCCTTCACATGTAAATCGATCAAACATTCCATTATATATGAGTTTCACCACTTTTTTCATTATTTTATAAGGCTTTTGGAACTCACCCTTTAATTTTTAATTACGGTGGAACATGTTCAAAGTGGCATGTATGATTTCATATTTATGATTAAGGTGGCATGAAAATTTCCCTTCGTGTGACATGGATGGATTGTCGATAAGGTTTTAGTGTGGTCAATGGACTGATAATGTAGAGAATATCAACAATTCAAATGAAAAATAGTATACATCTGTTTCGCATGAGTGCTATGCCTTATCTAGATTTTTATTTTTTATATTTATGACCTACATCTTTTCCCATTAGTTTTCTATCAGGAAATCATATGATCCTTACAGGATCTTCTGAGGGAATGTGAGTCTGGACATGGGTTGTCACTCTTCTTGACTGTGGATCTGAAGGAGCATCACATGATAGATGGGACATGTTTGAGTTCATTAACGTGGTGGATGTGACATTCTAAATGTCTTTTATGTGTCATAAATAATGTCCTACTAGAGATCTCATATGGTCATTTAATGGATCATATGAACTGTGTAATCCCTTCATGTGAAAATCAATATAACTTCAATTGATGATGATTTCAAATTTTTAATCTTTTATTTTATAAGGAATATGGAGATCTCCAAGTTATTTTTTATTAGGGAGAATAATTGCCAAATAGAAATGATTTATATCTTTCTCAAGATATAGGTGACATGTCCCATGTTCTTCATATGAAGAGGCTGACATGTTAGTAGGGAATTCATGTGAATAATGGACTGAACATTATGGATGCATCCATGCATCACATGGAAAACTACATAAATTTAATTCCCATGACTCCTACACCTACTGTAGAATTTTATATTATATTTTCTAATAACATCAATAAAATATGTTTTCTTCCAATCATGTCATAACATGATCAATATCAGATCTCATGACGGTTATGCGTTCATTATCATGAACAATTTCTCATCAGTTTGCAGTGGGTCGCGTGATCAAAGTTGGATCTCATGATAACATGTAGTATTGTTATGTGTACTATGTCATGTTTTATATGATGTATTGGGTGATCAATATGAAATTCCTAAGATCATTTTAATTATGGGGATAACATGTCTAGTGGCCTTCGAGTGACGAGGACATCATGTTGTTGGGAATTTTTCATTATTAATTGGATGATAATGCAGACCAAATATATAATTCACCTTAAATGTAGTATAACTCTCTATCGAAAGAATATTCCAACAGATTAATTTTTTTATGATGTATTTAAGGGGTTTTTCTCATATTTTGGATGACATGTCACAAAATTAGAAGAAATTATCTAACGGAGGATCATATAATAAGGGAGAATTGTTGGAATGGATTCACATAATGAATCTCTCTATAAGATATGGCATTGTATGATAAAAAGAATGAGTTTAATGGGCTCGAAACAATAATTATAATATCATATAAATTTAATCATTCAGCTATGTGAGCTTCCTAAGGTTGTGTGATCTTTTGTATTCATTGGGGTCATGCGATTTGGTTGATCTATCTACCTCCTCTTCATGAATCATTTATTCATCCTTATTTTTTTGTAGAAAATAATATATAAGCTACACGTAGTTTTTTATCCTAAAATTATCAATTCTCATTTGGCATACAATAATAATATTTTATTATAAGTATTAATTTATCTGTACTTATTGATAGAGAATATGAGAAATTTATTACAGCAATATTCTTTTGGGTGGTAGAATAACCCAAAAATATCAAACTATACTAATGAATGAGTAAGAGTATAGTGTTCTGTTATAGTAATATACTCATTATATAATAATAATGATGCTAATAATATATAATTAGAATGATGAATATTTTTTAGTGGATTTGGATATGGGAAGGTAATTCAAAAATATTCAGATGAACTGGATACTTACATTAATGAAATCACACCTTCTAGGGACAAATGCTTCATAAAGAAGGATCTATGCCTCTTTATGGAGGACATAATATAATAATAGTGAGAGAGAGAAATAGGGGGAAATTAAATAAGGATTTAATTGTAAAACAAAAACAATATGTGGTTTGGGATGGGTTTAGGAGGGGCCTTTTATAGACAAATTTGACTGACATGTTTTCAATTTATCACTACATAATTATTATGGAATTTAATTATTATATTAAAGTTTCCCCATGAGATGGAATACCAAATATTATAGAGATTTCATCCATTATAGTCATTCTCTTTAAAAATATACATTATTTATCCCATATATTATATATCACATTTTTATAGTTTCCTTATGTCATTCAATGTTCACCAAGGTAAGTTATTTCCTATAATAAACATAAAATTTTATATATTATATAATTTTGATTCCCTAATTACAAATATTATATCCCATTCAATGAAATTTAACATTTTTATGTTAATTTGAAATAATACATACGAATTAGTAAATTTATTTAAAAAAAATTATATTTCAAGGATAAATAATATTTTACTTATTATCATTTCATATTTTAATAATTGATGTTAAAATTTTGTTATAAATTTTTAATATATAAATTATATTATTTTACTTACTTCAAAAAATGGATTATATTCCAATTATAATATTTTAAATATAATTATTATTTATATTCATTCCTAAGGATCGTATATATATAGAACATTAATATAATGGCCATATTGGCAATTTTTACTCTAATATATACACTTATTTACTTCTTTAAAGTTAATTCATAATGATAATTTATCTATTTCTTGAAATATATTTCATATTTGTAGTATTTTCCATTCAATCAAATGTTTCAGTTATAGAAATCATATTCATAGAAGAAAATAGATATGATGATTTAAATACAAATTTTTTTTATTAAATTATTGTTTTATTCTATTTTTTCAAAATGAAAATTCAAATTATTTTTCATAATTTTTAAATGTATATATTCAATTATAATAATTCATATTATTAATTTATAAAACATTTTCATTTTAGATTTTTTTTAATTTATGTCAATATAATCATCATATTCAATGAAAAAAATATTTGGGTGTTACATTTTACACCCTTTCAACCTCTAAATTACATTTCATATATGAGAATAAATGATTGATACTTTCCAACGTAACTTATTCAAATTATGATGTCTTTCCCTATAAAATTATTATTTTTATTGGGAACATTATCTTGGTGAGTTTACTTATTTCAATGTACTAAAATTGTACAATCAAAGATCTACATTAGTTGATTCTCACACCACTCTTCATGTTTAAAATTAAATAAACTCCATGTTCAACATATGTAATGGATCAAGTATGTAGTACGTAAAAATAAATACATTTAACAAATAACTCACTTGAGTGTGGATTAATATAATCACTATCTGTTATGACATAGTTCCTTCATTATCATGTATCTCTTGGGCTAATGTATCGAGGGATTTACATTACCAGCATTGTAAGAACCCAAATCTTCATTTCAAGTATGTTTTCCTTTTTCTGGAGTTTTTAAGAAAAATGAAAATTCTGTAAATTTTCAAAGTACATGCCATTTAATTTCTGAGTACACGCCGTGTACTCTTCTCCAGCTCGAATCCGTGTGCTGGCCATGCTCGGGCCACACACACGGTGTGTAGGGGTGACGTGGAGGCCGATTTTGGCAGAGTACAGAAAAGACCTAGTAAACGCTGTGTACTTTAAAAATACACGCCGTGAACTTTTCCTTTTTTTAACTAAATGGACCGGGGTCATGCCTAACGCACAGAAACACCTCATTCTCTGTCCTGTTCGTCCGAGAGCGACTCGTACTGCTGGAACTTTGATAAGCTCCCGCCTCTTCATTCGTTCTCCGATTCAAGCACGGTCAATTGTGTTGGAATCACAGTGGTGAGTTATTCCTTTTTCTTGAGCCTTGTTTTCTGATTCCTCCTCATTTTCAAGTTTTCGTGGGTTGAGCGTTTTGTGCGTTTTCTCAGATCTAAGATGTTCTAAGGGGAATTTGTCGTTGTTGTTCACATATATCGATCTCCTAGGATCGAGGTCGGTGGTTTGTGCCTTTCCGTAAAATTTTGATGAGTATTTTGTGAAAATTACACCAATACCCTTGAACAGGGTATTTTGTGTTACCTTTTATGCTCCGATTCTTTCCTGCTTTGCTTAAATGTTGTAGTAAAGATTTATACTTATGAGTTGAGTATTTATTTTGTGCTCAGGTTGCATTGCCATGATTGTTCTGCCTGTTATTCATTTTTCTAGTTGCCCTGTCAAGTCGTAGGATAGTGGAACTGCTACTTTTTATGTTGTTTAGCCTTAGAATGCTATCCAAGTAGTTCTTGAGGTTTAATTGGATGATTTACGCATACTGAGCATGTTTTATTTTTCACTCAGGACTGTGAGAACCTAGAGTAGTAGACCAAAGGGATAATTGACCGAAGGGCTTCTCCAGAGTTTCTTTTAATTACGATGCGAGAGCACATGGGGAATTGATGTTGAGTTCTTCCTCAGAGAGACTGTAGTTCCTCGACGTGGGCCACAGGGAGAATAGACGTTGAGTGCTTTCCCAGAGAGCCTTTAGCACGATACGAGACTATAGGGGGAATTGACGATGAGTGCTTCCCCAAAGAGTCTTTTTTTTCATAGCTAAACTAGAGGGGTGATACTGTGTGTGCCTCTTAGAGGGTTTCTATTACTTTTAGGATGATCCATAGGGGTTACGCTGTGAGAGATACCCAGAGGGTTACCTATTTTCTTCTTGTTGCTAGCTGTTTGCTTGTGTACTTTATTATTAGAACTGTGGATTGTAGTTGCTTGTGCTTTCCTGTTTACTACTTCTTGTTTTATTACTGCCATGTATTCATTGACTTTTGGGAACAAATATTTGGGTGATTTCCTACTGGGATTGTATCTCACAACCTATTTGGGCCATGCTTTTGGCCCTAAACAGACTATGTTGTTGCAGGTATAGATAAGGGAAAGCGCCCTTCTACTTCCAGATCTTGATTGCACTGGAGATGTAGAGCATGGGACTGAGCCATGGATTGCTATGTTGAGTTGTTTATTTTGTTTTCCTTGTAATTTTATTCAGTTTTACTTCAGCACGTTGGTTTGTTTGCTTCTTTCTATAGACATATGTACCATATTGCATCATTGTTAATTATCCATTGTTTCTGATATTCAGTTCAGTTGTTGTATGCTGTTTATTGATTCTGCTAGTGTGTTTGGTTTATTTCCACTGTATACTTTACCGAACGAGGGTATAGTTTCCCCACCGACTCACCAAGGCCCTCGCTGCCAGTCGGCAGCCTCTGGCTTTTGGGGAAACACGCTTGAGGTCATGTGGCGAACCGGGTACGGGGCACCAGTGGAGGGGATCTGGATTCGGGTGATTACAAAGTGGTATCAAAGGAGTTCATTTCTCTTTCTTTACTCTTTGGATACATTATCCCGGAATAGGAAGGATTTGGTAATTGGTATTAAGATGTTCTTGGCGGTAGCTAACCCGTGTATAGGGAAATTCCATACTACCTCGTTAATTGCAGTTTGCTGATTTTGAGATTTTATGGTTGATTTGATTTCTCCTAGAGTGATTCAAATGACTTGTGCTATTATTGTTTTGATACTTTGGTTTTATTTCTGCCGCAACCCGATGAGATGAGGGTATTCCATCTCATTCATCATATAGGCACCTGTAGAAATCACATGCCATGTATTCTTTCTATGCCGTCTAGGGTGCATTAGCGATTGTATGCTGTTGTGATAACCTCATTGTTGATTATGCATGCTGTTGTGATAGATTCATGATAGAATCCCTACTGTTATGTTAGAGAGATGTTTGTTTTCCCTTGTATGTGACTATAAAAGATCCCAAGCATTGATTCGCGGGGAGTATATGACCTAACGAGTCGCAATTTGGAACCTCTTTGCCTTGTTTTTAGTGTTTCTGGGGTTCTGTGTAGTTTCTGAGATACTTCCCAGAAAAACCAAGAATACATGGTGTGTATTTTATGTAGACAAGACTTGTAGTTTTCATGCTGTGTCACTGACCGTGTGAGCAGAACACGGTGTCGTGAAAGTAACCCGGGAACACGCCGTGTATGGTAGGTCCATGCCGTGTAAGTTCGGAGCCGTGTACCCTATCGTGCCACAAACAACACGGATCGGGGAAGCACAGGTAGAACATGTCGTGTCTAGAGGGAACACGTCGTGTAGTCCTGTCCAGGTACCCGGATGTGTCACGAACAACACAGACCGCCTTTAACTTCATTTCAACATTCAGTGTTTGTTCGGAACATGCAATGTAGTTGTTTCAAGGTTCCCGTCCATGTCACGAACAACACGGGATGATGTCACCTTCGTCTATACACACAATGTTTTTTCGGATCATTCCGTGTATGTTTCAACCGTGTAGATGGTCGTGTGCTTAACAACACGGGCCGTCGAAGCCTTGTCTAGTACACGCCGTGTTTTTTTCGAACACGTCGTGTAGTCTTAGGATGATTCGGACAGTGTGGGTTAGCCGTGTGAAGATACTTGGGCAGGGGAATAGTTTTCAAGTACACACCGTGTGTTGGGGTCAACACGCCGTGTAGTTTGAGGTGTATATGACTTGTAGGGAAATAGTACATGCCCATGTCAGTGGCTTACGATGACAGCCCATGTAGTTTTTATACACGTCATGTGGTCGTGTTTTTCAATCTTCTGTGTTTTTCTTCCCCTATTTCCATTTTGTACTCTTCTGTTCTCTATTCTAATTTTCAGATCTAAGGTGTACCTTTGGATCTTTTTAAGTTATGCCTCGGAGACGTCCTCCGGTCATATGTCTGTCATGAGGCAGTGATTAGATGCTAGATACGGCTGATCAGGGACTTCCTGCTGATCCTCCCGTCGGGACAGCCTTTGCACCAGCTGTCATACCAGTTGCAGGAACCGACATGCCGTTCAGGGAAGGTTTCATGAGGATGATGCAGGCCTTCCATGAAGCACCACCTCCTACCATGACTATGTCAGACTTGACACAGGTTTTCTAGTAGCAGCATCCTCCTACGTTCTCGAGGGAAGGAGGACCTCAGGCTGCAGAGTCATTGTTGGAAGCCATGTTGACTATCTTCGAGAATTTGGAGATGCCTCTAGAGAGGCGGGTCAAGCTCGCTACTTACATTCACCGAGACTCCACAAAGAGGTGGTGGGACGTGATCTCACATGTGGGTCTACAGCAGGCTATGGCTTGGGAGGAGTTCCAGCGCGTGTTCTACGACTACTTCTACCCTAAGACCCTGAGGGCCGACGGAGCCCTGGATTTCATGAGTATAGAGAAAGGTACTCTTTCTTTCATGGAGTATTCCACTCATTTCACCGAGCTACAGCACTTCACACCCCTCTGATATGGGAGTGGGGTGTTATTAGCAAGGAAATTTTAGGATGGTCTATGGTGGGAGATCCGCTTGGAGGTGAACATCTTCCAGCGGACTTCCATCACTTCCATCGTCAACTATGCACTGATTGCGGAGCACAATCTGAGAGACTCTGGAGATGCACACCAGGGCGGTCCTACTTCCAGAGGAAGTTTTCCTCTAGATGACAGCAAGAAGTGCCGTAGAGAGCCAACAAGTGGTTATCCGAGGAAGCGAGATGCAACGTCATGCAGCCAGGTGACATGCTACCAGTGTGGACAGTCAGGGCACATGAGGAAGTAGTACCAGAGGGACCCCATGTAGTGCCGATCTTTTAGCAAGATGGGTCACCATCATCATTTCTGTCAGGTTTTCAATCCAGCAGCTAGTGATTAGGTTTATTCCATGACTCCTCATTCAAGAGTAGCACCACCAGTTTCTCAACAGTCGGGGAACTAGAGTTCATCCGGCCGTTCGGGCTGAGGGGGCGGTCGAGGCCATGGTGGTCATCCACCTATTCCTCAGCACCGGCAGGGAGTTTCAGCTAAGAGTTGTCAGCCAGGGACGCAGGGCTGCGGTACATGACCGTCTTTTTCCATGGAGCAGACTTATCAGGAGAAGGATCCCGACCCTTCTACTTTTCGAGGTACGATTTTAGTATTCTCAGTTTTATCTTCGGTCCTTTTCGATACTGGTTCTACGGATATCTTTATCTCCATTTATATCTTGGAGAGCCTTGGACTCTTCATCTATTCTTCTACCGACTGGTTGACACTAGAAAAACCGTTGGAAATGAGGAAATCTAGTGTACTCTAGTGTAGAGAGTGCCCCCTCGAGGTTGCAAGGTATCACTTCTTATGAGATCTCTATGTCCTAGAGATGCCAGTCTATGATGTCATCCTTAGCATGGAATGGTTGATTCGTTTTTAGGAAGTCATCGACTGTTATCGACGCAGGGTGAGTTTCGTCTCACCAGAGGGTGAGTCTTTTCTTCATAAAGGCGAATGAGATGTTTGGGAGAGTCGGGAAAGACTCGAGCATATTGGGCTAGGAGGGGTGACAAACCAGATTGCTAGTCTCTATCTAGATGATCAGGGGACTCCACGGTTGGACTTTCCTCCAGTGGTGGATCATTTCAGGGACGTCTTTCTAGAGGAATATTCAGGTTTTCCTCTGAAGCGCGAGGTATAATTCTCTATTGACCTCATGTCAGGAGTGGAACTGGTGTCCATTACTTACTATAAGATGGCTACACATGAGTTTCAGGAGCTCAAGAAGCAGTTGGAGGAGTTACAGGAAAAGGATTTCATCCAACCTAGTACTTATCCTTAGGGTTCTCCTGTCCTGTTTGTGAAGAAGGCAAACAATACCCTTCATCTTTGTGTGGATTATCAGAAGATGAACCAGTTGTTGGTCAAAAACCGATATACATTTCCGAGGATTAATGACCTCTTTGATCATCTTGGAGGAGCCCGAGTGTTCTCGAAGATTGATTTTAGGTCTGGTTACCATCAGTTGCGCGTTAGACCCTCAGATATTCCTCTGATAGCCTTCAGGGGCAGGTATAGTCTATACGAGTATACTGTCATGCCGTTCGGTCTCGCAAACGCACCTGCAGTTTTCATGGCACTGTTGAACCGAGTGTTCCATCCTTACTTGGACTCCTTTGTCATGGTCTTCATGGACGATATCTTGGTTTACTCTCACACACGACACGACCATTCCACACATCTTGAGATCGTTCTGAGTACACTGAGAGATCATCGAGTTTATTCTAAACTCTCTAAGTGACACTTTTGGGTGGATGATATACAATTCATGGGTCATGTCATCTCAGAGGCAGGAGTATCTGTGGACCCAGAGAAAGTGAGAACTGTAGTTTCCTAGGAGTAGTCGAAGAACATCTTTGAGCTATAGAGCTTCCTAGGGCTAGATGAATACTACAAACGGTTCATTCATGACTTTTCTCTCCTAGAGGCACCTTTGACATGTCTGACCAAAAAGGGGGAGAAGATCTTATGGTTAGATTCTTGTGAATCAGCCTTTCATGAGCTGAAAGGGAGGTTGATGTCTGCACCGATACTATTCTTGCCGGAGCCAGGCAAGAGCTACACTGTTTACTGTGATTCTTCAGGTATCGGGCTGGGGGCTGTGCTTATGCAGGGGGATGGAGTAGTTGCGTACGGGTCTCAGCAGTTGAGGACACATGAGAGGAACTACCCTATGCATGATCTGGAGTTGGCAGCTATTTTTCATGCCTTACGCTGTTGGAGACACTATCTGTTGGGATATCACTTTGTAGTCTTCACTGACCACAAGAGTCTCAAGTATATCTTCACTCAGCGTGATCTGAATCTAAGGCAGCACAGGTGGGTTGAGTATCTTCAGTATTTTGATTTCAAGATTTCCTATTCGTCGAGGAAGGACAACGTAGTGGCAGATGCACTGAGTAGGAGAACTTAGGATCAGGTAGTTCAGGAGGCCAGTATTGAGTGGAAACTGATGGCTCTGTTCTCCGAGATGCATCTGGAGGTGCACGACGGACATGGACATACATTCCTTTCTTCTGTAGTTGTTACCTATACTCTACATGATCGGGTACGGATGAGGCAACTATCAGAATGAGAAGGCTTAGTCCTGCGGGGGGGGTGTTCCAGGAGAGGACCCTATTCCTGGATGGACAGTGGGTGAGGATGAGATCATGAATTTACTAGGATGCGTATGGGTGCCAACAGACATACGCGATGAGATGATGCAAGAAATTCATTACTCAGTTTGGGCAGTTCATCCTTGTGTCACCAAGATGTATCAGGATGTTCATCACTAGTTTTGGTGGCTAGGTATGAAGAAATATGTTGATGGTTTCGCCTTGTGGTGTTCTACTTGTCAGCAAGTGAAGGCAGAGCACCAGCGACCAGCATGCCTTTTATAGTAGTTACCCATTCCAGAGTGGAAGTGGAACGATGTTGTGATGGACATCATGGCTGGGTTTCCGAGGTCGCCTTGAGGGAATGATGATTTTTTGTTTGTCATCGACAAGATCACGAAGGTTTCCCACTTCTTTCTGATCAAGGAGACCTTCAGTGTCGATGATATGGGACGAAATTACATCCGAGAGATCGTTCATCTGCATTGAGTCCCACCCTCCATCATTTCAGACAGGGATGTGCGCTTTACCTCTCAGTTCTGGCAGGGACTTTAGAAGGCCTTGGGTACACGGGTACTTTTGAGTACAACATACCATCCCCAGACTAATGGCCAGTCTGAGCGCACGATCCAGGTGCTTGAGGATATGCTCTGATCATTCATTCTAGACATTAGAGGTTCTTGGAAGAAGAATATTCCTCTGATGGAGTTTTCCTACAACAACATTTTCTAGGCGACCATTCAGATGGCACCATACGAGGTATTGTATGGTAGGCCATGCCGATCACCCTTATGCTGGATGGAGGCAGGAGAGGCAACTTTGCTGGGACCTCATCTCATTCAGGAGACCTCAGAGAAGATATATCTGATTCCGAAGAGGATGGCTATAGCACAGTCTCGACAGAAGTTTCATGCTGATCAGCGGAGACAACCTCTGGAGTTCGAGATCGGGGATCAGATATTCATGTGTATCACACCGAGGTTAAGACACACGAGGATTTGGAGACAGGGTAAGCTTTCACCGCGGTACGTCGGGCCATTTGAGGTCTTGGAGAGAGTTGGTCCGGTTGCCTATCAGTTGCAGCTACCTCCGAGGTACCGGACCATGCACAACATCTTCCATGTCCCTCAGCTCCGACACTAGTTTTTAGACCCATATCATGACTTTATGCCCGAGGAAGTCAAGATTGAATCAGATGTGTCTTTCAAGGGGAATCCTATCCGGATTGTCGATCGCAGTATGAAGGTTCTCTGCGGGTGGTCTGTTCCTCTAGTATGGGTGTTGGGGCAGCACGGGCGAGTGAAGTACAATACTTGGGAAAGGGAGGCCGATGTACGATCGTAGTGGATAGAGCTATTCGGGGGATCTTTTTCTCTACTGTGTTTGGGAAATTTGGGGACAAATTTCTTTAAGGGGGACGTTTGTAAGAACCCAGATCTTTGTTTCTGGTATGTTTCCCTTTTTCTGGAGTTTTTAATAAAAATAACTTTCTGGAAATTTTTGATGTACACGTAGTGTACTCTCTGAGTACCAGCCATGTACTCTTCTCCGTCTCGAAGGCATTTGTTGGCCTTGCCCGGGCTACACTCACGGTGTGTAGGGGTGACGTGGAGGCTGATTTTGGTAGAGTACGGAAAAGACCTAGTACACGCCGGGTACTTTAAAAATACATGACGTGTACTTTTCTTTTTTTTCACTAAATGGACAGGGGTCGTGCCTGATGCATAGAAATACCTCCTTCTAGGTCCCATTCATCCGAGAGCGACCTGTATGGCTAGATCTCTGACGATCTCCTGCCTCTTCATCCATTCTCCGATTCGATCATGGTAAATTGTGTTGGAATCGTAACGGTGAGTTCTTCCTCCTGGTTGAGCCTTGTTTTCTGATTCCTCCTCATTTTCGAGTTATCACAGGTTGAGCGTTTTGTGCATTTTCTCATATCTACGACATTCTAAAGGGAATCTGCCATCTTGGTTCACGTATATTGATCTACTAGGATCGAGGCAGGTGGTTTGTGCCATTGTGTAAAAAGTTGATGAGTATTTTGTGCAAATTCCACCAATACCCTTGAACGTGGTATTGCGTGTTACCTGTTTTTCTTTGTTGTTTTCCTGCTTTGCATGACTGCTGTAGTAGAGGTTTATACTTATGGGTAGAGTATTTATTTTGCGCTCAGGTTGCTTTTCCATGCTTGTTCTGCCTGTTTAGCTTTTTGTCAGTTGCCCTGCCTAGTCGTATGATAGTGGAACTGCTACTTTGTATACGGTTGATCCTTATAATGATTGCCAAGTAGTTCTTGAGGTTTAGTTGGACAATGTAAACAGGCTGAGCATGTTTTATTTTTAACTCAGGACTGTGAGAACCTAGAGTAGTAGACTAAAGGGAGAATTGACGTAAGGGTTTCTCGAGTGTGTCTTTTAATTACGATGTGAGACCATAGGGGGAATTGACGTTGAGTGCTTCCTTAGAGAGTTTGTAGTTCCTTGACGTGGAACAAAGGGGGAATAGACGTTTAGTGCTTCCCCAGAGAGCATTTACCACGATACGAGACAATAGGGGGAATTGATGGTGAGTGCTTTCCCAGAGAGTCTGTTTTTTCATAGCTGAACCATAGGGGTGAGATTGTGTGTTCCTCCTAGAGGGTTGTTAGTACTTGTAGGTTAAACCGTAGGGGTTAGGCTATGAGACCTATCCAGAGGGTTACCTGTTTTCTTCTTCTTGTTCGCTGTTTACTTGTGTACATTATTGTTATAACTGTGGATTTTAGCTGCTTGTACTTTCCTGTTTACTTCTTCTTGTTTTATTACTGCCATGTTTTCATTGACTGTTGGGAACAAATCTTTGGGTGATTGCCTATTGGGATTGTATCTCACACCCTGTTTGGGCCATGATTTTGGGACCAACATATTATGTTATTGCAGGTATAGATAAGGGCAAGCGCCTTTCTACTTCAGGTTCTTTATTGCACTAGAGCTGGAGAGCATGGGACTGAGTCATGGATCACGATGCTGAGGAGTTTATTTTGTTTTCCTTGCACATTGTTTTTCAGTTACACTTCATCACGTTGGTTTGTTTGCTGCTTTCCATAGACATATGTACCATATTTCATAATTATTATTTATACATTGTTTCCGTTATTCAGTTCAGTTGTTGTATGCTGTTTATTGAATCTGCTGTTGTGTTCGGTTGTTTTCCGATGTATACTTTACCTAATGAGGGAATAGTTTCCACACCGTCTCACCAAGTCCCTCGCTGCTAGTCAGCATCCTCTGGCATTTAGGAAAACACGTTTGAGGTCATGTGGCGAACCTGGTATGGGGCGCCAGTGGAGGGGCTCCGGATTCAGGTTGTTACAATCAGTTTGAATCTCATACACCAATTTCATGGTGATATTTATACGACTAATGTTCCACCAATATAAAATTCAAAATATTATTTACTATAATTAACCAAAAACGTTTATCATCTTTTTTATATGTTTGTATGACACTCTATTGTTTGAATCTTCTCTTCTGTATTTTAATAACCATATGGTTTTAATAAATTTTTCTCTCAAACGTCATCATAGTATGACATATGTTTTGTTGTCACACCATATAGATTCATATATGGTTATATTTTAATTATTGTGTAGATGATATTTTTGTAAGAACTTGAAAATTTATGAAATGTTCTATTTATTTTAATTTATTTTTTGTCTTATGTTATATGAATCAGTGAGTTGTAACAAACAATAAACAATAAATAATATTATTATCTAAACACATCCATTATTATGTAGATAATAAACATGGTCTAATTAATAATACTAGGAAAATTTTAAATATTAATTATAATGGATTTAAATTGTTAATACTAAATGATAAAACACTACATAAATTTAGGTAAAATATATATATGTTTTTTGTGATACTCTTTACATAAATAATTCTTCTTTTTTAAAAAATAATGAATGTAAATATTTTACAATCTAGAAAATAAATAGTAATAAATAAAATCAAATTTTAAATTATACACGAGGAAATATTTTTAGCGTGATTTTATTTTGTTTTTCTGAAATGTTGAATTTTTCTATGAAAGTGGGAAATAATAGTTTTTATTGAAAACATATTTTTAATGTAAGGAATTTATATGGTTTATTTTGTTATAAAATAATTTTAAAATAATAAATTGTTCTAATTTTTTTAATCAATGTTATTTCATTTTAATAAATTTAATACTAAATTTTAATTTAATTTTCATTATCTTTTTATAATTTTATGTTTCAAAAAAGCTTTCTCATCACATATAAATGTTTAATTTTAAATTATATTCATCCAGTTATATGAATTAAAATATAAAAATGAATTAAATATTTTTTAACATTATTTTTTATATAGATTACTGTGGTGAAATTAATTTTTTGATAAAATGAGTATTAAATACACTGATAATTTATTTCAACGGTTAATGTTAAAACTGGTTTACCGAGGGTTAAAAAAAATGATAAGGGGAAGAATGGAATATAAATTTGTTCAAAACGAATGTTATGATGTATTTGAAAATTATCACAAATAATATTTTATAATGCCTCATTTTCAATGTTTTGTTATCTTTAAAAATTCCATTACATTTTGTTATATTCAAAAAGACCATCAGTGTCCTCTCCCCATTTATTAAAGGCCACACCATCTCCATTCATGTTTAAACATGTAAAACAATTTGGTCTTTAATTAAAAAGAAAAAATATATTCCTTAAATCTCTCTCCATATCCTAATGGACGTTTTGAAATCGTTATTCCAATCTATGAAGGCTTTTTTTATCCTTATGTGGGTTTATGATAAAGAGTTGATGTTTAAGACTATGTGTTTTTATATTACATCTTCTTTCAACTACATCATATAGAATTGAATTATTCTTATATAATGACACAATTATATCTCATATATGTATATATTATCATGTTAATTTTATAACATCTATACACATCATGTTCTATAAAATGGGAAACAAGACTGCTGATTGTGTATATGGCAGACTACCACCTTACGAACTGATGATATTGGTTTTCCACCAGCACCTATCTCAAATGGATATAATGATGGAATTAATCTTTATATATTAAATTATATATATTAATATACAAATATTGTTATAATATTTTTCCTATATTCTTACCAATCAACCCGTTGAAAAAAATAAAGTCGCTAGATTGTATGACAGACTACCACCTCATGAACCGATTTGATATATTGATCAATTTTTTTTGAATTATAATTTATAAGGATATATTAAATGAATATATAATATACTTGGGACATAATTATATATATTATATTATTATATAACAAATACCTTCATAATTTCCTTTCCACGGGGAATACAATAACATCATTACTGTGTACAATAGACTACGTCCTCATGAAGTGATGTGATTCATTATTCACTAACGATTTTCATTGAAGGTAATTATGGAAAATTCAATAAATATATTTGATATATATCAAAAAAATATTTTTATTGATAATATATTTTTAAACCATAATCCATTTCAGTTATTGTGAAATGGGGAAGAGCATTCATGCATAAGTATGACAAATCAACTCAATGAGTAGTGTATTTCATTCTTTGTCCCTAAATTTTATGGATTGATCCAAATAAATAAATAATATATATTTATATACAATTTTTATATTTATGGGGAAGATAGAACTCCAATCAATGTAAAATAACTGAAAATAAAAAATCAAATCATACTTGAAAATCAATGGAGTTATTGCTGGAAACGTAATTTTAATAAGGACTTGATCACAAAAGGGTAATAAAAAGTCATATATAAATCATATATGGTATGATATATATATATATATGAATGATACTATAATATATTTATAATAATCCTATATTAATTATACAAATAGTTTTGATGATATATGATGTTTTTCAAAACCTAAGGTATGAGATTTATGTCCCCATTTGTATTATTTGGGGCTTATATTAGGTTTTGTACTAGTTTCTAAGGATTTAAGAGGATGAGGATAGCATCATCAGGGTGAAAAATTCTTTTGTACCTTTTTCCCACTTTCCAATTCTGGGAGACAATCATCATGTCTTCTGGGATGATTTCTCCTTGATCAAAAAGGGATGATGGGATGCCGATCCCTCATTCAGTGGATTCCTCCTCATATTTCATCTCGTAGTTTGAGTCACCCATATATATTAAAATAATGTTTTTGATAATCATTCCTTGTTCCATGACATTATGGATGACGTCTAATTATTCTAAAAATATTTTGATATTCCAAAGGGTAAAGTTAGGGGATCATCATTTTGGTAGATTATATAGTATAATCAGGCATTCCATGTAATATATAGATAATTTAATATTTTTCAAATGTAATATTCCTCATAGATGGGAATCTAATGGTGCGGAACCCAAGGCACCTCACATCAGTCATGGGTATCTTATTCTAGAGGCATATCTTTTTTGAAACAGAGGTTAAATTATCTATAGGTTCTATCATAAATTTTAAAAAAAAACTTCATTATGGGATATTTAATTTGGGAATTATATTAATATATTTATTGGAAATAGATAACCTATGTGTTGGGTGACAACCAATCGCATCTATCAATGACGCGAGGCTTGAACTCATAACTGAGGGATTAAAAAAGAATTTCACATACCACGAGACTATATGAATGATTATTTCTAGTTGGAATACATGAAGTGAGAGATTTTGAGTATGAATACTAGAGTTTGTTTTCTTTAATTTATGGTTGGGAGAAAAATGTTCACGTGGAGTTTGAAAACATTGTCAATTATATTATTGAAATAGGTAAAAATCACCATAGATTTTGTCTTTGGACTCCCAAAAATAATTAAATGTAACAATGGTATATGGGTTGTAGTAAATCACCTTAAATATTCATCATAAATCATAACTGTAAAATAATATTTCTTTGTAGATCATCATTATAGGTTATAAATTATGAATGGGGTAATCGTTCATTGAGTACCTTAATAAATTGTTTCTAATCGGGATATGAGTTTTACCATTAAATTCTAGAAAATTATTCAGAAACATATTGATATAGAGTTGAGTTTTAGCACTATACATCATCCTAAAATATATGTTTATTATAAGAGAAAAGTATAAAACATAGACGATATGTTAAGATACTATTCCCCATATTTCAAAGGTTGTTAGTTTAACAACATCATCTAGATTAGTTTCTATAACAAAATAGAATTCACAATAGTATTCAGAATGATACGTATGAATATACTTATAGAATGGAATTTATATAACTAACCAATTGAAATGATTTGAGATAATTAAAAATATTTTAACATAATATTTTTGAATAAAAAATATATAATTTCATAGCCAATCAACAATACATGAGGGTATCTCAATGTCAACCAAACGTATTAGTGATAATGGTGGATTTGATATATTTTTTGATATTAGTGATGAGGTGTTTCTAGGAATTTTTCAAGGTTATAATGTAATTATATATGTATTTAATTGAAAAATAATACCTAATTACATTCACAACTCTTAAATTCGTGACCATATCGATATGATATCCTATCAATTGGAAATTTCACTAAACTAATATTTAGTACACTATGCATTCCATGTATCTATACTATGGGTGTACATAGCAATCCCATCAAATTTATTGATTTCAAATATAATTCCAATGGATCAATATAATTATTATAAGTAAAAATCATAGAGATTTATTATGCACATGTAAAAGTTCCACAAAATAAGTCCACCATCCTGTTCAATGTTTTGTGTCCAAACCACCAGCTTTAGGAAGATAAATAGAAACCTCATGAAGTAATATGGTATATGTACCATAAATTTGTTATATGAATGAGATATAATTTTGTGGGTAAAATTAAATTTAAGGTGGTATTATCTAACACCTTAATATTTTGGTAATTTTTTCGATTAAATTTAATTTCTTCAATAGCTAGGGTTACATGAAACGCTATGTTTTAACAAAAAAATACAAATTATTAATATTATTAATTAAACAGGGTTTATATTACCTAGATGTTAAACATTTAAAACTGAATAAAAATAATGAAATATTAAATATATATGATGAATTATTTAATTAAAGGAAACATATTAATAAGGAAGTCCTTTTTTTTTGTAATGTCTTAATATGTTATAATAACAATATTCTAAAAAATAATTTATATGAAAAAATAAATTTTTATAACCATTAAAAAATGTATTTGAAAAAATATTCATCATTTTGTAAGTCTACATGTAAATTTTTTTATGGTGAATTTTTAAAAATTATCTAAGATGATGAATTTCTCTCTTAATATTGAAAAATAAATGTTTTTATTGAATACTACTATGTCATGTAATGAATGTATATGGTTTTTTTATAAAATATTTTTAAAAGTAAAATTAGTTAGATTATATATTTATTAATACAATCTGGGTTTTCAGAATCAATTTCATATTTAATGTTTTAATAAAAACCATTCAAACTTATGAACATTTTATATGGAAAACCCTATTATCCCTACTTATATATATTTAATTTTTAATCAAAACCATACACTAGATTTAATATAATTTATAAAAATGGATGAAATATTTTTAATCATAATTTTTTATATTAAATATTGTGTTCAAATATTTTTTTAAAAAATTAATTCAAAAAACAGTAAAAATTAAGAACCACGATAAATGTTAAAACACATTTACTAGGAGTTTAACTAAACTGAAAAGGTGTAAAATATCCTAGAAAATTTTCCAAATACCATTTTCAATACATATTTAAAATTTATAAGATCTATGGTTCCATAAATTTTCATTTCGTGTCTTTTAAGAAATATAAAAATGGGGGTATTCTTTATTATTTTACAATTTTCTGTGTGTTTCTTCTCTCCCACTTATAAAAGGACACCACCACTCCACTATCATTCTCACATAAAAATTTTTTTTCTAGAAAATACTTATAAAATTATCATCCCTATACACCTTAAAATATTCTATAGAAATTTTTATATAACAATTCCAATCTAAGAAGGCATTAGGTTAAACAAAAGAGGTTATCTAAAGTATAAGAAATGTTTTAAACGACGTTTTTTGTTTTAAATAGCATCCTAATGACACCAACCATTCACAAATTATTTTAATATAATTACACCAGTATCACCAATATACTAAGGTATTTCATGGTTAATTTAAGAAATTATATCCATCACTTCATCCACAAAATCTATAGCAGTACTGTCAATCATATGTTTGGGGGACTATCACCCAACAAACCAATATTAATCATTTTCCATCACCACATATCATTATAGTATACATTGATGGATTTAATTTGAATATATTATATTAATGATATTATTATACCTAATAAATTAAAATTCTATATATTTTTTCTTACCTATCAACCTGTTGGAATGCAATAAGGTCGCTCGTGTGTACAATGAAGTACCGCATTATTAATTCATGTTATAGGTTTTTAATTTTTCTTTTAATTGTATTATACTATGAAAAAATTAAAGGAATATATACATGATTTTTTTCTAACTATATTTTAATAATTAAGATATCATATATACCTTTTTACATTCCATTTCATAGGGGATACAATAATGTTGTTGGTGTGTACGATAGAGTACCGCCTCACGATGAGATTATATTTTTTTACTAACACTTTCCATGTAATATAATTAGGGTAAATTTAATGAGTATATATCATATATGAAATCAAAATGATTCATGAAAGGAAATATAATATTTATGTCTATTTCATTTCATATGTAGAGAAAATGGAAATCTCTTTAAACTAAATGTAAGAACTAATGTCTCAATGAATGATATATTTCATTTTAACCACTGACTATTTTGGATTAAGATAGATAAATTTATTCTGAATATGTGTGATAATTATATCATGGATAAAATTATTCATTCTTATGGAACCATAATCAATGTAGTAAGACCAAAAATAACAAATCAAAATATACATGAATAATAAAACATTTATTCTCTAAAACATGATCTTGAAATGGAATTTATAATAAAATGTTCATATATTCATATAATTTTATTATAGAGGGTTTTAAATATATAAGTATTTTTAATTGACACACACACACACATATATATATATATATATATTAATTTTATATTTATAATATATTAGGTTTGAATTTTTTTGAGGGATGTTCATACTAAAAGTAAGAAATCTATGTCTCAATTTGTCTTCATTGGAATATACATTATTTTATATACATATATTTATTTTTTATGTGTATACCCATACCATTTGACATTTAATATCAATTTTTTATTTCCCTAGTAGTTAAGATTCATTTTTTGGTCTTCCTTCATTGTACATAAGAATCACTATTACCACTTTGGTAAGGGGTTTATGATACAATCTCATCGTTTATCAAAATATGTTATGTTTATTCATATGATGATGATATAATATGACAATTAAATATATAAAACAATTAATTGTCTTTCCATAATGTTAATTTGTTAGGATACATGCGTCCTATTCATTTCATACACTTTATGTAGACATGATTTGGAAATAATATTTTTAATTGAAAAATAACTTTATTTCATTCTTCGGCCAAAAACAAATTTCTCCTCCATAAACATGTTTTATAAGAACTATTTTTAAAAATTATTTAATGACACTATGGGATTTATAATGACCATTCTTACTATTTTTTGAAATTTTTACAAATTGGTTTTCAATGAATCATAATGTCATTTTTAAAACATATCCCTTTTAACTTTTACTAAAAATGTGAATGGAATATTAATTTTAATGTTTACAAAATTTCCCACCATTAATACCACTCAATTATATACATATTATATTATTATTATCAATGATTATTTTCCATGAAAATAATTTATAAAAATAATTATGTCTATTTAGTTTTATAAGTATTTTTTTTCAATGAATGATTATTTTCTTCAACAAATCTTCCTACAATTTTTCCAAAATCATTTTCCCTATTAAATTGAATAATTTTATTTTAATAATTATTTAGTTTTATATGTTCCAATGATACAATTATTATCATGTCCCTATATTGTTTCTATTTATGATGAAAAAAATTATAAAACCTGATTATTTACCATGTGTTTTGATGTGATGAAATGTTTATGACCCATTTCATTTCATGGGTTCTGATATGGTCATTTTTTTGATCTTCTAGAATAATAATATATTGATTATGTGATTGGTGGGACTTATATATCCCACCAATAAATTGGGTGATGATTTATTGTATATATATTTTGAGGGTACATGGGTGGTTATACCTTTCTCGATAAGAGGGTTTATGAGAGGCTATCCCAAGCTTGAAGCATGTACACAGGTGGTTAGAAGAAGACTAACATTTTATTAATTTCATGGTGGACATAAATTAAATAAAGTATTATATTCTAATGTGTGTACTAAAATTCCTTGTTTTATTCAAATTTTATTTTTTAATAGCTCATGTTCTTTTACTTCTTTATGATTAATATCTTATGAACTGCTAATATTTATCCCATGATTAAACAATTATGATAATTGATTAGTAGTTCAAGGATTTATCATGTTATTATCATGTTATCCTAAACTTTTGATCAAGTTATTTTTAAATATTTAACTTATTTACCCTTACTAACAATCTTATCCCACCCTTTCATATGTTTTTTTCTCTATGGTAAATATAATACAAATTACATATAATATCAATAAGAAGGGTATTAGTTTTCATGAAATAAGTATGTAATGATATTAAACTATTATGAACCATTTTTTATGTTCTTATATATCCAATGGAACTACAAAATTATGACCCTTAGGCATGTGTTTGTTTAACTTTATGAAAACTCATCTAAACATATGTCATATCAATCTATAAAAATCTTGGGTTTCTATAATTAATGATTAAGAACTCAAATTGGCGAAGATGTAAATATGATCCTCCTTTGAAATATATCAATTAAGAAATCCCAATATATTATTTAGTTTTAATAATCCTTTCATATTAAATTTTTTTATTTTATAAGAAGCGCTAAACCAGAACAACAAATTTAATAATTCTTAAACAGTTCATTATAACATTAGGTGATGTCTCATATCTCAATCACAAATAAATGAAAATGGTTCTACATATGGACTTATCACTTAATTTATGTATATAATTATAAATTGATTGAATGAGGAATTATATCGAATATAAATGATGTAAAATCTCTCTTTAAATTGATCAATTACACCCTAAATTGTTTTATATCCATCATTGGTCATTACATGCCCTGTAGTGAAATCCATATTGACGTTGTCCAATTTACATTTTGGGATAGTTAATCATTGAATCATCCCCTTAGACTCCTGAAAATAATCCATCAGTAAATATAATTAAACGTTATATTTAATGAAAATATGACCTCTATTATCTCTAAATTATGAGTTTTGTAAATTTTTCTATGTATTTGTAATTAAAATGCGGAAAAATCTACTACATTTTCTGTTCATATTAGGACCCAACCCACGCGATTATTTTATAAATTTTTATATGTCACAAAACCTTCTATATAATAGTGTAGTGTGATTAGAGGAATAGTGACCAAAAACACTTTAGAACATTTAAAATATCTTTATATTCATCTATTATAGTGAAGTTAACTACCTTATATGTCAACATAATCAGTAGATTGGACATTCAAGAGAAAATCATCACAAAGCACTGATGGTATCTAGAGAATCCATGAAAAATATGTGCATACACTAAAGTAGGTATATTGTGGTTTTACTCATCCCCTAGGTCTTTTATTTATCTAATGATATACCTCTATTATGATTATATTACCCCAAAATTAAACATTTTGATGCTATAATTCACCCTTTCTTAATTTTGTAGCTATTTTCTCATTTTCTAAAATATTCATAACAATCACCAATTGATCTTAATTTGTTTAATTACTATTATAATATATGATAATATCAAATATAATTGCTACCAAAAATTTATCATTATAATATCTATAGACTCAATGATGTTGGATGGAGAATATTTAGGTTCTAAAGGAATCACTATGATGTCATTATGTTAATTTGATATAAGGATGGCTATATTAGATATTTCCTCCCTTTAATCCATTATGTGAAAAAATATAGATAGAAGTTTATTAGTTGAGATGTACTAATCCATTCACATTTTATCTAATAATTCATAAAAATGGGGTTTAGTGTACTTAGTCTTGATTTTTAACATGTTAAGTTTTAGTTAATCAATTAAAATATGAAATTATCCACCCAACTATTCCAAGAGGTATAATTCACCCCATGATAAATAATTTTTCAATATAAAATAATTATATATATTCACTTATAAATACATCATTTCCTCCAATTTAATAGGGTTCATTAGATAACAATTATTCATTATAGGCAATTTTGTAGGATTGAGTTCAATGGAAACTCAATATCATGATCATACAAGACGATACGAAACTAGTTTTAAAGAAGAATAAAATATTTATTCATAATTGAAATATCAATAAATTTTATTTTATCCCCCATTATTTCAGCTGAATAATTATCTTTTTATGTATGTAGGCCCATATAATCTATGTGATTTTCATATAGAGTCAAAATTCATTCACTAACCAATTGATTTTCCTTGGTTGATTTGATACACAAAAAACAATTAATTTATTCTAGAAACTGTTATTTACTTTATATAAAGAGATCAAATCCACACTTAAAATATTTTTAATTTTAAACAAAGGTAGTGTAACATATTTGTAGGAGGAATTTTAACACATAACGTAATGGATTAATATGAGTACACATGGCATGAAATTGTCGGTCCACAATATATTTCAATTAAATTTTCAATATCTATTTATTATGGTGGTGGAATAATGGTTTTAGTAAACTATCTTGATATGAATGGGTGTGAATAACTATAATCAAATAATAAATCTGATGTTCATAAATGGATGATAAGTTTACTTATCTTCATTTTATTATATTATGTTGAATTACTATGACGAAATTGATTAGTGTGAGTTTTAACCAAGATTAATTTTAAAGACCCGTAAAATTCAAGGAAATTATTTTCATAATTTTTTTTGGATTTTTAAAAGAGCACAGTTTCTGACGGCACCTGATTCCGAGACCCGATGTGCCCGGAATAATTTTCCAAAGTTTGTCTTGGGTACGTTCAGTAATTGTACGAGCAGGTTTTCCTAACTTTTAAACCAGTGCTCGGAATAGAATTCCAAGGGCACTAATGGAATCGCATCACCGATAAATTTCTTAGAAACACCTTTTATGGAGTTGTGTTTCCTCGGGTGTGGTTATTAAATTTTTGGGTAAAGTAATGGAATAAAATAAAAATGGTGCGACAAATTTTTATTTTATTTAATGTTGTTTAATCTAAGATAAGTGGTTGGAGAGGGACCCACTATATCTTACTCCACTAGGTAGGATATTTGTGGGGTGGGGCCCACATGAGCCCCACCTTTTTTAACCCCCCTCCTTAAATTATGTAACGCACCCGCACCCCCCTTTAAATGAAGTCAACTCCTGTGTCTAATTAAATATTGAACGCCTCTATTAAATGGGCGGTTTAAACGATTCAATTAAATCAATTAATTGATTGATTCAATTTTGAATTCAAAAAAGTTTGGCTTGTATGTTAACAAAATAAGTCAAGTCTCATTTTATTAAGGGGTTCATTGTGCGAGAGGGCTTGGGGAAATTACTCAAATCCTTAGAGTACTCCTTCCTCGGCAAAGAATGCGAAAAACGTGAAGAATGCCGACCTCCGACGAAGGTCGACAAGAATGCCGGATACTCGGAGATCGACGACGCGACGCTGATGAATCTTTTCTCCGTGACACGATGATCCTCCTTCCATAGCACCTTCATCCGCAGTATGAAATTCCGCGACGAGCCTTCGTTCAACTACGCTCGAGGTAGGGGATTTATTTTTTTATTAATGATTTCTTCCATCGTCGTTCCTCGTTTCAATTTGGATTGCTTGCTATCAATTAATGGGAGGGGGTTGGACCGGACAAACACGACCGACCGTCCTCCCTTAATTCTGTTGATTAACCTTGTAGTAGTTTAGAACGGAGATGGCGCAGTGTCGTCGCACCGCGCGGGATCATGCGACAAGGATGTGTGGCCCCGTCGCGCCGCCTCGTTGAAGTCGAACAAGGTCGCGGAACTGTCGCGCCACGCCGGAGAATCACGAAAACACTGTAGCCGGAGCGGGGCCGCAGCGGAGGGGCGCGGTGCCGGCACGCTGCGCCGGATGGACCAAGGTCGCGCCGGAGCAGGGACCGGCAGCCGGTTTCCGGCCGCCGGTGCCAGAGCAGGGGGACCGGCTCGCACTGGTCCAGTGGTGCAGCAGTCGGCCGGCCAAAGAGGGCCGGCCAGTCAGGGGGAGAACCAGGGTTCGAAACACCCGGCTGGGAGCAACAGTCGGCCCCACAGGGGGGGGGGGGCAGCGCCGTCACCCCAAACCACTCGACAGTTTCGGCCAAGCCACTTGGCCGCGTGGGCCGCGCCAGCACCCCGGGCCGGGCTGCACAGGCCGGGCCGCGCCATCCGGGCCAGGCCACGCCATCTGGGTCGGGCCACGCCCAAGTGGGCCGAACCCGGACCCAGGTTGGGTCGACCCGGTTCAGGCCGACCCAGGGGGTCTCGGGCCGGGTCGGTCCGGGCCCAAAACCCCCACTTTCGGACCTCTTCCGTTCTTTTTCCCTTAACATGGGCTATGACCTCCAATCGACACACTATCAGCTGCGATGTGATCCTTGGATCAAGATGGTTGTTTCGATATATTACACTCAAGGTTTCATAGTACTTTGGGTTCAGCCGGGTTGGTTCGAACACGAAACCTACTGGGCTCTCGGAGCGGAAACGCTTATAACTTGAGTTTCGGATGTCCTATTGATGTGCCATCTACATTGTTGGATTCTTCATAATTAGACAACCCTTTTGGATTACTCCACTCGAGGTTTGGACACAGTTGGAGTATAGTCGGGTTGGTTTTGACTTAAAAACCAACCAGGCCCTGGGGACAAAAAGCCAATAACTCTCAGACTGGGCGTCTGATTGGCGCGCCGTCTATCCCATTGAGTTTCTATTGACGATACGGAACTTTTGAATAATTCAACTCCAGACTTCATGTCAGTTGAAGTATCAGCCCCTCAGCTCGTGGAGCGGAGCCTCCCGAATGAGATTGTTGTGTGCAGGAACCCTAGAGCTGGCTGCGACTACGACGATGATGGAGACTGTACGGGAATCCTCCGTGGGTTCGACAGTGATGACTACAGCATTCAGCGGTCCTTAGTGGATCAGTGCTACCAATCCTGTGTGGGTCTGATCCTGTGTGGGTCAGCGCTCAGCGATCCTGTGTGGGCTAGCGCACTTCGATCCTGTGTGAGTCTGATCCTGTGTGGGTCAGATCCGGTGTGGGTCATTGTGGGGGTTACTTACATATCGATCCTTTTTAGGTCATTGCGGTGGTTAGTACCTATCGATCAAGTGTGGGTCCGACAGCTTAGATGAATCAGTGTCTACACCTGATCATCTCTATCGTCTTATAAAGAAGTATACCTTGTGAGATGAGTCTTGATTTTAAATCTTTTCTTCGATAAGATTTACTTGATATGCTATGTGGATTACATTATGCTTTCCTATGTGGATTGGGTTGTGAATTCTTATGTGGAATGGGTTATGTTTTCCTGTGTGGACTGGTTTGTACTTGGGCTCGGATTTTGGAGTTGAACTGTAATTGATGAATTAGGTATATGTATGGGCATATACTTAAGTAGTGTCGGATGTTACACCGTGTTTGTCACGTTCCTTTGTGGATTATACTTTGTGGATTATGGGAGATCTTCGGGGGTCTCGGGGTCCCTACTGATTAGCTTATACTAACCCCTACATGGGCTATGTCCGCACTACATTGTGTTGGATGCAGACGAAGGACAACGCTGATCGTGGTTGAGGCTTGTGGAGTGAGTTGGTACCTGGAGGTGGACCACTGGGCGGGATGTACACGGAGCAGACGGCTGGACCCATGGAGCTGTGGAGACTATCTGTACCCACCCTTCATGTGGGACTTCCAGTGGAATGCTCGACGTTGCCGTTTTACTTTCAGTTTCTGTTTTTCGTTTCCAGTTGTACTTTACATTCAGTTTGGATTTGTATTCTGGCCCATTTACTTTCCTCACATACAATTACTCAGTTTACTTAGTGTTTACTTCTGCTGGCTTACTCTGCGGTGTTTGTTTAATTTTAAAGGCAATGCCTTCCCTTTTTGTAGTGATATACGCCTTAGTGCTAGACGCCAACCCCTGGAATATGGAAGGAGGGCTTGGGGTAGTCACGGCATGGTCCCCGAGGACGGGTCGTGACAAATTGGTATCAGAGGATTTCGGTTCTACCAAAGAACTCATGACTCTGATCATTTTCTATGTGAATCAATAATGTTAAGAGTATTGAGTGTGGTTATCAGTTTAGGGAGTCCAGTATTTGTGCGGCGACCGACGTATCCGAATACTAGGACCCTGAAATCTGATTTCATACTTAATGCATGAAAACATTGATTTCATGTGTGTTTTAAAAGTTTTCTTTGTGATTACTTTGTGTCATTTCTCAGGTGTATTGTATTAACCATGGCACACCTGTTTCTTTTAAGGATGGCCCCACGATGACAGCCAGCTTAGGTTCCGAGTGTTGTGCGGGACGACATCCCACCGAGTGACGAGACCTCGGTATAGGGCCCTTTGACAGTAGAGGCATCGGCGATACCTCTACCCGTCGAGCCACAGATATCTACCAGCCCCAGCCGCTGACGGTGCACGTCGCCTTAGTGTACTGCACGATTTTCAGCATCAGCGACCACCCAGGTTCTGCGAGAAGACATACCCTTAGACAGCCGAGGATTGGCTGGTGGCAGTTGTATGAGTTTTCTGTTTGGTAGGGACACTAGCAGACCTCATTTTGATCCTTGTAGCGAGTCTCCTACATACGGAAGCGTGCAGATAGTGGAGCTTGATTCTCCAGGTGCATGACGAGACATCTCTCCTCTGATCGTACTTTGAGAGCCTCTTCCGCTCGGAGTTCGTCCCATCCACCCTCCGTGCGGTGCGCATCCAGGAGCTACTACAGCTGCGACATGGCAGCAAGACGGTCACCCTGTACTCGGCAAGATTTACAGACCTCTCACTCTATTCGACATACATGGTACATAACCCATTCTTCCGAGCCCGGACCTTCGAGCAGGGATTGAGGTATGAGATCAGGGCATCGCTGATCTCCCTCAGCATTCTGACATAGGTAGGAGTAATGGAGAGAGCTCTTCTCTTAGAGAGTTTTCTTGCCGAGCCTACACCAGCAACGAGACATACCACGGGGTGGCACATAGTAGAGTCATCTACAGCTGGCAGTCGATAGATGTGACAAGGGTCCAGGTGGACCAAACCATTAGGCATACAACCTCAGGACACTGTCTTAGAGGTGCGGGGCACACAGTGCAGAGCCAGTCTTTCGAGAGGCAGACAGTGCTACGCATGCGGTGGGAAGGACCACATGGCTCGTGACTGCTCAACCCGCCGTTCCGAGGAGCAGTAGACGGTTGAGGGACCACCCAAGCAGAGCTAGAGGATCGATTGTGGTGGTCTGCAGAGAGCCATCGGACGAGGAAGAGGAGCTGGCCGAGAATCAGGTGGTGGGTGACGCTTTGAGGCTCTACCCCCACCACCACAAGGAGGTCCACCGCAACCACATGGAGCTGGCGGGTAGAGACAGCCACAACTCCAGGCAGCGGAGGCCTATGACCACGGTGCACCTGAGATGATTTCAGGTACAATATGTGTCTATTCCACCTTTTATATAGTTCATATAGACACAATAGTGAGTCATTATTTCATTTTCACTTCCCTTGTTCGGATCTCAGAGATTCCGACGGAGCCGTTGGCTCGATCGTTACATCTAGAGACTCCTACGAGAGCAAAAACGATGATTACGCACTAGTGTCGGCGGTGCGAGCTTAATCTAGGAGGCGAGAGCTTTGGCTGGATTCTTCTTGTAGAGGCTTCGAGGCCTTATGACATCATCATGGGCATGGATTGGTAATCTACAGTCCATGCTCAGATTGACTGTGTTAGGTGCAAGGTGCGTTGTGTACGCACCGATGGGAGCAAGTTCACCTTCACCGGAGAGAAGAAATACTTTTCAAAACAGGATGGACTCACACAGAGGAGAGGAAAACCCATCACTAATCAGTTGGCTAGCCTCATCCTAGGTGCATTTGATGTGCGGAGTCCGAGCTTACCTACAGTGGTGGATCAGTATGTGGGCGTTTTTTCTGAAGACTTTCAAGGACTACCTCCTCATGGAGAGGTAGACTTTTATATTGACATGTACCCCAGTATAGCCCCAATATCCACCCCAGCATATCGGATGGCCCCCACTGAGCTTCGAGAGCTACGGGTACAGCTGGAGGACTTAGAGGGCAAGGGATTCATTCGACCCAGTGTTTCACCCTGGGATTCCCCGATATTGTTCACCAAGAAGGCGGATGGGGGCTTACGACTATGTGTCGATTACCGTCACCTAAAACAGGTGACCGTGAGGAACAAGTATCCGCTACCGAGGATTGACTACCCATTTGATCAACTCAAGGGAGCATGGTGGTTCTCAAAGATAGACCTCAGGTTAGGCTATCATCAGCTCAGAGTTCGGGACGAGGACCTATAGAAGACGACCTTCAGATGTCAGTATGGTCACTATGAGTTCTTGATTATGCCATTCGGCATAACCAATGCTCCAGGAGTGTTCATGGTCCTCATAAACAGGATATTTCGGCTATACCTCGATCGATTTGTCGTGGTCTTCAGCGACGACAATTTGATATACTCGACGACAGAGGAGGAGCACGCCTACCACTTGCGGGTTGTACAGGACACACTCCGAGAGCACCAAATTTATGGTAATCTCTCGAAGTGTCAGTTACGGATAAGCGAGGTACACTTCTTGGCACACATAAACTCAGAGGTGGGAGTTGTGGTGGATCCTGCGAAGATCGAGGCAGTGCTAGCATGGGAGCCACACAGGAGCATGGCGGAGGTACATAGTTTCTTGGGATTAGCTGGGTACTACCGAAGATTCGTGCAAGACTTATCCATAGTTTCGGCACCACTCTCAGCTTTGAAGAAGAAGGAGAAACCCTTTGTGTGGTCAGATAGATGTTAGTAGAGCTTCCAAAAGCTGAGACAGAGATTGACCAGTGCGCCTATCTTGAGGGTACCGGAGGAGGGAGCTGGGTACGTAGTTTACTGCGATGCATCAGGGACTGGACTCGGATGTGTCCTGATGCCATAGTGGGCCATGATCACTTATGGATCACATCAGTTGAGGAAATATGAGTAGAACTACACAAACCATGACCTGGATTTAGTAGTAGTGGTCTTCTCTCTGGAGATGTGGCGACACTATTTGATGGGAAAGCGCTTTACAATCTATTCTGACCACCAGAGTCTCACGTATATCTTCTCTCAAAAGGACCTGAACCTGAGACAGCGGCAATGGCTCGAGTTACTCTAGGAATATGACATTGAGATATTCTATACTCCTGGAAAGGGGAACGTAGTAGCTGATTCCCTTAGAAGGAGGACGGGCATCCAACTACATGGTGAGGCGATAGAGCAGCTAGCCACTATGTAGATATCCTTCGTGGATAGTGATGGAGCAGCCTTTCTTCAGTCACTCACAGTAACTCCTCCACTTCTACAGTGGGTCAGAGAGGCATAGTGTGGGGACGATGACTGTGTGATGCGGCATGCACAGATATCCTCAGGACAGGAACCTGATGGATTCATTATGGGAGGAGAGCACGTCATCCTTTTCAGAGGACGTACCATGGTACCAGCTACCTTACAGGAGGATGTGCTAAGGGAGTTTCACACTTAACCTCTAGCGGTACATCCAGGAGTGGCGAAGATGTACCAAGATCTCAGACGACAACAATGGTGGCCGTGTATGAAGAAGGTTGTGGCCGAGTTCGTTTCTCGATGCCTCACCTGTCAGCCGGTGAAGGCGGAGCAGCAGGTACCAGCAGGCATGGTACAACCTTTGGAGGTCATGGAGTGTAAGTGGGATGACATATCTATGGACTTCATGACTGGACTTCCACGCACTTCCAGAGTTCACGACTCCATTTGGGTGATTGTCGACCGACTCACCAAGTCGTCACACTTCTTACCCATCATAGAGCAGGGCTCAGTGGAGAGCTTGGGATGCCTCTACATTCAGGAGATTGTAGGACTTCCTGGTGTTCCATCATCCATAATCTCTGATCGAGATGCTCTCTTTACTTCCCGACTTTGGAAGGGGTTGCAGGAGGCATTCCGGACGCAACTACATCTAAGAACCGCCTTTCAACCTCAGACAGATGGTCAGACAGAGAGGACCATTCAGACTCTCGAGGATATGCTCCGTGCATGTGTCCTCGACTTTGGTCGTAGCTGGGAGGATCACCTAACCTTGATGGAGTTAGCGTACAAAAACAGCTACCACTCCACCATCAGGATGGCACCATACAAGGTGTTGTTCGTACGACCTTGCAGATCAGCTCTGTGCGGGATAGACCCTGGAGAGTCAGCAGTGGTGGGACCAGAGATGGTCCAGGCCACGATGGAGAAGGTCCAGGTCATCCAGGAGCGGATGAGGGCAACTCAGAGCCGACAGAAGTCTTATGATGACAAGAGGCGGTGGCCACTATAGTTCGAGGATGGCGACCACGTCTTCTTGTGGGTCTCACAATGACATGGATTACAGAGATTTGGTCGAGGTGGAATGTTATCTCTCAGCTTCATCGGACTGTTTTAGGTTCTCAGTAGGATAGGTGAGGTGGCTTATTGCCTGGCTCTACCACCTCAGTTGCACTAGGTCCACGAAGTCTTTCACGTATCTCAACTGAGGAGATACGTGTATGACCCGGCACATATCATTGACCATAGGGAGATGTAAATTGATAATGGGGTGAAATTTTCGGAGGTCCTAGTGGAGATTGAGGATCGACAGGAGTGGGTCCAACGTGGACGGTCGATTCCTCTAGTGCGCATCAGATGACAGCACAGAAACCTCCAGGAGAGCACTTGGGAGAGGGAGGCTCAGATGTGTGCTCAGCACCCACATTTGTTCCCCTAGTTTATGATGTATATTTACGGGGACATAATGCCTTGAGGTCGGAGTATTGTAAAGTCCTGTAAACTTAAAGGAATTTATTTTCTTAATTTTCTTTGGTTTTTTAAAAGAGCGCAGTTTCTGATGGCACATGATTCCGAGGCCCGGTGTGCCCGGAATCATTTTTCGATGTTTGGATCGGGTATGTTCATTAAATGTACGAGCAGGTTTTCCTAACTTTTAAACCGGTGTTTGTAATCGAATTCTGAGGGCACTGATGGAATTGAAGCACCGGTAATTGCTTAGAAACACCTATTCCGGATTTTCGTTTTCTCGGGTGTGGTTATTAAACATTTGGGTAAAGTAAAAGAATAAAATAAAAATGGTGCGACCGATTTTTATTTTATTTTAATTTCTTTAATCTATGCTAAGTGGTTGGAGTGGGACCCATTGTATCCTACTCCACTAGGTAGGATAATTGTGGGGTGGGCCCCACATGAGGCCCACTGTTTTCAACCCCCTCCTTAAATTATGTAAATCACTCTCACCCCCCTTTAAATGAAGTAAAATTGTGTGTTTAATTAAATATTGAACGCCTTTAATAAATGGGCAGTTTAAACATTGCAATTAATTCAATTAACTAATTGATTCAATTTTGAATTCAAAAACGATTGGCTTGTGTGTACATAAAATAAGACAAGTTTTATTTTATTAAGGGGTTCGTTGTGTGAGAGGGCTGGGGAGAAATTACTTATAGCCTTGGAGAACTCCTTCCAAGGCGAAGAACATGATGGACGCGATGAATGGTGACCTCCGACAAAGGAAGACAAGAACGCCAGATCCTCGGAGATCGATGACGCGATGCCAATGAATCTTTTCTCCGCGATGCGACGATCCTCCTTCCACGACGCCTTCTTCCGCCACGTGCAATTCCGCGACGAGCCTTTGTTCAACTATGCTCAAGTTAAGGGATTTATTATTTTTATTCGTTATTTCTTCTGTTGTCGTTCCTCGTTTCAATTTGGACCGCTTGCTATCAATTAACGGGAGGGGTCCGGACCGCACAAACACACCTGACCGTCCTCCATTATTTTTTTTGATTAACATTGTTGTGGTTTGGAACGGAGATCGAGCGGTGTCGTCTCACTGCGTGGGATCATGCGGCAAGGATGTGCGGCATCGTCGCGCCGCGCCATTGAATTCAAACAAGGTCATGGAGTCGTCGTTTCACGCCGGAGAATCACAAAAATAGTGCGGCTAGAGTGGGGCCGCGGCGCCGTCGTGATGCGCCAGACGGAACCAGGCCGCGGCCATAGGCCGTGAGGGAGCAGGGAGCAATGGCCGGTTTCTGGCTACCGACGCTGGAGTACGGGGAACGGCCCGTGCCGGTCCTATAGTGCAGCAGCCGTCCAGTCAGGGGAAGAACCAGGGGTTCAAAACCCTCGGCTGGGAGTAGGAGCTTCCCCCAGGTGGGGGGGGGGGGCAGTGCCCCCCCAAACCGCTCGGCCGTTTCGGCCGAGCCACCTGGCCACGCGGGTCGGGCCGGGCCGCACCCAAGCAGGCCGGACCCGGACCCAGGGTGGGTCGACCGGGTTCGGGCCGACCCAGGGGGTCACAGGCCGGGTCGGTCTGGGCCCAAAACCCCCACTTTCAGACCACTTCCGATATTTTGCCCATAACATGGGCAATAGACCTCCGATCAATGCATTGTCAGATGCGATGCAATCCTTGGATCGAGACGGTCGTTTAAATATATGACACTCAAGGTTTCAGAGTACTTTGGGTTCAACCGGGTTGGTTCGAACATTAAACCAACCGGGCCCTCGGAGTGGAAATGCTTATAACTTGAGTTCTGGACGTCTGATTTATGTGTCGTCGACTTTGTTGGATCCCTCTTAGTGAGACGGAGCTTTTGGCTTACTCCACTCGAGGTTTGGACGTAGTTGGAGTACTGTCGTGTTGGTTTTGACTTAAAAACCAACTGGGCCCCTTGGATGAAAAGGCCAATAACTCTCAGACCGGGTGTCCGATTGATGCGACATCTATCACGTTGAGTTCCTGTTAACGATACGGATATTTTGGATACTTTAACTCCAGACTTCGTGTCAGTTGAAGTATCCTCCCCTCAGCTCGTGGAGCAGATCCTCCTGAATGAGCTTGCTGTGTGCAGGAACCTTAGAGCTGGCTGCGACTGCGACGACGATGGAGATAGTAAGAGAATCCTCCGTGGGTTTGACAGCGACCAGTACAGCACTCAGCGATCCTCAGTGGATCAGCACACTTTGATCCTGTGTGGGTCAGATCCTGTGTGGGTCAGATCCTGTGTGGGTCATTGCGGGGATTAGTTACCAATCGATCCTTTGTGGGTCACTACAGGGGTTAGTACCTATTGATCTTGTGTGGGTCTGACAGCTTAGATGAATCAGTAGCTACACCTGATCATCTCTATCATCATACGAAGAAGTATACCTTGTGAGCTGAGTCTTGAATTTCAATCTTATATTCGATAAGATTGACTTGATATCCTGTGTGGATTACGTTATGCTTTCCTGTGTGGATTGGGTTGTGAATTCCTATTTGAAACGGGTTATGTTTTCCTGTGTGGACTGGGTTATACTTGGGCTCGGATGTTGGAGCTGAACTGGAATTGATGACTTTGGTATATATACGGGCATATACCTAAGTACTGTTGGATGTTACTTCGTGTTTGTAAATTTCCTTTATGGATTATCCTTTTTGGATTCTGGGAGACCTTCAGGGGTGTCGGGGTCCCTACTGAGTAGCTTATACTCACCCCTGCACGGGCTATACCCACACTACATTGTGTTGGATGCAGACGATGGACAACACAGATCGTGGTTGAGTCTTGTGGAGCGAGTCGGTACCTGGTGGTGGACCACTTGTCGGGATGTACACAGAGTGGATGGCTGGACTCGTGGAGCTGTGGAGACTATCTGTACCCACCCTTCAAGTGGGACTTCCAGTGGATGGCTCAACGTTGCAGCTTTACCTTTAGATTGGGTTTGTATTCTGGCCCATTTACCTTCTGCACTTACTTGTACTCAATTTACATAGTTTTTACTTCTACTGGCTTACTATGTGGTGTTTGTTTACTTTTCATGGTAATGCCTTCCCTTTTTGTTCGGATATACGCCTTGGTGCTAGTCGCCAACCCCTGATCTATAGAAGGGGGGCTTGGGGTAGTCACGACATGGGCCCCGAGGACGGGTCGTGACAATAATGAGGGTAAAAATAATTTGATAATAAAAATCAATCAAAATATTTCATAACCATTAACACCTTTATTGGACATATTCCACCTAATGTTAAATCTATATCATTGTTCGTACAACCTTTTTGAGTTATTTTTTATCCAATTATTATTTATTAAAAATTACAAAAAATTACTAATCCCCACTCTAAATCAAAATTAGATTACCCTACAATAACATACAACCAAATTACATTAGTTTACATATTTTTTTAATAAATAATACATATATCAGATCCCATACACTAATAGTTTATTATTATTTGATATTTGGTAAATAATGTCTAAATTTAAATGATAATATAAATTTCTAATCCATATTCATCATACTTGACCTACTTATAGATATATCATATTTTATACTCTATTTATAACAATATGAATAGAAACATACTTTTATGGTGATATTAAATTCAATATAATGGTTGATAAATATGAGATATCAATCCTGAAATAATAACTATATGTAATAACCAATGAAATATAAATCATAAAACATAAATGAGAATCATACTAGATGAATTTTCCCACATCCTTGAAGTAATGATTCTGAAAGAGGTACAAATAATAACCTATAAAGAGGTAAAATATTTCAAATCCTTCTTCTCAGACCATTATCACTTATTGTATTAGAGTTTACCGTAATATAGTGGACTAGGATTAACGTCACATGTCCCATAAAATAAAATCTCATATCGAATCATTAAATAATGTGTTGGACAGATATATAATTTTGGTCCAACCCATCATATATTGATAAACTATAAAAATGTGTTCTAAAAGAACACTGTTAAATTAATAAATCAATAATATCAAAAAAACCCATGATAATTAATTAGGCTTTATAAAAAAATTCACAAGACAACCAAATTGATAAGGACAGTTCGAATTACAAACATCTTTCCAGGTGAATTATTAATCAGTATGAGGTGAATTTATTAAAAAACATGTACAAAACATAAAAAATATAATATAAAAGAAAATTGAAATTAAATAGAAAGAGAAAATATTATTTCCCTTATGAAGATAAACATATATAATATCTCATGTTTTAAAATATATCTACTGGGAATTCCTAACCCTCACTTCAGATTTCCAAAAATTTTCTCTAACATCCAATATTATAATTATATAGTTATTAATAATATTTATAAAATATTATTTATATTTAAAATATATTATGTTAAAATTAAAAAATATTTATTAATTATACCTTTATTTTATTTTATTTTCATCACTAAATGTTACTAGTTTCAATTATACGATGCTGGTTTTGGAATAATATTTTTTATCAACATTAAATCTGTTTAATTAATAATAAAAATATTATTCACCATATTTGAAACATAATATTAAATTTATTTGTATATTCCCTTTCACATTTGATGTAATATATGGGTTCTCCTCATAATAATGGAATCCCCAATGTGCATGTTTTAGGTAACTTTATCGATAATCATGGGATACATTATAATATACATTTTTTTGCTCTTATATATCCATAATCATAAAAAAAGTTACTTTTAAATATTATATATTACTAATAAAAATAGAAACATACTCACCCAAGAAGAAAAAGAAGTATTTGGTGTAGAATTTTTCTTATATGTGGTTAAACGGACCCATATAACCTAATATTTTACTAATTCCAATGTAAGAGTTTAATGTTATAGTATAGTAATATCAATTTAATTACATTATATTTATTTTAATATTCCATAATTATATTGGATAGTCATATTTTATAAGATTTTATAAAATTTTTTAATTTAAAAATATATACAATTATTATAAACTTACATTGATGGAGGAAATCCTTCTCATAATAGTTCCAACCAAAATGAAGGTTTGAGGCCTCTTTTTTAGGACCATTAGATATGATTTTATTATTTATTCTAGGTAAAAAATAATGGGTTTGGATTCAATAAAAAATAGAAGGATAAATTTGGATTGGTATAGGGAGTAGTGGGGACTTTTGTTGATAAATTTTTAGACGAATATTTTGAATTTAAAATATATTAATACTTAAGGACATTCACTATGAAAATTTTCCAACAAGTGGAAAAAAAACATATATTTACAATATTTCATCAATTATGAACTATTTTTTATAAAATTAATTAATTATTTTAACTACATAATTTAATTTTATATTTCTTGTAGTTTATTGATGTAGTTAAATATTAACACCATTAACTATTTTTTTACCAAATATTAAATTAATTGTATTAATAAATTTTTATTTTAAATATTAAATCCATTTAATGAAATTTAATCCCTTTATATTTGAATTTTGTTTAATAATTTAGAAAAAATAAATTTTCATGTATAAAGTTGATTTATTATATAATTATAAGTTTTATTTTATCTATTATTAGTCCTTATTTAGTTAATAGATGTCAAATATTTGTTATGCATTTTCAATGAATGATTTATAACAAATTATGTATCATTTAAAAATTATTACATTCCCATTTTAGAATTTTCATTATGCACATTGGTTATATGCCCTCAAAATGGTCAAATATGTTTCTAACAGTAAAATAAGTATCATTTAACACATTTTCACTAATATATATACACATACAAGTTTCTATAAGTTTCATTAATATAAGGATGTTACATATTTCTTGAAATTCTTATCATATTTTCAATGTTTGACCTTTTTCTGATGTTTTTATTACTAACATGGTCTTCGAGGTTTATAATTATGATAAATATTTCAACATCAATGTTTTTTATTTATTATGGTTATATTATCCTTATAATATTCATAATCATATTTCATATTGTTTTAAAAAAATTTATTAATATTTTTAATTTTTTATAATATTTTTTCTGAAAATATATATATTTTTTAATTTTATATTGATGTTGTGTGGTAGAAAAACTATTCAACATATGCATGGGGAAAATGTTTCTAGTTAAAAATGATGAAACATGAAGTAAAAATTAGTAAATTTGATATATCAAAATATAACCAGTGTCTTTACATTTAAAATATCGTAGTTTGGGTGCACCATGGAAATTTTGTTTTTCACTTTTATCTTATTTCATTTAAAAACCACATGCAGGAATTATATCTTTTGTTAATAAGGATGTTTTAAAAATGATGAAGGGGTGTTAATATATATTTCATTGGGTATAATTAAATGGTGAATAATATTCAATTATAAAATATGGATTTTACAATATTATTTTGAAAATAAAGGGTGATTTTATGAGATGTTTTTTTAGTATTAATAAGCCTTTATATTTGATGATTGATAGTGATTTGATCATAATGTTAATAATAAGGATTGATGACTATGATCACACAATTTACTACATGTTTCTTTTGATATTGATGAGTTAAATGAAAGTGATATTAGAGATTATAAGCTTCTTCTATTTATTTTAAATGAAATTGATGGGTAGATGAAATAAACATGGATTTGGGAATTATGTATCTTGAATTTGTATTTTTTGATAAACTAATTTTTGAGTGTTGTAAAAAAATACTTCCCATGCTACCATCATCCCAAGCATCATAGAAAATATCCTAGATGATCATAAAGGTGGCCATCATGACCATCCTTGGAGGTGAATAGTGAGATCCATAAAAACCATGGGGTCAAGTTCATATGCATTTATAAGTGTGGTTTAGTGCATTGATGGGAAAAAGATGTTTAACACCACCCTTGGATTTATCAGGGAAACTGATGGTGAACAATTACCCTATGAGGATTTAATTTCGACTTTTGTACTAATATTAGTTAGTGAAAAAAGGTATATGATCTCAGATATCCTCTTCATGTCAATATTAATTATTAAATATTTGTCTTCCTATGTTTCAAATTATTTTGCATGATGCCATCCAAATCTATTTTAATCTTCAACCTTCAATGTTAGGGTTCTCTACATGATGGATTAAAATTTTTGATGTCCCCATTATAATTTAAAAATCATTTATATAGTGTGTAAAATTATATAATATATTAAGATTCATGAAAAGGATTTATTGAAGATTTGGATATGTTCTACCCTGGAATAAGAGCTATATAGTGGATAAGTTGACACCATAAAGAATATAACCTTTTTTATTTAAATAAATTAATGTTATTTCACCTGGATTGATATTATAATCCTGATTAAATATAATCATCACATTTTGATAAAAATTAGGAGATGTAGAGTACATGAAGGCTAGATTCCATGTTTTTCTATATATTGAAGTATAACAGAAGTAAAGTAATGATATTGTTAGTTTCAAAGGTCTCTAAATATTTATTTTACTTGGCATAATTTTTAGAGTCATAGTTGGTGAATTTTTCTATAAATATCTAATAATAAAAATATTTATTCATATATATTAGTAATTAATATATATCTAGTTACATTAAAAATAAAGATCCCTCCAGAGTTTTTTCAATACTAAAAGGAGAAGATTATTCATTCAAGTTCATGTAATGAACAGGCAGCACCTGATGTATCATGTATTAGAATGAATTAAGAAATACCTCATAATAAAAATTAATAAGCAAGACTATAACCTTTCAATATGATTGTACCTCATGAATTAGTGTATCCATATGAAGAAATACGTATATAATAATATCACCATGTGAATCCATGTTTTGAGAATATTTTTAGGAGTGAAATAAGTTTTCTAACATTCATGATGGAGTAGTTTCACGGGAATAATGGTACCATCTCTCATATACTTAAAAAAAATAGATTCATGATTCCATTCACATGCCATGCATTAAAAGAGTTAAAATGAATTTTTAAACCTAAATTATAAATACATGGTTTATGTGTATAAATATATTCATGATGGAATCAATATCTATACTCGTATGTTGAATAAAATGAGATGATTTCATTCAATGCATTAGGATTTACTGAAGAGGTGATGATCAAAAAATAAGTGATTATCTACTTATGCTAATGATTCAGACCGCATATAGTATAGGAAAAAAATGGAAATAATAAAATAGATCATTTTTTTGTGTGGAATTCAGTAATGAGAAAGTTCGACATATTCCACACAAAGTAGGGGGAGAAGATGAAGTCATACTCAATAGTTCATGGAAGATCAATTTCAAAGGATGAATTATGAAGTCAATCTATTTACAAGGATTGAGTAGTGACATACAAAAAAAGAAACAATGGATGCCTGGTAATGATGTGGCACACTATAAATATCTATGAGTGGGTTATTAGGGATCATAATCATATGTTATATAACCAATGTGTGAGAGTATAAAATTGTAAGATCTTTTTTTAATTGTTGAGTTATTATTGATTTGGGTGACAAACCAATCGTGATATGGATGAAGCTCACATTAGGAACAAACCATGAAAATCCTTATGTTATATTCTATTTACATATTTCATCAAAGTATTAATGCTTTGAGATAAAATAAAATTGTATAAAGGACATAATTTTCTCTATACAATGAATTTAAATATTAATTTATAAAATGATAAGTGTTCACCGATTCACCCCTATCCCAATTGGTGGTCACACCATTCAAATGATAGAGAAGTGGTATCAATGTCAAATCAAGAATACATGGAAGTATTAAACCCTAAATATATTTTGAAAATAGAAATTTTTAATTCAGTCATTATAAGAGTTCTTACCTTACTTAATGAAAAGAACAATAATGGAGATAGGAACTTAATTCTACTATATATATACATTCACGAAGCCTCATGGTTAGTGTTTTTTAACAATTGGTTTTACACTACTTGGAAGTGATTCTCCTATAACCATTAATGAAAATGAAATATTGAAGACGATGGGACCAAATTCGTTCATAGAATATCTATATGTTCTGTTCAAAAAAATGGGTTGTATAACTACCAAGGATACATGATAGATGTTGAGAAATATGTATGAAGGAAACATAAAGATTAAGGAATTAAAGAATCTAATTGGGGACTATATGTTTGAATATATTAAGATGATAAATGATGAAAATATATATTATTAATCCATATATATTAATGAGATAGTTATTGAAAAATGATGATTGTAGGAACTGGGGAATTGGAAACATAAGAAGGATTCTCTCTAATATTTTGAATGGATAATCATAGAAAATAACAATTGAATTTCAATATGGAGATAAAGAAGAGAATAAGGGTATGATTAAAAAAGAAATGTTCATGAGTATAAGATAATATTATTCATACCCATAAATTATTGGATAATAAATCATGAAACTTGTTATAAAGTATTTTCAAAGGAAATACTCATTTGAATCAATAATCATAAACCATGTTATTTCACTATTAATCAAATGAATAAATAATAATCCATATAAAAAATATAGAAAACATGTTTGTATATTTGAAAATCATATTTATATCACTTGTAAACATGGAAAAAAATATGGAATAATTTTATCTCTATAGACCCCAATTCATTAGAGGTGTATAATGCAACAAAACATGATTGGATTATAACATAACCTCTGGACTATGATTTATAATGGAAACACATTCCTTTAGTTCATAATGGATCAACCAATCAATAGAAAATTAAATGACCTGACCAGCCACATGAACAATTACAATGACTTGTATCTGGAAGAAAAAAATATAGAGAATTCATTTCATCATAAAAATCATATATATAGTTGATATTAGTTTAATAAATTTATTAAAACATGATAAATAATTAGGTTCCTTGATATTCACTAGAAACACTATTAATCCTTCAAAATAAAGAATAATGTTGGTATCATTTTAACATATCCCATTTGAGAACAAGTAACATCTAGTATTGTTGACATTGTTCAATGAAAATAAAATTATAATTTCCAAAGAAAAATAATAGAATAATATAACAATTTCAATTTGATTAACATCAAATTATAACATCTTAGATGGAAAATTATTTTGAAATATCTATTGGAACATTTTTTAATGAAAATATAATTTCTAATTTGAAAAAAAATATTTAAAAACTAAAACAGTCTAAAAAAAATTAATCAAATAATTTTATTTTAAAATAAAATTTGAAACTAAAAACGAATATATAAAACATTGATTTGTAAAAATTGTTGGAAAATATATATATATATTGTCATTGTAAAAAATAAACAATCATTTCAACTTTATTTTAAGTGATTTAATATGAAATATTTAGAAAAAATTTAGGAATTTACTTTTTAAAACATATAAAAATAATTTCAATGAACATTAAAAATAAATTTAGGAAAATGATTTATGTTTATAAAAAACCAATTGTGTTTTTTTTTCAAAAACATTAATATGGAAGAGAAATATTAAAAATATCAGAAAACATACAATATCTGTATCACATAAAAATAAATTTTATGATATTTATTCAATCTATAAGGGATAAAATCGAAATTATTCACATGATACACATTCATAAACATAATATAAGAAAATATATGTGGTCCAATATTGTAATATAATATTATTTACAAGTAAATAACCTTTAACATAAATATTCTGGACAAGAAGTCATATTGTATCATAAATCCTTTAATGAATTGGAATCACTTCAATAGTAATCCACATGAAAGAATTAATTCCAATGAATTTTCTAGTATCATGTATATAACGATATTGGTGATATAACATATCAAAGTGGTATAAGATAATCCTATAATTAGAATATTAATGTACAATATAAAATATTTTATAAAGAATAAAATTTGATATGTGAAAACAATAAAACAATCGAAACATTTAAGTGAGAATTATTTAGTGAATGAATTATATATATAAAAAATTAATTAATATAAAGAAATTTGAAATAAAATATAAAATAATAAAAATAAATCTCACATAATTTTAGAATATCAAAGACAATGAATAATTAATATGACCCAATGAAGAGAAATTGAGTTATGACATTCATTATGAGTTGGAAATAATAAAGTAAAATCTCCTTGGATAAAGTAATTCAAATTGTAATAAAATATAAAATGAATTAAAACTAATTAATTATATAATAGTAAAAAGTGGTAGTATATATATATTATAAAATAAATTATCTTCATAACAAATAAACATGGCTTAATGAATGTTAATTGAGATGAAGTCCCTTACCTTAAGTCCAGACATCAATGTATATAAATTTACTATTATATAATAGGCTTATATAAATTAATTTAATAAAAAATTACATTTTAAAAGTTTAATACCTGAAATAAATTATTTAAATTATTTTCTTTGATGAAAATTTGTGATGTTTTGTTTTCATAAATTTTTTGTATTTGTTGAAAATTAATTTTTTTTTTGTAAAAGAATGTTTTTGTCCTTCTTGGTCTGACATAGTCTAGAATAATGAGTTTTTTTTAGAAATTTGATTGTTACTGAATGTTCTAAAATAACAGAAATTGAGAGAAATGTTTTCATCATGTAGAGAATTGTTTTCTATACTATGGCTTTTGAAATGATAAGTTCCAGATATAGAAGGTGTAATAAATATTATAGCTAGAAGTTCCATAATGTTGTTTATCTGATAAGCATCATAATCCGATGGAGTGACATTAATTTCAAGATTTTTCAGACATAGAATTATTTATAAAGTTAATAATGACCCAGTCCTAACATAAATATACATTACATCAATTTTTTGGAATAATTAAATCATTATATTAATTGATGACCAAAGGCTGTATTAGTCCAATGTCTTTAGAAACACAGAATCATAAACACTTGTACATAAAAGAGATAAATTTCCTCCCACTAGGTTATTCTTAACTATCACTGTTTTTATACACATAAAATATAATAAATATCTTCATAACCTAGGAAATTAAACATAAAAAGATGTGATATTAGATACACAGTAATGATAAATAAGTGAGACACAGAAAAAAAAAGTCTTGAGAATAAGGGTATAAGAACATGATAAGGAAAATATAAGATCATACATTTCATATCAATGATCATAAAAATGAAACATTTAATAAATCATGGTAGTTTAGAAAACATGAATCATATGGACATAAATAACAATATCCATGAAAGCATAACATTGGAATAAAACACATAATTATGGAACACACATAATAATATATTATGATTTCCATATTAGTCAAGGCATCAATTCCAAGTCATTGTTAGTGGACATCATTTTTGTTGAACCAGCTTTACACCATATTTTTTCCCTATTTTACGGAACTGTGATCACACATCATTCCAGCCCTGTATTACTGAATTTAGTTCATTCCTTATTTTAGTACTATAATATTGATCAAAGTTCATTTCCCGTTCAATCGTTATCTTTCTCCAGAGATATAAATCATTATCTAATTCATTATAAGAAGATATAAGTCCCACCAATTTCATAATGTAAACATACATACATGTACCACTAAATAATTAAAAATCATATCGTAACCCCTAAAATGAAATGGGTTCCAAAAACATGAAATCACACGATAACCAATTAGAGAAGAAATATGTTTCATAATCATTTCATTAAATCATAACCTGTGAAATGAAGGATGTTTTTTTACATATAACCCATGAAATAAAGTGGGTTTCATAAGAATATAACCCGTGAAAGATAAATAAAATTCATAAACATCCTGAAATAAGACACAATCAATATTGAAAAAAATATGAAATGAAAATTTTAATAATTTTTCAATAATGTCATGAGTAACAACAACAGATGATATCTTAAATGGTAAATAATTTTTAAAAATGTTTTGAAAAAAATTCATGAGGAAATTTTAATTTCACCTATGAGAAATGCATTCTAAACTATAAAACATTTCTAAAACGATTTCCATGAAGATAAACATGAAAAAATATAAAGGGATCAATTAAAACATTTTAAAATCCCTTTTTCAATAGAAAAACTATAGGGGATATTGATAACCCTTTTAAAACATTTATTTAAAAATATCAATTATTTAATAATAACCTTTAGAACTAAAAAAAGATTAAATTATTTGACGGTGGGTAAAATGATAAATATCATGAAATGTTAAAAGATAATTCATTTTTCATGGTAAGAAGGTCATAAAAATGACTCGGTTAGAAAGAGGAAATAATATTTATTTGATTTTTTTTAAAAAAGAATAAATGGTAGAATTGTTTTTAATAATCATTAGATATTAGTAGAATATCCTTCGAATAAAATTTTAGAAAACATTGTTTTTAAGGAAGACATATTTTCAACTGAAGAGAGAGGTAAATTTAGACTTTCTTAAAGGAAATTTATTAACTGTCTTATGTAAATAATAGTAAAACATTGGTACTAATACATCAAAATATCATGTTTAAATATAGGAGATGAATATTAATGAGTTTCCATGAGAGATCGTTCATCATATTTTATAAATGGAAGCATAATCATAAATATTATCAAAATGAAATAATATTGTTTCAATAAACTCTTACCATATGGTTAAATTGAACTATATTTCTTAATTATGAAATTTAATTATGGAATACTCATGTTTTAATCGTGTTTTATTGATCAAAAATTGTTACTCCTATTTAATATATCTCATATCATGTGAACAGATGATTCGTTTCATTATGTTTTATATAAATTTTTTCAAGATCATGATTCCAATAAGTCGTGATTTATTATTGTAAACTATATTTATCTTTGTCCTATAATGAATTTTTTATGAAGGATTAATTCTAATTCATTATGTGAATATTAATTCTTATGTTTGTATGCATTCTTTGGCTATGTTTGAGAAACTGTGAGTATACCATCAGTTCTGGTTATATAGAAAAGGACCCAGACACTCTGACCAGACACCATGACCCAAACACCGTCACTAGTCATCTTGACCTAGACACCGTGACCAAACATTGTGACCAGACACTGTCGCCAGACACCGTAACCAGTTTCAGATTTCATGATGTATGTGCCAACAGTTGCTTACAAAGTCACCGCTTGATGTTTGAAAAAGGACCAACCACCATGATCCAAACTATAAATCTATACTACCAATTATTTATCTAAATACAATTATTCCATCATGACTATCTCAACTCTCAAAGGAAAATAATAAGATACCCTTTCGTGATGACGCCATTTCATAGTGACACTATTTTTACACATATTGTGATGTCGTTCTTTAATTTATTTTTTCGTTTTCAGTTTAATTTATAGCTTTCCTATTTGAGTCTATTAAATGAACTGACATAATTAATATTTCGTTGTAGATATGTTACCTAACAATACATGGTACAAGGTTAAGGATACATGCATCATGTCGTCTCCAACACATGAAATCGATGAATAAAAATAATATCGTGTCCCTGAAATAAGTGGCGATAAAAATGAGTAGTAATATGTAGCAGTAGCATGTTCATCCTTGAAAATTATACTGATACATGCACAATATAAATCTTAAGAACACACAAATCGTTATAGAATAAAATATTGGTAATACCATTGATTATAGCCATATCATCTTCATAATACTAACCCCATAAAGAATACAAGCTAGATCTAACTAGAAACTAGAGAAGCAGACTTGTGATACTCTGTTTCTCATAAGATAACTTGATTCATGAATCTGATTCAAACTAGATGTTCAGAGGTTCATAAAATAACTCTCAGAGAACTTCCAACATTTTATCATCATCTTTGCTCTATTATGTATTTTGTTTAGATTTTGAGGAGTGTGTGTGTCTATATTGAATATACACATTTAAACATACATTTAACTTAAGGATACATGATATACTTCCTCTAATATCTTTTTACACTTGTTTACTCCCATAGATAAGGGTTGAAGAGGTCATTTTGTGACCTGGTAGTTTTTACACCTGAAGAACTACGCAAGAGGTCGTGTAACCTAGACAGTCATGTGCACTATTTTCTTCCCCGATCCTAGGTGTGGATGAAGTTTATTAATATAAAATTCATTGTGGTAGGTGATCACATCGTCGAGTGGATTAGGCATGGGATTGATACTGAACCACCTGTTTTATCCATTGTGTTATTAAATTTAGTTTTTCTCTATTTTAATGTATAATTAAGAAATCACTATACTTTACTTAGATAGTTAATCAGGGATAAATGTTAAAAAAATTTCCATATTAGAATAACTTCAAATGTAATATCAATAACTCATATTGAGATTAATTATAAATAATCAATCTTATGAGAGTTATTTGAAAAGTCAAAATTTCTAAACCAAATTACGTTGATTAACTGTGCTATATTCAATTTTATTAGGGAACATTTTTATGAAACCATTTTAATAGAAATTATTATAAATACTCAATTAACCCCCTGATGAGTGATATTATCCAACCAATATTTGGTATCAGAGTAGTTTGTTAAGACACTATTGTTTAAACTATTAAATTTTTCTTTTAGTTGTACATTAAAGATCTATAAATTTATTTTAATTTTAAATATCTAGGTTTTTAAAAGTATTTCATTTTTATTGATAATAAATTGGATGTGGTTGAAACAAACATACCACAATTCTTTAATGGGACTAATTATTCCCAATGAAAGTTCAAAATTAAAATTCATTTATAAATTATGGGTTTTGAAATTTGGCCATCAATTATAGATGTATATATGATTCTTACTCTTGATAGAATTACATGGGATGAACAGAACAATACAGCCTACAATAACCATTATAAATCCATGAACGGCTTATATTTATTTTTAGGAGATGAGGAATTTAATAGAATTTGTGCATCTAAAACTGCCCATGAAATTTTGGATACTTTGTCTGTTTCACATGAAGGTACTTCTTGTGTGAATGAAATGAACCTTAATACATATACTATTAAATATTTTAACTTTAAAATGAAACCTGATGATCCTATTTATGACATGTATCTCTTGTTGCACAAAATTTTGAACATAATTATTTATCTTAGAAGAGATGTTACTACCAAAGAACAAATCATGAGGATTCACATATGACTACTTGATATATGAAGAGGAACCACTTTCACTGTTAGAGAGTCACATGACATCATAATGTTACCTGTAAAATAACTCATTCTGAATCTAGTGATGTATGAATAGTATTTAAATATAAATAAGGAAGAGGATGATGGACCCAAAAGAAAATTTATTTCCATTAGGACCCCCACCTCTAAACAAAAAAAAAGAAAATTGGAAGTCTCTGTAGAAAGTTCCAGTAGTGAACAGTCATCACCTAATAGTGATGAAGAGATGAATCATTTTTTCATGAGGTTTAATATATTTTTCCAAAATCCTTACTTCAAAAGAGTATATGATCAAAAGGGAATCTGGAAGAAATATTGGAAAAAAGTGACATGTCTTATGAGATAGTATTCTATGAATGTAAGCGAAAGGGACATGTAAAGACTGAATGTCCTAAGATAAAGTATAAAAATAAATATGAGGACAATGATAGAAAGTATGAAAAGGAAATGAATGCAACATGGAGTACATGTGAGAATAGTTTATGTGACTCATAGTCTTCACATGATGAATAGACTAGAAAAGGGAATATGTGTTTCATGACAAACACATCTGAGATAACAATGGAATCTCCAGTACAAAATTCTTATTATTATGGAAATCAAAGTAGTTATAAATATATGTCAAAAGAAGAATTAATTGAGTATTTAAATGATCTTGAAGATACATATAACGAATTAAAATATAAAAACAAGTATTTATATAAACAACATGCTCTTACCTCAACTGTTAAATATGAACATACTATATAAAGAGAGAAAATGTTCGGTTACTCAAAGAAAACAATGTGCTTTAGCTACATATTAAGCAATTTAAATAGGAACTTGTAAGGTTTACAAATGGTGAATACAATTTTTTACAGAATTCTATGTTATTAGATTGCTCCTAAATATAATACTAGTATTGGATATCAGCCATGTAATAGAAATTATGGAAAAAACAATTATGTTTCAATATCCAAAACATATAGGTTTACTTCTAGTTAATGAAAAAATTCTTCTAGTTCAAATTATGATACACTCTCTACTATTTCAAACTTTTCTAAACAAAATAATTTTTATTTCTCAAGTACTTTACATTATTAATATAGTAAACCCACAAGGCAGATGTTGGTTATTAAAGTATTAGTCCCTAATATTACAGGACCCAAACTAATATGTGTAAAAAATATTGTTTTTATATGAATACTTTGTAGGAAAATTGTTTAAATAGCTCTTGTACAATCTTATGGTAATTAGATAGAGGGATTTCTAGAAAAATGATAGAGAAATATTCTTTCTTCAAGAATATAGTAAAAATTGATGGTGGATAAGTCACATTTGGTGACAATGCCAATGGAAAAATTAGCATCCTTAGACAAATTGGTAACTCTAACTTAGTTTTAATTTCCAAAGTACTTTTTATTGATGGAATGAAATATAATATACTTAGCATTTCAAAACTATGTGATGGTTGATTTCATGTTAATTTTGAGAATGATTTTTTCAATTTTTTAATTCTATAAATGAATGATTTATTTATGCAATGGGAAATGAAAACATATACTCTGTTAACTTAGATTCATTAGTTTCTGAAAAATATTCATGATTAAATGTATTTTAAAAATATTCTTCGCTTTGGAATAGGATACTAGGACACTGTAATGTTCACTCCCTTAAAAATATAACTTGAAAAAGTATAATCAAAGGCCTACCCAAACGTGAGTTTCCGAATGATAATGTGTGTAATCCTGGACAAAAGGGAAAGCAACACAAAATTTCCTTCAAACCAAATAATGAAGTGTTAAATTCTCAACCTCTTAAACTGGTTCATATGGATTTTTTGGAGAATATATATTTTATTTTTTAAATGGGGAGCTTTATTTTTATATACTTATTAATGACATTGCTATATATACTTGGACATTCTTTTTGGATCACAAAAGTGAATTCCTCTCTCATTTCACCAAAATATGATAAAACTATGGAAAATATTAGTTGGATTAGAATTATATCCTTAAGAAGTGATCATTTACGTGTGTTTTAAAAAAAGATTTTGAATCCTTTTGTTTACAAAATGGATATTATCATAACTTCCCTACCCCTATAACTCCTCTAAAAAAATGGAGTTGTATGAATAAAAAAATAGGACCTTGCATAAAATTTATAGAACCACGCTTAGTGAATATGACATACCTATTTATTTTTGGGATAAATCTATACATTAAACATGCTATATCATTAAAAGAGTGATTATTAGACATATTCTTAAAAGAACTCCATATGAGTTGTGGAACAATAGAAAACCCAAAGTAAGATACTTCAATTTTTTTGTTGCATTTTTTATATTCTTAATACAAAGGAAAATCTTTACAAGATGTTATCCAATAGTGATGAAGGAATTATTCAAAGATATACAATCTCCAGTAATGCCTATTTAGTGTTTATAAAAATAACTAAACGTTTGGAAGAATCAGTCCATGTCAAGTCTAGTGAGACAGATCCACATGAGCCTAAGACCACTCCAGATAACCTAAATATTAATACTTCCAAGCTGGCCAATAATAAAATATCCTCTTACCATACTATAATGGAATCTGTGAAAGCATCAAGTTTTGGAAATTCTATAGATTCAATTAATAATAAACCTGAACCTACTAATGAACATGAAATCACTAGTCCCACTTCTTCTAGATCTAATAGATCACTTAAGAACTATACTTTAGATCATGCTGTAGGATGTTTAGATAATGAAAATCAAAGTAGATCTTCTCTTATAAATCAGGTTGAACATCATGTTTTCCTATCACAAATTGAACCTTAAAACATTAATAATACTATCAATGATGAATTTTGGGTGATGCCTATGTAAAAATAACATAATCAATTTGAAAGGAACAAATTTTGGAAACTTTTTGACCACCATAATGACACATTTACCATAGGAACTAAGTGGGTGTTTAGAACAAAGGTAGATGAAGCTGGTATCATAGTAAGAAAAAAGGATAGATTGGTTATACAAGGATATATTCAAGAAGAATGAATTGAATATGAGGAAACCTCTGAACATGTATGATGACTTGAATCCATTGGAATCCTGATTGCTTATTTTGCTCATCTGAATTTCAAACTATATCAAATGGAGGTTAAGAGTGCATTCTGAAATGGGTATATAGCTAAGGAAGTATTTTGTGAGAAAACCCCTAGTTTAAAAACTCCTCATAATGAATATAATTTATTTAAATTATCAAAATATTTTTACGGTTTAAAACATACTCCAAGAGATTCATATGATAGATTAAGAACTTTTCTTATATCCAATGGTTTTACTATAGGAATAGGTAATCCTTCCCTTTTTATAAATCGAATTTCTAATGATGTTTTATTAGGTCAAATTTATGTAGATGATATTATCATTAGTTCTTCAAAAAATTATTTATTTATTGAATTTTCTAAAATGATGCCAAATGTAACACCTGAATATTTCATAGTACGTTATTTCTTCAAAGTAATTCAATAACTTTCACTTTACTCACACCGAGTTCAAGAGCACCATTACTTACCAAACTAGCCGTTCAAAAGCAGTTATGAATAGTATTAACTAAATTATGAACTTTATATAATACTTATAATGTTATCATCCATATTATGAGTTTCATAGACATAATGTAAGAACAAATACATTTTTTTCAGATAGAAGAAGTATTTTTCAAAAAATGAAATTTTACTGCCTTTTAGTGGAGAAGTCTTTTTAAATCAAATATTTGAAAGTTTTATATATTAAATTTTAAAAATAAACTTACTATTTAGAATTGGGACTTAATAGTTTAGTTTCAATTTTTTTGGGTTTTTCTGATAACTTTCATATTTGGGTGAATAGTGAAAAATATTATATTTACCTCAAAACAACTTTTTTAGTCCAAATAATTTATATTTTAAAATTATAAATTTTAATGGTATAGAAGTATAAATATGTTATATTTTTACCATTTAATCCAATTATGGTAATTGTAAGTAATTTCACATTGAAATTGGACACAAACTAGTGTCAATCTTTTGATAGTTATTGAAATTACCCCTTTTGGTTTTAATAGAGGGAATTAATTTAAAATTAATAAATGAAAAATTAATTTTTTTAATTTGGTAAAATAGAATTCTTTTCTGGTTTCAGAATATCAAAATTAGCTTAGGGTGAATTTTTGGTACTTTTCTGATAACATTCATATTTTTATGAATAGTGAATATTACTAAATTTTAATTAAAAACATCTTTTTTAATCGAAATAATTAATTGTGATAAATTATGAATTTGAGTGATTTTAAAGTATAATTAGATTATAATTTTTCCATTTAATTCAATTTTGGTCATTGGAAATAATTTTATATTTAAACTGGACATAAGAATGTGTCAATCTTTTGATAGTTATTATTTGTTAAAAACACGCTTTTTTGTTTCGACAATATGAATTAATTTTAAATTAATTTCTACCAAATATGTATTTTGAAATTAGAAAAATGGATTTAATATTTATAATCATGAGGGCCAAATATTATAAATAGGAAACTTTTATATGTAGGCATTTTGAATAATTAGTTCAGTAAATATTTTATTTACAATGGTTAAAGGCTAAATCTGGTAAATAAGGGTACAAAATAATATTATAATAATACTAAATTACTCTAAAACGTGTCCTAACCCAATTGGATGATAAATTTCAGACCATGGGAATCTTTTGGTATATTTTTGGACCCCATAGAGCCACTTGTAAGGGATAATGACACTTTATATTAATTAAGATAAAGTAAATACAAAAATGACATAAGCATATATTTTTAAGAAAAACAATTTTTTCATAGGGTTATATATCTTTGATTTTTGACTATAAAAATAAAATAGAAATATAAAAATATTTCATACATAATTGTATTTTATTTATAATTTTTAGATATTTAATAATTATATTTATTTATGACACAATAATGATGCAATATTTTCTTTATTAATGAAAGAATCATATAATTGGTATTAGAAAAGTTAAAATAAATATAATTTCAAAACGTGGTGATAGTCACGAATTTTATTGGTTATTATTACATTTTAGTAATGATTAAATTAATTTTATTCTAATTATTAATGTTGTTAAGACTTTAAAAAAGTCAATTATTGAATTGTGTCAAAATTGACATAATTGAGTTTTTAAAACAAATATTATATTATTAATTGATATTATATTCCTAAAAATTGAAGGATCTTTCAATGGACATATTAATTGATAGGTGTATCATTAATTGACCACTTGGGTGTCACCTATATGTATATTTTATGTTTATTAACTATATAATATAAAAATACAACGTGACATGGTAAATGTCAAAATAATTAAGTAAGAGTTAAAATCAAAATATAAGGTTAATATAATGACCCAAACCTGTCTAAAATACAATGGTTGAAAGGATTTAGACCCATACCCACCTTATATTTTTAATAATCCACTTTGGAGCCATTAGTAACAGAATATGAATTTATTATAAAATAATAAGTTCTGTTTTTCTTAAAGAGCCCCTCCTCCCCCTTATAAAAGGACACCACTTCTAACCAATTCCTCACACCTCTCACGCCTTTTGTCTCATCCAAACTCTACCCAATTAATATAATTACATCCCTTTACTCCTCCTATAAGCCATTACTTTGGCACAAGGCACTTCAAGACCCATTTATGGTTCAAACCAAAGAGAGTTACCCAAATTAAAGGTAATGATTTCTCTTAGATTCTTTTATTTTATTTTACTTCTCCAACCCATAAATTCATTTTATTAATTTATTTTGTAACAAAAACAGTATCCTAAATATACTAGGATATTTAATGAGATGTATTCGAACTTCACTTAAACACACCTATATCTAATGGGTGATGAACATAATGTTTCTGTGGATGGAAACCAAACGTCTCACGAAACTATGATCGTTCAATTATCTCCTACCACCTCTCATGGTAGCCATTATGATGGCACTATAATTAAATATGTTATTAATGATATTGATTTTAAATATTAGCTTCTATAATTTTATTTTATAGAATACCATTATTTGTTTCATGTTGTATATATATACGATAATTTCATTTGTGGAAGTGCGGACTACAGCCTCCTCAATATGATATGACTCTTTCATACCATACATGGAACGTATAAAGGATGGTGTCAATAAAATTAAGTAAAACAAATAAGATATTATATTATACTGGAATAATAATATACTTATGTATCATTTGATTTTGATTCCTTTGAAAATGAAAAATGAAATAGAAGTAGCGTTCGTGCGTACGTACGGATTACCGCCTCCACGAACGCGATGAGATTCATTTCCCCATAATATCCATTCAAGACTATTTCTTGTTTGTTGATTAAAAGTAATGTTTAAAGAAGTTTTATCATTCTGGATATGAATAAGATACAAACTATCCAAAAAAGTCACAGATTACGTAACGAATCATATAATGGAAAACGAATCAGCTAACACCTGAAATGACGATAATACTAAAATATTATTAACATTGTAATATTAAAAGATCATATATGATATAATATTTATGTATATTATTATTTTATAATTTAATAAAAATTATTTAACCATTATACAAGAGGTTAAACTACCATCAACCATGGAAAAGTACAGGTAAGGATTTATTTCACAATCTCTTCATTATCCAGGGTTGTTTATACATAATTATCTTCTGGAACCTTTTTACCATGTACATCCATGTTTCTTAAAAATGTAATTCAAAACATTCTTACTATTTTAAATAATATGGGTTAAAGTCATTTATACCCTTGTTTGACTTTTTATAAGATGTTTATAAAGGAATCGTTCTGTTGTTTTCCAAACAAGGTCATTTTTATCCTTTTCAACAAAATTAAGGTTAGAATGTCTTTTTTAACTTATACGGCGGGTGTGGCTATTTTATACCGTTATAAACTCGTCGAATCATCCCTTACAAGATTATAAATATATTTTCAAAGTAAATGTTTTCTATTATAATTATGTGACTTTTAAATGATTTCAAAAAAAGAGATATTTCTCACAAATAGTTTTGATTTCATCGATGTCAACATCCTTTGATGGATTTTTAGCTTATTTGGTGTTTATTTATTATGATAAAAAACGTCCATACTGTATTGAAGGTTTTGTGATATGTTTGATTGTAGATGTGTTATTTTTATACCATTCATGGTTTTTGGAAAAATTATTGAAATTTCATATGCTAGTTTTAATATGAATGTTTATGTTATGTTTATATATGTTCATATGGGGAATGCATTTGACTTAGTAAGTGATGGGCGGAGCCCTCTATAGATCCTCGATGCATCGGTAGGTCTCATGAGACAAACTAGTGTCTTGGCATCAGGCCTTGACAATATCCTATTTGATGTCATGGCACAAGGCCTAGTCTACATGGTTATGATAGTCTGCATTATGCATTCCATCATTATGAAAGTTATTATTGATATTGCATGTGATTATTGGATTAGTATAATATCCATGTGAATAAGTAAATGGCATTATTTCATTTTATTTCTGAAATATTATTCTAATGTTCATGTTTAAAAATATTTTATTTTCTTTATATATTGCCTTAAATGTTTATGCTAATTTATGAAATTTTCCGCTATATTGTCATCCTTACTGGGCATTGGAGTCACCCCTTTCTATGTTTTATTTTTCCCAAGATTTGAAGAAGTATTTTATGAATGACCTGCAGGGATATTATAAGGGGATATGAGTGTCGAGACAAAATGTTGATGTAGTTTTCACCTTATGATGTAATGTAAAATTTATGAATGTATGTAGTGTTTCCAAGGCTACTAAACTAATCGGTCTTTCGAGACTTGATTTTTTGTGGTCATTCCAATGTTATGTAATAATGAATCGACTCTAGTTAATTGGGTGCAGGGTGTTACAATTGGTATCAGATGATGTTTATTACAAACCTTAAAAGCTATATTTAGATAAAATCTGATTAGAGCACATAGACCTAAGATGTACTTTGAGGATTAGTATAGATAAACTTCCTAGAATTTTGGTATTCTAGAGATTTTATGTGTTTTTTGAGCAATAAATCCATGTCTGGATATGAGAAGGTAGAGGCGCTCTGGCACAGATGTACCTAGAGGTAATACCCAAAACACCGCTTTGAGCTAGACTCGAACGGAAACTGGTGCTCGACAACAGGCCTTACTGCACTCTTGGTTACGACACTCCTGGGGGATATTCTTAGGATAATTCTCATTTTCCTTAAAAACCATTATAAAGGGATTATGGTTATATACTTACTCAAAGAAATTTTTATTATTATTATGGATTATATCCATAAACTGTTCAATTTAAGGTAGTTATTTTACAAGTCTGGAATTATTCATTGAAATTCATAAACTTACCTAGATTATTCTATAGTATAGAAATTACGGCCTGTAGATGGAATGTAAACTCCAGGAAAAAATATGATCCAAAGAGTAAGAAGGATCATTTCTTTCTCGGTATTATGCGAACATTTAGAAGGGAAATATTCTCCCGTGTATTCTCCACATATGAAGAGTATCATGTGTTAATAAGATAAGTAAATAAATATTTGAGTCCTATGGATTTGAAGGGAAGCAAGTGAAGAAAAGGATGGAAGAGAGACAGATGGATAAAGGGAATATGGAAAAGAAGAATTTTCCCATATGTGATAATTGTGGGAAAAAACACCCTGGAACTTTCCTGAAATGAATGAGAGTTTGTTATAAGTGTGGAGAAAAAGGAAACCAGGTACGTGACTGTAAAGGTAAGAAAAAGGTTTGAAATGTACAATGCTTTATCAGTAAGGAGTTTGGACACTACGCGAACCAATGTCCAAATCATCATAGTATGCCCCAAATAATGTTATTGGATAATAATAAAGTTATGATACCACCACATAGGAGGAGGAATGATTAGAGTTATTATGTTTTTATTAGATAATTATTTCATTTGAGTGTTGTATCAACAATCTAAAGGTTATAATAATTATGTAGTATATAAGGATTATACTGTAGTACAATTTCATTAAAGAGTTGAGATTGTGTGGAACAAAGAAAAGTGACTCAATAGCAGGTTAATTTTTGGGAAAATATATGGTTAAGATAATGATAAACAATAACATGGTTCTGATACTGAGGTAGAAATTTTGGAATAATACATGATTGATTTGTATAAATTATATTGGATATTCTTGACTGCCATGAAATTGATTTATTTGTATATTCCATCATTGTTGGAGTTTACCACATTTTTGTATATAAGGAGTATATCCAGTATTCTATAAGTAATAAGGGATCATGAATGTAATCAATATGGTTTTATGGTATTTTCGGATGTTGTAGTGTTTTAAATGAATACATGATGAAGGTGTTCACATGCTATTACATGGAAAAAATGATCTTCATTGTGTTTACCTACCTTATAAATTTTGGACTATGAGTTTGGACAGAATTATTTTGGATATGTTTAGTTTGAGATTATTTTTGGATTTCCATAAAAAGGAAAACCCAGAGGTCGGGTGGCAACCCGTCGCGTTCGGCAACGCCGCGAGACTTGAACCCACAACCGAAGGGAGACAAGGGTGTATCACCCACTAATGACCCACGTGATGTCCCTGATGGAATAATGTAGTTTTTAATGGTTCTAATAGATGAATTATAAATTAATTTTTTTTGAACCCTATTCAAATAGGATAAATTAAATATTATTTTTACGTTCTATCATCTTTTAGAGTGAAAGAGGAGTTTGTGGTAAAACATAGTTAAAGGATGGGACTCTACTTGTCAAGTATAAATTTTTTTCTTCTCTTATTCAATGAAAAAAATTAACTCTTATACTTTAGTTAAAGGATCTTAACACAAAAAATTTGTTATCCTAATACCATATGTTTTGTTGAACCGATGGTATTTTAAATCATCACAGATTGATGAATTTAAGGCCCTAAATTTTAAAATTGTTTATGATTGATGACATCAATCACAAACTATAAATATTTAGGTTTTTTCCTCCAATTATATGTCATTAATTTCCACCAATGCTCTCCTAATCGATATCATAATTTGGTGGTGACCCTTTCATTTCCATTTTCCTCTTATTAAAACTAAATTTTATTAACATAATTTCTAATGTGGGTTTTCCCAAAGGTATTTTCTATTTTCAACATTTTATTTTCGAAAACTAATTTCAAATTGAGAGGACGAAATTTATTGAAGAAGGGAAGAATGTAACACCCCACGATTTCATATTACGTTATTTTTTTAAAGTAATTTAATAACTTTCACTACACGCAACACCGAGTTCTAGCGCACCATGACATACCAAACAAGCCGTTAAAAAGCGGTTATGAATTGTATTAACTTAGTTTTTAACTTTATATAATACTAATAATTTTAGAAATAATATTATGAGTTTCTTAGACATAATATAAGAACAAATACATTTTTTTCAGATAAAAGACGTATTTTTCAAAAAAATGAAATTTTACTGCATTTTAAAGGAGAAGCCTTTTTAAATACAATATTTGAAACTTTTATATAGTCAATTTGACAAAATAAACGTCTTATTTAGAACCTGGACTTAAGAATTTAGTTTAAATAATGCATTGGTGTTTTTTCTGATAACATTCATATTGGGCTGAATTGTTAAATGTACTTTATTTTATCTAAAAACAACATCTTTAATCAAAATAATTTATATTCTTAAATTATAAATTTTAATGGTATGGAAGCATAAATATATTATATTTTTATAATTTAGTCCAATTATGGTCATTGTAAGTAATTTCACTTTGAAATTGGATATAACCAAGTGTCAAACATGTGATAGTTATTAAAAATACGCCTTTGGGTTTTAATATCGGGAATTAATTTTAAATTAATAAATACAAATTTTATGATTTGAATTTGGTAAAATAGACATTATTTTTGGATTTGTAATATCAAAATTACCTTAGGGTATAATTTTGCTACTTTTCTAATAACTTTCATATTTTGATTAATACTGAAAATTACTAAATATTAATTAAAAACAACTTTTTTAATCGAAATATTTATAATTGATAAATTATGCATTTGAGTGATTTTAAATTATAATTATATTATAATTTTACCATTTAATACAATTTTGGTAATTGGACATAATTTCATATTTAAACTGGACATAAGAAAGTGTCAATCTTTTGATTGTTATTATTTGTTAAAAAGACGCTTTTTGTTTCGACAACATGAATTAATTTTAAAATAATTTCTGCTAGTTATGTGTTTTGAATTTATAAAAATTAATTCCATATTTATAATCAGGAGGTCCAAATTGTGTAAATAGGTAACTTTTATTTTTAGTCATTTTGAATAATTATTTCAGTAAATATTTTATTTACCATGGTTAAAGGGTAAATCAGGTAAATAAGGGTAAACACTGTAATATATTAATAAGACTAAATTATCATAAAACATGTTCTAACCCTATTGGTTGATACATTTCTGACCATGGGAATCTTTGGTTCCATTTTGGGACCCCATGGAGCCACTTGTAAGTGATAATGAAACTTTATATTAATTAAGATAAAGTAAATGAAAAAATGACATAAGCATATATCTTTAAAAAAAATTGCATATGGTTATATATGTTGTATTTTCTACAATAAATATTAATTAGAAAGATATTAATATTTACTACATAAATTTATTTTATTTATAATTTTTAGACATTTACTAATTAGATTTATTTATGACATAATAATGATGCAGTATTTTCCTTATTAATTAATGAATCAAATAATTGGTATTATAAAAGTTAAAAAAAATATAATGTGAAAGTTTTGATGCTATCCACGAATTTTATTGGTTAATAATACATGTTTTTATTTCTGAAATGAATTTTATTCTAATTAATAAAGTTGTTAAAACTTTAACAAAAATAAATTGTTGAATAATGTCAAAATTGACATAAATGAGTTTTTAAAACAAATATTATTTTATTAATTGATATTCTATTCCTAAAAATCTAAGGATGTCCCAATTTACTTATATCATGATAGGTGTATCATTTTTGGACCACTTGGGAATCTCTTGGATGTATATAGTATGTTTTGTACAATATAATATAAAAATACAAAGTGACATTCTAAATGTCAAACTAATTAACTAAGAGTTAAAATTAAAATACATGGTTAATATAATCACCCAAACCTATCTAAAATCGATTGGCTGAAATTATTTCGACTCATCACCACCTTATACTTTTAATAATTTACTTTGGATCCATTAGAAACCGAATATGAATTTATTATAAAATAATCGAGTAAGTTTTTCCTAAAGAGCCCCTCCTCCCCCTTATAAAAAGACACCACTTCTAACCAATTCCTAACACCTCTCAAACCTTTTTTGTCATCCAACCGCTTCCCAATTCAGCTCCCTAAATCCATATACTCGTCCTAGAAGCCTTAACATAGGCAGATGGCACTTCAAGAGTCCTTTTTGGTTCAAACCAATGGGAGTTACCCAAATTAAAGGTAATAATTTCTCTTAGCTTCTTTTCTATTATTTTACTTCTCCAACCCCTAAATTCTTCTTATTATTTTCTTTTGTTACAAAACCATTATACTAAATATACTAGGATATTTTTATGATAAGTATTAGAACTACACATTCACACACCTCTATCTAATGGGTGAAGAACATAATGTTTCTGTGGATGGAAACCAAACGCCTCACGAAATGATGATTGTTCAATTATCTCATACCACCTCTCATAGTGGCCATTATGATAGAACTATTATTAAATATTATATTTATTATATTTATTATATATATAAGATTCATTAATTCCATTTTATAACATACCATTATTTGTTTCATGTTGTATATATATATACGATAATTTCAATTGAGGAAGTGCGGACTACCGCCCCCTCAAAGTGATATGACTCATTCATACCATACATGGAACGTATAAATGATGGTGTTAATGAACATACATAACAAATATAAGATGTTATATTATACTTTAATAATAATATACCTATTTTCCTTTTGGTTTTTATTCCTTTTAAAATGAAAAATGAAATAGAAGTACCATTCGTGCATACTTACGGATTACCACCTCCACGAACACGATGAGAATCATTTCCCCATCATATCCATTCAAGACTAATTATAATTTGATGATTATAATTAATGTTTAAGGACTTTATATAATTCTTGATATGAATAAGGTACATCCTATCCATAACAAACATGACTTACGTAACAAATCATATAAATGAAAACGAATCAGTTAACACCTGAAACAATGACAATACTAAAATGTTATTAACAAATAAATTTTAAAAGATCATTTATGATTTCATATTTATGTATATGATTATTTTATATTTTAATAACAATTATTTCACCATTATACAAGTGGTTATGCTACCCTAAACCAAGGAAAAGTACAATGTAAGGGTTTATTTCACAATCTCTTCATTATCTGAGGTTGTAAATACATAATTATCTACTCAGACCTATTAATCATCCACATCCATGTTTCTTAAAAATGTATTTCAAAACATTATTACTATTTTATAGAATATGGGTTAAATTCATTTATACCCATGTTTTAATTTTTATAAGATGTTTATAAAGGAATCATTCCATCATTTTCCAAACAAGGGCCTTTTTGACCTTTTCGAATAAAATTAAGGTAAGAATGTCTTTTTTTAACTTATACGCCGGGTGTGGATATTTTCTACCATTATTAACTCTTCGAAGCTTCCATTACAAGATTATTTGAATATTTTCAATGTAAATTTTTTCTTTTATAATTATGTGACTTTTAAATGATTTCAAAAAAGGGATATTTATCTCAATTATTTTTGATTTCATCTATGTCATCATCCTTTGAAGGATTTTATACATATTTTTTGTTTATTTATTATGATACAAAACTTCTATATTGTATTGAAGGTTTTGGGATATGTTTGACGGTGGATGTGTTATTTTTATACCATTCATGGTTTATCGATAAATTATTGACATTTAGTATTCTAGTTTTAATACGAATGTTTATGTTATGTTTAAAACTGTTCATATGAGGAATACATTGGACTTAGTAAGTAAGGGGTGGAGCCCACTATAGCTCCTCAATGCATCGATAGGTCTCATGAGACAAACTAGTTTCTAGGCACGAGGCCTTGACAAAATCATATTTGAAGTCTTGGCATGAGGCCTTGGATACGTGGTCATGATAGTCAGGCATTATGCATTCCATCATGATGAAAGTGGTTATTGATATTGCATGTGATTATTCGATTAGTAGAATATCCATGAGAATAAGTAAATTGAATTATTTTATTTTATTTCTTTCATATTATGCTGAAGTTCATGTATGAATGGATTTGTTTTTAATTAAATTTCCTTAAATGTTTATGCTTATTTATGAAATTTTCTGCTATATTGTGATACTTACAGTGTATTTTAGCTAACCCCTTTCTATGTTTTATTTTTCCCAGGATGTGAAAAAGTATTTTATAAATGACCTGCAGGGATAGTATATGGGTATCTAAGTGTGGAGAAAAACTTTTGATGTAGTTTTCACTTTATGATGTAATGTAAAATTTAGGAATTTATCTTTTGTTTCCAAGGCTACTAAACTAATTGATCTTTCGAGACATGATCTATTGTGATCATGACAATATTATGTAACAAGGCAGTGACTCTGGGTAGCTGGGGTCGGGGCATTACACCGAATGAATTTGAAATGAGTCTAATGGGTGAACTAAAATTATTTCTTAGAGTTCAAATCTTTCAAAATATTGATTGTATTACTTTAAATCAAAGAAAATTTAATAAATATATTATAAAACATTTTTTCATGGATAAAACTATAAGTATTGATACTCCAATGAGTACTACATATAAGTTGGATCATGATGAATATTGAAAATCTATTGATGAAACCACATATAGTGGAAGGATTAGAAGATTACTCTACTAAACTTCCAGCCAACTTAATATTTTGTTTAGTGTATGTATGTGTGATATTTTTCAATCAAACCATAAGGAATCTAATTTAAATAATGTTAAAAGTATTTTAAAATACATCAAAAATATACACAATCATGGAATATTCTATCTCATAAGATAATTATTTGACCTAGTTAATTATTATAATGCTGATTTCGGGGGTTGTAAAGAAGATATAAAAAGCACATCTGGATCATGTCACATTTTGGACATGTCTATAGTATCATGGTGTAGTAAGAAACATAACATTGTTTCATTATCTACTACCAAAGTAGAATACATAGCTACTGGTAGTAGTTGTAAACAATTCTGTGGATGAAACATACATTACTAGATTATGGATATCAGTTCAGGCATGTACCTATAAATTGTGATAAAAAATTGCTATTAAAAAACAAAAAATCATGTTTCAAACTCCAGGAAAAAATATATTGACGTAAGACATCACTTTTTGAGGGACAATTATAAAAAATGTGATATCACATTGGAATTCATTGTAACAAAATATCAACAGGCCTATATATTCTCCAAACCATGAAATTATGAAAGAATACATTATATCATACATGATTTAAGAATTAAAAATCATAAGTAGAAAGTGTATAGATTTCAAACCATACTATTTCACATATTACTGTTCCACAACTTACTTTTACACAACTTACTATTTCATAGTTTACGGTTTCACGAGTCACTATCATAGAAGTATTGTCTCACTCTCACCATACTTCAAGATATTATCTTAAAGTTTCTCTGTTATTTTTACTATCTCACAATTATTGTTTCTTGGATACCGTTTTGTACATAACGTTTCAAAAAATACGACTACACCGTCTAGAAGTCACATAGTAGAGATGACCCCGTGATAACCTGTTATAGTCTCACTCAGAAATTATTTTCTTGTATCACCATCAATGTCAATTCTGGTCTCACCTTGAAAGTCAATTCTGATATCAATGTAATAACACTTTGTTGTTTTATTTACATTTTATAACACATATCATTGTGCTTGACTATTTTATTCTTTTTATTTCCCATACATCTGAATTTTCATTTAATTATGTGCCTCAATTATTAAAAAATAGGTATAGACTTTTATTCACTTGACCTCTCTTCTCTCAAAACATATGTCCTCATTCAACCCTTCAGTTCTCTCTCTCTCTCTCTCTCTCCAACCTTCTCTAAATGGCCAGAATGAAACGCCCATCTTCATCAACTTTGGATAAGTTCGGATCAACAAACAAAATGGTAAGAGAAGTAAATATATAACATGAAGGTCCTACGAATTCGACTCATGTTGACAAGATAGTGGTACTAGAAAAAGAGATATTATCTAAGTTGTAGTTTTCATGTTAGTCATTAATGTTGAATGTTCCGAAAGAGCAGGGATGGTTAGTCTAGTTCACAATAGGGAACTGGCTGATTTACAAAAATCTAGTTTCATAGTTTTATCAATTTTTTCAATTCACCTTCAATACAGAATATGATATTTTTTTATGAATCTAGATTAATGAATTTCATTCCTTTAACAAATATTTTTGATACATATTACGATGAATGGACACAAGATTAACCTTTGAATGTATGTTACAAATCATATGTGTGAGTTGAATAACACAACCTCAAAGTCTACCTCCTTGTTCTATTAAAGTTTAATATCTTCTATACTATATAATAAAGGAATCGTAGGACCGAATGGAGAATTCATCGAGGACTGTGAATTCAATATCTGAAATTTTACAGTCAAAAAATTAAAATTAGATGGAATTCGTGGAAAATGGCTTGGGTAGATGATAATGAATGCTTGTATGAAATGTTTAATCCAACTGAGCATTCTTGAAGACTTAAGAAAATCTATTATTCTGGTTTGGAACCAGTTTAAATTGTTGACTGTCCTATTGAAGAAGAAGAAGATGATGTTGTTTCCCTTAAATGGGAAACTATCTTAGACAGTGATAACACTAGACCTTTTTCTCATGACATAGTTGAGAAATAAGTACGTGTTATTATAAATATTGTTAATTTAGAAGAGGAACCCACTTTTAGAGAAGATTATTTTTTTTTAATATGAGGGAAAATGCGAATGTGGAAGAGAATCTAGAAGAAGAACATTCTCTTGAAAAAGAATCTACATTTGCTGAATACCTAGAAAAACAATAAGATCCTGAATTTATCCTCTCTACTATAGAAATAATAGAGAATTCCTTTCAGTTATCTAGTAATGAAATGGGTGAGGATATTCAAGATGAAATATTAAAAACAAATTAATGAAATGAATCTCCTAGTCCTATGAGAGATGCACTTTTTGATGGGGAATAACACCCATGTTCTAGAATGTGTTGAAATTACTATCCTTGTTGATCAAAGAACATTGGACCTCTAGTACAAGATTCCCAGATACATTGATGTGAACGATACTCTGGAAGCCTCAGTTAAAGGTATAAACTTATCTACTATGTTTTAATTGATACCGATATCTCCTCTTGATGTAATCTCTACAAAAAAACATGTCCCTGTCTAAAATCCATTCCTTGAACCATTATAAGAACATAAAGATTTCTTAAGTCAGAATGATCTGAAAGCCTTTGGAGATACTTTATTGGATGGAGTTGAAATGATCAGGAACACTCCACCTTCATTTCAAGAAAAATATAGTTAAAGAGATTATTTCCCAATATTAGAAAATATCATATGGTAGATTGAGCCAAAGATGGTTCATTAAATTGAAGAGGTTAAAATTGATATACAACCACTGAGTGAGGAACTTAATTATCTCATAGATATGGTTGAAGATATGTAGAATGTATTGTAATCAGTACAAGATATAGTGGCTCATCATGTTGAGGATTTTAGTGGTCAGACTCTATGGAATGTTTTCTCTTTCATTCAACCAAACCTGACTCCCTTAGTATACAAGGCGACTGAGATAAAAAAATGATAGATCAAGAAATTCTTGATCTTCTTATTTGTCTCCAAAAATTTAATAATGCGTACATGGGATGTCTATAGTATGTTATTAATCAACAAAATTATCTCACTTCAACTGTTATAGCCTCTTGTACCGATGGACAGTCATCTGAAACCTTTGATAGTGATCTACTCCAAACTGTTGTAAAGGAGGAACACTAATCAGTGATCAGTGGAATTGATAGGGAGTGTATGCCTATAGATGCCAAACTTAGTGAAAGGGTCCTCTATTTGGTAAGGATTCATTCAATTATTTAAAATTAGGGTTCTCAAGAAATTACCAAGAAGGTGGATTTTTATTTCAATATGATTTTCTATAATAATGACATGACAAAACATTTGTTTTACCTTGTAGAGAATTTGAAAATTCATATTCCCAGTCATGATTTCAAAACTCACGTTCAAAATCTCAATGATTTCAATCCATTCATGGACATATTCCTGGAAAAAAATGATGATTTTGAGATAGAGATGCAATATGGTTGTGAGATTATTGCTGACTTCATCATGTTATCGATGCTTTATCTTCATGTGTAGTGCACTGCTATTGTGGCTCCTGCAGCTTCACCCTTGCAGCCTGGTTTTCCTCCATCTTAATCCACTACCTTTGCCTCAAACTCTATGTCTATATCTCAAGTTATGAGTCAGACCAATCATTTTTTCCTAGAATAAAAATTACATATGGTTTCCACCAAACCTACCTTCGCACCCTATATTTTTGAATGACTCCCTATTTCTTCTCTGACAGTTGGTTTACTCTATTATTAAACTTCTTTCTCTACTTCTATGGCTCATCCTGATGCTACTGAAAAAGGAAAAGAGAAGACGTCCAATGCATAAAAACATTGAAACTCATTATTTTGATAGGGATATATTGTATTTTTGTGCCTAATTTTTGTACTAACATATCTTTCTCTATATAATACACTATGAACACTTCTATTCTATTCTCTAATTTAGATTTATATACATTTCCTAAAAATCCCAAAAAGGGGAGAGACACAACCACTAAGATAGATACTGCACACTAAAGAAAAAATATCTCACTCATTTGATTTTTGATCATTAAATTGGTGATATTGTTGGTCTACTCATGTTTTAATCATGTTTTAATAATAAAAAATTATTACTCCTACTTAATTAATGTCATATCATGTGTAGATATAAATTGTTTCATTATGCTTCAAATAAATTTTCTCAATATCTTGATTCATATAAATAATGGATTATTATTGTAAACTATATTTAACTTTGGTATATAATGAATTAATTTTTGAATGATTAAGTCTAATTCATTTAGTGAATATTACTGGTGAATTCCCTATACAGATATTTGGCTAAGTCTAAGAAACCATGAGTCATGCAATAGTTCTGGTTTTCTAGAAAAGGACTTAGACACCGTGACCCGACACCAGGACCTAGACACCGTGACCAGACACCATTACCTAGAAACCATTACTAGACACTATGACCAGACACTGTGACTATACACCATCACCAGTATCATATATCATACTATTTGTGACACTGATTCCCTACTAAGACATCATTTGAGGTTTTAAGAGTGACCAACCACCATGATACTAACACCGCATCTATGCTACTTGTTCCTGATCGCAATATAATTATTCCATCATGACTATCTCACCGATCAAATGAAAATAAGAAGAAAATGTTTCATGATGACATAGTTCTCTAGTGATACCATTTGAAGATAGAATGTGACTCTGTTCTTTAATCTTTTTTATCATTTTGGATATAATTTCTATCAGTCATACATGAGTCTTTTAAATGCACTTACATATTTAATATTTCATTGTAGACATGTCCCCTGACAGAATGAGGTATGAGGTGAAGGTTTCATGCATCATGTCGGCTCCAACCCATGCAATCCAAGAATAAAAAGAAAATTGTGCCCCTGAAACAAGTGAAGATAACAATGACAACGAGTAGTGTCTAGAATAAGCACAAGAGTCCTCAAAAAGTGGAACAATACATAAACCAAGATACATATGACGAACACAAGAAGATATCTCAAATAAAAAAGTTGGAATACCACAAATCAAAGCCAAATCATCTTCGCAATATGAACTCCACAATGAACACGAGCTTGATCTAACTGAAAACCATAGCACCAGTCTTACGATACTCAGTTTCTTGCATCAGGACGTGATACTTGCATCTGCTTTATCTTAGATTTATATAGAATCATAGAATAACACATAGAGCACTAATAAAATTTCATCATCGTCGTTTCTCTATTGTGTATTGGTTTTAGCTTCTGAGCAATGTGTGTATGTCGGTATTAAATACACACACTATCAATTACATTAAATTATGTACACATGATATCCTTCCTCTATTATCTTTTTATAGTTGTTTAATACCATAGATAATGGTGGACGAGGTCCTTGTGTAATGTGGTAGTTTTTACCCATGAAGAACTGTGGAAGTGGTCATGTGACCAGGCCAATCCTGTGCACTATTGTTTACCTCGATCTAGTGTGTGGATGAAGTTTATTAATATAAATTTTGAGGAGGTAGTTGATCATCAAGTGAAGTGGATTAGGTCTCTGATTGATACCGAACCACTTTTTTTATCCATTGTTTTATTTAATATAGTTTTTCTCTTTTTTTCAATATAATTTTGAAATGACTACATTTAATTTGAAAATTAATCTTGGATATAACTTATAGTTGTATTTCCTTATAATAATAGCTTCAAAAGTAATAGCAATAAGTCATATTGAGATTAATTATAATTAATCAATATTTTGGGATGCTATTTGAATAGTCCTACATTCATAACTGAATTACCTTAATTAATTTGGATTTATTCAATTTTATTGGGGAACCTTTTTAAAAAACATTTTTTACATAAATTTTTATAGATACTTAATTGAACCCCTCTTGAGTAATATACGTTAGAAAAAAATGAAATTAATTGAAACAAATATATAATGAAAATAATTAGATTCATGATATAACATTCAAAATAAATTATATACACCTAAATGGAAAATATTAGTGCAAAACATGACATATTTCATAATGAAGGTAAATTAAGATAATATTAACTTACAGATTTTGCAGCATTTGGAAAATAAAACCCATGAATGGAAGATCATAGAATGGTTATTTTATTACCCATAAATTTATGAAAATGAATAATGTAATTAATTAATGTTAAATATATACACCACACAATAGTAAAGAGTGTGGAACATGGAATGTATCTCACATAAATAAAATATGAGATGAAATCCCCTTATGTTACGTCTGACTTGTTTTGTGTGTCTTTTTAATCATGAATAAAAAATATTTTTAATTAATTAACCGTTTAAAAAAATTACACTTTTATTATTACTTTTACATTACGTGTTACCATGTTTTCTACAACTACTTAAACAATTATATTTATGTCAGGAGTTTTAACCAAATTCAGTTCATGAGTTAACAACAACTTTTGGTTATCAGCTATAGTCAAAGAGGGAATTATATAAAAATATACATAACATAAATATTTCAATAATTATCATATTTATACATAAATTATAGTTTTAAAATAATTAATTTAATACGGTTATGACAGAATGAATCGATGTAACCACTATAAAGACTGTAAGCCATATATATGCATGAGTAATGTTCCCATTTCTCAATGATCATTATGGAATAAAGTAAAGTAACATTAATATTCATATAATGATAAATATATAATAAATACAACATTTTAAATCATATTTCTATATATATATAGAGTTCTTGTGTTGTACAATTAATCACATCATGTCGAGGAAGAGGTAGTCCCCACGTCATTGAACAACGTTATAACTTTTTATGTGTGTGAAAGGTTAATAAATAAAATGGAATATACTATTATAACATAAATGAAATTATTAAATTAATATAAAATTTATATTTTAATGTCATTAGTGTTTAATTAAAACCTTTTTTATAGATTCCATGTATCAAGTGAACAAATCACATCACTTTGAGGGGGACGAAGTCCACACTTCCTCAATCGAAATTATCGTATTTTGACCAAATGGAATGTATTAAGATATGTGTGGTATGAAGATTAAAAATATCATAAATTAATAATAAATAAAATATATGTTATATATAAAAATATTCTGCATCATAATCCCAACAATGATAAGTGTTAATGTAAGAATGAACAGTAATCGTTTTTTTGATATGGTATTTCATCGTACAAATTTATCATATATTTGTTACCCATTAGATAGAGATGTCTGTGAATGTTGGTATAAAACATATCATTAAAATATATAAGTATATTTAGTATATTTATTTGTTTTCATAAGAGTGTAATAATATAAATTTTCGTGGTGGAGAATGAAAATAAAAGAAAGGATCTTGATCGAGGGTATTACTTCTAAACCAGGAAAATCCCTTTGATTTTATTTATAGGCATTCCTTGAAAGTATTTATGAAAAATATAGGGATTCAAACAGAAAGGTATGATTTCTGGGGGAATATTTGAGCATATATTGGTCGAATATAAGTGTTTTGAGAGGTGTAACTATATGTATGAGAGGAGGCATTATTTTTGAGTAGGTGGAGGGGCACTCTTGTAAATCATTGGAAAAATAATTACACACAGGTTTTTCAAAAATAAAGTGGATCCCAAAATGGAAACATTAGGGAAAAATATGTATATGGTAGAAATATGGAAATAAAATGGATTTTTTTACAATAATATAAGTCATTTTTTATCTTAAATTTATGGTTTAGTCCTTAGTTAAACTTAATTATACCTTAATCGATGTAATTAATTGGAATTAAATTCCTTAATATTTTTTTCAAAATAACAAATTTTATCATGTAATAAATTATAAATTACTCTTATTATAAATATTTAATGCATTTTTCCAATTTTTAAACACGTAAGTGTAATAAATTAATTTAAAATTAATACTGCAGTTGGGTTGAAAATGCAAGTGTTTAAAGTAAAATCATTCACTAGATTATATGTTTTTATACCCAATATGAAATTTAAATTAACCTAAATGACCTAATATTTATTATTTTTTATAAATAATATATAATATATCATTTAAAAAAATTTAATATTTATTTTAAATTTGTTAATAAAATCTATAAAAAATCAATTTTCAACTAAAATTCAGTATTTCACCATTCATTAAAAAAATAAAACATCGTAGAAAAATATCAAAACAATCATCATAACCTAGTTTTATGTTCCAATATCAATGTTTTTGTTTATTTTGAAATTTAAAATATAAAATAAATCCAAAAATTTTGTTTAAATTGGGTTTATAATTAAATTGAGGTAAACATGCCTTAATAATTTATTTAAGAAAAAAATTGGTTTGTTCTTAATTTATGTCTATAAAACAGATTAGACAAAAATATAAATTATATTATTGAATATATAAAACAAATATTACATTAATATCACTCACTATTTGTTATTAATTTATATAATTATGGTAGAATATCTTTGTGACCATAAAAATATTAATATTTTCCATTTTATTCAACTATTTTTCATATTCATTAATAATTAATTAGTAACATATGAATTCATATTGTATTTTTGTACACCATATATTTTCATAAAATAGTCAGTACTATTTACAACCTCTAACATTACATCTAGGTTATATCTTATAATATTATGTAATAACATTTTAATGATATACTATTGTTCTATAAAATTATGTCTTGTGCGTTACACAACCAATTGAGGAAAGTCACTATTGTGTGAAACTAAATCTAACAATTATGTTCAGTGAAGAAAAAGATAATGTTTTAGTTGAATTTAGTGAAACATTAGCTTGGTTTTACATATATAATAATCCAAACAATGTTATTGTATATGAAAAACTATCTTCAATGTTGATTGAAATACAAAATACTAAAAAGGTTAAATTAATTTGAAAAAAAATTAAACAATTCTCATGGTGTTAGAATGTCAGAAGTAGAGGAGTGAGTAAGAATTAGTGATAAATGAAATGTTTATATCATCATATAAAAATATTATAATTGGAAAATGTTGATTCCTGGATGTTTAGATTTGTTATAATATTTGAAAGAATGAAGTTGCTAAGTTAGAATGTCAAAAGTTGATGAGTGAAGATATTATAATGCTATTGAAGATGTTGTTTTAAGAAAAATTTGTTAGTCATTAATTTTTTATCAAACAATATTAATGGAATTCATATAATTATTTAATAATCTTGTGGTTATGATGAATCATGAAAAGTATAATGATAATATATTTTGAATAAATTGTGGAATTAAAAAGACTCTATTAGATTCAATAATCAAGAAATATTTTCACATTATCTTGAAGTAATATACATAGATGTTTTCAGAAGTATAAATGTATAAATGTTATAATGTTTGATAAATTTAAAATGCACTTATTGGAGTTATTATAACATGTTAATCATTATAATGTTAATTCCATCATAATGATAACTCCATCATTTTGAGGATTCCATCAGACATACAATGAGATTAAAATTCAATAAGACAAACATTATTGGTGATAGTCAGATCATAATTTGATTATGGTAGTTAGGTCATAATGAGAAGAGGAAGGATGTTTAATCATTATGAAGGGGAGAAAGTCACATCAGATTAAAGATGAAGAAGTTATATTAGACATAGAAAATGAGTGTATATTTGGGAAGACTGATTTATGAGAAATCATGGAATTGATTGACGTAGTAAAATATGATGTCTATATTTGAGTGTTTTTTATAGATTAAAAATTTTAGTAAGCGGGAAATGTTTTTCTATTTCCCACCATTAATATTATGAGTTTTCTACAAATCTTACCACAATAAAATAAAATATTAAAACTTTTTTTGTATGGAAGCAGTTTAGTGCTACAAAATTCTTTTCATGTTTTTATTTATTAATTTAGATCTCAGAAGAAGGAAAAAAACATAAATGTTTTTAGCTATTTAATTAGGAAGCTAATTTTGAGAATTTGATAAGAGTTTCTTTCTTTCAGATATAGAATAGATTTATTATAATTAGTCTATCATAATGAATTCAATAGGCTATGGATTTTTGGTTTCAGTTTTTACTATTTTCTTTTAATATCATGTTATTTTATCCATAAATATAGAATGTTTCATGAAGAGAAAAATGTTTAATAGAGCATTATATTGACACAATCATATAATTTCTACTGCACTGAGTTCATGATATTTATGGCAATCAGATTCAGGTTCCTTAACCCCAAGATCTTTTGTAAAAAAATTTTAAAAAATAATTTATTATTTTTAGCTCATTTTCTATTCGAAACATTTGAATCTATTGCATTTGGAAAAAAATTTATTCACTTATTCCTAATTTTTAATTTATTTATCTCATGAGAGTGGTTATGGTAAGGTTGTAGGTTCTATCACTAAGGCCAAACATTGTAAATCATTAATTATTTACTCTTTCTCAACATTTTCATGAATTTTTATTTTCTAAAAATGATAAGGATAAAATCATTAAAAAGTTTCTAGGTTGTGTTCTAAATGTATTTAATCTTACAAAAATTGATCACCAGATTCCACCCCCCATCTAAGTCATTATTTCATCCTTTGGAACCAAAACATGTATCAAAGCGAGTTTCCCATGTCGTATCCTCTACATGGATAATCTAAATGTATTCAATAGTAGTTGAATTCCATGATATTATGTGGAAAAGTATTATTTATGGGAAAGTGGGATGATTCCTTATATCCTATATCTTCTCATAGTAGTTGTTGATGCTTCTTCAAATGAGGTTTTTACCATCTACCAATATTTCTCAAATTACATTTATTAATAAAAAAATATAGAAGATGATGATATGAATAGAAATGATATATTTATATACTTATTAGAAAATTTTTTACATGAAGGTTATGGTTTTGAGAATATTAGAGTATGTGGGAAATGATGAAATTTATTTGAGAAGAGAATACAAATCAGAAGGAAGTAACGTAACAAATATGACATAGTTTCTATGAATACATAAGAATGAGATATGAAGAAAGTATTAATGAAAACATTACCAGAGAAAATGAAATTAATTGAAAGATCATAGGATACAATGATGTATTAAAATTTTATATAATTTTGAAGAATATTAAAAGATACATTATAGAGATAAATTATTATAATATTTTATATTTATAATATACATCTATTTTATCTATTGATAAAATTAAAATCAATATTTTTCTTATGAAATGAGTAAATATCCAACGTTTCAAAAAAAGAAGAAATATGATTTTTTAAAGTGATGAGAAAAATAAAAATACATGATTTTGAAGATGTTGGTTCCTACGACTCCGGAAGATAAGGAGGATGATGTGTTGATTGAAAAAATAATGTCTCTTGTATATAAGAACTATCAATAAGGATGAATAATGTATATATGTATACTTTATCTCAATTTGTTTTATTGTGATGGAATTAGACACATTGCAATGAATTGTCCCATGAATAAAGATGGAGATTATTGAGATGATTATGTTGAAAAAAAATTGATGGAAGAAGTGTATTTTTTTAAAGAATAAATGTTTTCCAATAAATATAAGAAGAAGCACACTATAGATAAAATGAGTATTCAGAGTAAAAACGATGAATCAGATAGAACAAAAAAAATTCTTCATAAGATGAAAGTTTAAAAAACGCTAAAATATTAATAAAAAAATTATTTGAAGATAGAGGACTCATAAATTAGAGAAAAATAAGGATGAAAGGAATTGTATAATGTGTATCATCAAAGAAAATAAATTCTTATATTTCATGAGAGAAATAAATATCTCAAATAATAAATATGATGGACAAAAAAATATAGTGGAAAAGTTATTGACGATGATAAATATGTTTTCAAATAAAAAAGATGAATACAACCAACATATCTTCAGTTAGAAAATATGAATTGATTAACATGGAAAAATGGTTTATGGTATCTACAAGGATATAATAGATAGGGAATAAGAATTCAACATGTTTAAATAAAATCATGATGAGTCCAAAATTACATTGGTACGATGAATGAAATCATCAATAAGTAATTCTATTTAATATAGGGAACTTTTAATGTTGTTGAGAGATATCTTATAAATAATAATTCTAAATCCTTACCCATGAAAAAAATGATAATATTTTTAAAACATTTCTTGTTATAGAAAACATATTCAAAAAAATTTGACAGAAAAGGGTGTGAGAAACCCATTTCAACAGTAAAATATAAAACATCTCTTAGAATGAATTATATTACACATACATAGATTTTTGCAAGAGGATGATGTTTTCATTCTAAATAATGTTTCTATATAAAACGATCTTACTCCAATTGAAAATAATGATTTGGTGGATATTTCCCGTGGTGTGGAATCTTTGGGATTAAGGATTATAATTGATTCCATAAATATTCACATCTAGGAATATGGTTTAAAAAATTGAATGAAATAGAGGAATAAAGTGAATTTACTTTTTTAATTCATAGAAATTTAGAAAATAACAGTCTTAAAATGATAGAAACATTTAAATAAAAAACTCAATTTGAAAGGAAAGAAGATGTTTAGGGAATATATGGATATGCTGGTCATCATACTGAAATAATTATGAAACTCATATTGAAAATGTTTCTTATGGTAGAATATAAAATAAATATAGAAAGAATAATGTTGGGGAAAGACATTTTGTTATCGAGATATCGTTGAAAGCATTTTAAAGGAAGAAATCATGGATACTTGATTGTGGTTTTTATTCACATTTTTCTAGTGGTATAAAAAAATTGAAACATATTTAATGTCATGATGGAGGAGTAGTTACCCCTGGTTATGATATTTTCTTAAAATTATAGGAATGAGAATTTATATGATTAAGGTAGATGATTTTAAATATATAGAATTTTTTTGATAGTATTAAACATAACATACATAATATAAGTTTTCATTGTGATGATGGAAATGATGTGATTTTTTTATATTATTATTGTATCATCAGAATTATAAATGATAATTAATTTATCACAAAATGAATGAATGAAATATTGTTAATATTTTTTAAATTAGAGAGATTAAAAAACCTTTTTTCATGAGTGATGATGTTAAAACAATTGCAGCATCGAAGAGTTGTTCATATTGGGTAGAAAAAAAATGAAAAAACATTAAAAAGATCTTGTTGATCCTTATTTTTAATAATATAAAGGAATATATGATGGTATTTTTATTACTTTATAGAAAGGGAAGATGACAAACAAAATTTGTAAGAGAGATCAGATTTAAACTACTAGACCCCTTAAACATAATCTTTCAAATTTATGTGGATTTATGAGACATCAATCCACAATCAATGATTCATAATTTATCATCTTTATTGACGATTTCATCCAGACGAAAAAATTCATTTTTATGAATCACATGTTTGTTTCAATTGAAATGATATGGGTTTTCAGAAAAGAAGTTGATGAATAAATGAGAAATTATATAATTAATATGAGAATAGATAATTATACCAAATTCAATATAAATAGATGTGAAACCTATATGAGAAATAATGGTATCAAATTTCAATATAGAGCTCCCTACACCCAAAAACAAAATAGAGTAATAGAATAGAATATTAGAAGTTTAGTGGAAATGGGAAGAATCATGTACGTAGAATAAAAACATTAAATGTTGTATTGGATACAAGTTACTAGTAGATCTATACATGTTAAAAATTGATGTTTTTTAGTCTAGATACAATATGAATTATTATTAAATGTGGTATACAAAACATTTATCGAAGTGGATAAATTTTCTTGTAAGTGCAAGCACAGTAAATATAAAAAATTCGGATATCAAATAGTTTAATGAGAATGTGAGGAAATGAACTTTTATGAGGTATTCACCAAATGGCGGAAGCTATAAATTATTAAACTGATGTTTAAAAAAGATGATTGAATCATATGATTTGAATTTTTTTGATAATAAAAAATACATATCAAAAGTTATTGAGAATACTGTGGAGGATAAGGTGAATATTTTAAATTAAACTGAGAATGATACAAAACAAACATATAATGATTTAGAAGAATACTACAATGATGAAAGTTTAAATGGGAATGAAACATTGAAATTTCCAACTTTATAATAACATGTTGAGACCGAAAATATTATTGGGCATAATAAATATCCAATTAAGGCCATAATAATGTTTTTATTAGAAGAAGAAAAATCACTTATCTGAAAATTGGAATTGGAATTAGTTTTAGAATGTAGTAAAAAAAACTAGGTGAATTAAATGATGGACGAGTTGGATAAAATTGAAAAACAAAAAAACATGGTAATTGATTCATTTTCAAATGATAAAAATATAATTGGGACAAACTGGGTTTATAAAATCATGTTTAGTGAACTTTTATAAGACTAAATAAAAAAATAATGGATATTATAAAGGTTATAAAACATTGGAAGGTGGGAATTTTGATAAAACCTCTCTCATATTACTTTTTTTGAGACTATTCGAATGTTTCTGGAAGTAAATTATCGTCATAATTACTATGTATATCATGTTGATATAAATTCATCATTTTTAATTGATAACATAAATTATATGTTTACATTGACAATCCTGGTGAGTTTCTACTAGATGAATATGATAGCAAAGTATGAAAACTGATGAAACTGTTGTATCTAAGGAAAAGTCCACTACATGAATGGTATTGTAATGAGGAATTTTTTTTAATATTGAATTTTTCAAATGGAAAATTTTATTAAAGCATATATGTGAATAATATTGTCTTTGAAACACTACTTTTAATTATTTATATGGATTGAATAATTTTTACATAGGGGAGAGAATATATTTTTGAATGATTTTATAAATAAATGAATAAGGAAATTGAAAATTTCAATGTTAGGAGAACTAACCTTCATCCTTTTATAACAAATTAAAAATAGAAAAATATATTTTCCTATATCATGCAAAGTATGTTGTCGAATTTTTATAAAATATATTCATTTAATAATCCATAGAAGTGTATACTCCACTCTCATTGTGGATGAAGTTGAGTAAATATGACTCCAAAAAATGTGCGTATTAGAAAGACATTCAAAAGATTATAGGAATTATACTTTACCTAAAAACCTCAAGTCCTGATATTGTTTATGCTGTGAATTTCTGTTCCATGTATAAAAGTTATCGAAAATAATAAAATATGTTAGATTTGAAGATAAATTTGATATATTTCAAAGGAATATCTTCTCATGGGTAGTTATAAAAAATAAATCGTGTGATGATATTTCATGGTTAAATTGATGATGATTGGGATGGAGATTATATTGTTACTAAATCAACCTTAAGATGAATGTTTCCCTTGGGTGAATGTTTTTTAAGATGGAATATTATTAAACAAAGATCAGTAGATTTTGGAACAATATAATTACAATATGTTGTAGATACTCATGATTTTACTCAAATGTTGTGAATGAAATTTCAGATAGAATATGTGAAATTTAACGTTTCTAAAAAATTTATTATACTTCATGAAAATGAAAGTTCAATTTATATTAATAAAAATATTTTCCTACATTCCGAATCAAAACATATTGATATAAGTTTTCACATTATAAAATAGAAATTTGATGCATGATTTTTGTTTCAAGAACATATCTCAAGGAAGTATCAAATTTATGAAAATGTCAAAATTCAATGCCAAAAAGAAAATATTATTGAGTTGAGTTTATAAAATCATGTTCAACCTCATCTAATGAATTCCTATATCTCGTAATGACTTCTTCCCACCATTCATTGAATTATGATTAAAAAGGGGAAGATAAACTACAAATTTATACTTTGTAAGAGGTTTTTACTTATAATTTGATTTATGATTCTCAAATTGTGGTTATCAGAAAACATAAGAGAGAAAATGAAATGTGATGGAAAATGAAAAGAAAGTAATGTACATATTAGCGTGGCTGAAACATTTTTTTAATATGAGAGACTAAATTCCATAAAAAATTCATTATATAGTATTGTGGTTTGAAGAAACTATCTTTTAAGAAAGGATATTTTTTTGTTAAAAGTAATTCTTTAGTTTACAATAATGAGTAGGGAAACATTCTGAGAGTTAAAAATATTTAACGATTGTTGTGAACACAAATAAAGGGGAATTTTAAAGAACCTTTGTGATTTTATTGTTTTAGTTATGATTTTTATTTTTAATAATAATTTTTTTTGAATAATAATGATAATGTTCTTCAGGATCAGAACAATTCCATAGTAATGAGTTTTTGTATGAAATATGAATGTTTCTAAAATATTGAACCCATACATAAATTGTGAGAAATGTTTTTATCTTTTGGAAATTGTTTTTAGGACATAGTTTTTCATACAGTGTAATATCATACGTAGAAGGTGTATGAAATATTTAATGTTGAAAACCCAAAATTTTTTTTATCAGAGACAACATCGTACACTGATCCATTAATTGTAAGTTCATGATACATTAGAATAATACGTGGTTAGAATTTTAGATGTTTTGGAGTGAGTAAGTAAGAATTATAAATCCAATATTCAGTTCATCAGATTCAAATGAGTCAAAGAAAGAAAATTTTTCATGGAAGATTTTTTCCATTATACCAATCAATGAATGATTGATGTTTTTATGTTATAAAGTATTAAGTTGTTGAATAAAAAATTTGTAATTTTTCTAAATAGGATGGTTTAAGAAAGTGATGTTAGAAGTTTGTACGTTTTCATACATTCTAAAAATATTAAGAAAACTATTTACCTAATTTTATGTTATCATAAATCATGAAAACTATATTAGAAAAACATTTTTATGAAATAGTGGAATCATAAAGACTATATTGGTTCCTATAAATAAGCCATTTTTTTATTAGGTCCAGAAGTACTTGAAAAAGAATTTTTTTAGAAGTCGGTATGTCCCATGCTGATGATGCTTGATTAATTTCAATGTTTCAGAGTGGAGATATGACCAAATATCAAACATTATAATGATAGTTACCTCAAAATAAGAAATTAATCATTATAAGGATTGCATTTTTCTAACATGTAGAAGTAAATGTCAACTGAACTATCTATGATAAAGATAGTCAGATTGTAATGAGATGAATATAGATAGAGTTTAATGATCATTGGAAGGAATTTTTGTCATGATGAAGCTAATGATGGTTAATTGGACTATAGGTATGAAAGTAATATCAGTATGAAGAAAATTTTGTCAGTTAAATAAGATTGATTTGTGAGAAATAATTAGATAGATTATAATAGTCAGTGTTGATATTTCAAGGAATGTGATTTTTAGATATTACAAATGTCGATAAACGAGAAAATATTTTAGGATTCCAAAATTTTATATTCTAAGTGGCCTATAAACAGAATCATAGTGCATTAATACATTACAACTTTTTCATGTGTATGAATGGTGGATTGCGGAATAATTCATGTAACATGTTTCTTTCTAGACTGAGATATTGGCAGAAGGATAGACACATGGATATTTTTACCAGATTGAGGAATAAAATATTTAAAATTTAATTATATATTGGGTTTTGTATATTGAGAATGGGTTCGTTGTACTGATTCCATCAGATTTAATTCATCAAGTTGTGGATGTTCATATTTCATTTTATTTTTTTATGAGTGAAGTGTGTTTTCTTATCAAAATTGAAAAAATGTTTATTCAGGTTCAGAATGTAAAGGGGATAATCATATTGAGTCAATTGGAATGATTTCATAAGAACTAAGTCCATTAAACTAAGGGTCATCATACCCTAAAACCGTTGTGGAGAAAATTGAACAATTTTACTTATTTTTTTGTCTTAATCATCTTCATCATTTCATATTATTATTTTCATATGAAATAGCCAAAGCCTAGGACAAAGGCAAGGGCAGAGGACAAGGGACAAGGGGCGGCAGATATCTAAGGAGGTCTTAAGTAATGCATTTCAAGGGAATCCCCTCTAATCAGGTTCACTCCCATGGGTTTAAAACAAGAAATGTTATGGAGACATGTGTCCTCAAAAGCTTGTGCTGCCTGAGAAGCATGGTGGTCTGGTACATTGTTCCCATATCTCCAGGTATGCGTGACATTAGTATTTTTGGATAGGTGCATAATGCACCTGCTAATGATGTAAGCTATTGACCAAGGAGTGGGTCATCCTCCAATAAAGAAATCGTGAATGGTTATTGAGTCGATCTCTATCAGAGACAGACTGACCTGCTTTTGTATGCAAAGATTGATCATGGTTAGGACTACTATTGCCTCATATTGTAACAAGTTCCCCCTCTTGTAGTGGGCCATGAAAGCCAGGACCGTACTTCCTATGTAGTCCCCCACTACACTTCCTCCCCGTATGATACCTGAGGAGTATGATCCATCCGTATTAAACTTGAGGCCATCCTTTAGGGGTATCCAGCGTACCCAATGGCCCTGCTGCATGGGATAAGGGGTATGTGAAACATAGTGCATGAGCCGGAGCGAGGGTGCATCTCTCCAGCAGTTAATGTGGGTGACCCAGTCGGATACTAGGTTCCTTGTGTGCACAATTATTTTTCTCCCAGTAGTCCTTGTCCCCTCGTATCTTGCACGGTTCCTGTCCTGCCATAAACTCCAGCATCCTGCATTGAGAATGATGGTCCTCGTCGTTCTTTCCACTCTCGCATTGTCCTCCCCCCTATACCAACACTCATCAAAGGAATCATGATGAAGGTCCTCGCCCTAGTACACTGTAAAACAACCAGAGATACTCCACAGTTCATGAGCCCATCCGCCATTAATTAATAGCTATTGTGTGGGCTCCTTGTGGATAATTCTACAGTAATGGAATCTTGAGGCCATCTTGATCACTAATTTTTTAATGTTTTCATCCGATGAGATGGCTTGTTTTTTGATCCTCTATATTAGGAATCCGTATTTCATGGGTATTTTTTACACCATATGATCACATGACACCTATCGAATTGGGGCTGGGAGGTGGCCAAATGTCTAAAATCCTTCATTGTGAAGAGCTCCAAAGATGAAGGGGTGAACACACACCTATCCACCTCTGAGTTGAGGATGATCATATCATAGGCCTCTTGTTGTTCTTTATCCAGAACCAACCTGATGAACTGAGGGTGGAGGCTCACCTCCATGAAGCTGATGTTGGGAGTGGGACAACCGAGGAAGCTGATCACGTTGCCAGCCTAGTTGTCAGGCCAGAAATAGATATTACCCTCTCCAACGATCAATTGGGAGTTTTGGTGATGGGTCGGGATGAGGCTGCTGACCGAGGACCAGAGGGGGAACCGTGAAGTGGTGCTCTATATGTGCTCCCACCAAGGCTACATGACATTGTCCTTCCCCACAACATGTGCTCCTCGATCATGGCCCATGCTAGTTTAGCATGCATGCTGTGGATAGTAACTTCTAAATTCTTCACGGTGATACCTCCATCCTGGATAGGGTTTTTGATCCCCTCCCATGCAACCCAGTGTCTCTTTCATTCTAAAGTAGCATCCCAGATGAATTTAGAGAGCATGTTATCAATAGTTTTAATGACCCCTTTAGGATTTTTGGAGGCTTCTAATGCTCGTACAGGTATCGCTGATAGGACACTATTGGTGAGCGTAATTCAGCCTCTGAAAGAGAGGAAATAGTTCTTCTAGTTGATTACTCGCCCTGCAATCTTGCTTACCACATGGTCGAAGAATCGAATCCGTGTCAGGCCAGACGAAATTGGTGTGCCTAGATAATCCATGGGAAAGGCACCCCGTTGCATGCCCATCCTGTTACTCAAATGTGTAGCCCCCCTGTTGTTACAACTGCTTGAGATATAGAATTTGCTTTTCTAATTGTTGATTCTTTTCCCACTATAGTGACTGTATGCATCAAGGATCCAAGTGATCCCCCACATCGACTTCTTTCCAGCATTCATGAAGAAGAATGTGTCGTCGGCAAACATCATAGAGATGGTAGGTCATACGCCCACATGAGTAACATTTCCATTTTTTAATTATCACTATGTAAAGAAGGTATCTAATATTTTATCTTTACATGATTTCTATAATATATTATATATGATTTTATTTTATTAAATTTAATTATCTATATGATTCATGATATGTGGTTATGAAACAACATTCGCATCGCTTTGTGGACGTGATAGTCCATACATACACATGAACAATTTTATCATTTCTTAATAAATTGAATGGTTAATATTAATTTATTTATTATCCTTTAATAATGATAAATATGTAATGAATACCATAATTATTTCGTAAAATTTCATAAATATATATATATATTAACTTTATCATTATTACATTCTATAAAACATGTTAGTGAAAATTGAATTGAAACTCTTCGTGTGGAGGAAGTCTGTCATACATAAGAGCATGTGTTATCATATCCCCCTTGTAATGGAAAATAATATGGTTGATAGTATATTATATTTACAAGAGTAAATTTATTTTTATAATATAATATAAATACTTCATAGATATCAATATGACGTGATATGGTATGTGATGATAAAAAATGAACAACATTAGTTCTTGAGGTAGTATTTAACCATGGTTACACCCCAAGCTTCAATGGTACACTCCTTATAATTCAATAATGTGGAATACACGTAACACCGTGTTCAAGCACACTAGACCAATCCAAATAGAACTTTTAAATGCGTTTATACATATTATATACCAAATACTAATATATATATATATATATATATTTCTTATATGATTTCAACATCCTTATTATTTGTTTTTTAGACATTATATAAGGTCAAAATTGATTTTTATAGAAAAAAGAAGTATTTTTAATAAAATGCAGTTTTTGTGCCTTTTAATGGACAACCCTATTTCAATACAATATTTTACACTTTTATATACTAAATTTGAGAAAAATAAATTTTTGTTTAGATGTAGGAGATAAAAAATTTGTTTTCATAATTTCTTGGTGTTTTTCTGATAACTTTTATATTTAAATGAATAGTGAAAAATACTGCATTATAATTCAACACTGCATTTTCATCTAAATAATTCATAATGATAGATTATAATTTTTATTGTTTTAAAATTATAATTATTTTAAATATTTAAAATTTAATATAATTTAGGTAATTGGAAGTAATTTTACACTTAAATTGAACATAAAAAATGTCAATCTTTTGATAGTTTTTATATCTTAAAAACAAGCTTTCTGGTTTTGACAACAAGAATAAAATTTAAATTCATTTTTTCCAATTCTGTGATTTGAATTTTAAAAAATGAATTCAATATGTTGAATAAAATGGTTAACATTGTGAAAATATGTTACTTTTAATTTCGGAAATTTTGAATTGTAATGTCAGTAATTATTTTTATTTAGAATTGTTTAAGGGTTAATTAAGCAAATTGGGTTAAAAATAATATCATAATAATATAAAACTAACCTAAAACGTGTATCAATCCTATTATATGAGATATTTCATACCATTATCATCATTATATTGAACTTTTTTAATTTGGGAGCCACTTGGGAGTGAAAATGACATTTTATAATATTTAATTTAATAAAAAGGGATATATAATAAAAACATGTATCTATAACATAATAAGTATTAATATATGGTTATATAAATGATCTACAAAACTCTAAATATTAAATATAAAGATAAAAATATTACATACATCATGGTATTTTATTTAGAATTTTTAGAAATTAAATAAATATATTTATTTATGAAACAATGATGATGTAGTGATTAACTTATTAAAGAATGATTTTAATAAATGAATTTATATATATTAAAATAAAATCAATTTGAAAATTTTTATTCCAAAAACAATTATTATTGATGACATTGACATTTTAGGGATGCTTTAATGGATTTTTTTAGTGAACCAAGTTGTTATGAATTGTAAAAAAATCAATTACTAAATATTGTCAAAATCAACAGAAATGAGTTTTTAAAACAAATACTATTTTATTAAATGATATAATAGTCATAATAATATAATGCTCAATAGTTGGAGTTTTGGATTATTTGTAATCCCCCCATAATCCTACATGAAAAATGGGGGTTCAAAACCCATTGGGCACATGGCAGTGTAGCAGTACTGCAGTAGTGGCGGTACTGTAGACTGGCGGGTACTGTAGCGATGACAGGGCATTATAGCAGTGGTGATACTATGCAGGTACTATAGTAGCTGGTTACTATTTAAAGAATGGAATTGGGCCAAAAATTTGGGTCTACGAGCTATGTAATGGGCTACATTCCCACTAGCCCTTCGGGCTATGTAACGGGTCTCCCTCTAGCTAGTTAAAAGTGGTATTTTCTTTGATTTAATAATAAAACGACGCTTCAGCCCCAACCTTTTATAAAATAAAAATCTAATACTCATTCAATTTACTTATATTGTTTTAAAAATTTCAATAATGGTCCACTTGACTTTTTATTTTCATTTTATAGTAATGATATTATTCTTATAGTAAAAAAACACCAAAAGACTTGGTACGAGTTAATTTATTCAACAAGGGGTTAAATCCAAAAGATAAGGTTTAATTGAGGACCTAAAAATATATAAAACATATTGGTTTAGACTATTAATACCCATACACATCATAAATTTAGAATAAAACTCTTTGGAGCCATTATAAATTGACAATAAATTTATAATATATTAATATTTCAATTTATTCCTAAAGTGACCCTCACCTATCCTAAAAAAAAGGATCTTCTCCTTCTCTTTTATTCACACCTATATGTCCACATTGATTGTCAAACACCTACCCAAATATACTCCCAAAATTCCTCAATTCATCTGGGAGGCCACCATTTGAGATGAAAACCATCTTAAAGAGTACTTTTGTGCAAATCAAAATAAGACACTTGAAGAAGAGGTAAATGTGTTATCCCATTTTTCAATGTTCTTTTCATCTACTACAATCTCATTATATGTTGTTTACAAACCAATGTAATAAATTTAGTATCATACATATAATAAGTTTTTATTATAATCATAGTAATACTATTTTCATAATTTTATCCATCCTATGAATAATAATATCATCATGCCACTATATGTACGGCTTACCATCTCCACGACGTGGTGAAATTTATTATTACACATTTCATTATTTGGACGACTATAATAACGAACCTAATAGACATAAATAATGAATACGAAATTATTATTATTCTTTATAAATAATATACAACCCATTTTTATATAATTCAACAATTATAGGAATGATAGTGTCGCTTGTGCATTCATATGGTATACTGTCTCCAAGACGTGATGAGATTCATTATCCACATTAACCATTATAGACTAGTAATAAATAAATAAATATATTATGAATAATTATGAAATATATAAAATAATGAGGCATCTAGAATATTATATATATATATATCAACATATATTTCATTCACTTACTTCTATACGTTATGAAAACAGAAACAACATTCATGTGAACGTACGACCTACCGTCTCCATGAACAATGTATTCCATTTCACATATATATCAATAATATATATTTATATTATAAATATATGAGATATATGAATCATATTATACACTCTTTATGTAATTAAATCATGATCTACATAATATGTTCATGAATAAAAAGTCATAACACGCATGCTAAACAATCGATTATTAACAAAAATGTTGCATTAATGTGGAATTATTAGTAAATAGGTAATATAAAACCATAAATGATTCATATATGATATCATAATAATTATTATGACTCTGATATAAGTTAATAATTTTTTAAAAAACTCTATACATAAGTTACAAACACATATGGGCAGTATCATACCTAATGTAAGGGTTAATTACACAATTTCATTATTATCTATGATTTTTATAGGTAGGTATCTACTGGGATATATTTACCAATCACATCCACATCACTTAGACATGTATTTAAAAATAATATTAATATTCCTATACTATTTTTGAAAGCAATTTATAGCCATTTTGACTCTTTTTAAATTTTTTTTAGATGAATATATCTGTAATTTTCCAAATTTGGTAGTATATGACCTTTTTGGAAAATTCAAGAAAATATATTTTTTATCTTATATAGTACAGGTGGATATTTTACTCCATTATGACACCTTAACATTTTAAATCTTCCCTTAAAATCTTACTATATTAGTTTCAATGGATGTTTTTTCTTTTATAATTACACAGACTTTCAACTGATTTAAATGTATAAAAGGGATACTTATAAAAGAGTTTTAGTGATTTTGGTGGATAAATATCATCTATGTCAACATCCATTGATGGATTTTATTCTTAATTAATGTTAAAATATTATGATAAAATCTTCCATATTGTATTGAAGGTTTTATGATATATTTAACTATGGTTGTGAAATTTCGATATCAGTTATATCTAATGGTTTATGTATTGAAATTCATATTCTAGATTTAATATAAATGTTTATTTTGAAAAATTTTACCCCTTTCATAAGAAGAATGAATTGGGCATTCAATTTTTTGGTCAGAGCCCACTATAGCCCCTTGATGAATCAATAGTCTCATGAGACAATTACGATTGGTATTTGGATAATGTCTTACCCAAGTAGGTGTGGTTTTTTGGATAAATCATTGACAGTATGTTTAAGAAGTCTGGAATTATTCATTCCATTATTATGGGATTAGATATTGATTTTACCCATGATTTCTAGAATAGTATAATATACATGTGAATTTTTAAATAGAATTATACGATTTATTATTTCTATATGATGCTAAAGATAATGTTTTATAAGACTGGTGTTTTAATTTTGTTTCTTTCCATAAAAGTTTATGGTTATTTGTGATAGATTTTGAAATATTATTTATCCTTACTGAGCATCTGATACCACCACTTTCATATATTTTATTTTCCTTAGATTTGAAGAAGTGTTTAAATATTTATATGTAGGGTTAAACTAGGGGAATAATGTCGTTCTCAAAGGATTATCTATGTTGTGTTTTATGTGTGAAATTGTGTGGTAAATATCATGTATGCAATCTATTTTTCAAGACTGCAAACTGATCAGTCATTCGAGAAAATATTCCTTTTAATCATGAATATTTATTAAAATAATTTACTTGAATTGGGTTACAATGGTCAGGGTGTTATAGTTGGTATTAGAGGATGTTTGTAAACATCCTTTGAAATAGATATAGAAGACATTGATTTGGGATCATAACCTAAAGATAGAATTTGAGGATAAGTATATAAGGACCCCTAGAATTTTGGTAATGTAGGGATTACATGGATATTCCAATATGTATATCCCTCGATGGATAATAATAGTGGAATTTGTTCTCACATAGTAGTACCTAGGGGTGAAAACACTGACAAGGTGTTTTTGGCTTGACTCGAGGTAACCGTGTACAAGACAACATGCCTTACAGTGAACCTGGTTTGACAGTCCTAGTAGACATGCTCAGGATAATTCATATTTTATTTACAAACCATTATTATGTATTTATGTGTAAATACATCCACAATGGAACAATATTAACGATTATGGATTAGATATGCATTAATTTTTCAATTTATGTTTTGTATTTTTCTTGTTTCGAATTTTACATTATGATTCATAACATATTTTTGGGTATTCCATTATTTGGAAATGGCTCCTAGAGGAAGGAATATAAATCGTATTAATGCAGGTAATCCATGTAGGGATTTCTCTCCTATGAAATATAATTATAGTGGATATGGGGATGCAACTGGTGGGGAACATATTATAATCATACTGGGATAACTGACTCAGGTTATGAATAACATCCTTACCTGTATAGAGAACAATGATCCAAAAAAAGAAGATCAATTTTATACCACATCATGAGACAACATCCAAAAACATTCTATCAGACTAAAAATCCATTTTTGGTTGAGAAATGGATATGATCCTTATAGAATATATTTTTTTCTCTACAAAATAATGAAATCAAAAAAGTTATCATGGAAGTTTATTGTTTTTCATGAGATGTGGATCAATGGTGGTCATTAATTCAAAAAACTATGGATTATGAAGAAGAATAAAATATGGAATGGATGGATTTTGACGATATTTTTCAAGTGGAATACTTTCCTCGTGAATGACATGCTGATATAGAAAGGCAATTTTTGAGTCTCAAGAAAAATGAGGATGAGAATTTAGAGAAGAATGAGGATAACTTCACAAGTCTATCAATATGTTTTGTAAACTACATATGTAACTGAATAAGTAAGAGTTATAAATTATATTACTTGTTAAACCCATTATTTTGATGAGTGCTGGTCTCCAAAACATTCTTGTCATATGAAGATATAGTCTCAAGTGCCATCAAGATAGATAAGGAATTCACTAAGTCTTATGACCTTAAAGGGAAGTAAAAGAAGAAGAGGGTTGATGAAAATTTTGATAACGGAAAAAAGAAAAGGATATGAAGAGAAAGGTTAATTTTCTATTTTGCAGTAAATGTAGAGAGAAACATCCTAGTAATGTTTATTAAGGACATGATCATGTTACAGGTGTATAAAAAAGACAAAATTCTCATGATTCCAAGGGAAGGAAAGAAGATGGTAATGTACAGTGCTTCAATTTCATGGATATGGGACACTATGAACAATATTTTTCTAGGAGTTATGAAAATATGTCTCTGAATAAGAAAATAGATCAAGGTCATTCTTAAGCTGTTACTATAGTCGAAATTGAAAAATTAATGTGGTTTCGTTTTTGGAATCAAGATTTATATTTATGTTATAATAAGAATGCGATATATATAATGATTTTACTGTAGTAATTTTTTCATTATGGTTTTAATATGATTAAGGTAATAATATATTTCATATGTGACAATAATAGTAACATTACGTTGATTTGGGAATCTGACATTATTGTTGAATTTTAAAATTTAGAGACCTTTTAGATAGAGTGCAGACATATATATTTTGGACAACTCTAAAGGATAGAATGGATTATGTTTAAATTGGATAATATTTTTTAAATTTAAAAAAATTTATATGGTTATTCATGTAATTTTTTAATAGTATTTTTTAGGAAAAAGGAAAAACCACATGCAAGGCAACAACCCGTCATTCCATTCAAGGTTGAAGGAATCAAACTCACAAACAAAGTGCGACAACAATTTTTCACCTAACATTGGCTTATAGTATTTCCATAGTTAGTATAACATAGTTTTATATATTTAAATGGTATATGTTTATATATTTACCCTTATATGATTAAGATAAATAGAATAATTTTAGGAGTTTTATTATATTTTGAAAATAATGATCAGTTTGTTGTAGGAATTAGTTAACAGATGATAAATTACATGAAAAATAAGTATTATTACCTGTGTTCTTAGTCTATTATGCAATTATTCATATCTATGGAAAATGTCCTAAAACAAAAAATGTCACCCTAGTACATTGTTTTTTGATGACTCAAATGGTCCATTATATCATCATAGATTCATGGATTTCAGAATGTTAACATTCTCCTAATAATATTCTCTATCACTCTCTATCATAACATGATGGTTATATTCTTCTTTCTTGTTCCTGTTTTCCATCATGGAACCCTATAGTGTGTTATTTATAATAACCTTCATACTAAAATATAGTAATTTTAAAATATAGGTCTCATTAATCCATTTTTAGATGTGAGATTTCAACTAATATATTTTTAAATATCAAACCCATAGTTCATAATCACATGATTACATTGTGAGGATCCAATTTATTGTAGGAGTGGATAATGTAACACCTCAATATTCTATGGTACGCTTCTTCATATAATTCAATAGGTTGCGCTACACGCAACACCGAGTTCAAGCACACCACGACCTATCAAAATAACCATTTAAAAAGTGGATAAGAATAATATTATCTACATTTTTAATTTTATATAAATTACATATGATATTAACATATATCTTATGTTCTAATTAGTGTTATATAAAGAAAATTTTAATTTTTTTCATATAAAAGATGTGTTTCTCAAAAAAATTCAGTTTTTTTCCATTTAATGGTGAACCCTTATTAAATACAATTTTTGACACATTTATATACTCAATATGACAAAGTTAAATTCTAATTCATAATAGGTAAATAAAAAATTAGTTTGGATAAATTTTTGCTGTTTTTAAGATAACTTTCATATTTTAATAAATAGTGAAAAATATTGCACATTAATTCAAAACCGCATTTTCATCTAAATTATTTATATAGATAGATTATATTATTGATTGGTTTTAATTTTTAATTAGATTAAATTTATTATATGTAATATAATTTAGATAATTTTAATTAATTTGACATTTAAAATGAATATTAACATATGTAAATATTTTTATAGTTTTTACATCATTAAAAACACCTTCTTTCTTGTTTAGATCATGGGAATTTATTTTAAATTAATATCTAACTATTATGTGTTTAGAATTTATAAAAATTGTATCAATATTTTGAATTATAATGTCCATTTTGTTTTAAAATGTACCTTTTTATTTTAGGACATTATGAACAGTAACTTAGTAATTATTTTTATATATCATGGTTAATGGTTAAAAAAGGCAAATAAGGTTATGAAATAATATAATAATAATATAATATTACTTGAAAACATGTAATACTACTATTGGATGATATTTTTATGACCGTAATCATACTTAGGATGCACGAACTTGCATTTGTGAGCCACTTGGGTGTGAAAATCACATTTTATATTATTTAATTTCATGTAAATGGAAATATAACATGAACATGTAGGTTTTACTAAATGAATATTAATATAGGGTCATGTATTATATATATATGACTATAAATATTCATTATAAATATAATGATATTTCATACATCATTTTATTTTATTTATAATTTTTAGACATTAAATAAATCGTTTTATTTATGACACAATGATGAAGTAATGATTACAGTATTAATGAAATATTCAAATAAATGAATTTATAAATATTAAAATAATGTTATTTTAAAATTTTTGATTCCATCCATGAATTTAATAGTGGAAATTAAAATTTTAGGGATGCATTAATTATTTTTTATGGAAGGAATAAAATTATTATGACTTTAAAAATAACTAATTACTAAATAGTATTAAAATTGACATTTACGTGTTTTAAAATATAATAAAATTTTATTAAATGATATAATAGTCATAAAAATATGATATTCAAAAAAATGACTTATTTTGTAAAAATTTTCATTAAAATCCACTTGAGGATCACTTGGATTTTAATATTAACTATATTGACCATATAGTATAAAAATACATGAAAACATGGAAATAGTTAACATTTTAACTAAGGGTTAATGCATAAAGAATAATTAGATTCATGACCTAAAATTTTCAAAAACCGATTAGTTGAGATTATTATTACCCATAATAATATTATCCTCTAAATAAATTACTTTTAAAAATTTATAATCCGAAAATAAATTTATAATAAATTATTATTTCAAGACTCTCCTAATGTTCCCCTCCCCTCTCCTATAAAAAGTAACTTCTCCTTATATTTTATTCACACCAACATAGACCATTGGTTCGGACAAAACCTAAAAATAACCTAAAAAAATCCCTAAATTCAACGTATATTCTTTCCATTTGTATGAAAACAAACTTATGGAGTCGTTTTGTGCAAAACAAAAGGAGACACCCGAAGATGAGGCAATCGTTTTGTCCCTTCATTCGAAGTTATTTTCTTCGTATACCGTCTCTTTAAATGTAATTTTCCTTACCAAAGTAATTAATATGGTATCATCCATGTACTAAGAGGTTATTATAATCATTGGAAACTATATTCCTCATTTTATCAATCCTACTAATAATTATATAACCATTTGTGCGTATGAATGTCTTACTGTATCTATGCCATGATGTAATTTATTTTTCCACATTACCTTATTTGGATTGATATAATGATGAGTATAATAGAAATAAATAATGAATATGAAATTATTATATTTCTTTATAAATACTCTACCTTCCATTTCAATATCATTTATCAATTAAAGGAACGATATCTTCGTTCGTGCATACGTACAACCTACCGTCTCCACGACACGATGAGATTCATTCTCCACATTTACCATTCATGAATTGTAATAAATATATATATATTATGAATAATTATGGAAAATATGAAATAATAAGGCTACTAGAATTATGTATATATATATACACATAAATTTCATTCACTTACTTCTATATTATAAGAAAATAGAAACTTCGTTTATGCATATGTATGACCTATCATCTCCATGAATAGTTTATTCCATTTCATCTATCTATCTATCATATGTATTTATATTATGAATATATATGATATATAAATCATATTATACAATATATATGAATCTAAATAATGATATATGTAATATGATCTTGAATAAAAAGTCAAAACATGTATGATAAGAAAGCAATTATAACCTGAAATGTCGCATTACCGTGGAATTGTTAATAAAAGGGTAATATAAAGTCATAAAAGATTCATATATTACCTCATAAATATTATTTTTATTATTATATAAGTTAATAATTTGTTTAAAAACCTTATGCATGAGTTTTGGACATGTATGTAGAGTATCAAACCAAAGGTAAGAGTAAATTTCACAATCCCATTATTATCCAAGATGGTTTATACATAAGTATATACTGTGAAATATTTCTTATCCATACACATGTTTCATATAAATGTATTTCAAAATATTATTTCTATTTTTATACAATTTTTTAAGTCATTTATACCGATGATTGAATTTTTATAATTTTATTTGAAATGAATCTTTTTGCCGTTATCCAAACAAGGTACTATACGACCTTTATGAAAAATTAAGGAACACAAGTTTTTTAACTTATACATCGCGTGTAGATATTTTCTATCATTATGAAACCTATAATTTTTAAACATTCCCTTAAAATATTAAAATACTATTATCAAAGGAAATGTTTTCTTTTATAATTATACAGGCATTCAAATGATTTGAAAGTAAAAAAATGATACATTTGAAAGAGTTTTAATGATTTTGTTGGATCACTTTCATCTATATAAATAACCTTTGATGTATTTTGTTATTAATTATGATTAAAATATGAAGATACAATATTCCATATTATGTTAAAGGTTTAATTACCTGTTTGGATATTGATGTGCTATTTTGATATCATTTATAGGTTATAGTTTATGTATTGAAATTTATATACTAGTTTTAATATGAATGTTTTTATTGGTTATGTTTTACCCCTTTCATAAAAGGAATTCATTGAAATTAGTAAGTGTTAGGTGGGGCCCGCTATAGTCCATTGATGTATCAGCAGTCGCATAAGACAATTATGTTTGTGTTTTAGCAAATGTCGTGGCCAAATTAGGTATGGTGTCTTGGAAAAACCATTGACTATATGTTTAAGATATCAAGAATTATGCATTCTCTAATTATTAGGTTAGTTATTTATTTTACATGTAATTATTATCATATTAGAATATGCATGTGAATGATTAAATAGAATTATTTGATTTATATTTTCCATATTATGATGACGATAATGTCTTATAAGGCTTGTGTTTTAATTTTGTACATTTTCATAATGGTTTAGGGTTATGTTTGGTAGGTTCTGCTATATTTTTTATCCTTATTGAGAATACGAGATCACCTCTTTCTTATGTTTTATTTTCCCAGGTTTCTAAGAAGTATTATATGATTTATATGTAGGGTTATGATTGGGGAATAATGGTGTTATCAAAGGATTATATATGATGTGTTTTATGTCTAAAATTATGATGTAGTGTTCGTGTATATAATCTCCTTTTCAAGATTGCTAAATTGATCGTTACTTCAGTACATGATTACTTGTAATCCTGACAATCTATTAAAATAATGCACCAGCTTTTGGCTACGGGGGTCAAGGTGTTATAAAAATAAACAAGATTTTTGGTTTCATTTACCATTTCATGAAAGGGGGGATGGATTTAGGTTATTTAATTAAAATAATATCACACATGTATATAATATATACAACTGTTATTATACAATAACAACTGGTAAAAAATTTAAGGAGGTTTTAGAAGAAATAATATAAAAATGCTTGATTAAATATGATAACTATTCTTTAGAAAACCTTGTTATGTTATCCCAAAAATACTTTGTTGGATTTATTTCTAATCAATATAAGGTATATAGGTCATGAAGATGGAATTGATTAAGGAATTTGTCTATGTATTGGATGAGATAACTATATTTGATGTAGTTAAGTGGGGAAGAATGTGGGTGGACTTTTATTACTTTGGTGAGCAGTAAATATTCAATTATTGAAAAGAAAAAATGATACCCACATTTTACATGATCTAAAGGGATACAAAAATATATCATAAAGGGCCTTAATATCTATGAAAAATATGATTTATACAATTTTTATGCCATTTTTTACCTTACATTCTAGGTTTAACACACAATACACCATTTTCACCTTAATCACTGTAAAATATTTTAATTGTTTGCACCATTCACTATGAAAAAGTAAATTTTTCATTGTTATATAATATAAACTATTATCATTATAATTTTTTAAATCACCACCCACTATGGGGTATTTTTATTACTTGAAAAGGTGATTCATTATGATGTTAAAAATATTTTTTTGAGAAATGCATTTTTAAACAAAAAAACATTCTTATACAAAAATAAAATAAAAATATAACTAAAAATTACTTAATTTAATTTAGAATAAATAATAAATACTAATGTTACTTGGAATAAAATTTAATGTATATTTAGACTTTTTAATTTTATATTTCTTTTAGATGTAATAAAACTTGATAAAAAATCAGTAGTTTTGATTGTTGAACGTGAATTTTTTATTTTTTGAATATTAGAAAATTTCATCCTATGTTTTTTTGTATGATTATTAAAATTTTATGTCAATTTTATTAAATAAATTTTCTAAATTATATAAAAGTATATTTTTATATTTTTACAAAAGTAAAAAACTTATATTTTGATGAAAACATATTTTGGTTAATAAAAAAAACATTACTAAAAAGTTATTGATTAATCAATAATAATTTAAGAATACATTTATATTGACTAGGAAATTTATATAAAAATTTTTTAAATGTTATCTGTCAATTTATATAAAAAAATTTAATTTCTAATTTATAATACTCATATATCTGATGAGTTATTTTAGTTATTTGTTGCATGTTTAATACGATATCAAACATAATGTTAGTCTTTTAAAATATTGGTGTTTCATATTTTCATCCACTTAAAAATTTAATCCTCTTGTTTTAACATAAATATTGTAAATAAGGGCTTCAAATTTTAAAATACAGATGTTTAAATCTTGCATCGTAGAAACGAATAATAACATATCAACATAATAATGGATAAATGGAAGTAAGAAGTTAATTTAGAATAAGAGATACTAGTTTTCTAAATTAGAGAAAATTGAAGGATGGTAATGATATGAACATGGAAGAAATGTGAAATTCCCAAATAATAATGTAGAGTTGTAGTGAACACTGATCAGATAAAATTTAATGATAATAAAAAAATAGACATCCAAAAACCCATAATCCAAAGAGGATTGAAAGAGACAATATATTTACATAGAAATTATGGAAATACGATTTTTTTTAAGATCCATTTCAAATAGTTGGAAAATTAGTTTTTGATATAGACATAAAAAATTTGAAAATATACCTACATGATATGTATAATTTAATAATGTAATAAATTTCCATCACATGGTAATATTTGTTCAACAAATAATGATTACTTAAAACGGATTTTTTTCCCTAAGGCTTAATAATACACTTATATTTGATCAAATGTTCCCCAAAAGGATAAACATATGTTAATTCTATATATATATATGTCAATGTTACCAATAATTGATTGTATAATGTATGTTTTTCTCAATATTTTAGGTATCCACTTCCTAAAATACATTAATATACAATTCATCAAATCACATTCCATCACATGGTTATCTAAATGATAAAATTGTTATTTTTAAAATAATTATAATAATTATCTTCTAGACCATTAAGTTTAAAAATATCATGTCATACATACTACCCCAACACATATTCCAATTTTTGGAGTTGCGTCCTTTTTTTCCTTTTTTTTCATGGATCAGGACCCACAACCTTTGTAGATTCCATTTTTTTCAGATGACCATCATGATGTCATTTCCCTAAATTTATATACATATAATGTGCCAAAAAGTATGGTGAAAATCCAAAAAAATAACATTAATCATAAATTATTATATTAACCCTAAAAATTCAAAATTAAATTAATATTATTATCAACTATAACCTCAAAAACCAATGATGTTATCCATTACCCTTAAGATAACCTTTCGTTTGAAAATCCAAATCTCCATTGTTATATAAGAATTTTATATGATTTCAACTATTGTATCCCCTATCCTGCACACTGAAATCCGGTTCTTAATCCAAAACATTACATTATAGGCCATGATACAAATGATGGTGACACAACTTTCACAATCTAAACCATATCACATAAAATTGAGCTATTGATTTAATTACTCACCAAAAGATGTTTTCAGTTTATAATTTTAGAGAATATGACAAAATAAGATATAAACAATACCCATGATTTCAAGGGTTTATTTTTCAAAATATAGATATGTTTTTATATTCCATATTATGGTTTAATCATATCCAACAAACGTCATTATTCTAGATACCTTTTGAGAAAAAAACTAATTTAATCATAATTTATCATAAATTAGGGAATATAAATCACAGGAGGGTTATTTTCAAATTCTTAATGAGGGTAAATAAAAATATTCACAATTATAGGTCATGAGTGATCATAAGAAGGGTAAAAGGGAATGATGTCATAATCAAACTACACAATAACAACATAATAATATTCATTCACATCATTACATGGGTTATCAATCATAAAAAATGGAATAAATATTTATCAAATTAATGATTCATTAGAATAAATAATCCTAATCCATGTAATTTTATTATTGATAAATTGAATCTATAAAAACCCATAGCAGGGACACAAAAAAAAATTCATATCTTGGATCCTCATCTTCGAATCACTCAATGAAATAGAATGCCCAATATATTCAACATCCATATCCAAAAAATCCTAATACATTTGATGTATATAATGGACCCACCTATCCCAAGATTATAACATAACCATCCATCGTTTATTTATTTGAAACCACCCATCCTTGTTTTAAAATAGAACCATATATCATCCATTTATAACAAAACCAACGATAATCATGAATAATTTCCAAGAACCATGTAATTAAAAAATTACATAGAAAATGTCATTCATTAGAAAACTCATATATATAATCATTATTCTTTTTATAACGTCATTATCCCATATAAATAAAATAGGATACATAAAAATATCTAAAAATATTCATAATGCATCCATTGAAATAATAAAGGTGGAATTAATTCAATATATACTATTATAGAATAAAAAAAGTCAAGGTTTGTTGGAGTTGATGAATGTAAATACCCTTAACATATCAGTATTATTTTTGAATAATATTACATTTAAAATTTTATTAACACCATAAGATGTCATATTAGAAGGAAAATTATTTTGAAGGATCACATGGAACAGTTATTGAGAAAATATGCTTTGAATTTTGAAAATGCATGATTTAAACATAAAAAAATATAAAAAATTAATTAAAAATTATTACTTATAAAAAACATAGATTCAAGAAAGATAAACATTAAAAAATTTACTGTACATGAAGGAGGAAAAATCAACTAATACATTAAATGTTAAAAATAAATTATCTTATCAAACTTGTTATAATGGGATCCATAGTGATCTATTTATAAAATTTTAAGAAATTTTTTTTATAAATTATTTTTAAATAAGGTAAGTTATCATGAAAAAATTTAAGGAATCATATATGCTCAAAACACACCTTTTTATACATTTTATAATATAATTATTTAAAAGAGAATGATTTTTGATCTCAAATAATGATACAAGATCAGACTCACTTTAAAACAAATCCTTGATATGTCTTCAATAAAAAAGGGTATAAATATACATTAAATTTTTGAACCACATTAAAATATATATTTTATGAAATTATATGTGGTTTATGAAAATAAGATCATTTTATTTACACCTGAATAAAATTCAACATAAAAAATCCGTAATAGAATACAGATTCATTCATAAGGAATTTAGAACATCGTTAACTTCTCAATCTTATAGACCATGAAATAATAACATCAAATGAAATATTAAATATCCTAAATAAAGGGATATTCATAATCAAAAATATCAATGTATAGTAGATACACTTTATAAGATAATACAAGTTTATTACATGAAACTTGTCCCAAAGAAGACAATTTGAGATGTGAAACCATTACAATGATTAAAACATTGAACTTAAAATTAATCATTGATTATACTATGCGTATCGAATGTAAATAAAAATAAAAAATATAAAATTCATCAAAATTTTGTGAATTTTCATATCGCTTAATCATTGATTATTAATTAAATTGGTGAATTAATATATTCCAATGAATATAAATTAATTTATAAAATTGTTATCACATGGAAACATTCATGTGAAATGAGCATAAATGAAATAGTTATAATTTTACCATAAGATACAATTATGCATGAATTATTCATGATATATCCTAAAAATGGGTTATTATATATCAACCTCATTAAAAAAATTAGGATCATAACAACAAATTTTTCCTCAATGAATTTAAATTGAGACGAACTCCCCTAGCTCGATTTTGGAATTTCCATATATGTCCTCTAACTCCAATATAATATGATTTTATAATGTTGTGTATATCTTAATAACCCTTTCCAAGATTATTCACTTATCCTATAGTCATTTATATTATTTTTAATGACATATTTAAATACATAATCTGTTATGTCCATGTCATGAGTTTTGAGTAGTTCCATTAATTGATTAATAAATGGATTCAGTGCCTTGAATGATGAAAATGAGGCCATTATTTAAACTTATCAAAATAATAATAATTAAATAATTTTCATATTTAAACATCATATAAACATTAAAAACATTAATTTATGATGTTTATGAAAAATGAACTACGTTACGATCATGGAGAGGGTAGGTCGTATATAAAATTAGTAACATTTCAATTTCCTATAACCATTTTGAAAAAAATGTATGTATTATTTTATATTTACAAAATTGTCATCATATCTCAATAACATATTATTTCATTAAATATACTTATATATATCGTCCATGTGATTTGGTGACTAAAAAAACCACATCTCTTCGTGAAGGTGGTTTTCCACATATACACACGAATTACATTATCATTTCATAGTGATTAGAAAGGTAAATAGTAATGGGTAAAAGATATTTTCCAGATGATATATATTTCATGAATATGAAAAAAAATTACATATATATCACACATATTTGTTATGTTTATCTTTATTACCATCAGTGAAGAGTATTAGAAAAAACATACTCACATCTCTTTGGGAGGTAGTAGTTCAGAAAAACACAAGTGATGTTATTGTGTCAAACATATCATGAAAAATATGGTGGAATTTGTGATATCAAAATTCAATATGTATAATTATATTTCATATAAAAATTATATACTTAGTTATATCATTTTATCAAATCATGGGAGATAATAATGAAAAATAATTAAGTTTGTTCATGAGGTAGTTATTCTCCATACACATGAAAGATGAGTTTGTATCCCATTTTATGGAATATGAAATAGATTTAGGTTATTCCATTAACATATTAAAATTTCAATATATAAATATATATTTCCTTAAAATTATTTGGGTGGATTTTTTAGTTTAGTTATATAGGAGGGGGTTGAATGTTTTACACAATCATTCTCACCGGGCTAGCTTTTTGTTAATAATTCATAGAAACTCTAAATGATTCTTGAATCCCTAACATGGTACAAAACTATTTCTAATTTAGGTGGTCAATATGGTTTTTAGACAAAATTATTCTTAGAAACTCACATTGGTTCAGAGGATGTGTAGTCGGACTCATCACACCCTTTGGGTGGATTTGTTACTTACTATGGGACTCTATTATAGATTTATAATATGATCATGAATTTATTCCTTATCTTGGAACTGGATCAGTTGACTTAATAAGATGACTATAGGTTAGACCCTTCAATATGAAAAATAAGTGGATCTCATTAGAGAATCCATACATATGTATTAGTGGTTCTTAATCAATTTTCCATTGGGGGTAGTTGGTTATATGTTCAAACTGTATAACCAAGAACTCTTGAGTTTTTGGTTATCAATGGAGAAATTAAATACATCGAGGACGAGAATGAGAAATTATGAGGCATCATACATTTCCTTTGTTATACTAGGAATGAAAAACCACATAGTTTGTTAAACCCATGTTGTATAATGTCTTATCTAAATTACATATATGTGGTCACATGTGAACATATTATTTCATCTTGAACCTCTAGGATGATTTCTTTGTATCCAAATTATTTTAGGAATAAGAGTATCCATAGTTCATTCTATCCCTTGAGACAAAACCTAGGGTAGATACCCAGTAATTTTTGGTAGTTATATTATTTCACATAACAGGTCTTACACAATGATGGTCCCTAACTGGTAGAGATTTAGGAATTATAATGATGTTCTCACTACAACTCCATAATCCCACATGATAAATGCACAATGTGAGAAACATGGGATAACATTTACCCAGCCTCAATGCATATGGATTTTCATATTACATTATGGGACACACAATTGGAATCTAAATATTGATATAGAGCATTTTTTATGGTGCCCTATATATCTGGGTTAAGGTCAGAAGCGTAGTCATCCTTGTTCAGTTATTTCTAAATATGTTGATGGATCTGAAAATATGATCAAACAATCATAGAGATTGGGTCCTAATTGATGGAATTTTAGAGACATGGGATAAATTATCTTAAAAGGGATTCCCATTTCAGTTTGGGATCAGGCCTTAATAACTAGTCCAATGTATCCTGGTTTTGGGAGGATTTAGAGGCCTCCTTGTTGAGTGATTTTTCTCATACAAAAAGAAGATGTTCTTATCTACATGTAATATCACATTATACTACTAATTGGGGCCTATATAATAATGTTTCTGTTAAATGGAAACAAATCATGTACTGCTTCTAGTCCGGGATTACACATTGAGTTTTCCATTGAATGTGGGACATATCATGTTATGCCAATAATTTGGTCCTACACTTTTAGGATTCACTTCTATACTTTACATATCATTTTATGCCACCAATTGAGTATTACACACTACAATTTTCCATTTATATAGAATATATCATATTTTTCTACTGACAGGGGCTTACACAATGAGTTTTCCATTTTCCTAATAGAGTTATGTGACCTAAATGATATGATCATTCCAACTCCTTAATCCAACATGAGATTTCCTCAGTATGCGAGACAGGGGATGGAGAACAATCAGTGTAATTGGTTGTTCATTCCTGATTTAAATGTTTTAAAATACTCAATTATGTTTTAATATAAAACTCATTGCATTAGAAGGTGTCTTACACATAATAAGTTTTACATGAATCAGATTCATAATAGTTTAATTGATAGAGATTACACACTGACAAGTCCCTTATAGTTGGGTATGGTTTTCATGTGTTGGGTTTCCCACTTGGCCTAGTATGCATGTCTTCTTTGCATGAATTGATTATATTATTGATATTCCATGGTTATAAACATGAAATTTGGGAGGTTGTTGTCTCGAACTATCCAAATACAATAGAATGATCCAATGGACTTATTGAAGGGACGTTGCAGTATTTGGATGGATTTTATTCAGGTTGTCTCATTATCATAGGAGAATTGTTTGGAGGACATCACACATCCTGGATTGATGATTATGGAAGCCATTGAAGGATATAAGATTAAATGCATGGTGGTCATCATGTGATAAAATTGTGTTTCCCTAGTGACATTATGAAAGCTTGTTGAAACACTATGATGGTGTTGTGAGAGTCGGTGTGACATTTATAGTAGGTGTCAGATGTCCGAGATGATGTGTCTGAGTGTCATCACAAATGTAGATTGACATGTGTTGGGGACATCATAAGTGCTAGGTGAAATACCGAGAGGTCCTCATGGTATATAGATGGATTGTCCATAGGTTGTCGTGAGAGCCAGCTGACATACCTTGATGCTATCATGAAAAATAGATTACATGTGATGGAATATCTATATGATATGTATGAAATGCCTAGAGGAGATCACATGGTCATGATGGTGAGCACATAAGGGATTTTTAGAGATGGGTGTCATTACCACGTGGTTCCATGTTACTTTCTCTAAGAAGACCATGGTACTTTGTATGATTTTTTTATAGAAAAGGATTGTCACATGATCTTGGTGACCTGACATGGTTTTATCACTGAATCTGGTTGGTTTATATGATGATCATGGGGATTGACATATATGATCATTACATGAGTCTCATATATTTTTAGTATAAATTCTCTAATTTTATTTTACATTCCAAATATATATTCAGTGTTATCTTTTTTTAAGCCTTGTGTGATCTTGTAGTTATGTGCGATATTTTTCCAATGACCAATCAAGAGTTCATGGAATTATCTATGAACAATCACATGATGTTTTTATGCATGCTTCATGATCACCCCAGTTGTTCTATGGATATTACCAAGATGAAAAATATTCTCCTTATGAGAAAAGTCACATTGGGAAATCTTATTTTATTTCAGGGGGAACCAGTGCCTGGTTCCAAATAATTAGTTAGTTTTTATTCAGGGGTTGGGTTTTATATTCTTTTACATGTTGATTTGTCACCACATTTCATGGAACATATGTGGAATATTTTATCTTTAGTAAGTGTAAGTATTTTTTTTAATTATTTTCAGGAGGATTAACAATATGTCATTCCAGCGACGTCGCATGATCATTATGGATTTAGATATGATCCCCTTAATGCCACATATATTTGATTATGTCCTATTAAAAGAGTCCTCCTTAATCATGTAGATACACTTAGGGTCTTCAATATTGTAAGGAATTCATTCTTAAGGACATTAATGAGATCATGATTAATACAGAACATTTTTCATGTTCTCTTTGATTTCTTATTTTGGATATTCTGTGAGATATATATGGATTTCCATGGTGACGTTTTTGATATAAAAAATTCATTTCAATGGGTTCCTCCAAGACCGTGTTGGAAAGTCACATGATTTTTATGACCACATGAGGCTCCCTTGATCTCATATTTTCTTTCTCTCTTTATTAGACAAGGACTTTTGGATTTTCATGATTTTTTTTGAGTATTATCAGACATAATCATTATCTATATTGGTAATTCATCGTGTGAACAACAAAATATTCTATCTATATTCCCAATAATTTCATGGACTATTACAAATGTTTTTCTATAATTCCAAAGAGGGAGTTAATGTCCACCTGGTCATGTCAGGTTCCTTTCACGTGATTAGGGTTATATGTTCATGGGATGATGTGTGGAAATTTTCTTACATTTTTAGTGGCCTACGGTGTCTTTCGAATCAACTGGATTATGCCAAATGATTGTTAAAACCTAAAGAGGCAACCATATTTCCACCTTTTTATATCATTTCTTATATTAAAATTGTTAGGGAAATCTTGATATTGTATCATTTTTATTTAGAGAAAATCACTCTACCATTTGTTCTAGCATTGCATGACCAATAAAATGTCTTTTGGAGATGCACATGAATTATCATCGAAAAACCCTTATATTTTCATTGGATACAATGTAGGAGAGTAGTACAACCTGGACATGTCTAATGTCTCTCATGCGATGGGGATAATTTGTATGTGGGATCTTTCACATTATCAAGAAAATAACTCACACACATTGCATGATATTTATGACCATAAGAGGGTCCATCCATTATATATTTTTCTCCCAATATCAGAAAATATTTGGATTTCATGTTAGGTGTCAACCGCCTAACAATTCACATGACCTTGGGGTGCTTGTTTTGTAGCTTTTTCATAATCACTATTTGTTTGGGAATTCATCAACTGAGAAGAAGGACTTTTAAAATGGGATCTATGGGATATAATATAAGTTATATGTTGATTTAGATCATCTTCATGACCTCCTAAAGGTTAGGTTATCACGTTTCATTCAAATGATCACATGATCCACATTATATTGAACACCACTTTCTTCATTTTTTAATTAAGGAAAAAAACCCATATTCATGTATTTCATGCCTTGTGGATTTTCCAAAACACTTTTGTAAGGTGTCTACAAATTAACCCACTCAGCTGTGATGACCGTGGGGATTAGTTCTTGGTTCAGAAGAATACAAATTCATTCCTAAGGATTTGACTCTATCTCCAATAAGTGGATTTGGGTGATGCTTTGTCTAATGTCACCTGAATCATAAACATTACCCATATGTTGTGTAATATCAGGTAATCCTAAATTCCTAACACACAAAAATGAATTTGAGTAGAATATATGACCTAGAGTGGACGTGATTTATCTTTTTTTTTTGAAGCTAATATAGTTAGTAAGAAACTAAATCATTGTTGTGCATTAGTTTAGGATATTTTTGATTTTTCCTTTTAATAATTTAGTTTTGGTTTTTATATAAGACATTATATATCTATAGTATATGGTCTTTTAGAAAAAAGATTGTATCATTGTTTTTAGGGTCTTTTAGCTCGTACATTATATTTTTATTTTTTAGGTCTTTTAGCTCATTACATGAGATAGTAATGTAGATTAACATCCTCTTTCATAGAATTGATCGATGATCATATAATATGATTCATATCATTTTGGAAGAACCCAAAAAATCCCAAGGATACAAAGTTTTACCGTAGTGTTCCCATGCCTAATGAGGACTAGATCTATTTTACTAAAAGGAGGAGATTCTTTAGGATGGTATGTAAGAGACCATATGTGCTGGTATCATCATCAATTATATTATTCTTTACACTTTTCCAAGTGTCATGAAATATTCATGCAAGTGATATTTGATAATGGTAAAACACAAGATAATATTTACCCAAAAATATAGTTGGAATGTGTGAATGTATTTCATAACCCTAAATATTGATTTAATTAATATGGGATGATGAAGAAATGTTAGTATTGATCCACAACACCATGATGTTCTATGTTATTCCATTGTGTTTCCAGGTCTGGCAAGGTTTGGAGTTCCTTCCGTTAAAGAAAACATTAATTTAAATGGTATGTCAAATCCAATATTCATCGATATCAGGGTCAAAAAAAAAGATGATCTCAACTCCTTTATGAGGATCATGTGAAATTATTTTGGACATAAACATCTAGATGATGAATTTCGTTTTGGAATAAAGCTATCAAGGGAGGGTTCTGGCTCCCTATGGTAGTTAAGATCGTAATTATGAAGTTTGAGCCCTATGATTTATGGTTTTCAATATTGAGGTTTTCCTATCAATGGTTTGGGAATTGAGTTTTTCATTCTTTCATTGAGAAAGGGTACAAAAAACTATTATATAACATCTTGTATGTTGAATCCGCTTGTATTGTCTTTAATGGGGATTGTAAATCATGGTACAATGTTCTCCAGTTAGGAGGATGTTATGAGGACCCCGATTCGCGGGTTCCCATGGGGAATGATGAACTAAACTTTTATTATAAATACTTACAATAATACATAATTTCCCATTACTATAGAAGATCGTGATTCTTAGGATTCTGGGAAACTAGCTACTTCTGAAAAACTTCTTTAGTACAAAACCATGCCTGGAAATTTTTAAATCAAAAAGGTTGGGTGAGATAAATATGCCCAGTAAGGAGGTTTTAAAACTTTTAAAGAAAATTATTTCTCAAAGAAGTCATTTTGAATATGATAAAAATACATCATCAAAATCAAGGAATTATAATTTCCTTAAAAAAATGTAAATCTTACATTCTTGAAAACCAGTTACACAGAAAGGAAGTACTTTACTAAAATAAACTTCCAAGAAGAAATAAATCAGAGAGCTCAAGTATGTGAAGAATAGATGATGAATAATTTACAACCCAATTTATTCAGTTCTAAAAGATTGTCCTTAAGTAGGGAAAACATTCATATCATGATTCATTAGCGCATAATGTTCTTATAACAACATACCGCATGTGTTACAGTTCATATCTCATAATCGCATTCTCATAGTTGAGGGGATTTCCAACTAGAGGATGTCTTGTTAGTTGAACTATACCCTGGTTGACCATTTATCATCACATGCAGAGGGATTGTATAATGCCAGACTATGTCAAGACCTTGCCTCATGACTATAAAACATAACTTAATTCGGGTCAAGGCTAACCACCTACCCCATTTCCATGGTAGCACAAGCCAAGGATAACCGCCAAGACTATCGCACATAACGTCTCATGAGACTCATCCTTTACCCAATGCATTGTAGCACTGTATAATTCCGAGCACACCCGTCCATAATCATTTAATTCCAATACATCCCTCACATATTTGATGTGGTCTTACATTTATAGGGTTTCATTCTTACATTCATTACATATCATCCGTTTTTATTTGAAGATTTCACAGTCAAGGAAGAACAGTACCAACATTAATAAAACTAAGACACAGGTAATAAAAACCTATACACATTATACATTAGCATAATAATTGAAACATGAACATAATGGAAAGCTTAAAATGAACATATACACCTTAATACTTCATACATCTCAACCCAGAGTAGCAACAAGGTCATTCATATCTAGAACATATTCTAATAAATGGGCGTGTTGATAGTTTATTTAAAACTGTGAGCATACCCTTATATTTACACAGTAATGTTTATATGGTGTGTGAATCAATTTATCATGGGTATTCAAGTATTTATAAATATGAATATATAAAAACTTCATAAATGTATACATGGTTATGTAAATATTAATTTTCACACTAAATAAAGATAATCTTAAGTCATTTCTTTAAAGAATTTTGGATTTGAAGAAAGCATATTGATGCGAGGTTGTATATACATAAATATGTATATGTTTAATTTCACACATATATATATATGAATAGGTTACCACATTAAACTATACTAAAAAAAATTCCCTAGATATACTTTCTTTAAACATGATTATAACTTGGTAAGTCCAAGTGGAGTTCTTACACATGAAATATAAATGTCAAAAATGGTTTTCACAATACCCATGTAAAATCACCTTTTCATAAAAACAAATGTTTTTGTAAAAGTGATGATAAACGATACTTGTCATTTTGAGACACAATTTTGTTTTTGGAGATACATTTTAAACCTTACCTAATATATGTACTTACATAATTTTAATATCGCACTTGACAGAACAAATTTTAAGAGTAGATTGCATCTTGGTCAAATCATCATGTTATATAGTGATAAATTTTGAAACAAATATTCATGCTTGTCCTTATGTTCTCCCATAGATGTACATATAAACCTTGGTATTCACTTGCACATATATAATACATCTACTTGTATATTTTTTTCATGTTCATAAGAATTACCCGAAATCCCCATTTTTCATAGGGCAGAATAAAACAAGGGTTATAAACATATAAAAGAAAAGTGAATACTTGAATATATCATATTATATACATGTGTATATAAATATATATAAACAAGGTATATATAGGTATAAGAAAATACCAGAACCGAAACAAAACAAAACCCATGAGTTCCCTTACACCGGTTTGGGTACTCCATATAGATGCAGATAAGAACCGTTCTCAAAGCCATGCATATGTGTATATAAAAGGTGTATATACATATAGGTTTATATAAAAACATATATATATATATATACATATATACTGAAGCATAAATAAAACAAGGAAAGACATGTCCCCTTTCCTACGCTTGGAGGGGAGAAGAGGAAGTGTAGTAGTTGTCAATGAGGTGGTCAAGGGTCCAAGGAAGCACGGTGCAAATACTCCCTCTCTTTGGTGCAAACTGAAGTTTAAAAATAGGGGAAATCTCCTTGCGTGGAGAGGTTGATCGGGTATCTGAGGCCGAGGCGGTGCCTAACTCATGGAAAGGAGAGGCAGTCGGGTCCACTCACCAGCCTAAGTGAAGAAAAACGCCGCCCTAGCTACTAGTTCGGCGCACGAGGAAGAAGAAGCCGAGTGGGGGGACAGAGATCCGAAAAAGGAGAAAAAGTAGCAGCCAAGATTAGACCAGAATTTTATTGGACGACTCAGAAGTGTTTCTACATTAAAAATCCTCAGACGACTATGATTGGACAAGAGGAGAATCGGATGGCCCGAGAGGGTTTCAGTGTTTTTAAAGAACCGCGACCTCTATTCCTTCATTTTTTTATTCTATTTTCAATACCTTTTACTTATTTATTACACTTATTATAATAAATACGGTTTTATTATTATTACACACAATTATTAATCAACTTTTATTATTTTAATGTGAGTCAATGGTCATTTAATACACATATATATATTAAATTATTTACCCCTATCTATAACATATTATTATTTTCCTTTATTGACTTATATATACAAATTCTCATAATCTCTATAATTAAAGATATATATTAATGTTGTTAATACAATTAGTCATTTAACATAATAACATTAATAATTATTTTCATGTATCACAATTAAAAGTGCATTGATGTAAATATTAACATTATGAAAGAGAATTTGTAATACAAATGAAACCATAATTTGACATAATTTCAAAACAGCTAATTATAAAGAGATAAAATTATAAACATTTGTATTATTATTATTACTTAATTTTAATTTAGAAGTAAGTATTATAAATTTAACAGAAATTTTGACATAACATATATATATATATATAACCCAAGAGTTAGCACACATATTTTCATAGACTAAAAAAATAAATCTCCACCAGATTCAATATAATCATTCATAAAATAAATATTTACATGCTCAACTTAAAACGTGTATAATAATTTGTGGAAAATAATAATATTAATTCCCACTCTTTTGAATTATATATGTATAAAATAGCATTCTCATATGATTCAGAATTTTGGGAAAACAAACAATTAATTAGTTATATTATCATTATTATTGGTGTTGTTGTTAAAAAATTAAATCAAATAACATACCTAACCTTTTTTGAACCTTTTGGGGGAAGGGGTATACAACTCATAGCTTCAACGGTTCATATGAAAATTAAAACATTAAAATACATTGGGTCATGGAGGTGCCAACGACTATAATTATAGTCTTAATTGGAAAACGATCAGATATGTGTTCTATAAAAAACAAATCTCAAGGTATCCCAAAATGAAGGCAACTAAAGGAGAAAGAGGAAGAGATGGTTTGAGTTATTCCTTTTGTGCTCAGTACAACTATGGTGGATTTGACCATCCTTATGTTTGGTTTGATGGATGCCAAAGACCCTTATTGCCTTCTCAGGGTTCTTGTGGTTTTAAGTGGTCTTCGTGTAATTTTAATCAGGTTTTTAGTTGGAATCTTTGGTTAGATAAGCTTCATGTTTGATCACAGTGAGTTTTAGTTACCAATTTGTTCCTCATTTGAATAAAAGAGCCTTTCATTCATTTTTCTGTATTTACATTACTCCCTTGTTATATTTTTTTTATTAGAAGACCACTTGTTCGATTAAAGGTAGACACAGTAATATAAAACATATCGTTACATAACACAATTTCTTGGGATGTTACATTATTTCCCCCTTCAATGAATTTCATCCTCGCAATTCTATTCATAAAAAGAAAAAAATAGAAACCCCAGCCGTATAGCATTTCTGAAACAGGAGATCCAGCTCGGTTAACGGAATGCCCAAGTTGGTACATAGTTCATCCATTTCCCTAACCCAGATGCACCTTGAGTAATATGTTTTGAATCCCTACTCATGTATACTACACACAGGCTCCCATAGGGAGGATCGTGTAGTGCAAAGATCCGAAATGTCAGAGAGGACAAATTCCCTGATAACTCTCTGAAACTACATCATGCTCGAGGTATTTGAGGGGGATGATGGGATTGAGGAGAATGAGATTTAAGACCTGGAACATAATGGAAACCTTTAGGTAGCCATCTTGAGCAGCAATGAGGAAGCATGCTCTGGCAGAAAAGTTTTTCACTAGAGTAATACACTGGAAGCGACCTTCGTAGTATCTCCGCCTTCACCTATGATAGGGGAGCTGGGCAGTATCAATGAGATGAATGACATGGTCATTCCCCTAACACGACCGAAGAATCTCAGGACTGTTTGCTATGCCAAGCAGACATTGGCAAGACCTTCGCAGGTGGAGAAATGATGGATAATCTACCGTTCATGCTCTTATCAAAATGACCTCTACTAACTCATCAGGTAGAGATGAGATGCTCATTTGACGAGCCATATGAAGAAAAAAAACATTTAGGAGGTCTCCCATAACAACACTGTTAATGTAGAGGCAGGAAACGAAACAAGAAACATTCAATTACATAAAAGATTACATAACAAAGCCTAAGTTTACTAAACGAACACAAAATAGAGAGGCAAAAATCTCTAACTCTTCAAACCACACACAGGCTGAAAAGATGGGGTTAAACTCATGGGATATTCTAAAAACCTATTGAGTTTAGAACGAGGGGGTATAAAGTTGAGAAACATCATTATACACCTGTTTCCTATAAGAAAACTGGGTGGATTCATCTTCTAACACACCAAATTCCATAAACTGGCCCCAGAAGACATAATGAGAAATCTGACACAGGTTTCCCGCTCAGAGGTCTCCTGCAGGAGCAGATTCTTGAAAGGAGTTATCGAGAATCATGCCAAATTCTTCACCAATCGTGAACACTCAAAAGAGTCCCTCGTGGTACCTTCCCCAACATGCATCATAGGGGAATTGGGTCATCATCATTATGAGATAATCTATTCCCGATCCTCGGTGAAAACTAAGAACCCTAGGAGAGTTTCACACATCATACAGGTGCTTGCATGACATGCGAATATGGGCGTAATTAAGAAAGTTCTCCTGACTATCCAGAAACACAATGGTATCTAGGGCCTAAGTGGGAAGTGATTGTATATTGGTAGATATATTTTCATCAGCCATCTGAAAGTTATAAAATACTTACTTAGTCAATCATAGAAATATATTCATACCACCTGGTTTTCCATAGTTTCCTGAAACCATCCTCTGATACCATCTGTAAGGACCCCAATTCCAGGGTGCCCATGGGGAATGATGTAATAAAAATTTATTACAAATAGTTACAATAATACATCATGTCCCATTACTACAGAATATCGTGAGGCTCAAGATTCTGGGAAGCCAGCTGCTTCTGAAAATCATCTTTAGTACAAATCCATGCCTGAAAATTTTTAAAACAAAAACGTAGGGTGAGCAAAATATGCCCAGTAAAGAGGTTTTAAAATGTTTAAAGAAAATTATTTCTCAAAGAAATCATTATGAATGTGATAAAACACTTAATCAAAATGAAGGAATTATCTTTTCCATAAAACATGTAAATCCATCATTCTGGAAAACCACTTAAACAGAAAAAAATTACTTCCCTAAAATAAACATCAAAGAAGACATAAATCAGAGAGTGCAATCCTGTGATGAATAAATGACGCATAATTTACAACACAATTTATTCAGTTGTAAAATATTGTGTGTAAGTAGGTAAAACATTCATATCATGATTCATTGGCACATAAAGTTCTTATAACAACATACCACATGTGTTATAGTTCATATCTCATAATCTCATTCTCATAGTCAAGGGAATTTCCAACTAGGGGATGTCCTATTAGTTGAACTATCCACTGGTTAACCATTTATCATCACATGGGGAGGGAATTTGTAATGCTGGAATTTATCAAGACCTTGAGTCATGACCATAAAAAATAACTTAATACGGGTTAAGGCTAACCGCCTACCCCGTTTCCATGGTAGCATAAACTAAATCTAACTGCCAAGACCTACGCACATAACATCTCATGAGGCTCATCCTTTACCCAATGCATTAGAGCACTGTATAATTCCGGGCTCAACCGTACATAATTATTTATGTCCAATACATCCCCCACATATTTGATGTGGTCTTACATTCGTAGGGTTTCATTCTTACATTCATTACATATCATCCCTTTTCATATGAAGATTTCATAGTCAAGTAAGAACAGTGCCAACATTAATAAAACTAAGACATAGGTAATAAAAATATGAACACATTAGACATTATCTTAGAAATTGAATAAATGAACTTAATAGAAATCTTCGAAGGAACATATACACTTTGATACTTCATACATCGCAACCCAGAGCATCAAAAAGGTCATTCATATCTAGAACAGATGCTGATAAATGGGTGTGGTGATAGTTTATTTAAAACTGTTAGCATACCCTTATATTTACACAGTAAAGTTTACATGGTGTGCGAATCGGTTTTTTTTGGGTATTCAAGTATGTATAAATGTGAATATATAAAAACTGTATAAATGTATACATGGATATGTAAAAAGTCTTTTTCACACAAAAAAAAGATCATCTTAAGACATTTCTTTAAATAATTTTTTATTTGAAGAAAAAATATTGATGCGAGGTTGTATATACTTATATACGTATATGTTTAATTGTACATACATATATGCATAGGTTGCCACATTAAACTATAATTAATAGATAATTCCCTATATATACTTACATTAAACATTATTATAATTTGGTAAGTCCAAGTGGAGTTCTTAAACATGAAATATAAACTTCAAAAATGGTTTCCACAATACCCATGTAATAAAAACAATTGTTTTGGTAAACATGATGATAAATGAGACATGTCCTTTTGGGACACAATTTTGTTATTGGAAACACATTTTAAACCTTACCTAATATATTTACTTACATAATATTAATATCACACTTGACAGAACAAATTTTAAGAGTAGATTGCAACTTGGTCAAATCATCATGTTATATAGTGATAAATTTTGAAACAAATATTCATGCACGTCCTTATGTTCACCCATAGATGTAAATATACACCTAGGTATTCACTTTAGCATATATAATACATGTACTTGTTTATTTTTTTCATGTTCATAAGAATTACCCGAAATCCCCATTTTTCATAGGGAAGAATAATACAAGGCTTATAAACATATAAAAGAAAAGTCTATACTTATATATATCATCTTATATATAAATATATGTGTATATAAATATATATACACAATGTATATATAGTTATATGATAATTCCAGAACTAAAATAAAACAAGACCCACGAGTTCCCTTACCCCGGTTTGGGTACTCCATATAGATGCAGATAAGAACAGTTCTGAAGTCAATGCATATGTGTATATACAAGGTGTATATACATATAGGTTTATATATAAACATATATATATATACATACATATATACCAAATCTTAAAAAAACAAGGAAATACTTGTCCCCTTACCTACTCTTGGAGAGGAGAAGAAGAAGTGTAGGAGATGTCGACGAGGTGGTCGAGGGTCCAAGGAAGCATATTGCCAAAACTCTCTCTCTTCGGTGAAAACCGAAGTTTAAAAATAGGGAAACTCTCCTTGTGTGGAGAGGTTGATCGGGTATCCGAGGCCGAGGTGGTGCCTAACTCATGAAAAGGAGAGGCAGTCGGGTCCACTCGCCAGCCTAAGTGAAGAAAAACTCCACCCTAACTACTGGTTCGGCGCGTGAGGAAGAAGAAGATGTGCGGGGGAACAGAATTCCGAAAAAGGAGAAAATGAAGTGGTCCGTATTAGACTAGAATATGATCGGATGACTCGGAAGTGTTTCTACTGTAAAAATCCACGGACATCCACGATTGGACAAGAGGAGGATCAGACGGCCCGAGAGGGTTGCAGTGTTTTTAAAGAACCACAACCTCTCTTCCTTCGTTTTTTATTATAACATCAATATTTTTTATTTATTTATTACACTTATTATAAAAAAACAGTTTTCTTATTATTACATACAATTATTAATCAGATTTTATTATTTTATGGTGAGTCAATGGTCATTTAATACACATATATATATTAAATTATTTACCCCTATCAATAAAATATTATTATTTTCCTTTATTGACTTATATATACTAATTATATTAATCTCTATAATTAATGATCTACATTAATGTTTTTAATACAATTAGACATTTAAGATTAGAACATTAATAATTATTTTCAGGTTTAACAATTAAGAGTGCATTGATGTAAATATTAACACTATGAAACAGAATTTGTAATACAAATGAAACTATAATTTGACATAATTTCAAAATTTCTAATTATAAAGAGATCAAATTATAAGCATTTACATTGTTATTATTACTTATTTTTTATATAGAAGTATGTATAATACATTTATCATAAATTTTTATGTATCATATATATATATATATATATATAACCCATGAGTTTGCACAAATATTTTCATAGACTAAAATAATAAATCCCCACCAGATTCAATATAATCATTCATAAAATAAATATTTATGTGATCAAGTTAAAAACGTGTATAATAATTAGTGGAAAATAATAATATTAATTCCCACTATTTTTAATTATATATATATATAAGAAAATGGCATTCTCATATGATTAAAATTTTTGGGAAACGAACAATTAATTAATTATATTATCATCATTATTGTTGTTGTTATTAAAACATTTTATCAAATTACATACTTAAAATTTTTTGAACCTTTCGGGGGGTGTATAAAACTCTTAGATTCAGCAGTTCAGATTTAAAATTAAAACATTAAAAGACATTGGGTCATGGGGGTGCCAACAACTATAATTATAGCCGTTGGTGGATAACAGTTGGATAGGTGTTCTATAAAAACCTGATCTCAGGGTATCCCAAACTCAAGGCGACTGAAGGAGAAAGAGGAGGAGATGGTTCGAATTATTCCTTTGCTGCTCAGTACGGCTGCGGTGGCATCAGACATCCTTATGTTTGTTTTGATGGATGTCAAAGACCCTTATCGCCTTCTTGGGGTTCTTGTGGTTTTAAGTGGTATTCATTTAATTTTAATTTGGTTTTTAGTTGGAATCTTTGGTTAGCTATGCTTCCAATTTGATCACTGTGTGTTTTAGTTACCAAGGTGTTCCTCATTTGAATTAAAGATCCTTTCGTTCATTTTTTTGAATTTACTTAATTCCCTTGTGATATATTTTTATAAGAGGGTAGCTCGATTGATTAATGGAATACATAGTAATATAAAACATATCGTTACATAACACAGTTTCATGGGATGTTACAGATGATATGTACAATTATATCATGAATATATCATAACACAATGTGGTTCTATGTTTTTATGTGATGATGATATGTATCCAAATGATAAAAAATCCATTTCTGGAATGATAAATTTGTTTGAAACCATACACACATATGTTGGAGCCATAATTATTCATAGATAGTTTAAAAAAGGGTCTATTGGACCTATGAATCCTTTTCTAATGGCCATGGATGATTTTTGGTGATTTGTGGTTCTCAAATCAAGACTTTTGAATTGTGAAATGGTTAATATCCCATGAGGGTTTGATCACCCAAATATTTGTTCCGCATCCTAGTGAGCATAGTCTCATCGAAAGGGTATGTGAAATATCAGCACCATAACTTTTCTTGAACTAGGGGGTCTAGTGATAATAGCATGGATTTTACAATGGCTACAGTGTAGAAACTAAGAGATTTATGCATTATTTATTTGCACTCTATTTTTTCCTGAACTCTTTAGATGACTTATTTAGCTAATGAGGACTTGAATTTTTCTCAGGTAACCCTTTTCATGTTTTCCAACATACATGTTTGTGTCTCTTTATGGAGAATTTTAATGTATTATAATTTTGACCACTATAGGATAGAGTTTAATTTTGTGTAAATTTGAAAATAGTGTTGTTAGATTAATGGTGTGTCACACATTGAACTAATCTTAGGGGTGGGGTACAAGGGACATATTATTATTCAGATATTCAAGAGTACTCCAATATCTTTCTGAGTGAGAGATGAAAATATTGTAAGTCATGAAATGAGGATTCCTTGTAATAATAAATAAGATGGTATAATCATATCAGGGATGGCCCAAAACACCCTCAAGTTTTATGGTCCACCATTGAGACATCATGCATTTGAGGTTTTGAAATATCTTATTTTATTGCCAAGATGTATTTGGTTGGTAGATATAAGCACTTATTCATTGATATCATGGTAAATATGAGAGACAATTTTCTATTATATGGTCCATGAAAGGATTTTGGAAACATAAAGCACTCAAGACAAGAAGTGTGATTTATTAATTCATATTCTTAAAAGTATATAAAATTTACCTTTAATCTAGAAGATCACAGTAATTCTCTTGTGGTCATACGATGAGGGATGAAAGTAGATCATGTTATATATAGTTTGACAACAATTAGTAGTGTTCAATTTCTTTTATATAGGTTAACATCATGTGGTATGGAAATTTTACGTATATTTTACCTTAATGCTTTAAGGTTTTCGGAACCAACATGGAAAATTGTGAAAAATATAACACATCCACCACAAATACGTACATAGATTTGACTCGAATATAGAAAAAATATTCTTTTATGGATCATTACTATACAATTGGGGTTCATTTTATTAATTATTGTTTTAGTTGGGACCCTGATTGGAGAATAGGGTGTCACTACATATCATGTTATGATATGAATCATGCCACACATAGTTCTTGAATAGGAAACTCTATACACAATTCTTACTCATATGTAGAGGTGGCCATTTCTTCCAATGATTATTGTATATGGGCATGTGATTGTAGATCTGTGTGGAAGTTTGTATCATGTGATGATAGGAATCATTTGAAACACTGTTAGTAAGGAACCTAATAGTTTGGAATCATACAGAGAGGATGTAGAACCCTTGACGTGAAATGGGGTATTACAGTTGGACCCATGGTTGGAAATGTGGGAATCACTACATATACTATGGTAATAGAAATCCAGAGTCACATAGTTCTTGAAGAAGGAGCTTCATGTGCATGCCTTGCCTATGCACATAGAGGGGTTATTTTTATACTTATTTTTTGACAATGCACCTATGGTTTGTGATTCTAGCTTCACCAAATTTCCTATTATGTCCGGAATCAAGTAACATGTTGTCATTGAATGGATGTATAGTGGGATACCAACACCCAAAATTGTTTTCCTCTTGGGCATGGTCTATTGGATTGTGTAGTGATGTTTATTGAAAATAAAAACAACCATTTGGTTTAACATAATTAAGTGAGGAATAATTTTATTCCTTCTAATGACTTCAACATAGGACCATGATAACCCTGGTATGAACTTATATTCTAGGTTTGTGTGTGGAAACCCATATTTAAATTTATATTTCATGTAACCTCTACTTGGTGTGAGAAATGATGAATTACAATAAATAATATCACAATGGAGAAGAGATTAAGGGTAGTACAAAAGTTTTCTGTATCATGGCATGGCTATACCAAGATATAGGATCGCGGTTTCCCTGTATATCACATTGAAATGAGAATCAATCCTAACATTGTTCGATAAAACCATTCAATTTAATGTCATGTGAAAAGGATATCGGCGTTGAATTTTAACATTTTTAGTTGGGGATTAGGGTTTCTTGATGATAAATGGAAGTAAAACATATCCTAGGACCAAAAAATATAGGTTTATTCATTTCTATGAATCTTTTGATGGTAGGTGTCATGCAACACATTTTTCGTAGGAGGGAATCCCTATGTGTGGCTGATTATCATTTCTGGATGGGGGGTTTCATCATCTTTTTTCATAGATCAAGATTCTGTGTGGTGATCTATTAGTGAGAGTGTACCACCTCTATAAGTTAACATCAAGTTGTGAGGACATATTCCATGACATTTAATATCATAAATTTGTGTACTATTCCATACATTTTAGCATCATGTGGTTATGGCATAAAATGTTTTAAGTTTATAGTCATTATTATTTGAATTTGGTCACCTGATATAAAGTACTATGACACTGTGGGGGAATCCATGTAGTTTAACTTCAAGAGGTGATAATGTTCTCCACCTAGTTAAGAATCATGTGGATAGTAAATGAGACATTGTGATGTTTAATTTATTGCTACCATGAATTGAAATGTCATTTAATTTATCATCTTGTTACTAGAATTATGGGAACTTTATGAATTCTATGAAAATTATTTCATGAGAATCCCTTAATGGGTTGGGTGTCTAACACCTTCCCCATCCATTGTGACATGTGAGTAATCAGTGTTGTGATAGACATTATGTATGATGTACGTACCTTCCCATTTGGGTTCCATATTTCGAGGATTCTTTCATGGAATCTTTGGGGTCCTGAGATCCAAAAACAGTTCTCCATAGATTAATGAATAGAGGAGAAATATATTATTCATGGCTCATTTTATCTGATTCCAATGGAAAACAAGGTTGTCAAATGTAAAAAAACATGTTCTCTTCAAGGTTCTCCAATTCATGTAGTCTATTTTTTATTTGTTTTTTTTTATCTGGGAGCCTTCATCAAAAGGATACATTGAGACAATGAAACTAGAATTATATGGGTAACACTACCTCCATCCCATACCCCATTGAGTTTGATTCTATACAATAAATTGATCAGAATTGTTTTCCTTAAACTCTCGAATATTGTAATCTTGGTATAGTTTCATCAACTCCGTATATCAAAAATTGGTTCTGTGGTCCATAAATATTGTTCGAGGGACTCCAAAACTGGTGGTAATATGTATCTTTATGATGTTTATGATATCATTAATCCAGAAGTCCAAGGGGGGTATTTCCTCATCCCATTTGAAAAATTAGTCATTAGCTATAATGATGTACATATACAGATTAGCTATGGATGGGGGATGTGGCCCAACAACGTCCATTATTCAAATGGAAAACTTCTAGCAATGTTTTTCTATATGTATAAATTCTAGGGTTTGATTGATGATGTTTTCTTGGAAGAGGAAATCATGACATTTCCTGGTAAATTCCACACCTCCCTATTCCGTGGTTTTCCCGTAATTACCTAGCCACCAGATTTGTTGGGAGAGACTAGTCCTAGATCGATAAGTTTTGTAGGTGCCCACATGTAATTCTTCCATGATGGTGTAAATAAATCCTTCAACAATCTATGAGGATGATTCCTTCAATGCCACACTTGTAGATAGATTTATACTAATTTGGGCCATCCTACATGTAAAGTTCATGGCATGACATCGAATCTATTCCTATCCATATTATTCATTTAGGAGAGTCTTTTTTTAAATATTATTGATTATGTGATCCATCTATCTAGGGGAGTATATTGTTTCATTGTGTTCTAGGTTTGTCTTGACAAAATTTATTTCTTTTATATTGGAAATGATGAAAAATGATTCCATTCCTCGGTGTGTGATACAGAATATTTAGTCCTCCTGATTAGGTAGTCTAGGAACATTAATACATTAGGTAATGCCTTTGTGCAAGAATTTTATGATTGGGGAACATGATGAAATGTGTGCTCAAATGGTAATTTTACAATTTATGACCCAAATATATCCATTAGGACGGTAATATTCTTCCTTTTTGATGGCATATTCACCATTGATCTTTTTTATCTCTAGTTTAAAATCCCTTTTGATATTCATGTGTTATGTCAATAACTATAGTGCTAGTTAATAGCTAGTGACAAGGTTTTTTTCTTCTAACTCCTTATTTATGAACCCTTTAGAAAGTGATAAATAGTAATGAAAAGATTCTATGTATGGATAAAATAAAGGAATATTTAATACAACCAGTTTGGCTTTTGGATTTTCCACCCTTTTGCCAATAAGACATTAGGTGGAACCATCAAAATTCCTCTCCCATGGTTGGGGAGTGTCATAGGAAGTTCTTTTTCATACAGATGGGTGATCATTATCTAGTAGTGTACATTAAAGGTGGGATGTTCAATGAAGATATCATCCAGGGAATACCATTTTTCCAAATTTTGTGACACGAATTGGATTTTAAATTGTTGTTTAATGACCTCCCATTGTGCCAGATGCCTAGTTAGCATAGGGAGACCAAGGAAGTACTTGAGTGGATCAAAAAAATAGATTATACTGAATTAAAGGTGATATATGTAATTCATAAGCTTCTACAATATAGTGATGATTGTGATTCATTTATTCACTACATCCGAGTACTGAGTCCCAATACCAAGCATGTTTTATATGAGGTTGTAGACGCCGGAAAAGTCCGTTGTTCCCAAACGAAGCTCCGGATGCGGAAAGCGAAGTGATATTTGGAGTCAGAGGCACGTTCCGGAGGGCCCGGAGGACTTGCGCGAAATTTCAGAGACTCGCGCGCAATGTCGAGTCGCGGCGCGCAATCCTCCCGGGATGCGCGCAATTCGCTGGGCCGGCGCGCTATTTTTGCGCGCCCACGGCCTGCGCGGCGCCCTTTGCGCGTTGGGTCCTGATTCCGCGCCCGCGAAGCGAATTGCGCGCCCGAGACCGGATTCCGCGCCCGGGGTTGCCTATAAATATAAGGCGACCCTCGAAGTTTTGAAGGTTGCCAGAATCCGAAGCGTCGCTCGTTCGCGCAATCCAACCCCCTCCGCGTGCAATGCCGATCTTCAGGTAACCTCCTTTCTTTCGCGCAATAGAGCCTTGGGGTCCACCTTCGCGCACAATCCCCTTGGCTCATTTCCTTTGAATAAATTTCAACCCGAAGGCCTTCGCGCGCAAAAGAAGCTCTTGCGCGCAATTGCCCCCCGGGTGCGCGCAATCCGACCCGATTGCGCGCACCCCCCCATTTTCAAAGTGGCCATTCGTTAGAGAATGAGCCGTTGCCCCCGCGCGCTATCCGAAGCCCGGTGCGCGCAATCCCAACCATCCGCGCGCGAAGGGCTGGCCCAATTGCGCGCCAGCCCGCCATTTTTGCGCGCCGACCCGCGGTTTTGCGCGCAAAGCTCCTCTTTTGCGCGAAATCCGCCAGGGTCGCCTCCCTTGACCCCCTGAGGGTACCCGCCTGCGTGGCGCCCGATGATCCTCATCCTGGGTGCCCGCACCGTGCGTTGTCTTCCCGTGCGGCCCTCTAGGTTCGTGCGAAGTGACATGCACCCATCGTCCGGCAACCTATGCCCAGCATGACGTTAAACTGCACAATCGTCCCGCATGACGTTAAACTGCGCATACGTCCAGCATGACGTTAAACTGCATATTCATCCAGCATGACGTTAAACTGCATATACGTCCTGCACGACGTTAAACTGTACCTCGTCCGAGCTACAAGACGTTAAACTGTTCAGCATACGTCCAAGCCGCACGACGTTAAACTGCCTAGCCACCATCGTCCGCGCTGCAAGACGTTAAACTGCCAAGTGTTTCGTCCTCAACACACGACGTTAAACTGTACTTCGTCCGGCAAGACGTTAAACCGTCCGCTTCGTCCTCAACACACGACGTTAAACTGTACTTCGTCTGGCAAGACGCTAAACCGTCCGCATCATTCGATCCCGTGCCTCGCACGCAGGGTCTCCCCCGGTTTGGACGTGGCCCCCACCCACTCGTCTCTGCAGGGATGTCGGGATTGTCCCGCTTTTGGGACGATTTAATGGGAGTGGCTTTTCCCTACGGGGGCAGGGTATTACAAACCCCTAGTTTCTCATGGGAGGCTGCACATGTGTATCTCCATTGCGCCTCCCCACGGCTGAAGCCAGTAGAGGGTATGACTGGGATCGAGGTGTCTTCTGCTTTCGGCCCAAGTCCCTTCCAACTGAGTTTTGCCATCCGGGCTGCCCCAAGTGCGTATGTCCTGACAGAATGAACTACGTGGACTTTGATCCCTGTCTTCTATACAGGGTACGTAAGAAGCCTCCCTGAGGTCCAAGCCCACCACCTGGTCGTCCCGGTCGTATTTATGTCGGTTCGTCCATCAGTGGACCCCTCCAGGGTTCACGCTTGCGTCGATTCACCTATGAATCCGCTCCTGTGGGAGACTGCCCGTGTGTATCTCCACGGTGCCTCCCCACAGCCCCCCCTTTTTCCGTTTCTCCTTTTATCGTCCAGCATTACGTGAAACTGTGATCCACCCGTCCGTTCCATCCCCCTCTGTGCGAGGTGGTTCGGTTCAATCCTCCGCCCGGCGGCCTCGATCTCTTCGTGAGTCGGCTTGCCGACGTCCAGCATGACGTTAAACTGTATACCCGAACTACGTTGACTTTGATCCGTGCTAACGCGCGGTACGTAGGAAGCCCCTCCGGGGTCCAAGCTCTTCACTCCACCATCCATCCTGATCCTTACCCGGGCCGCCACATCCCGGTGGGGTCATGCCACTTCACTCCACTCCATGTTACTTGGGAAGCCGCCCATGTGCTGGCCCCAGCGTCGGAGGTTCCCCGCAAGGGGTTCTGTCATCTGATCCACTTTTCGTGTTGATCGGTCCGATGCCGTCCCCGCTGGACGTTAAACTCACGGCATACCCCGTGTTAAACATGGGAAGCTGAGGAAAACCTCAGGTGACACAGTTCCCCGCACCCAGTACGGGATGCCTCAGGCCATCATGCCTTCGAGAAGCCCTATTAGGGACGGAAGACAGACGTGCAAAGCCGCAGTGTTACGACACGCCCCCAGCACCCAGAGCCACCCGGCCTTCTCACCGCAGGTTGCTGCCCCGCCCAGACTCCTTGGAACGTCCGGGCGGAAGCAGCGTAATTAACCGGTGTCCATGAAGATATGGCGCCGGGAACGAGATTCACGAACATTCTTAAGTCTATGAGGGAGACCCGGATTAGGTGACGAGTTCCGAGGAGACGTCTAAGGAAGGAGGAGCCGACATCCCATCATCCCGGTTTCGATCAAGGAGAAGACGCCCCTGAATAAGGGACGGATGCCGCCCACCCTTGGAAAGCGGGACTGCGGGACCACAAGCCGCGCGCCCATCCCCTCGGGTTGACGGGTGCACGCGCGAACGCGTCCTGGCGGAACAGCGTAACCCGACGCACATCCGCACCGAAACAGAAAAATGGTGAACCCGACGTGAATCTCTTCTCCTCGATACGAAGACCGATGGCTTTCAGAGGTGTTGGAAGACCGGCTTGTTGCCCGGCCAAGCATTCAGTCTTACCCACCAGGGGCTGGGGAAGTGAAATCGGGCACTCCGTCTCGCAACGTCGAGGGCCTGGGTTCCCCCCACGGAAGGCGTCGTGGCGCTAATGGTTGGTTGACGATTCCTTTTTCCTGTCAGTGTTAATGGGTTCTTCTCCCTGCTTTCAGAAATCAGGTCGCCCGATCCAGTGCCCGATCGCCACCCGCCCACTGGCGCAGGGATAGGGGGAACACCGACGCGGCTACTCCGCGCGGTCCCGCCAGTTCCACAGTCGTCCCAGCAGCCGCAATTGCGGGACGACCACGCCCTCTCTCCCCCTTGGAGGTCATCCAGAGAAGGGTGATCAAAACCCTGGTGCGGAGATACGAGGAAGAGGGAGTCATCCCCACTAGGGAAATGGCTCGCCTAGACCTTGAGGAGGCTGCGCCTCGCCACCACCGCCGCCCCCGAGGGCCGCGCAGGGAGGCACCGCTACCTACCTCAACGTCCAATCGCTTCGGGAGTTTATCCCCGGAGCGCTCTGACAGTTCCCTTCCCTATGCGGATGAGGTGGAAGATGCCCGGGATCACCCTATCCGGGATTCGCTCCAGGGATCTACGGTAAGGACTCCCGCCAGGCCACGGCGACACCGCCGCCAGGCCTCCCCAGTCGAAGAGCGGGCTCTCCACCTACCCGCGCCGCTCATCCCGACTCGTCTGTCTCGACGCCAACGTCGGGCACGAGCGGAAGAGGATGCCCACCTTGGGGCTCTAGCAACAGCGGCCGCATTGGCCCGAGCCACTGCTGGCTCCAGTCGCCAGGCCTCTGTGCATCCTGAGCGGGGGAACTCCTATGCCCGACCTGGATCGAGGCCCCGACCGCCCCCAAGGCAGGTTGGGTCGACTCTCCCGGTTGCTGGCACTGGCAGTAGCCACCGCGGACCACCTCGCGGTAGCGCTATTCACCGGCAGGACCTACTCTGTGTGGCCGATCCAGGAGGCGTGGGTCATCCCACCTTTCGATCCCGGCCCGGAGGCCTGCCCGGAATCATCTCTCCCCGCGTCCCCTTTGATATCTGTCCCGGTGCCCCTCGCACCTTGGTTCCCAGTCCTCTTGGCCCCAGCACCAGTGCGGCCGGAGGACGCCAGGACAGAGATCAGCCCTGCCCCGAAGAACCACCCAGGGGCAGGAAGGCAAGGCGTCGACGCCGAGGGAAGAATGTTACGGAATTCCGGACAGAGATCTGACCGGTTTGCTTCTCTGACTCAGAGGCGGAGTACGATTCGGCGACAGAGCCCCTTCCCCAATCCCGCCAGTCAAGGGCAGGGGTAGGAATGCGGCACGTCAGCCTCGTGCTCCCCGAGAGCGAGATCGATGTGATCCCCGCTTCCCTCCGAAGGTATATCCGGAGTAACAAGGGCCTGGTAGACCCCCAAGGATCATACTTGCGGTTGGTACCGGCCCCTCCGGAAGTGCCTTCCGCCTCGATCGAAGAAGCCGGAGACTTTTTCTGGGGACCGACGGCCGAACCACGATCTGGTGCGCCCTCGGCGAGCACCGATGCTACGGCAGGATGTTCGCTCGCCGGCCCGTCCTGTCGTGATGTGGAAGCCAGGGCACCGCCACCCTCAGAGGACGGCCCGGGATATGGAGGCCAATCGGCCTGCTCGCCGTATTCACCGCCGGCCAGCCCGTCAGCCCGGCGGCCTGCCTCGGCACCACTACCAGTTTCCCGTCCGTTCCCAGCCATTGAAGAGGACCAAGGAGATCTGGGTCCCGAGTCTGAGTCGTGGAGCTTCTGGACCATCCTTGCAGAGGGCCACTTCCCTGAGAAGTTTTGGCCAGTCGCAGGACCGGCCTTTGATGCACCCGAATCGCTCACCCCGGATGAGTTCGAATGCTTCCGCCGAACTCTCCGGGAGACTCGATCCTGTCTTCACCGCCTACAAATGCCATACCCCGGGAGTCAAGCGCACCTGGAGGATATTGGTGAGCAGTGCCGTCAAATTGACCTGGCCATGCTCCCCGCGGTTCGGCACCCCGGGTCATTTGGGCACCACGAGGCCCTCCAACAACGATGCATTGAGTGTTTTCAAGTACTCCGCAAAGTTATCGAGGAAGCCACTCCCCACGTGTATATCCGTGGATGGGGGCAGTACGCTGCCCTACGCTTCAGTGTGATCCGCCGACAGCCCGATTCGCTGGGTGGCCCTGAGGGTATATCCCCAGGGACAGGAACGGTCAATATGGCTGACCTGTCGGGAGAGGGGAACGACTTGGAACATCTCAATGGGGGCTTCCCCCCCGAAGACAAGCCGTCGTAAGATCCATCAGTGAGAGTTACTCGTCATCAGAGGAACCTCCGGGGGCTCCCTGCACCCACTGAAGCACTGACGTTGAGCCGAAACGTCAGCAAAGGAAAAGAGCACAGCGAGGCTATAAGGCCCGCCGACCCATCTGCCTCCATGCAGAGGGCAGAGGAGGATCCCGAGAAGGCTACGCTACGTCAGCAGCTCGCCGAACAGAAGAAGCTGGTTGACCAGCTCCTCGCCGAGCGCGCTGCAGAACGGCGGCCTGACTACGGTGATCCCAGGCCAGGACAGCAGGGACCGGAACAACCACACCTCGATGAGACTCTCCCGGGCAACCGTGATTACACCGTGTTCGCCGACAGGAGAGAGGCCATTGCCTACGGCAAGAGGGCGCGGTATGTTTCGCCACACCCTCCCGAGCGGCGTGACTACCTGAGAGATCCCGCTCGGATTCCTCCCGCTGCCCCAAGGGCCGCTCCGCCCGCCATCCCACGAGCTGCCGAGTTCGACGACCCGGTCGACGACCCGATTGAAGGGCCATGCAATGCGCTCGTGGTTAGAGATCCTCGCCAGGACTGGAACCCATGTCCGGATGATCCGATGGCGGCACTCATTGCCCGCTTGGAAGCCTTGGAGACTCGGCAGGTGGCGATCCCACCGGACGGCAAGCCCTACCCAGCATGGGTGGATGACATGCCGGCGCCTCCGGGATTCGGGAATCCCACTTTCACCCCCTTCAACGGAACTGGAGATCCGCCACAGCATTTAGCCCACTTCAACTCGAGGTGCGGGCCTATGTTGGGGACTCCGGCGCAGCAGGAGGCCGCTAAGCTTCGCTGCTTTGTTCAGACACTGGAAGGGCCAGCATTTGTCTGGTACAGCCAGCTCCCCGTCGGGTCGGTAACCAGCTGGGAGGACCTCCGTAGACAGTTTCTCTACCAGTTCAGTTCCACGACCCGGAAGACAAGTATCGCAGACCTCTTCAAGTGCAAGCAGAGGCCTGATGAGCGAGTCGCGGACTTTGTCGCCCGATGGAAGGGTCTCATGTATTCCCTTGACATGCCATTGACTCAGGAGCAGTTGCTGACAATGTGCGTCGGGAACGTCAAGACCGAGCTGGTCCCTTCCCTGATCACTCAAAATTACCCCGGAGGGTTCAGGGACTTCTCAGACAAAGCTCAACGTCTTGAGGAAGCCCTGCAACAGGCCAGCCAGGCACACCCGCTGCCTCCAATGATTCCTGCAAGGAGAGTCAGTAGGGCTGAGCCCGCTGCTGTTGCCCAGATAGAGGCCCCCAGGCCGTTGGAGCTGCTGCCGGTGAGGCCAGCTCCACAGCCTCACAGGAATCCGCCTCCAAGGGCTCAGTTCCCGGCCCAGCAGCGGCAGCCCCAGAACCGGCCGGCCCCTCCGCGTAATGTACCGCCGCAACCCAGGCGAGATAATCAGGGTCCACCTCCTCGGCCGGCCCCTCCAGCCCCTCGTCAAGACCACGCTCCCAGGGGCCCGCGACACCTGACTTACTCATTTCATGAGGATCAGGTCCCCGGTTACTTCCGGAGCGCCCTGGAGCAGAGGATTGTGCGACTGCCTGAGTGTTGGAAGCCAGAGGAGGCACATCTTACGAATAACCCCCGCTACTGCCCCTACCATCGGGCCTTGGGGCACACCATCCAGCGATGCTATGTGTTTAAGGACTGGCTCCAAGACCAGATTAACAACAATGTAATCAGGTTGGGCCCAGCTCCAGCACAAGTGGCGGGCGTACTCGTGGGATCAGATGACGATAGTGGCAACGAGGACGAATGGCAGCTGGTCTCCAACCGCGGACCCCAGAAGTACAATAACTGGATGGCCCGCAAGACGACCATTCGCGCCCATGGAATCATCTGTGCGCGCTTGAATTAGCCTGAGCCCCCAGAACCTGCGGGTGCTGCTTCGGCATCGTCGTCCCAGTCTGCCTCCTCCAAGCGGAGCAAACGGCGGCAGCGCAAGAAAGAAGAGAGCGCCCCGCCAGTTCCGCCACTATCCCGTACTCTCGGCGATTTCATGCCCCCGGAGATGGGGGTCCCTCCTCGGATCCGCCCGGTGATGGATGATTCGTCCGATGACGGTATTGGGTACGCTTCGGTTAACACCGTCGAGCTGGTAAATCCCTTTTCAGTTCCCGACGTTGAAGAACACTAGGTGGACCTCCCTAGTGTCCCCGGTCGTCGCCACCGTCGGAAGAACCGCAACAACAGGAGTCGCCGGGGCACAGCCGTTGGTACCTCCATCCAGGCCGTGCACGCCACTGAGACTAGGCAGCAGGCTCAAAATCGAGCTCAGCGTGCGCTGGCCCCCCATTCGGGGATGACAGATTCGCCTCCGCCACTGTTTGTGGTGTGGGACCAGGCAGAACCGCCCCAGCCGCGTCGCGACCAGCTCCGCCCTGCCACGAGTCCATCCCGGCCTCCTGACTCCAGTACGGTGACCATTTCCCGGACTGCGAGCAGTGAACAGCGAGATGCGCCAAGTACCAGTCGGCCGCCGATCCAACCGGCAAGGCCCGTCATGCCACCAACCGCAGAGCAACCTCCTGCAACCAGGGGCTCGCGCTTGGCCAAAAAGTATGATGTCCTGAAGCACTTGGCCGACATCCCAGCAAGGCTCTCCATACTTGAGGCTCTGCGCATGTCATCTGAGATGCGCGAGGCACTCGCTGAAGCCCTGAAAAGCCCCCTCTAGTTTGAGACAGAGGTTGCGGCTGCAGAGGCCTTTCACGCCGAAACGATCGAGGACGCCGAATGTCAGGCAGTTATCTCGTTCTCTGGTAAGGATGAGGACCCTCCTATACAGGGACACATTCGTCCGCTGTATGTCACTGGCCAGTTCAATGGCCTTGAAGTCCGGCGTTGTCTCGTCGACACGGGGTCCGGGATTAACCTGATTCCAACTCGGACGCTCCGGAGATTGGGGTTGTCTGAGGATGACTTGATTCCCTCAGACCTCAGGATCCAGGGGTACGACCTCACCGAGCAAACCCCGGTCGGCAAGATACGTTTGAAGACCCAGTTCGGTGATTTGGTTGCCAAAACCGAATTCATGGTAGTCTCTCAGGACACTGCGTATAGCGCATTGATGGGCAGGCCATGGCTTCACCTTCACGCGGCGGTTCCCTCGTCATACCACCAATGCCTCAAATACTCCCTTAATGGTCGAGTAGGCGTGCTTCAAGGAGATGCCTCTCCTTTTGCCTCATGTGAAGCCCGCTATCTGGACGCGGACTATTACAAGAGCAAGGATAAGCAGATCCTGGCAGGTGAGGTTGAGCCTGTCGTTGTTGCGAGCGATCCCTGGGCAAGTCTGGATGACGCTTACGTCCTCCCGATTCACCGGTTGGACGTCGCCATGGTCTTGACGGTCCGCGAGTCTCCTGATGAGATGGCCGCGACCGCCCGTGCCAGCACCAGTGGCCCAGCCGGATCTGGTAGCCCCAATGCAGTTTCCAACGTAGTCTCCCCCGTGGACGATCCCTCCCCGAGCGGAGAGGATATGGAAGACGCACCCCCAGCCTTTGAGGAGGGCGTCCCCTCCACGGTCGATGAGTTAATACAGGTGAACCTTGGAACCGAGGCCGATCCAAGACCCACATTGGTTAGTGCCGCCATGCCCTCTGAGGAGCGGCAGCAGTACGTGGACTTTCTCAGGCAGCACCGTGATCTGTTCGCTTGGGGCTATGACGAGATGCCGGGGCTAGATCCTCAGGTAGCCGTCCACCGCCTTGGTCTCCCGGCGAACCATCGCGGGTTCAAGCAGCCTCCCAGGAAGATGCACCCATCCCACGGTGCCATGGTTGAGGCCGAAGTTGACAAGCTTATCAAAGTCAACTTCGTGAGGGAAGTTCAGTACCCCAAATGGCTGGCCAACATTGTGCCGGTCAGGAAGAAGAACGGGCAGATTAGAGTCTGCATCGACTTCCGCGATCTCAACCGCCACTATCCGAAGGATGATTTTCCCCTTCCAGTGACAGAGCTGTTGATTGATGCCACGGCAGGGTTCCAAGCCCTCTCCTTCATGGATGGATACTCCGGATACAACCAAATTCGGATGGCCCCTGAGGATGAGGAGTTCACTGCCTTCAGGGCCCCCCAAGGTACCTTTTTCTACCGGGTCATGCCCTTCGGCCTGAAGAATGCAGGTGCCACCTATCAACGGGCGATGCACCGCATATTCAAGCCAATCCTCGGCACGCTAGTGGAATGCTACGTCGACGACTTGGTTGTCAAATCGCACCAGCGTCGGGACCATCTCAAAGATCTTGAGAAAGTGTTCAGCTTCCTCCGGTCTCGCTGCCTGAAGATGAACCCGATGAAGTGTGCCTTTGGGGTCACCTCCGGAAAGTTCCTTGGATTTGTGGTAAGATACCAGGGTATTGAGATCGACCCAGAGAAAATCAGGGCGATTAGCCAGATGCCTCCCCCGGGTACCATCCGGGAACTGCAAGGGTTCCAAGGCCACTTAGCCTATATACGCCGATTCATCGCGAATCTGGCTGGCAAGTGTAAGCCCTTTTCTCGGCTTATGAAGAAAGGTGCCACCTATGTATGGGATAAAGAGTGTCAGACCGCTTTCGAGGAAATCAAGAAGTACCTGCTTCAACCTCCGGTCCTGATGCCGCCCGTATCCGGAAAGCCGCTGGTCCTTTATGTGACCGCCCTGGAACGGTCCCTGGGTGCCCTTCTCGCCCAGAAGAACAACGAGGGAATAGAGAATAGCCTCTATTACCTCAGTCGCATGCTCCTCGATGCGGAAGTTAGGTATTCCCCCATCGAGAAGAGCTGCCTGGCGCTCGTATTTGCCGTACAGAAATTACGGCACTACTTGAAGCACCATGAGGTACAGTTGGTTTCTCGGGTAGACCCGTTGAAATATATCCTGAGCCGTCCTATGTTGACTGGCCGCCTAGCGCGGTGGGCTGTGATTCTCCAGCAGTTCGACATCAGGTATGTGTCTCAGAAGGCCATCAAAGGGCAAGCGTTGGCAGACTTTCTGGCCGCTCACCCGACCTCCGCGGATCAGCCGCTGGATCTAGGCTTTCCTAATGAGACCATTCTCTCGGTTGATCGAGCCGATCCATGCTGGAAGATGCACTTTGACGGTGCATCCCGGAGCCCCACCGGTAGAAGACTCGATAATCCTAAGCTCAACAGAGTGGGTTTGGGCATCGTCTTCATTACCCCGGAGCGAGCCGTGCTGCCATACTCTTTCCTGTTGTCAGAGGGCTGTACCAACAATGAGGCGAAATACCATGCCCTCATCACCGGCCTCGAGTTGGCTCTCGAGATCGACGTGCCCCGTCTGTGCGTGAAAGGGGACTCCGAGCTGGTCGTTAAGCAGATCAATGGCGACTACGTTGTCAGGAAGCCGGAACTTGTGCCATTGTTGGAGTGCACCCTCCTTCTGATGGCCCGGTTCCCTTCTCGGCCGGAAATTGTCCATGTTCCCCGGTCGCAGAACGGTCGAGCAGATGCTTTGGCCAGCCTTGCTGCGTCACTTGCGGAACCTGAACATGACAACTTGATCGTCCGCGTGACGCGCCGCAGGCTCATCGCTCCCGTTATCCCGGAAGAAGATCGCGGCCCGTTGGTAAATAATCTCACCACGGTTGCCCCTCTGCCCGGAGTCCCGAGTACCCCAGATATGACAGTCGGATCAGCCCCTGATTGGAGGACGCCTTTGGTTGAGTACCTCCAACATGGCACTCTTCCATCGGATCGGGCCGAGCGCGAGCGAGTTCGACGCCGCGCATCGCAGTTCGTCCTCCAGAGCAGTCCCGGTCTGGAGCAGATCCTCTACAAACGCGGGTTTGATGGTGTTCTCCTCCGTTGCCTTCAGGGAGTTGAGATCCCACGAGTCATGCAAGAGGTTCATGCTGGTTCGTGTGGCGCCCACCAGACTGGGCCGAAGCTGTCCCACCAGATTCGGAGGTTGGGATACTTCTGGCCCTCTATGATCCATGACTGCATCGAGTATGCCAGGAGGTGCCATGCGTGCCAGGTTCATGCGAACTTTGTGCATCGGCCGCCGGAGCCTCTCCATACCACAAGGTATTCCTGGCCCTTTGCAGTCTGGGGTCTAGACGTTGTGGGACCTTACCCGCCGGCGACAGCTCGCCAGTGCCGGTTCATTCTGACCGCCACGGACTTCTTCTCCAAATGGGCAGAAGCGATTCCGCTCAGAGAGGTCAAATCATGTTCGATCGCTCACTTCGTGACCTCCAACATCATCTATCGATTTGGAGTGCCTCACGCTATCCTCACGGATAACAGAACCAATTTCCGAGCAGCCGAGTTGAAGAAGTTGTACGCCAAGTATAACATTCGCTCGAACCATACATCTCGCTATCATGCACAGGCGAATGGACAGATCGAGGCGTTTAACAAAACCCTCTCTAACATTCTGCAAAAGATGGTTGGTCAGAACAAGAAGAGTTGGCCGGACAAGCTCCCCAACGCCCTCTGGGCTTATCGGACGACGACTCGCAATTCCACCCAGATGACCCGTTATTCCCTGGTGTATGGAGCTGAGGCCGTCCTGCCCATCGAGATCCAGTTGTCGTCCTTGCGCACTGCGGTCTACGACCAGCAAGCGCCGGACAGAGTCGCTGAAGCCCGTGTAGTCGAGTTGGAAGCACTGGATGAGAATAGACTTCGCGCTTTGCACAACATGGAGAGGCATCAAAGCAGAATGGCTCGAGCTTTCAATAAGAAGGTTCGCCTCCGCTCCTTCCTGCAGGGCGATCTAGTGCTAGCCCTAAGAGCGCCAATGATCCCCGGCAGGAAGCCGCCCAAGTTGGAGCCCAAGTGGGAGGGACCTTTTGTTGTCCACAAGGTCTATCCCAATGGCGCGTACTCCCTAGCGACTATGGATGGTGAGCGTGTCACTCCTCCCACCAACGCTAGGTTCCTCAAGCAGTACTTTGTCTGAATGTGCCTACGTCCTGCACGACGTTAAACTGCATTCGTCCAGGCTACAAGACGTTAAACTGTTCAGCATTCGTCCGCGCTGCAAGACGTTAAACTGCCAAGTGCTTCGTCCTGCATGACGCTAAACTGCACTACGTCCGAGCTACAAGACGTTAAACTGTTCAGCATTCGTCCTGCATGACGTAAAACTGCCCTTCAAGAACTACGTGCGGCTTGATTCCCATCCTTATGGGATACGTAGGACCGCCTGAACCTTCATGTTTCAGGCCCAGCCCCATCTTTTGGGAATTTCCATCCCATCTCGGGCCCTTGGCCCAGTTGCCCCCGGGTGTGCGGCGTATGGTGTGAGCGCGGGGCTATGCCCTCATTCACGTCGGTTTGCTCATCACGCTGTACGCCCCCCCACGTTTGGGGATGCCTTCTGCTCCCCCCTTCCTTTTTTCCCTCTCATCGTCCTGCATGACGTTAAACTGCACTTCAAGAACTACGTATGGCTTGATTCCCATCCTTATGGGATACGTAGGACCGCCTGGACAATTATGTTTCAGGCCCAGCCCCATTTCCCGGGAATCTCTATCCCGCGTCGGCCCTCTGGCTCAGGTTCCCCTTCTTTTGTGCGGGGCGTATCGCGTGAGCGGGGGATTATGTCCTCATTCGCGTTGGTCTACTGGCCGCGCCGTACGCCTCCCCCGTGTGTGGGACTACCTCACACCCCTCATCGTCCTGCATGACGTTAAACTGCCTCTCCAGAACTACGTATGGCTTGATTCCCATCCTTATGGGATACGTAGGACCGCCTGGACGCTTATGTTTCAGGTCCAGCCCCGTCTCTTGGTTGATCATGGGGATCTGCCCTCTTTTGGTTGCTCTCAGGGTGAGTCCTCCGACCCTTTCTGATGATCTGTTAACATGTTTTGGGTACTTCGGTCTATGAATCGTGGTGTCAGATTCAATCCCGACAAGCCCTGTGTTGCTTGTTGGTTCTCGCGCTTCCTCTTGTTTGAGCCTTCACTCAAAGGGATCCTCGTTAGCGGTTTGGGTACGATGCCTCAGTGCTCTCCCACCGCTCCGGGTCGATTTACCGGCGGGTCTTGGGCCGCAAATCGATATGAATCCTGCGATTGAGCGGTTGATGCTCGTTTGCTTGCCCCGTCTTAGGCTGACGCGATCGGATGTTGTGTTGCGAATGCGTCAGCAACATCCATGATCGCCATGTCAGCTCTTTCAGGCTCTGAACATTGGTTGCGCAGTCCTCATCACACTCCGCCTTTGTGCGTTGTAGTGGAATCTCGACACTCTCTTCATACTGACCTCCAGTACACCTCTACACGTTAGACAGACCAACCAGGGTAATGATGTCGTTCGAGGCTCCCATGATCTGAGCACCAAGGATATATTAGGATATCCTCCCTAAGGGCCATGCGTAGCTGGACCCTCGTCCCCATAAGGAGGAGGGAGTCGCCCGAACAATTGCGTTCTGGGCCCAGTATATCTGGAGGCTAGCATCTCTGCCCCTCGGGTGATGGACATACGCAGACCCCTATCCCAAGACTCTTCTCCTGGAATCGTGCGTGACCGCAGGGCTGGGTATGTTCCCACCTCCGCCGTGTCCGCCGTACCGCGATAAGCGGGTTCCTCCATGGTCCGAACCACACGACCTTAAACTGTGTTGTCTGGTCCTACCACACGACCGTAAACTGTGATCGTCTTGGCCGCCCGACGAGAAACGGCACTGCATCGTGATGTCCTCCTCAGGGGACACTCATGTTGGGCGCTGGTTAATGACCACGCCATTCATCAATGACTTCCATGGCTTGATTATTGTGGTGACGCCAGAGATTTCTCAATCACAGGCATGTCGCCGCACAAAGAAAAACCATTCATCTTTAAGGACAAACAAGAAATATCAAATGCCGCTCCTTCTGTGTGCGAGGGTCAGACCCGCACTCTTCCCCGCGCTGGTGCCCGATTGTGTTGCGCCGCGCTTCAAGAACTACGTGCGGCTTGATTCCCATCCTTATGGGAAACGTAGGAACGCCCGGATGTTTGAAACTTCGGGTCCAGCCCCCCACCTCTTAGAGATTCCCCCTTCGCTGGGGAATCTGCCGCCTTCAGGTCACCCTCAAGGCGTGTTCCCCGACACCTTGCCGTGGTCCACCGGTGTCAAGAGTACTCTGGTTTATTGCCAGGAGTGTCAGGTTCAGCTTGGTCAGGTTCCTTCCACTTTTCAGGCCTCGTGCTCCCTTTCATTCGGACCCATCATCTACGCCCTGGGTGGAGCCCCCGTGAACGGTTCGGACACAATGCCTCAGTGCTCTCCCACCGACTCGGGCCGGTACCCTCAATGGCCTCGGTCAGCAAATCGATATGAATCCTGCGATTGAGCGGTCGATGCTCGTTTGCTGCCTCATTCCACCAACGGTTAGTACGATATTGATGCTGCTTTTCCGCCACGGTCGGCAGTACTCCCATATCGTTACGCCGGTGCCCCCAGTCCTTGAGTGAATGGCCGCATGATTCACATTTTCCACCTCTCATTCCGGCCAGGCGAAACCTAGACACTCTTGACGCTATCCCTCAGTGCATCTTCGCATATCAAGGGGATAGGACCACGATGCGGCGTACTTTGAGGTCTTTATGGTCCGAGCTCTAAGACCTTAAACTAAGATCTCTCCTTATGGTCCGAGCTCTAAGACCTTAAACTAAGATCCCCCCTTTATGGTCCGAGCTCTAAGACCTTAAACTAAGATCTAGCCCTTATGGTTCGAGCTCTAAGACCTTAAACTAAGATCCCCCATTTATGGTCCGAGCTCTAAGACCTTAAACTAGGATCTAGCCCTTATGGTCCGAGCTCTAAGACCTTAAACTAAGATCTAGCCCTTATGGTCCGAGCTCTAAGACCTTAAACTAAGATCTACCCCTATGGTCCGAGCTCTACGACCCTAAACTAAGATCTCCCCAAATGGGATCCTACGTCCTGCATGACGTTAAACTGCACTCTCAGAACTACGTGTGGCTTGATCTCCCGCCTGATGGAGTACGTCGGAACGCCCGGGCATTCCGACTCGGGTCCAGCCTCAGGGATCGTTAAGTCCCGCCCCTCCTCTTCGCCGGTCGTCTGGCCTGGCTTCTGGTAGAGTGGTGCAGTTGTGATATTCTCCCCGATTCAGCTCGGGATGCCCCATCACAAGGATGGGAAGCGACGGTTTCCTCGTCAGAGAGGTGCTGTCTGAGGATTGAGGTGATTCACGGCCAGATTAGTGCGTCCGCCTAATACGCTTTCTCCACGGTGGCGCAATTTTGAGAGCGTTGGATTCTGTCCGAACAAACCGTCACTTCGCCCCACGCTTCGCATGCCCTGTTGATCTGGATTTTCCACCCTTGTGCCTGAAGGAACCCCAAAGCGGTATTCATGATGACATGTGGTACGCCTCCTGCAATATGAATGATGACCTTTTTCGGTCCGTTTATTGCAGTTGTTATGGTCGATCCACTGTCCGCCTACCGTCTTGGGCATTTCCTGGAAGGCCGACCGTTGTGGGTGTCTGGATTCGGGACACGCGATTCACCCTTTCTCATTTCCCTATGTTCGGATAAAATCTCAACTCCCCTAGCATTGTCCCGCCCGTGTGTTGGAACAAGTTGGGGGGATGATACATTGATTAGGCTTGAGGTCTCTTTTCCTAGGAATGACCTCCCTCTTTTCTCCAGCAATCCAGGCCCAATTATGGATGCCTGATGCTTGGTTAACACTCCCGCAAGACAACGAATTGTGGTTGAGCATGTTAAACCAAAAGATGCAGATAAATATATTGATTCATACAGATGGATCAAAGTAGCGGAAGCAAATGTTTTGGGAATGGAAAAACAAAGCCCTTAGGGATTAGCGTGCTGAATGAGTCTTTCTAATGCCGCTACCCTTTGGCTGGTGGCCTCCAGAGCTGCTTCTCGCTCTCTGCGTGCCCTCTCTTCGTCGGCGGTCGCAGCATGCAGTTCGTCGATTCTGGCCTGTGCACGCTCCCGCTCGACCTGAATTGTGACCATCTGTTGGCCCGCCTCCGTCAGCTGTACCTGAGCGTCAACCAGCTGGGCTGCTAGTTGCTCCACAAGCTCGGTACACGTTGCGACGAGGGCCTCCTTCTCTGCCGCCTGCCCTTCGAGGCGCCGGACTTCCTGCTCCGCCGCGAGGAGCGCCCGCGTGCTCTCCGACATGTCCCGACTTTGTGTGACGTCGGCACGCCGGCAGCTCTCGCGCATCTTTTCGGCCATGAAATCACGGACCGTTAGATGGAGGCGTTGAGCATCAGCTCCCCCGGCGCACAGAAAGCGCAGCCAGGTTTGAAGTGATCCCATGCGCCCCAGCCACTCCGACGGGTCTCGCTTGAGGAAGCGCTGGATGTACTTCCACCCCCTACGGCGCGTTATCCGGCTCTCCTCGACTGCCTCTGTGTCTGAGTCGTCCATCTCCTCGGGATCGGCAGGCCGGTAGGCAGGGAAGGCAGCCAGCAGGTCTGCTGCAGGGTCCGCCCCTGGGAGGTCCTCACGAGGGATAGGTTCCCCAACATCTGGGCAACCTTCTTCTCTCTCCCCAGCGGCGCTGACACCCTCGTCAGCCCCCAACCTCTCTCCGATGGCAGCACCGCCGACGTCCGCAGCCCCTTGATCAGCAGTTGGTGGGGCCGGCTCGGTTTGGGAAGTCTGTTCCGGAGCAGGCGGCATGTCTGCCACCGGTCCACTCGTGGATGGCCCGGGTTCGGCAACCCGATGAGCCTCCAGTGTTGAGATCACTGCACAGGGCATGCCATGGTTAGTCACGGATCGTCAACGGCATGCACCAGCAGTAAAGTAGGAAGACTTACGGGAGTTCGGAGCGTCATCTTCCGCTATCCCGGTCGCCGCAGGAACAGTTGCAGCAGGGGACCCCTCAGCGCTTGTCAATTCAATGATGGGTGTCTGGCCCCCGCCTTGTCCTGCTGGCGCCTCTCCTACTCCTGTTGAGGACGCCTGACCGACATCCGTGCGCTCCTGAGAAGGATGGAGAAACGGGTTAGAAGCTGCATAAGAGAATGGATGAAGCAAGTTGAGTAGGGATAGAAGCGGACCTCGAGGAGCTCAGTGACATCAACGTTGTCAGAGCCGGCCACCTCGCCGCTCTCCCGTGGGCTCCCCCGATGGGACCTTCCCTCGGAGCCTTCATCCTCCCCCGTCTCCTCCTCCTCCTCGGAGTCGCTACTATCGTCTTCTTCCGGCGGCATCTGTTCCGGAGCGGGCTCGAGACCGAGCATCACCTTCACCAGAAGGGATGGCTCCGCGCGCTGACCACGTTGGCACGCGTACTCGTCCATGGCCGTCAGATACGCATACTGCCGGTTGAAGTCCACTCTGTCGGCAATCTGGAGGCGCCCGACCTCTGGCAGATAGATTCCTTTTCTGAGTATCTTTCGCCAGATGGCATTGGTCCCCAGTGACTGCCGCAGAGTCATCCAGGCCGACCACAGCGCCGGGAAGACCGCATCATGGGAAGGTTCGAGCAGACGTCTCACCTGCTTCCCGGGCCGCTCGTCGACCACCGCACGTGCCCCCTCTCTGGGCGCTGAGGTCGTGGCGGCAGCTCGCGATGTGCCCGCCGTCGAAGTCCCTGCTCGCGCCGGCTCCGCTGCTTGGCGCGCCTCCGTTCTCCCCCGTGTGGCAGCGCCTTGCCTCCTTCCTTGACGCCCGGTCTCCACACGGGTAACCTTGAGCCGCCGAACTAGCTTCCGCAAAAGCCCCTCGGGGTACGCGATGGCCCAGTGTTCGGCGTACTCGGTTGCCAAGCCTGCGTCAACTCCGGTAGGAGGGAGAGTGATGACGTCGCCTGAGCCGAAAGCGGCAAACATCAGCCACATCTGACGAAGGACGCCAGGGTTCGTCTCCTCCCGGACAGCAGTGAATACCCTCTTCGGCATCCGTTGAAGGCACCCGAACTGCCTGGCGAACCAGGTCGGCAAGTAAGGCTCGCAGATCACCTTCCCGTCGATCCGAGCCACGAGCACCCCGACCCGCATGTTCAGGAAGTATTCATGCTGCTCCAGCGGACCCTGCCCGTTGTCGATCATTTGGCTAACGGGAGTGGGGAACGGACTGAAGTTGAAGTTGGCATGATTGCCAATCCGGATCCGCACGCCCTCCTCACTTAGGGTCATCGGAGCGACCCCCGCAATGTTCAGCAGGGAGGGTCGCAGGCCGTTGCCCGGAGGAATGATGGCGTTCGGAAACGTGTACCCACCGAGGTGAGCAGCCACCCAGCCGTGGAAGAACTGAAAGGGCCCACAGATCCTTCGTGGCGACCCCCCTCGTGAGATGCGTCCCAGGATGGCATACAGCCTCGCCAGCACTGGGACCCCGAGGTTGTATCTCTTGTTGGCGGCCATAGCGCCCGCCATCGCCAGAGTCGCCGGGCGAACGCCCATTCTCGCGTCCCGCACTGGCAGGAGCCACCCACTCAGAAAGGCGGCCAGGAACACCGCGTACCGGACATTTGGGTCCCGGGCCTCGATGACGCGGTACCCCCATGAGTGGTAGTCACCCGTCTCCAGGACCCGCCAGTACGACCCGTTCCGGCTCCTCTGAGCTGCGGTCGGGCACCGCTTCCCCCTGCCTAGCATCTTGACCGCCGGGTCATGCTCCAAGAACTGGCCGAACCATTCCTTGTAGGCTATGTCCTTCTGGAAGTCTTTGATCCCGAGCCGCTGCGTAGCCAGGTCAAGCAGATGCCAGGTCAGGATGGGAGTCCGTGACCTGTCCTCCCAGGTGTTCTTCGGTGGCAGGAACTCATCGTATTGGTAGCCCTCCAGCGGGATACCTCCGATGCAGTGGATGTCCCAGAGACCGATGCCGACCTCCCCATGGTGAAGATAGAAGGTGTTGGTATCTGGAGACCATCGGGTGAACAGCTCCGGCCCGAGCTCGGACTGCTGGTAGAAGTGGAACTGCGACGTCCACACCGCCTCGAATAGGCCGATGTACCGCAACTCCTCTGTGAAGTGATCACAAGTGTGGCGTACCCAGAACGCCCAGGCCCACTCACTGGTGAAGTTTCCCCCAGACCGCAAGTCCCAGTCCTTCAGCCAGCCCTTGGTGTCGTCCGTGACACTCTGGCGGTATATGCTCGAGTAGAGGGCTGGAGAATTCTCCGCAGTAGGCTCACCCCCGTCAATGGTTCGCGTCCTCGGGTTCAGGACGTAGACGTCCAAGTGCCTGGTCTCCCTGGCAGGATGCCCATTGTTGGTGATGTTATAGCGGAGAAGCTCGTCCTCCCGGGTCACCCAGGTCCGCGGCGCATCAATCTCGAACCCTGGCACCGGAACCTCATCTAGGATGCCGAAGTTCCAGAGCGGAAGGTTGTCCGACAGTGGATATGTCTTCTGGGCCGGCGTTAGTAAGTCGAACAAGGATTGATTGTTGGAAACAATCTCCTTGGCTCCGTAAACCTCCTCGTTCGTCGCCATCTCAGCCCTGCGAGTGGCGGCATCCCCCTCATTTCCTCTGTGCGCGGCCATCTCGGAAGTTTCGGGAGTCGTGCGGGTTAGGGGATGAAGCGTGCAGGATCGGACGAGGCTGGTAGAGAAGTTTGAAGGCCGGCGCGCAATCCAAGAGGACGGCGCGCAATTGGGAAGACTGTCGCGCAAAGTCCCGGGTTTTCGCGCAAAGACAGGCGAAATCCGGACGGTTTTGCGCGCCGATCGGGCGAATTTCGCGACCGGAAGAGGCAATTTCGCGCACGAGAGCTTTGGAGCTTATCGCGCGGAAGGCCAGAGTACGGAACGCGGGACCCAGCGCCCCTATTTATAGGCGAGGCCGGGTCCGCGCTGCGCGGAAAGCGCTTTGCGCGACCGCAGCGGCGAATTTCGCGCCCGGCACCCCTTTTTGCGCGCCTAAGTCCCGCGCAGCCCAGGACTTCGGCATTCCGGCGTCTCCCTCGGAACCCGATCGTTGCGACCTCTCGCTGATCAGATTCCGAGGGGGGGCTTTTGTAGACGCCGGAAAAGTCCGTTGTTCCCATACGAAGCTCCGGATGCGGAAAGCGAAGTGATATTTGGAGTCAGAGGCACGTTCCGGAGGGCCCGGAGGACTTGCGCGAAATTTCAGAGACTCGCGCGCAATGTCGAGTCGCGGCGCGCAATCCTCCCGGGATGCGCGCAATGCGCTGGGCCGGCGCGCAATTTTGCGCGCCCACGGCCTGCGCGGCGCCCTTTGCGCGCTGGGTCCTGATTCCGCTCCCGCGAAGCGAATTGCGCGCCCGAGACCGGATTCCGCGCCCGGGGTTGCCTATAAATATAAGGCGACCCCCGACGTTTTGAAGGTTTCCAGAATCCGAAGCGTCGCTCGTTCGCGCAATCCAACCCCCTCCGCGCGCAATGCCGATCTTCAGGTAACCTCCTTTATTTCGCGCAATAGAGCCTTGGGGTCCGCCTTCGCGCGCAATCCCCTTGGCTCATTTCCTTTGAATAAATTTCAACCCGAAGGCCTTCGCGCGCAAAAGAAGCTTCTTGCGCGCAATTGCCCCCCGGGTGCGCGCAATCCGACCCGATTGCGCGCACCCCCCCATTTTCAAAGTGGCCATTCGTTAGAGAATGAGCCGTTGCCCCCGCGCGCTATCCGAAGCCCGGTGCGCGCAATCCCAACCATCCGCGCGCGAAGTGTTGGCCCAATTGCGCGCCAGCCCGCCATTTTTGCGTGCCGACCCGCGGTTTTGCGCACAAAGCTCCTCTTTTGCGCGCAATCCGCCAGGGTCGCCTCCCTTGACCCCCTGAGGGTACCCGCCTGCGTGGCGCCCGATGATCCTCATCCTGGGTGCCCGCACCGTGCGTTGTCTTCCCGTGCGGCCCTCCAGGTTCGTGCGAAGTGACATGCACCCATCGTCCGGAAACCTATGCCCAGCATGACGTTAAACAGCACAATCGTCCCGCATGACGTTAAACTGCGCATACGTCCAGCATGAAGTTAAACTGCATATTCGTCCAGCATGACGTTAAACTGCATATACGTCCTGCACGACGTTAAACTGTACCTCGTCCGAGCTACAAGACGTTAAACTGTTCAGCATACGTCCAAGCCGCACGACGTTAAACTGCCTAGCCACCATCGTCCGCGCTGCAAGACGTTAAACTGCCAAGTGTTTCGTCCTCAACACACGACGTTAAACTGTACTTCGTCCGGCAAGACGTTAAACCGTCCGCTTCGTCCTCAACACACGACGTTAAACTGTACTTCGTCTGGCAAGACGCTAAACCGTCCGCATCATTCGATCCCGTGCCTCGCACGCAGGGTCTCCCCCGGTTTGGACGTGGCCCCCACCCGCTCGTCTCTGCAGGGATGTCGGGATTGTCCCGCTTTTGGGACGATTTAATGGGAGTGGCTTTTCCCTACGGGGGCAGGGTATTACAAACCCCTAGTTTCTCATGGGAGGCTGCACATGTGTATCTCCATTGCGCCTCCCCACGGCTGAAGCCAGTAGAGGGTATGACTGGGATCGAGGTGTCTTCTGCTTTCGGCCCAAGTCCCTTCCAACTGAGTTTTGCCATCCGGGCTGCCCCAAGTGCGTAAGTCCTGACAGAATGAACTACGTGGACTTTGATCCCTGTCTTCTATACAGGGTACGTAGGAAGCCTCCCTGAGGTCCAAGCCCACCACCTAGTCGTCCCGGTCGTATTTACGTCGGTTCGTCCATCAGTGGACCCCTCCAGGGTTCACGCTTGCGTCGATTCACCTATGAATCCGCTCCTGTGGGAGACTGCCCGTGTGTATCTCCACGGTGCCTCCCCACAGCCCCCCCTTTTTCCGTTTCTCCTTTTATCGTCCAGCATGACGTGAAACTGTGATCCACCCGGCCGTTCCATCCCCCTCTGTGCGAGGTGGTTCGGTTCAATCCTCCGCCCGGCGGCCTCGATCTCTTCGTGAGTCGGCTTGCCGACGTCCAACATGACGTTAAACTGTATACCCGAACTACGTTGACTTTGATCCGTGCTAACGCGCGGTACGTAGGAAGCCCCTCCGGGGTCCAAGCTCTTCACTCCACCATCCATCCTGATCCTTACTCGGGCCGCCACATCCCGGTGGGGTCATGCCACTTCACTCCACTCCATGTTACTTGGGAAGCCGCCCATGTGCTGGCCCCAGCGTCGGAGGTTCCCTGCAAGGGGTTCTGTCATCTGATCCACTTTTCGTGTTGATCGGTCCAATGCCGTCCCCGCTGGACGTTAAACTCGCGGCATACCCCGTGTTAAACATGGGAAGCTGAGGAAAACCTCAGGTGACACAGTTCCCCGCACCCAGTACGGGATGCCTCAGGCCATCATGCCTTCGAGAAGCCCTATTAGGGACGGAAGACAGACGTGCAGAGCCGCAGTGTTACGACACGCCCCCAGCACCCAGAGCCACCCGGCCTTCTCACCGCAGGTTGCTGCCCCGCCCAGACTCCTTGGAACGTCCGGGCGGAAGCAGCGTAATTAACCGGTGTCCATGAAGATATGGCGCCGGGAACGAGATTCACGAACATTCTTAAGTCTATGAGGGAGACCCGGATTAGGTGACGAGTTCCGAGGAGACGTCCAAGGAAGGAGGAGCCGACATCCCATCATCCCGGTTTCGATCAAGGAGCAGACGCCCCTGAATAAGGGACGGATGCCGCCCGCCCTTGGAAAGCGGGACTGCGGGACCACAAGCCGCGCGCCCATCCCCTCGGGTTGACGGGTGCACGCGCGAACGCGTCCTGGCGGAACAGCGTAACCCGACGCACATCCGCACCGAAACAGAGGTAATAGAGACTATTCCCACTCGCTTCATCATCATTTCATGGGATTATGCAATATATACTACTTGTATATTTTATTGGATTATTTTCTATCTCCATCCCATATATAGATGGATCTATTCTTCATTTTCCTAATTAAGGGGTGTTTTTTTTCAAAAAATATGGACATGAATCCCTGAATTAATATGAGGTGCCCTTGTATTTTCGTAATAAATATGCAATTTTTTTGGTGGAGACATTTCTAAAATAGAACTACTATTATTTGGGTCATCCTCAATGATGTGGTGGCAAACACACTAGATATGTAACTTCCTCGATGTTTCCGAAAAATACATTCAAAAGATTAATCTTTAAAACATGCTACCACATATTATTGAAGAATATTTGAATATCTGTATGATCATATCACTATAGGGATTTAAAAACCAAGTCATCAACATAATATTATGTTACCCTTCCCAATACTGGATTAAATATATGATGTAGGGAACATTTATAAGTGGATACATATTTCATTATGATAAATGGAATGAGAAAATATAATATGGCCCCTAGGAGAGATCTGAATGCAGTAGACACATCATCATCCACAACCATATTAATTTTATTTTACCATGAATACCAAACCTTGAAGTAAAGGGCTTTGATTCAGGTAGTTTCATTGATAAAGAGTCATGTGATCAGGGATGAGAATAAATCCTTCTAGAAATGTGTATTAATGACTCTGAAATTGATGTAGACCCTAATTTGACCATTAATTTTCATGTCGAGGATAATATTTGAATGAAATAATGGGCATTTAACTTCATAGACAATTTTTTCTTGGACCAATTTTTCAACTTAAACCCCTATATTGGTGGTACAAGTGGGGTGTATCCTCTTGTATTCTTCATTAAAGCCTTGATGGCCATTGGGTAAGATATATTGGTTATTAAGAACACTTGGGCTTAGTCTATGCATTTAGGTATAGTTCTATATGAACACATATCACCTAATATTTAGAAATAAAATATAGATATCATTATCTATAAGGGGAGTGATATCAATTGTCATTATAGGTATAGTGTATTCTTATATTCCATGATTTACCTTCCCGATATTATCAATGGTGGTGTGTAATCCTTCTTTAAATCTAGGAGGGTTGTTCTAATGGTCATCATCATCTTCCTCTACCTCTGAGCATGTGAAGGAATTCTATGATAGAGAAGACTAAATGGGGGAATCTTTTTACAGTTGAGGTGATAGAGTCTATGAGGAGAACCATTGGAATCCACTACATATATATTCATTACATTTATAATCAAATGATTATTGTATTTTTCACTTTCAATGGAGATTGGAGGGTCTTGGACCGCTTTTTCCAGGTATTTTAATTTTTTCCAATTTATGCGGTGCACAAATTCACTTTTATCATACTTTGAGATTTTTAGGGGTGACCCCCACACATTTGTTACTACAATGTGTATATCATCATCCTCCATTTTTTGACTCCCTATATGTATAAACCTAAATTAGAATATGTGCCATTGTTATACTTGAAATGGGAGTTTTCACCATGTTGTATGCTGACCTTTCCATCACTGGGGTACTTCAAACATTGATGAAGTATTGATGATAAAACAATGTAGCTATGGAGCATGGCTCTAGAGAAATATATTTTATATGGTGTGTAATTCGATAAACATAAAATCAAAGTTTGATTTGAGATTCCCAAATTGGGATTTTACTTTTGTCTTCTTAAGAGGTATTTGTTAAAGCTTATCATACACTTGAATGGTCATATTTATGGGATAAAAATTCCATTAACAATATCCAAATCATCAGATGTTTAGAATTAGTTTGATATTGATCATGAATACATTATCAATAAAATACCATTGGATATTAAAATTATTTAGTTTACCTGAAACATATAGGGGTCTTATGTGCCCTTGGATGACTTCTTGTTGGTCATTTGATGAGAATGGGATGGAGACATGAAATTATTCTAATACAGTCTCTATTTGATAAACCTCAAATACATCAACTTATGTCTTGAATTACACTGGTATTTGGATGGATTTAAAGAGTTCCTCTTTGAGTTATTTTTATAGATAGAATGCAAAGATGTTTGGGAGAATCACTGGGACAACTTCCAGCTCATTCAAAATGTAATATGATTATGATATAGGTCATAAAGTATTAATGAGGGGTTTCTCATTGACATGTGTAATAGTAGAAAATGAATTTTAGGTGGATCGTACTAGTGATTATATAGAGTTTGATGGGAATCCACCAGTAGCAGTGTGGGTCACACCAACCTTCCCATTTTCATGGATGATCAGGTAATCAAACCCCCATTAAGAGGTCATGTAATACGATAGGGTATGGATGACTACTAGAGGGTTCCAAGACACCTCCATGTATTTTTTGTTATTGCTAGATTTCATTCCCATGGGGATCAACTACATATATATTCCATGTAGGGACACGAATAAAATATTGTGTCCAACCATTCTAGTGTTGTCCCCCGTATCCATGGTTCCTACACATGAAATATCATGTTCAATATAATGGTATGGGTAAATCATAGAAAAATTCATATTAATTTTTAGATAAGGGGTTTTTAAAATTTATTACATTTACTAACACAAAGATGACATCTTTATTTGATGATGGTTTCATTGGGTGGGTGGTTCCCATGGTTCAGATATTTCAAGGAAGTAATAATAAAGGGTTATATATTGATTTGGAGAAGAATATGACTATTCCTATTCATTCTATTCCTATATCAGGTAGTGACACACATTTTTGGGAGAATTATATGATGTAATATTCTTATGTGGTGGTGATATTTTGCATCTATGTAGATATTCTATCACGGTAAAATGATCATCATCACATATTTTCCGAGCCAACCTGTGGACTATCTTTTTTCCAAACATGGACAAAACAATCTATAAATCACATTATTTATATGACTGATAATTAGTTATAAAATCCACCTGCACTGAGGACTTTCCTAACACAAATTGTTTGAAATCGTCCATGCCTTGAAGGGAATCTTTGAAGTTGATGAAGTCCAATATAATATATTATATCCTTCTGTAGAATGGTAATTAGTCGGGATAGTCAGTGAGGTTGATCATGTTGGGATTCCTGGGCTGTGGTATATTGAGAATGGTATTTTCAATGGATTTATAGAAATGAACATAGACATGTCGATTTCATAAGGTGTAAGATTTTTTCATCCATTCCTCAAATCCTATGTGAACCTGATTTTTCTATGCTTCTATAAGGGGGATATATTGATGTTTTTTCATACGAATGGATTCTTTGGTGGTTCTAGATCTATATAGGTTATTTAATTGGAACTACATTTTGTTTGAGGGTAATAATAGAATCTTCTTCTTTATCAATTCATTTACCCTATACTGAAGGCATGGGTCTATATTTATCGTAGGTTCTCTAAATGGTGTCCAATAATTATTATTCTATTTTTCAAACTCATGGAACCCACCTGAATAGTTTACTAGGATAAAAATTGTTGGTAACCCATCCGAGATATTTTTAGCAAAGACTTCGAACCATTTTTCTTTCAAGAGATGGATGTTTTGTGAATAGGTTAAACCCTTTAATCATCCTATGAATTCATAAACCCTTAAGGTTTAGACATTTATTACAATTCATAAGTTAAAAAAATTTCATTTTCTATTGTATATTGATGAACTAGAAAATTAATTGTTGAAAAAGATCTACCCAATTTGCAAAGGATCCTACTAGAAAGCTATAATATCATACAAAGGTAGAAACTTTCAGATATTGTATAAAACACCACAATTGTTTTCCTCCAGCTATCTCGAGGACCCATATTCCTGCCACAATAGAATACGCAGTGTGTGATATGTTTTTTATGGACTCTATTGTGGTAAAAATTGGAGAAGTTAGGATTTATGGAAATGGGTAGAGGAAAATTTGCATCAAACCATTCAAGAAATGGATTCCAATGAGGCTATAATTGTGCAGGTCACAATTCCATAGATTCCATATGAGTAATCATAGACCTAATTATATTGTGAAATACCATAGGAACTAATGTTTGAGCCACCTATCAATTGTAGGGAGAGGTATATTCTTTTCATTGTGTCTTTTTCTTCACCTCTTGCAGATTCTCAACTCGTTCATAGATTGATTGATTATCTACATGAGGGAGAGGATACCACCATACGGGAGTGAAATCACCATCAATTTTTTACTTCTTAATTAATATAGACTAGCTGCAAGGAACTAGAGCTAATCTAACCCATAGAACCAATTTTGTAGTAGGATAAAATATGGGTGGGAAATTATTCACATCTTCCTAAAGATGATACCCATTATTGAATATTTACACTATGTATCTTCTCATTGAATTTAATGAGTGTATTTATGCCATTATCATATTGTGAAAACAAATTCTCTATGGAATCAACTTCAATAATTCTAGGTTGTGATTAGAAGTTAGACATACCATTCGCCTTATCTTTGGTAGTGTTCTACAATATTAGTGGGAAAATGGTATTTAGAGGGGCTGGATTTTGGGGAACTCTTTTGTGACGAGTGCATGCGACCTATATTGTTCCATCTTTATCACCCTCTTATGGATGTTGGTTTTCTATTTTGCAGTCAATTAAATTTTCTTCTTGATCCAAAGATTATATAATTTTGGTTGTGAAGTCATTCTTAGAGGAATCTTAGAAAATGGTGGTTGTGCCATTACTTTTTAAATAGTAGGATTATTATTCACTACCTATATTAGTACTATTCCATGAACCCTTTTCCATATTGGTTTACATTGGAAAGAAATCCTGATGGGTTCTGAATTCTGTCTTCTTACACTCATGTTTTTTCATATTGTGAGTACTACAAATGAGGGAGTTTCCAGCTATTATTTTTGAAAGGGATCTGAATAACAGAGGTTTTTCTTGAAGTGGTAGGATGAAAAGGGATTCTAAGCATTCATATTTACCTCCAAAAATATAGAAGAATAATTCTATATGTGGTTATGATTATGATCAATATGACCCTACCCTACGAGACAAGGGTTATCTAGGGCCATCGTATTCATTTATTGATCATGTTGTTGTGCATATAAGTCTTCATGTTAATGATTTTATGATTCATGGGACTAGATATTAGATAATAGGGATCAAACCTAGATCTATGGTGTTGATATAGAATCAATTTTTATTTCCACAAAACCATATTGGGGGATTATAAACCAATTTAATGTAATTTATATATAAATTCCCCTATCCTATTGGGATGGGGTTAGTTTTCACTAGATTTTGATATATCATAAATCATCATTGTAATTGACAATATGAGGGTTGGAGGTGGTGGTGGATACACAATTTTCCTGGTGAGCTATGTCCACTCTTCGATGGCTGCAATGGAAGTTATTATTTTCTCCTATATAATGTGGCATATATTCTCTCATGTAAGTGTTGTGTGCAATGAAACCCCATGATGATAGTGAGTTTTTAATGTATTTCATCAAGAAGGTTTAAAACATGAATTCTATGTATGAAATTAAATTCCATTACTTTGAGGGTGCTGATTCAAGAATTTTTGGATTTTGTATTCTACCATTCATGATGTATAGGAATCATTGATGTGGGTGAATTATATTATAGTGACCAACTTGAACAAGCCATACCTGGTCCTCTGATTTTTTCGGGGGGGGGGGGGGGGGGGTATTACATTAAAAGACACCAAGTTTGGGGGGTTATTTTATTCCAAGCATACAGTGATTTTTAAAGATCATTACATTCCTCATCCTCAAATATGGATGCATGATGTGTCTTAGGAGATCATATGTAAATGATTTATAAGGCATTGGTGGAAAGAATATTGCAGATCTACACAATTCATTTCTAGTTTGGGATCTAGGGCTGTGAAGATGACACTTAGGTCTAGAGGAAAGTAGTGTATCTTTATGTTCTGATAGTGTCCCTCATATCTTGAATAAGGGTGGTTTCTAGTGTTCAATCACCAATGATTTGACAAAATATTTTTGTGAATATAAGGCATGCAGTCCTTTTCTTGATTGTTTGGGATCCCATTGTAAGAAGTCTAAATAGTCCAAACATGATGGATTGTTTGATTCTATATAACTCAACCCATATATAAATTTACGATTCCTCTTCATTAGATGTACATTCAAAAAATCATTTAGACAACATATGATGCTTCTTTGGGCCACCAGCTAACTGTAGTTGAGTGTTGGATGATGTTGATAGGGAACTATATAGAGTTATGATCGATGATTTGAGAACCTCTATATATATAAGGTATTTATTAATGGAAAACCACTATATAAGGATCTATTTAAGAAAATTGGTGGTATTTATTTCTCTTCATGACATGTCACTATGTCGAGTTTGACACTAAGGGATTTCAGTATTAGAATCACTGTGTTCCATCTCTACATTACCATGAAGAGGACTATCGAGGTGATGAATGTCTTATACATTAATTGATGATTTCAAGGACCCTTGGGGTATTGAGAATATATATTTAACCACCTCAAAGAAACTACCACTAACCAGATTGGGGATATGAGCTTCATTCTATGTTATAATCATAATTTTCTAACTTGGCTTCTCATATTGTGAAGGGATATGAACCTAAAATATGACTTTTTCAAAACCATGTTAATTACCATATGGTGTTGTAGAAGTGTGATCCCACTATTAAGAAATGTATAGAATATAAATATTATGTTTTCCATCAATGATAGTAATATGATCCTATCCTAAGGTATGGAATAATCTCACTTGGTGAGCCTCAGTCAAAACAGGATTGTGATACTAATTATATACACATGGAAAATGATTCTACACATTTTTATCATGGATATAAGTTATCTCTGAGCAATGTTACACTCTCACATGATGAGCCCTGTTTTGAACAAAAATATGAAACCTGTCAGAGTATTTATTCCCGATAGAAATATTTCAGAAGTACTACGGAATGGGAAAAGGGATATGAGCCACCTCATGAATTTCCATAGACAAATGAAGATGTATTAATTGGAAAGAGGAAGTAGGAACATGCACTGATATTTTGTGATCTTCTGGATCATGGTAGGAATATTCACTATCAAGAATATGAATCTATCCGGAATAATTTCCCATTCCCATGTGGTGACCCATGACCAGAACATGGATATGAGATCGATCTTGGGCCATTGTATTATGTCACCAGTCTTAATTGATAAGAACATATTCCAATACATAGGGATACACCAATATCACTTGTTCATCCCCAACCAGAATGGGGAAATGAGTTTGATCCTGAAACTTTGTAATATCATTCAATACTTTTTCAATTGTCACCTTCCCTTATACCAGGGCATGTGCCACTCTAACCTGGTATGTCGTAGTTGGAACTAGTAATGAGCAATGTCTGAGACATCATCCCTTACAAGAGTAAGTCGATAATACACAATTCATGAGAAAGAATGTGCACATTCCCCAGAGTAACAACTTATTCATAATTTCTAGAGTGTTTATATTCCTCAACTATAGGTATAAAAATATGAGCCTATACCTATAATGTTACCTATCCCAGAATATGTCGACAGAGTTTATCAGTTATTTTAATATGTAATGGAATTTTAGAGTAATGTACCAAGGGATATAAGACTAAATATTTTCTATCTCCACTATATAATTTAAGAGATATTCAATTTATCTAGGGATATGAGCCCAATTGTTCTTCCTATTCATGCCACTCAAATGTCCTAATGGGATTCATGCACAAGGGTAAGGGTATTAGACTCTCCAGGCCCATGGGATGAATATGCCCACATTCTTGTTTTCAGTGATCAGGGACATGATCCAGATTTCTAGTTATAGAAAAAATATTCTAGTTGAAATTATCATTTGGTGTGGGGATATGTTCCCACTCATGTTTATCAATATCATTCCATGACAAATGATCCTTGTTATCTATCAACCATCTTCATATATGGATGTGTGTTGGGTGGTACATCTAGTACAGGACTGATGGATACCTGTGTGATGGTCCTGGGAACAACATGTTATCAGATCCATCCCCATTCATACCTTATTTGGAAGAGATCAATAGATTGTACCCTCATCCACCATCGTTATATACTGAAGGTGGTGAATGTACCACTCCTAGGAAAATGTCCTGAAGTAATTGGATTTTGGAAAAAGGTACACTGGTGTCACTCATGCTTTAGATGGACGATGACGACCCATCGATTTGGGTAGTTGGAGACCCTCATGGGTTGCCTCGATGTTTAGGATTGGACCTTTTTATTTGGAATTCCCAGACCATTGTATAATCTCCCTATATAGATGATTTTGGGTGGGTGATGTCATCCTAAGGCCCATAGGGGTTGGCTTTTAAGATTAATTTCTAAAAGGATATATAGATGTAGAATTTCTATCAATTTGGGAAGATTTTAGTAAGGGAAGTCTCTATATTCATTCACAAAATAACGAGTAGGATCACTAATTTGTGAAACGCCATAGGAGTGATGTGTCATCAATCAAATATGCATGATTAAAACAAATATCCATCTATTCATGATCTGGAAATTCTAATCAAATGTACCTTTCAGTGTGAGGATTAAATAATTTAATGGTATCCATGATTATAGAGAAGTATCTGTATGATTTACATCATAAATGTCGTCTTTTTTTATATAGGATATTCAAAAAATGTTTCCAGACATATGGAAAACTAACCATCCCTCTATTTGAGGGGTTAAAATCGAGCTCATCATTTTCATCATGAAATATGGAAATAATAATGGAATGACACATGATTAATTGCCCATTTTGTTAGTTGAGAGATTCACATCGAGTTCAGTATTTTTGTTTCCTCGAAAAGATGTGGGTTTATTTTTTCTCATAGTATAATTATGGGGGATAAATTTTCCTCACAATAATTCAAAAATATATCAAAATTTTTTAATATTACATAGAAAAATGAAAAGACTACCACATGCATAATTGGATATGGAAATTATTTCCCATGATAGGTAGTCAGTTGTGTTTTCATACCAAATCATGATTTGGAATTCACATTTGTTGAGTGTATGGGAGGTTAGGTTCATCACAGCCTTTTGAGGGAAATTGTTACATAATTTGAGATTATATTATAGATTTATGACATGTTCTTGATTCTATTAGTGTTCTTGATAAGAGACTTGTTTTCCTAAAATATTTATTATATGTAAAAACCATTATATTAAAAATAAGGGGATATCATTAGTGAATACATTGGGATGTATATGAGGTTCTTCATCCATTATTATTTTGTGGGTAGCTACTTATATATTTAAGCCTTATAACCAAGTAATATCTATTTGATTGTTTTCGTTGTAGTAAATTAATGCATCGAGGATAATATTGAGAAATTATGATAAATCCTATATAACATGTTTTATAATAGGAATAATAACCCATATGTTTCTTTAAACCCATCAGCGTTATATTCATATTGAATGGAAGTATATTTGGGCCCATGAGATCCAATTATTTGAGATCGAACCACGAGGAGGGACCCTATTTATCCTCATTATATCAATACTAATTGTTACCATAGATTATTTATTCCCTTGAAAATTAGACCTTGGTATACACCCTTTTATGCTTATTAATTGTATCATTCTAGCGATCAGGGATTACAAACATATGTTTCCATTACTAGTGGACATTCAAGATGTCAGCAATGTTCTCACTAAAACTCCCAAATCCATTGTGAGATATGATCAGTGTATTAAATAAGGGATAAAATGTAAGCAGACTAATTACATATAAGGGAAGGGATTACATGATGGGAAAACTCATTGGATGCTTAATGTAGATATTTAGTCTCGGGATGGTGTCCTATATATCTTAGTTATGACAGGAATTGATTTCATCGTAATTTAGTGATATCTCAATCCATTGGTTGATGGGGAAATATGATCATCCAATTCAAGAGACTAGGTCCTAGTTTTTTGAATGTCGGAGTCATAGTGTGGGTAACACCAAATTGGATTCCCATTTGTGTATTGGCACATTCTAGAAGAATGTGTCCTATGTATCCATGTGATGGAAATATATCGTGTCCTTTTAGTTCAATGATTTTGGGCTTACACATAGAGGCTACAATTATATGTGGGATATATCATATTATTCTTCTGATCGGGGCTTATAAACCGTGTTTTCTATTATTTGAGTACATATAATATTATTCTTCTTAGCTGGGCTTAAACACAGATCATGGCATTGTATGTGGGAGATATCTTATAATTTTATTGATTAGGGCTTACACAATGATGTTTCTCTTATACATCAGACATATCATTTTATTCCACTGGTCGGGGAATACATATTGTGGTTCCCCTTTTTAGAATTACATATCATATTATGTTTATTATTGTGGATTAGAGACACAATATTCCATTATACGTTTGGATTCATGTGAGATGAATGATATCATAATTCATACTCCCTAAGATTATAACAATTATTCTCGATGTGAGAAATAAGGGATGTAATATAATCAGTTTTATTTATTATGGATACATGACTTATGTTCTGGTAATTCCACAAAGATGTTCTAATATGAAGATTGATCCTTAGGAATGAATCCATCATTTCCTAGTAATAGAAAGAAATATAGTCATTATAGTTTAATTAGTTATGGATTACAGGCAGAATTTTACAATATATAATTTTGAAAAGTTTATCATGTTTTTTATTCTCACATGGACTGGTCTAAAGGCCTTTCTTGAATGTGTTTATATACTTCCCAAAATTCCTTGATTTTCAATAATACATGATGTTGTATACCTTCCAAACATGTAAAAAAAATCATCTGACCCCATTGACATGTCGAAGGGACATCACATAATCTGGATGGTATGTCTTGAGGCTATCTCATTACATTGGTTGAATTGTTTGGAGGGCATCAATGTTCTAGGATGGATGATCCTAGAAGACATAAAATGATCTCAGATGGAATGCTTTGATGGTGTCACATGATCCAGCTGAATTTCCCTAGTGGCATCATGAATGGCGGATGACAAACTCATAGGGTGTCATGGTTGTCAGTGTGACATTTCGAGAGGGTGTTGTGTGTCTTGGATTACGTGTTTGAATATCATCATTAATTCCAAATAACATGTGTGGGGGACACTGTAAGAGCCATTTGGTATACCTAGAGGGAATCTTGGGACCTCACTGGCTTGTTTAGAGGATATATAATGATCGAGTTGACATCCCTGGTTCGATCGTGAGAAATAGGTGACATGTACATGAATCAATATATGATATTCGTATAATGTATAGAGAACATTTAGTAGTCTATAAGTCATGACTCGCTGGTTTTTCAAGACATGGATACAATGACCGTGGGGCACCTTGTGACTGTATTTCACAATTATAGGGGACTTCAAATGATCCAAATAGAATAAAAAATGAACATTGTGTGTTCTGGGAGACATGCACTAGTGTTATCACCTGACATGGTTTGTTCATGATAAGTGCATGAATATCATCATTTATGTTTTTTGTATAATCCACCTTTATTTTTAGTCTTCATTCTACCCTTTTATTTAATATTCCATAGATATGTTCAATGTTTGTTGGTTTTATGTTTTTCTTTATCTTGAAGTTATGGAAGATGTTGTTTGCGTGACCCATAAGAAATTTTTGATATGATCTATAAGTGATCATACATAGTTCTTATATATGATTCATGATATGTTTGGTTTTTCCTCAGATCATTACTGAAAATAATATTTTTTTCATTAGATCAGTCACTCAGAGGAATCCACTCTAATGCCTAGGGGAACTAGTGTGAGGATTAATGGAAAAGTATCTTTTTTAAACTGGGTGTGGGGGATTTATATGGATTTCCACCAAAATTAGTCACCTCTTTTCATGGAATTTATCAGAAAGTTCTTGGATGGATTTGTTTAATGGATTTGTTTCCATGAGTTTCAATGAGGTTTTTTAATTGGGCGTTCTGGGGAGTTGAATTATTTTTGGAGACCGTGTGATCAACCCATTAATTCCCCACTTATTTTATTATGCCCAATTAAATTGGTATTTTCGAATCATGCGGACATTCACAGGGATTTCCATATTGTCTGGGACACATGTCTAAAGAATTTTGTGATATCAAGATTCCTACTGAATAGATTTTGTATGATCTTTTATTTCTTATCAAGGATATTCTACGAGAGAAGGAAGGAATTTCATGGTGTATATTTTGAGATATGACTATCTTGTGATTGGAAATTTCCAGAACATGATAGCTAGTCATATGAGTTTTAGGAACACATGAGTATCCCTTCATCTCTCTTTCATTTCTCTCTTTATATAACATGTTTTTTGGTGATTCAACATTTTTAATGACCGTATTAATAGACAATAATTGTCACTTTTAGTGATGTGTCACACGACTAATTTTTATTTCAATGGTGATGCCATTAAATTTCAACGAAAATTACAACTATTTTATCATGGGGTCAGAGATGGAGCTCAAGTCCACCCCCACACATTTGATTTCATTCTTGTGATAAGGGTTAATTGTTAATTGTCTCCTTAATGACACGGTGTATATTTTTCCAGGGGATTATGGTGTATTGAGAATCTTATGGGCCTTGTTGCATGATTTTTACAACTGTAATAGGCTCCCATATTTTACCCTTTATATTTTTTTAGTTCATTCATTCCATTTTGAATTTCCCCAAGGTAAATATCCTTGTTTGTTTGGTAATTATATCATTCCATAGATTGAGTATTACAAATTTAAATTTCATTGCGCTATGGAGATTCAGGATTCCAATGATGTTCCCACCACAACTCCCTATTCTTATGAGATATATCCTTAGTTTGAGAAAAAATAAATCGCATTTAGCTAGACTTAATGAATTTGGATCCATGAATTATGTGTTAGGAAATCCCATTAGAGAGATAAGGTTGAGCTCAATAATTAGAAAGGATTCATATTAATTCTGGTTAGGGATGTAATCAGATTAATTATAGTTCAGTGATTTCTAAATATGTTAGTGGATGAATAAAGATAGTTAGCCCATTTGAAATATAGTGTCCCAAGTGTTTGAATGACACATAAATGGAGCGACATACACTAAATTTAATTACTATTTGTGTTTAGGTTGAGGCCTTAGGTAGAAACTCTATATATCTTAGTTATGTAATTTATTAGAGTTCTCATAGTTCATAGATTCGGGTCTTACACACTAAGGAAACCCTTAGATGTGGTATAAAACGTATTATGTTTCTGATCGGGGATTCCACACCGAGGTTACACTTATATTCTAGACATAACATATTATTCTATTATTCAAGGCCTATATAATGAGGATTCCATTGTATGTGGGACATATCAGTTTATTCCACTGATTGTGGCATACACAATGATTTTTCCATTATAATTTGGACATATCATAAAATTCAATTGATTGGGGATTACACACAAAGGAATCCATTATATGTGGTACATATCATATTATGCTACTAATTGGGGCCTACACTCTAAGGTTTACCTTATCCAAATATAACCATTTCATAGAAAAGTTTTAATCATTGTGACTATAAGATAATACATGATCTATTATCAATGTGAGACATTAGGGATGTAAAACAATTAGTCTCATATTTTATGGATGTGATACATATGTTTTTGGACAGCCCAACTAATGTTTTAATATGGGGTTTGGGCCTTAGGAAGGTGTCCCACATATCTGGGTTATTGTAAGAATTAGATTCATATTAGTTCAAGAGGTTTTGGAATATACCATAGCATTTCTCTTATAGATGTTGGAAAAGGTTATCAATTCCTATTATGCCCACTTGTATTGATCTTATTTTCTTCATAACAAGTGTTGACTCTCTTCCTTAAATTCATAGATTTTCTACTTGACATGTTGGAGGATGTATGCCTGATAGGTCCAAATTTAATCTCATGGATTATTTTACTTTTCAAAGGGACATCGAATAATCAGGATGTAATGTATGGATGTTGTCACATAACCAAGATTGACATATCTAGTAAAGATCAGAAGACCGATCTAGATAATTATGGAATACATCTAATGATATCAACTATAAATAATGGAGGGAGTCACATGATCATTCTAAATTTACATAGTTTATTCTTGAAATATTTCTGACATTCCAAGAGGGTGTTGTGAGAGATAGTGTGAATTTTTATGAGGGTTCCACATGTCCTGGATGGATTTTCTATTTGTCATCATGAAATCCAACAATCATGTTTGAGGGACATTTAAGTGCCATTATACATACACATATGGCATCATGAGATCTGACTGGCTTGTTTAAAGGGCGGCGTGAGAGCCAGTTGTAAAACCCTAGTGTTATCGTGAGACATTACTAAAATGTACTAGTATCAGCGTGTGATATTTTTCACTTGTTCACCAGTGATCAAAAGTCCTGGATGTCAAGCATGTATGATTTTTCTATACTTGGGTGGAAATCTTGTGGGAAATGTTTAACTATCTATGACTTGTATATGGAACATTTCATGATAAAATTAATTTACCATTGGAACAACCCATGATCTTGGAAACATGTCCTGGTTCTGTCACATGATCTGGTTGGTTCATGTGACACACATGATGATCTGTGTATATTTTTATCAAATAAGGCTACTATATTTTATGTATTCAGTCAATCATTTTATTAAATAATTCATATATTTGTTCATTTTTCCTGTTTTATGAATTACATGATCTAGAAGTTGTGGAGGATGTTCTTCACCTGAGTCATCAGATGTCATTCATTTAATCCATGAGTGATCATTTGAAGTTCAAATGAAATCTATAAGATTAATTTTTTTTTCTAAATATGATTCATGATGAAATGCATTTTCAGTTATGTGATCATCCTCTTTGAGAAATATTCTCTGATTCCATGGTGGACCAGTGTTAGGTGACAAGAGAAAAAATACTTTTTTTATGCTTGAGTGTGAAATTTAATTGGCCCTTAAACCCTAATTATTCACCATATTTTATAGAGAGTATCACACAAATCCATGATCGAGTGAGTTGAAGGATTTTTTTGTCAGTATATTTAACAATGTTTTTCCATTGGTCATTTTGTGGGAGTCTCATGATTTTCACTGGTTGTGAGATATTCCCATTAATTTTAAACTTATTTTTATGATGTTCTATTAAAGTGATCTTTCTAAATATTGAGTACATTTCAAGGATCTTATGTACTATTCAAATGACATGACTAAGGACTTTTGCAAGATTATGATTCCTATTGAAAGGATAGTAGTAACTATTTAACGCCTTATCCATGTTATTCCATGAGACAATAAGGAATTTAAATGGGGGATTTTTTTAGTTCAAACATGATTTTCAGGGGTGTTTTGAAACCATGCATGTGTGTGGTATGAGTTGTAGGCCTTTAAGAGGCTCCCATAATCTCCTATATATTTTTATCTTCATTTTAACAATAATAATAGAGTTTAGTGAGTTTTATTCTGTTCTGTTAGGGAAAATCAATCTCCCTATTCGTGATTCATCATACGACCTAAAATATTTTATTTGTTGGTGTGTTAGAATTTCATGAAAAATTCCCTCTATTTATCCCTAGATTCAAAGAGAGAGTTTAAATTATTTTGAATACAAACAAATAACTTCATGTAATGAGTGTGACTTGTTAATGATATTTTTCAAGACATGGTGGACATTTCTTTGGGGGATTTCAGTTTCTTACAAATCGCACGGGGTGCACCGCATAATTTTTATGACCGCAAGAGACAACTGTATTTCCAAAATTTTCTTTCTTTTTCTTATATTACAACGAATGGGGATCTAGTGTGGGTTTATGAGTGTTTCCACATAAAACAAATATATCAATTGGTGATTCATCACTTGAATAATAAAAGTTATTGTGGATATGTAATATCATTATCATCGAAACCCCCTTATGATATCCTCGGTGCCATTGGGTGGAGTGCATGACTACTCAGACATGTCTGAAGAATTTTGTGTGATGAGGGTGATATGTTCACATGAACTTACACAAGATCCTGAAAACCACTCAAGCATTCCATGTGATTTATATATCTAAAATTGTGTCCCACCTAAGATATTTTTCCTCATATTTATCTATTTTTTCCATGGAATGTTAGGTTCCTACAACCTAACAATTCACATTCCCTAGGGGTACTCTTCATGTATCCTCCACTTCATCAATGATCATCTTGGATGCTTTCTTGAGATAATAAGGACTTTTCAATGTGGTTCCATGGGATCTTCTATTTTATGGACATCAAAAGACTATCATCATGACCTCTGTAACATTGTGCAATGAAATTTATTCCAAAAGACCACATGATCTGTGTGATCTTAGCCACCTTCATCTTTGACATTACAATGAAAATAATTCAATTATTTATGTATTTCTAAATTTGTGAATTTTCTAATTACCATTTACTAGGGATTAATATTAGTATAGATACAATGATATTATATAATACTAATTGATTATATTTTTTATTGAGTAAGAAGAAATAAAATAAGTGTCATTGGCTGAGCATTATACCTCTTCATTCGACAACTAATTTAGGTTAAAACCAAAATCCTTCTGAATATTGATTTATGATAAAAAAGTCTCTATAGGAGGTGTAGATGAACATAAAAATGTTATTTGGGTTGGTATTTTTTTGAATCAAATGGATTTTATTTTTTGCAGTGGAGGAGAGAGTGGGTGACCCTTTATATGTTATGTGAGTGGCACACATGTAATTTTTGATATAAAAATGTGACACCACATGATTCTAAATTCCAAAATGCACTAAAATGAATAAATATAGAGCTTAAAATTATATAAGGTTGATAAATGTTCATAAAATAAAAATTATACATTCATTTAGGTTATTTTAATAGTTATCTATTTAGTTTCATGCCTAGTAACCCCATTTTCCCCATAACCGCAGTAATGTAATTTTATTGATTTCACTATTAATTATTTCCATAAATATTTTTTATATTATGATATAATATAATATAAAATAATTTAAAATATTTAATTTATTATGAAAATTTTAATTTTAGATGTCGAAAATGATATTTTAAAATAAAAAAAATAGACATTATGAAAAATTATATTTTTAGGAAATGTATTTTTTCAGGTGTCTGATGATATTATATAAAACAAATTCCTAGTAATAATGATTATATAAATTTTTTTAAAAACATTTCTTTATAATCTATATATTTCAATTAAAAAATAACTATTTATGTGTTATTTTAATTAATTTAATTGGCGAAATATAATATACTTCAATATAGTTTTATTGAATTTTTTTTAAATCTGAAAAAAAACGTATACTAAAATATTATATAAAGATGATTGAAATTTATTTAATTATATTTAATAGAACTAAATAGTATTATTACATTAAATAAATTTTAATTAATAATTATTTTTTATTACAAACATTAGTAAGGAAATAAAAATTTATCATAAATTGGAATTTTATCTATTCATTGATCAATCATTATATTCTAAAAAACCCCAACATATTACCCTATGTTAGATAAATTTACTTATTTAAAATAGTTATTTCCATTTTTCTAGATAAATTTATTAAAATATATATAAATTAATTAGAATATTAAAAAAATGAAATAAAAATCAATTTTTGATATAAATATATTGTTAAGATTCAAATTAATTTATTAAAAATATATTTATTATTTTCTATTATTTTATTATTACATTTATGTTTATTAATAAATTTATATACTATTTTTATGAATTATTTCTTACTATTCATTAATACCAATTTAACAGCTAGCTTATAATAGTCATATATCTCACGGGTTGTTTATGCCATATTTTGTATGTAAAACACTCTATCGATAATAATTTTACTCATTTAGATTCATGATGTCTTATAGAAAATGAGAAATATACTTAATAGATTTGATCTGTATATTTCAAACCATTAATAAATTGGATATCTATCTATCAACGTACAATATATTAATATATTGAATTATAGGATGATGAAATTCCAAGTGTTAATGAATAAATAGAAGGAATAAATTTAATTTGAGCACATGGGAAAATTTGTTGTGGTACAAGAATAATATGATTCATATAATTAGTATGAATATGTATAGGAAGATTATAAGAGAGTGATAATTTTTTTATGAAATCTAATCAAGAAGAGAAAAGGAGTTATACATGAAAAAATGCCCATTGGGTTATAATTACAAAGGGTAGTTACAAAATGCTACACACCTTAAAAACATGAATTTTTTGGAGAATGTCTCAGATTATGAATGTGATGAATCCCCCTATAGTGAAAATCATCAAAAAATAAGACGTTGAAAAGTCCAAAATAATTCAATTTTTTAATGGATTAAATATTTATGAAATTAATGATGGAATATTTAGATTATATGGGATGTTAGTGATTTTATATCATGTAAATCTAGTCCAATAATAAACATAAGTTCTTTATAGAACATATAATAAAATATAATGATAATTGAAAAACTAAAAAGGGTTATAAAGAGACCATTAATTAATATATTATGATATAAGAATTATAAATGTTCCATGATTATAATAACTAGAAGAAAAACATAATCCATAGATGTAATAATGAATGAAGAATGTTCTATATGGAAAAATATTACATGATAAAATAAATGATGGCATCTATGTTTTCAATATTTATTATAAGAGAAATTGATTACCGAAATTAATTCCAAACATGTAGAAAGATAGAGGATCCTAATGGGGATCAATAATAATTCTATAATTCATAATATAATTTCAATAACATGGGAAAAAGTTTATTTATATTGAAATTAATGCTTCATATGAATCATCCAAAAATATTATGAAACTAGTCTAAAGATGAATGTAAAAGATATTAATCATATTTCATGTTATACAAAATATGATTCATCTCATGGAGCAGGCTCCAATAAAACAATTGGTCTTATTTTTACTACATGAAACCATGAAAACAAAACTCATATTTTAAAAAAATGTAAATTTGATTTGAATAGGTAAAAAATAACAATACAAGAAGGAAAAAATGATAGAATTGGCATATAAGTTAATTTTTTCAATTAAGTGATCTATTAGAAATATTAAAGATAATGGTTTAGAGTTTATTACAAATGTTTTAGAAGATATGGAGTAAATAATAAAACTACTAGTATAATATATCAATATCACAAAATTTTCATGTATGAAGTGAAAAAATAATTCTAAAAAGTAGAGATATATGTGTGTGAAGAAGAAAAAAGATTATAATTTAGAAGTAATTTGATGAATATTTAATAATTTTTTTATACTCAAAATAATGTTGACTAGATGGAATAAATAAATATAATATGTGATAAATAGGGTCATTATTCTAAAAATTTCATTAAATACATCCTCTAAATAATATTGTTATTTTATAGTAAATAATTTTTTTAATGGCTTCTAGAAAATCGGCCAAAAAAATTATTTTCCAAATGAATTAGTGAAGAAATATTAAGAATGTTCTTGTGTTAAATGTAGGTAGGGGATTATTATAAAACACTAATGATCATGAGTTTTGGTGTATTATATGTAGGAAATAAGGTTATATTGGAAATGATTTTATTGTTGTGATACCTATACATAATGAGAACCTGATGAATGAAAGATTCATACTTATAATTTAGATTTTTTTTATGAATCATGATAGGAAAAAATATTCACTCATGGAGTGTGTTTAAATAGGATATATTTCCATGAATAATATAATGATTGATTATAGAAAATTCATGAAATAAATAATAAATAGTTTCTATATCATTAAAACTAGAACGAATGTTGAATCATGGTCAATATAAAAAACTTAACCTTACTTAAAATTAAAAGAAAGGAAATACCTATGAATTAACTTTATATTATTATTATTATTTTAATCCATATAGAATTAATGTACATAATATAAATGGGATGATAGTTGAGTGATATTGAAAATTTAATGAAAAAAGTGTGATTCTTGACATCAATCACTTCAATTACGTTGATAAAACATAAGGATGAATCCCCATAGGGGGAAATACAATGCATGATTCTATAAAAAGTAATTGTTTTATAAAAACATGAAATTTTGAAAACACTTAATTTTATTGAAGATAGGGAACTGATATCACAGTATCTATCCCTTTTTATTATTCAATAAACTATAATAATTAATAAGGGAATTATGGTTTAGTTAATAAATATGAAGGGTTCAATGTTACATGAACTTTAATTATTGAAATTTATATATTGAAATGGTATTCAGGATATAGGTTTATTTATAAATTTATTTTTATAACCATTGAAATTATATTAGAAATTTTTTACCACATCATTGAATAATTATGGATACCTTTGTGTTCATGATTTGTCATTCATGTTTTTTACACTGGGTTATCCCTTATAGACATAGTGTTAACTAATTAATGAATCATTTATAAGATACATGAATTATTATGACACTACAATAGTTATTAACCATGTTATTTTATAAATAAAATATGTATATTTATTTATTTATTTGAAAAAATATTTTACAGATGGGTTTGATCAATAACCTAAATTTATTTTCATATTTATTATCAATAAGTTAGATTTAACAAAGGATTTAATATATTTAAACATCATTAGTTTGGTGATAATAATAACAAATGTAAATGTTGATATTTAAGATACCATACATAATTGTAGTTTCACTATACAAAGTAAAAATAAATGGACCACATGTTGGAATACCTAATGATTAACTAGAACATGAAGGTAAAACATTTTTCTATATACTTTAATCTCAGGATGAGCTGTAACCCTTCAAATAAGTACATCACAATGAAATGGAACCCAGTTAATTTATGTTCTTAGAGTATGTGAATGAATGAATGTAGTTTTATAACATGAATGATAGATAAATTTTTTGTAATTATAGAATGAAAACCTCAATCATTTACATTCAAAAAAGAACATGCATGAGCCAATTCAAAGACTCTTCATGAAGTGTGATAACATGGATAGTTTAAAAATAAAATATGAATTCATGAATTGTTTCAATAAATTCATACATGATATAAAAAATACATATATGAATTCAAATAATTAAAATAACATGGCCTATGAAATTTTTATATATTCATGAGTTAGTGAAGATGTTATAAGCAATGATTATCTACCTAACTAAATAGTGAATGAGTACCTATTTTATATGTGATAATGGCATATAATCTTGTAGTATATTTTATTTTATGAAAATTAATAAGTAATAAGGAATATTTGTTCCATTCCTAAAAGGGGGATCATTTTACATCATAATCAACGGTTCGTGGAATAATCCATTTCAATGAAAAAGAAATGAATACTTCTTGTTCATAGGGATGAAGCGATGAAAGGAAACTAGAAGAACATTTTAGAGTAAAGTAAATGTATGGGGGATTATAAAGATCCTATTATTGTATACTGGATCATATAATGTTATATCATGTAATCATGATATGATACTATTCTAATATAATAACTTACGTTAATAATGGAACTATATGTGATTGGGGTGACAATCCAATCATAGAATTATGTATGATCCAACCTAGACCGAACCAACTAAATCCTTATGATTTGTGACCATGAATTATTAAATTATTTGGGAGAGTTTTTGAGATACAATAATAGTAGATTGACTCATGAACATTCCACAGAGTTTGAATTGATGAAAAATTCCAAGAATGAAATATGATCATTATGTAAATATACCCAACTCTATGTGATTTTCTTGGACTTGGTCACAATAAAATTCCTATATATAGTGGAAGAGATAATAGTTTCCATTATAAAATTATAATATCAGCAAAATAGAAATGTTTTAGGAAACCATAAACTATTTCCTGAAACTATTATGGTTTTCCCCTAATATATATTAAAAATATCAAGTTTCGTATTTGTGTTTATATTTTAGATATTATTATTAATTGGTTTAAAAAATATTTTGAACTTTATTATAAATATATTGTAATTAAGGGTAAAATTTATCTTTTTTCATTAATTTAAAATTAAAAAGATATTTTTTCTTAATATAAACATCAATTGATTCATAAGACATAATTTTGTAGATTCATACATATATTTATAATAATGGTTAAAAATTACAAGGGGTAATTATCTTAATGATGAAACATAATAATAACTATTTGTTCATTATTCATTATTTTTTGATGAATTAAAACATATAATATACAATTGTGGTAATTTTGGAATAAAAAATTTAAAATTACAAAATAATTACACATCTATTAGAATAATATTACTAAATGATGAGTGTTCCAATGAAACATGGCACTTAGCTAAGTGGATAAAATTAATATGGTCCGAACACATTACAAGAAAATTTATACTTCATTTTAGGAAAAATGTTATATATGATCACCACATTCTCTCATAGACCGTTCTATCTTGTTCATGTGAACAAGATAAATAATTTTACAACTGAAAATCCATTGAAATAAAATGATAATATACATAAACAACCATAGGGTATATGTACTATGATTTAGGGGTATTTTTTTTTGATTTTGAAATCTATCATCGGTTGATTGACTTTGTGATTTCATTCTTGGATTATATATATTTTGTAAATCAATATTAAATATTTTCTCACTAAATAACATTTTTTATCCAAAAAAGTATCTCTATGTATTTCTCCTAAATCTATACATATGTTTTTTGGATTTTCAAATATAAGGTTAATGATTGTGTTTTACAAATATATTAAATATATATATTCATAATAGTCCATCTGTTATGATTTTTGGAATATAGAATAAAGAAATCCCCTAGAATGACAGAACTAATTATGTTTCTAAGATCTCATCTATGAATTGGATAAATTATTATTTGATGATAATATATTGTGATATATTAAGGATTGATTTGGTTGAATTCTTATGCAATTGTTAATCTATAAAAATGGGGTTTTTTATAATTGAGATTTATATAATTTTTATGGTGTTTTTATTTCCATATAATTTGGAATGAAATTTTAATTTTGAAAATAATGATTTTTCAAATATATGGATTAATCAATTACGATTTTTGAAAACCAAGTTATCAATAAATGGAAAATGGTGTATTTTTTCATTTGGAATGATTTTTTCAAACTATACTTTTTTAATTTATACTTGGTTTAAATATAAATATTTTAAGTGGAATGTATATCTTTGAAATAAATTTAAGATTTATAAAATTTATTCATGAATTTACTAAATTGAGGAATATAGTTTTGAATTTGTGTAATAGGATTTGTTACTCTGGATGTTTATGTTAATTAATTATGTTATAGTGAGAACATATTTTGAAACCTAAAAAGGTGAATATATAAGGATTAGTGGATTAATTAGTGTTAATTAATTTGAGCAACAATTGGGATGGATATGCCTCAAAGGAATCCCCTATTACGGTTTTATTTTTTATTTTCTAATAAGGCATGTAACATATATATATATATATATATATTAAGGATTCATAGTAAAAATATCATTAAATAATATTGTACATCCGTGAAGACGGTATTTTTTGGAAGTGATAGATTTTATATTGGATGTTGAGAAATGGGGATCTTGTATCAGTTTTTTTAAAAGTATTTTCCACTCGTTTATGAAACTGTTAGATTTGTTTTAATTATGAAATAATTTTTATAACATAAAAATATTTTAAGTGGATTTTTTGGTGTAATTAAATGTTTTTAATAAATAAAATTTGCTAACAAAATTAATTCCATGTAAAAATTATTTTATTTTGAAAAATACGAAAAATTAAAAACTTTTGTCTTATTTTTTATTTATATTGATTTATGGAATTTTATTTAGAGTAACGTTTTATTGGATGTTAATTGATATTTTGGGTAAATCCTTCTATATTTGTACCAACCCCTATATTTTCACTATAGTTAATAATTTGATAATATTTTCCTTGATGATGTTTAATGAAATACATCATTCTTCATTAGTGTAGAGCCATCATTATACATTGGTCCTATTGAGATAGATGTGATATATCATTTTTTTAGGTTTTTACATGGTTTTTCACATGTCACAATTTTTTAATTAATACTATTGATTTGTTTTGATTTAAAAAAAAATAACATCAGCAATGAAATTTGGTTATATGATTTATTTAAATGTATTTTATTTGAGCACATATTATTAATATTTTTCTATTATATGGAAAATAATTTATATTCTGGGGTCTTTCTACCCATCACTACTTTTTATAAGCCCTTTGCGATTAGATGATCAATTTGAGTCAAAGTTTCATTATTGAATAGTTCATGGATTGGTTTTCCTGGGTTGGGATGACATAAAATGGTATCATAGTGAGGTGTTGAAGAATGTCTTAATATTTATTTAAATTTCAAAGAATATCCCAATCATGACTATGTATGTAACCATAAAAAAGTATCTATCATATTTATGATAATCACCCATCTCTCAAGATGTATGAGTAAAATATATGATTCTGAAAAACTAATTGATTTTTTATATTTATTATGTTGATATATTATAGTAAGAAATAAGAAATAGTATACAAGTCATGGTAGGAATGGTAAATAACGCATCACATGAAATGGTTTTAAATAGACAAAATATTTTCATTCATGACAATTTATTTCTAATGACTGTAGATTTTAATATTTAAATTTTTTTTAAAAATATTATTCTCTAAAATAGATCAGATTGAATTATTGTGAGACAAGATATAATTATTCAGGCTAATTGTTGGAAAAAAAATTAGTAAATGGAATATAATTCTACTTAGATAAAGAGATGAATATTGATTGTTATAAAAATGAAGACTGTTAAATATTGTTGGTCTTAAAGGGGTATTTGATAAGGAATAAATTAAGCTTTATAGGAGATATATTATTATACATTGATGATGAAATTGTGTGCATGTATACACTCTATGTTAGTGGACTGAATTTTAAAGGATACACAAGGAATAAGTTAAAATTCTAACAAGGATAATTTTAGAGTGTGAGTTAGTGTTCATGTTTTGATATCAATATAATGTAGGAATATTCACTAGTTAAGTGGTTATTTAGAGTATTTTTTTCATGTCAGATAGTTTAATTTTATCTTAATAGGAATATGAGAGATAAATTTTTGAACAATGCATGTGGTATATATAATGGAATGAGATGGGATGAATAAATCATTTTTAGTATCATAAGGTATTTGGTGGTGCTTGTTGGAATGATATTGTTATTGATAGTACAACATGTTATTTCGATGAGTTTGATATAGATGGAAATATATATTTTTTTTCAAGAGTGTTGAATTGAACAAGAAAAGGCATGAAATAGAGTTGTTTCTTAGGAATGGATTTAGTTTGAATGTAAAAAATTTGTTTCTGATTATTTCCATAAAGTGGTTTTAGGAATTTTTTTAATTCCATAATTGAATTATAATTTTTTTTCTTCTGATAAATGAAGGGATTCATGAAATTACGGGATGTATATTTTAATTTTTTATGAGGGTTCATTTATTTTTAGTTTTTATATAATTGTGTGGTGTCAGTGTTATGTCCATAGTGTGGAGTAATATATAAATATCTACTTGCATAGATTTATGTCTTAAATATCTACGGTGTCTTAGTGGATGATCGAATTTTTGATATCACTATACTATGAGATTCATTTTTTATTGTATTGATAATAAACGATTATAGAGGATTGAGTAAAGTATTTGACCTACTATATGGTGTTTTTTTGAAAAAATGATGTGAAACCAATTCTTATTTCTGATATAGAGTGATATAATATGTTCATTTGGGTATTCACAAATAATACATTAATAGGATGTTTATAATTCTAAAAGAATGAGGTAGAGTATAATGTGTAAAGGAACATAGAAATCATGTAACAATTATTATATTATCATATTTATGGGTATGTACATTCAGAACTAGTGGAATAGAAGGTGGATCATTTATTATAATCGGATGTGATGTATTGAAGCTCTATATTGTACTATGATCCTTGTATGAGATGTGCTAGTAATTTTGGTATTGAATATGTAAGGATACTGAATTTTAGTGATCAGTGATCATAAATATGGGCCATCATTTTGTGAGAAAAAAATCATTAGTTTTACAATGGGGATTCAAATTTTTTTTTTATAATTTAATAACATTTGGTTGTTGTGTGGGTGAACATTGAGGAATGGGTGTTTAGTTTGGTTGTTGGTGCCTTGGTGTGAGTGGGAAATCGATACATGGAATGTTGGTTTGATAATAAAATATAAATGTATTCTGAAAATTTTTTTGGGGTGTGGCCGAAACATTTGATATTTTAATATGTATGTGATGATGGAATATATAATTATGAGACTGAGTTAGTGAATTATTTTCTATGGTGGATGATAAGTTATTAGTTGAAATTATTAATGTTTAGGATCAAAAAACCTTCATACATTTGAGTAGTTCTCATGGGATTGGACATTCAGAAGTATTTAATAATAGATTACGAGTTGGGTATTCATTCGATATAAAATGTTATAAAACACTTTTTAATATGATGATGATGTGAATAATCTCATGGAGGGGAGTATCCTATGATGGTAATGGTGGTTAACCCTATATATTGAAGGGGTCTCTTTTTTAGTGGTTATAGTTTATTGACTACTAATGTATCACTCGAGATGTTTATTCCATAAGAATTCCAATAACATTGGGGTTTTTAGTATTTACAAAGATATTGAAACCACAATAAAATATACACCATATGAGGAGTAGGGTGAATTAGGGTATTAAATATTACTAATATTCAACTGTATCTTATCCCTACATTAGAAGGAATAGTAAAATCCTATAATACAAAATTACCAAAAATATTCAATTATAAGAAAGTAAATCCTTAAACATAGAGATTCTAATTCGTTATATCCAATGGGATACTCCAAGGAGGATACAATGATGATTCATTAGTTTATAATGGTTATCTCTACTATTTTTAAATTTTTATATGTTTAGGAATGATTTATTTTTGATCCATTGGTCAAAACCATTTAATAAATATTTTATGAAATAATTAAAGGAATAGATACAAATGAATATATGAAATTACAGTCTGTTATAAGTAATGTTCATATGTGGATCAACACCAAATGTATGGTTTCTATAACCCCAATACATTTTTATCTATCAAATTTAGATCCTTAATACATTCCTACTCATATTTTGATATAACATGATATTGATTTGTTTTTATTATTATTCATTTTATACTATTTTATTAATTTTTCTTCATTGGTTCTATTTATTTACAAACCCTGTTAAATTACTACTCTTAATCCTTCCAGAATTCCCCCTTTATTTTTACAAATTTTCTATTTTTGATAGCCTTCAAAAAATTTATATTTATAATGAATTAAATCCCTGAATAAATATTCATTTATGTATATTATATTTATCTAGTAAATCATTAAATTAGTATAAATTATGATCTTCCAATGATAGATAACACTCAAAATGATGGTTTTGGGGTGTCTAGAATATCATTAGCCTCTTAGGGCCATGTAATAAAAACCTATATCACTAAATATTATCTAGTGATTTTAACTTTTTAACAATATACAACAGTTCCATCTATGTCATAACAATTCCATGAAAATTAAATATCCCATATATAAGCTAGCACTACAAGAAAATTGGCATTTAAATATGCTAAAAAGAGCCTTGATTAGTTCTAAAAAAGCACTAACAATCAGATAAAGACTAAAATACCTATTCATTTATCAGTGATAAAAAAACTGATAACGAGTTCCTTTGTAACACCTAGATATTTTTATTTTTTTCAAAATACATAAATCTTTTTGATATTTATCATTTCACGCAACATTGAAAATGGTTTATTTTATATTAAAGAAATATGTTTGAAATTCATTATATGAAAAACCATGTTATTCATGTACTAAATGAGATGTAATTTCTGATTTCTCTACATAGATAAATGAGGTTATCTTAAATTACAAAGAATAATGACTTTCCTCGATGGATTACATAACACCAAAGACGAAGTTTTACTCAAAAATAATATTTTATTAAAATATTATTATATCATATAATAAGATATAAACTAGTATTTTATTTATAGGTTATGAATAGTATTAACTAATTTATGAGAATATTTCTTTTAAATATTTACAATATTAACTTACAGTTTACCAATTAATAAGAAATGAAGATTAAAACCCATTGAATATAAAGGGAAATATTAGTACTTTCTTGGTCCAAATTTGTTTTACCCTGAAAAATTAAATTAATTAAAATTAGAAAGTGAAATTAATGTAATAAATGTGTAATGTATTCAATAATAGTTTTATATTATTCCAATTGATTTTATAGACATATGATAAGAACACACCCTATTTTATTTGTAAAAAACTATATTTTTATTATAGCATTATTAACACCTTTTAATCGAGAATCCATTTGAAATTATATTTTTGAATTAAAATATAATTAATATATAAAAATAATCTTCATTTTTGAAATAGGAATAGAATAAATTGATTATGGTAAATCTTTTATATTTTTCTATGATGTTTCATGTTTTAAATGAATAGTTAAAAATTCCGAATTTTAGTCCAATACTATTATTTCATAAAAATTAATTATAATGAAAAATTACATTTTAATTTAGGTTAAAAATTTAATTATATCAATTTTTTTATTAAAACACAATTCAGGTCATTGGAATCAATTTCACATTGTAATTGACTATACAAACAGAGGATGTATTTCAAAATTTGTACTTGAAAAGCTCACTTTGTCAACCCAACTAGAGGATTAAAATTAAATTAAATACTTAAAATTATATTTTTTTAATTAGAAAAAATTTATTACATATTTATAAAAAGAAAATTTTATTATATATATTAATTTAAACTAGTTTTTACAAAAATGTAATAGTGAATATAATTCACACTAATTACATCGATTAATGTGAAACTAGGTTTAATTGAGGAAAACACAATAAAAAGAAGAGACTAAATAACCAATAAACCTATCAAAAAGATATTTAATAAAAATATTTATACCCTATAATAACATGGTTTGATGTGGGATCCTTTTTTGATCCAATTTCCATTAGAAAATGTGGATGGAATTTCATTTACCAAAATTTAAAAGAGTGGCACTCCTCCTCCTGTTTTAAAAGGCCACATCTCCACCAACTTATTCACAACTCTCATGAATCTTTGGGTCAATGAAGATCTAGAAAAATAGATCCTCAAAATTCCTCCCATAATCCTATATTTTTATCCATGGGTGGAAATATATACATGGAATCGCTTTGGGGAAAACCAGCAAGTGTTACCCGAAAAAGTAGTAATAGTCTTCATGATGTTCATTTATTTAATTTCCATTATACAACCCCTAAAATACTCATATTCCCTGATTTAAAAAAATAGTATAAAAAATATAAATTAATTTTATTATGCTAGGGATTCTACTTACAGTAAAATTCACCTCAATCTAATGGGTAATGAATTTACTATTTATGTGTACGGTGAAATAACCCCTCACAAAATAATGATGGTTCCTTTTTTCCATTACTACCTCTCATGGTGGTAATTATGAATGAAATGTTATTATATATAATATATATGATATTTATAATATTAAATCATAGTTAATTATTTTTAAACATATATCATTATAGTTTCCATTTTTTTTAAATATGTTAATTTCATTTGAGGAAGTGTTGACTGCAACCCATTTCAATGAGGTGAATAATTCACCCAATACATGAAATGTGTTGAGGATTATTTTATTGAAATTTTATGATATATATAATTATAATTATACATTTATTATACTATATAAATTAATTTCAATTTCTTTATTTCTTTCTATACAATAATAAAAATGGAAACAACGTTCATACATACATAAAACATAATGTCTCCAGGAATGGTGTATTCCATTTCATAGATCTATATTATAAAGTTAATTAAAATTATTATTTTATTAATATATATTATATTTATATCATTTCTAAAATTTTAGAAATCATTATATATTTATACAGACCAATGATATAAAAATTTATCACACATCCAATAAACAATGTATATATTACCCAACATGAAATATTAACATTGGATTGTTAAAGGGGGTAATTTAAATCCATAATAAATCAATATATGTTATATATATAAGAATATTATTATATAAAATATTTATAATAAATATAAATTTATTATAAATTAATGTTATATGAGTACGATGAGAGTCCAGACCCAACATAACATAATTGCATCTCACTTTTTATTTCCATGAAATATAAGATTTCTTCCACACCTATTCATTTTGGGTGGGGTTTATACTGTCCGTATATGTGTTATATTATTCATAGAATTAAATTTATGGATATTTACAAATAAATTTAACCGCCTTTATTTCATGGGGTTTATATTTCCAAAGTTACCAAATCGGTAATGTAATTTTGTCTAAATTTACCTACTTTATGACACATCCCATGTTATGAACTTATATTTTTTCATGATGTGTATAAACATCCTTAAACATGATAGGTGGAAAATATTATTCTTTCCATGATATTTTAGTCTTTTTAACTTTATTTTTTAACATGGTGATTATAGCTCAAAGTTAATAATTAGTAAGAGTTCATTGAATCAATCTCATCATTTTTTGTGAATTTAAAAGATTAGTCTTCCATTGATGAAATATTATGATACATATATTAAAAAATATCATGAATTTTCTTATACTTTGTTATTTCCATATATTATCTTTTATTGGTACCATTTTTTCACTCTTTGATATGTATGACAGTTATGAAATTGTTTTTATGAAATCCAAAATTTACCCTCTCTTTAGTCAGAAATATGTGACCCTTAAAAAATATAATTTTCTAAAATGGAATCACATTATAAATATTATTATCATTTCATATTTAGAATAAATTTTCAATAATTTTTTGTATTTTTAAACTAAACGGTTATGAATAACGAATAATCTTATCATTTTATGTTCGAGTCATTTTTTAAATATTTAACTCTAAAGAAAGAATGTTCATTATCTTAAAAAAATTCAACCGTCAAGTAAAAATTCAATTGAGGATTCTATTGAATCATTAAAAAATATTTTTAAAAGAAGATATATTCCAAATATTATTGAAATTATTTGTTTCATATAATTTTCAAATAAATGGATTTCAAAAGGTTTTAAATCATTCATTATATATTGTTAATATATTTTAAAAGAAATTTTTGTCAAAATCATTTACAGATTTATTTATAATATTTAATATTATTTTCAAGGAAAATTGTATTCATTTTTTTTATAAGTTTTAATGGAAAATGGTTTTCAAAATGATTTCAATGTACTTTCCATAGTTTTATATGATAATGGTATCAAATTGTTTTCATTTTTCTTTTATAATTTTTTTATAGAATATGGTTTTCAAATTGTTTTCAAGAATTATTTATATGTTTCAAATATTATTGTTAAGAAAATGATGTTAAAAATTATTTATGTTCTAAAAATAATCTTTCGAATATGGTAGGGTATTTTTATTACGAGTTTTATTAACAATATCTTAAAATAATTTTACATCTAATATGATATATATTGGTGTAAATCATACCCTTATGTGTAAATAATTAAAATATTTCATTCATATTATTTTTTTAATTCTTTTGTTTTTTATGGAATGATTTTTATGGAACCCGTTTCTCATTCACAAGATATATTCTTTTGAATCCTACTTCTGTTCACAGGTGATGATGTAATGAAATTATTGTGAAACATATTTATTTTCCATACATTATAATGTGATGAAATGTTAATGATACCCATTTAATTTAATGGGTTATTAATTATGCTTATGAAAACCAAGTATTTTTATAAAAAATGATATGATTCATGTTTTATTATTCGGTGTCACATGCATGAATGATTATATTTTGTGATGGGTTGGAAAAATATCTCTAGACAGTGCATTGGATATTTATAAATTATTTATGATCTAAAAGAGTATATGGGATGTAGACCAAGCCAAAAAACAAGAAGGCATACAAGGTAAAGCCTAAACATGAAAATTAGTCAGCGCATGAGTTTTAGCCCAAGCCTTAACGTTACATGGAACATAGGTTGTATCTCAATCCTAAAAATAAAAGGGTATAACGTTTTTTTTTCACAGAATAAAGTAGGTACACAGGTCATTTCACAATAGTAACATGTTATTAAGGACTTGGTGTGTGAAATTGATATATTATTTTTTATTTTTATGTCTAAGCCACAATTAAATGTCTTACATATATGTTATGATTTCATGGACTATCCTTTGGATTCTATTATAATTCATGTATTATTAAATACCTATATATATATTATGTGATCTATTTCTATGATAATTGGCATGTAGGGTATGATCTTTTAATGTTATTATCACAATCTCATACCCTTATTCTAATTTTTTTTACATATCATCAATTTTTACTCTTACGGAGCATCTAAGATCGCCCAATTTTTTGTTTCCTTTCGTAGGATATGAAGATATATTTTATGTTTGATATGTCTAAATGGGGTCTTAGTCTTCAAGATGCCATTTTGAGATAATGTGCATCACCCATGTACCATTTTTATGTTTCCATGTTTATAAAGGGACTAGATTAATAGTGTATTTGGGCATCAGTTTGAATAAATTTTATGTATTCTGAAATTTTATGTAATGATAAATCATAAAATGAAAGGTTTAGTAATAATATTATAACAGAAAATATTTATTTATTCTTTGGAAACTAGGTTGTTAATCCCCTAGTGATAAATCTATGTACATTTCTATGTATAATTTAATGGACGAAAAAATGAAATGGAAAAATTCATCGAATCTAGGTAAAGATTATTGGTAGTGGAATCCCTTAAATACATCCCATTATGGATACTACATGAGGTTGAATATTTGTAACATATGTACCTAGTGGTAGAAAATATAAAAAGTAGTCCTGAGACCAACATGGTACACGACAACAGGTCTTACAAAAAACCTGGTTTCCACTCCTGAGTGACTTATTTTGGGAATTCAAAAACTATTCAGGAATAATCATAATGTATGTAAATATGATTTTGTTAAGAATAAACTATGATAAACCATAGTATTCCTTGTTATACAATGGTGTCATAAATTTGACATCATATATGTTTTTACATGATTTTGTTATTCCTCGCTACGATAATTGTTTCATACTCATTTATTCCTTATTTTAATCAATGGAGGGAACCAGAAGGACCGAGATTAATGCTAAGAATGATGAAAAATCTATTTTTGACATGTAAAATGGGATCATCACTTGGTTGAATGATGTTTTTATCATTCCTAATCAGTTTTCAAGAAACATGATCAACTATATGTAACTTAACCATGTCTCAAACTCCCCATGGAAGAGAATGAAAGAGTTAACTGAGATTTTAGGTCATGGATACCATGAAAGAATAAATATTTTGTTTTCTTTTATGCCAATAATGATAAAAAATAACCTACGATAATATATTATTGGAATAAGAATGTTTTTGATCAATAGAAAAGAAGGACACAATGAATATAACAACACAGGAAAAATGAACTGTTTGGTCAACGAAATGGATGACAATATTGGCCTCCCTATGAAATCATCAATGATTAATGGTTTTAATATTGAAATAAATGGACATTATTCAAATAATTATCCCAATGAGAAAAATAATGAAGATAATTATCAAGCTTGTGCAAGTAATGGTTATACTACATATGATAACAACATAAGAACTAGAATAAGAAAGGAATGAGGTATTGTTTAATAGGATTTAATAGCCTTGTAATGGCATAATGATGAAGTGGAAAAATATTTTTTTTATTCATTTGTGGTCATTAATTATGTTATATGATTTGGGAAATGTATATGGACAGTTCAATTTATGTTTTTTACTATGGATTTACAAGAACACATTGAATGGTTCGGAAGGAATAAAATATTGATTTAATTGTATAATGATTTCCAAGGAAAACACATGATTAATAGTAGGATGACACTTATTAAGTTCCTTATTTTTTTATCCATCTATTAGGATAAGGATATATTTTAAATAAATAAGTAAATTGGATTGTACTAATTATATTGGAATTAATTAAGGATTTTTTGATATGTGGTTTATGATATCATTGACGAAGATTATATCATTTTTAGATAAATGAATAAATCCTATATACAATGAATAAGGAATAATTCATGTTTTAAAAAAAAATTCTTGGAATCCAAAGAATAATCATGTTTCAAGTGAATATTTGACAATGAAATTTTCATGCATCGAATGAGACAACCTAGATGCACATTGTGGTATTTTGGGAATCAATTATTAACTATTTTCACGATTTTCCTACAATTTTTTATTTTCATATATCAGAAGTGTTATAATTTTATCCTTTATTTGAATATTTATGTCTGAAATTAGATGAAGTATATATTGAAGTATATTTTATTGAAAACATTGGTTAAAAGAATATTTAGTTATTATCTATATTTCGTGTATATCCATTATATTTATTTTTGAAATTATATTTGTATGGTTCTAGAAAAGGAAATTAAATATTTCTGGTGAAAAACAACAAAATATGAAAATGATGAGGGTCTAGAACCTATTACCAGATGTTGATAAAGTTTTCGCACCCACCACATGCCTATGTGATATCATGGTTAATATATAATTATTTTTTATGAATAAATATTTATTTTGGAACAACAGTGTTACTATTTAACGTTACAGACTACTATATTATTTATATTGATTTTTAAAAATGGTACATGAAAAATAGTTATATATTTCATTATTTAATGGGCCTTATGATATATTAAGTGTATTTTAGTACCTCAAGCATCAATGTAAATTTATGGACATCAAATTAATTAAATAATGGATGAATTAGAAATAAATAATTTTAGAAACAAATAATGATATTTGGTTTATTGAAATATATAAAGTAAGTGTTATTACCTTATGTTTTTGGTCCATAAAATATTTACTCAGTTTTAGGATAATGTTAAATTTTTTTGTCTTAATACATTAATTGTTTTTGGAAGAGTTGATTTTTTAAATAATTAAAAATTCATGACATTGCAGATCTCATCTTTTCATTGATCGTTCAATTGTTTGTGACTTATGACCTCATTTACTCCCTATAAATATTTAAATCTTTATTAAATGTCCCATATTCACTACAAAAATATATTCTCCTACATGGAATCCATGTAAAATGTTAGTTATGGAAACCATTATTGTTCCAATGTTCCATATAAAGGGATGTTTTTTATTCATTTTTAGGATATGTGTTTCTAGGAATGAAACATTAAAGTATCCATCCATTTATAATTTTGAAAAATTTCGATGGAGAAATTAATTATACATGGGGTAGAATGTCACATACTTAGATGTTATTATATATGTTTTACTCAGATTACATTTACCTTTTATAAATTTTTTTTAGAAAAAATATAAAACATTTTATTTTTAATTAATGAAATCTGTTTGGAATTCATTATTCACAACAACCATTTAATCAAAAACTACAAAAACAAAAAATTTAGCCTTATATTCATGTAACACTAATTGTTACATAAATTACATGAAATAATTACTTCCATCAATGGACTTTATAACACGAAATACTACATTTTACCAAACAATAATATATTATTAAAATGATATTATCTAATATAATAAGATATAAAAAACCATTGAATTAAAAGTTATGAATAATATCAACTAATTTAATAAAACATATGGTTTTCAGACTTATAATATGATTTAATTGGTTACCAATTAATTATAAATGAATATGAAATTTGGTTGAATATAATGGAAAATATTATTTTTTATGGTCGTAAATCCATTCTAACATGGTTAATTAAACTAATTAAAATTAGTGAGGGATTTTAATTTAATCTATATTTTATATTTAAAATAAAATATTTTTCATATTAATAAAATAGATTTTATATCTATAAGATAATAACAAACCCAATTTTATAAATAAAAAAAATATATTTTTATTAAGGATTTTCACTCCCTTTTAACAGAGAACCCACTTTAAATTCAATTTCATTAAATTTTATTGATTTAATATTTATAACTAAACTTAAATTTTTAATTAATAACATAATAATAAAATTATGTTAATAGTGTGGTATGTTTTTATGATGTTTTATTTATTTAATCTTAAGTAAAAAATACTAAATTTTAGTTCAGGACTGCTTTTACATCTATTTTATATATATATATAAATTACTATATAAATATGTATCAAAGACTAATTAGATAATATTTTTATCAATAAATCCAATTTGGTTCATCTTAATCAATTTCATTTAATAATTTAATTTTAAAATATATTAAAATTTTGACCATTTTTACTATAAAACCCAACATAGTCGACCTGACATCTTAATTGAATATAAAATAATTTCTTCCACTTTTGTGTCTAGAATTATATGATATGGTTTATATATTTATAAAAATAATAATTTAAAATTTATATTAAAAAAATTAAATATTTACCAGAAATATGAGAAAAAATAATTTAAATTATTTACATCGATTATTGTTAAATTAGTCATAACTAAGGACTAATATTTAAAAACAGGGGATTAATAAGCTAGAAAATTGTCCAAAATCAATTTTATATCCATATGTCAACCCTATAATAACTTTTATTAAATTTTGATCATTATTAGATCCACTTTCCATGGAAAAAGTGTGGGTGTAATTTCTTTTCCAAAAATTTACATGAGTTCAACTCTTCCCCTAGTAAAAAATGCCTCATATCCTCCATCTTCTTCACACATATCTAGGCACATTGGACCACCCATTATCTGAAAAAATATATAATCAAAATCCATACTCTTATTCTAAAATACTTCATCTATGAAGGACAGAATACAAGGACTTCCATTGGTTCCAACTGAAAGGATTTACCCAAAGAAGAGGAAACATTATTCCTCATATTTTTTATTTGTTTCCATTCTCCAGACCTAAACTAATCATATTCTATGATTGACTATGAAAAAAATTATCCTAAACATAATCGTATTTTTTCATTATTAGGGTTATACATACACATAAACACCTATATATAATGGACAACAAACATACTGTTTATGTGTAAGGCTAACTAGAATGCCATAAAATGATGATTGTTTGTTTTTACATTACCACAAATAATTGAAGTAATTATGATAAAAAATATATTAAAATATAATATGTAATATATTTATAATGTATTTATGATTAATGAAATATTTTAATATATATATATTTATACTATCTATTTTTTTAATATGATATTTTCATTTGAGGTAGTGTGGACTACTTCCCAATTAAAGTGATGTTATTCTTTTACACATTACATGGAATGTATTAACAATATGGTAATATAATGTCATAATCAAATAATATATGTAATTAAATATAAGAATACTATTCTGTAAAAAATTTATGCAAAATAACATTTATTATATAGGGTTCTTGTATGAGTATAATGAAAGTCAAGATACAAAGTTAAGAAATTTCATCACATATTTTGTATATGTGAGACAGAAGATTTATTAAATAACATTTACTTTTGTGTTTTGAATATACTTACCATTCATGTTTTATAGTGTTCATAGAATTAAATTTATAGGTATTTACAAAGTAATTTTGTTATATTTCTTTCATTGGGTTTAAGTTTCAATGGAATTCAAATCGGTAAAGTAAATTTATCTCAATTCTTCTTCTTTGAGACACATGCCTTATTATGCACCTATAATTTGTCATGAGGTGTATAATCTACCAATAACTTGATATATAATGAATATCATTCTTTTCATGATATTTTAATATTCATGTAACATCATTTTCATACATGGGTGAAAAGTTAAAAGTTACCAAGTAGTAACAGTTTGTTGAAACAATCTCACCAATTCTCTAGATTATTTATGATTATGATTTATTTGATGAAGTATTATGATTAATAGTTTATAAAATATCAATATTTATTTATACTCTAGTCATTTATTATATATTTATTTATTTTTAATATTTTTCCACATAATGGTACATAATATTGTTAATAAAGTGTTTTTATGTGTAACACCCCGACACTAGTTAGACATAGTAGGTGCATTATTACATAACATTGGCATGACTACAAGACATTATGTCTTTAAAAATATATATTTTCAGTAGAATTAGAAGTATGAGATACATATATAATATTTACATTACATTATGAAATTAGAAAAACAACATTGTGTCTCCTTTGAACACACTCATATCCCATAGCTTATCCCTACATGTCAATCATAATATAATTTTTCACATCTGGGAAAAAATAAAATATAAGAAATTGGTGAGCTCATATACTCAGTAAGGATAACAATATAGTAGAAATTTCTATAAATAAGCATAAACATTATAGGAAATCTATAAGACTAAAACACGAGCCTTTAAAAACTGATCTTTAACATAAAATGGAAATAATAAATCAAATAATTCCATTTACATATTCACATATATATTCTACTAGTCTAATAATCTCAAGTAACATCAATTTCTAATTTCATATGGATGGAGTACATAATGGCGGACATCATAAGCTCATAGTCAAGGCATCATTCCAAGACTTCAAATAATTATTTTTCCAGGACTTGTGTAAATACTGTAGTTTGTCACATAAGACCTATCGTTGCATCAAGGTGCTATATCAGGCTCCACCCATCACATAATAATTTCAATTAGTTCCTATAATGGAATGGTTGAAACATAAAATAAACATTGGTATTAAAACAATAAAATGAAATGTTAATTTAATAACTAAAACCCATGAAAGGTATAAAAATACATCATTCATAGTCAAACATAAATCATTAAATATAATATAGAAGAATGTATTATAATAAATCAACCTCAATCATGAATAATGTAGGATATTAACATAGAAGAAAATAACTTCTAAAACTATTTGAGTGAAATATCTGTTTTTTCTTTAAAACATTTAAAAGTGTCACTATTTATCATGAAGTCATTTAAATGTGATTTTTGAATCAAAGTGTCCCATACCACATTGAAACTATTAATAGGGATTTAAATTTTAAATCATTTATGTCTATATAAATAAATCTTTAAAAAAAAATTTAAATAATTGACATTAATGAGAAATATTTAGAAGAATAAATCTTTAAAACAATTAAAATGGTATTTTAGTTAGAGTTCCTAAAAAATGAGAGGTACTTGAATAAAAATTATTGAGGAAATAAAAACATTATAATGTCATGAGAATAAAGGGAATAAATATATACTAGGTCAATTTAATGAATATAAATCATATAAAAGTGAATTGGTGCATAATAACAAATAAATCTTAATGGAATGTATATTGAAAATAAATCTCTTATAAAGACCATATAATTAAGTTAATGATAAATATATTAAGTAATTATTTTTGAAAAATATAAATACACTAAATAAAATTGGATATTCAGTGAAAATAAATTAAAATAAATTCACAAATATTATTGTAAAAACAACACTAATGACTTGGATGTTTAACTCAATGAATTGAAATTGAGATAAGATTACACTTAACAAGTTCATATTGATGAATTGAGAATTTATCAATGGAGTTATTATGTGTACAAAAATTATTTCCACAACAATAAGAGTGTAAATTAAAAAAATAAATAAATAAATAGTTATTTCACACATAATCGTCAAGTAAAATAATTTATGATGTTTGTGTAAAACCCAATGAGTGGAAAATTAAATTAGAAATACCCTTAACGATTTAGGGACTTATAAAACAGACACAACAGGAAATAAGGGTCAAAAAATGATGTTGCAAATACCCATAAATTAAATTATATTATAGAAATATTAAAATCGGGGGTAGTACATATTCCACAAAAATGAAAATAGTGGAAAATATAGAAATAATGTCACGCAAATAAAAATTGAGGTGAAAACCCATAACAATGTACATTTTATAGTATAGGGTAGATTAAATTCATTATTAATGGTGAAATAATTGTTTTTAAATTATAAAAAACCACATATATAAATATGATATCATATATGATCTTCTAAAATTTATTTGTTAATGATATTATAATAGTATCATTGTTTCGTGTGTTAACTGATTCATTTTACTTTATATGTTTTGTTACATTATTCATTATTGATATGGATATAATGTTTTTGGTTTATATCCATAATTATATTAAGTTATTAATATTTATATTTAATCATCATATGAAATTTATTCTTTAATTGTTATTATGGGGAATGAATCTCAATGCGTTTGTGGAGACGGTAAGTCGTACGTACACTCGAGCGACAATATCAATCTTCTTGTGGTCAAATAATATGTAATTGGATGGTATATTATATATAAATAATAATTAACATGATATATTTGTTATTTACATCATTTATAGACATTATTATACCCATAAAAATAATGATGTGTTGAATAACAATCTACACTACGATGTGGAGACAATAATCCGTACTTACGCACGTATAGTGACTTTGTCAATTAGGATGGGTAGAATAATGAATATGGTTGTAAAACATCAATAACAACATCAAAATATGTATAAGGTAATGTATTTATTATTTTGTATTGGAAAAAATAATGAACGAGGAAGTGGAAGAAGAAAATAATTTTGAAAGAGGTGATTAAATTATTCCATCTTCTTCAGGTGCATCCTTTTGATTAAATCAAAATGGATCCATATGATGTATTTATAATCCAATTAATGACTTTATGATGAAGTGAGGATATTTGGGAGGATATTTGTGAATATTATTTCCAAGCTAAATTTATTTGGAGGTGTGAGTTTGAGAGAAGGGGAAGCACACGTTTATAAGACTGGTGAGGGACACTTTAGGGAAAACATGAAATATTAATCTTCGATACCATCATTTTCAGTTAATAAAGGCTCAGAAATGAATTATTTAGAGTCTAAGGTGGGATGGGAATAAAAAATCTTATTCAATATGTTTTAGATAGGTTTAGGTCACCATATTGACCATATGGTTCAGATTTAACTCTTAGTTAAATAGTTTAATTTTTACAATGTATTCTTGTATTACTATAATAAATAGTTAATATAGATACTATAAAAATAAAATAGAACCCCATGTGGTTAATTAATATCATATATTTCACTATATTAGTCCTTTGGAAGATCCTTATATTTTTTGGAATATTATAAAATTTAATAAAATTGTATTTGTTTTAAAAATTCATATTTGTCAATTTTGACACTATTTAGTATTATGTTTTTGTGAAAGTTAAAAAAAACTTGATTACTTCGATAAAAATAAATTAAATCAATCCTATTAAGTAATATAAAACTATAAAATTAGTTTAATGAATCAAATGGCTCTATTTAAATTTATTTAGATATTTATAATATCAATTATTTGAATCATTCATTAATAAGGAAATTACTTCATCATCATTGTGTAATAAATAAATTTAATTATTAATGTCTGTAAATAATAAATAAAATAACATTATTAATAGAATATTATTATATTTATAATTAATATTTATAATTGAATTTATCTTATGTATACACCAATATTAATATTTTTTAGTTATTAAACTTAGAATTCATCATTTTTAACTCTTCTTTAAATGATATATATTAAAGGTACAAATAAAATTTAATTGGATCTAAGGGATCATATTTTATTCCTAAAGATTATTATGGTCGAAATTAAGCTATTAAATTGAATTAGTACATGGGATAAGATAATTATAAAAGCATTTTTATCTTTAATTACTCTTTTGACTTTTAACAACGGAAAATAAAATTGAAAATTACTATTCACCAAAAATTATTTTCATCCAATTGAAACAAATATTACTTTCTGATATAAAATTTCTCACTATGATTTTTGAAATTCAATTTATAAAAGTGGTAAAAATGCATTTTATACAAATTTTCAAATATTCATAGAAGGTTGGTATAAGACATCGAAAAGTTCAATTAAATTTTATTTATCAAATTTAATTATAAAATGAATCCAATAAATTTCATTTAACAAATATTGGTATTTTGTATCAATTTTTAGTTAAAATAAATTTAAATAAAATAAATAAAATATTTAAATAAAATGTAGTTTTAACCAATAACGTAGTGTTTTTCAGTATTCATGAAAAATTGAATGTCACCAGAAAAACAAAAAAAACTTATGAAAACTAAATTTTTATATCCCTCTTATAAATAAGAAGTTTATTTTATCAAAGAAAATATATAAAAGTTTCAAATATTATATTTAAAATGGGGTTTCTATTTAAAGGCGGTAAAATTTCAATTTTTGAAAAATAATTCTTTTATCTGAAAAATTGAATTTTTTCTTATAGTATATATAAGAAACACCTAATGTGGATGTTAAAATTATACAGAGTATATAATATTAAATATTTAGTTAATATTATTTATAACCATTTTTTGAATGGCCAGTTTCTTATGTTGTTTTGCACCCGAACTCATTGTTGTGTGTAGCATAAGATATTGAATTACTATTAAGAAAATAAATTACTACTAAATCGTGGGGTGTACATTATGAAATCCCAATCATACCCTCACATTAGTTATTAATTGGAGGTCCATCAAAACCATGTCTTCTAAAAGGTATCAAAAAATATTTAATTATTATCCGTTGATCTATAAAAAACATTTATATCCATGTTTTACCGATTTAAACAAAATGATTTTGAATAAAAAATTGTTTTCTTCTTCTGATCAAGGAAACATTTTATAATTTGTACGGTGAAAAAGGAATGTTCTCTATGTATTGATTTATCTTCTGTTATTAGAGACATTCCCTTAAATATTCGATTACATGATTAAAATGAAATTTTTTTAATGATTTTTTTTCTAATATTTTGGAAATTATTTTTGTCAATGCATTTAAAAAAAATATTTTCAAAATAGTTTCATGATTTACATATATATTATCAAATTATTTTAGAAATTTTTTTTCCAAATGTTTTGAATATTTATTTATATATTTAGTAATATTTATCAAGGAAATTTTTTTTCAAATTTTATTAGATATATTTTATGATTTCAAGGAAAATATTTTTTAAAATTATTTTAGGATTCATTAATATTTTTTCATAGAAAATGGGATTAATATATTTTTCAACCATTGTAAAAAGTATTCAAGGATTATTTTCTTCAAAATGTTTTCATTATTTGGTTATATGTTGTCAATCATATTTGTAATAGAATTGTTTTCTAAAGGTTTTGTTTATTAAAAAATCATCATTCCGAAAAGAATGGATATTTTCATCAAGAGATGTTTTTTAAAATATATTTAAAATTTTCTTCTATATAATATGACATCCATTAGTGTTACTCATTCCTTAATGGAGATATGATTCAATGGTTCCATTCATATAATTTCATGAATGATTTATTTTTTATGGAATTATTCTCTTGACACCTCTGTCTCTTCCACAACGCATATGGTTTTTAAATAATGCTTGTTTTTATGGGATACTTATTAATGAAATTATTGGGAAAAATATTTATCTTCCAAAGGTAATGATTTAATGAAATGTTAATGACTCCCATTTATTTTCAGTGGTTCTGATTGTTTTTTATAAGTCCCATAGTATTTATTGTCATTATAATAAGAATCTTTTATTTTCCTGATGATCATTTATGTATTATTTTTTATGTAAAAGTTGAGACCTATATCTACATTCAATTCATTGGGAAAGGATAAATTATATTTGAGCTCAAAGGGTACACAGGTTGTAGCCTATTCCCAAAAAGAAGATGGTACATTCATTGAAGCCCATTCCTGGAAACAAATAAGTTTAATTGTTGTAGCCCAAAACTGAAAGTAAAATTGTGCATCAAATGGAGACCAATACTAAAAATAATATGGTACATAGGTTGTTATCCTAATCCTGATGTAGGTAATCGGGTTGTATCCCAATAATAAAATGTTATGAAGGTAATGGTAGGTATAATTGACATAGGATTTTCAACCTTTATATGTATAGAACAATTACTTATCTAAAAAATATGTTACACTACTGGAAATACATTATATACCAGCGGTTCGAAACCATTGGTATAGGAATCAAAACTGTTGGTATAATATATACCAAGGGTTTGGAAAACTGTTGGCTAGTAAGCCATTTCAAAAGGCGTATACCATTGGTTTTCCTATAACCATTTGTATATGGCTCTGTGAACATCTATATGACAACAGTTTTATAGAAACTTTTGGTATTAATATATACCAATGGTTTATTAATCTTTTTTATAAATAGATTATATGTAGTTAACCAATGGTTTGAAACCGTTTTTATATAGTGTTAGCAAAGGTTTCCTCAATCCATTGGTAAAAATATTCTGGAAATGCATTATACTAATAGTTTTGAACCATTGGTATTGTGTATTACAAAAATTTTATTCAAATAGTAGGTAAAATTATTCTCCAAAAACACTATACCGATGGTTTAAAACCGTTGGTATAGTTTTTTTACAGCAAACATCATTTCCACCTATTCCCTCCGCTACATAAACCTGATAACATAGTTTTTCACTGCATACACATGAAAGAACAGATACTGACAACAATTAAAATAGAACACTTTGAAATTAAAATAGACCAAAAAACAAATAACTTAATATACAACAATTTCACTTAAAATAGAACAACAAAACACCTGCAATATCGCATATAAACCATAGACACTTCCTACCATGACATGTACCATGAAAGAGTTTACCCCATTTCCTTCTTCACATGAAAATATCTCTTTAAACTAAACCATTTAAATTTCATTAGAGGAGAAATCGCATAATGGTGAGAGGATAATCATATTTATGAGAGCCAATCATAGTCACAGTTACATACAAAACTAAAATAATTTACACATAATTCATATGGAAATTACAGCAAGTATACAGATACAACAAGTATACACATATGCCACTAACACTAATTTAAGAGTTAATTAAATACATAAATATTTAAATTCAGAATTCAAGGGTTGAGGGGCTGTTCAGGGGTTTGGGGTAGGTGTCCAAGGGTGGTAGGGGTGTCTAGATTGGTGGGGGTGTCTAGGGGGGATGTCCATGGGGTTGTCTAGGGGGTGGGTGTTGTCTAGGGGTTTTGGTGGATAACCTGGGGGTGGGGGGTTCTAGGCGGTGGGGTGGTGTCCAGGGGGGAAGGGTGGTCCATGGGGGCTGTTCATGGGTGTGGGTGGTGTCTATGGGGGTGGAGATTGTCCAGGGCGTGGAGGGGATGTCCACAGGGTTTTTGAGGCTATGCAAGGTGTTTGGTATCCAGGGGGTGGGCGGAGCTGTCCATGGGGTGGGGCCGTCTAGGGAGATATGGGGTGTCCATGGGGGTGGGAGGGGTTTCCAAGGGTGTAAGGGTTTTCCATGGGGGGTAGGGATGTCCAGGGGTTGTCAAGCTGTCAGAGGGGGTGGGGAGATTTCCAAGGGGGAGGGGTTGTATAGGGGGTGGGAGGGTTGGTCCAGAGAGGTGGGAGGTGTTATCCATGGGGGTGGGGGCTATCTTGGGGGGTTGGAAGGGTTGTCTACCGGGTGGGTGGGGTAGTCCAGGGGGTATGGGATGTCCAGGGGTGGGCAGGGCTGTCCAGGGGGGTACGGGGGGTCCAAGTGGTGGAATGGTTGTATACAAGAGGAGGGGTTGTCTTGGGGGGTGGGCGGGTTGTCCATGGGGGTGGCGGGACTGTCAAGGGGTTACGAGGTGTCCAAGGGGTGTGCCTGTCTGGGGGGGAAATCCATCAAGGTGGTGGGGGGCTATCACGGGTGGGTGGGGGGGGGGGATGTCCATGGGGTTGTGCATGGGGTTGGGTGGTGTCCGGGGGGGGGGGGGGGTGTCTAGGGGGTGGGGTGGTGTCTGGGATGGGGTGGTGTCTAGGGGGTGGGGTGGTGTCCAGGGGGTTTGTGGGGATTTCCAGGGGTGGGGGAGTCTAGGGGATTGGGGAGTCCATGGGGTGGGGGTGTCCAGGGGTGTTGGCAGGCTATCCATGGGGATGGTCGTGCTGTCAAGGGGGGTATGGGGTGTCCAGGGGGTGGGCGGGCTATCCACGAGAGTGAATAATTTTTTAGAGAGTTATCAGAAGTGACATTTAAAATAATAAGAATAACATGTTTTGAATAAATTGGTTAAAGGATCTTAAAAAGTAACACAAACATGTATAAAACCATTTTTCTATTATAATCACATGAATAGTTGTATTTATCATAGAGATACATAACTTTATGTGTATATCAAAATTTCATTTATCCACAGTAATGGATTTGTTTCCTCTAGATTGGGTGGTATTGGAATATTTCCAAACCATAACATAAATGTAACTATTCTGGTTGACTAGTGAACCATTTCAATAATTTAGTTCATATAGAATTGTGATTTTTTTTATTTTTAAAAAAGGTGATCATTATTTAACATGAGTCTAATATTGATTTAATAGAATGGATAATTAAATGAAACAAATATCATTGATTTATACCTTCTGCCTCTCAATTTGTAAGATCATTACATTATTATGGGTTGTCCAAGGGTTGGGCGGGTTTTCCATTGGGGTGGGCGGGCCATCCACGGGGATGGGCAGGCTGTCAAGGGGGTAGGGGGTGTCCAAGGGGGGTGGGCGGGCTATCCAGAGGGGTACGGTGTGTCCAGGGGAGTGGGAGCTTTCCACAAGGGGTGGGGGTGTTCGGGGGGTGGGAGGGTTATCCAGAGGGGTGGTCGGGCGGTCCAGGGGGTAGGGGTCCCGGGGTGTGGGTGGGCTATTAAAGGGGGTGGGTGGGGCTATTTAGGGGGTACGAGGTGTCCAGGGGGTGGGGGACTGTCCATAGATGAAATGGTTGTCCGAGGGGTGGGCAGGTTGTCCACAGCGCGACAGGGCTGTCTAGGGAGGTCTGGGGTGTCAAGGGGGTGGGGGGTGGGATGTCTAGGGGAGGGGTGAAGCAGTCACATAAAATAATCAAGTCATGTTTTATTATTTATTTATCAAAAATGAAGATAAGGTAACCTACCTAATCACACATATATTTAGGCAGAAAAAAACATTAAACATCAAAGGCCAGTAATATTAGTAAAAAAAATGTAACAGAACAATCTATCCATCATCACCGTCACTATCATCACCATTATCCTCATCCTCATCATTATCCCCATCATTGTCCCTATCCTCCCCCTTTCCCTTACACTCATCCTTGCCTTCTTCATTTCCCCCCTCCTCTGACTTGTCCTCCTCCTCTACCTCGTCCTCCTCCTCACCCACCTCTTCCGCCCAAGCCTCCTCCTCACATTCCTCCTCCTCCGCCTCACCCTCTTCCTCTCCTTCGTCTCAACCACAAATAGAACAACCACCTGGTACACCATATATATATAACATTGATGAAATGTATTCATCACAAGCAGTGCTGGCCTCTGGTGAATGTGTTAGACATAAAACATCCATCAGTTTCATAAATGCAGTGTTTTCCCTCGAAGACTGTTCTGCCATCTTTGTGGCCCTTTTTTCAACCTATTGTTCATATGCCTTAACCTGCTTCAACTCGGTGGCACTACAAATCATACCTAATATGGGCCAATACCTTGTTCGAATTATAGTTTTACCAGATCATCCTCATAATCTATCAGGGTACTCATCTCCAAACACCTGAGGTAAGTTATCGTTTGGCCCAAAATTGTCACGTTCCAGGGCATCAAGGGCCTGTAAAGCATCCAGTAACAAATATAAATAGATTATTATGTTACAAAATAGAGATTAAAATTTTAAATCTATAATGTAAAACTTACAATATACTGCTGATTCATTTCATTAAACGCACTTCCATCATTCATCGTTCTACATGAGAAAAACAATTTTTCTCGAGGCACACGTCCTTCTATATTCAATTTATGCCTCTACAATTTCATTGAATGTAGGAATCCATTTTTAAAAATAGGATACCAAATAAAAATTAATTTCATTACAATTATTATATAACAACATTAGAAATTGAATAAATTACGGAGGAAGTAATAAAAAGTACAAGTCATAAAGAGAGAATATAAATTTTCATACATGCTTTCTCTCATGATCTGACATCGTAGTACGTCCCAATGTGTGGACGTATTTCATAGAATCATTATTTTTAATTTCGTCCAGATGAATCAAAAATAAAATTCAATAATTAGTATTAATAAAAAACATGAAAATTTTCATTTAAATACCACTAATTTAATTAATACAGCAAATTGGCTAGTCGTCCAATATTTATTCACCTTTCAGTACTATTTTATTGGATGTTCATCCACAACAGGGACCGCCTCTAACATTATGCCCACTCTAGTATGCCATCTAATGTACAAATAATGCTTATAATCTCTCCAATGCTCACTAAAATCCATTAGATGTTCTGGTCGCCCACCTTCACCATCGGGGAAATTAAACCGTAGCTGAAACCAAAATATTAATTCATATAAATAAAAAATTTATTATATTTCATTAAATAAAAATGAATTTTTCACAAATATATATGCATAGGGATTATCCTTAGATACATTTGGCAGCTATCTCCATGAGAGAGGGATGTCATGAATGATGTCGGAGTATTTGGAAAGTGTTGCAAAGAAACTCCGACACTGATGCCCTTATTTTTTAATCAACTGACTATCTTCATTTTTCTCCACCATCAACTCTGTGTGGCAGTTCCACACTACACCCATGCGTGCACACCCCCAACCCCACCTTCTATATGTATATTTATCTGTTATTAAACAAAAAAAAGTATTTTATCAATTCAAGTTATAATGAAAATAAATAATGGTGTAAAATGTTTTTAGGGTTGCATAAGTATACCTGTGGTAGTCTGATAAATGGGCGCCACTGAATCCATAGAAAATAAAAGAACACATTTTACAGATGGAGTGAGTCCCAATGTATTCTTTGTAGCAATAAAATCTAGAAATGGAAGAGTCGAAGAAGATGAAATATAAAATCCCGGAGAGAAGGAAGCAGATGTAAAAGAAGATGACAGGGATGTATGGACAGATACTGGATATGTAGTGGGAATCATCATCAGATTAGGTACATAAGTGTTAGGATGCTCATATGTAAAACTAGGGTGAAAAACTATGCAGCATAAATATCTTGTGTGTCCTTAATGACACCTCAAGATCAGTATGTTGGATGGATGGAATGTTAGTTGGAGGGACAGGGTCTAATTGGGTATGCCGACCAGATCATATACCTCTTATACCACCACCCCTCATATGTACGCCATGGGTACTGGGACCACTACTAGGCTGGTCATCAAATACCTATTGCCTAATATATGGATTCTGAAAAAAATGTTTAAAAAATAATAATCACATAAAATTATGTATTATTTTAATATATATATATATATATGAAATAAAATACTCACTCCAGGAACTAGTGGTGGAATTCCCAACTCAGTCATGTGATGATTGTTGTCCATAATCTTTTTCCGCCACCTATCTTTAATTGGTTTCATTTCCTGCATATGAAAACAAATATGGAATTAAGTGGAAAAGGTTAACTAATTTGTAGCCCAAAAATCTAAATAAATGATAGGGAATAAGGGGATTCACATATTATTTAACTAACCATTGTTTTAGGTGTGCTTCAACATATATATAATGGAGTCAATAAATCATACAAGATGTAATAAGGAAATTTAATTTTTAGTAATAGTATTATTTACATAGTGTCATCATTCTATTAATGGGAGGTCTTAGAGTCATAAAAATTTTATACAAATCACAGTTGAAGAATTTAAATGCTCACCAAGTTAGAAATGTTGGTTTCACAGGATTGAATACATTTCAATTCTCAATTAGAAAATAAAATTCAAATAAAATTACAACCAATAAACATTGAAAATTCAAATAATGGTCTAGTAAAACACAACATATTTTGAATAAATATAAAATCAATTTGAATAGTACCTACCTTAATAATCCAAGTCGAGTTAAACCAATTGAATAGAGAAATTGAATGAATGATTTTATATATTTCCCACCACACCTTCAGGTTCACAGTCAACTCTGATAATTGAGCTATTAGAGTCATCAAAATTAATAAATGGATTGTTTCAAATGTACGTAGGGATGGTTTCAATTCCATTATCACCATCATAAACAATATGTATGGGAATTACTTCAATAATGAAACAAAATTCAGGTTGAAAGGTGGTGTTTTACATAAAACATTTGGTTCTCCATTGATGCCAACACATATGGTTCATCGGTAGCAAGAGTTCGAGTATTATCCATTACATAAAATCCAAAATCATCAATAAATGTGTCATTCCTTGTCATCGAAAAAACCCACTCACATTTCATTAGCGTGTCTCATCCAGTAGAATAAAAATCTAATATTATTATTTTTTCAATGACTCCGTAATAAAATAAATTTTCAAATCATTGTCTACTATCTATATCACTAGTATAACAGTCTATTGTGGTAGTAACCATAACACCATCATGTTGTGTTCCCATGTTATTTTCTCGTTCAGTTATAATAAATCTGTACCCATTGAAAACAATTGATTTACAGTTACGTACCACAGTAATAGGACCAACAGATAAAGATATTATTTCCTCAAATACAGGGTCCATAAGAAAACTAAATAATCAAAATTTAAATCAATATAAATCATAATTATTTATTTTTTAATTATTTTAAATAGTAATATTATTACCTTCATTTTTAACCAAGAAGAAAACTCTTTTCTATGCAATGTCTCCCTCCTTGTCAAAGATAATCAATGATGCTTTCTATTTATCATCACATTATATTCCTTGTAGAAAAAAATAGGAATATATTAAGGATATATATAGATATATATAAGATGTAAATATACAATTTACTTAAAATTTATAGTCATCGAACAAGTCTTAGTTGAACAGAATTGTGTGATGTGCCATCTCCATATCTTCAAGGCTTAATGTTGTCAGTGTATATAATCCAAGAATTCCTCCTGTTTGAGGAAGTGATGTAAAATTGTGTTATGTTTTCTCATACTATTCTTCTTCATATAACAATGGACTTTTTTTCTTGTAGTAAGATCAACAAAATAAATAGAGCCGAAATTTATACATTTTTGAGCCAAGAAAAACTTCATTATAAACCATTTGGATGATTCCTGTTATGGATATAAGACTTTAATGTGTACATATTTATTTCAGTTGGACATATCAAACGAAAAGAAATAGGTCCTCCGAGAAGTACTTAAGTTGAAATATGGACTGTCAGATGCAGCATGCATTTGAAAACTGAGAGTGGAAATATTTTCTCTAACTCACACAAAATTAATGGGGCATCTGCCAATTTTTTTTCAAAAAAGACTTGGAAAACTTCATAGAACAATGATCATTAAATGAATGGCAGATCATAATAATATCCAACCTTACATTATTGGAATAATGATGTACGAATTTCTATTGGAATCAACTCACGAAGAAGAATTGATAATCACGAGTCTTTAAATATTTTAGCTTCGACTCACTTCTATTGACACATTTGGATATGTTTCTTAAATAGCCATGAGGAACATTAATAGACTCTAGTACATCTGAAAAATTTCTTTTTTCTGTAGGTTTCATCACATAAGAACCACATTGATGTTTCCATTTATTTTCACTAATACGCACATGATGCAATTCCTGTCTGATGCCTCAGTCCACCAAGTCACACCGAGACCGTAAATCATATTTTTTCATTCCCTTAACATTTATATATTTCAAAGAAACATTTCACATAAAAGTTTTCATTGGAATTACATATAAGTAATAATGAAACAAATTGGTGACCAATAAGGAAAATCAAAGAAGATTACTTTTCTTCTTCTAATTGTAAGAGGTTTCATTGGAAACATTATTTCTCATTCTAGATTACATTTGACCCCTTCCAATATAAAAAACTGAAATCTTTCAATTCTGTTAGCACATCAGTTCCAGAAATACGTTGAGGTGGATCGTCGTTCTCCATGGTATTGTCAAATCATAGTTGATAATTTCTATATGCATTGTCCATTGACAAGAATCATTGATGTCCCATAAAACTAAAACTAAAATGAAGTTTTAGCCTTCTGGATCATGTATTCCTCATACAAAAAGGACATGATAGTTTTCCCTTCGGGATCCATTCAGATATCATTCCATTACTAGGGAAATCATTGATCTTCCGCATAAGAACAACACACATCTGAAATATGTCTTTCAAAAAGACATCGTATGTGCACACAACCACATCCTAAGAAGTTTCAACTATTTTATTAATGTTTTTATGTATACGTCTATATCATTGCTGGGATCTAAAGTCCAGATATGAGTATACTCATGAAATTGAAAGGTTGTTTTATGCACAACCATGTGAAATATTATAAATGTGTATAAAAATCGGCCTTGTGCTATGTGATGTAAGCATCATCCCAAATGGATTATAACCATCAAATGAAAGACCCATCCTCACATTATGAAAGTCAGATGAAAAAATCATGATATCAATTATCAATATCTACCATGAAAATCCATCTTTAGGGTGAACAAAATAATCAGTTGTCTTCATTATCTCAGTATCATGGAATCACATTTTTATTGATATTTTATCAGAATGAATTACATTCTAGAGTCTGGGGATCAATATAATGTTCCACATTACTCTCTATGGCATAGAGTATGGAGTTCCATCAGCTTTTGGCTTCCAGTGGGATGTGCCACATTTAATAAAATAATTCCATTCACCATTTTCCTCCCAGAATAAACTACAATATTTTGGGGAAAGCAATGAAATTTTGTTCCTTGAAAATCCATGTTTCTCAAATAACATCAATGCCTTGAGGGAATATCTACATCATCTGAAAGTAAGTCCTTCAAGAAGGTAAAAAATGTAATTAATGACAATATTAGAAATCCCATACATATTATTCCCATGAATCAATCGAATACAAAATTACAACTTTTAAATTTTACGGAATTATCGATATACCGGAGTCGTGGCAGCATCATTCAATTTTTTCCCCATGACAACATCATAATTTTTATTAGACACCTCATATGTTCTCACATAGAAATCCTTTGGGATTGAAATCCTTTATTTTTTATAATGGTGATAAACAAAAACCGGTCATATAACAAATTCTCCAATCCAGTCCTCTCATTTGGATAATCAGCAATTTGAGATTTCATTTTCTCTATATTGTGGTACCACACAGAGTAGTTTTACTAAAAATTATATATTTTTATGTGGTAGATGACTTCTTCACCACTCAAAAAGATCTTCCAACAAACTTGGAACATGGTCCGTGTATGAGACCACTATCTGAAGCCATGTGAAATGGAAAAACTAAAAATTCTCCAATTTTTTTTGAAAATCACTTGATATACGACCAGTTTCATACATCTATCTTCTATATATTATTTAAAAATTTGATATAAGTATTTTTGTCAAAGAATCAATAATATTGAAGTTTCATCGAAAATATATTTTAGTAATCAAGAAATTTTCACATTATATGAAACCATAATTGAAACACTACTCTATATAAGAATCATAATTTAAAAGGCAAAGAAATACTATATTTAAAACAAAATATCTTTGAAGAAAAATACATGAGTGTATAAGATCATGTACACCTATTTAATATAATAATTCACAAGATGAATAATTAAGATCAACGAAATTTTATATTTTTAGTACATAATTTTGAGTGATCACGTACATTGCCCAAGGGGGAGTGGGTGTCCTGGGGGTGCGTCGTGTCCAGGGGGTGGAGGGGGTGGCGGGGCTATCCAGGGGGTACGGGGTGTCCAGGGGGGCGGGAAGGCTTTCCACGGGGGGTGGTTTGGGCTATCCACAGGGGGAGCAGGGCTACCCTGTGGGGTCGGGGTGTCCTGGGTGTTGGGTGGTGAGTTTCTAGGGGGTAGGGGGGAGTCAGGGGGATGGGGTGTCCGGGGGTGGGGGGTGTCGGTGTCCAGGTGTGTGGGGAGGGTTGTCCATGATTATGGGTTTTTGTCCTGGGGTATGGGATGTCCAAGGGGGGACAGTCCACAAGGGTGGGAAATGTTGTCCAGGGGGGTCGGGGGTGTCCAGTTGGTGGGGGCTTCCAGGGGTGGGGGGTAGTCTAGGGGAAGAGGTGTCCTGTTGTGGGCTGGGATTTCTAGGGGGTGGCTGGGGTGGAATGGATATCTAGGGGTGTACAGGGTGTCTAGGGGGTGGGTGGGCTTTCTATGGGGGTGGTTTGTGGTGTCCACGGGGGGTGGCGAGGCTGTCCAATGGGGTCAGGGGTGTCTGGGGGGGCTTACAGGTGGTGGGGTGTCCGTGTGGGATGGGGGGATGGATGGTGTTCGGGGGGTTGTGGGCGGGTGGTCCAGGGGGGTGGGAGGGCTGTCCACGGGGGCTGGGGCTTGTCGGACAAGGGGAGGGGGGTGTCTAGGGGGTGGGTGGCGCTATCCAGGGGGGTACAAGGGTGGGTGATCGGGCTGTCCATGGGGGGTGGTGGGGCTATCCAGTGGGTACGAGGTGTTGGGAGGGGGGGGTATGCCCATAGGGGTGGGGTGTCCAGGGTGTGGGTGGGCTATCCATGGGGGTGGTGGGGCTGTCCAGGTGGAGGGGTAGGGGGTCTAGGGCTGGTGGGATTTCTAGGTGTGGGGGCTATCCAGGGGTATGATGTGTCCTTGGGGTGGGCGGGCTGTCAAGGGTGGTGGTCGAGCAATCCAGGGGGTAGATTGTAGGTGTTCATGCTATCCACGAGGGTGGTGGTGCCGTCCATGGGGGTATAGTGTGTCTAGGGGGTATGTGGGATGTGTGCGGGGGGTGGGAAGGTTTTTCACGAGGGTGGTAGGGCTGTACAGGGGGAGGGGTTTGTCCAGGGGGCGGTCCAAGGGTGCGGGGGTTGTCCAAGGGGTGGGGGTGTCCACCCCCAAACTGGGGTTGTAAAATACAATTTTATCCAATTGTATCACAATTACAAGCTAATTATATACGAATGAGAATACATTTGGTGTAAACCATGAATATCATACATATAAATCCCAACACTCCCAATTGTAAAGACACCACCAAATATCATACATGGATCAAATTATTTGAGCATTGTTTCGAGGGGACACTACTCATAGGAGTATGAGACTTGTTATATCATTAGGTGATATGGAGTTTTCAGAATGTTTAATTTGTATGAGAGCAACATGGATAGTGGATAAGAATTGGAGTGAGATTTCTTGGAAGAGGTCACTACTTCTTGGAAGGGTATGAGTGAGTTTTGGTATTGAACTTCATGAAATGTATTAATTTTTGAAAGAAACTATACATTGTATATATTTGATTACTATTTTTTTGTATTGTATCCGAGTGAAAAACATACCCCCTCCCTGGACAGTCCACACCCCCACCCCTACAACTCTTATCCCACTGCACCCCCTCCTAGATAGCCCTCCCACCCCTCCTGGACACCCCCCAACCCACTTGAATAGCTGTCCCCCTCCTCCATAGACAACCAACACCTCCTCCCCCACTTGGAAAGCCCACCCCAACCCCCTAGCATAGCCTACCCCCAGGAAGCCCACACCCCCTCCCCCTCTTGTATGGTTCAGCCTCCACCACCCCGGGAAAACTAAACCCCCTCCCTGGACAACCCACACCCCACATCCCCTATAGCACCCCCCGGACATCTCCCTCGAACAACCCCCACACCCCCACCTAGACATCACACCCACCATTGGATAGCCCCCCCCCCCCCCTTGGGAAGCCCATACCCCACTCCCCCACCAGGATACCCCCCCCCCCCGGACTGACCAGACCCTCCTTGGACAGCACAAAACCCCTCCACTACAGCCCCCCTACTGGACAACCCCCCCCCCCCACTGGGACAACCACCACCACACCTGGACAGCCACCCCCTCCTACATGGACTTCCCCACCCAACCCCACCTGGACATCCCCCCCACCCCCCATTCCCACCTAGAGAACCCACCCACTCCCTAGACACCCCACACCCCCTCCCCCACCTAGACACCCCACCCTGACCCCAAGGACAACCCACACCACTCCATGGGGCATCCCATACTCCCTCCCCCACACCGCTATATCCCACCCACCCCATATAGCCGCCCCCCCGGACAACCCACCCCCAACTAGACAACCCTCCCACACCTGAACAACCCCTACCCCTCCAACATCCACGTTAGGTTATTTTTATATATAATCATTTTATTCATTATGAAATCCAAATTATCATAAATTATCCATTTCATTCCAAACAACCTATTCAATTTATCAAAACATGATAATTTCAATATATAAAAACATAAAAAATTCAATATATAACGATCTATGGGTCACATAGAAAATTTCCTTGGGAAAATTAGAAATCAACTACATTGTTAATTCCAATTTAAAAATTCTTCCATCTCGTTAAGAGGTGTTGTGGTGTCTAGGAGGCGTGGTGGTGTCTAGGGGCATTGTCTAAGGGGTTGGGGGGGTTCCAAGTGGGTAGGGGGTGTCTAGTGAGAGTGTGGCGTTTAGGGGTTGTGGGGTGTTTAGTGGTAGTGGAGGTGGTGTGGGGCTGTCCAAGGGGTGGGGGGAGGGTTATCCATGGGGGTGAGGGGTGTCACGGGAGGGTGGGGGTGGGGGTGTCCAGGTGGGTGGGGGAGGGTGATGTCCAAAGGGTGGTGGGGTCCAATGGGGTGGGGGGTTTTCCGAAGGGGGGGGGGGTGTCCAAGGGGGTGGGGGTGTCCAGGGGGTGGGCTATACATTTTAGGAGAGGGGGTGTCCTGGGAGGGTGGGGGTGGGGTTCACAGTGGGAGAGGGAGATATCTAATTGGTGGGGGTTTCCATGGGTGGTGGGTGAAAGGGAGTTGGGTCTTTATTGTGGGTGTGTTCAGGGTGTGGGGGGGCAGGGTGTTATCTAGGGCTGTGAGGTGTCCAGTGGGGTGGTGTGGGGGTGTTCACAATTCCAATACATAAAAAAACCCTTAACCCCATCCCCAAAACATAAAACATAAAAACCCCATTAAAAAAACAAACATAAAAAACCCAATACCACACTAATATGAAAACATCAATCAAAAACTTCACCACCATGCACAAAAAAACCCCCACTAAAAAACCCTTTACCATGTTTGAAGTGTAGAATAAAAAAACATAAATCAAACCAATCGGTTCGGTAATCCAACAACAATAACTCCAATTTAAATGAATTCAAAACATCAAATAGAAAAATAAGAGGAATAAAACTAAAACTGATGTAACACTTAATAATATGAAGTGTAGAAATAAAAATTTGTTATTTAAGATGTAGCTTTGGATGGGAATAATTTTGAGGCTGAAAAGACTTTGAGAGGAGATCAGGCTTAGGTCTGCAATCTGGCCGACTACGAGGTGGGGGCACAATGTATTTGGGGGAAAAATTTCCCTAATGTTTTTGAAAACTATTGGGATAACTTCTCATTACAAACGGTTTGGATAAAATTTTCGTATTCCTTAGAGAAAATTGTTATTTCCCAATAGTTTTGGCAAACCATTGAGAAATATAAGTAATATATTCACATTTCCAACAGTTTGAACAAACTGTTGGAAAATGTTACATACTTTTACACTATAGCAACGATTTATTCAAATTGTTTCTATTTTACTATTGTGAAAACACCAAATTCCAGTAGTGTTATGTTTCCAAAATATATTCTATTGATTCCAAAAAATTCATTTTTTATAAGATGACAATATTTATTCCATGATTGATGTTAAGGATATTTGATAAGAGGGGTATGATCTTATAAAGATATGATCACATTATTATATCTTTATAATCATGTTTATGATTACATATCTATCTTGTTTACCCTTTTTGAGATTCTGAGCTCACTAATTTTTATATTTCCTTCCCCTAGATATGAAGCTATATTTCATGTATGATATATCTAATATGGGTTATAGTCTTTCCGAACAAAGGAAGAGATAATTTAGCTCACCTATTTACCGGGGTTTAGGTTTCTATGTATTGAAAGACACTAGAAATAATAAGGTATATGGTTGTATATTTATATAATTTTTTTTGTATTATAAAATTTTTTAGAATAGTTTATGTATACAAATCTATGATAACTAAATCTATTATTAGTGAAAAAGGATTGGATATAAAAGGGTTGTTTATCAATTCTTTTATACAACACTAATAAAGGGGACCTTTATAATGTCTTTTATGAGTGTTGATAATGGGTACCATTATATGTATTTGTAAAAGTGATGACAATGGACCAATTTTTTAGCACATTTTAATTAAATCATAAAGGAACCTTTATCATCAATATTAAATTGACTTATAAAGAAAAAATTTTGAGTTCTTTTAATAGAGTTGATAAAGGACCCATTTATTATCACTATTAAAAGTACTAATAAAGGGGAATACTATAGTGTGTTGTGACACCACACAGTAGCACCAACTCATGGTTTTGTAACATCACATCATAGAACTATAGAGACCCCCAAATATAAATAAAATCATGTACTAATACATAATTTAATGAAATGAAATTTAAAACATAAGTACAAGAAATAACAATATAGTATAGAATTTTGAAATATATCATTACACAATTAAATAAGTTAAAATTATGAGAGTCATTTAAAAATATAATTTTTTCTTTTTAAAATTGATCTCATCCTCAAATAATTCGCTTTCCGAGAAAAAAACTCCTTATCGAGAAACAAAACACATATGTATAGGATAAAAAATTCATATATTTGTATTTATAAAAACAAATAAATTAAAATAGAAACATGATCATGAACTCATTCCAATCACATCGTGTGTATAATGCACATGATTTAAATTAATTCATTTTAAAAATGACGTATAAATAACATTTATAAATTAACTATAAACTCTAGGGATTTTTTCACAGTTTTTAGTGGGTGATGATTTTTTAAATAAAATGTCGATTTTAAATAGATGTTTGACACATTGAGCCATATTGGGAAAATAGAGTATCATATTTTGGGGAAGATGATTCCTACAATCCAAAATTTTCATATGGATCATTTTAATAGAGTATCAACACAATGAAGAAGCGATTTCCAAATATTGAGTAGGCTAGTTAACATTTTTTATAAAAAATTGTCATTGTTATATAAAAAGATGCAATTATAGTCATACTTATATCATTGTTCATCAGATTGAGGTGTGGATGATTTATAAACATAACAAATTACATATGAATCATTTTCCAAAAATATAAAAATAATATGAATTCTTTTTCTCAGTTTTGAGTATGTCAATTATCTTTTTTTTATAAAATGTCTTTTTAAATGGGAAATGTGAACTATGACTCATACCGATCATATCATGTATCGTTTAATGTGATTCTAATTCATATTAATGAAAAATTAATTCTAAATAATTATGATAAATTATGATTAATATCATATTATTTTTATTGTTTTTAATAAGTTATATTTTTATAATAAAAATGTTGATTATAAACTGATAATGGATACTTTGAGTCATACTGGGAACATAATGTATCATATTGAGATTATATTGATTTATAAATGTCACAAATGTATTTTGGATCATTTTTCTAATGTATAAAAACATTAATAAGGTTTTTTCATGGTTTTGAGTAGGGTAGTTGTCCATTTTACTAAAATTTTCTCCAATTTGAAATAAAAAAACCCTATTGGAATCCTGACGGTCATACTATGAATCATAATGAAGATAAAAATATTAAGAATCATAAATACTGACTAATGGTTTGTTTTTAAAAAGTATCAAATTAATCCTAATTTATTATCATAGTTTTTATTAGGACACTTTCCTTTTTTTATTAAAATGTCATATTAAATTGTAAACACACACTTTGACTCAAACTTTTTTACATTGTGAATCAATTTAAATTAATAAAAATTCCTATATGTCAATAATTACTTATAAATAATTTTGATAAACTATCCCCAAAATATGAGATTTTTTGATAATTTTATACAGATTGACACGTTTTTAAATAAAATGTTGGCTTTAAACTAACATCTGACAATTGGAGTAATATTAGGAACATTGTGGATATGATTTTTTGGTGGATGATTCAAACTCATAAAAAATTACATATAGAATATTTTCATAAGGTATAAAGACATTAAAAATGGTTTTTCAATTTTGCGAAGGGAATTTTCCCATCGTGCTAAAAATAATGTTCATTATTTTTTAAAAAAGAATCACATGGTGTCATACTAGTTTCACCGTGCATCATATTGAGTTGTTGTTGATTCATACATGTCTCAAAAGGCTTGTGTATCATTTTCCTAATGTATCAAAATAATTCATATATATTTTCATGGTTTTGATAATTTCACTATTATTAATTACTAAAATGTCATTTTAATTTGGAAACATACAATTTGAATAATACAAATCAAATCATTTGTAATTTCGATGTGATGAATATTTTTACATGTCAAATATAATTTTTAAATAATTTACCTAAATTATCACAAAATATTGATTTTTGTCATGTTTTTTAGTGATATAAACTTTTTTATGTAAAATATCTATTTTAAAATAATAATGAACACATTAAGACATATTGGGCACATCATATATTAGATGGAGGTGTGATTGATTCCTACATGAAAAATATTACTAGATATCATTTTAACAATCTATCAAGAGAATATTTTTATGTTTTTTTTTGTTTTCAGTATATCAATTGTCCTATTTAAAAAAAAATTATTTCAATTTTAAATTAAACGGATCACCTAGAGTAATAACAGTCACACCATGTGTTAGAATTAGGTTATAATTATTCCTACATGTCGTAAATTACTTTTGATTTGTTTTCCTAGAGTATCAAAATAATATGAATCCATTTTTTGGGTTTGAGTACATCTCTTTTATTTTTTAACATAATGTAATTTTAAACTGCATACATATTCTTTGAACCATACATATCATATCATGTCTTAGTCTAACCTAGGACCAATTCCAAAAAGGGGAAAATTATTTAAAAATTGATTTTCTAAATTATTAATAAAATCCAATAAATTCTGCTATATTTTTAGTGACTAATTTTTTTTGAACCAAAATGTCATTTTAAAATTGAATATGAGAACTTCGAGTCATTTTCATCATTCGAGTATCAAATTTGGTACCAATTATACCTACACATAAAAAATAACATGTAGATCGTTCTAAAAATGAATAAAATAAATATGATTACGTTTTCATAGTTTTATATATTTTTTTTATCTTTTTACTAAAATTAATGACAATTTTAAATAGAAATATGTGGTTGGATTCATATTGATCACACTATGTGTTGGATTGAGGTGAGGATTATTTTCAAATATCCCAAAATATCTACAAAAAACCGAAATGACAATGGTAACCTATTTCTATTTGCTTAATTTTTCAAATTTCAAACACTTTATATTAGCTAGATGTTTTAATATAAAAAACCAATATCATTATAGAATTTTAGAATAGTATGGGAAGATCATGTGGCCATTAAATCATGATAAGTCACTGAAATGGGATCATGAGATTCCCGTATTATTATTTCTTATAATGAAATTGGTTTTCTGGCTAATAACATCAACTCAATATGCAGTGATGGATGTTTCAAAAATAAAGGAAATAGAAGGCATGATATCATTGGTAGAAATGAACATTCTACCTTTTTTGTGGCATCTTGAAGATTGTTGAAAGAAAAATATTTATTCTAAAAAATCAGTAAAAATAACTACAATAGTGTCAGATAAAAATGAAACGAAAATTATCTTAAAAATATTTGGTAAAATGAAGAGAAAATTAATTAAATAAATATTAGGAATTAGAATTTCATGATAGATGTATAAATTGATTACACATTTTGTTTTTAACATTATCTCACCATTCGGCTCAGATTCCAATATCTATTGTGCATCAAAAGGATCAAATAAACAAACCTAAATCAAAAAAATTAATCCATACATATAAAAAATTATTTTATGAGTAATAAAAAAAATTAAACATAAAAATGAAATAATAGATAGGTTCTATAAAAAATTATTTTACTGTGGAGACATCAATATTACCTATGTGATTGAGAATTATTGGGAACTTGGATAAATTTGATAGATTACAACACTATAGGGGTGAAACAGTTTTGAGGGAGGTGATGTCTGTTGATGTTTTAGTGTAGAAACACATGAAAGATAGACATACCACACCATATCAAACAAAATATTCTACCTTTATAAGAAAATAATCCATGAGTAATACAAAAAATAATAAATTAAACAACAATATGAAATAATAAATTTAATATAATGAAAATTATTTTACTTTGAAAATATCAATATTACCTCTATGATTGAGAATACCGAGTATTGATTTTCTTCCTAGAAATTTTGTGGGTAAAACATGAAGGAATTTGATAAATTCCACACTATAGGGGTGAAATGATTTTGAGAGAAAATATTTATGGGTATATTTTGGTGTAGTAAGTAGTGAATGATTGAAAGAACACACCAACATAATCAAAAGAATCCACTTGTATAATAAAATAATTATTATTTGGGTAATTCAAAAAATAAATAAATTAAACATACATATGAAACAATACATTAATTCCATGGGAAATTAATTTACTATTAAAATAATAACATTTAGTCTGTGATTGATTTGATGAAACATTATTTCTATTCCTACAAAATAAACGGAGGTAAGATGAAGGAATGCGAAAAATGAAACAATATAGGGTTAAAAGGGGTTTAAAAAAGAATAATTTTGTGGTAGTTTTGGTGTAAAAAGGAATAAAATATTTATATATATATTATAAAATAGACATAATCTACATGAAATAATGATAACTAAATAAATGTTTTGTGATATATTTTATTTTGGAAAATTGAAAATGTACAATGTAACATTACAATTTCATCTTCCCAATGGGTTTATTTAATTATATATTTTATTACAAGGGATTGGTAACATCATAATGTGTAAGAGACATTATATTCAAGATTAGTCAATCATTTAATTTATATTTTTTTAATTTATTAGTGATCATATAATATAATTAGGGAAAACATAATATATTTTAAAAAACTATTAACTTCTTAATGATCTATCTTTATATTTTTAATGGTTTTGTAGATTTCATTCCACTATTCAGAATAAAATTCTTCTATTTTGGTCCCCTATAATGTACAAGATATTTTATACATTGGGACCGACATGAACTATGTATAATCTCATAATGAAATGGTCATCCATGATTGAATTTTCATCTTACCTGACATATGTTTTTATATTCAACAGGTCAATAGACCAATTATTATTTTATATATTAGGGAAAAAATGTATTCCAAACATGTGATTCTTTTTTGAAAAACTCTTCTTTTTCCCCTCCACATTTAAATGGACCTTCATAGATCAAATTTCATCAACATTTTCTGACCTCAAATAGACATTCAATTTGAAATGTAAAATCAAAACATGAACTTTTATATAATCCAACTCTTATATGTTTGGGAAAATTCCAAAATATGACATATTTGTATAAATTAGATTTCTATCTTATAATTAGACATGTGGATCCTCTCCTCCACAAGTGTAACACTAATGTTTTCCATTTTACTATAGTCATAGATATCTTTTGTATAGATTATATTACCCTTGATTACGAGACCAGTATAATATATAACATTTTCATTTGGTTCCATAGATATTCATGGAAGCTGTTCTATATTTGAATATAGTTTTTCAAATAACTTCTAAAATATTTGACCTCTGAATAATTATATACACAATTGATTATGTGTATTTGATATCCATTTATCATCCCTTGAGGTATTCAAATATTTATGAATTTATTTGTGGGATTCAATTTATGTATCTATATATTTAATATTATGTAAAATATAATACTTCGTTTGATCTTGATTTTTTATGTTTATTGTAATAAAATCACCTCAGAAAATTCCTCCACCCATTATGAGATTGTTGTGAAGATAATTTGGGATAATAATTCTATGAACATATTATATATAATTGGTACATAATTATATATCTACATCAATAATAATTTTTTCGACATTGAAACATTTCTTCATATCGATTCTTCACATACACTTTCATAATCATCATATACCACTCAATTGGATACATGTATGTATATTTGATAGGAACACCATGTTGAACCTCTCTAACAAATTGAACCATCCAGTGGTCCATTAAATCAATTAATGATTACTGGAATAACATCTATAATCAACATAATATGACTTCAAGATCATTATTCATTATTATAAACCTTATAGTGTCTATAATATTACTGTATATGGATTTTTAAAAGAAGAAGACTTAGTAAATGTATACCATCGTTTATTAGTCAGAATTCAATGGAATGAAATTATAATCAAATATTACATAAAAAAATTATAGTTGTGTAATTTTAGTCTTTATAACATTAAATTTGTACTTGAAATTAAATTGTTTAATTTTTAATAATAACCATAAGAAATATTTAAAAATTTAAATAAGAACATAAAATTTCAATTTTCCCTATCAGGATAGAGTGTATGCTACTAGAGGAAGAAAATTTAATCCATTACCCTTCACCATTTCCAACTCTACCCTTATCCTCATTTTAATAATGTTTATCCAATCCATGATTCCAGCTTTTATTATTCCAGCAATATTTAGTAATGTTCTAATAACACTATCAAATTCATTTTTTCTATATTCATTGCAACAAGAAACTGTTTTACATAAAAAATAAAATATATAAATTCACAGAAAATTGAAACAATCTTCCAACATTATTTTATTAGGAATTTTTAACATGGTTTATTGAAAATAGTTTCCATATCTTTTACATTATCAAACAGTTGATAACTAATTATTGGTGATGGTGTTGTATCTTATTTGATATTTTCCATCAAATTATATCATCTAGGATCAATATTTATTCCATATAGGTAAAAAAAATATTTACCAAAAAAATTATTCATGGAATGATTCATCCAAAATAATTTTGTGTGTTTTTAAATAATAGAGACCCCAATATTATTTTAATGATATAGACTAATAATTTTCCATAAGATGGTAAGTAATTTATTTTCTGTTTAAACATGGGAACCATTATGAATTATTCAATTATTTGAACATCATATGATGTAGAAAATATATACCACATGAATTTCATATATTCTATCAATGGTTCCAAATAGAAATAAATATCAATACCATGTTCCTTTCCTTTATATATAAAGAGAGACAACATAATATATTTTCACTTCATGCATAACCATGGTAGAATGTTATAATTTACCAACATGAAGGGCTATGAACTATGAGTAATAATCTATTAAAAATGGGATATTCTATATATAGATAACCCAATATGGGTGTTTCTCTAGTAATTTCCAAATTTTGGATACTCATAATCATTTTTTGACACTGAAGAAAATCAACGAGATGTTATAGTTTCCCAAATTTCATTCTTGTATCTCAATGCCATTTAAATTTCCACATGGCTTCCAAACATCCACATTGTCTTCTAAATAGAGGAATTACAGGAAGGTTCAATTCATATTTTGAAATTCATGATTCATTTTTCTTGTATCGATATATGCCACACCTATGGAATTTTATGAGTGATTCATTGTCCTTGAAAAACAATATGAAATCATTTGAACATGCATTTATTTTTTATTGAACATTATAATTGAACAATGCTCCAAATTATTGTTAATTTTATTTTGGTATCATATCATTCAAGAGAACAAGTACATTTATAAAGATAGTGCTCCTTTTATCCGCTAAATGATTCCAAATTATAAACATCAATATAGTTGACACTGTTGTATATTCAGAAGAAAATGTATAAAATTTTAATATAGAATTCTATTTGACATCTCGAAAAACTTTGTAAAATGCTAAATATCATCTTCAATATCCATTTTCTTTTCCTCCATGCAATTTCCATAATCATTTAATATAGTATTCATATAAAATGATCTAAAATCTATAGTGTCATCCCAATTGGTGAACATGTTCTGTTTTTTACTCTATAGAGTGCAACATATATATCACTGATCTATTCCATAAAAATACAAATTTTATTAAAGCTCTTATGAAATACATTGTGTTAAATAACAACTACATAAACACATAAAAATATTTTTAAAAGGATCATCTACTTTCCCTATTACAAATGTAATGAACACTATAAATCAATCTTCATACTCTTTGGTCAAAATATTATCTTGCATCCATTCTCGATTCATATCCATCATATCAGGTTCAAAAAATTATAATTTTTTTAAATACATAAATAAATACATATAAGATATTCATTATAAAAAGTGAATGTTATAGATAATTCTAAAAATTGAAACTCAATATTTGAATATTTCAAATATTTTTTTTAATATAATGGGTAATTGAATTTATGAAAATAATTACATCAATATGATAGGTGTTACCATTTAAATTCATTTTATGGTGAATATTATATGAATCTTTCATACTCATCATCTCATCATAGAAAATTTATTATGAGGACATGACCTTAAACATTAGATAATATTTAAATAAATGAATAATTCACATTGATAACCTTTTCATCTTTAGATTTTTAGAGAATTAGGCCATAACAATTAAATTACATTTCAAAAATTACAAGGTAGATACTTCTACTCTGTTTCCATTTTTTTCATGAAATAAAAAAACTCTTGAAAATAATAGTCATGTCTAGTCACATGATTTAGAAAGAATGACTTTTCATTGATCCAATCCGTGTCTCTATTCATCTTTAGGTCCGGTGAAAAACATTTCAAAACATGTGACGAGCGTAAAAAGCTCAGTAATGGATATAAAATAATGAAAGAAGACCTTAGTTCATCATTTCATACATAACAAATGCACTTTAAAAAAACTCATGAAAACATAAGATTTATCAATAACACATAAAAAACATAAATCATGACGGTAACTTGTGGAATTCATATAATATGAACATTGTAGATATCACAGCTACATAGGGAGTTACATTGGGAATACCCATAACAGTATATTCCCTAAATGTATTAGGAGAAACAATCATGTTTATCTCCAGCACATTAAACAATGCATTGCAGAGCTATCTAGGGCTCACCCACCCTAGGTTTATCACAGAACCACTTGTATATTTAACAATTCCAAAGAACCATAACATATTCATAACACATAAAATAAACCTAATGAAAAGAAACCATTTCAACATTTCAATCACAATATATAATTTAAATATATTGAAATAATAAATTCATTATCAAAACCATTTTCAATACCAATAAAGGTATAAAGGAATTAAATTGTATTTACCTTCTTTTTAAAAGCATTATGGTATGTTAAGGATACTTAAGATCAAATAATTCTCATGGTGGCGGAAAGGTTATTGTCCCCACATACGATAATAAAAGACATTATTTTTTTTTGTATTTTAGAAAAACGATTCTTATAAAAATAATCTCTTTGATTGAAATGAAAATTCAAAGGTACTTATACAGTATATAAAAAAATTTCATGAATTAAAACAAAATTTTCCTCAATGAAAGGAGATTGATACGATGTCCCTTACCTCATGTCTGACATGACCCACTAATTCTCTAATCTTATGAGTAAAATGATAATGATAATTTCATCATTCTTAAGAACAGTTTTCAAGTTTATTATTCCTTTTATATATATGTTATAATCATTATGTAATTATTTAAGTTAATAATGGTTGTTTTTTTGATATTTGGTACTTGAGTCAAAAATTGACTTTTTATAATTACATGTTGTTCACATGGTCAAATTTTCATTATAACCAAAATTATATATATGATGTAGATATCATATATATATACTATATACATATATTTATAGTATTTCGTAACATATAATGGTAATAAATGACATTCACCATTCATGGAGATGGTAAGTCGTACGTACACATGAAAGATACTTTCATTTCTATTTATTAATTTAATGGCATTATATAATAATGATAAAAATTAATATTATAATTTTAGTATAGTATCATGTATAATATCATTAATTCCATAGTTTAGTTGTCTCACGTATGGAATTAATGAGTCATATAACTTTGAGGGGGTAATAGTCCACACTTCCCCAAAGGAAAATATCGCGTTTACCCATAATGGAAACCATAGAGATATGATATAAAAGGATAATACAGAATCATAATGAAAACATAAACATAATATATTATTAAATCATTGATAAATATAGTGTCATCTTAATCTCCACCATGTGAGACGGTAGGAGATAATCGAATAATCGTCGTTTCGTGAGGCTTTAGTTTTCCATTCAAAAAAACATTATGTTCTTCAATAATTAAATGGAGGTGTGTGTAATTGTTGTTTGAATACATATCATATCAACAAAATAGTCTATTGACGATACTGGTGTTCTTATAAAATAAAGTAATAAAAAAATATTAGGTGTTGGAGGAGTAAAATAAATGAAAAAAAGCTAAAAGAAATCGTTACCTTTAATTTTGATAACTCCTTTTGGTTTGAACCAAAAAGACTTATTGAAGTTTCTTCTACCTAAGGTTAGGCATTTAAGAGGAGGATAGGGATCATTAGTGCTTATTTGGAAAGGAGTTGGTCAAGATACATGGGTTTGGAGGTGTGAGGAATGAGTTAGAATAGAGGGATTTTTATAAGGGGTTTGAGGGGCTCTTAATGAATGTGTGAAAATATTAATTTATTATATAATAATATCCAGTTTAAAAAGGTCCAAATCAACTTAAAGTCGATAATAAAAAGCCTAGTTGTCAAAATAATATCATCCAATAAATATTGGACAGGTTTTTCATTTTTTTTTCATATTTATAACCTTATTTATTTAAAACATTTATTGATGAGGTAAATAATACATCATTATTGCATCATAAATAATTTAATTTATTTGATGCATAATTTTTTAAAAAAAACCATGATGTAGGAAATATTTTAACATTTCCAATGATTATTTATTGTTGAAACGATAATTTATTTAACCCATTGTAAAAATTAATTTACTAAAAGATATTTGTTTATAGCATGTTTTCCTTCACTTTATGTTAATTATTCTATACTGTCATTATCATTCCAAGTGGCTCAATGTTGTTCCAAAATCGACCCAAATAAGCCAATGGTTGTAAATGACTCATCCAATATGGTTAGAACAAGTGTTATGATAATTGTTTATTATTATTATATTAATTTTACCTTGAATTACACAATTTTCCTTTATTTGCGGTAAATACAAGTCTAAAGTTACTATTTCCAAAAAGAATTTTTATCATATTGAACCAAATTTTCATTAATAATAACAACCATGTATGTTGTATTTTTTAAATTCAATCCATCGAAGTAATAAAAATAAATTTAAATTAAAAAATCAGTTTTTTAAGCACGACTTAGTGGTTTCACTATTCATAAAAAATTGATGTTTTTTAGAAAAAAACAAAAAATTCAGCCTAAGAAATATTTTATATTCCAAATATAAATATATCTCTATTTTACCAAATTTAAATCATATAGGTTGTATTAATTAATTTAATATTAATTTTCATCATCAAAACAAATACAGTGTTTTTAAGAAATAATAACTATCAAAAGATTGATATTTGTTTAGGTCCAATTTCACAGTTAAATTAATTACACTGACCAAATTTTGATTAAATGGTAGAAAAATAATATAATTACACTTAAACCCAATTAAAAATATAATATAATCATATAAATTATTATATTAAACGACACCTTTGAATTAAGAACTATTATTATATTATTAGTGTGCAATATAAGATTTCAGTGAAACTGATTGTTGCGTATCGAGTATGACATCGATCATATCAACCCATTTAAAGTAAAATTAATATTTAATTTCCAAATATAAATAATATTGAAATGTATTATTTTTTTATTTACATGGGATGTTACAAACTTCCATACTTTTGGAAATTGTATCTTCGCAATTTTATTGACTTATAAAATAAATGGGGGTATTTATCCCTCATATCATTTTCCGATTACCACATTGGTTCTTCAACCATAAGGGTTATCCACAAAACCATTACCTATAGACTCACATTATTCCACAACACTTTCAATCTTTGGTCAAGAATCTGCACTGGTTGTTCCTCCTAAGAGATATTCTCTTCCAATAGAACTACCTCGAGACTTAAAACATGAGATGGATATGGAATTTACATTCTCAACATTGATACATGAAAAAAATTGTGTACCTAGGATAAAAAAAGATGTAAAGACAAATTATACACAACTGATCCAGCTTTCTCTAGGATATCATAAGATCAAATGAACCTCAGAATCAACATTCCCTTCTTACCAAAACGCATCACACTTTTCCAAGGAGAATCCTTGAGAATGACATGATCACTTAAATCAAATGAAAGATTCTTCCTCTGAATATCAGAAAAACTATTCTCCCTTCTCTACGATGTTATCATGTTTTTCTGAATCAACTGAACTATTTTTCCATATCTTCAACTAATTCGGGACCCATAATCTTCCTTTCACCTACATCATCCCAATAAGATAGAGTTCAACAATGATTAAAATATAATTATTCAAATGGAGCCATATGTATACTGGAATGAAAACTGTTATTATATGAAAATAAAACCAAAAAAATATGTTGGCGCCAACATCCCAAATAATCCAGTGAACAAGAACATAGCATATCCAACAAGGTCTGAATGGTTCATTCAGGTTGTCCATCGGATTGAAGATGAAAAGTTGTACTAATATTTAATTCAATATCTGATTACTTCTGATGGCCTTTCCGAAAGTTAGAATTAATCCTTGGTTCACGATTAGATACAATTGAGAGGGTAACACCATGCAACATGACTATTTATTTCACATACAACCATGAAAGATGATCTACCGACAAAGTATATCGAATTGGAAGAAAATGGGACGATTTAGTCAACCGATCAACAATAACCCATATTGCATTATTACCATGATATGTATTCGGTAATACCACAATAAAGTCCATGGATATATATATATATATATCCCCATTTCTACTTTGGCACTGGTAAAGACTGAAGAATCTCTTTGAGTAACTGCCACTCTATTTTAACCTGATGACAAGTCAAACACTTCATAGTAAAATCAACAATATCACTCTTCATTCCTTCCAACTAGTAATTTAATGATGATCTCTGTACATCGTATTATTTCTGGGATAAACTGAAAACGGGGAACTATGAGTTTTATATAACAAATAATTATTCAACTATGAATCAAAATGAAAACATAATCTTTTCCCAAACCTTAAAAAAAATCTTTATCAATATTAAAATCTGGCAACTTACCCTTCTGAACCAACTCTAACTTTTTCTATAACTCAATGTATTTTTTCTACTCCTGCTTTATACTGTATTATAGAGATGATTTCATAGACACCTGAAATAAAATAGAATAATTTTCTACACCAACATCTTCTATGCCAATGTTTATCAAATAAAAGACCAATGGATATATTTCCAATTGTAGCATGGTTAATGAAGCATTACTTTTTTGACTCAAAACATCAGCCACTTTATTTTCATTTCATGGATGGTAATGAATTGTGAAATCATAATAATTGAGTAATTCCAGCCATCTCCTTTATCACATGTTCAATTATTTTTGAGTGAATATATGCTAGAAACATTTTTGGTCAGTATATATTTCACATTTTACTCCATACAAATGACACCTCTTGATTTTTAAATCAAATACAACCCCAGCTAATTCCAAATAATGTGTAGGGTAATTTAACTCATGAGGTTTCAGATGACGTGAAGCGTAAATAATTACTTAATCATTCTGAATAAAGACACAACCATGTCCTTTCAATTAATCATCACTGCAAATAAAAAATTCACTATTTCTAGAAGGCAGTTACAAAACTAGACAATTCACAAATATTCATTACAATTCCTAAAAACAATCATAACATTATTTTGTCCAAAGGAACATAACACCTTTTGAGTTAACATAGTCATTGGACTAGATAACTGTATAAAATTCTCAACAAATCTTACGTAATAACCTGTTAGACCAAGACAACTACGGATCTTGGTTATCTTTGTGGGTCTTGGACATTCTTTAACAAGTATTGTTTTAATATGATCAACTGTTATTCCATTTTATGAAACAATGTGACAAAGGAATGTAATTTTCTATGAACTAAACTCAAACTTTCTAAACATACCAAATAGTTTATTTTATTTTAAGTTTTGCAAAGAGACACTTAAATTACTTTCATGTTCCTCATTACTTTTATAATAAACCATAATATCATCAATGATCACAACCACCATCTTCTCCAAGAACTCACTAGAAATTCTATTCATAAGATCCATGAATACAGCAGGAGAAATAGTTAAACAAAAAAGAATAACTATAAATTCATAATGGCCAAATCTAGTACAAAACTAATTCATTGGATTGTTTGCTTCCTTTAATATCTACTAATGGTTCTTTCTACCACAAATAAATCTTTGAAAAATACTGGGCTCCAAAGAGATTATCAAACAAATCATCGTTATGAGGAAAAGGATGATTGTTCTTAACAGTGATGCTATTAAATATTCCATAATCAATGGATATTATAATTGAACCATCATTATTTAAAAAAAAATATAAGAGCACCCCATAGTGATGTTCTAGGTTGAATGAAACCTTTATCTAATAACTCCTTAAATTTCATATTTAACTCTAAAAGTTCAATTTGATCCATTCGATAAGGGGGTTTTTAAGTTTTCTTAGAATCAGGAACTAAGTAAACAACAAATTCAACTTCTGGATCAGGTATAATACCAAGAAATTCATGTGAAAAAACATCAAGATACTAGTTGAACACTAGCACATTATTAATCTGAACCGTTCCTTTATTTTCAACAATATGTATAAGGTAACATTCATTTTCATCTTTTAATAATTTCTTAGCATCCAGATATGTTATCCAAAGAAAGGGATCCTTCTTGTACACAAAGTGAAAATCTATCTGAAATGAAATCTCTTTAGATTTGCAGTCAAACTTAGCTTGATAAACAAAAATCCAATCCATATCCAAAATAACATCAAACAATACTACATGAAAAACAATAAGGTTTTCTAGTAGAATTTCCCACACACAAGGATATGGTGGTTCTTATGTCTTCTTTTTTTCACACAATTTCCTCATGGTGTTTTTACCATATGTTTAGGATTCTTATATTGAGATGGAATTTAAAATTTACTAGAAAAAATATAAAAAATGAACGAATGTGTAGACCAAGAATCGAATAACACATTGGCATAATCTCAACAACCTAATAGTGCACCTTATACTACTTCATTTAATGGCCCATCATCTACTAAAGTTGTTGAAAATAACTTCACTGCCTCTTTCTGCCTATAGTTCAGCTACATTCCCTCAGATGAGTTCATTGATGGACACTCATTTGCATAATGACCCATTTCACTGCACTGAAAACATTTTACTGGATGAAATCATATTTTGTCTTACCATTAACTCGATCTTTTTTAGTGCAATTATGAGCCTTAAATCCCATTTTACCACATCAGTATAATATACCTAAATTCAAAAGACATTTCAAATTATGATTTTTTACCACAATTTTCATAGATTGAAAACTTATGTATCTTACCATCATACATTTTTGAAAAGATAATCCCCTTCATCTACCATCTCGACCTCTTATTCTGTTGTTTGTCAAAGAACACATGATTATTAGGAAACATCATTTCCACCATCTGTGCACAATGATCATGTTTTTCTTAACCTTTGTACTCTTGAGAAGATAAACCCATTTGATAATTTAGAATTAATCCTGAGTCAAAACTGTTGATTTTACTATCAATATCTTGTATGAAATTTAGATCATACATTCAAGTCGAGTGAAATTTTCTTTATAAGAAGAAATTGAGTCACCCCCTTCATCAATTATAGGAATTGTGTTTCCATCCGATTTTAAGCCACCTTAGGAAATTATTTCTCAAGAAACATACTTCTGAATTCATCCCAAACAAGAGCATAAATCTCCTCACTATACCTAATATTTTTCACCATTGACCACCACAGATTAGATTCAACTTCAAAAACAGTAAACAACAAGACTAACATTTTGATGTTCTTAACAACCTATGACATCAAAAAATTTATCCAGTTCTTTAATTCCCTATATAGCTAGCACAGGGTGAGATGATCCTCAGAGTGATGGGGGGTGTTTCCTCATGAAATGATCCACTACTGACATGTTACTTTGTGGTTGATATGGATGATCTCATGCATGGATACCACCACCATTTATAACCTGAGTCAATTTTTCCATCACTACAACAAACTATTCAGATCCAATTATGACCATCTTAGGTTGCTGATTTCGATGGTTGTCTTCCTCATAATGTCTTCCAAACATATCTACCATGTTTCCTCTGCGGATAAACATTCTAAATTCAGAAATATCATAGGTGAAGCAACATGTTAAACTGTAAATTCTATATCATTTATATATAATGTAATATATGGATATGAATTTAACAATACACTAACTATTAAATTTATCTAAACTGAACTCTAATACCAACTATATAGACCCGACCTTAAACATTATATAATCTTGAATTAAATGAAAATTTATATTAAGGATCTTTTGAGGATTAGCGATTTGTATAATTAGGCCATATCTATTACATCTCGATTATTACAAGGTAGACACTTCAACTCAATTTCAAATTTTTTCATAAAATAAATAAACTCTTGAAAAAACTATTCATGTATAGTCTCATGTTTTAGACAAAATGCCTTTTCCTTGATCCTATTCTGGACCCTATTCATCTTTAGGCCCTATGAAAAACATTTGGAAACATGGGATGAGAATAGAAATCTCAGTAAGTGTTATTAAACAAAGAATGAAAACATTAGTTCATTGTTTCATTCATAACATAAGCTCTTTAACATACCTCATGAAATCATTCGTTTTGTAAATTACACTGAGAAAACATAAAACATAATGTAAACTTGGGGCATTTATATCAGACTTACATTGTAGCTATCACTGCTACGTAGGGAGTTAATTTTGGAATACCCAACACAGTATAATTCATAAATATATTAGAAAAAACATTCAAATTTACCTCTGTCACATTACTAAACTCATTGGAGAGCTATCTTAGGCTCACTCGCCCTATGTTTTATCAAATAACCACCCATATACGTAACAATTCCCATGATCCATAACATATTCATAACACATAAATCAAACACAAAGAAAAGATACCATTTTTGTATTTCAATCAAAATATATCATTTAAATATATAGAAATAATCAATCCATTATCAAAACCATTTTCAATACCAATAAATGTACAAATGGATTAAATGGTATTTTCTTACCTTTTCTAAATATTACGGCTTGTTAAGGATGCCAATGATCTAAAAATACTCGATGCAGAGGAAAGGTCGTTGTCACCACATATGTTAAAAAAGTCATTCATTTTTTCATTTAGTAAAATGATTCATTGGAAAATATTCTCATTGAATGAAATGAAAATTCAAAGGTATTTATACATTGTATAAAATAAAGTTGTGTATTAAAACTAAATATACCTTAATGAAAGGAGATTAAGATGAAGTCCCTTACCTCGTGTCCGACATGACACATTCGTTCTTTAATCTCCTTAATAATAAACTATAGATAATTTATACTTTCATAAGAACATTTTTTTATTCCTTTTCTATGTGTTAAATACATTACGTTATCATTTATGTTAATAATGGTCATTTTTTCAATATTTGTACATGAGTCAAACATGGAATTCTTATAATTAATAGTTGTTCACATGGTCGAATGATCATTATATCGAGAATTATATTCATGATTTATATATATTATATATCATATATTTCTAGTATATACTTGTATTTATAATTGTACGTAACATTTAGAGGTAATTAATGAAATTCACCATTCATGGAGACGGTATGTTGTACATACACATGAATGATACTTTCATTTCTATTTATTACATTAATGGAATTAAAATATAATGAGACATATGTATATTATAATTACACTATAATTTCAAATAAAATATCATTAATTAAATATTTTATATATCCCACATATGGCATTATCGAGTCATATCACTTTGAGGGGGCGGTAGTCTGCATTATCTAAAATGAAATTATCACGTTTATCCATAATAGAAACCATACAAGTATTATATAAAAACAAAATAAATAATCATAAATAGAACATAAAAATAATATATATATCATATATAAATATAGTGTTATCCTAATGTCCACCAAGAGAGGTGGTATGAGATAATCGAACAATCATCATTTTGTGAAGCGTTAGTTTCCCATTCATAGAAACATTATGTTCTTCAATCATTAGATAGAGGTGTGTGTAAGTGTAGTTTGAATCCATCTCATAAAAAAACCATGTATATTGAAGATACTGGTGTTGTTATAAAATAAAGGAATAAAAATAGTTTAGGTTTTCAATAAGTAAAATAAAATAAAAGAAGTTAAGAGAAACTGTTACTTTTAATTTGGGTAACTCCCTGTGGATTGAACCAAAATGACTTATTTGAGTTCCTTCTGCCTAAGGTAAGGCTTCTTAGAGGAGAATACGGACCATTAGTGCTTATTTGAGAAGGATTTGGGTGAGCCAAGTAGCTTTAGACTTTTGAGGAATGAGTTATAAATGAGGGATTTTTATAAGAGGGAGGCATGGGAACTTTAGGAATGTGTGAAAATATTATTTCATTATATATTTATATTCAGATTATAAAATTCCAAAACTAATTAAAGTCAAATATTAGAATAAAAATGGTTGAAATAAAATCATCCAATAAGAATTGGACAAGAATTGGATATTTTTTTAATATTTATTATCATATTTAATTACATCATTTATTAATGAGGTAAATACTACATCATTACTCTGTCATAAATAACATAATTTGTTTTAAGTATAAAAATTTTAAAATAGATAAAATTATTTAGGAATGTTTTTTTTTCAATGAATATTTATTGTTGAAATGATAGTTTATATAACCCCTTGGAAAAATTAATTAAAAAATATTATTTGTTTATGTCAGTTTTATCTTTACATTATGTTAATTAATCTAAAGTGTCATTATCACTCCCAAGTGGCTCAATGTGGTCCCAAAATCAACCCAAAGATGCCCATGGTCTTAAAATACTCAAACAATAATGTTAGGACAAGTGTTAATGTAATCATGTATTATTATAATGTCATTTTTACCATTAATTACCCTATTTACCTTTATATGTGGTAAATAAAAGTCAAAAGTTAATAATCACCAAAAATTGTTTTTACCTTATTCAACCACATTTTACCTACCAATAACCACCATGTATGTCATATTTTCGAAATTAAATCTACAGAATCACTAAAATTTCATTTAAATTAATAATTTGGGTTTTTAACTATGAATTAGTGGTTTCACTATTCATCAAAATTGACATTTTTCAGAAAAATACCATAAATTCAGCCTATGAAATTTTGATATTCTGAATCCAAAAATTATGTCCATTTTACCAAATTTAAAACAGATAAGTTTCAATATTTAATTTAAAATTAATTCCCATTATCAAAACAAATAGAGTGTTTCTAATAAATAATAACTATCAAAAGATTGATACTTGTTTATGTCAAATCTCAATGTGTAATTAATTCCAGTGACCAACATTTGATTATATGGTAAAAAAACATAATAACACTTTAAAACTAATTAATAATATAATCTAACCATATAAATTAATTAGATTATAAGGAATTTATGAATTAAAATACAATATTTTTCACTATTTATAAAAAATGAATTTTATCAGAAAAATACCAAAAGTTTAAAAAAAGTAAATTTTAATGTTATGATTCTATTGAAAAAATTTATTTGGTTATATATAACATATAAAAGTTATTATAACTATATTTTAAGAGGGGTTTCCATCAAATGGTGTTAAATCAACCATTTAAGGTAAAGTATGCTTAAAATAAGATTCATTCATATTTTTAGCCTCTAAAATTTATTAGATAATTTTAAAAACATTTATCAAACATGTATAATCATATTGTAGTTGGTTATCTTCGTTCCTTCCAATACAACAGCTATGCATTAACTAAATATAAAAAATATTATTACATTATTAGTGTCTAACGTAAGATTCCAAAGAAACTCATTGTTGTGTATCATGTACGCCATCTAGCATATCAACCCCTTTAAAGTAAAATAAATATTTAATTCACAAATATGAATAATTATGAAATTGTATTATTTCGTTATTAACATGGGATGTTACATTTATCGTGGAACTTTGTTTTTTGACACACATCATTCATCCCTTTTGGACATGAACATTTGTATCTTGAAAGAATCTAAGTAGTACACATCCATTGGATGAATAATTCATAGAGTAAAACAATCAACATAATATAGAAGGGGGATTAGTATTATGAATAAAATTTAAATAATAGTTTTTTTTCGGTTATTAATATGACAATGATGATAGTTGTACAACATTGTGTTCTCTAAAAGAATTAATTACTATCACTTGTGATAATTAAACTGTTGTAATTAATTATTAACTCATGGCCTATTGAAGTTGACATTTGTGGGGAACTAAAATCCTTGAATTTGATCCAAGGGGTCTCAAAAAGGACATGTTATGATATATTAATTTTTTGTCATATAGGAATTCAATATTTATAGTTGAAATCCCACTTTTGTTACTTTTCATCCCATATCTACGGCTGATATAACCTCTATTAAAATGATTCATAAAGTATTTCTTATGTCCAATAAGTAATAAAAATTAATATAGTAAATTATGGAGTAACAAGAAATGTAAATATTATAAACAAGAATAAAATCTTCCCATTCGATGAACTATAAGAGATAAAAATGTTTTGATTTTCTATATTAAATAAAGTGTTATTTAATATGCATGGACGGTAACCAAATATTCATTGTGGTTGAACCAATAAATGTAAAAAAATAATAATGAATATCTAAAAATAATTGCTAATAATTAATCCAACATACATAGAATTAGATATCCTCTCATATATATATTTTGAAATAACTGATGTTACAACCTAACTAATTACATAATTTAATATTTATGGTATATAAAATATTTGAAAACTTGTCAATATAAATATACATATTAGTATAATATCTATTTGGGTTTGTATAATATATATTTTTCTAAAATATTTTTATAATATATAAATATATAAATTTTAAATATATATTAATTTAAATATAAATAAATATATATATATAAATGTATAAAAAGAATGTAATTATTAATTGTATACATAAATATTTGTGTAATATATTTATATTACATATTACAATAGTATATATTTCATTAATATAACTATATTATATATTCATATAGTATATTTCCATAATATTTTGTTATAATTTATTTTTATAACATGTTTGTATAATATATAATTTCATAGTATGTTAAAAAAATTTATTGGTATATTATATATATTAACATAATGTATTTGTATAATATATATCACAATTAAATATATTTATTAACTTTTTTAAAATATAGATGTGTGTGTCTTTGTGTGAATGTATGTATAATTATATTATTAATTGACCATTATATATATATATATCATTTTATTGATATGTACTAGTATAGGTGGGAAAGCATGAAACCCTCATTCCGTAAACCATGAGGTTGAGCCTATCTAGAAAATAATTTCTTGTTTATTGTTTCCTACGAGTAGAAGGGTGGTAGACGTCATAGGAGATAGTAGGAGTGATTACATAAGGGGGGGGGGTCTTGTTTTAATGGAAAGAACAATGTATATGAGATTTTTTCTATTTTAAAATTATGAATTTTTTAAGAGGTCAATGATCACATGATGTAGGTGTCAAAGATGTTAGTATGGGAGAGTATCACAGAATCAACTGGAAGTGAGGGTGGGGGAGTACAAGGAATGATAGCCCTATATCCATTCAACCAAACTCCCCCAATATAAATTCCAAACCATGGGGACATTATGACTGTAATGAATGAAATATAATAAAAAAATAAAATAGATATCCCCAAAAAGTGATCAATACTTGAGGAGGGGTGGGTGATAATATGATACCATGGATTGAAGTTTTAAATAATTCAAGAGAAAGTAGATATCTCAAAAAAATTGAAAACATTGAGCCCTGGATTAAATCGATCCAAAAATCATTCAATCCTTATACATGAGCCTCTCTATTGTTCACACCTTGATTGAATCCTTCATTAAAGTTTCGATTCACCGTGGAGGATCACTGACACATGGTTGCTTCTCCAGAAATCATGATATATTTGGATGAGTTCAAAACATGTTATGGATACTTGAATAGACCGGGACACTTCTTCACCACTACAAAAAAAGTGATGATAAAGATCTATCTTTATCATCCGTAAAAATGTTCACATTAATAATTATTTTTTCAATGCTTATTTATTACATGCTCATAAGGCCATTATAATTATAGTTATAAATAAAAGTATTATAAATATAATACTATAATTATATATATATTTAAAAAATATGTGTATATATATATAATAAATTTAATCTTTATTTAAATATGTTTTTTATGATTTTATAATTACTTAAATTTATATTTATTTGTCTATAATTATATGAATAGTTTTTAAAAAAATTTCATTTATATTAATATATATATTTAAAATATATTTCACTATAATATTAAAAAATATATTCATTATATATATAAATTAATTATCATTTTATAAAAATTTAAATATATATAATTATTAATTTATAATTACACAATTACATTTCTTAATATAAAATTTGTTTATTATAATTATAAATTTATAAACTTATAAAAAAGTAAATATAAATTTATAAATATATTTATTTATAAATAATTTTTTTCCAATGTATCTTTCAAATTATTAATGATTATTTAATCATAAGTTCGTGCATGTAAAAAATGATTTAAAATGATTAATTCATATGTACACTAAAATAATAATGAAAAAATTAATATGTTTTTATAATTAAATAGATATTTTCCAAAAATTATTTATATAAATAAGAATAACGATGAATAAATATTTAAAATAATTTAAAATCGAATATATATATATATATACCATAAATAATTGAAATCGATTAAATTCCCAAAGAATATGCGTGTGTTTGTGTTGTATATTAAAATGAATTATTTACATATATCTCAAATAAACAAAAGTCACACTTAATATATTTTAATTTAATAAAATAATACAAAACTAAATTATGTCTATTACTCAGTATGATTAATATATATCAATAATACATATTAATTTTTAATTATAGAAAATTATTTGAATAAATATATTAATATTTAATGTAAAGCATATATATATATATATTAAATTATATTAATCATGTTTATATATATTCATATATATCAATATATTTAATATGTTATATTTACTGACATTGTCAATAATTATTTAATTAGTATAATGTATTATATTTTTGTCAATTTAATAATATTTAATTTCCATTTATTTAAATTTCATTGTTAATAAATATATATATTTAATATATATAATTTATTTCTTATTATAATTTATAAATTTTAGAATTATGTTATTAATTTTAACTGTAATTATTTAATTTATTTGGAAACAAAAATGATTTATGGAAGGGGATATAATATCAATCATTGGACAACTACTTGTATGGATAATCCACATTAGGATATCCACAAAATTCCACCTGAATTTTTCCACATGATAATTTCTGATTTTTATCACATATACACAATTCTGAAAGAATGATTCCTAGTCAAACCATTCTAGAAATTTATAGTCATTGTTTTAGGGATTGTGACAACATAATTAGGAAACTCAATCACCATTGACAGTTTAATTCTAAGGATTTATATATACTAGAATGTGGTGGTTCCACCGGACCACCACGATGCCTGATGAAGTTCAAACCCATCTTCATTAAACCTTAAAAATTTCTCTTATTATGGAAAATATAGTAATCCTTCACGATTAATTAAAATAATATCTATAAAACTGGATGTCATCCTGATTCTACCTATTGAATTAGTCTTCAAAAAAGGGAATATCTGAACCCTCTATTTTTGTCATGTGGGTTTGAACATGATTTATGAGAATACAAATGGTTGAAATTTTTTTGAGACTTGAGAAAAACATGCAATTTCATAATCACTTGGAGACAATCTACAATGACTCTTTGAGTGACCAAATACAGAACCTACTATATGCAGCAGTTGGGTCAATCTTTTCATCGATATGGTGGGCTCAGAAAGCTTAAAACCATGATGGTTGGAGGCCCTCTCTTTAAAAATGAATACTCAGTCTTCACAAAAAACATTATGCGTTCTCTCTGATATAAAGAAGTTGTATTCATAATATTATTCATAAACTGAATATTCTCAGATTCTTGGGTGTTGTAGTTTGACTAAAGAAGCCTAAAATGATAAAATTCATTCATTTTATCCCTCTAATATTCTCATGGATTAAGTTTAACATCATTGGTTATACCTATAATATTATTGGGCCCTTAGGTTTGTGGTGTCGCTTGTAAATACCCAGGATTTGTAAAATGATGTTTTTATCATTACAAAAATATTCAGACAACATATGATTCACAATTATTGGCTATGGATTATGAAATTGGTTATGATGTCCACTATAATTGTAATTTATTTTGGATTTAATATGACACTGACGATTGTGTGAATTCCTTTAAAAACATGGGATATACCATAGAGGATCCTACCTAGATGAATTGAATTCTATGACTTCCAACATAACTCAATCTTGTTATGTCATGTACATACCAGGAATTAAACCAGGTGATCGATATGTTGTTCAATAAATATCTCATGGATGTGGATATGATGTGGTAATTCTAGATCTCATCCTACTGTGATTATCTATTGGATGCCAATTTTTGTGGTATGATGTATTCGCAGTTTTGAAATAATCACTTGTAACCCTGAATTTTCTTATTCTGTTGTTTATAAATTTTCCCGTAGGACTATATATGTACAGATCATGAGTTTTTTGTGTATATATTTATTTAATAAGATTTTTAATGTTTTTTAAGTGATTTTTTATTAAATTATTTCATTTTATTTAGACCATTATCAGTAAAAAAAATCACTAATAAATGATCACTTTACGAGTATTAAAAATAAATAACTGCTAATGGTGAAATATAACGGTTTATGTTTTAGAGATGTTAAATATCACCTTTATTAGTGCTTTTCTATAGCCCAAATGAAGATCAATTTTGTGGAATCCCTCTTTTTAAGAGGTTAAAGAACAATTCTATATAGACACTATAATTCTAAAAAAAATTATTTCATCATGAGTAATATTCATGATCACTAAGGATTATGTTGCATCATTAACTCACTTTAACATATTATTTTTTTACTACGTTATACATACCACTATAATATAGGATTTGTTTTATCATCATTATAGTTATCATATACATCATCCAAATAGTTTTAGAAATATATATTTTTATGATCCCTAATTTATAATTTTAATTTGACAATAACAATATGCCTATGTATAGAATCATACATAAACCATGATCTCTAGGTTCCCCAAAAAAATAACTTTAATAATGAAACAATATTAATTGAAAATTTTATTTTTCATTCTAAACAACCAATATTTCATTTCCATTGAAATAAATGACAATATATTTGAAAAATAAACTACAAAATCACAAAATTATTTCATAAACACTTTTTGGACTACAAATATAACTATTTTTACATATAGCATGGGATATACAATCCCACCACTACACTGTGAGACCAACCGATATAATTATCATCTCTAAATTACATAATTGATACTCTATTAATTTATAAGTCATGTATCAATAAAAATATCATCAGGATAATTAAATTACATATTGGATTGAAAAAACAAGAATAATGGAATCCCTTTATAAAAATATTACTCATATTTTTCATCTATTTGAAAATCACCCATGGTTCCAAAAATAATTCCATTTGGGTTTGATGGAAATCAAAAGAGTCTCTAGTGATATATCAAAATCATAATCTCTAAATTATGTAAATAATAATTTTATTAATTATAAACTATTATATTTCTATGTGATAAGTTATCAATATATAAACTAGGATATCAATAGGTAATCATGTTATAAACATGAATACCTTATCTCTTTAACTAAAGAAACTTGTGGAAACTTGCTGATAAACTCAGAAAATATTAAAAAATTCCTCTAACATAACTCATCCAATCTCTTAATTATTATATATCTATATTCCCATACCCCTAGGGATATTATCTCCCCATTAATAATCAATAAATCATTTCAAATGATTCATTTTTTTGAGAGATAACTCTCATTCCAAATTTTATTAAGTCTTCCAAGTTATCCATCATTGGAATTAATCCCAATAGTGTATGCACTATAATACAAGTAAAATCGATGTTAAATATTAATATAATATTGTCAGAGGATAAAGTCCCAAAAATAGTCATGAATATAGAGGTTGTTGAATTTCAGTTTTTAGTTGATGTTTCTTGAACACCACAATAACAAATGATATTATAAAATCTACGCCACTTATTGATTCTTACTAACTTGTTTTATCGTGATCACATTTTGATACACCTTAAATATAGTGAAGTGGTAATGAATATATATATAATTTGTTTGTGAACTTTACCTTACATAATTTGAAATTCTATCACACTTTTGTGATGAGAAAAGACCATAAATTAGACTTATGTATCTCTATCATGATCCCCTAATTGTTGTCTTATCCAATGAAATTATGGGCATTACATTATCATTAAATTACTCCACATTATCCATTTAAATAAAATTTATATCCAAATTTCTTCATATTAATCCAAAATTATTTTTCCCAAAATATCAATCTCCTCAAATCAAGTATTTAATATATTTAATAGCTCGAAATTATTTCGTATGAAAACATACAATTTACTCATGGTTTTGTCCAACATTAAATACCAGAAAATAGTTTAGAGTTTATTGAATGCACCAAAATATAAATTTATCATCTTTGAGATACTTATCCAATGAATTTAAATAATTTTTAGTCCCTAAATAATAAATAAAAAATGTTAATCCTTGTTCATGTAAATGATATGAATCATCAAATCAATTTTTAATAATGTATGTGATCAACTAATTTTCCATATCAACTCTTTCAAAGAATTGTTTCAAAGGCAATTAGTTTATATTTTTTATTTTTTTGTATCTCAAACATCTTCAATAGATCAAATGTATATTTTTCTTTTATAAATGAATGTATATTTCTTCTTTTTAAAAACATTAAACCCTAAAATATTTGTAATCTCTCAAATCATTGACATATAAAATCACATATCATCCTTATTATAAAATTTTATTCTAAAATATTGAATTATATATTTGAATATAATATCATAATCTGAGATAAGTAATATGGAATTATCTTCCTTGATTTATTTTACATATAGTTTTTATCAAACTGAAATTCCTGACAATTAAAAATATATTATGGTTTCGATAACTTCTATCACCTTTTACACCCAATGTAAATTATACATAAAATATTTAAATAAGAAGTTATATAAACCCATATTGAAAATTTATATAGAAATTATTTAAAAATTATTACCTTTGGAAGACAAACTATTTGTATGATTTAATATGGAAAAGGGTATTTTCAATACATGACATTTTTTATATTATGAAATAAATATGAAAATTATTTTAAATATAAATAAAATTTAATTATTATAAAATAAAACAAAATTTATTTATTCATTATTAAAGATTTTACTTATTATTTTTTATTATTTTTTTTATAAAGGGTTTAATTTTATCAAATAAATAATTTTTTTTGTGAAAATAATAATTTAAATGATTTTTTATTTATGTAATAACAATAATCATGAATAAAAAAAATAAATAATAAAATTTTTATTTATTTAATAATATTATTAATTTTAAAATATGAATTTAAGTTATTAATTATATTTCTAACCATTTTTTAACTCAATTAATGTGATACATTAATGAGAACAGCTTCCCTCTTCTTGTCTAATAATGTGTCATGATAGTGAAATTATTATTTTTATTTCTCTAAATGACACCTAACATTTCATTATATTATGAGAACAATATATGTTATAAAAACGAGTATCAATGACAATAATTTTATGTATATAAATTTGTAAACTAAAAAATTCAATTTTTCTAAAAAATAGTCTATATACATTATGTGTGTTTATTTTTGAATTAAAAATTTATACTAAAAAAATTATTAATTAAAATTATTTTAAATTTAATATTATAAGGTTTAAATATGTTAAATTTTCATTCTTAAAAATTTCATTCATATTAATTACTATGTTTAAAAAATAATTACCAATGGAAAATTAAATTATGATAAATGATCAAATGCTAAAAGAAAAGGCCATGAATACTCAGGGTTATCCCAAAAATTAGTGGTTGAGAATAATATATACAAAAACACACATCCACTATACATTAATCCATTTTGGATCCTTTTATCTTTGAATAATTACATTGAATTATTGAAAATATAATTGTTTCTCCCAAAACTACCACTCTCTTAAATTATAAAAAGGTAAACTTTACACCACATCAAGATAGACCTTTACATCGAATTTCTTTCCAAAAATATTCCACTAGTATCATTGTAGAACCCCCTACTAGTTAAAAATTATTTTTTATCCAAATGTTTTAATATTTCATCACTTACAAGGAAAATTCAATAAGATAAATCAAACATCCAATGTGAGTATTTAATTACTTTAATATTTTTATTTTTCTATAAGATATTCATAATCATATCTAAAAAATTAATATAAATTAATAAGTATAATTATTAATAATATTTTTTATATTTATTTTAGGACAAATTCTAAAACTATTTCATCCATTATGAATACAAAATATCATCTATTGGGAATGAATCATGACTACCACCTCTATAAGTTAATTTTGTTTGTTTTTCATCACTTCATATCATGGATTGTAAAAAAAATATTTCATTTTACCACGATCATGTGAGTTTTTATTCAAAGACAAAAGGAAAAAAGCACATAAATAATCACAATGCATTACCCCAGACCCCTACCCTAAAGTCAAAATCTATGGAGTTATGAAATAGTGATGAACTATGAAATCCCCACTAATAAAGTTGACCCCCTTAGGTTTTAATATAGAAATAATATGAAATCATACAAACATTGGGCCTGAAATGAACCGTGATACCAGGAGGTCGACAACATTGTTTCCCTCCATCTATGTGTGAACCGTTTTGATGTTACAATCATTTATAAATCGACAGTTCTGGATGATATTTGTGATCGACTAGAGAATGGCGTCTTTTTCATGTAAGGACATTTGCACTAGTGATGAGTCATTTTATTCTTTTGTTCTGATCATGTTTTTATGGCCGCAAATGGAGAGCCCATAAAAAATTGGTAGGGCCTTGGCATGTAGGGATGATACGTGATCCATTTATATAATAAAGGCCATGTACAATGAACTGTTGTTGTAATACACTACCCCCTCATTACATTATATCCTATGAACAAAAACCATCGATGATGAGTTTTAACCTTATAACTACTAGGTTCCAATGAACCCAGTTTCTTGTAGTCTGTCTATCCATGGGCACCTTCAAGTCCCTTGCATGAAACTGTATGTGAGTTGGTAGTTCCCTCTAGTTGCGAACCACCCTAGAAAAGTCACTTAAAATATATTTCATCTAGAAAATTATAGCTTGCGGCGGCACACCCATACCCTTTGTCTCACACTATTCCTCTCCATCCAGAGGCACCGACATCCTTCTTGCAACAACACTGTACACACCAGTATTTCTAGACCGCTTCCTCCAGAATAGTGGTACCTACCATCCAAAATTGAGAGACAATCCATGTTGGGAATGAAGACTGCAATGAAGCCCCTGAAACAGGTCCATACCTCACACGACCATTCTCCTTCCAAAAATAGGTGATCTGTGCTTTCCCCAATATGAGTTTTCATCTCGTACATCAGGATTCCATGTTAACCCCACACCTCTTGAGGTTCTCATCTTTCTAGTTAGATTCGTTCCAAATTCTCCATGTGAGAAAACTGATGTTGGTTGTTATATCTTTAGCCCACAGAACTTCATCACATGCATCCACATTTAGTTGAAACAGCTCTCGGGAAATCCACAAAAAGTCTTTTATTATGAAGGAACCATATGGGGATTGGATGAAGGCACAAATATCCTGGTCTAAATTCAGTTCAATGAGATTGATTAGAACTTCTGGCACCCCTTCCGGAACCACCATGAAGAAGTATGGAAATGATCCTTGCCCCCCATGAGGGTGATGTTTTTTATAGGGAACCCTTGAAAGCCGATGATGGTGCCACACCAACTTTGGTGCCAAAAGGATAAACCTCATATTCCTACGATCCAAAGAGAGTGTGGTTAGTGAATGGAAATTATAGGACCAATCACCAAGAAAATTGACGACACATGGCCCTCCAGTGGAGCCTAGTTCACTGAGAAATAGCTATGGATTGTCTTCCCCCATAATGTTAATTATTCTAGTACACACCATGATAATCCAGGATTCATGAATTAAAAAATTTTCTCCAAGATACAAAAATTAATTCCTCCTTCATTAACCAGGCATTCCATATTGCTCCATTAGGCCTAGTGTTTTTTCCTATAGATATGGGGTCGTAGATGAAACTTGTGAGGATTCTATCAATGTTTTTAATCACTCCTTTAAATTATTTGATAGATAAAAATGCATGAAGATGTGTCTCTAGGAGTACACTGTTAACCAACATGATCTATCCCCTAAAAAATATGTACTTGTTCTCCGAGTTCAGAACCCAGTTGATTATCACAGTGAGAAGGTGATTGAAGTCCCCAATTCAAATTCTACCAATATAAATGGGGAAATCCGGGTAATCCATGGGAAGAAATCCTATCTGAATCTCCAATTTGAGGTTCATAGAATAAACCTGTGTAGAGGTGCACCCATTCTAAATGTTGAGGCTACTCTTGTTTTTGTTGATGACCTTCCCACTCAAATATTTATACTCCTCTAACACTTTTTAGTCCGCAATGAGTTCCACTTGATGCATTCATAAATATATTGGTATTTCCTTAAACATGAGATGAGACACTACTCGGAGACTCCATTTTCTATGATATGGTAGAATCAAAGTATTAGTAATACAATCGTGATGGAGGAAGCTAAGAACATCCTGGAAAAAAATGAAATGACTTGGAGATATCAGATCCACTAGCCGTAACCTGTGACCAGTCTTGAACAATCTGTTTGATTTTCCCATGAATGTAACTAAAAACTACAAGGAGCTAATGAAATGGAAGATGATATCAATATTCCTAGTAAAAAACCACATCCCTATAAGCACCATGTAAATGAAGCTCCACTCCACTCGTTCTTATGCTTTATTCATGTCGAGTTTGATAACTATATTAGATGCATAATCTTTGATGTTTAGATAACGAAAAATTTCTTGAGCTAGGAATATGTCTTCTTATATTGAGTGTCCCTTAACAATATAGGGTTATTCCAAAGACACCCACTGAGGTATTATAATGGAAATCCTAGAGTTAATAATGGAATCCATGATTTTATAAGGCATTTTGAACTTGATTATTAGTTTATAGTGCATGATAGAATAAGGGTTCTTGTATTTAGGAAGAAGCACCTTTGTGGTAGAACTGGTGAACCAATGTAAGATCCATACTTTGAAAAGATATTTCACATCCTCCACTAATTTATCCTTCACAATATCCCCATGAAGATCTGTAGAATGGACTAGGAAATCTATATAGACCCCAATAATCTAATGGTTAAAATACCTCATGGCGTTCAAAATATATTCCTCAACCAGTATTACACATAGGCCTTCATTATCCCTGGGTGAGACTACATAAAGAATTAAAGTGAATATATCTATTTCCACAGTTGGGTACCCATTTAGAATTCATTCGTTGGGGATAACAAGTATGTCTTTGATAAAGGTGATGTCCGGGCCCCACACCACATCCCTACCAAATGTGTAGGATCCATCCTCCAAGAGAATATTTGGTTTGATCAAGCACCTCCTATCCTTGCTTCATGCTTGAAAATATGCTATATTATCATCCCCCTCGTTAATATATTTGATCCTCGCCCCACCCAAGCATGCCATTCTTATTTGAGGAGCATGTCCGAAAGGATGTCTTTTTACCCTGGTTCTCATTAAAAACCCCTTCTTCTGACATGTCTTCTAGGCTCCTCTCAAGATCATCAACTGCATTTATGATGATCACCAACTCATCATACAGTGGGTAATGATCTTTATACCATACATGAAGACTCTATTTTAATCTCCATATATTATTATGATATGATATCCATTTGTTCCCCTAGATTGGAAAATTCCAAGAGTCACGAACCAAATCTTGGTATCCCAGTTTTCTTGTCCAAAAATGACTGAAGTAGAAGCAATTGTGGTTGTCTAGAGAAGTGTCCAAAGATACCATAAGGGGAGATTTGTCAGAATTTTCAATAAACGAATGAGTAACCTTTAAACTGGATATACTATAGAAGACTTTCTTGTTTCTCATGAATCTATCCAGCCATCTCAACATGCGATCGTTCCCACATTGGTTGTTACACAAGGTAAACCGGTCACCCACATAGGCGAGGTCCGAGAAACCCTTCCATGTAATGAAATTATTGATGTTGAGGCTGACCTTCCTGGGAAATGGGCCCCTTCCCTTTCCGTTCAATAGATTCACAAAAATGTTAAAATATCCCCTACTAACCATGACTCTAAACAGTGATCAAACCCATTTACATCCTTCCACAGACCCACTATAAGAACGTGATCACAACTCCCATAAACAAAGGATACTAAAAATGGTGCAGGTTATTGGAAACCTTTGTAGTATTGAACTAATATCCATCATTGATCATATCCACCTAATATTTCATGGAACAATAAATATAGATATTCCATTTAATAGGATCAACATTATTGTATCTATTTATCCTTAGATTTATATAGAAATACCCAATCCTTTCGGTTAGCCTTTTGTGCTCAATAATGGCCAAAACTACAACTTTTTTTGAGGCATTAGATGCCAATAAGTCTGACATAACCAAGTGGAATACCCCTCATGCATTCTATATAAGAAGATGAATCATTTATGTAAGAGTTTCTTGGTTTTGGCTCGAGACCCCCTAACCATGAAAAAATTTGAAAAAGATATCTCCTTCTAATTACTCGATTTGGATCCCATGCATACTCCATATGCATTTTCCAGACATACTACTCATGAAATTGGGCTCTTGGGGTATAATCCACTAGAATCCCTTCGGTTACAACGGAGAGGAGAACCAATTTCCTGGTTGGAATGTACCTATTTGGGTGAAGTTATAACTAGTAAAATGTGAGGGTCCAAGGAAAGAGTATGTGGAATATGATCCTTGGAAGAGTCTACTACTATAGAGATGAGGACTAGAGCCCTCTCAGTGGTATTAGAACCACTTCTAAGGAATGCAGTTCTAGGGGGAGCTAAAGAGAAGGGACCCGACGAACAAGAGACCAGAGAGTGAACCACCATCTTTTTTCGAACATTATGGGATTGAAATTATTGAACAATAATATGCTAGAGATAAATATCTTTATAGGTTCATGATACCTAGGAAAAAAATGAGATAAGACCTGGTAAGCCTATGCAACATCACTTGAAGATGTCATGGGAAGAACAAAAGTTCTACTACAGGATAAGGATCCACATAGGATTCATAGATGGTAGGACCTGACTCATAGACCACTCCATTTGACCAAGAACCATAGGTAAGTCTGAATACTGGACTCCCCATCATCACATGATATAGGAGGCTCCCACCATGTCACCTCTGACGACATAATTGCATTGAGTGACCCTGAAGAAGACAGTTCCATCAATAATTGGGGAAAATAGGATAAGAGATATCATAGAGCCATGTAAATGATTCATCCACATTGAGTTAAAGTAGGTTCATCACAGGGTATGATAGATCCAATTCCATGCATAGTCAATCCATCGAGGATAAATAATTTCACATTGATGATCATGCAAACATAAATATCCCCCGAGAGATTCCCCAATCACATTAAAGATTCCATCATTCTGGAAGGGAAATGGAAACCTGGGAAGGTGGATCAAGAAAACTTTTTCTGTACTTTCTTTACCACTGTGATCCTCCATTAATAAATGGGGTCGTTATTCATGCTTATATGTGGACTACAATGTCAAAAAATAGAAAACATCATTTTTCACCACCACCCATGTTGGACGGTTCTAATAATTGATTAAATATGGATATATCAAAATTATTAACTCTTTTATATTCATAATATTTCATATCTAAATTATCTAAACACATTTCCTTACTAAAAAACACTTTATAACATTCCATCATTTTGGTTGGTTCAACAAAAAAACAAATTACATTTTAATGTGTATTTTTTAATGGATTATGGGATTTAATTTAATGAAAATTTCCTGTAATAATGTTATATTAATTTTATTAAATTTCTATTTAATGGTGTTGTTAACATTTAAAATATTTATTTCCAAATCACCTTTAGATCATTAAACACATAAAAAACTAGTCCATTATGATTTTCATTTTCACAAGACATATTCATGAACATCACCCCAAAGAGAATGAGAAATAAATAATCATTTTAAAAAATATTTTTCTATCCTTAATGAAAATGAAACAACTTAGAGTAAACTAATCTTGTATACTTCATGTTTTTATGAAACAAACAATATAACGTTGTAACCCTTGATTAGGAAAATAAAATATAATTAGTTAATATATTTGTAAAATATGGTTATAAAATAATTTTAAAATTATATTCTATTGATATTAATTTTAAAATAAATTTTTTAGAGTAGTTATATTTATTATATAGTAATTTATATCATAGTTGAGTAATAAAAAATATATGTTGGGAGTTTATATTCTCAAAATCCACTCGTTGAGATATATTTTGTAATACATACATAATATGTTTCAATGAGTGTAAATTATAATTATTTGATATGTGATATTATTTAATTCCATTTATTTGTGGTAACAAATGATTATCAAAAATCTATCTTTATTTCAATATGTTTTTAGTTAGATGATCCACAAATTATATGGGGTATTCATGGAAAAAATATTTAATTGGATCATAATCACTTGAATTTCATTAATATCTCTCCTGATTGTATTATTCTACGAAATTATTATTTTTATATAAATATTGTCTTATTAAAATAATATATCACACAAATGTATTATACCTTGATGATTCTACATTTTTCTCGAAATGTTTTTGTAAGAATAATTTCAATTTATTTTAATGTATTGTTGTTCTAAATCTATATTTTACTTCTAACCGGTGTTATGATTTACCTAGTTGAAAATCAAATTATTTTTATTTTCAAATATCATTTAATTCCCCTTTAATAGTGTTTAATTTAGTTTATATATCATTTTCGGTTTTTGGTTTTCACTAAAGGTATTTCAAGAATATTGAAAAATATTTCCATCCTTACAAAATTAAAAGCATCATCATTTATCCCACATTGGTTTTTCTTACATTTATATAATTTTCAAGGTACCACTATTTATTTATCAAATTAAAATTAATGTTTTTAGAAAAAAATTGTCTCCAAGTTTTCAATAGAATGAATTTTAATAATGATCATAACATATTTTCAAATTCTAAATACATATTTCTTTTCTTAAATGTCTATTTTTATTTGAAAAATATATTATTCAATAACTACAAACAATAAAATTCTAAATAAATTAATTTTCATGCAATATATTCTAAATGATCCAAAAAAATGATAATTTAATGATATATTTTTTTTATAACCAATTGACTTTATGGTGGTTAATATTATTGATTAAATAGATAAAAATTACTAAACACATTTTTATTTCTATGTATTCATAAAGATGAGATGATTGGTTATTTTCAAGTGGACCACATATATATAAATTAATGATGGGTATTGTACTATATTGAACTTAAATGAATTGGTCATGAATATATATAATGGAATGTAGAGGAACAAATAAGGATTTTCCGAATCCCAAGGGAACATGGGATGATTTATCATATGCCAAAGGGTAAAAAATAGTATTTATCGTTGACTACATGGTGAAAAAATGCATCTTATGAAGACCCATGGTATATAAGAGGATTTTTCTCATTCTAATGGTTATATGATTGGAATTATCCCCTGATAAGGGTATATGGGGGGAATTAGCCATTGAAAAAATTCAGAGTGGATGATTTATCCCAAGACGAGGTGTATATGTGAGGATTTATCCTAAGACAAAGAGTACATTAGAGGTTCTATCACATTCCAATGTTAAAAAATTATATTTCATCCATGTTAGTGGGTTATTTTGATCATTTATCATATTTAACTAGGTAGATTGGAGGATGATCTTAATCCAAAGAATCCATAAGGGTTGTTCTCTATGTGCTAGTATGTGATGAATTTTTTAGTTGGCCACTGTGAAATATCATGTATATGATTATGTTAATTCCCCACAGTTATTTCAGAATATTTTTCTTATGATTATTTTCCCTAAATAAAGATTAATTCCTTGTGATTGTACACACTTTTCCCAGTATATATGATAGTTAATTTGAAATTAAATTTCATTATATCATGACTTATGTAAATATATTATCAATCAATGTTATTTTTTATTTGAAATTTCACACCATCATAAATTTAATATATGATTATGATCTAACACTCAAATAAGGTTTGATAAATTTTTCTTTATTTATTTTTTTTTGCACAACATCCATGTGATTCTCGCTTAGATATAATAAAGATTATAATCTATATTATATCTATAAGTGGATGTAGTTCTGTTATAATGTGAAGAAATATTCTATAATTATATGGAATAAGATTCTTATATAGTTGATAATGAAATACATTTAACATTATATTCATGAAACTGGGGTATGTTTTATGAGTTGTAATGTTTATACAATGGTACAACTATGATACAATGATACATTAACCTAAAATTATTTCAAACATAGTGTGTACATAACTATTTAATCACCGAATCTAGGAGTGTAGATCCAAGGAGTCCCAGTTGGTTTTAGATAATGGTTTAGTTATTATTTGGGATATGTTTATTTATTTATGAATTTTATGATTAGATATCTTTATTTAATCCCATTTTTATTGACTATGTATATAAAAACATCATAAAATTTTGGTAAATTACATATTTCATGGTTTTATTTGAAATAAAAACCAATTAGGGATACTTAAAAGCGGTTGGATTTGTGAAAAAATTCACCTAAGAGTAATCAACATGATAAGGCTTGTTGATAATTGACATAATCAACACTATTATGAATTATGAGTTGGCCAAATACTGTAAACCTGGATAGATATTCCCATGGGATAGAATTTGGTCGAACATATGATCTTTAAGAATAACTATAAATGAATGATTTCAAATTTACATTGATGTATTAGGTTGAGATGTATAATATAACCTAAATTAATGTTACCAGGGTAAAATAAATATTTATATAGGTTGAACTAATGGAACTATTGTATAACATAATACTGTAAAGTAATAATACATTTTAAGGATGAGTTCCTTTTACAATTATGGAAATCCCCCCTTATTGATAATGTTTTTTCCTCATGTCAAGTGTTTTGGTTTTAAAAACAGATTGAACCAGAAGGAACCAAGGGTGTGGGGGATAGTGTAGAGATTACCTCAACATGAAACCACAATTAAAGGGAGATATTGTGGGAAAACATTAGACTATTATAAGCAAACTATAAGGATGAATTATTAGTAATGCGAACATAGTAGAAGTAAAAAATTCAAAAATTAAGAGAATGGTGGATCGTCATGAAATATTCATTGATGAATATAATGAAGGAAACAATGTTCTATTACATATATATGAATTTTTTTTGAAATAATTGTTGAGGATATTTCCTCAAGATAATTTGAAGAAGGTTTTTTTGTTCAAGGGGGGTTATAGAGTGTAAAATTACTCTAGAGAAATGTAGAATTTAATTAACCTAATTTATTGATATAGAGTTTATCCAAAGGTACCATTAATAATTAAAGGTATTATGTGTGGGGAAATTGGGAATTAAATATGTGAATTAATAAATCCAAGGACTAAATATGATTATGATCATCACCAACCTACAAGACTAAGATTACTATAGAATTACTATATAAGGAATAATCATGATATGGATCATGATATTTAAGGTGATCACACCCATCATTATGAAGTTATAGATTTATTGATACAATTTGATTTTAGAAACTATAGTTTATCCATGATGTCTTGTAATATCATCAATTGAAAACCTAATGATTTGATTATCAAAGAAATATTCTTATTATATGTTTATTGTATCGATAGTAGTGACATATAGATTTACTTATAAATCTTATCGTCCTTAATTTATAAATATTTATTGATATTTTAGATTTCGATTGGTTATATCCGCTTAAAGGAAATGTTTTCTAATTTATGGTGAACAAATTTTATATTAAACTACGATACTCCATCAATAAATGGATTATAATGAACAACCTTTTGAAATATATTATATAATGTAGGTCCTGACACCAAATAACTTTTGAGTCCTGGTGAAATTAAAGTGAACCTAATCATATAGGTATATCATTATAAATACTTATATTATAATAAAATATGATCATAAATCATTAACAACTATTACCATAGGACGATAAATAATTAATATGAGTTTATATTGAATGCCTGTTTTTCCTGAAAATAAATTTCATTCTCATTATTTTATTTTTTTAAAATAATCCAATAAAATCATTAATATAAATTTTTAAAAATAATATTTTTTTAATAATTAAACACATAATAATGTATATATTATAAAGTTGTCCGTTGATTCATAAAATGTTGAATTTTTGTGCGGAAATATGTTTTTTGAAAAAAAATCTATTTTCCTTAATTTCATCATAATTTAAGAGTACAATAGAAAATTTAAAACCATTAAATTAATACAATATTTATTTTAGGAATTAAATTATTCACTGTCAAATATTTTTTGAAATTATTTAACCCATTTCCATTCTTTTTAGAACTAAATTAAAAATGTACTAATTAAATCATTTTCAGATCATTTCATCTAATTAATTATATTGAAGCTAATTTTTTTTCTGTATTTATGTAAAAGATACCTTACAGTAAAATTATATATAATAAACTATTTTCAGAATTTAAAATAATTATATATGATAATTGTATAATGAAAATAAATTATTAAACAAAATAACAAACTCTTCCTTGAATTGATTTAGTGTCACATGTATTAATTTTAAAATTTACAACGCAAAACCTCAAAATTATTATTTTTTAAAATGATTCCATATATTTAAATTTAAAGGATGAAATTATTTAAATCTTCCAATCTTAATTTTTTTCATTAAAATTAATTACTATGATTAAAAACATATTAGAAACTAAAAGTAAATTAAAGTGAATGTTAAATAGTTTAATTAAAAAGACTAATATCACCATCGGTTGTATAAAAACTGAGTGGATGTGTATAATATAATCCCAAAATAACATCCCCAAAAAATTATGCATTTTGGATTAATTGACCGTTTAATAGTAACATTACATCATAAAAATTGAATAGTTATATACAAAACTACCCTATTATCCGATTATATAAAGGTAAAACTTATACCACATCAAGACTCACATATCATTAGATTTTCATATCCCATTATTCTAATGTTCTCTTTATAGGAACCTCTACAACTCAAACATGGTTTGGTTCACCTTTAGTATTCACAAGTCTTTCATTTTTAAGGTGTCTTCCATGGAAAAAGTAAGCTTCCAACTTGACTTTCACTTTTTATTTGTCATTTATATTACACTACTAATTACTAAATCTTATCTATTCATATTTATAATAAAATATTTTTACTTATTGTAATGAAATTTAATTATATTATTTTACTTATAATTATATTGTAACATCATATAATTGAAAATAGAAAACATTCTTCGATAGTGTATACGACATGAAACACAAATCATATACGAACCATAAAATTTTATTATTTAAATTTGGATGTTATAACATATCCATTAAATTAGATTGCCTAAATTAGACTAAATAATATATTAAATATATAAAATTAGAATAATAAACATTAATTTATTGATAAATTCAGAGGAAATAAGTAATTGATTTTTATTGAAGATATTTTATTTTTTATAAAATATGTTTTCTTCAAAAATGATTTATATTGATTATTGTTCAAATACAATATAATTAATTTCTATAAAATTTAGAAATTTTATTTGGGGAAATGAAAATGATTTTTCAAATCATAATATAAATAAATTTTCTATGGTGTTTTTTTATTTTTCTAAAATGAATATTTTTTTAGAGAATAACAAAAAATTAATTATCTTTCAAATAATAACATTTCTTCTCATTATATCATTTAATTTTATAGAATAATTATATTTTATATATTATTTTATTCTAAAATACAAACCATTTTAGTTATAATAATAAAATTATTTTCATTTGAATAATTAGTTTTTGGATTTTCGTATAAGATTACTTTTATACTTAAAACATAGTTTTCGGAAAATAATTTTTATGTGTATAAAGATTATTAAATTTATTTAATAATAAAAACCCCTAATAAAGATAGAATTAAAATAAATTTATATATTATATATCAATTTAAGATAATATAAATCCATAATATGATTATTTCTAGTCACCTAGTTCATATAAGATCATCTATTATTTAAAAAATATATATTCGTAAATAATTTTATTTCGTTACGCTTTAAAAAATAATTATAAAATGACTATATTCCAGTTATGGGGTTAAAATTTGGTAAAATGGATTCAATACTTCAAATTATAAAAAAATTTCTTTACTTAATAAGTACAGCATAAATTTTGATCAAAACGAATATTACAAACTGGAAAAAATCACAATAGTTAAATAATAAATTTGGATAACCCTATTTAAATCAACATGATAAGGCCACTATATTTCATATTAAATAATATTGAATTATTTTATATTTTCTAAGCTAAAATTTCATATTATATTTTTTGTTTTTGGGAAATATTTCCATGAAAGTGACATTTATAATATGTTTAGAATTGGACAATGAAAAATGGCCCACCCTTGGTTTAAAATATATCATATGCCCAAAAAAACGGGAAAAATTATATTTTTGACTAATATATATATTAATCATTAAGATATTTAATTTAATTTTATGATGATTATTTATTTTTAGTTTTTAATAATTATATAATTACCTGAAAGGATTACAGAATGTTGATAGAATTTTTATTTAATTTAATAAAAAATGAATGAAAATAAAATAATAAGAGTTATATAATTTGATTAATTTTTAGTATTCCAGATATTTATTAGATAATTATAAATTTTTTTGTCTATGTTTAAGATTTATATATGATATCCAATTATTTCTTGATGTTTTGAAAGTTAAATAAAATGAATAGTGTAAAATTTTTAATTAATGATATTTCAAAATAAATTCATATTTATTGATTGATTTGATTTTAGTATGAAATTAAATTTTTAGATAGTTAAATGGTATATTTTGGATTATATTATTACTGGAATATTTATTTCTATTTTCACCCTTTTTGGATTTTCATTTATCGATACAAGGTAAAAACATTAATACCGTAGTAGTTTGCAAAAAGGTAAACTCTACTAGAAAACATGATAAAGTGAAACCATAACATGAAAATATCCAATTTTTAATCAAATAGATTATTTTAACTCAAACTAATATTATCAATACATGCAATTAATTTATCTCCATTTTAAAATGATGATTAAATTATATTAATTTAATACTTCCAAGAATCCTATGAGTACCCCTCTCCTATAATATAATAGTGAACGACCTCTACTATTTTCATCACACATATAAATACTATATTTTTGAATTTCAATACAAATAAATTAGTTAAATCCCTCCCCATGTCCTATAGATATTTTTTATCATTAAACCAACATAAGAAATATTTTGGTTTAAAGAATAAGAGGTAGTTTAAAGAAGAGGTATTGTTCATAACCAAGCATTTTCATTTTATTTTTCTTCTTCCCCCTTCAAAACAGTCATAAAAATGATATAATATAGACAAAAATATATCCTTTATAACTATATTTTATTATTTGTATGAAATAACCTACATTCTTCTACCCTTACATAAAATGGGGATTGAATCCATTTTTCATGTGTACTGAAAGAAACCTCCACAAAAACCAATGCAATTCTTTTTCTATCAATATGCCTCACAGATGGTCATAATTATAGGTTTAATGTATATATATTTTATTAATGACATGTTTTTTATTTCATGTAAGTAAATTGTTTTTCTAATCATTTAAATAAAAGAATAATGATAGTGTCATGTGTGCGTACGTGTAGGCCACCTCTTATACAAAGCGGTTCTATTAATTTCAAACACTATATCACATGGATGAAATGTATATGTATATTTAAATAAATAATTTTTTATTTATGATAGGATTACATTTTTGGTATGATAATATAATTTTTAACTTATTTCTATAATTATTTTAAGAAAAATATAAATGTAACTCATTCATATTTAGAACCTACCATCTTCATGATGGTAAAGTTATTCATTTATCATCACAATATTATCAGTATTGGAGAAAATGTTTAACTGATGTAAAATGATGATAATAATTTAATTACAATTCAATATATGGTTGAATAATATCTTCATTGACCATTGTAAACATACCAATGTCATTTTGGATAAATGATCCAATTATATCATGAAAACAAATAACATAAACAGATATTATTGTGTACATGAATATGAAATGGTAATGAATATAAAAAAATTGAAATAGTAATCATGAATATAGATTCGTATATATTTTAATATTTATCATTACATTCATATTTTGGAAGATAAATAACCTAAATGTCGAGTCAGACTCAATGTATCAGTATTTATTTAAAAATTATTCTTTTATTTATTCATATCAGACTATTTTTCATTCAGGGACCATGTTTATAAAAGTTATTCTACGCACGTCTTTATGGGTACATAAATTAATTAGAGATGTAATATTATATATATATTTTTTTTCTTTAGAAAAAATTCAAATGGAATTAATTTACGTATTTTTTAAAGAAAGATTTTACTTTCATTACAATAAAAAAAGTTACAATCCATTTTAATATTTACTTATTAAATTATCATTCACACCAATATAAACATAATTTAATGTTTGAATTAATTTACAATATTTACTATTTTATTCAAATTAATACCCTCATACCCATTGTTTTTTGTATTTTTTTTTGGAAAATTTGTTTTAAAATTTAAATTTTATTTTAATATATAACTGTGCACATCATATGGGTCCATAAAAGTTTTTAAAATGATTTATTATTAAAATGTATGAGAGTAATATTATTTAATCATGATATGACAGTTGGGGATTATTTATGATAAGCATGTGATCCTGATACTACTTGTATTATGGGTTGATTCCCATTTTAGCTCATGAATATTGTTGAGCCGGATAAAGAGTATATGAAAGTTAAGACACATTATAGTTCTCCAATCCATTGAGTAATGTTTATTTTCATAAAAGGAAAGAGGGTAGGGTGGGGGGATTTAATCAGTGACGTAATACTTATGGATTTAACTTGTATCTATTTATTACTAACCATGGTTTAAAATGGTCAATGAATATGTTTCTCTCTATGTCATGTATTATAAATTTATATTTTTTAATAATGAATTTTGATGTATTTATTTTTGAATAAGGTGTGTGATTATCATATGAATATGATTTATATCACATTATCAACAAGTATTTGATAATGTTAATCATTTTATATGGTTTTAATGTTATTCATTATATATATTGATATCCCTGTTTTTTCTCCCATATTTAGATATTTGTGCTCATCCCTTATTTGAAATGTTTTTTCATAGGTAATATGAATGTGTCAAAAAAATAAAAAATAAAAAAATCAATATTAATACAAAGAATATATAGTATGAAAATAACATTTAATTAATTTATAAATGAATAATATTTTTGAAAAAATTAATTCTGATTATAATTCACCACTTTGTAAGATATAGTTTTTTTATTTATCAATTATTAACTAATTAACAAAAAACATTTCTAGAAAAAATCATGAAGATGAAAAAAAAAATTAAAAAAAATTAAATAATTCATTTTTTATGATTAAGAATTTACATATTAATTACATCACATATATTATGAAAACAAAAATAACAGTGATCAAGAGTACATGAATACTACTGCCTCTAGGAAGACATATTATTTAGTTTTCATCATTATCATTCATAGGGAGTTAAAAATAACGTATTTTTTTGAAATATAATTCTTTATAAGATAAATTTATAACAATAAAATTTTTCATTATAACATACAATATTTCTAAAAAAGAATTTATGATATGATATTATAAATCATTTGTATGTGAGGACCACTACTTCCATGAATAATGAATTTTGTTTTTACTCACCACCCATCATGTATGGTTCTATAAGGAAATTTTCAAAGGCTATATGAAAACACATAATTTTTTATATTCTCAATATATCATATTATAATTATTGAATGAATTTTTCATTACTATGGAATAAATTTTAACACATTACTGTTTTGGTCAGTTTTACCTCATATGTAAACGATGAAATAATAATTATGTCAAAGGTTTTTTTGGGAAAATAAATAAATTGTAAAATCATTAAATAATTAAAAAATTTGGTTTTTTTAAATTACTATTAAAATAGGTTCTAAATATTTTAAATATGTATTATTATATGACATTTGAAACCATAAATACATCTAAAACTAGTTCATCTTGTTTTTTGTTTTCCCAAGTCTAATTAATATATTTCACCTAATGAAAATGTAAAAAAATATTAAAAAATATAATTATAGGTTTAATTATCATGGAATGATGAACATGAACCCAAATATTGATAATTAATCTCACCTTCATGGAACTGGTATGTAAAAAACAACCAATTGTTTGAACAACTAATAATGAAATTAATCTATAATAATTTAATATTTTTGTTATTAATGGTATTGAAATAATTTTATGAAGGGTGGTATATATATTTTACATTTATAAGAGTAGTTATCAATATATTTTTCTTCATTATAATAGTGGTAAGATCATGATTAACTAAACATGAATTCAAGAAAAGGGGTTTTTATCTCAAATTCTTCTCTTTGAGACATGTTTTTCATTATACGCCATATTTCATTTAAGTGATCTGAATGATGCCTACTTTAGATTTTAAATCATTGAATACTATTCATTCTTGGTAACAAAATTTTATTTTAAAAATATCTCACAGTAATAACGTTTTGAGCTAATGTATTCTCAAATTATAATGGGTTTTCATGACTCAAATATTTTCCTTGGGTCATAATCACTACTTTTTTACTATTACCTTTCAATAATAATGTATTCTATATTTTCGGTTATATGTCCAAATTATTTTTAAATAATATAACATTTTTATCCAAATTGGTATTCATTTAAGAATCTATTGTTTAATAAAAATTATTTTTTTGAATAATTCCCTTTATGTTTAATGAAATTATCTTCCATATCCATGTTTTTACCTCCCATTAATCCCAACATTTGCTAAGTGGAAAATAAAATTATTTTTATCAATATTGATACTTTTAATCTCCTTTATTAATTATAAAACCTTGATTTTATTATCATTATTTACGATATAGGTTTTAATGAAATCTAGTTCACAATATTGAATATATTTCAATTTATTTGAAAGTAAAATGTATTATCATTTACTAAAAATTTCTTTTGGAATCCTATTTTTTATTTTAAAAGGATAAACTACTAAAATTTCCATTTAAAGTATTTTTTTAAAATTTTATCACTTCACCTTTTACAAATAGTTATTTTTTTGAAATAATTATAACATTTTATTTCATTATCAAGATAAATGCATTTCTTAAAAACTTTCTTACGATTGAAATACTGTTTAATTATTATTTATAAAGTCTACATTTATTTTGATATTATTATACAACTATTATAAACCAAATGTTATTTGGAAATACAGTTTTGGGTTTTTGAATTTTGGATATCAAAAATTGATATTCTTGAATAAAATTATTTTGAATCTATATAGAAGTGTTAAGAATCCTAAATTTATATCCATGGGATCTTAATGATATGATGAATGACTGTTCTATAGTGATAATAATCATTATAGATGATTGATGGGTCAGATCCTATATCACCATTCAATTTAGCGTGTAAATGTTATATCATTGATACTCAATGAATACCTGATAGAAATAATTCATATCCCATTGTTATAAGAAATTATTTATACAAAGATATATGGAACACAAGAGGACTTATCACAAGAAAAAGTTTACCAATTATGATTTATCTGAATCCCAAGGTTATACATGAGGAATTTTTAAAAGTCAAAGGGTATATGGGATGATTTATCACCCAAATTAAACTGGAAAATGAGATTAATTTTACTAATCCAATGGGTAAAATAGAAGATTTAACCCACGAACATGGGTAAACATGCAGATTTATCATAATTCAATGGGTACACATTTGAATTCATCCAAATAGAAATAGTAAATGATAATATGTTTCTAATGAAAAAGAGTACAAATAAAGATTTATCCAAATCCCAATGTCAAACAAGAAGATAATCCCAATCCAAAGAAGTCACACAATATATTATCATAATCTTGTTATGTAATGAATATTTTAGTGGGATACCTTGACATAAAGTTCCAATGGTTATTTTCATGCCACACACTTATAAAAAAGGCATTTCTTTCTGAATATGATCATTCAAACATGATTAATTTCTTATGATCCCACAATTTTTTTAATAGACTATATTTGTTCATTTTTTCTGTAAATTTACTTTAATCATGAATTTTAGACCTCTCTAACTATTAAATTTTATTTTTAATAATAAATTTATATCCTATTAATGTTTTATAAAATTCATAGGTCAAATATTTGATGTCATGTTGATATGTTTTACCTCAATGAGTGATTGAGTTGATCGCGTTCTTATTTTTCAATTACGTATGATATAAAGATGAGTATAACCGAGAATATTTCTATAAGGGATGATATTGTTGTTTGAATATGGTGATGTTATCAACAATATCATTAAATAAGTTCATTTTTTAGGTGATCATGAAAGGAACTAAACATACTATTCATGGGATTGTGAGATATTGTTAGTTTTCATGGAAATCCTATAGAAACAATATAAATTAATGATATATTCATGTCCTTAAATGTCTAAGATAGAGTTTAATGAATTATTTTTTATTTATATATCTAGGAGATTAGATCAAGGAAATCTCATAATTTGTGATCAACACTACAGCTTTTGAACTCCAAATTCTTCAAATTAGTGTCCAAGTAAGGATGACTAGACTCACATCCATTCATTAATATATAAAATTTGTTCTAAAACAAATAATTATTCAATTAATCATCTTCAATTAAAAGCCCAAATAGTTGGTCGATGTGAAAAAATTTATCGATCACTTTATTTAGTAATATCATTTTGACATTAATTTTGAAAATTATTATAGACTAGTATAATATTAATTACTAGGAAAATAGTTATCACATAGTTACTAACCACTACTGTGAATGATTACTTTATACCAGTAATATTATTTTATTAAAACCCCTTAGAAACAAATATAAATTTTATAATAACAATTATATAATAATTATTTAATCATTTAATTTATTTTTAACCCCCATTTGTTTCCATGGATGTTATGATCCACATTCCACTTTGCAGGATAAAATTTTTTACTATTCAATATTTTTATTCATTATCTCAATTGGTGAAATTGACCTATGAATCATCCCTCTCTATATCTTCATAATAGATTATTTCCACATGATATAATATAGACATGTACTCTAATTTTTACATATTTTGTTTTTTAGGAGACTTGTCACTATTTATATTTGAATCAGTGAACACTTCTTACATATTTAACCATAAATTCAACGGTCATCCCTTTTCATTAAAATATTATTTTTTCGACATGTCCTAGAAATTACTATAATTATGTTGGACCTTTATGATCTTCATCACTATCTTTTTAAAAAAAATTAATGTTGAGATTTATTTTTTCTTGTATCCTTAGTCATCTCATATACTGGATCCCTAAATATTTATTCAATATATTTCTGAAACATTTATAAGCCTCTATATTAGATTAGAATAATGGAAAGATTTTTTATCATTCATTTTATCCCCATATTTTCTATATATTCCATCTTTATATCGTATATATATCATTTTCCTCCACTCACTTCAATGTGTTTAAACACAAGACTACATTTGTTCTATAATACAATTGGTATTTTAATCTCTTTTTGATTTAGAATATACATATTATAGGTGTATACAAAGTTATAACAATATATTTTAAAATAATGAAATTATATTTGATATAATAAGGGACACAAAAAATTGGGTTCTTCATGTGTTAGACAAAACACTCAGTTTCTCTTGTGTTACACTCAACCTCATGGTTTTTTATTCGATAGAAGATTCCTATCTCAACACAAAAAAAATATAACAAGATATATTTTACCATTATAACATAGAAATTCTAATTGAATGTATGATCATGTGTAAATAAACTATGAAAATATGGTTTACTTATTTTTTTCTGTAAAATTAGTTAGAAATGAAAATAGAACCCTTTTTTAAATTAAACGGTTCAATTTTCATGAAATGTTTTTAAATGCAGACAAAATTTTTTTATACTAAAAAAATAATTGAATCCTTTTTTTGTAATATATTGATGAAATTTATATATATAATATATTTAGATATAATTTTTAAAATTATTCCAATGTTTTTTCTAGACTAGATATTTACTTTAATATAATTTTACACATAAAATTGTATTTTTTTAAAAATGCTCTTGTTGAACATTTATGGTGATCTTTTTTAAAAAAAATTGAAAAACTTTATAAAATTTAATTGGTAAAATAAACACCATTTTTTCAATTGGGATATCAGTGTTAAATTTTGATGGTTATTTTTATTTTTCTTAGAAGTATAATTTTTTTATGGATAGTGATGATACTAAATTTTAGTTCAATATGTTATTTTTATTTTATATATTTACAATGTTTAATTATATTTTTACCACTTGTTAATGAATAAGTGATTTAATTATATATAATGTAATCTAATTTTGGACATTATAATGAATCTCATATTGAATTTGAAAAAAAAAACATTATAATGTTTGGAAGTTTGGCTCTTTTAAAAAAATTTCTCATTGTGTATGTGGGATTAATAATAAATTTAATCATTACACTATTGTGAGATTATTATTTGAAAATTTAATTGTATATTTTGAACCAATATAATTTTTGTTATATAATAATTTCATCTTATATTTTGGAAAATAAATATTAGTGACAAAAGTTTGGATTGAATATAGGGAATAAGGAAAAAATGAGTGTATATAAATGTTAAACAAGAATTAATAGTGATAAAATGAGAAAAAAATTATCTACATTTTATTAAATGTGTTTATTTATACCATTCCCATCCATTTCCTAAAAAATTTGAAAAATTATCACCACATTTATTTGAATGAATCCTATATAATATGTTATGTATGTAAAAATAAAAATATCTTTCCATTACATTAACATCCACAAAGCATCGTGATTGGGATAAAAACAACAAGAGATATATTGTAGATATTTTTTTAATGGTAAATAAATTTTTTAACACAATAATATATTTTTAATTTTTATAGATAAAATATTTAAATTAAATTCAAATGAAACACTAATGCATGAATTATTTAGCTAAAAATTAAAAATAAATAAGGTTACCAAAAATATTAAAAGTGTTGTGAGTTTAATTAATTAATAATTTAAATCAAATTTTTACCTTATTATATAATATTATAGTATTTTTAACGAAATTTATATTAATTCCACCTATCTGTGGATGTTTTTTAAATTTAAAATAAATGAATATTTTTAACATTGATAATAATGTTATTTTAGAATAAATGATATTTTATTAAAAGATAAAAGTTACTAAATATTCGTTAATCAACCATGTGATTTTTAAATTTTTAATATATTTGAAATATTTTCCATTAATAGAAAAATTTATCATTTATAATAAACATATATATTATAAAACATTAAAAAAATGATAGCATAGTTAATAATAATGTTTCATTTTTATGCGTTACATGTGCTTCTATTAATATTAAATTCTAACTCACATTTTATTTTTATTTTATAAATTAGATATAGTATTCTGAAGTAGTGAATATAATGTTTCTAATATATATCAATTTAAATTTTTCAGAAATAAAATTAACTAGGTTATAAAACTATGTTCCATGTTAAAAAAACCAGAAAAACTGATTAAACATTTTGACTAAGGAAAAGATAGAAAAAAATTTGATTCTTCTAGGGCGGTGGTGTGGCTAAAAAAATCAATCTTCCCTTCAATTATTGTTCATTTTCTAGAAATAAGAGGTATAAGAGGTGTCCCAATAGTGAATAAATTTTATTATTTACAATATTTATTTTCCTCCTTCATTATAAAAGGATATTTACTCCCAAAAATTCTTGATACCTTCAAAAAAAATTAGGTCGCTGAATAATTTCTCAAACTACTTCCAATCTTCATACCCTCAAATTAGAAACATAAATTTGGGCGTAATTCCAACCATGTAAGGCCTTTGGTGAGAACCAAAATAAGTTACCCAAAGGGTAAGTGGAAATATTAAATGAGAGTTCTCGTTTAATTTCATTATCCACCAATTTAATTATTCGTATACCATAATGATATAATGACCTCATACTACTTCCTAACAAATCAACATCATTCGTTATTCTATAACCACCTCTCACATTTGGGTATAATGAGGGATATTATATTTAAATATTATATTAAAAAAAATAAAACCTATGGTGTAATTATTTATTGTAATATATTTTTATATTTGAATATGTAATTGACATGATAACATCATTCGTGTGTATGACGGACTACCACCTTATGAAGCAATGTGATTCATTTTAACTAATGTGTTTCATGGAAATTAATAATGGAAAACATAATAAATATATATTGTGTACATGAAATATTTGTAATATTAATAAAATATTAATCATTATATATGTATAATATATCATTTTTTTTTACATTTTCACTCAATTGAAAAAATGAAAATGTCATTCAAGGACATGTGGACTACAACCTTTTCAAAGCGATGTGATTATTTTTTCTTCCCCCAAAACACACGAATGATCTATATAAGTATATATGACTAAATAATATGGTATTTATGATATAAAAATCAAAATTAAATGTTAATTTGTTACATACCTACTTCACATAATGGTATTTGATAAATGAAATCAATACTCATGTGTATGTACAACCTCAAATCATTGTGATCATAATCCAAGGTCATTTTATATATACCTAATTTATGGTGAGTTTTAAATTATAATTCATTTATTAATATTATAATTATTTCTCAATTTTTATTTTGGTGATACTTAAATAAATACCACATTGACCATAGTTGACATTCAATTGTTTTGTTGACACAAAAGATGAATATATTTGAAACATCTAACTTAAAAATAATTGACTAATTAATTTGAAAAAAATTGTTAATAAGTTAAATAAAATTTATAATAAACATGAAAATGGTTATCATGAATGTAAATAATTAACATATTTTTATTATCATGTAATGTAAATACATATGTTCCAAGTCAGTCTTGAGGAAAAAGGACTTCATCTCCATCTCCTTTTACTGATCGATAAATTTATTTTAAAAACCTATATTCTTTTACACGATGTATATGAATTCCTATTAACATTATATATCATCATTTTTATGTTTTAATGTTTTTAATTTTTTTATATTTTTTTCCATTCATAGTTATTATGATATATATTATTCCAATATGATAAGGGAATTTCCTTATAAATAAATTATTTTTCTGCCTGGTCCTGAGCCCCTGATGCAATCAATAGGTGGAGCATTTTTCTTATTCATTGGTATATCAAACTCATTATGAAGTGTGACATGCCTTTATCTACAGTTTGGGAAGGCTTTCTGGATTTACATTTCCCATTCCAGAACCCTGCAACTATCATGATGTTCAACAATATGGTTGGACGATATTTGTGCTCTTATAGTCTGATGTTGGCGGTATGTCACACGATATCTCCTCGAGTATGAATCAAGGCTAATGATTCAAAGGCCTTCCCAGAGTGGATGTGAATTTAAATTATAGAGGAATTTGAATTGAAACAAATGGTTGTCTTTAAATCGTGGCATGTGTTCTTCTTGGGATGTCATAAGCAAGGACACATTGTCTCAATCTGTCACCGTAGGTTTAAGGTTCAGCATAAGGAGATCAGTGCAACTGAGGGGAATATAGTACTGGATGAATCTGTTGAGAACTAGATAGTGTGGGTTTTTATAGTATTAATGAGACATAAGAGGTGTTTGGGGATGATCTAGAGGTCAGGGAGTACTCGGGTAAAGCTACGGTGCACAAACCAGACATGGTCTTACCTCGAGGTCCTTGTGTTACAGAAGTCTTCAAAAGGATGGGGAGTATCTTGGCTATTCCCCCTCACAATGGGACTAGGGTTGTGGGATATCATGCTAGTGATGTGGCTGATGTAATTCATGACACACTAACTACTCCAACTCAGGATTTGGGAGAGAATGTTGGAGCATCTTAAGCATATGGATCATCTTTTTGGGTCGAGTCAAGAAACAATAAGAGCTCTTAAGAAATGGTTGTGGGGGATAGTAGTAGAATGGTCTTAGAAATGGTATCAAATGGAAATAATAAGGTCAAGGCAAGACATTGGTGGGAGTAGATTTCACTTGGTGGATGTAGGGGACTGGATACCACGAAGGAAATCGACTCGAGGGGAGCTCTATACTGCATTTCCCTTAACAACCATTTTGTGAGTTTGAGAAATAAGGGAGAGTCAGATGGATATTCCAAGGATTCATATAAGGCTGAGTGTGAGTATTATGGACAATTTTTTGAAAACAATTGTTTGAGAGGTGTGGGAAAAGACTTGGACAACCAAAGAATAAAGAAAGGGAACAAAGAAAATAGGGACACAGGGTGCTGCATTGTTTCTATGTAACTGAATCCGAAGGGGGGAAAAGACTACTCTTACCTTCCTTGACCTATGGACACCCGGTCAGCCAAAAAATTGGGTAAAACCAGTGAGCTTGAGTCCCAACCAGTGTAGAGAGTGGATATCCAGAAAGTTTTTTAATCTCATTCTCATGAGAATGAATCCCCAATGGAATGAGATCAGCATGAGGAGAGGCACTTGAATACAGAGTAGGTGATACCAGTTGTGGAAGATGCTATTTTCCCTGGTTTTCAGTGTGAGTCAGGAACCAACACAATTGATAAGGTAGGTGTAGGTGAAGTGGAGGTTAAAGTGATTGAATTTCCCTCACATGCCAATGTGGGAGTTAAGGAGAAGCTCGAGGTGCTGAAAGGGTTCATCCAAAATAAAATATATGATGAGTATTTCTTGTGAGGGTGGGGTAATATGGACTCTCATTTCGAAGAAATTATAACAAATAACCCTAAAAATAATTTACCATCACTTTCCTATATTTTTTTATGAAAATTAAGTCTAATGTTATTAAGAAGGTCTTTAATAATTTTGTAATGTGCTATATTGTTTTTTGGCTTTCTTGTACTTGTTGGTTTCAAACTTTCTCTCTAAAAGTTTTCTTCTTAATAATAAAAATACTTATTTGATGGTTATTCCCAATTATATCACTACAATGCACTGAATAATGATTATATATGAATAATATGTACATTTATTCCTATTAAAATCGCTTTAAAATGGGTTTTTTTGAATTTGATGGTCTATGTTAATGAAAACGCTTTTCATTTCTTGTCATGGGTCTATATTATTTTTTTGGACAATGATTGAAAACACCGAGCTCTTGATTGTCTATTACGATAAACGTTTACATTTATATGTCATCAAAGTTTGATATCCATGTATTTATACGAATCTATTCACTTATAATTCATTCTAGAACACTATTATGCCATCATACGCATTAAAAATTAATATAAAAATTGATCCCATGCAATTCCTAATGGTTATGTTTACCCTTTATGATGATCTTTATCATGACCCGATACCCCAAAAGATAATGCAATGATGAGAGGGTCATAATGGTTCCCTGGTCACATATCCCACAGCCCCCATGTTGGCGACTAGCACCGAGGGCATACAAATCTCATATATGGGAGTCATTACCATCTATAATATAATTTAATTCATGAGACAAGATAGATCGTACATGAACAAATCAAGGAAAAAATATAAAAATAATTCCAAAAAGAAACCCCACATGCATGTATAAAAATAAATAATACAGATACACATATTTATCTATGTAAATACCCAAAGTACTACTAAAGCAGTGACACAACATCTATATAAATGCTTGAGATAGTAATGCCTTGAACGGTACATTAATCCTCTTAGAACCCATAAAATACTTTTATATACATAGGGTGATCATACAATTATACTATGGAAAAACTCAAGTCTCTCAAGCACATGTCAAAGAAGCATAATAATGCACTTGTGTGAAAACAAAAGAACAAAACAACACCAATCATGGTATAATAACCATGCCAAACTCACAATGGAATGGCCCCCAAATAACAAAACCCAATTAATATAGTATAGTAATAATAAAATTGATAATGATACCGGATACTACATTCCCAATGATATTACACTCTCACACCCAACGTTGTATGTCCTAGAGCTCCTATCTCATCAAAATAACAAACTGCCCCATATGGTTGGTCACAACACACCTTGCCTATAGACACATTACTCACCAGCCCACATGCATGGACAAAACCCATCACTCCAAAAACACCCGACCCATAGGAAAACCACCTCTATAACTAGTGTATTATGTTATCAGGGACATGTAGGTGATAAACCTCATTATTCCCTCCTACCATGAACTGCCCCTACAAGAATACTCTCCACATGCACAATCCCATCACACTCGAAAACAACTCGGCCATCACATCTTCCCCATAACTTTATGGGAAATCACATCACACTCAAAGACACACGGGACATTAAAAAAACATAAAATACCTTATCATAACTCCTAACATAACACAATATGAAATACCAAACTCTCCTATAAGGGTGTTTTGGAATGAGTGGGTACCCAACCATCCTTAATTTACATCGGATGTTAGGAAAAACACCCCTATGTGACTATGCAGGTTTCAGCATGTAGTGATCAACATGGATGTTGTGCATATGTAAATCGTAATAATATAAATCTATATATATATATACATAATATCAAACACTCAATCCCAACCTATGAGTTTATAAAAAACAGAACACTCACAAGACTATCACTTTTGATGCCACCCTTAAATGCATAACATCCCATAATTAGCCACAAACTCAATTTCACATTTCCATCAAATTTCATTTAATCATTAAATTATTTTCATTATTTTGCATCAACCTTGTTTTAACAGAAAACCAACAATTTAGTTATTCATTAAAAATATTCAACCCATTATCCAAACCAACCCATTTCATTGCAAATGATATTAAATAATTATTTATCCATTATATTATTATTTGGGAATCTAGCTTAATGTAACCACTGCCTCTCTACCCCTAAATCACCTATAAACACACAACCTCCTCGATGCCCTAATCCCACATCCAATCAATCCACCCTTTCACCACCCCAAAATCACATCCAAAAAATTCACCATCTTTCCACCCCAATAGCATGGCCAAGAAAACAACATATCACCCAACGCACCATTGAAACCATACATCAATATTCCCTAAGAACATAAATACATAACCACACATAATGATCATTTTTATAGTTTTAGAAAGTACATTTTTTCACATTCCACTTTAATTTAAGTGTGTTATGAGAGAAAAAAAATCCCAGGGAAACCATTTCAATATAAAAATACATGTAATAAACCACTTTCTATTTATGGTGACATCCAAATAATCAAAAATGTTATAAAAATCACCATTCATTCATTCTAGAGATATAAATCCCCCAATTACTACACTTTTCAATGGGGAATCAAGCCTATATGAACTGCTATATCACAGATAACATATATAATTTAAAAACATGGAAATCAGACCCCATTTAATATCTTTTCAATTAATGAATTATTATTAACTGATTATGATAGAATAACCATAATCCATCGATAAACAAAATTAAACCCCTCCGATATGGTATACAATAAAGATAAAAAATATAATACCTACCTAAAATAATAATTCTAAATCACTGTTCACCATATGGTGAAGATGAATTCCCGCAAACCACAACCACACCATGATAAAACACTGTTCAATATACACTATAACTAAATATCATCAAAATACAAGCCAAATCACTCCCCAATGCATAACAAAATCATCACTGTTAATCCACTTGAGAATAATTGATGCAGTACCACCAATTAGTTTTAAGGACCTACCAGTCATAGACCATGGATTGCCAATGAAAACCCACCATGACCTATGGATCAAAGAGGGAGGAAGATAGTTGAAGAAATACTCAGGGTGCCTATTGGTCTCCCAAAATGAGAGAAAGAAGAAAACCCAACTAAATGAATTAAAATTAATCTTGAAAATAAATCTAAAATTGTATTTTATTAGATATTTACATGATGTGTAATCACATATATCATCATAAATTCTCCGAGGGTCAATTTTACCGAAAAAACACATATCATTTTTTATATATCGTCTAAAATTCACATCTTTGTAACCTATCCTATACAGGACATGAATACAACATTCACATAATTTAATCGACTTACACATCATATATTCCTTATAACAGCTTTTATATACCTCCAACATCAACCTAAAACTCTTAGAACCTCCCCAGAACACATCCATCAACCAAAAATGGAAATTTAACAGACCTATAGGTCACATATAACTACAATATCAAGTCACTCTTATTATGTTTCTTTTCCCATAGGTTATAAAAATGACACTAAATGAATTATTTCTATATGGTATTTCATATTGATGGTGCTGATTTATTATGAAAAAAAATAATATTTTGGATAATCAAAATAAAATACAATTTATATTCATTTGAATTCATTATGTATGATTTTTTCCTAAAACATTAAAACTCTAAACATAAATGGTCCTCGAGTATATATGTGAATGCTTAAATTTTGATTTTTTATGTTCATTATGTAATGAAATTAGGTCAAAATTATCATTATCAAAGATGGAATTGTTATGTCTACTATTATATGATTGAATCTGAGAGTGTTGGTTTTTGGGTTATTATACACGACAACCAATATAAATGATATGAAAAAGTTTTTAGTGAATCTAATCTCAATGAATTTTCTTTCATTTTATTCACCATCAATTTCATTCATTTTTTGAAATAAATTTTTATCATTTGTTTTCGGAAAAATGGTGTGGATTTATTCCATTTCAATGGATTTTTTATAAACCACAACGTAGGTGTACTCAATTCACATTATTCAATCTCAAAATCATAATTGATGTTTTAGTTTAATTCTTGTATTGAATTTTTAAGAGTTTAATTAAATCAACTTTTTCATTCTTTGTAAACATGTAAAAAATAAATACAATTATAATCTAATCATCAATAAATGAGATAATGCATATTTGAACTTCTTTTTAGGTGACTTCTTTATACCGCACACTCATTGTGACCACAAAATAGAAATTATAAAGTTGTTTTCTTCCTTAGTTCATAGTAAATATTAATATATTAAATATTATACAATCATTAACGTTATTCTCCACATCATTATTTATTATTGGAACTTCAATCACCAATTTTATTTAAACTAAATTCTATCGTATTTATTTTAATATATTATTAATCCATTACAGCTGGTGATTATTATAATATTTCAGATAAATTAAAAATGTTTTCCCTTTTTTTAATGATGTTAGAGATTTCTATTTTATCTCAATCCCTTTATTTTTTTAACTTATAGCCATCTATTTTGTTGATAATATTTACCAGTTGACTGGGACTTCAAGTCCTACATCACCTAATAGGATCATATCCAAGATTTTTTGGTGATTTCAATGCAAATAAATCATGTTCATTACATACTAATATTTACTAAAACATTATTTTTTCAACATCCTTTGACAATTACTAATCATTATTTCAATAATAATGTATTGTATCAAAAAAAGACTATTAAATGTTTCAAAAATATTGTATATCCCGTCATATTTATAAGAAACATATGTTTATAATAAATTTCCTATGATTTCAATTATATTTGTAGTTATATTAAAAGGAATATCCTTCCATAAATTTGTCATTTAATTATAAAAAAATTTCATTGAATTGACACATAGAATTATATATTCTCGTTGTCTTCACCACTTTCAAAAATGGAATAGTCTTCTTCTTAGAATGTGGTTATTTTATCCTGTGGAATTATTTTTCATCATGTCACATGAATACTTATATATAATGTTACATAAATCAAAACCATTATAAATGAAATTTTACAGTAATAATTTGTAATCCTAAAATAAATTTATACATTGCTGTGTATGATATACTCTTATCCACATTTCTTATATTTTTAGTGACTATACATTCTGAGAGATGAATCCCTCATCTTAATATACCATCATCTGACCTATGTTTTCATAGTGTTGGAAAAAATTAGGGGGAAACCTATTTTTTCATCTCTCCATATGAAATAAAATTATGAAAAACATATTATATTAAAAAAAACCCTCAAGGATCATGGGGTTTCAATATATATATATATATATATATAATATTTTTTCATCACACTAATTATAAATCACTTTTAGAATTCATCTAAGAATTTTATTATACATTTAAACATTTAATCAATTCAATTATCATTCAAAACAATCTCAAGAATCCTCATTCTTAATTATACTATTTTAAATAGTTATTCATTTTAGAATGGATAGAGATCGAACATATTATATAATCAAAATAACTTCATATCATTTACATGGTTTTATATATAATTTTCCACAACCACTTCAAGGGACTCAACCATTATTTCACTCCTCAATAAAATAATTAATGTGGCTTATCATATTATAATTTAGATAAAATTAATAATGAATTTATAACCTTTAGAGATGATTATTCTGAAACTCCTTGCGTTTCACAAAATAAAATATGAAGCATGCGAGTTTATATTTTATTTGTTATATATTTTCTAAATATTTTCATACTAAACTGCTGATATTTTTGTAATTCTTTCATTGTGTATCCAAATCCTTAAGAGTGCCTTCATGTTTAGTTGTATGACATATAACAGCTTCCACTTGAAATTCATCCTTATCTTTAGTAAGATTTTTTATACCAATTCCCTTATAAAATCATTATTATCTGAAATATATTTAATTTCACAATATTTTAGGTGGGTTTCATATCATTTTTATATTCCATGATCACTAAATTCATTCATCAAAACTTATTTTTTAATGTATTTCTATATATTATGTTTCATTCAGTGGGGGAATTAATACAATTTAGTTATATTAATGTTCCCTCAACATATCTGTAGTTATTCCTTGGATACCATTTTATAATATGAGAAAGAATTTGTTATATAATGAATTATGATAATGAATTCCTTTAAAACAATCCATTACCTCACATGATCTTTTTCACAATAAGAGTTAAGCAGTCATGAATAAAATATTTTTCTTAATTTGAATAATTATGTACATCAAAATTTTCTGTATATTTAAATTCCATTTTTTTAATCAATGTCTAAATAATATCTATGAAATCATATATATATATATATATATATTGTAATCACCTAGCATGATCTGAAGATAATAATCATCTATGACAATATGTCTGTTTTCGTTAATGTATGATAATATTTTATTTTTTATTTTTTAGTTCTATGATTATTTTTTAAAATTTCTTATATGAGGCATCACATTCATATCATCATGAGAATTTAAATAAAATATTAAAATTTTCATTTAGTGTAATGGATGAATTTTTATTTGGGACTCAAAATTCTTTGTAAATAATATATTAAGAAATGTAATTTTTTTGAATATGATTGAGGGTTAGAATATTTCATAGGTTCTCATGTGAGTCTTGGTAACTTCAAATCTTCTCTTTTTGTGCTTTCAGAGAAATATGACATGTGGATAAGTGGGATCCCCACTAAGAGGAAAGAGGTTCCCATGATATGATTCTCTTCCATTTGGTATTCCAACACTATCTAAGGATAGTATTGTTGATCAGGTGTGAGGACCTAATGGTCAATGATGGTTGATGGGATCGGTTTAAGACCATTTATCATTCCCTAGGGCCACTGGTGTTAGATGATGTCCCATTCACTAACATATGCTTTGAAAAGTTTTGTAGTTGGGATGAACCATGTATTATGGGTTGTTTTATTTATTTATTTGTTTACTTTTTAATTCTGTTCAAGTCACATTCAAAAATCATTTCATTCATACTATTGAATATGGCCAGGTTTGTGGTGTTATTATATGTATTTTATAAACACCCTTCTCAGGAAATCATGAAACATGTGTACCTAAGATGATTTAACATTATAAATGAAGGAATATGTTTCGGTTGAGGATCATGACAGTATGACCGAGTAATAAATCTTATGAGATATAAGGATATTGGAATGGGGAATGGATTAGAGTGGAAAAAAACCTATAATGTATTTTTATTTTAACCATTTATATTTAAATGTGATCATCTGGGTGGGAGGACATCTATGTTTGGACCTACTAATTCCACATTATAATTTGAGTTGATTGTTGTTTATTATTTTTGTGTACTATCATTACTATATATTTTGGATGATTGTTTTCATATTTTATTATTATGGACTATGATCTAGGGTAATGGTATCCCTCCACATTTATTATAGACCATTTCACCTAGTTGGAATGCTTCAGAATGTGTGGAGGTAATCTTAATGTAATGTTGTTTTCTAGTAAAGATAATATATGATGTGAGCTAATGAGGGGACGTAAAAATTCATATAAAATCTAATTTAATATGTATTTATATTTGGGATATTGTATCCAATTGTTTATGAATTTTACTGAGCTTGTGAAGGAAACAAGGTTTTTTTCTTCATCGACACCTTCATTAGAAGGAATTCCAAGTTACTAGGGGTGGGATTCCGGTTTTTGACGATTGATATTATAGTTAACTTATTTTTGGCCTTATATTATCAAATGGTGTTTGTAGTTATGAATTATTATATATTCATTGCTATTAGAATATAGGAATCAGAATATATATTGAGAACTTATAGTGTAAATTTTCAATAGAAATAGTTCTTTTTTTATAGTGTCAGCAACTACTCATACGACAGGTTCCAATATAATTTTATTTTTTGTTAAAATAATCAGGTAAACTGTTATGCATTTTTATTTTCTTCTAGATTAGTCATTCAGTTCAATTGGTATATTCTCATGGATGACGATGATACTGCCCCTCTAGGAGTAGACACGAGGTGACCTTTTTAGGTCTATGAGGCACAAGGTCCGTAGAAGGAAATAGCATGTTGGTTTTTCAGCTCATGTAATATTATTTAAAGTATAGGACAAAAAAATTAATTTCTTCCCATAATATCATACATATAATTCTATAGAATTAGACCTTATTATAGTGTTTTATATGGATCATTATGAGGAGATGCCCATATAGTGGGTGTGTTTGTGTAATGTTACAAGATTCAAAGTTATATAATGTTCCAACAACATTATATATGATATTTTCCATAATATTTGAAATATAATTACATCCAATTGATCCTTGTAACTATGTTTCCTACACATATATTATCAAAAATTATTTGGTGGATGAATATTCATTAGTGAGGAATATTGAGGGAATAAGCCTGGAGGGAGAATCTTAGTGAGAATTGGGTCCTCAATAGCCTGATCGTTTAGTATGAGGTTCCAAATGGATATGTTTACGTGTCCGTAGATAAAGAATCATACATGTTGATTAAATGTCTCAATTTAGATATTGGAAAAAGATGTATGCCATGGGTTAAACATTTCATGTATTCTTGACTTATTGAGCGAGGCTGAATATATAGGGTCCACTATATTTGGATAAGATTGTAGTGAGTTTTGGGGCATGATGGAACCAGAATAACATGTATGTTGTTCTATCCTAACATTTTTAATTAATTTGATACAAAATAATGGATGGATTCTTTAGGTTTGGTTTGATGCACTAATGGACCTATTAGGATTGTTTTGAAAGCATGGCTATGCCAAGTGGTTTTTTTGGGTTCAAAAACCCTTTGGGACTGTGTCATGGAATCAATGATGGTTTTGATGAGTATTAATTTTTGGGGGATTTTTCCAAGTTATATTTCATATTCTCATGATCATGGATAAAGGCTCATGAATTAGAATAGATTCAGATGGTATATTATCAAATTCTTTTCTTGAAGAGTATTCATATTGTAGATTATGATCAATTAAGATGGGTGACACCACTCACATAAACATAAGTTATGTTTTATATGGTTTTGTATTACTGGAATATATTACCTATTTTTTTCAATGATGTAAATGTAGTTCATACATTTTTTTATGAGTGGGTTTATTTAAATTTGAATCGATAATGAAAATGTGTTAAAAAAGGGCCAATGGATTTTGATGGCATGCCTCAGCATGTCTTGAAGGGGGTGTCACAAATTTAATTGTATATCCTATTAATGTGTACATAAAGGAGTCATACATGGAAATCCATATAATGGGGAGGGTAGTAATGGATGTTTTAGGTTGTGACAATAATTATAGAAAGAAAATCGGTGGGTATTCTAGATGATGTTGCCCTAATTCATGAACAATGTTGAATTACCATAGGTTGGTAGGGTGATTGGTCTTAATGGAATAGTATATAGTAAGAATATATGAGTAATTGAATTAAAATTTATATAGACATTAGTTAATTTTATAGTAGATATTTATCCAAGATAATGGATAGAGTCAATTCATTCAAATTAGGTTCATGGTGATATGTGTGTGACTCAAGGGTGATTATGGGGTGGGCCACAATTCATGATATCTTATTTGGGTGATACCATAATTATTAACAAGCTTGAGGTGGTATCCCATGTGAAAACAAGTAGTGAAGGATTATTTTTTGGTGTCAATTCATAGACATAATAGAGAGATTCTTCTAAGGATCTGATTCTTATTGGTGTCCTATGTGTAGAGGTTTTAGTGGGAAATTCCACTTTAAAAACATATCTTTCGGTTGAGTACACATTGGTAGGGAATAAAATGATTTTTTATAGGAATATAAGGAAGGTATTAAGGGAGGTGTTAATGAGGATAGGAAAAGTGAGATGTTAATATTGTTAAGATCATCATGAGGAATGTAATTATTTGGTCATCAAACCATTGGATTGATTCTTATGATAGGCGAATACTATGGTTGGGGTAATTTTTTTTTGTAATTGAACATGGAAAAAAAGTCTTATTGTGGGTAGAACAATAATACATGGGATTTTTTTTCTATTTAAACCATGAGGTGTTCAAGGACATGGGTGTTTTTTTCTCTGTATTTGTTTTTATTTAGTAATCATTTGGTATTACCATCTTTTTGTGAAATGTATTTTCATGATTATAGTTTCAAAGGAAAAAAACCTTAATAATTCAATGGTTGAATGTGATGAGTTAATTATTAGTTACAATCTCATGAAGGTTTGGGTAATTAGTGACATGTTAAGTGAGAGCTTGTCGATAGGAGAATTATTGTAGTAGGGAGTTTCTATGTCCTTATGTACCTATGGGAATGTAAATTTGAATCGATGTTTTTATATTTATTCGGTTGTTGGGATGAATTTTCATTTGGGGTTGGAAACAAATTATAGTATTTATGATGAATTAATAATAATTTTTGTTGATAAATATTTATACTTTATTGGTATCCTAGGTTCTTAGGTGAGTCTCGGGTGCTTCTGGTAATGATTCAAGAGCATTGGATAACACTATGAATGGTTCATGTGTAGGGTTAAAATTTGATTAGAAAACCATGAGGACGCTCTTAAGGAAAAAGAGTTTTAATTAAATTTTTATTAAACATGGTATTTATACATGGTTAGAAAATGGTTTTCGATAAATTGTGTAAACATCATAGGAAATTGTGTGAGGTAGTTTGGACTTGGGGATATGAACATGGTTTGCGAACTATTGTAGAAAAAATAAGTGTTAAATTTTAAAGGTATTGTAATGATCAACACATGTGATGGAATACATGGTCAAACACCAATGTGAGGTGTTTTTTTTAGAAGGGATGATAATATGGTTGGTGAATTTTTTTGAACACAATGCTGTTAAACCACAAGAATCATTAAAGAGAAATAATTATGATTTTTCCTACTGATTTATTAATAGGGATTCACCATCATCTTCCTCCTTCTATTTCATGTCGATAAGAGGCATCTCCCCTCATTATTATTTCACCCCCATATATTTGGTGTGTTCTTACTAAATTTTCCATTGATTTTTTGTAATTCATTGACTTTTTTATCCACAATTTTTATTCTCATCATATTATTTTGATTTTTTTCTTCCTCAGATATGTGTTTTTTATTCCTATCCCACCCAGTTATAGTGAAGGCTGACAATGAGAAAATAGATTCCATTGTTCCATGAATGATGGATTTCCAAAGACACCATGTTCATACATAAACCCAATGTTTTGATGAGGTATTTTTCCCTGATATATTTTATATGTTTTTCCATTAAATTTCAATATAAATTCATTTGTTTATAGTGACACATATTATTCATTTTTTTGGGAAATTTTTTAGGATCATGGAAATGGATGTTTTCAGTATTTCATGTGAAATTTATTTTTAACGAGTTCGATATTGAGAATTTCGGAACATATTCCCCTTTTAGAGAAAATTTAATAACTGAATATTGATGTTATAATTAGTTCATATGTATTTTTTTAGTTATATCATCAGATGAGTATTTTATTTCTGATAGAGCTTAGATGGTAATCGATAGGTCTTTGTTATCCTAGATGAAAGTGATAGACAATGACTTTGTATGCTGAAATTAATTTCACCTTAAATAATGCAGTCTTCATACTAGAAATATGTCTTTATACATCGGGATTACATTAATGTGGGTGGGGAACTTATCCAATAGGAAGATGATTTCTTTTTTATTGAAATATTTAATTTAATTTAAAAAATTACACATAAATTGAATGGTTAAATATTTATGAGAATCCTAAATTTTAGAAACAAGGTTTCAAATTTATTTAGGAAATTTTTTACCATAATGATTCATCATTCATTGTTGGATGGTGCCTAGTCTAAATAATAACCAAGGTACTAGGATACCTTAATGTGGGGATGTGGCATGACATTAGATGGATGAAAATATATGGCCAAGTTTGGAACCTTGATATGTTTATATCATAGGATGAATTAATTTAGTAATAGTGGGAATATGATGGGTGTTTGATTCTTGGCAACGAGTAAACTATGATATTGATATGGCCCGTGATATAACTCTAAAAATATTATTCTATATTGAAACCCCATTATACTATGAGGACATTAGAAAGATTTAGTGATTCTAAAGGATGTCATTTCCTCTAAACATTGTGCATATTCTTGAAAAAAAAGTGGTGAAATGGATATTTAGTTGGGCGCCTCTATTATAGTGATAATGTAGAGACCCGAAGCTTGACGTACATAGATATTGCATTACTTTTGTGGAATACATAATACATAAAAAAAAACAGACACACAAGGGCCGTAATAGTTTAGTTTCTTTGGAAACAGGGAACGTAATCTTCTATTCGTGGTGAAAGATCTTCAACATCTCCCATAGAGATCTTCCACTTTTTGTTTCCTTACCTAAAACCATTCTTTTAATCCTGGGGGAAAATAAAATATAAAAAGGGTGAGCTAAAATGCTCAGTAAGGGTATTCATGGATAAAATAAAACATACCATACACATTTGAACCGAAAAACATGAACATAATGTTTAAACATAAAAATCTTGAGAAACGACATAAAACATGGAAGTACATAAGTCATAGATCATAATGGAACATAAATAATGATAACATATCATGGGAATAAAACATGTAATTGTGGCATCTATTAAGCACATTTAATGATTTCCATTGTAGCCAAGGCATTGCTTCCAAGACCATCTTAGTGGACAAAGTCCCTTTCTGAATCGAGTTCACTCCTCATTTCAGTCCTGTAACACTGAACCAGATTATCTTAATGTTCCAGCCATGTCTATCTCATGATATATAAATCTTTATCCAATGAATTTGAGGGAGATATAGGTCCCACCAATCTCATAATGGAATCATTCTTACTTGTTCCACAAAATAAACATACATCATTCATATTTAACCAATAAATAAAATGGGTTTCATAAACATCATCCCATCATCACATAATCCATATTAAATAAATGGATTTCATTTCATAATAAGAAAAGTGAAACCATTTAAATCATAGAGACATTATACTTGAAACATACACATATGAAATAATATTATCTTAGATGAAAAATTGTTTTTGATAAAACACTTGATATGAATTCTTGAGAAAAATATCCTTTCTTCTTCAAAATCAATTTATTTTCATAAAACGTCAACTAATTTTAAAAGAAAGATATTTTTTTGAAAATAGTCATGAAATATTTTGTAAGAAGATTCATGAAAATAAGGCATTATAAAACGGTAAAAAACTGTTCGTGCTGTATAAGTTAAAAAACAATCTTCTCGTACTTTTGCCAGAAAAGTCAAAAAGTACCTCATAAAAGAGTGATTCCATACATACCATGTAGTAAAATTAAAAAGTGGGTAAAAACGACATTAAAAATACATGAAACCATTTTTAGGAAACTTGGACATGGATGAGAACAATAACCCCAGTAAATACTTACGAATAAACAATCTCGGTTAAGAATGAGATTGGAATAATTATCCCTTACATTAGGTCTGATATGCTTCATACGTATCCTAACCTCATGTATAATGTATTAAATAATTTCATTGACTTATTACAGAATCATATTCATTTTTATGATATCATATATGGTTCACTTATGACTTAATATTACTTGTTCTTTTGTAAATTCCATGTTAAAGAGCGTTTTGGGTAAAATCGTTTCATTTGTCATCCGTGTTTTGACATGTAATTATTCATATGATTACTTAGATCATGATCAATTAATTACAGAATATAAAACATGATTTACATATAATATATATTCAGAATATACATATATATAATAGATCGATAAATGGAATGAAATACACCGTTCATGGAGATGGTAGGCCGTACGTACGCATGAACGTTGTTTTTGTTTCCTCATTGAATTGAATGGAATTAATTGGATGACATAAATATATATATACATAAATATAGTATCATTATTATATCATATATTTCAATATTACTTATTATATAAACTTTATAATCATTTATTAATGGTTAATCATTGAGAATGAATCTCATCGCGTCGTGGAGACGATGTTCCGTACGTACACACGAGCGATGATATTGTTCCCATGATCGTGGAATTTTATTGGAGTGTATGTATACTTTTACATAATCAATATCACATTACAATAATCAAATATAGTGATTATTTACACCATTATACCCATCCAAGTAAGGTGGTGGAGGAAAATATATTACACCACAGCGTGGAGACGGTATTCCGTACGTATGCACGCGCGGTGATTTCGTTTTCCGTAGGATAGATAGATGGTGAAATAGGGTTGTTTCATACTTATAATAACATATAAGTATATGATTTATACTGATGTTATTACTTTATAATGAAACAACCTATTAAGAAGAAGTGGAAGAAGAAATAAAGGTGAAAGAATCGGTAACGGACATTACCTCTTCTTTGAAGCGCCTCTTTGGGACCTCCTCTTAGGCCACTAAAATTGGTCTTAGAAGAATAATATGATCTATAAGATGTTTCTAGGGAATTGGATAAGAGAATTTGGTAGGGTTTGGCCAAGTTTGAAGGCTCAAAGTGGTGTGAGGAAGAGAGGGAGGAGGTGCCCTTTTATAAGGGAGGAGAGGGGCACCTTTGGAATGACTAAAAATATTATTTTATTATAAAGTCATATTCGGTTTTTAATAGCTCAAAATTGATTTATTTAGAATCTATGGTGGGGATAGGTATAAATAATCTCATCCAATATAATTTAGATATGTTTAGGTCATTATATTAACCTTAACCTTTAGTTTTAGCTCTTAGTTAATTATATTGACATTTACCATGTCACTTTGTATTTTTATATTATATAGTTAATAAACATACCATATACATCCAAGAGACACACAAGTGGTAAATTAATGACAAAAATATAATTATATAAGTATATTGTCCATTCCATAGATTTTTAGGAATATAATAACAATTTTTAATATAATATTTATTTTAAAAACAATTTTATGTCAATTTTGACACTATTTGGTAATTGATTTTTGTGAAACTCATAACATGATGATTAGTTCAAAAAAAGTACATTAAATCAATAATAACATGTCATATTAACATATAAAATTATTTTAATTCATAAAAACTCTCAACTTACATTTAGTTTGATATTTATAACATCAATTATGTCAATACTTCATTAATAGGATAATTACTGCATCATAATTGTTGCACAAATAAATTAAATTATTTTAAGTCTAAAAATTATAAATAAAATACCATTATGTAGGAAATAGTTTTATCTTTATAATGAATATATATAGTGGAATTTATCTTATGTATAACCCTATATTAAAAATGATTTAGTTATTAAACATTGATTTTAACTATTTTAACCCTTCTATAAATAAATTAATAATAAATGTCCCAATCTAATCCATGTTGGCCTAAATGGTCATATTTTATTCCTAAGGTTGTTTTTGGCCGAATTAAACTTATCCAATAGAATTAGGACATGTTTTAGGGTAATAATAATATCATTTTTACCCTTAATTACCCTATTTACTTTTAACCGTGGTAAAAAAAGAAAAAAGTTACGATTCACCAAATATTATTTTCATCTCATTGAACCACATTTTAATCTATGATATTAACCGTGTTTCCTCGGATTTTCAAAATTCCACTCACATAAATGGTAAAATTATGTTTTATGAAAAATTATGTTTTTTAACTACCACTTAATGGTTTCACTATTCATCAAAAAAATAAAAGTTTCCAGAAAAATACCACAAATTAGGCCTAAGCTACATTTGATATTATGAATTCAAAAATTATGTATATTTTACCAAATTCAAAACATATCAGTTGCATTAATTAATTTCATAATTAGTTCCCGTGGTAAAAAAAAGCGTGTTCTTAAGAGATAATAACTATCAAAAGATTGACACTTGTTTATGTTTGGTTTAAATGTGAAATTACAACCAATGACCAACATTGTATTAAATTGTAAAAATATATTATAAATATACTTTAAGACCACTCAAATTAATAATTTTTCACTATTAATTATTCCGATTAAAAAATTTGTTTTGAATTAAAATTTACTAATTTGCACTATTCATCAGATATGAAAGTGATCCGAAAAGTACCAAAATTTCACCCTAAGCTAATTTCGATATTCGGAATCCAAAAATGAAGTCTATTTTGAAAGATAAAATTTATAAAATTTCCAAAAGTGGGTATTACTATTCATAACAGCTAGATCATAATAATATTTTAATATTATCTCGTTTAGTGAAACTCGGTATTGCGTACTACACATGCTATCGAGGAAGGTCGTGATTGCGTGTAATGTAGACAAGTTAGGGTTGCATGATGTGCAAGACTCCTTTTTTTAATGTACAAAATAAGACATCAATAAAATTAAAAAGAATATTTCTCATTAAATCTCGTGGTGTTACATTCTACCCCCCTTAAAATGAATTTCGCCCTCGAAATTTGTCGGGGTTATAAAAGGTTTACTACTTGAAAGTATCTTTAATGGAAACCCACATCATAAAAAGGAATACCAAAACCAATCTTTAAAAAGTAAAGTATGAAACATAATGGTTACCCAAATTAACTAATCACTGGGTTTCCACATAGGAGAACATAGGTGAAAATATGGATATGGAAGAGAAACCTAACCATCGTGTTCTGATGGAGAGTGGTTGAGAACATGGCTATGAAAAAGCCAAAAATCACAAAGCTATAGATTTTTGATGATATAAGGTACCATCTGATTCATCGGATATATGGGAAATAGGACCCCATTTTTGGTTTTCAAGATCATTTCCCTAAATTTGATGAATTAAAAGAAATACTTTCATGATTTTGGTACAATCTCACTGTTGTTCGTGAATTGAACAATTTCCACTTCATCCCTTAAATAAATAAAGTTGAATTTGTTATTCGTGATGTGTTAGCAGATCATTGATAGAATGATGGGTCATTCTATCTGTTTCAAACAAAAGGTTATCAAATGTTATAAGTCCATCTTATGGTTAGATTAATCATATATGGTTCCAAAAATAAACGTATACTTCATATATCATACCACTTAATAAAATGATACTAGTTTCTACCAACTAGGAACATCATGTAGGCCAGTGGTAGCCAATAAAGGCCAGTCGCACTTCAGTTGTGGGTTCGATTACCACAGCCTTGTCCAATGCGATGGGTTGTCGACCGTCCTGCAGGTTGTACATTATCTAAAACTAAATTACTATAACATCCCATCAATAATATTGAGAAAAAAAATTCTATCCTTAAATAATACTAACTTATGTCCAACATAATCCATTCCAATCAATAGGCTTATCCATAATACTGCAGTCCACTCTCATAATATAGTGAAAACGATTACCAGAGATTTAATACCATCATTGATCATAAGATATGTCTTGTTGGTCACATTCCAAATATTAGAAGGCCTTAATCATGTATTCTATTGAAAAATGAATACCCATTGATCCTTAGTAAAAACATGAATGTAGTTAAAAGTTAAAACCTTCCATATACCAAAATCCTAAAAATTCTATATACTCAAACAATGATATCACTTAGTCCTTATATCAATCATGAGTTCATTAATACAATCAAACACCTCATTGTCTTTTTATTCCTTCATTATGCGCATATCATCTACTTTAAAAAAATATTTGAATAACCTTCGATGGTTACTAGTACCATTTAACATATACTTTCAAATAATTTTAGGAAAAACAATAGTGTAACAATCCATAGATGATTCTTTATTCCATAATACCATTAACTATACAACATAACTCTCAATAAACATACAATCATTCCACTACCTTCTAAAACAACTGACTGAGCTTTAACACTTATTTCAGCTCATATATCATTTGTAGTCTCCTCATCATCATCCATATAAATACTACCCATATGACCATGCTAATTCTCTTCATGAGATTTTCCATTAGGGAATTGGTATTCATAATGCCTGTACATTCCACATTTAAAACATTTAACCATTGTTGATGTCATAGAAATACCATTATCCTTGTCCATGGTGTTCACTGAACCTTTTCCTTTGCACTTAGTGGCTTTGTGTCCTTCTTTTCCACACCCAAAGCATCTTCCAGTTCATTTGAAATAATCTCCCTGATGCCTCTTCCCACATGATTTACATGAGAGAAATTGAACTTTCTTTCCTTTATGATCATCATGCAACTCCATCTTCCTCTTATTATCTGAGTCGGGAAACATACCAAATTTGAGATTATTGATCATATTATGAGATTGATGATTAGGAATAATAACAATGTTTGGACTTTCATATCCCGTTTCATTTGGTTTCTCATGAAGAATATCATTCCATTGTCTGTCATATCCTCCATTATCGTGAATCTTCCTGTTTCCAGCCATTTTCTAAAACCCAAAAAGAATAGTATGAGAGGAAAAAATCATGCTAGGGAAAACAACATATTAAAGGGGGAGTTCCATCAATATATAACATCTTAGGTTAAATTCTATGATTTTTATTGTAGTTCTAGGACTATACCCTATACGTATACTTATCCTTAGGGACATCCCTAGACATACCTTAGAAATATCTCGAGGGATCTCAGTAACGTTTTCCAATCCTAGTTTCCAAAGGATGACTAAACCATTCCACTGATACCAACTGTAGAGACCCGAAGCTTGACGTAAAAAGATATTACATTACTTTTGCGGAATACATAATACATAACAAAAACAGACACACAAGGACCGTAATAGTTCAGTGTCTTTGGAAACATGGAACGTAATCTTCTAATAGTGGTGAAAGATCTTCAACATCTCCCATAAAGATCTTCCACATTTTGATTCCTTACCTAAAAAATTTCTTTTAATCATGGGGGGAAATATAACATAAAAAGGGAGAGCTCAAATTCTCAGTAAGGGTATGCATGGATAAAATAAATCATACCATACACATTTGAACCTAAAAACATGATCATAATGTTTAAACATCAAAATCTTGAGCAACAACATAAAAAATGGAAGTACATAAGGAATAGATCATAATGGAACATAAATAATGATAACATAACATGGGAATAAAACATGTAATTGTGGCATCCATTAAGCACATGTAATGATATCCATAGTAGCCAAGGCATTGCTACGAAGTCCATCTTAGTGGACAAAGTCCCTTTCTGAATGGAGTTCACTCCTCATTTCAGTCCTATAACACTGAACCGGATTAACATACCGTTCCAGCCATGTCTATCTCATGAGATATAAATCTTTACCGAATGCATTGGGGAGAGATATAGGTCCCACCCAGCTCATAATGAAATCTTTCTTACTTGTGCCACAAAATAAACATACATCATTCATAATAACCCAACAAATAAAATGGGTTTCATAAACATCATACCATCATCACATAATCCATATAAAAGAAATGGATATCATTTCATAATACGAAAAGTGAAACCAGTTAAATCATTGAGACATTATACTTGAAACATACACATATGAAGCAATTCTATCTTAGATGAAGAATGGTTTTTGATAAAACACTTGAAATGAATTCTTGAGGAAAATATCCTTTCTTCTTCAAAATTAATTTATTATAACAAAACGTCATCTAATTTTAAAATAAATATATTTTGTTACAAATAGTCATGAAATAATTTGTAGGAAGCTTCATGAAAATAATGCTTTATAAAACTGTAAAAATATGTTCATGCCGTATATGTTAAAAAAACATTCTTCTCGTACTTTGGCTGGAAAAGTCAAAAAGTACCTCGTAAAAGAATGATTCCTTACATAACATATAGTAAAAGCCAAAAGTGGGTAAAATGACATTTAACATACATGAAACCATTTTTAGGAGACATGGACATGGATGAGAACAATAACCCCGGAAAATACTTACGAATAAACAATCTCGGATAAGAATGAGATTGGAATAATTATCCCTTACCTTAGGTCCGATATGCTTCGTATGTATCCGAATATCTTGTATAATGATTTAAATAATGTCATAGAATTATTACAGGATCATATTTTTTTGTTATTATATCATATATGGTTCACTTATGAATTTATATTACTCGTTCTTGAGTAAATTCCATGTTAAAGAGTGTTTTGGGTAAAATCGTTTCATTTGTCATCCGTGTTTCGACTTGTAATTATTTATATGATTACATAGATCATGATTAATTAATTCCATAATAGAAAACATGATTTACATATTATATATATTCAGAATATACATATATATAATAGATCGATAAATGGAAAGAAATACACCGTTCATGGAGACAGTAGGTCGTACGTACGCATGAACGTTGTTTTCATTTCCTCATTGAATTGAATGGAATTAATTGGATGACATACATATATATAGATATATACATAAATCCAATATCATTATTATGTCATATATTTCATGATAAATTATTATATATAATTTATAATCATTTATGATTGTTTAATAATTGAGAATGAATCTCATCGCGTTGTGGAGACGGTATTCCGTACGTACGCACGAGCGATGATATCGTTCCCATGATCGTGGAATTTTATTAGAGTGTATGTATACTATTACAGAAACAATATAACATTACAATAATTGTATATAGTTATTATTTACACCATTATACCCATCCAAGTAAGGTGGTGGTGGAAAATAGATTACACTACGGCGTGGAGATGGTATTCCGTACATACGCATGCGCGGTGATTTCGTTTTCTGTAAGATGGATATATGGTTATATAGGGTTGTTTAATAATTATAATAACATATCAGTATATGAGTGATATTGATGTTATTACTTCATAATGAAAAATCCTAAGAAGAAGAAGTGGAAGAAGAAATAAAGGTGAAAGAATCGGTAACGGACATTACCTCTTCTTTGAAACGCCTCTTTGAGACCTCCTTTTAGTCACTAAAATTGGACTTTGAAGAAGACTAGGTCCTCTAGGATGTTTCTAGGGAAGTGGAGAAGAGAATTTTGCAGGGTTTGGCCGAGCATGAAGGCTCAAAGTGGTGTGAGGAAGAGAGGGAGGAGGTGCCCTTTTATAAGGGAGGAGAGGGGCACCTTTGGAATAACTAAACATATTATTTTATTTTAAAGTCATATTCGGTTTTTAATAGCTCCAAATTGATTTTTTTCGACGATAAGGTGGGGATAGGTCGAAAGATTATCATCCAATAGAATTTAGACAAGTTTAGGTCATTATATTAACCTTATCTTTTAGATTTAAATCTTAGTTAATTATATTGACATTTACCATGTCACTTTGTATTTTTATATTATATAGTCAATAAACATACCATATACATCCAAGAGACCCCAAAGTGGTCCATTAATGATACAACTATCATGATATAAGTATATTGGCCGAACCATATATTTTTAGGAATATAATAACAATTTTTAATACAATATTTGTTTTAAAAACTATTTTATGTCAATTTTGACACTATTTGGTAATTGATTTTTGTGAAAATCATAACAGAATGATTAGTTATAAAAACTTTAATTAAATCAATAATAACATGTCATATTATCATATAAAATTATTTTAATTCATAAAAAGACTCAAATTACATTTATTTGGGTATTTATAATATCAATTATGTCAATATTTCATTAATAATATTATTACTACATCATAATTGTTTCACGAATAAATTAAATTATATTAAGTCTAAAAATTATAAATAAAATACCATTATGTAAGAAATCATTATATATTTCTAATGAATATTTATTGTCGAATTTATCTTATGTATAAACCTATATTAAAAATGGTTTAGTTATTAAAGTTTGATTTTAACTATTTTAACCCTTATTTAAATAAATTAATAATAAATGTCCTAAGCTAATCCAAGTTGGGCTAAATGGTCATATTGTATTCCTAAGGTTTTTTTGGCCGAAGTACACTTGTCCAATAGAATTAAGATGTGTGTTAGGGTAATAATAATATCATTTTTACCCTTAATTACCCTATTAATTTTAACCATGGTAAAAAAAGTAAACAGTTACTATTCACCAAAAATTATTTTCATCTCATTGAACCACATTTTAGTACGTGATATTAACCGTGTCTCTCGGATTTTCGAAATTCCACTCACAGAAGCGGTAAAATTATGTTTTATGAAAAATTCAGTTTTTTTAACTACCACTTAGTGGTTTCACTATTCATCAAAAAAATAAAAGATTCCAGAAAAATACCAAAAATTAGGCCTAATATATATATATATTATTATGAATTCAAAAATGATGTCTATTTTACCAAATTCAAAACATATCAGTTTCATTAATTAATTCAAAAATTATTTCCCGTCATCAAAACAAATATCGTGTTCTTAAGAGATTATAAATATCAAAAGATTAACACTTGTTTATGTCTGGTTTAAATATGAAATTACATCAAATGACCAACATTGTATTAAATTGTAAAAATATATTCTAAATATACTTTAAAACCACTCAAATTAATAATTTATCACTATTAATTATTTTGATTAAAAAAGTTGTTTTTAATTAAAATTTAGTAATTTCCACTATTCATCAGAATATGAAAGTTATCCGAAAAGTACCAAAATTTTACCCTAAGATAATTTCGATATTCCGAATCCAAAAATGAAGTCTATTTTGAAAGATAAAATTTATAAAATTTCAAAATGTGGGTATTACTATTCATAACGGATAGTTCATAATAATATTATAATAATATCTCATTTAGTAAAGCTCAGTATTCCGTACTACACAAGCTATCGAGGAAGGTCATGATTCTGTGTAATGCATCCAAGTTAGGGATGCGTGTTGTGAAAAAATCCTATTTTGTAACGTACAACACAAGACATCAATAAAATTAAAAATAATATTTCTCTTAAAATCACGGGGTGTTACAGATGACATAGAGGAAACATAATTATTCCCATTTGTGAGATGACCATGTGCAGGTCTATGTGTCCATGGGTAAATATGGTAGTGGGTACTACCATGAACCTATTCCATACATGTAATCCCAATGGACTATGGAGTGTGTACTTAGTGTGACTGTTCATTCATGCCTTGATATGTTTTGTTTTTAATATTTGTTAGGGTATGTGATTTCCAAAAATGCCTAGAAGTATTTCAATTTTTAGTAAACAATTGTGATTTGATAATAAACCCAAGAATCACTAGATGACAAGGATAATTTCTTAAGATTCCTGGTAGGTTCATGATCTTATTTCACAATATTTTAGGGGAGGATTCCATACTGGAATAATATAAACTAATTTTATTGATACATGAGTAGATTCCTAGCGGTGGTACATAGGATCCTACATTAGATCTAGAGGATTTATCACATATTTTAATTTTTATTATGACATGGATTACTTCTATATAATGATATCATTATGAATTCTTCGGTGTTGGGATTCAAATGAAGATATGTGTAGACTACTGTGAATACCCACCGTGATCATGATTCAAATGAAAGTGTGAGGTGATTTATGGGAATAAATAAATCATCAAAGGATATCTAATATCCTGATGGTAAATAATGGATCCACTCTATTTATGGAATTTATACCCTAATAGAATTGGCTGGATACACCGATGATAGTATTACCGAGAACTATTTAGATATTGGATGGCTTGGATACTGGTCATGGGATCTAGTGATGGTATTCCATTGATTTCCTAAGTCACATAGGAATCAGTGAAAACTATGATAAAGGATTTGTTGGTTTCTATATAATGACAAAAAGATGAAAAATGGGATTCCCTTTTTAATTGACTGAATTCAACATAATTATAAAAACAAATTCATTGATTAAGTTATGTTATATTAATATAACAATTTGGAGTTAAATTATTTTCAAACATCATAACCATGGTTACTGTATTAATTTAACAAAGAATATAAAAAATATATATATTATTATTTAGTATAAAATTAATGTTACCAAGAATGATAGATCAATATCCTTGACTTTTAGGATCGTAAGTTATATATCCCATCTATCAGAGCATTTTAGGGAGACTGAATCAAAGTGCTTTATCCATTATAATCCCTAAGATGAAATTCAAATATAGAAATAAGAAAAAAATAATTTTAAAGGAGAGGATATATAATATTATGATCAAATAACAAACTATTTTTTTCTACCCACCCCACAAAAAAACATTCACAAACCTCACTAATACAGCTTATTCTGGTGTAATAAAAGGTTTTGTATCTATGTTATATTAGTGTGATTTTTTATTTTAGAACTATTGATAACATCATCAATATATTTAACCTTTTATATTTTTAATGTTTCACATGAGTTGATGAAAAATATATTTTGGTACAAAAAAAAATTATTTTTTGGATGTATATAGTTCCAAATGAGAGACACTTTTCATAAATTAATAAATTTTGGAAATAAAAAAATATTTATTAATGTATTGTTATCAGATAGTAATTATTAAAAGGTAAAATTTAATATGATGTAATGACAAAAAATTTCATTTTTATAATGGTTAGGATGTGGTTAATATCAAAAAAACATGTGATTTCTAATAAATAGGGATTTTCTTTGTATCATTGAAAATTTTCATATTATGAAAATTATATTGATGAAATATAGATTATTTTTAATATTATCATATAAAAATTTACAAATGGTAATATTTCCATAATTTTCCATGGTTGCCAATATTTTGGTCAAAAATTAAATATTTTTGGTGAGACCCATAATTGTGTACCATGAACTTTTCTAATGGAAATTTTAGAAATGAGAATTCCAATTAAAAAACACCAATATATATTTCATTATATAAATTGAATATTAATTATTCAGTTATCCAAAACTATCATGTATCCAAGATAACTAGAATTATATCTATAATAGGTAACCTAGAGAGGTATCCTCAACTATTCATAGGTTCCAGAACAACCGTATTGTTAGGAGACAAAGTAAGGGAGAGCACATTGCCCACTGAGAGCACGCACAGTGCACGCTGGTGGATCCTATGTGGACCTCCCAATGGTGTGGAACACCTGATGAAGGTATGGATGCATTTTTCTGGGTAATGAACTTGATTTCAAGATGCATAATAGATGAACCATTGAATATTTTTATGTTCTCAGTAACCATTTTCAATTTCATTGTTGGATGTGAAATAAATGAAGACATTGTTCCTACATATAAAAATGATGCTTAGAACAAGGTATGCATGATGTGGAATATCCTATCCTTGCATTAAGTTTTTTTCATCATCTTAATCATCACCATCCATATCCCACTCACCATCAGCACGCCAATTCTAATAGTAATTCACACCATTCATCTCCAACGATCAACAACAAGGAAACAAATACATGGTCAATGTCATGAAGGAAATCTTGCAATTTAATATTACATTAATTAAATATTTCAATGAATTGAAGGTGTCACATAATGTATATTAATCCAATGTATGAGTCCATCATAATAAAAGTAGTATAAAATGTGATCAAATTTATAAAACATTGATCCATTATAAGGACATGTCATCAATCATAGGAACACTATGAACAATCCCAAGAAGCCAACATGAGAAGGAACAATGTTTATTTGATTAGTTTACTAATTTCATGAAATACATTATGAAATCACATAGATCGAAAGAAAAATATTTTATTTCACTTTTACTAAACTATACACTTTTATAGAATTTCATTGTGTACATCCATAGAGGATTCTCCTATGTATTTCCACATAATTTTCACATGATCATTTGAAAAACCCATTATATATTGTGCGGAAACTGTTAGTTATCATGAAAATATGTCACATAATGAGTATACAAGTTTAATACATGCATGAATCTTTTAAATAGTGAGGCATATTCATTAAACGATCATTTTATTTCAGGAGTCCACTGAGGAAGTTTCTGAAGATAATGAAACTATCTGATTATGATCATATGGTCCACAGTGACATAAAATGGTTCTTATAAACAATAGTGTATGAATCATTCCCAATAGTTTCACATATTTTTCAGTAATTTCATTACATACCATCAATCTCAAGTTATTAGGTTATATTCCATTATCCAAAAATATGATAACATGAATACCTAGAAGAAATCACATGAAGCCTTCAGGCATTGTCCATTGAGCTACAACATTATCATATGATTCCAATTATGTAAATATATAAACTACTTAATGATTATAAATGTGATAATGTGATCCCATATCAAAATCATAATCCGACAACCATGATGAATTCCAAGAGATATGGATGTCCATAGAAAAGTCGTTCATGACCTCATGTCGGTGCACCTGGGACTTTCAATGTAAAAAGAGAGAAATATAGGAATACTTTGTCTATCTAATCCCATAACACCATTAAAAAATAGATACATGATAATGGAATGGTGTGAGAGTGAAGATATGGTTCATGGGAGAAAAATATATTTTTAGAGTTGAGTGTAGGAGAATAGTGGTCTTCTATCTTTAGAGAAATCATCTAGGTAATCACAAGACCCCACAACAACAACACCTCCTATGATCCATTTTATATTACCTGATCACATAATGTTATTCACATAATGTGATTGCACTACTTAAGCCTTTATTGGGAAGTTTCTTCATTCATATTCTATAGGAAACCCTTGGATATGATCACATATCCCCATCACATGAATCCATTAGGATTAGGAGAAAACAAGAACCCCTATCCTGTAAAAACCTATCTGCATGTGGCTACTACATACATGGGAAACCATGGAAATTATATCGTCCAATAATAAAAATCATAGTATATTTTCCATCTACATGACACCTCATTCATGAATTCATCCAAACATGGAAATTATTATGTGTTTGGTAATTACACAATCCTCTATAAATTCTACATCAAACAATTATTTTTTTTTTCATGACTGTGATCTTGAACATGTCAGTTTGACCACATTGTGTGACTCTATAAAGATCACGTGGTCACAAGTCTCCTCTATGTTCCTTCTATTTCCTAATGTGTCCCTGGACATGACATCATTGACCGCATAAAAGGGTTTGGACCTATCGTCCTTGGTCAAGTGAAATACCATGGAAATTTAATCATGAGACATTTAAAAGGACATAAAATTGTGATACATGATCAAGTGAATGGCCTTGGAAATGTTGGTATTAATTTATTGAATGTTCCAATAAATGTACACCATGGTAACATGAATGGCATTTGACTTGTTTTCCTTGATCAAATGAATATACTAGACATGTTTGGAAAACATCCAAACATGTAATGTGTAAGGGAAATATGAGACATAATATAAAATAAGTTCCTATATTTGTCATCTCTCATCATAGATGGAACTATAGACAAGTCATATTTGTTCATTATCAACACCTTGGACATATTATCGTTGATCATTTGGAGAACAAGTGGATTTACAATAATAATCCATAGAAATATTAGGTAGAAAATTTTTTCATGTTAGGAAATCACATTAGAAAAGTCAAGAAGACACCTCAGGACTTAACAACTTTGTCAAGTAGACACATAGGGACATGTCAACATGGTCAAGAAGATAATTTGTTGAATGTTAGCCCTATCAGGTAAGCACACATGGACACATACCATGTAATCACTTGACCATGAACCTTTATTCGAGTACCCCCTTTACAATGGGAGTGTTGTTAATGGGTTGGTGTTAATCATTTATATAACCATATTCTCATCATCCTATAATGAAGGCAACAATATCATACCAGACTTCCTAAATATACCTTTCATTATTATTATATCTTCTTATCCATTAGAGTATATAAACATAATATGTGATGTGTGAATCAACCATAGTATAATTGCATAAAATTCTAAAAACAAGAATATAATAATAATCCCTATGAGTATTATATAAATTCCAAACACATCCGCATGATCATAGTAATTTTAACTATATGGGCTATAACTCCTATCAAACAATATATGTTGGAAACCATTTAAAGTCTTGAACACCAAGGGAAATACACCTTGGTTAAATTCCTTCAATATCCCACGAACTCGGCCTCATGGGTCTCGAAATAACAAATGAGTTTTTCAAACTTATTTTTCTATTAGAATATGTGTAATTGGATTAAATATGGTCATTACTATAATTTTATCCCCTACCCATGTCCCTGAGTACATTAAACTCATCAGTAGGTTTGGGGGAACAAAAATTTTAGGAATCTAATTCCTATTGTAAATGGTATACATAGGATTTATTCCAAATCCTTGAGATCAATGATATATTCTACATGACAGTAGTAATCACAAATATCTAATATAAACAATAACATGCAATCACTGTTCAAATTTATTCTCATGTGATATGTCCAGTATCCCTTTAACATTAATATCTCACACAAAGGATGAATCACATGGTCTTGGATCCCAATTTTTATTATAAAATTTAATAATTTTGATTCCTCCAATAGGAGCCCTAGTTTGCGATGTTATAAAAATTAAATTTCATCTTCACTCAATGGGAAATACTTCTAATGGAAGTGTTATGGGTATCCATACATGTATAAGTCCCAATCAAGGCCTCTTTTTTCAAACAAACTAAGATAATGATAAACATATAACAAACTACGCAAACTATAATTCCCATCATAATATGATTCATATTAAACATTTTTATTGATTGAACCATATATTTCTTTCCATGATTCATGACATCAAGTTGAATATTGTAGTCCTATCATACAACAATAAACAATGTAGAATGAACTACATGGGTTTGATGAATGTTTTCACTGGATACATAGGACACTCCATGGAGGTATAATATGATATCCAAGAAACCAACGACCTCTCATGAATAAATAAAATCTAGAGAGTCGAAAAATCTCCAGAAACTGAATAATCATAAATATATTAGATAATAATATTCAATCTATAGTACAAGTGGGTTTTTCATCAACACATGGTTTAGATAATGTAATTTGAAATGGGTTAATCATTCACATATTGAGATTAATGAATGATTAATGAACATAACAATAATATATAAGAGATTATGTGAGTAGAAAATAATTCACTTGAAAACGAATCTGAAATCCTAGCCTCACATTCTCTCAAACAGTGTGAGTTTATAAGAATAGTTTGTGTTGAAAACACAAATGAACCATTCATTTGGAAAGAGGTTCATTTCGTTTTTACAGCTGTGGGAGACGTTGAGATATTCAATTCATTATTTAATGGTAAACTAGATGTTTTTTTAAAATATTACCCAATCACACGTAATCAGTTGTCTAGGGAAACATCCATGTTTTTTGGGAAACTAAATGGTGTTCCCAATGTGATACCCTTTAACTATATCAACCCCTTACGGAGAATAAAATGGTATATTTTAAAGTATCATTTGCTCATTTTTCATTGTGTCTTCCACAAAAAAAATGGTGAAGCCAGTGTTATTCCTCGAAAGGATTCATACCTATTAAAAAATTTCGCCTCCGTATTCATTAAACTATTAATTTAATAGATCAAACATATACTATTTGTCTTTTCATTTATAAGGTGTCTTGTTTCCTCTCGTGGAAATTATATATCCCATACAACCCAAATAGCATCGTAAAATGAGACAATTGATTCCAATATCATTGGACAAGCTAGTATCACCGACAAAAACATCTAACAAATGCAAAAAAATCTTGTCGGCACACTGATCAGATGTTTCATCCTCCATGAAATGATAGTCTTGAGGCCTTTATGTACTCTATTATCATCTAAAAAACTCTATTTACATGTAGTGAATGTCATTGTTTAGGTATACCACTGAGATGGCTACATCGCTGCTTTGAATGTTGGATATGAAATTCTATAGGAGGATGAAGCACCATAATCCATATTTCCTAAGAAATGATTTAAAAGAGGTGGTATCCATTATTTAAATATTCCTATAATTTGTGATCTTATTCCTTTTAGTGTAACAACATGGCTCATCCCAATATCATGGTGGTGGATGTGGAATATCATGTTATCAACTCGACCAATCAGGATCATTATATGACAGATACATTCAATTTATGGAATCATCTTTGAAATATTACCACAATTCCAATGAGAGATGTAGAAATGGTCACGAATACTTCAACAAACCAAATGAGGGGGAAAATAGGAGATCCTTACTAGGGAATTAAGGAATATAAACTTTATAAAATGTCTATATCCCTATTTAAACCAATTTAACCATGGACCACTGGTGTATGATGAGAGTGTCCATAAAAAAACCCCAAATCATATCTATTCATCAATAGAAAATGACATCACAACTAGCTATGGGAATTGTGGAATCCAAGATAGAACCACAACTAGAAATACATGGGTATTTTTTCACTTTTTACCCTAGGATCATCATTAATATGGGTGTTGACCAACCATATAGTACAATGGGTACTCTATTTCCAAACCAATCATCAAGGACCAACCCAGTAATGGAGAAAATCAATTAAATAGGATAAAAAACCCACCTATATAACTGTTAATATGATTTAAATTGAATTTATTGACTCATCAGAAGATACGAATGAGTAGACATCTGATGCGAGTAATTTTAATATTTTTAATTCATCCATTTATTAATTGGTTGGCACAACATCAGGCCTTTGGCAATTAAAATTAAGGGATCAATGCTATTTTTCATGTATGTACAGAAGGTGTTATTAACTACATTTGGGATTTAGAGTATTTTGAAACTAATGAATATGGATATTGGAAGAAGTATAAATAGTCTTATGGGACAACATTGTGTCTTCCATCATCTTCCACTCACCCTACCATTGATTGGGGAAATATTTTTGATATGAATACCATTGTTCATCCCCATATTTATGATGAGATAGTATAACGACCCATACTTTACATACATTGTTATTACTTCAGAATTGAAGAAAACTTATTAAAACATATAACAAAACCAAGAAAGGACCGTATAGGAATAATGTCTTTGGAAACTAGAAAACATAATCAACTGGTTCATAAAGAATCTACACTTTCTCCCATTTCATTCATCACATATATAGTCTCTTTTGGAATATCCTACTTAATAACCTTCTTCCTGACCTGGGGAAAGAAAACATACAAAAGGGTGAGATCAAATGCTCAGTAAGGGTAATCAAAAGAAATATAAATCACATCATATTCATAAGAACATAACATTTTGGAAATCATAACCTATAAAAGAGATCATAATTTCATAACATGGGATAAATCATAGTAGTGAAATGTAATCCCAATAATCATAACATAAAATTTGAAACATTGTGGCATACACACATAATCATAGAGAATAATTTCTTAGTATTCAAGACTCATTGCCAAGACTATCATAGCGGACAAAGTCTATTTCTGAACCGAGTTCACTCCTCGTTTAAGTCCTGTTTCACTAAACCGATTTAACATTTTGTTCCAGCCATGTATATCTCATGATATATTAATCTTTACCGATTGAATTGTAGGGAGATATAGGTCCCACCAATCTCATAATGATACCATTCTTATTTGTGCCACAAATTTATAAACCATACATCATAGCATAACCCATGTAATAAAATGGGATTCTTAAACATCATGCCATCATAACATAAATCATATATGATAAAAAAGACATCATAAAAATAATTCCATCCTAACATAATTGAATAAAATTTAAAAATAGGGATAGAAACATAAACCTATATTATCTTTTATGGAAAATAATTTTGATAAAACACTTGAACTACATTCTTGAGGAAAATATCATTTCTAATTCAAAAACATTTTTCATTTTTTAACATGTCATACAATTTTAAACTAAAATAAGTTGATTAAAAATAAACATGAAAACATGTAAAAAAAGATTCTTGGAAATAATTTTTTAAAAATGCATTCATTCTGTATAAGTTACAAAACATTCTTCTCGTAATTATGTCGGAAAAGTCAAAAAGTACCTCGTATGAAAAATGATAAAAGATTCCTTTCATATATTTTACTAAAAACTCACCAAAGTGTAAAATTGGATTTAAAAAATTATAGGAGAATATAAATAATATTAAATATTGAGGAAACATGGATGTAGATGATAAATATTTCCCAGTAAATTCTGAAGTATAAACAATCTCAGATGAAAATGAGATTGTGATATTTTCCCTTACCTTAGGTATGATTTGCTTCGTAAGTGTCCGAACCTCCTGTATAATGATTTAAATAATTTAATTGACTTATTTAAGAATCATAATCATTGTTATTATATCATATATGTCCATATTCTTAGCTTCTAATTCGTAATATTTCATTGCTACATGTTATTCGTGTGTTTATTCCTTTTTGTTCTTATGCGTGTTTTGTTGAATAAATTCTTATTTTTCTCCTTAGGTTATAGTTATATCATTTAAAGAATTTTATTATTGTAATATATATCATATTAATTCATTCAATTCAATTATATAATCATTATTCAATGAAGATCACGTAGAACGAGTCGCATCACATCGTGGAGACGGTATTCTGTACGTACGCACGAGCGATGATATCGTTCCCATGATCGTGGAATTGTATTGGAGTGTATGTATACTATTTAAGAATCAATATCACTTTACAATAATCATATATAGTTATTATTTACACCATTATACCCATCCAATTAAGGTGGTGGAGGAAAATAGATTACACCATTGCGTGGAGACGATATTCCGTACGTACGCACGCACGATGATTTCGTTTTCTGTAGGATGGATAGATGGTAAAATTAGGTTGTTTCATACTTATAATAACATACTAGTATATGAGTGATACATATTTTATTACTTCATAATTAAACAAATAAATAAGAAGAAGTGTAAGAATAAATAATGTTGAAAGAATCGGTAACGGGCATTACCTCTTCTTTGAAGCGCCTCTTTTATACCTCCTCTTAGGGAACTAAAATTGGTATTTAAGAAGCCCATGACCTCTAGGATGTTTATAGGGAAGTGGAGAAGATAATATTTCAGGGTTTGGACGATCATTAAGGCTCAATGTGGTGTGATGATGAGAGGGAGGAGGTGCCCTTTTATAAGGGAGGAGAGGGGCACCATTAGAAAAAATAAAAATATTATTTAATTATAAAGTCATATTCGGTTCTTAATAGCTGCAAATTGATTTATTTCTAATCTAAAGTGGGGATGGGTCCAAATTATCTCATACAATATAATTTAGACAAGTTTAAGGTTCTCTTTTAACTTTATCATTTGGATTTAACTTTACATTAAATAATTTTACTTTTACCGTGTCTTCTTGTTTTCTTACAATATATGGTTAATAATATTACTATAACAAGCCAAAAGAACACCAATATATTTATTATTAATATATATAACCTTATATAAGTCATTCGGACGATCCTTAGATTTTTAGAAATCGACTAACAATTAATAATATAATATTTGCTTTAAAAACTATTTTATGTGAAATTGGACACTATTTGGTAATGGATTTTTGTGAAAATCATAACAGATAGATTAGGTCGAAAAAAGTAATTAAAAAATTCCTAACATGTCCTATTAAAAGAGAAAATTAATGGAATTCATAAAAAGTATCAAATTACATTTATTTGGGAATTTATAACATCAATTATGTCAATATTTTGTTAATAAGATAATTACAAGATAATCATTGTGTCATAAATAAATTAATTTATTTAATGTCTACAAATTAAAAATAAAATACAATTATGTAGGAACTCATTTTATATTTCTAATTAGTTTTTATATTCGAATTTATCTTTTGTATAACCCTATATTAAAAATGATTTAGTTATTAATCTTTGATTTTATCTATTTTAACCCTTCTTTAAATAAATTAAAAATAAATGTCCTAATGTAATCCAAGTGGGCCTAAATGGACATATATTATTACTAAGGTTGTTTTTAGTCGAATTATACTTATCCAACAGAATTAGGACATGTGTTAGGGTAATAATAATATCATTTTTACCCTTAATTACCCTATTTACTTTTAACCATGGTAAAAAAAGTAAATAGTTAATATTCACCAAAAATTATTTTCATCTCATTGAACCACATTTTTTTCCTTGATATTAACCGTTTCTCTCAGATTTTCGAAATTCCACTCACATAAGTAATAAAATTATGTTTTATATGAATTTTGAAATTCTCCTAGTAGGTGGGAAAAAGACGGTGAAAAGTTCAATAAAATTTTTATATATCTAAAATTACTATAATATGACACCAATGAATTGAATTGAACTTATATAGGTATTATGTATCAATTGTGAACTAAAATAAATTTAAATAAAATAAATAATTATTTAAATAAAACGTCGGTTTTTAAATAGTAACCAAGTGTTTTCACTATTCATCAAAAATTGAAGGTTTTCAGAAAAATACCAAAATTTCACCGTATGCTAATTTTGATATTCTGAATCCAAAAATGAAGTCCATTTTGAAAAATAAAATTTACAAAATTTCAAAAAGTGGGTATTAATATTCATTACGGCTAGTTTTAATAATATTTTAATATCATATCATTGTTTAGTAAAACCCGGTATTGCGTACAACACACATTATCGAGGAGGGTCGCGATTGCGTGTAATTCAAGTCAATTCAGGGTTGCGTATAGTGCATGACTCCTTTGTTGTTGCGTATCAAAAAATACATTGAATATATATATATCTACTCAATGTCAAGTAGAATAACAACTATCAAACAAACATGAAATTGTGTGTAACACAATCCATGATTAGTGTTGCGTATACTGCAAGCTAATACAGTGTTGCGTATAGCACAATATAATCTTGGTATAGCGTACAACAGAAGATATGATAAAAATTAAAATGAATATATCTTATAAAATCTCTGGTTGTTACATTCTACCCCCCTTAAAATGAATTTCTCCCTCGAAATTCATCGAGGTTATAAATAGTTTACTATTCATAGAAACCTACATCGTAAAAAAGAATACTAAAACATAATTTTAAAAACTAAAGTTAGAAATGTAACGATTACCCAAAGTAACTCATCACTGGGATTCCATATAGAAGAAAATAGGTGAAAATATGTATATGGAAGAAAAATATAACCATCATGTTCTGATGGAGAGTGGTAGAGAACCTGGCTATGAAAAAGACATCAATCACAAAGCCATAAATTTGTGATGATCTAAGGTACCATCTGATTAATCGGATATAAGAGAACTAGGAAAACATTTTTTGTTTTCAATATAATTTCCCTATAGTTGAAAATTTTGAATTAGAAGAAATATTTGCTTGATTTTGGTACAATCTCACTGTTGTTCGTGCTTTGAACAATTTCCACATCATCTCCTAAAGAAATGAAGTTGAATTTGTTATTTGTGAAGTGTTAACAGATCTTGTGATAGAATGATGGGTCATTCAATCTATTTCAATCAAAAGGTTAACAAAAGTTATCAAATATACCTAAGTCCGTATATAGTGAGATTAATCGTATATGATTTCAAAAATGGACTTATACTTCATCTATCATAACTCTTAATAAAATAAAACTAGTTTATAATTACCCGGGACTTCCTGTAGGCCAGTGGTAAGTGATAAAGTCCAGTCGCACGTCGGTTGTGGGTTCGATTCCCACAGCCTTTTCTGACCTGATGGGCTGTCGCCCGTCCTGTAGGTTGCCCTTTTTTTTCTAAAAATACATCATTATAACTTTCCATTAATAATATCGAAAAAGTTATATCCTTAAGCAATACTAACTTATGTCCAACATAATCCATTCCAATCTTTAGGCTTATCCAAAATTCTGATGTCCAATCTCATATTATAGTGAAAACGATTGACAAAGAGTTCATAAAACAAGCATGTTAATACCACCTTTGATCCCCATATATCATAAGATATGTCTTGTTGGTCACATTACAAACATTTGAAGGCCTTAATCATGTATTATCTTGAAAAAAAATGAATACCCATTGAACCTTAGTGAAAACATGAATTCAGTTAAAAGTTAACACTTTCCACATACCAAAATCCACAAAATTCTATATACTCAAACAATGATATCACTCAGTCCTTATATCAATCATGAGCTCATGAATACTCTCAATCATTTCATTTTCTCCTTATCCCTTCATAATGCGCATTCCATCTGCTTTCAAAAATATTTTAATAACTTGTCATGGTTATCGGTACCATAAATTTACTGAAAACCACAATAGACTTATACAAAAATATTCGAATACACCATAAAAGTACATCAAAAAAATTATTCTCGAATGCCAATACATAAACACATCAATCCATCCTCTTCAATTATTGTCTTGGAATAAGTCTTTCCTTGATTTAGAAGTAACTTTTTAGGTCAGGGAATTGAGTTGGGTAATGCCCATGTTCTCGACAAATAAGACATTGAAATCCATAACAGTATGTCACTCTATGAACCTTTTATCCACACAGATAACATCTATCCCTCCATTTGAGGTATTCCTCAAGGTTCTTCATCCCTTCTTCAGAAATCTCAATCTTCCTTTCTTTATGCTCCTCAACATGCGAACATGCATAAAAGTCTATCTTCCTCTTATTTGATGAATTAGGCATACCACTAAATTTCACCTTGTTAATCAAATATCATGATGACTGATTCAACATAATCAAAATATATTTCTGTCTAGGAATTATGCAATTTTTTTCCCATAGTCACCAATTTGTCCATTGGATTCAATGCTATCCAAATTCCTTCTGGTTCCCTCCATTGTCTTAAACACAAAAAGAATTTTGTGAGAGGCAAAAATCATACAAGGAAAATAACATAATGAAGGGGGAGTACCATCAATATCTTACATCATAGGTTACATTATAAGATCGTTACCGTAGTTATAGGACTATAACCTATACCTATACTTAACCTTAGGGACATCCCTAGACATACCTTAGAAATATATCTAGGGATCTCACTATAGTTTTCGCATCCTAGTTTCCAAAGGTTGACTATACCTCTCCTCTTATACCAACTATAACGACCCATACTTTACATACATTTTTATTACTTCAGAATTGAATCACAATTATTACAACATATAACAAAACCCGGAAAGGAACGTATAGGTATAGTTTCTTTGGAAACTGGGAAACATAAACAACTGGTTCAAAAAGAATCTACACTATCTCCATTTTATTTCATCATATCTAGAGTCCCTTTTGACATATCATACTTAATAACCTTCTTCCTGACCTGGGGAAAGAAAACATAAAAAAGGGTGAGCTCAAATGCTCAGAAAGGGTTAACAAAATAAATATCAATCACATCATATTTAATAAGAACCTACCATTTTGGAAATCTTAACCTGCAAAAGAGATCATAATTTCATAACATGGGATAAATTATAGTAGTGAAATGTAATCCCAATAATCATAAAATAAAATATGAAACATTGTGGCATACACAAATAATCATAGAGAATCATTTCTTAGTAGTCAAGACTTATTGCCAAGACTATCTTAGTAGACAAAGTCTATTTCTGAATCGAGTTGACTCCTCGTTTCTGTCATCTTCCACTGAACCTGTTCAAACTGCCATTACAGCCATGTCTATCTCATGAGATATAAATTTTTACCCAATTCATTGGATGAAGATATAGGTCCCACCCATCTCATAATGATACCATTATTATGTGTGCCACAAATTCATAAACCATACATCATTGCATAACCCATGTAATAAAATTGGATTCTTAAACATCATGCCATCATAACATAAATCATATAAGATAAAAATGACATCATAAAATTAATTCCATTATAACATAATAAAATAAATGTAAAAATAGGGATATAAACAGAAACCTATATTTTCTTAGATGGAAAATAATTTTGATAAAACACTTGAACTCTATTCTTGAGGAAAATATCCTTTCTATTTCAAAAACATTTTTCCTTTCTTAACATGTCATACAATTTTAAACTAAAACAATTTGATTAAAAATAAACATGGAAACTTGTAAAGGAAGCTTCTTGGAAATAATTTTTAAAAAATCCATTATTCTGTATAAGTTAAAAAAACATTCTTCTCGTACTTATGTCGGAAAAGACAAAAAGTACCTCGTATTAAAAACGGAAAAAGATTCCATTCATATCTTTTACTAAAAACTAACCAAAGGGTAAAATTGGAATTAAACAATTGTAGGAGGATATAAATAATATTACATATTTAGGAAACATGGATGTGGATGATAAATATTCCCTAGTAAATTCTGATGTATAAATCATCTCGGATGAAAATGAGATTGTGAGATTATCCCTTACCATAGGTCTGATTTGCTTCGTAAGTGTCTGAACCTCCCATATAATGATTTAAATAATGTCATTGAATTATTCCATAATCATACTAATTATTTTTATATCATATATTTCCATATTCTTAGCTTCTTATTAGTAATATTTAATGGCTACTTGTTATTCGGGTGTTTATTACTTTTTGTTCTTATGCGTGTTTTGTTGAATAAATTCTTATTATTTTCTTTAGGTTATAATTACCTTATTTCCAGAATGGTATGATTGTAATATATACCATATTCATTCATTAAATTCATTTATATAATCATTATGAAATTTAGATCATGTAGAACGAGTTGTATCACATCGTGGAGACGGTATTCAATACATATGCAAGAGCGATGATATCGTTCCCATGATCATGGAATTGTATTGAAGTGTATGTATACTATTTAAGAATCAATATAACATTACAATAATCATATATAGTTATTATTTATACCATTATAACAATCCATTAAAGGCTGTGGTGTAAAATAGATTACACCACGGCGTGGAGACGGTATTCCGTACGTAAGCACACGCGATGATTTCGTTTTCCGTAGGATGGATAAATGGTGAAATAGGGTTGTTTCATAATTATAATAACAAACCAGTATATGAGTTATACTGATGTTATTACTTCATAATGAATCATTTAAATAATAATAACTGGAAGAGGAAATAAATTTGAATGAATCGGTAACAGACATTACCTCTTCTTTGAAGCGCCTTTTTGAGACCACCTCTTAGGGCACTAAAATTGGTCTTTGAAGAAGACCAAGAACCTCTAAGATGTTTCTAGGGATGTGGAGAAGAGAATTTGGTAGGGTTTGTCCAAGCTTGAAGGCTCAAAGTTGTGTGAGGAAGAGAGGGAGGAGGTGCTCTTTTATAAGGGAGGAGTGGGTCACCCTTGAAAAAACAAAAAATATTATTTTATTATAAAGTCATATTCTGTCTTTAATAGCTCCAAATTGATTTTTATCGAAGCTAAGGTGGTGATGGGTCGAAATACTCTCATCCAATAGAATTTAGAAATGTTTAGGGTTCTATTTTAACCTTATCACTTAGATTTATCTTTACGTTAAATAATTTTACTTTAACCGTGTCTTCTTGTTTTCATACAGTTTAAGGTTAATAATCATACTATAACAAGACAAACAATCACCAAGTTGTTTATTATTAATATATATATATCCTTATCTAAGTCATTTTTCCGAACCATAGATTTTTAGGAATAAAATAACAATTAATAATATAATATTTGTTTTAAAAACTATTTTATGTCAATTTTAACACGATTTGGTAATTGATTTTTATGAAAATCATAACAGAATGATTAGTTAGAAATAATTTAATTAAATCAATACTAAAATGTCATATTAACATACAAAATTATTTTAATTCATAAAAAGTCTCAAATTACATTTATTTGGGTATTTATAACATCAATTATTTCAATATTTCATTAATAAGATAATTACTTCATCATCATTGTGTCATAAATAAATTAAATTATTTAATGTCTAAAAATTACAAATAAAATACCTTTATGTATGAAATATTTTTTTATTTCTAATTAGTATTTATAGTCTAATTTATCTTTTGTATAACCCTATATTAAAAATTATTTAGTTATTAAACATTGATTTTAACTATTTAACCCTTCTTTAAATAAATTAATAATAAATGTCCTAATCTAATCCATGTGGGAATAAATGGTCATAAATTATTACTAAGGTCATTTTTGGTCGAATTAGACTTATCCAATAGAATTAGGACATGTGTGAGGGTAATAATAATATCATTTTTACACTTAATTACCCTATTTACTTCTAACCGTGGTAAAAAAATTAAAAAGTTACTATTCACTAAAAATTATTTTCCTCTCATTGAACCACATTTTAGTCATTGATATTAACTGTGTCTCTCAGATTTTTGAAATTTCACTCACATAAGCGGTAAAATTATGTTTTATATGAATTTGGAAATTCTCCTAGGAGGTGGGTAAAAGACGGTGAAAAGTTCAATAAAATTTATATATATAAACAATTATTGTAAAATGAGTCCAATGAATTTCATTGAAATTATATCGGTATTATGTATCAATTTTGACCTATAATAAATTTAAATAAAATAAATAATTATTAAAATAAAAATTCGGTTTTTAAATAGTAACCCAGTTTTTCACTATTCATCGAAAATTCAGAGTTTTATGAAAAATACCAAAATTTCTCCCTAGGCTAATTTCGATATTCCGAATCCAAAAATAAAGTCCATTTTCAAAAATAAAATTTAAGAAATTTCAAAAAGTGGGTATTACTATTCATAACAGCTAGTTTTAATAATATTTTTATAGCATATCATTGTGTAGTAAAACCTAGTATTGCGTACAACACACGCTATCGAAAAATGTCGTGATTGCGTGTAAGGATTGCCAAGTCGTGGTTGCGTGTAGTGTACAACTCCTATGTTGTTGCGTATAACAAAATACATCGAATATATATATATATATATACTCAATGTTTCGTAGAATAACCACTATCAAACAAACATGAAATTGTGTGTAACACAATCCAAGATTAGTGTTGCGTATACTGTAAGATAATACGGTGTTGCGTATAGCGCAAGATAATATTTGTGTAGCGTACAACATAAGATATGAAAGAAATTATAATGAATATATCTTATAAAATCTCTGTTTGTTACAAACAGTTTTAGTAAGAGAGAATAATTTTGAACACTAACCAGATAAAGATTAATTGGGATAAAAAATTATAACAAATCGTTGAGCATATATTCCTTAGAATGACATACAAACATATTCATATATAGTTCATCATTGTATTGATGTTCTCAAACCAACATAGCTGGGGTAATTTCCATATTTTACACTCCATCATATTAGGTTCCTAGGAAACCATCAAATATCAGTGGTCATCAAAATAAATGTTGGGGAGTCTGTATCCTATAATAAGTGAAACTTTATTTTATCACATAAGGCCCACAATAATTTTGAATATTATCTTGAAATGATAAAGTCTGAGGCTCCACATTCCAGACGCTAAACTCAACCATGTTCCTAAGCCATCAAAGATATAGGTAACAGTTTGGGGATGTAGTGTTCTCACCCATATCATGATGAAAGGAAATGAAATTTATATTTCATTAAGCCAAATAAAGTCCCAAGGTAATTTGTATATTCTAGGGAGGTTGAATTTATTAAATTCCCAATAACGAGGAAGCCAGCCATGGTGACGTTGACCATCCAAGATAATCACTACGCAAACCACTAATTTATTTTGAATACAATATATAGTTTCTTTTGAAAAACTTAATCGTTTAGAATAAGATAGATTTGGTAAATTTTTAACCATTGACACCTGAATCCCCACACCAATCATGTTAGAACACTAAACCGAACACTTTTTTTTATATGATCATGGAATACATATCTATATGTGAAGGATGACCATCTTTCAATGGTAATTGAAACAGGTTAAATTCCATTAAGAAACATTATATGGATGCATTCAATACATTATCATTAGAAAATGACCCTATTGAGAAACCAATGTTCCAAGAGTCCATGATAGGAAACCTTGAATTACTACCTCAATTATTTTCGTTATCATAAAATATTAAGGGATACTATTAAATGTTTCTTTTAATTTAGGAATTGTATAGAAAACCAATAAAAGGAAGTGTTGATAGAGTAATAGGATCTCTATACTCGTTAAGTAGTTATAAAATTCTTCCAAATTTCATCCAATAATCTTATATCCTAAAATATTTTGGAATGAAATAATCATAGTAATATAATGTTAAACATCACAATAACTTCCTAGTCACATAACAGTAAACTACATGAAAAATCCCTAGTCACATGTAGTTAAACATCATAAACACTTCCTAGTTTCATGACGTTAAAATGGAATGCAATGATCTAGTCTCGTGACATTATATAGATTTCAACAACCTAATCAAATGATTCTAAACAACATAAAAATTTCCTAGGATCATGGAACTAAACATCATGACAAAATCTTAGTCACATCATGCAATACTACTTGATAATTTCATAGTCACATTTCAATTCATATAATGACCATATCCTTGTCACATGAAATTAAAATTTCATGAAAACGACGAACTATTATAAAATTAAACTGAAAAATAACATCCTTACCACATGAAATAAAATGGAATGAAACAAATCATGATCACAAAAAGGTAAACTATGAAGAATAAAAAAATATATGATGCATCATCAGTATCTGGTCAAAATTATAGAAGAAAATAATATACATTTGATATAGTATAATCTTGATCACATAAATACTACAAAACCATCAATTCCCTTCAGTATCCATATGAGGTAATTACTTGACAGGACAACTCCTTAGACACTCATATTAAAGAATCCAGGATATCTCATTGGATACAAAAATTTGTGGTCCGTGGGTAGTGAGATCATATATACACCTCCACCAAAAAATGGGAATGTATATTTCAATGACAATCTATGGGATGGATCATATACCCAATTTTACAACTTTATACCTATATGAAATTCGTGTTCTAATAATGGGTAATGCACAAGTAAATACCTCCGTGAATAAAACCAATCTAAATATTCTAATGGAACATAGAGAAAAATATTTTTCACACATCCCCACTAAAATAAAATCAATCAATAAACATATATTGGAAACTAATATTGGTCATGCATACATCCCTATAAACAACATTCTAAAGTGAGAATACATTTGGATAGTGGAAGAATATATCTGATAGTATATTCTGAAGATGATACAAGGACATGAAAACATTAAAATCAAAATTCATTTATTAACATAATAACATGGTCCACATGAACAAGTTCATAGTCTAGATAAATCACACATTAATTATATAATATTGTATTATTATATGTATATTTATTTAATGTTTTAGGTACATGACTAAAATAATTCCCCCATTACTAATATGGTGCATAAATATTATTTTTCTAAACACTGTATGAATCATGATCATTTTTGTTAATGAAAATCATATGAATATTCCATATTCATTGGACTATGATTATTCCAAGACTCTAATCGAGGTCTGTCAGCATTGTATTGATATTAACTTAAGTAATGTCTCACATAACGACCAATAAAGCTACTTGAATTATGTTAGTTGCGTATTGGCTAGGTGGACATCGCTAATCAAACTGATAAATGACTACACTAGAATGTTTAAGAGGATATCCATGATGAGGCGTATTCCCCTTCTCATATTCCAAATTGTTTATGGCATATACCGAGAGGGAATGGAAATTAGAGCTTGTTTTACACCCCATATACACTATGGTTGATGAAAATACACTGAAAACCGCCCAAAGGAATTATTCTATTCCCTAAATAAAAAAATAATATCAATAGTATGTTGTATTATCTACTCAATAGTGGAATCATATAACCATTTTGTATGAAAAATATTTTCAAATTCAGGAGACGATCACGAAAAATGTTCATAATACTTCATGAATCCAAAATTTAGTCTGTCATATTTTTTCCATGCCATTAAATGAAACAGAAATGCCTAAACATTTAAATTCCAAGGTCCTTGGGGATATTCAAAAAAATATTATAAACATATCCTAGTATATTTTACTCCTAATACTTGGTAGATGGAAAGTACTAACATGATATTACTCCTGGTTGTAGTATAGATATGGATTACAGGAACCATATTCCTGACATCCTCCATGGGTAACCTTCCCAAGGATATATATCACTCAGATAAAGTAATCCTCCCCTTATCTCATCACAATATTGTATAAATTTTCACAAACCACCAAGGATAACCATATATATTTCACTATCCACTATCGACAAAACTTCTCTATGGAAAACATGTGACATAGTGGAGAAATATTTATGATCTAACTAAGTTAATGAAAATAAAAATAATGATGAAGTGTCCAACATGGATATATGGGGGGTATTTGTCAGAAGAACAATTCAAGTATATTGTTTCCCAAATCCATATCTAATTAAAATAACATAGATTAGTTAGTATAGGAGTGCATTCATAAATTATGTATGAATATGTGGTTGACCCATCAATGATTCAAGGATAGACACATCCATTATTAAATACATGAGGGTAACCTCCAAACCATAAATAATTTTTTTTTCACTTCATATTTCGGTGTTCTTTTTTACATGATACTCATGATCAAAATTGTATAAAAAACCAATGGTGTGTTTTCTTTCGTATTACAACAACTCTTTCATATCTGAATTCAAAATCCCCATTACATATTCATACTCGAGGATGGTGAGAGTAAATAGGATTTCAGATTACTCTATCCCTTGGAATGTAAAATTACCTAGATCTATCATTCTATAAAAATTTTCTATACAATAGATTAGTAGAATGAGGGACATTAATGTATGTAGTTCAATACTATGAGACACTTCCACATTGAGGAGGCAATGATGATACAGATGAAGATAGAATTCCTCCGAAATACTACTAATTTGAGACTATTATGAAAAAATACAATATCTCAACACATGTAACATTATGTTATAGATTACCAGAATTATTCTTGTATTAAGTGAGTCCCATCACATTTTGTCATTACACCAATCCCATATTAAGATAGGATTATATCAAATCAGGAGAATAGAAACCAGAGATACCCTGACAACCATACAAGAAAAAAACTAGCCCCCATGGATGTGATAATTTTTATATCAAACCCCACACACAGGGTTAAAAATCCCAAGAGAGTCCTAATGAAATAATAAGTGGATCCAATATAACCTAAACTCCTATGGATGGTGTAATTTTATCTCCATATCCACTACATGAATCATTGGTTCCTCCAAAATAGGATCTGAGAGTGTTAATGACATCTCCACACACCCGATCTTATAGGGCCAGGGTCATAGTGGTCCCACTTGTGTTTGGAACTATAAACTCATTCATGATAGGTTTCCTTATTTTCAAAATAGGTATGTTACATCATAAAAAATTCACATGACCTGAGACTTATCATTATAGAAGAATGAAATTCGAATATTCTTATGTGTGACTTAGATCCGAAAAATATACTTTCCAAAAAACAATATATGGATTTATCCATGTTACTATATGATTTTTAGTGACTCAAAAATGTAAAATATGTGGTCCCAAAATAATATAAAAGGAAAGTGCTCCCCCACACACATGGGTCTAACCATGGTAGGGAATCACCCATCCAAGAACTTCTTGTGGGTTGATTCCTTTTACGAATAGATACATAGTGATAAAAAGATTACAACTCTAGGGTAAATATGCAATATTAAATTGGAAAAAATATACCTCATAGAATATGGGTCAACTCATGATTCTAATTTTCTTTTAAATAACAATATGCGTTTTTATTATTGTTATCCTATGATGCAAAATGACCCTACGATCACTGATCATTGGTTTATTAAAAATATAAAATTAAAAAATGCCCCTACCATAATTTGAGTCACACATACGGATGCATGTTTTCATTCATGAATTTTAATTTTCTAGATTGTTGTTACAACATGATATATAGTGACACCCAGGCACCCATAATGGGTAGTATTTCAAAATAAAAATGAAAACATATCCCTTATAGAATATGGGTAAGAAACACACATGGAATATTCTATTCAATAACTATATTTGTATTTACTATTATTATTTATTGATATTTTGTGACACTCAAATCCGACATTATGGATGAAGACACAATATAAAATTTTTAAAATAACCATCCTTATGTTTGGGTCAATCAAGAACATGTATTTTCCCTTAACAAACTAATTGTTTATTGATTCATGGAATAGTAGGGTACGTAATGATTAATTCATCCCTAATCATTGGTTGAGACACAACATAAAATAGAACAATTCCCCCTACTTACATGTTGTTTAGACAAGAGCAAGTAAATTTCCATTCAAGAACTACTTACGTATTGATTTCAATTACAACATGATATGTTGTAATTCTCAGTTCCCAAACTCTAGTTCCATACATAACATCAAAATAATGAATGTTCACTCCATTCATATGTATATTGACTTCAAAAAGGATTTTCCATTCATTAATTACATGTCAATTTATTCTTATTACAGCTGGATATGTAGTGAATCACAGATCTCCAATATCATGTCTATACACTATATAAATGGAAAAATGCTCATTTCGGCATTTGAGTTAGACTTTCTTATGGAATGTTTCATTCAATAAATATATAAGTCCATATTCATTCTCTTACGAGAGAAATAGTGATAACAAAATATAAAATCTCTTGTCCAACCACAATATAAATATAGAATAACCACCCATATTAATGAACCAAAACTGGAAAGTCAATTCATCTATAGAACTACACATTACTAGATTTCTGTTCTTACATGTTACATAGTGATGCCCAGATATCCAATAATGGTCCCTTGAACAACAAATATAAAACTACGCCCCATCCTTTTAAATGGGATGGATCTTTTCGATGAAAATCATAGAGAACTTTATGCGACTTTATTCATGTTATTATAAGATATTTTACGATGGACATGTCCCAAATCATGGGTCCAACCACATTAAATATGGAAAATATCCCCTCTATTTATACTTATCAAACCATTATAGAGTGTTTTCATTATCAGAACTGTATGTGGATTGATTCATATTATCATAAGATATGTAGTGACACCTAGATAAAAAATCTTAGGCCAAACCAAAATATGATAAAAATTCCATCTTCTAATATAATATATTGACAATTGAAATGAATTTTACATCTATGGAATTTTTATAGCATGAATATACCATCATAAGATATTTCATGACATCTAGATCCTAGATTCAAGACCCATATTTGAGTTTCCAACACTCCCAATAATGTTTTCCATGACAGGCAAATTGTTCTAGGGGATCTAGTTATCATTTAATTTTAAACACCCCTTCATATTCAACGTCACGAACCCTCCTTTATCACAACCTACAACCTAGTTTTCCCCATTTATCATGTTAATAATTATTCATAAGAGTTTATGAAATATGGAAATCCACTTTAAATGGTGTGATTGAGAAAAATTATATAGAGGGAGTTACATCCTAGTCACATGACATTAATCATCCTGACAATGTCCAAGTCACATGATTCTAATCAAAAGAATGTTAAATTTATCAATAAGGTGTCTTAATGGAAAACATATCATCCCTAGAAATGTGGTGTATTATATTCAATAAATTTTGGTTTAGCCTTTATGGTTATCAAACCCTTCTTTAATCTTACATTATCTAGGAACCGATATCATGTCATCAATATCGATATTGATACTAAGAAATTACATTGGTTGATATACTTATCATGGTACCCCATGATCCTTGACTCACCTAGTCATACTTATCCCCTTATAGAACTATTATCAAGGACTATTTAGTCCCATGGGATAACACAACGAATTTCTAGAGAACAAGGCAAAGCCAGAATAGTTACACTTATGTGGTGCTTTGGTCAACGATGTGTTTCCCCATTAATTACTAGATATATTTCCATGTATTAATGAAATATGGGATTAAAACATTATTTATGGTTCACTAATTGCCATCATTCTTTATTTCATATTAACACACATATTCTTGTTTTATGATTCACACTTCCCATAACTGAACAATTAATGATGATTCACATAAGCATGATTCATCACATATCAGAATTGTACTCATTTAAAATGAAATATCATGGAATCACATTCATATATAAATTAATAATTGGGGTATGTATCCCCTTAGAATACATAAATTTCTTGATATTAGAAATAACTTTATACACCCCCATTTTCTAAAGTAAAAACTATATGAAACATTTTTCTTGATAAAATCAATGGATACCTTGAGCTCATATTCTCTTTCATATTCAGATACCTTGATCTCACATCCTACACGTTATCACTTATGAAATATTAATTATAGGGAATAAAATATCAATAAGAAACCATGATTGTATTTTTTGGTGAATGACAAAATTCCTAAGAGCTGGTGCCCCGTGGTGGTTGTGGTTCTTAGATGGAACCCACTAGGATTAATGAGTGATTAACCCAATCCCTATGATCATGCGCCTCATGGATATTTTTTTTCATAGATGAATGACCCCCCTTAATCCCATGATCTATCTTTAAAATTTTGTGGTTCAACTTTCAAAAATCATTGAATTATCATACATGATATCTTATTTTAATGACATGATTTATTTAACTCTTTTCCCCAGGTACAAATGGTATCATGAAATATTCATTTGTTTATGAATTAATTTTTGGAAGCCTTGGAAGAAGTAATATAAACTGAAGATCATTTGTATATGAACTATATGAAGCTCAAATCTCATATCATAGGGATAAAAATGTATTCCATGAGAATAATTTTAGTCATAGCCTTCAAGAATTACAATAATAAGAAATAGAGATGTTTATAAGAAATTAAAAAAATGAGTGGCCTATGAATAACATTAATAGTTTCCCCTTCCCTGGTCATGAACGTGGTCTATTTAGGAAATGTTCCTTGTAAGAACTTCATGTGGATTGATTCTAATTACCACAAGATATGTAGTGTCACATGGGTTTCCAATCCAGGGTCTTGCTACGATTTAATGAATGAAATACCCCTTTCCTTGCATATGGGCCAGACATATGCAAGGGATTCCCCAATAAGAATTATGTGTGGATTTATTCCCATACTATTTCATATTTAGTGATACCTAGATCCCCTATTTCAATCACAGTCATGAATTATCATCACTCCAAAAAATGTTCCTTGATTAAAACCATGTTTTTGTGTGGATTCCTTCTCATAATGAAATTTTAGTACCATATTATATTCCATATCATATATTAACACACATATCAATAAATTTTGATTGGTTCTCTTATTTCCCATGAATATCATGAATCATTTGTTCCGGAGGAACATGGAAACTATCTCTAAATAGAGCGATCAAGGTGTATTATATCCAATTCATGGGAATGTCACCCTTTTTTTGTAATATTAAATTTCATGAAATCATCTAATTCATATGATGTTAAACTCCATAAAAACATCCTTGGTGCATTACTTTAAACTATTAAAAAATGTGTTCACATTGAATAGAACATACCCAATGATTTTTTTGTATTTGAGATTCATCTGTTTTATCCATCCCCTTGAAATATGATATATACAGACTAGAGATTATTTTGGGAGATTTAAACCTTCATGAATCCGATGTTATCCATGAACTAACTTAATATCCCTGATATATTTGTTAATATAATCGACATCCTTAAGTTGATATCCTTCTATTAGAATACCATGGACCATGATCTCATGTGATCTTGGTTCCCCTTGTATAGAAATGATAATTGAAATTGGATAATGTAATGGGATACCACTTGGATTCATTGATGAATAACAAAATAATTTCGAGTCAGTTCATACCATGTGTTTTGGTCTTATAAGAGATCCACCCACCCAAATCGAAGGGGTATTTTCATAATGCTTGAAATACATTCTCTCGAACATTAATAATGATTGAACTATATCCATTGGTCTCCACTTCTGATTACTCTTATATTCTTGGGATAAGATTAAAAAAATCATATAACCTTACTATTTAAGAGTATTTTGATAAACTCGATGTTATAAATCATCGAATCATATGCATTATCAGATTAATTTTATAACATATTTTTCTCATACCCCTCCTTTTTAGGATATTAATTTAATATTAAGAAACTATTTCCATGAGTTATGTATTCTTCTTATGGATATATCATAATATAAAAGATTTAAATTTCACATAAATTTCCATGTTTCATGATATTAATATACAGGAAAAAATCTTTCATAAATGAATCTAAACTAGAGAGAATACTCATAAACATTCTATACCTAATATTTCTCAGAGAAGACAATCTTATTAAAAAAAAATTGAGATATATGTTTTTTACGTCTATTCCATAATGATATATAGAAATTATCATTCCCTGCATATGAATATGATCTATATAGAGGTTCTATTAAATGAATTGGTTATCACCATAATATATATATATATATATAGAACCATAAGAAATTGAGGCAATTGAAGGATGTATTAGACCAACATCTTAAATGGAGATCCTTATATTATGTGGATTAGGAAGGTACTATCGTTGATTTGTGAGATTATTCTCAAAATATTCAATCCCACTAACCATGATAACTCTTAATTGAGTGATGACTTTTTGGACAATGAAATTTAGGAAATAATTTAAGAGTTAATAATGATGCTAATAACTACACCTTTGATTACATTACCCATATTTGGAAAATATATATGATCTAATTAGATTCATCAAAAATGGGAATGTGTTTTGTACACCAGAACGATGAAAAAGTGACATCTTATTCCTCTAATAAATTAATTATGAATATATATATATAGAAATTAGGATACGGAATTGGCTTCACAACCATCTCATTGAATATTTATTGATTTTATAACCATATGGAGAAGTATTACATATATATTGATCATAAAATCAACAAGTATATATTAAAAAAATGCTCTCAATATTAACCAATGAAGTTGGTTAGTGTTAATTATGTATTATAGTTTTTCAAACAATTAAAATCCTACAATGGTGATGAAATTGGAATATTATATACAGTAATGGATTAGGAAAAGCTATCTATAATGGGGACTGAATGGGATCACATCATTTGGTGCATGATAATAATGAACATGGGAATAAAAAAACCACATCATAATATAATTTTAAATAAATTATCATCTATCTATTATTGATAGTATCAGGGAGTCTAAGAAGATGTTATGGAGCTATAGAAAAAGGTATCAGATTTTTTAGAAATCAAATTTTCCTAATATGGAGTTATAACATTTCGGTTGGGGATATGTCTAATATCAATGTTATTAAAGAATAATGAACATATTATTTATTTGAATATATCATCCTTATCCATGCATCCATGTAGAGTTAATATGTATAGTGATTTTAAGAAAACAAATTTGGTGGGATAAAAAATATGGGGATTTCATAATCTGTCTCTTGATGCTTGGCATGTAAACATGCCAATGATGAATGATGCCATTATATAGGTATGACGTAACCAGTAATGATAAGATAATGGAAATGTGAAATCATAACCCTTTATTTCATTTTAAGACTTCTACAGACATCTAAATGATTTAAGACCATTTTGTTTGAATTTTATCACCTTAACAAGTTGTAAAATATTATTATTATCAGGAAGGATTTTTCTCATTTTTAAATTACTAAATATATAAGGGTATTAGCAAGACAACATGGAGTACCCATATCCATTGTCTTAGATTGATATTTTTGGTTTACCTCAATGTTTTGGAGAAGCATTAAGATATCACTATAAATAGATTTGAGCCTCAGTACATCTCATTACCCTTAAATAGATTATCACACTTTGATAACCATTGGAACTCTAGAGGGTATTTTGAGATCAACGTCAATGGTTATATAATGATATGACGATCAACACATTCTGCAATTGAATTTCGCATATAACAATATTTTCTATTATGCATTCAAATTGTATATATGAAACATCCAAATATGAAAAGGTGTCAAAATATAAGATGTTTGGAAAAATTTAGAGAGTTAATGTTGATGGGACCTGACATTATACATGAAATGAAATGCATTTTTTAAACCATTTAGAACCTTATGATATATGTAAAAATATGATAGAAAATATATTCAAAAAACATTCAATGATATTTGGTGTTTGTTGTTAAGAGTTAGGTATTCTTTCATATATAACCATGGATGATACTGATGAGGGTTTGGAGAAAGGGATTGGTTATTCCAAGATACAACCGTTCCATTGAGATATTTGAAATCATCAAAGCTATAGAATATTGACATTAAGTGTCAAAAAAACCTATTTTATGTGAATATTCTATTCCATATATGCTTTTTGAGTAATTAAATATTAGACCCCCACTTGTATTAAATATTGATATGGTTCTTGAAATAATGATATTTCATGAAAGGAGATAATATTGGTGATTTTAGACCATAAATGAAAGTTTATATAAAATAATAAAATTCACTAGGTATATGTGTCATGTTGGATGTAAAAGATTTAAGAATAAAAAAGGGAATTGGAAGAGGATATGAAAAAAATTACCCTCATTTGTATTATAATAAACTATAAAATTTTTAGTTCAAATGTTATGATGGGGGGAATAATTTAATGTCCCAAAATTATATAAATGAAATTCCAATTATGATTATGTAAATTACTAATAGTTATAGAAATAACATGCTCTACATTGGTTATTTTCGATTGATATAGAATGTTATAATTTAATGATATATACTCATATTAACCATAGCAAATGTTGGCATTTAACAGTAGATGTTAATAATTTTACAAATTATGGTTTTTGATAAAATCTAATTCAGACAGATGGAAGAAATTATGACATCGACCCGTAGGATCATACCATATTAATTATATCTATCAGGGCTTCTGAGGGATATATAATGTATACGATTTTCTCTCAACCAATCCCAAGAAAAAATTCAACAATTAAATGATATAATAAATTTTGTAAGGGGGATGTTCCAGATTAATGGGATCAGCAGTAATTTTTTTGAAGAACCACTACAAAAAGGCCTAATATCACACACCATACCATTAGGGCATACACAGGTGTAATAAGGAGTTTTATATTTATATCACAGTAGTATGAAATTTTATATATTCCATTTAGCTAATATATTTATTATATTTATCCCTTTTTAATATAATAATATTATATGTGTTGATTAAAATAATTTTTCATATAAATAAATCCAAATTGAGTTTTTGGAAATATTTAGTTTTCAACTATAAAATCCATTCAAAAATTCAAAAAAAATAACTAGTAATATTTTGATATAATATTGTTATTATATAATAATTATTTATATATAATTGATATTATAATTTAATTAATTCAATATGTAATATTTATAATGGTAAAAAAGTTGTAATTATCATTGAAACTAGTATTTTCAAGTAAATATTGATTTTTGTTTAAAATTAAAAATTCTCATATTTATTTAATTATTTTGATAAAAAAATATAATTTTTAAATAATAATTTAAAAAATAGGCATTGGAATTTTTTTCATAATTTTGCTAAGATAATCAATTTTTTGGTAACAATTAAATATGCTATAAATATATGATATGAATTAGTAAATTGTAATTGCATAAAATGCACTAATAAATTGTGTAAATGGAATCCACTGTCATAAAATCATTTCCCCATTCATATAATTTATTTTTTAAATTTTATTCAAATTTTATAAACCCTTAACAAATTATAAAAAACCTATATAACATGTTATGGTTTTAAAATCATTTATTTAGAATCATTACCCACATCTACATCACAAAGTGTATTATTTGAAGGTTCATGTTCTTAGACAATGAAAATAATTAAAGAAATTTCATAAGACCATGTTTAAATGATAAGGGATGGTTTATAGAGTTTATTATTTTATCACATATATTCCTAAACCAATGATTAAAATAGAATCACGAATTATAACTATTTCAATATAAATACCATCTGATCCTCCCACTCAACTTCACTAAAAATCCATTGATAATGAATATACTCACCATATATATCACTAATATCTTATATATGTGTATCTACAATCATAAGAAGATCCTCCCATTTGTTTAGAACCACCCCCTCATTGTATGGGACTCTCTCTCATTCTTTTTTATTTTTGGACAATTCTTTATAGTAGGCAATTTTATTTGAAATTTTACATGTAATAAAGTGTATTTATATATATATTTACAATTATTATCCTTCATATTTAATGATATATTAACTTTAAATCTCAAAAACCTCTTTCTTAATATTTTATGCAAACCCAATTTGTAGTAAAAATTATCCCTTCATTATCCCCAATGAACATTTGTATAGAAAATACCAATCCCCATTTTTACTAAATAGATTTATCATAATTATAACTGTCATATATTTATTTGATAATTTAATGTATGTAACCCAAAATCCATACTCTTGGGGTTAAAAGTGATATTGTTCATTATTATATTCTACGATCAACGTGGTGCACAACTGCATGTACATGATATGAATGTAACGAGTGGGATAAAAATTATATTTCCCTGAATTTGTTTTTTAATGTATCTATCACATGGGAAGGTATGTATAGTACTTGAAAGGTTATATTAAGAACATTATGTTATTATTTATTTGTGGTTAGCAATAAATTATGCTTATGTTTTCAAGCCTTACGTATTTTCCACATTTCAATTTTCCTTTAATGTTATCATCATATATCATTGTGTTATTATCATGTTTATGTTTCATTCACATTTATTTTCACCTTTATGTTCCTCTTTAATAACATGTAATACTTTCAATGTGTTATGACTTTATTATTACTTATTCGGGTTTAAATCCAACTAATTTCATATTTATGTCCCCATTTAATAACATTTATTTTTAAAAGACAGATGGATTTCTGAGAACATTTCAAGGTGTTTTAAATAATTTTGTTATATGTTGGATTCATGTTATTATGAAATTTTACAAATAACAAAAACATACTCATAATTTTTCTATTTTCATATATTGTTATGATTTTTATTTATGAAAGAATATTTAATTATGGTTTATTAATGATATGGATTTTCATACACCCCACTACAAATGATACATATGTCATCCTTACATTGGAAATGATAAAATATTTCCATGGGGTTTAGAAAGTGGGATTTAGGATTAGGTATGATTAGTGACTCCCCAAGGGCCAATACTTTTCATGATTAATTACTAATCCAGGGATACCTAATTAGAAGACAATTTTTCATATAAGCTAATTCTATATATCCGAGAAACACTAGCACATTCCAAGGAAGGTATTTCCATTCTGGTTTGATGACATATGGATCCAAGATAGTTGATTGGATGGGAATGATAATTTTTATCATTCCATTAAGATAATGTTGTTATTGGATGGAATAGTTATTATTTTATTCTCAGATACATTTTTTCCTTGGGTCAATAGAGGTATTATGGTTATTGTAATTTTTTATCTATAGAATTTAATTTTTAATCATTTCATATCTACATATAAATGAATTTATAGTATTTTATGAGACCAAATTTCATGTTTCATACTAAATTGTATTGTCATGCTATGACCAGGTGTCTATTGATCATTGTTACATGACTATCATTGACATTATAGGAACATGTTTTGTTTAAATATTTTGAAAGGATGGTCGAATGGGGTAACATGGTTGATATCAAAAGATCGAGAAGGGGTATTGATCATAGTGGTAGTAGAGACCCAACTGCATTATTATTTAATTATTTATAATGTATTTGTGATCTTATTGGTTAGTGATCATATTTTAATAGGTTAACTACTTTTATATTACATTTTATATTGATTCTTTATTATGACCATGTACTCTATTAATTTACTACCATAGATGTTGTTTTTATTATTATGTAATACTAAGATTTATGGGTTATAGTTTCTCAATAGTATTCTTATATACCTCCACTATTAATTAGTTTCCATTGGAATATGTGGAGGGGCATATTATATAACATGGTGGTAATGTACATCTACAATATACATTGATATTATCCATCAAATTTCATCTACATCCTTTAATTTATCACCATGTCTATGGAAAATTATACCAGACTCAAAAATATGGTTGAAGAAACAATCAAAATTCCCATTTTGGATCATGTAAATATTTTCATACATATTGATTAGTTTTTGTAACTTTTACTCCTTCAAATTTTATATCCTTGGTTGGCCTTGGTATGCTAATAGAACATATCATTCACAAATAGATTACTCAATAACATCATATATATATTATTCAGTTATTATTTTGATAAGATTTGTTCTGCCTTTACATCTATATTATGTAATTTAAAATCTTCAACAGTCATCATAATCTCTATAGGAACATTGCCGCATATTTGATGAAATATTGGAATAATTAAATAAATTGTGAGATATAATAGATTTAGAATCACTTGAATATTAATAATATGATATTTTTATCACTCAAAATGTAACACCCCAAGCATCCATGGTACGCTTCTCTATGAATAATACAGTAGCGTGTGTTGTACGCAACTTCGAGTTCTAAAACACACCACAACCAATCAAACTAACCATTATTAATAGTAATACCGACCTTTTGAAAGTATATAAATATTATCTTTCAAAATGGACTTCATTTTTGGATTCATAATATCGAATTTAGCTTAGGGTGAATTTGTGGTTTTTTCTGAATGCATTCAATTTTTGATGAATATTGTAAATCACTAAATTTTAATTAAAAAAACATTTTTAATCAAAATAATTAATATTGATAAATTATGAATTTTAGTGTTATTAAAGTATATTTAGAATATATTTTTACCATTTAATAAAATATTGGTATTTGGACGTAATTTTACATTTAAACCGGACATAAACAAGTGTCAATCTTTTAATAGTTATTATTTCTAAAAAACACATTTTTTTTTGACAGTGGGAATTAATTTTAAATTAATTTGTTCCACTTATGTGGTATTAATTTAGAAAAATGGATTCAATATTTATATTCAGGAGGTCCAAATTGTGTAAATATGTAACTTTTATTTTTAGGAATTTTGAATAATTACTTCGGTTAATATTTTATTTACCGTGGTTAAAGGTTAAATCCCGTAAATAAGGGTAGCAAATAATATTATTATAACAATAAATTACCCTAAAACGTGTCCTAACCATATTGGATAAAACAATTCCGTCCTTGGGAATCTTTTGGTCTCTTTTGGGACTCCATGGATCCACATGTAAGTGATAATGACACTTTATATTAATAACATTAAAGTAAATACAAAAATTACTTAAGCATATATCTTTTAGAAAACAAATTTTTACATAGGGTTATATATGTAATATTTTTTACTCTAAATATTGATTAGAAATATAAAATGATTTCCTATATAGTGGAATTTTATTTATAATTTAGACATTAAAAAATTTAATTTATTTATGACACAATCCTGATGAAGTAATAACATAATTAATGAAATATTGAATTAATTAATATTATAATTATGAAAATAAAAATAATTTTAGACATTTAATGAATTTCACTAATTTTATAGGTTAATATGATATATTAGTATTGGTTATATAAATTTTTTTCGAAGTAATAATTCTGTTATGAAATGATAAAAAAAATAGCCAATAGTGTCAAAAATGACATAAAAGAGTTTTTAAAACAAATATTATATTATTAATTGATATTATATTCCTAAAAATATAAAGTTAGGACAAAGGACTTATATATTGATATATATATCATTAATGGACCACTTGGGGGGTGTCTTAAAGGTATATAGTGAGTTTATTAACTATATAGTATAAAAATACAAAGAGACATGGTAAATGTCAAACTATTTAACTAAGAGTTAAATCTAAATGATAAGCTTAATATAGTGAGCCAAACCTGTTTAAAATATATTATTTGAAAGGATTTAGACCCATCCCCACCTAAAACTTTAAATAATATACTTTTTAGCTAAACCGAAACTGAATTTGAATATATTACAAAATAATATTTCTAGTTTTTCCAAAGGTTCCCATCACCCCTCTTATAAAAGGGAACTTGACCTTATCTCTAATTCACATCATCAAAGCCTTTTGGATCGACAAACCCCTACCCAAATATATTCTCTCAACTTCCCTTAATTCAACCTAGAGGACTTAGTTTGATCCGAATTCCAACCTTAGGAGCTCTGTTGATCAAATCAAAATGAAGAACCTGAAGAAGAGGTAATGTTTTCACCACCCTCTTTTAAGTTCCTTTCTTATTCAACTTCTTGTTTCATTCTTATTTCCATACTCAAATAATAACTCCAGTATATTTTATATATTTTTATATTACTAAAAATATTTTACAACCATATTCAGTATTCTATCCATCCTTTGATTGGCATGTCACCATACGTGCGTACGTACAGCCTACCACCTCCACGTCGTCCTGTAATTCTTATACAAAACATTTTTATTTTTATGGGTATAATAATGATGTGTAATTAATGTAAAAAATAAATATAACATGATAATTATTCTGTACATATGATATACCATCCAATTATATATTATTTTAATATCAAAGGAATGATATTGTCACTCGTGCGTACGTACGGATTACCGTCACCACGAACACGATGACATTCATTCGCCATCGTATCAATTCAAGACTAATTTTCATTTCAGGAATAAAAATAATTTTTAAGTACTTTATATAATTCTGTATATGAATAATATAAATCCTATCCATAACAAATATGTCTCACATAACAAATAATATAAAGGAAAATTAATCTGTTGACACCCGAAATGATGATAATACTAAGACATTATTAACAAATCAATGTTAAAAGATCATATATGATATAATATTAATGTATATGATTCATTCACAATTTAATTACATTTATTTAACCATTATATAGGAGTTTATCCTACACTCAACCAAGGAAAATTACAAGGTAAGGGTTTATTTCACAATCTCTTCATTATCCGAGGTTGTTTATACATAATTATCTACCAGGACCATTTGATCATCCACATGAAGGATTCTTAAAAATGTATTTCAAATCACTCTTAATATTTTATAGACTATGGTTTGAAGTCATTTATACCCTTTTTGACTTTTTATTTGATTTTTATAAAGTAATCTTTCAGTCATTTTCCAAACAAGGTCCTTTTTAACTTTTTCGACAAAATTAAGGTAGGAATGCCTTTTTTAACTTTCACATGGCGGGTGCGGCTATTTTCTACCATTACAAAATCATCAAAGCTACCCCTAAATTTTTATAAGAATATTTTTAAAGTAAATGTTTTCTTTTATAATTATTTTATTTTTAAATGATTTCAAAAAAACCAGTATTTCTCTCAAATAGTTTTGATTTCATCTATGTCAACATCCTTTGATGGATTTTAAGTTTATTTGAAATTTATTAATTATGATATAAAACATCTATATTGTATTGAACTTTTTGGGATATTTTCAAATGTGGATGAGTTATTTTAATATCATTCATGGTTTATGGAGAAACTACTGACATTTCTTAGCTAGTTTTAATATGAATGTTTATGTTATGTTTAAACATGTTCATATGAGGAATGAATTGGACTTAATAAATGACGTGTGGAGCACACTATAGCTCCTTGGTACATTGGTATGTCTCATGAGACAAAATAGTGCCTTTTAATGAGTCCTTGACAAAATATTATTTATATTCTTGGCACACGGCCTTGACTATGTGGTTATGTTATTCTGGCATTATGCATTCCATCATTATGAAAGTGTTTATTGATATTGATTGTGATTATTTGAATAGTATAATATCCATATGAATATGTAAATGGAATTATTTCATTTTATATTTGACATATTATGATGAAGTTCATGTTTAAAAGGCTTTTGTTTTTGTTATACGTTGCCTTAAATGATTATGCTTATTTATGAATGATTCCACTATACTGTTATCCTTACTGGGCATCTGAGCACATCACATTCCCTGTTTTATTATTCCTTGGATGTGAAGAAGTATATTATTAAGGACCTATAGGTATAGTATGAGGGTATATGAGTATGGACTATGAATACTATGTTTTTGTAGTTTACATTTTATGATGTAATGTAAACATAATGAATGTATCTAGTGATTCCAAGGATACAAAAATAATCGGTCCTTCGAGACTTGATATTTTGTGATCATGCCAATGTTATTTAATAATTCACCGACTCTGGGTAACTGGTGTTGCGGTGTTACAGTTGTAATCAGAGGAAGCTTAATACAAACCTTGGAAGCTATATTTAGATAAACTCTGATTAGAGCACATAGACCTAAGATACACTTTGAGGATTAGTATAGAAGAACATCCTAGAATTTTAATATTGTAGAGATTTTGTGATTTTTTCAGGAAATACATCCCAGTTTGGATATGAGTAGGTAGAGGCAGCTCTGGTACAGATGTACGTAGGGGTAAAACCCAAAAACAGATCTTTGAGATAGACTCAAACATAAACCGGTGCACGACAACGGGCCTTGTTTCACTCTTGGTTACGACACTCCCAAGGTATATAAATAGGATAATTCTCAATTTCTTTACAAACCATTATGAAAGGTTTATGATTATATACTTCCTCAGAGAAAACATTGTTATGGTTATGGAGTATATCCGTAAATTGTTCAATTTATGTTAACTGTTTTACATGTTTGGATTTATGTATTATGATTCATAAACTAATATAGTGTATGACATTGTTTTGAAATGGTGCCTAGTGGAAGAAATGGAAATAGTATCAATTCACACACACCATGTAGGGATTTTCCTCCTGATCAAGATAATTATAGTGGAGATGGTGATGCAACTGGTGCAGATTAGCTAATCACCATACTGGGACAAATCACTCAGGTTATGAATAATAAACTTACCCATATGGAGCACCCAGATCCACAGCATGGAGGATCAATTTTAGATCTCTTCATGAGGCAACAACCACCAAAATTCAATGGGAGTACAAATCCATTAGTAGCTGATAAATGGATAAATTCCATAGGGAAACTATTCCATGCCTTGGGGAGTAGTGAAAGGGAAAAAGTTATCATGGAAGTTTACCGCCTCAGTAGAGATGTTGATCAATGGTGGTCATTGATTCAAAACATGAAGGAAGATGATGAAGTATGAAATATGGAATGGAGGGAATTCAAAGATTTTTTCATAGAAATATACTTTCCTCGTGACCATCAATCAGATATGGAAAGTCAATTTCTGAGTATGAGACAAAAGGAGGATGAGAATGTCACAATGTATGTGGATATATTTACAAGGTTAGTAATGTATGCTGAAGATTATATATGTAAACTACAAAGTAATATTGATAGTTTCATTGATTGGGTTGAAACCATTTCTTCGTCAAGCATTAGTTCCATAATCCATCTCGTCATACGAAGATATTGTCTCAGGTGCTATCAAGATAGAAAATGGATTCTCTAAGTCTTACATCTTTAATGGAATGCAAGAGAAGAAGAGATCTGTTGATCACACTAGAAATGGAAATAATGGGAAGAACGGAAAAGTTGATCGTCCATTATACAATAAATGTCGGAAGAAACACCCCGGTACTTTCATGAATGGAATGGGAGTTTGTTACAAGTGTTGTGAAAAATACCACCATGATCATGATTTCAAGGGGAAAAAAGAACCCACCAATGTTCAATTCTACTACTGCAGGGAGATGGGACATTATTCCAATGAATGTCATAATCGTTAAGGGATTTTACCTTAGAAAAGGCCAAGGGATCAAGGCCAAGCTTATGATATCACTACTACTGAGGTAGAATCTCCGAAAGACGTGGTGGCAGGTAATTTAATGGTTTCCTCATATTTAGAAAATGTATTATTTCATTATCGATCATCGCATTGATTCATATCGTCCCAGTTTAATATGAAAATTAGATATTTCCAGTTATATTTAACAAGGGAGTTGTCTGTTAAAACTCTTAAGGGTTGTATCATTACTACAACGTTCTGTGGATCCATTACCATTAGGGAATATAAATGTTCTTTATCTACTGATCTCATCAAAATACCCATGATTGAATATGATATAATCCTCATTTTGGATTGGATTTCGGACCATGATGAGAAAAATTATTATAAGAAGGAGGATTTGAATTTTGATGATGATGATAAGGAACAACTTATCTTTAGCGAAGAATCATCACCACCTGATTCTTACTTACATCCACCCCCAATAGCTCAAATAAATTAAATTATTGGGGAGGAAGAGAATGAAATAAATGTGGTTATGGAAAGGAATGTTAAAATGAAGGATGTACCTATTGTGAGAGAATATTTTGATGTGTTTTCAGATGATTTACCTGGACATTCTCCAGAATGAGAAATTGAGTTTTCCATTGATTTAATTCATGGATCAAGGCCCACATTGAAAACCCCTTATAGAATCTCCACTATAAAATTAGTGTAACTAAAGATAAAACTAGAGGAATTGAATAATAAGGTATTTATTCTCCCTAGTGTTTCTCTATAGGGATCCCCTATCCTTTTTGTTAAGAAAAAAGATGGATCTATGAGGTTATGTATCGACTACTGGGAAATCAATGCTATAACAACAAAGAAACATTATCCCCTACCTCGCGATGATGATTTATTTGACCAACTGCATGGAGCTCAATACATTTATAAGATTGACCTTCGACGTGGATACCATCAGTTGTGTGTAAAGAAGGAAGACATTCTGAAGACAAAATTTTGAACCTGGTATGGGCATTATGAGTTTACAGTAATGCCTTTTTGGCTGATTAATGAACCCTCTGTATTCATGGATCTAATTAATAGAGTTTTAACGGAATATATAGATGATTTAGTGGTGTTATTTATTGATGATATCTTGGTATAAACAAAATTCTACGAAGATCATGAAAATCACATGCGCATTATCCTGAAGACTCTTAGAAGACATGAATTATATGGGATGTTTAGAAAGTGTGAATTATGGCTTGAGGAGATCTCTTTTCTTGGCCATATTGTCTCCAAAGAAAGAATCTCTGTTGATCCTTCTATGTCCATGGTAAACCAATAATGGCCATCCCCAACTTGTATAACTTAGGTACATTGTTTTATTGGTTTAGAAGGTTATTATCGGCATTTCCTCAAGAATTTATCCCGATTGGAAAACCCATTAACAAAGATCACACATAAAGGGGTTAAATTATTTTGGGGAAAATTTTGAGAAGAATTTATTTTAGAACTGAAGAGAAGATTGATCAATTCAACAATATTGACTCTACCATCGGTGACTGATGGGTTCGTTATTTATATTGATGCATCAAATAAAGGACATGGTTGTGTCCTTATGCAGAATGGTTGGGTAATTGTCTATGCATCACGACAGTTGAAAATTCATGAGCAGTACTATCACACTCATGATCTTGAGTTAGTAGCTGTAATTATTGATTTGAATATTTTGATACACTATCTCTATGGTGATAAATGTGAGATTTATACTGATCACAATATTTGATGTATATTTTCTCACATAAAGAACTCAACATGAGGCAAAGGAGATGGATTGAACTACTCAAGGATTATGATTGCACGATACACTACCACCTAGGGAAGGAAGTTAAGGTGGAAGATGCTTTGAGTAGAAAAGATCATGGAGTTTTGAATAAGATGAGAGTTGAGAGGGATCCTATTTTCATGGATCTAGTAATGTTGGATATGGGAATAACAATGGAAGGTGAAACATCATATATTTTTCTAATGGTTTCCAAACTATATTTACTCTAAAGGATAAAGAGTTCTCAGGATGATGATGAAGAGTTTAAAAAGACGATTAATGATGTGAATTATGGGAGATTGAGTGACATTATGTATGAATATGGGATTTTGAAATTTCGGAGGAGACTTTGTGTTCCAAATATAACTGATCTAAAAAGGGAATTGTTGTACGATGCTCATAGTTTCAATTTCTCTATACTCCCTGTGAGCACCAAAATGTCTAGGGAGTTGAAGGAAAATTTTTGGTGGTATAACATGAAGAGGTCGATTTTTGATTTTGTGTCTAGATGTATGGTTTGTCAACAAGTCAAAGCTGGAAGGCTACAGCCTAGAGGAGTCAAAAAACCTCTTCCCAAACCTGAGTGGAAATGGGATAATATCACGATGGACTTTGTCATGGGACTACAAAAGACTCCTAGATGGAATCATGCAATATGGGTCATTGTTGATCATCTTACCAAGTCAGCACATTTTATTGCTATAAGGGAAGATTTACCACATGAATGTCTAGAAAGGATATATATTAATGAAGTTGTGATACTTCATTGAGTACCCCTATCGGTTGTTTCTGATCGTGTTCCCCGTTTTACATCAAGATTCCGGAAGAGTCTTCAGAAGGCCTTGGACACTGAACTTCGTTTGAGCACTGCCTACCACCCTGAAACAAATGGACAATTAGAACAGACTATTGAAACCTTAGAAGTCATGTTTATATCTTCCTAACTTGTCTTTCAGGGTATGTGGGATCAATATTTACCTATGGTAGAATTTTATTATAATAATAGCTTCCATTCAAGTATTTGGATGGCACCATATTAAGCGTTATACGGGAATAGATGTCGCTCACCACCCTGTTGGGATAACGTTGGTGAATGAAAACTTGTATGCTAAGAACTAGTGGAGGAAATGATGAAAAAGGTAAAGGTAATCCAAAACCACATCAAAGCAGCTCAAATTAGGCAGAAGAGCTATGCTAATATCTGAAGGAAGGATTTGGAATTTCCTGTAGGAGATCATGGTTTCTTGAAGGTATCCCCATGTAAGGGAGTTATAAGTTTCTGTAATAACGGTAAATTGAGTCCGAGGTACATATGACCTTTTGAAATTATAGAATGAATTGGGGTTGTAGCTTACCATTTGTCAATGTCGCTAAGTCTCTCCAAAGTTCACGAGGTGTTCCACATATCACTGTTGAGAAAATACATACCTGACCCAACACATGTACTCACCTATGAGAAATTGGAACTGGAACCTGATCTATCTTATTTCGAAGATCATGTCAATATTCTTGATAAAAGAGAACAAGTGTTGAGAAACCGGACGACTCATCTGGTAAAAGTTCTATGGAGAAACCATAAAATTGAAGAGGCAATGTGAGAACCCGAGGAACTTATAATGAAGAATCACCCAAGACTTTTCATGTGGTAGTATTCTAGAAACATTGAGGATGAAATTATTTGAAGTTGGGGATAATGTAACACCCCAAGCTTCCATGGTACGCTTCTCTTTGAATAATACAGTAGCGTGTGTTGTACACAACTTCGAGTTCTAACACACACCACAACAAATCAAACCATCTGTTATGAATAATAATACCAAATTTTAGAAATTTTATACATTTTATCAATCAAAATGGACTTCTTTATTAGATTCGGAATATCAAAATTATCTTAGGGTGAATATTTAGTATTTTTCTGAAAACTTTCAATATTTGATGAATAGTGAAAACCACTAAATTTTAATTAAAATCAACTTTTTTAGTCAAAATAATAAATAGTGATAAATAATGAATTTGAGTGTTCTAAAAGTATATTTAGAATATATTTTTACCATTTAATAAAATTTTTATCATTGGACATAATTTGAAATTTAAACCGGACATAAACAAGTGTCAATCTTTTAATAATTTTTATTTCATAAAAACATGTTTTTTGTTTTGAAAGCGGGAATTAATTTTACATTAATTTCTGCCACATATATGTTTTTATTTTTTGAAAAATGAATTCCATATTTCGAATCAGTAGGTCCAGATTGTGTAAATATGTAACTTTTATTTTAAGACATTTTGAATAATTATTTCGGAAAATATTTTATTTACCATGGTTAAAGCATAAATCTGGTAAATAAGGTTAAAAAAATAATATTATAATAATAATAAGTTACCCAAAAACGTGTCCTAAATATATTGGCTGATACAAGTCCGACCTTGAGAATATTTGGGTTGATTTTGGGACCCCATGGATCCACTTGTAAGTGATAATGAAACTTTATATTAATTCCGTTAAAGTAAATAAAAAATGACTTAAGAATATATCTTTTAGAAAAAGAGTTTTTACATAGGGTTATATATGTTATATTTTCAAATATAAATATTAATTATAACTATAAAAATACATCCTACATAATGGAATTTTATTTATAATTTGTGGACATTAAATAATTTAATTGATTTTTGACACAATGGTGATACAGTAATTACATAAATAAAGAAATATTAAAATAAATGATATTATAAATATTAAAATAAATGTAATTTGAGACTTTTTATGAATTAAAATAATTTTATAAGATAATATGACTTATTAATATAGGTTATATGAATTTTTTTTGATGTAATAATTCTGTTATGAAATTATCAAAAACAAAATAGCCAATAGTTTCAAAATTGACATAAAAGAGTTTTTAAAAAAATATTATATTTTTAATTGATATTATATTCATAAAAATCTTTGGTTTTACCAATGGACTTATATAATGATATTTGTATCATTAATGGACCACTTTGGGGTCACTTGAAGGTAAATAGTATGTTTATTAACTATATAATATAAAAACACAAAGAGACATGGTAAATGTCAAACTATTTAACTAAGAGTTGAATATAAATGATAAGGTTAATATAGTGAACCAGAAATGTCAAAAATATATTGGTTGAAAGGTTTTCGACCAATCACCACCATATCTTTTATATAATCCAATTTTGAGCCATTAAAAAATGAATATGAATTTATTATAAAATAATATTTCTAGCTTTTCCAAAGGTGTCCCTCACCCCTCTTATAAAAGATCACTCCCCCTTGTCTCTAATTCACACCTTCATAGCCTTTTGGATCGGCCAAACCCTACAAAAATATTTTCTCAACATCCCTCACTTTATCATAGAGTTTTTATTTTTATTAGAAATCCAACCTTAGGATCCCTTTTGACAAATCAAAAGGAAGAACCTGATGAATAGGTAATGTTTTCACCACCAGCTTTCAAGTTCCTTTCTTCTTCAACTTATTCTTTCATTGTTATCTCCATTATAAGATAATAACTAAACTATATTTTATATATTTTTATGTTATTATAAATATGGTACAACCATATTAAATATTCTATCCATCATTTGAAAGACTTGTCACCAGACGTTCGTACGTACGACCTACCGTCCCCACGTCGTGGTGTAATTGTTATTAAATACATTATTATTTGGATGTGTATAATAATGAAGTTTATTTCATGAAAATAATAAATATTACATGATAATTATTCTTTATATATTATATACCATCCAATTATATATTATTTCAATATCAAAAAAATTATATTGTCTCTCGTGCATACATACAGATTATCATCTACACGAACGCGATAAGATTCATTATCTATCGTATCAATTCAAGACAAATTTTCATTTTATGATTAAAAATAATGTTTAAAGACTTGATATGATTATGTATATGAATAATAAACATCCCATCCATAACAAATATGGATCACAAAACAATTAATATAATGGAAAACGAATGAGTTTACACCCGAAACGATGATAACACTAAGATATTATTAACAAATCAATGTTAAAAGATCATTTTTGATATCATATTAATGTATATGATTATTTTATAATATAATATCAATTATTTCACCATTATAAAAGAGGTTAACCTACCCTCTACAAACTAAATGTACAAGTTAAGGGTTTATTTCACAATCTCTTCATTATCCGAGGTTGTTTATACGTAATTATCTACTGGGACATCTTTATCATCCACATCCTTGTTTCTTAAAAATGTATTTCAAATCATTCTTACTATTTTATAGAATATGGTTTAATGTCATTTATACCCTTTTTGACTTTTTATAAGATTTTTATAAAGGAATATTTCTATCATTTTCCAAAGAATTCCCTTTTTAACCTTTTCGACAAAAATAAAGTAATAATGTCGTTTTTAACTTATATGGCGGGTGTGGCTATTTTCTAACATTATAAAATCATCGAAGATTCCATTATAATATTATAATAATATTTTTATACTAAATGTTTTCTTTTATAATTATGTGATTTTAAAATGATTTTAAAAAATTGATATTTCTCTCAAATAGTTTTGATTTCATCTATGTCAGCATCCTTTGATGGATGTTAAACTTATTTGAAGTTTAGTTATAGTGATACAAAACATTCATTTTCTATTGAATGTTTTGTGATATGTTTGACTGTGGATGAGTTATTTTTATACGATTCTTGGTTTATTGAGAAATTGTTGACATTGTTTATGCTAGTTTTAATACGGATGTTTATGTTATGTTTAAGCCTATTCGTATGAGGAATGCACTGGACATAATAAGTGATTGGTGGAGCCTACTATAGCTCCTCGATGCATCAGTAGGTATATTGAGGCAAACTAGTGTCTTTTAATAAGGCCTTGACAAAATATAATTTGTATTCATGGCACAAGTCCTTGACTAGGTGGCTATGATAGTCTGGCATTATGCATTCCATCACAATGAAAGTGGTTATTGATATTGCATGTGATTTTTCGACTAGTAGAACATCCATGTGAATAAGTAAATGGAATTATTTCATTTTATCTTTTCCATATAATTCTGAATTTCAAGTTTAAAAGTATTTTGTTTTAGTTATACATCTTCTTAAATGTTTATGCTTATTTATGAAAGTTTATGCTATATTGTTTTCCTTACTGGGCATCTGAGCTCACTCCAGTATATGTTTTATTTTTCCCTAGATGTGAAGAAGTATTTTAGGAATGACTTGTAGGGATAGTATGAGGGGATATGAGTGTTGACTATGGAGACTATTTTGTTGTAGTTTTCATTTTATGATGTAATTTAATCATTATGAATGTATCTAGTGATTCCAAGTCTACTAAGCAAATCGGTCTTTCGAGACATGATCTTTTGTGATCATGCCAATGTTTTGTAATAATTCACCGACTCTGGGTAACTGGGGTCGGGGTGTTACACAAAATTCAGAAATCCCACTGGATTCATTGAATTTTCTATAATGGTGATCATTCCCTTGTAGATTTATTTATCTCAACCATATGTCTTTGACTGAAAAAGATACAAACACTATTCAAGATAAACCCTAATAGGTGGGGTGGTTGAATTTGAAAGCAATTTTTCATCATATTCATCTGAATCATGCACCTATACTGGTTTAATACATTAAACCATTCAAACATATGTAAAATAAATATTTGAAAATATAAATAAAAATGAAATAATTCAAATATATTACATTATTCACTCCAAAGGGACCCTCTAAAGAGAAAATTATAATGATATATTAACAATGCAATAAATATATGTTTCTATATGTTTTTGTGATGATTCCTAATTAATTCACGTGTGACCCACCCTTTCCCCCTATATTAACACTCCATTATGTAATATTTTCAAATAAATATTTGAAACTAATAGTTCCCATCAAGAAACACCATAGTTAAATCATCATAGAAAATAAATTGTGGTATTAATATAATCCATTCAACCCTATAAATTATATATATTCAATATGATATTATGATTTGTATAGGATTCTCATATATTGATATTATCTTCATCTTCTCCCCAATTTCATTCTTTATTCCACATTTTTTAAACAATTTTTCTTTCCCTAAATTCTTTTATAAATAACCACTCTTCATTAATCCCAAAAGGGGAAATAATTTTATTTATTTCCACTTAAGGATATTTTTTTACAATCATCCATTTTTATAGAATTAAATACCCTAATGGATTCCTTTTCAACTCTACTAGCCTGATTCATCTAATATTAAAATATTTCTGATCGCTTTGACAATAGTTATTTCAATGTTTCTAGATAGGCACTTACTTTTAAGGTCCATAATATAACTACATCATTCAACTGAGATTATTAGGTGTTTTTAATGTTAATAAAAAGGATGTATTAAATAAATTTGACATGGAATGACCCAAATGAAATCATAACCCATATCTAGGAATAATTCCATTTTAAATGGCTAAAAATTTTAAATATTCACTATATTATTTATGATTATAAATATAAATACTAGAAATTTTTTTTACCATGATATAGAGACTATCTTACTTCCAATTTTGGTCTACGGTACCCAAATAAACAATAAATATGATCTCTTCATCATGGATTTCAATTAAGCATTAATATTATAAAAAATTAATCCAAAATTCATATTTGATGGCTTTAGGATTCCTTTAGAGAATCCCTAAATAAATGATATAATCTATCCCATTTTAAAAACATTCTCCCCATTTGTGGAACATATAAATGAAAAATGATCTCTATCACCACACCAAAATAGATTCTATAATGAAATTACATCCATCAGAAACTATACATATCCTTTTTTATCGAAGTAGATGAAACCATAGTCTATATAACATTACATTTTAAACCAGATTTGGAACAATTTTTTAGAAAATAAAGAAGCGTAGCATTATAGATTGAAAAAATTAATAGGGTTATAAGAAGAAAATGAAATGAATTTTACACCAATCTCATTGAATTATAAGAATAAATTCATAGGGTATGCTGGAATGAATAAAGAATGTATCCCTAGAAGATCCCATATTTGAAAAGCTGTTAGAAAGTTAGTTGTCCTAACGATAGGAATGTGTAATAATTTAATGCATTGAGATGAGAGTGTCCAGAAAAATTATATATTTAGCAGTTATTTTCCATGAAAGATGTCTCTGACCCATTTGAACCGCTTGACTAAGGGTGGATCCGTCACTTTAAAACCATATTGTGTTAGGATGTATTTGAGGAGAAAAATACACTACCTTAATAAAATTGATCATATCTTCCTTGAAGGTAGTGGGCTGGACACAAAATCCTTGTACCACTACAAAGTAATCCCCATTGTGGTTCTTTAAGGTTATACCGTAATCAGCTGACACTGGATTTCCTCTCGCTGCACCATCTGAGTTACATTTGATCCAACCCATGAAAGGTGGAATCCAGAAGACCTCCATAGTGCCTATGTGATTAGGAAAAATACCAGAAAGGTGACGAATTTAGAGAACTGTAAAATCATTGATCAAGTTTTGATAATTATCATCATGTATAAGATTGGATTGTTGATCTATAATCAACACTTGTGTGAGCACTAATTTGTGTTTGAAAATAGTAATTTTGTGCCTGGAATTATTCATGCTCATCAAAAAAATTGGGATGAATTCATGAAAAAGCCACTAGAAAAAGGATTCAGATCTTCTTCGAGAGGTAAACTGTGGTAATTTGCAATAGGAAATCGAAGATTTTGGATGCACACCATAAACACATCTCTAACAAAAGAGAGATTGGATTTCAGAGGGAGGTAGCAGTATTTCTGGACATCAAATTGCGATTAATGTCATCTCAGATGCTGATGGAATAGAGCGCACCTAGAGTAGAAGGTGATTCCAATGTGCTAATGGTTGTCCTCCACGGGATGCTTGTTCAGGTGAAGTATCCAATGCATTGTTAACTGAGAGGGCTGGAGTCATTTTTTTCATCTTCCCAATCACAGTACAATATCCATTCATTAAGTAATTATTTTATCCTTTTGGGTCAGAATACCTGTCGCACTCTGTTCCCATATAAGAATGTCTTCAGAGTTTAAAAATTCATAAGAGGATACTTGGAGGGGAATTTGAGATGGATGCATGATGTTCTGCTCACGTTTCATTTTGATACTGGCATTTTAGTTTTTATATGGGTCTTGATCTTATATACCGTCCATCAATGGGGAGCATGTCCGGATATATTTCCAAAATTTAATGGAAGAGTTGACATTAAGAAGCCAATGACACAACATTTTAATCTTCTGGAAACTGTTTTTGAGACTCATACAAACTGAGTATTGTATGTAGGTCAATCTACCCTCAATCATCCTGAAAAGTAATTTGTCTGTGAGAAAATTCTTGAGATTTCGATTTTTCATTTATAAATGGCTAGTGAAGTGGTCGTACAATGATTTATTGAATAATCCAATATTTTTTAAGTAGAGTACACCCATGTTGTAGGGAAAGCGACACTTCTTCCAGAGGCTGTAATAATTTTCCATTCAAGGATACCACCACTGCACACAAAATTTATCAAAAGAGATTTAAGATTTTTAATGGTGGAGGTAGGCCATGAGTACTTCATGATGGAGTATAAATGTTTTGAGATGATCACATGTATAACTAAAAAAACTCTTCCAGTCATTGATAGAGACTTTTTTTGTAGTTATAAAGGGTTATTCGTATTTTGATCACTACATCAACAAGGTTGGAGGGATGTGGCCTTCCAAGAAACATGGGGACCCCATGATATTTAAAATGTATGGATCCGAATCTTATACCCAGAGCCTTCACCATAAAATGTTCTATAGAGATAGAGATGTTCTTCACAAAGAAAATAAATGATTTTCTCCAGCTAACTTCTTGACCTGAAACATTATCAAAGTAATGAAGAGTTTTCTTGATGTTTTGAATGTTACCCTTGTCCCCCTGACTAATGAGTATAATGTCATCAGTAAAAAGTAGGTGAGAATGGGAATAAATACCTCAAGTAGATCTACTTTTTTTTATTTTTGCTCTTCTGACTTTATAAAGTATTAATCTACCTAGGTAATCATAAGTAATTTCAAAAATGATAGCTGAGAGTGGGTCTCGCTGTCTCACCCCTCTAGTGAATTTGAAGTATCCTTCAAGATAGACATGAATCATGATGGAAATATGAGAAGATCTAATAAGAGTGTTCACCCAACAAATGATGTTCATATGGAATCCAAACTTCTGTAAAATTATACCAACAAAACCCAATATATGGTATCAAAGGCCTTCCTGGTATCATGTTAAAGTGCAATGTTTCCCCTTCCTGTAGCATTATGATGAGGATTAATACATTATAAAGTAGTAAAAAGACAATATAGGATCCTTATTTCATTAATATAACCAAACTGGGTCCTGGGGATGATTCTATTGGTTACAGTAGTATGATGATTGGCCAGAATTTTGGTCATAATCTTATGTATTGTATTGATAAGAGCTGTCCGTATTAATTAACCTATATCACTACCATTTTCCAATTTAGATATTAAACCATGAAATTGGACATTAATTCCATGAGAAGATACTTTTATGAAGAAATGTCTTACCGATTGGGATAATTTAAACTTGAATGATATCCCATATAAAAGTGGGAGAAATGGTTAGTGAATCCATCTAGTCTAGGTGAACAATCAGTTTTGAGCCCAAAAATAGCCTCCCTAATTTCAATATATGTTATAATTGAGGATATAAGAATGTTTTCACTTTCAGTGACATGTTTAGGTAGAATTCCCTCCATCAGATCCTCAGTCATTGTGTAACCATTAGTGATATCCATGTAAAACGAGACAAAATGGATATAGAGGATTTTCCTATTACCATGAACTGTGTCCCCAACCTTTGATAAAGATCGAGGCATGTTGAAAATTTTGTCTCTTTGATGTGAATTGAAGAACATGGAATGTATCTCTCCATCCGTAAGCAATTTAACATTGAAGATTTCTTTTTTTGTGTTCTATATATGAAGAAGAAGGATCCTATGTTCAAAAGGGACTCAGTTCTTTTGATCTTCACTCATAGTGAAATTGGCTATGGTGATGGATTCCTGTATCTAATACATTTCAGTTTCAAGTAATTCAATTTCCAGATCTAGTAGGATGAATTTTTTCTTTCTCTATTAATTATGTTTTGTCTTGAGAATTCCTTGTTTATGAACACCAGATAAAGGGATTTGTTTATAATCCTAAATTTACCATGATTCTATTTCATGTTGAGAGAACTCCAAAAGTGTACTTAAAGCATTGTTAAACCTGAAGGGGAGAGGCTGACATTCACTATTATCAATGAAGTTAGCGATGATTGGATGATTGTATGTTTTTTGTGTTGAAAGAGAAACACATGAGAGGGTTTTAAGAACATACAAGATTGTTGATTGACAATGACACGATCAATTCTACTTGCCCTCATTGAATTCAGATGTTTTCTATACCAAGTGTACCTGGCCACGAGAAGGTTAATTTTAGTCAGATTGGATTTCTCAATACATGAACTGAAATCTATCATAGTGGTGGAATAATGCGAAATATCTAATGTTTTAATCTGTATAATTATTTTTTTTAAAATATCCCATAATTACCCTTGGTTCTATTATGGAGATGAAAAGATTATTGATGTTTCTCCATAGTGCCATTCTAATGGTGTAGGTATTGGATGATTAAACAATTGAACAATTCATGTTAAACCTAGATTTGTAGAATCCCCATGTAATAATATGCTTATCCATAGAAATTAGAGTTGGATTATTTACGTTGTTATGAGAAAGAAGCCATAACCTGTCCCAGCTAGAATCATGTAAAAAGAAAATAAATATCCCATTATTTAAGAAGAAAAACCAATTGATGTATCCTTGGTTTATTGTACAGAAATCCCATTAATATTATGTTTAAATTTTTCTAAAATTATCCATATGAAAAATAGGGCACCAGAGTTTTATAGGCCCTATCAGTTCCCAAAAAGTTATCCTCATATGGATTTATGTTTATGGGTAAAGACTGTTTTATTTTCTCATATCTCAATTATTGTATTCCTTCCAAAGCTCCTTAGGTAATGTTTTTGAAATGCAGCAGTGGGAATTGATTTCATTGGGGTGGAATCAGAGAAATCCATAGCTGTAAACTCATTGTTGTATGTGTCTTGTGATTTTAATGTGGTATCCTCATCCAACATGTAAGTCTATACCAAATTGTTGTCAATCACATTCTGGGGTGGAAGAGTGTAGGCCTTTGTAGATGTGGTATCATTATTCAAGGCCTAATTTATCACAAAACCGATTAAATCCAAAATAAAAACCACATATTTATTGATGACTGTAATAGTAAAAAATCATTTGAAAATTATGGAAGATAATTGAACCCATTTTAGTTATTAGTAGAAAGAACATCAATTTGAATAAAAACAATATCATCTTTTTGATTGTCTTGCTCCTCTTCCTAAGTAAATTTAGCCAGGTTTTACAAGTTTTAACTAGTTTAGAATCTGTAGACGGGTTGAGAATTCCAAAATCATTTTTCATGAAATATTTCATTTTGGTAGTATCCTTTTACTATGCGACATCATCCCATGTTGTTTTGTTCGGTGCTGGAGGGACTATTTTCTAAACAGTTCTGCAGTAACAAATAACATGTCAAACCATTCTACAATGTTCACAGTATTTTGGAAGATTCTCAAATTCAAATATAACTTCTAATAAGATGTCCATTACCATATAGGGACACATTTTTAGGGGTGTGGTTTCTATATCAATCTCATTAAGAACAATAAAATAGTGTCCAATATCCTTGGGGAGTGTTCGTTGATCAATCCTTAGAGGCGTGCCAATTCTATACGCTAAATCATTTAAAATAGTTGAGTGACAATATATCCATGGAAGTCCATGAATTCATTCCCAGACTTGAGAAATAGATATAATATGTGTGAACCTGTGAAAGGTCGCTTCCTACACTAAGGGGTGAAATATTCAAGGTTTTCGATTGAGACTCCCTCCCCTCAAGATCGCATTGTGGTCTTCTTGTATGTGAAAAATAACATGAAAATTTCCTTTTCAGGGGGCGATTAGTCGATAGTTGAAGAAACTCTATCAACATGATATAATTTTTTTTATGATCAACAAATGACCAAGGCTTTGCACCTCTTTCATAGGAGTTTTAGCCATGTATCGATAATTTCAAAGCTTCCAGTCTTTCCTTTAATGCATCCGAGTCAGCAATAATCACAATGTATCCATCTGTATAAATATCTTTAATAGAAAATTTTATCTAAATTTATAAATTTGAAGATGATCAAACAAAGTATGCCACAAATGAAATCACTTATCAATGAGGAATATCCACATCATCACCATCATGCTAGGGAGGCAGGAACGATCATTCCCAATCTGTTTAAATGAATCTTTTGAGTCACAAGATTAGGCCAATATTCAAGTATCATTAGTAAGGAAAATTCGAATTCTTCTAGATCCCATGTAATATTTCCCTTTCATCATTCCTTTTCGTACTTGGTCTCTTGAAGAATCACTTCTGGAATTAGCTTCTAGCTAGCTTTTTATCATCACACCATCGTGTCCAAAATTATAACTGTGCTACTAAATTTAATCGTTTAACCAACACTATATCATAATATATACCTTTAAAATATGTTGAGATAATTATAATCTATGTTAAAAATCATTTTCCAAAACAAATTCACTAATCAACTCATAGATAGGTATCAATGGAAATATCATAATGAAAAATATATACCAAATAGTGATATAAAATAATAAAAATAAAAAATCCTCTAAAAATCTCCCATAATTCAATAATCTTAACCACAAAATCCTCAGATTATAATTAAATACATGGTTTGGAATTAATTTGTGGTGTTCGAGTAGTGTCATTATCTCTTATAAATGACAGATTTCAGAATATGAGATAAAATCCTTATGTGACTTTCATTGGGTTGTATATTAGTACTATTAGGACGAGGGCACTAATTTGTGTATTATAATACAGATCCATTTCGGGTATCAAACCATTAATTGAGGATGATATTTGTGATGGATATAATGGTGGTCCTATGAAGTTGTGTGGGTTTGGAAATAAAGATCAAAAAGTGAATATTGAACTATGGGGAGTGGGCTTGGGTGGAACCTAAATAAATTAAAATGATATGAATAATTTCCCCAAAATTTTTAATTTAAATTTTTTTTGGGGGATGTTATTATAGATTATTTGAGTAGGAAAAAATTATTAATACATGGAATAATAGGGATGAAATTTTTCATAATGGAATAGTTGGTGAACCGTCTAATGGATGTGATATAAATGATAAATGGATTAGTTATCTAAATCCTCAGTGTAACATATATATTAGGGGATCACATTATATTATGGAATTGGTCTGATAAGGTATGCTTGATTATGTAAAATCACTTAAATGGTTGGAAAACAATTGAAAGTTGGTTGTTGGTGGTAGATATAGACATTTATTTTATGGAATGATTGAAAATTATTACAATGTTTAATAAGTATATTTTTTGGTTCTTAACCATTCGTGTTAGGTGGACTATGTTTGGGATTATAATATGTATTTGGGAATAAGGTGTTATTGCTGGTAGTATGGGATTATGATTAAAATCACCTATTTTGTTTCACATATTATATTTATTTAGAGGATAGATATGAAAAAATGATGAGTATAAGGAGTTTCAAATCCGTTTACAATTCTTAAATGAAACTGGGAGGGAATATTTGTGGATTTCATGATTGGGTTATCATGGTAACATTAGAAAAATGTTTTTGTTTGGGATATATTCGATTCTATCTCTGAGTCTTCACCTTTTATTCTCATAAAATAATTTTTTTATTTAATATTTTTCAGAGGATTTAGTTACTACAGTTCTTAGAATTCATAGAGTTTTAAATATTATATTCTTTAGTATATGACATTATTTTACAAAAATATTATAGTGGTGAATCCTATATATTCTGTAGACAGAGCTAATGTTTATCACATCACATAATTTATTGGTAAATGTTATTATTGACTGTATTATTACAAATATATACGATATTATCATAGATTATATTCCTAATTTTATGAATATTTTCAGTATCATATCTCATTTTTGGTGTTTTTGTATCATAATAGTTTGTATTCATCAATACATATAAAACCATTGGAGAAATTGTATGATCTACTATAAAATTCACTATTATACTGTGCTTTCATGAGTAAGAAAACAATATCATGATCTTGATTGATGAAGGATATGATCAAATAAATTATGATTTTTATAATTTCTAAGACTTATTCCCATAGTTAGTGTAAATATAACCCATATAATAAATGATAATCCATTATATTTAATTTTTTGAATTATGTATTCTTCAATGTGACTCCTAGATTATGATAGTAATGACTTAGGAAAAAATGTAATTTGATTCCATGGTATGTGGTTCCATTTTTGTTATCAATAATATAATGTAATTTTGTTATATATTATCATTAAACCATATTATATAGTGTTTACTAATTTTTATTATTTATAATATAAATAAGTATGAGTTAGAGCCATCTACTGTTTGGATATTAGAGACATTCGTGCTAGAGGATGATGATTTTTATCTGTTCATGCCTATTATGGTGGTGGATCGTAGATATAAAATCAATTATGGATTTAGAATTCCACTAAAATGGGTAATATGGAAGTGTATGAAACATATTGATCCATTAGGGTTCTACCTAGATAAGTAGTTAAAGAGAGTGTACCACCCCAGCCAGAAATTAGTTGACCAAAGGCTCATGGAAATATGTATGAACACAATTCTCATATGAGAGGCCTCACAAATATCATTTCATCAAAGAAACAACATATATGAAATGAAATATAACATTATTAAAGATTTGTAAATGAATAAATTTTTTTGTTGAAGAATAATATATTAGATTGAGAATCTAAAAAAAATAAAACCCTAAAGAATACACTACTAGAAAAAGAAAAATATAATATCCTGATAGAGAATCTTTGTATATACTTTTTGATAGAGAAAATCCATCCTGAAATGACTCATAATATATTTAATATTTTATGTTTTCATTATAAACTACCAATGTGAACCATAAATCTTCATCTTCCTCCAGCTCAATGACTAATGATGTAATCTTTTACTAGTGGAAATTCTACACACACACAACACATATGGGTTTTAATCATGTTTAATGGGGATTATATAAGTCTAAATTATTTTTCCACTAATACCAAAATATTACATAAATAAATTTCCATATAATATATTATGATTATAAAAAATTGAAAATAGAAAAAGGAGAAACCTAATATCATTTATATATAGAAACACCATGGGAAATAAATGATGATTTTCTCCTTTACAAATTATTTATTATTATTTTGAAAATTACAAAACTCTATCATCATTTATTTACTATGATTATTTTTTTATAGTATTACATATATATAATACCATTATTATTATTATGAAGTAATATATTGTTTAATTAACCATATATTGGGTGATAAAATTCTATAAGTACAAGACACTCAGATATTCTAGATTTATAAAATCATGTTATGTAAACGATCTATTTTTGAGGATATTTACTTATTGAAGAGTAAATTTTTGATGTATAAAAGGACTCTAGTGTATTATATATTTTACTGTTAGATTATAAAAACAAACTTGTTTTTAATCTATGTTAGTAACCTTTTTGTATTCAATATTTAGTAAATGAAACACAATGTTTTATAAAATTATAAATCATAAATTTATTGGAATGCCCCTTTCATATAATTGTATTGTTAGAATATTATAATAGGAAATAACTATTATGTTTAGAGTGAAATGGTTTTGAGATACTATAAAATGAAGTTACTCTTACATTTTACTAGACCAAATCATTTATTAAAATAAGTCAATGTAATGATAAATAAAAAACAGTCTTGAATATTTCAAATATTTTGAATGATAACTATTTTAGAACATGGAAATGTGTTGTGTTTTTTACTATATAGTTGTGTGTTTAAATTCTCTTACTTTTGAATATACAACCCATATTAACAAATATATTTTCATCATTACATTTATATACATAGTGAATAATATAGCATATACATATTTGGATTAATAGCTATGACTTATGTTTTACAATAAAGCAGTAATAGAGAATATTTAAGGATACTCAATAGAAAATATAGTTAATACATTGATAATATTTTTTTATGTATGAATATCATATACGAGTCAATTATATCACAATAAAATCATAAGATTTCATGTATGATTAACCTAAATTGACTTGATGTCATGTTAATAAAATGTATTGTAACTATATCGGATGAAAAACATCATGCTTTATTTTCTATCATAAGAAATGTCTGATAATTTGGTAAAATCTTCTTATATAAAAAATTCAGATTATTTAATTTTTGAAGGATTTTCTTTTTGTGATTTCAAGTTTATTAAAATACAATTAATACCAATGAGTTTAAAGGAATTTAACATTGATTTAAATGAAATTGTTTTAGATATGTAAAATATGATAATCAAAAGTTCGTAACTTTAAAATATGATGTTTTCAGGGATAATTATGACACAATTTTACTGATTCACCCCAATTATTTAAACTATTTACTTATATACTAATGATAGATATAATAAAAATATCATGTGATGTTATCATTGATCATTAAATAAAATATCATGGAGTATGAACTATAAAAATTATTCATTATTTTTTTTCTATAAATGAGTAAAAATAAATAAATAATTAAACACACGAGTCTATTCTAATTCTATTGGTTTTAAAATTAGAATATCCATGTTGTCCTATAAAGTAAAAAATCATAATTACTAAGGCAGTACTGGTTTTTTATGATTGATCATTGAACTAATTCATCAAGCTTCCGAGATCATTATTTATAAAATATAATCATAATCATAATATATATAAATATATATATTTCATTTAAAATATTAAAATGTTTCATTGTGATGAAATATATATATATTATTGTTTTGTAACATTACCCACAAATAGATTTCACTCCATTTAATGGATGTTTTTCATTATTTTAACATTATAAAAATGAATGTGCATGTTTTCCCATTTCCCAAAAAAAATAGTTGTTGGTTTGGGAAATTATATATGAAAATTTTGTTTGGGGGGTGTTCCTTGTTGTATTGAACGAATTTATATAAAGAGTTTTCATTAGTTCTAAAAAGTTATTTTTATTTAGTGTGTTCCATATATATAGATATGTATAGTGGTTTAAGAGTAAACATTTCATTTTTTATAGAAACTAATTTATAAATATTCTTATTTATTTTTATAGATTTGTTTTTAAATATTAATTTCTCTCAATTACCCCTGAATCGTTGAAATATTTACATCAAGGATATATATTGCTATTAAATACAACCATTGAATTTATAGTTCTATTATATTTTTCATCATCATAATTGGCAATTTGTATTAGTGAATTTGATTTTTCATATTTTATTATATTTATGTCCATTTTAATGATTTAATAGTTCTTGTGGAAAATAAATTAAATTTTAGGCAACAGAGGAAATTATGAATTTATTCTATATAATCCATCCTTCATTATGGGAGATTATTATTTTTATTATAAGTGTAGTTTATAAGCTTTCCTATAGAAATTAGGCTTTGAAAATTGGTCCACAATAGTAAATACATATGAATTGCATATGGTAGACACTGATTCACTCTATAGTACTGAAAAAACTAATTTTGTTCAAAATTATATGATCATTAATTTATATATTTCATTATTATCTAAATAATTTTTAATCATTTCTGATTGAAAAATTCAGGAAATGTTTATAATTTTTAATGTCAACTATTATGTTATAGAAATGTTGAAAATAACTAGTACTAGAATATTTTGAGTGGAATCCTCGGAATCAAAAATGGGATGACAGAAGATTGTAAAAAATACTTTGGATAAGTTTCTTAATGGAATTCATACACATGGTTCAACAATGTCAATGAAATCGGGGATTAAATATATCTCATATCCCTATCCAAAATGTGGAATAATAAGAAATTTTCCATTGATGATATTATGAGTACTATAGAATAAAATTTTAATGAGTTTATTAGTTCAAAATTATAATATTACGCATATTATATGAATATTTATCATAATACTTATGATAAAATTAATTTTATTTTTTAAAAACTATTTTTACATGTTCTATTACATTTGATGATGATTCTAAATCCTTGGATGATAGAAAATATTTTCATACTATTTTAAATAGAGGAATATACAATAGGATTTAGAATAAATATTATAGAACTATACAAATATGTGTTCACGAAATATGATTGAAGGGATAATAAAAAACTATTTTTATTATGAATTTATGTAATTGAGATATAAATTTTTTTGAGTATTGGATGAAAGACCACATTAAACCTTGATGTATATGTTTTTTTTTTAAAAAAAGTAGGTATGATAAATATAAGAATAAATAGAACAATGTTATGTGAAATATCTTAACTTTGATGCCACTAAACTTGTGCCATTGTATTGTGTGCCACATGACTACAGGTTTCCCTCCACATATCCTAGAGGTTTCTAACCAATAGATATAGTTTATAAGTATTATGGGGGAGAATTGCCCATATGGTAAAATCAACTACTGAGAAATAATATAATATAAATAATTTTATCATCTTGTCAAACAATATGATATGGAAAGTTATAATTAATAAAGAAAAATTTATTATAGGTTATTATAGAACAGGTTTAATTCATGTGTCAATAGAACCTCCATGGGAGGATCTTATATAAGGTAATAATAATATGCCCAAAATATTGTTAAACTAACATCTCATCTACAAATTGGTGTTTATTCTTAACCTGGTCCATCACCTTACCCCATTATATCATTTTAGTAAAACCCCATACGTCAAGTCCCTTCCCCAAACATATTCCAATGTCTTATATTGAGTTTATTCTTGATAACCATATTCCATGGAGACTCATGTAATGTGTGATTATAAATTAACAGAACACCAACAATTATATCCATAAAATAACCTATCCATAAGACATGTTCATAAAATTTTTAAATTGAGAGACAATTATAAATACATCTATTAATCAATTTAAACTGAATTTTCAAAAAAAAAAACCAAAACTAGTGGCCAAATTCATAGTTGGAATGATACATACCGACTTCACCTAGTGACATTGTGTCTATTAACATATCAAAATGATAATACAAAATCATGTTTCTATAGATGTAATCTTATAATTCTTGGTCCAAATGAAGTCTACTAGGTGTTAGTGTTCAACCTGAGTTTAACTATAAGTCTCTAAATCCATTCAGGGGCCTTATTCACCTTATTATTACAAATAAGTATCTACATCCACATGGTGTTCATGGTTGACTATGAATTTCCCATATGACTATATATCCACACAACATCTATGTTCACCTATGGTAAACCCATAATTCTCCACTCCCACCCAGGGGATGTGTTCACCCAGTTTCTATACAAAAGTTAAAGTGTCCAACTAAGGAAAATTTTCAATGTAGTATTACCCACATATCTCATCATATTATTTGGGGTTTTTATACCATGGGTATACACCTATTTCTTGGAATTCTCTGGGGTGATGTTTATACATGGTTTACCTTTAATTATTTGATTTCTCCTAGGGGCCTTATTCACCTCATGTTTACCCATACATCTTTCCAGCCACCCAGGGGTGGCGTTCACAATGGGTTTACCCATAAGTCTCTCTCTCAAAATAGGGGATGTGTTCAACCAACATCTATCCATAATTTTAATATCACTTACAATATATCATGAAAATTCTATCATTTATGTGATATTCTGTAGTCTCATGCCGTAATAGTTCTTCTTACATTTTCATTAAACAAAACATTCATACACCCAAGGTTTTTTTATTAACTGTATTCATTTTTTATTCCAAAATTACTCTTTAGTAAATAATACATGACACATAAAATTCAATTTATAAAAAATAATTCATGTTGTTAATTCTTATTTGTAAAACAAAAACTATGAATCATAAATTCAAATTGAATAGAACCACCAGAAATGAAAAATCAAAAGGCCCAAAAAATTTATCATTTTTGAACCATATACTGATTTCTTTTTATATGTTTTAAAACAAGAACCATAACAACCACATTTCAAATCATTTTTTACATTTTAGTAATCCCAATTCAATATTTCATTCCCTTTCACCTTAATGGATTATTGCAGAATTGGATTTCAAATATATTGTACCAAAACATAACCCATGTTGGAATAATATAATAATATAATTACTATTTAAGAATATCTAGGTTAATGATGCTAAATATCTTAAATAAGGGTGTAATAAATGAAGAAAACCTTAATTTACATCCTCTTAATATATCCACGATATATTCCAAAAAAACGAAGATGATAAAAAATCACCCATAAAATAAGGCATAACTTTGGGATAAATTGATGGACCACCTACCTTATTCATAGAGAATCCCACTAATCATGTATTAGTCACCATATCATACTAGAATTTCTAGAAAATGAGAAACTACATTAGTGGACTATAAATAGGATGCTCTATCTATAAATAAGTGTAGTGAATCATTACATAAAGATAGAACCAACAAATACAAAATACAAGTGATATACTAACCATAAAAACTAGAATGCATGTAATGAAACTCAATTTGGACAATAGAAAATTGATATCCAAAAAAACATAAGAAGTATGTGAGAATGACACACATGAAAATAGATATTGGATGAAGGTATTGTGAAAATAGGGTTAAAAACATAAATTTTCATAGATTTTAATTTTTATTTTTCCAATAATTAAAAAAGTTTGTGGTTTGAACTCATGGTATTTTAAATAGTTCACAAAACATGGGGACCTTGTTGTCCATGTAACACCATTTAAAATAGGTAGTTCACAAGATTAACACATGACATTACAATACCATGTGAAATAATAGTTAAAATATCTAACGTGATAACATGGTCTCTCAAATACTCCCAAATAATATAAAAAACGTTAAACTTATACAAAAAAGTCACATGCATATGGAAAATTCTTAACTGTAATTGTGCACCATATTCATATCTCAGAAAAACATTAATTTCAATACATGAAGGTCTAAAATATTATCCAAACAGTGGATTTATCTCTTAATCCAGAATCCAAATCTAAAAAATTCCATTTATGATTCTCCAACTATAAGAATCATATTCCAAAACTTATATTTTAATCCCATCTAAGAATCAAACTCAAAACACCAATTCCTACTCTGTCATGTAAACCTATATGAACCAAGGTAACTTAAAACTCCCCACCACAACTATTTCCATCAATGAGATTACATTGTGGCCTTCAAACCATACATCCCTACCGAAATTAGTAATCAATTTTGATGTTAGACTTGCATGTTACTTCCCTGAAATCCCTATACACCTTCCAAACACATATCCCAATATAAGATCCACTGATGAATGATCCAGATCCAATTCTCATGACCATAATTAAAAAACTAATATGGTACTTAATATATCATCTATCCTAAGACTAGATCACATATATATCAAAGTATTTATTTCTATAATGGTTCTCCCCAATAGTGGACATAACTAATGATTTCAATTCGTGATGCATGGTACATCCCACAAATAATATCACTTAAAAACAACCAAAATCATTCTAAAAGCACATGTCTAGTATAATTACTAAATAACCACAAATAATATATTCATGTATACTACTTAATATCATACTGTTATCCAAATCACAAACCAAAATTAATGTGCCTCCCACAACCATACCTAACCTAAACATGCTAGATTTCATTTAAAGTCCCTATCAAGCTATAAAGATTCCCACTTCACCAAATATGAAAAACTCAATACATTTTTCAACAAAAAATATCTACATAGAAACAATATCAATAGTGGAACCTCTTATAGCTTACGAAACCCAAATATTCTTAGATTCAACGATTTACTGTCCTAGAAAAACCCCCCTTGGTTAAAAATATAGTTACCATAATTTATTTTAATAATTTTAAATTAATAAATTTAATTGAAAATGGATATATATATATAGAAAAATAACCACATATTAGGGAGTTTGATATGTGTATCAAGAAAAATAATCTTATATCAATTATTTTTTACAGTATGATATGCCATCAATTTAAAATGGAAACACTTTAATATAATGTTTTGAATATTTACTAAAATATCATTATCATCACCTTTTAAAGGATCCTCCAACCTATCCTTAAAAAGATAAACCAAATATTCAAAATTCATCCTTATACTATGATTTATTTCCTTCATAAATTATTTTCCCCCAGGTTTTTCACCTTCAAGTTCATTTTTATTTCCCAAATACCGTTTAAATTAAATAATTTCCTATAAGAAACTAAATTATTCTATGTTACTATGTAATCCTTTATAATATTTTAAAAAATTATATTTTAAATAAATATTTATAAATATATTATACACATCAAAATATAATTACAATTCGGTTATTATAATTATAAAATATTTCATGATTAATTGAGTAATTGTTAAAAATCATTCTCATATGCCATAGAAAAAAATGTGGTTCATTTTAGGTGTAGACTACCTCTCCAGGAATGACATGTTTTATTTTTATTCACCTATGAAAATTGATTCTTAAAAATATAAATTTAAAGAGTAAATATTGTATATAAATAATTATGAATAATATTAATTGATAAATTAACTTTTTCTATGATTACATACTATGGAAAAAGAATGTGTTGTTTGTAAGTACATGTAGACTACAACCTCCGTGAAAAAACATATTCAAATTTATATTACAAAACTAATTGAATGATTCAATGATTTTATTTAAGGAATAATTTTTTTATGAAAATATTATGGTTTTTATTTTTTTTATCAATATTCAACTCTTTCTTGAAATACCACTAATTATTCATAAATAATTATCAAAACATGCTTATTTCTTATTGTGTCTTCCCAAATGATTACTAAAATTTAAATGGTATGAAATTAGACAATTATAAATTACTATAAATAGTCTATCCAAATACCATTTATAATATATAAATGATTAAACCAAAATCCAAAAATTGGGATTGACGTCATCATTTATAATTGTGTGTGATACAATCAAAATTATTAACTTTTTATGAAGGAAGTACACTATAATTTAATAATGAATATATAATAATATATTATAATTGAATTATTTATATTGTAATGTATATATATTAATAATGTTATTAAATAATTTTACGTTCATAGCTAGGTTTGTTAGATATTGATTTCAAGTGCCTAAATGGAAATCGATTGTAAATGTTATGTGTTTTGTTCCTGAAAATGATTTTCATGAGTCATAATTATTCCTCTATAATTATATTTAAAAAAGTTTTCTTTCACCTATAATATTATGATACTATATTAAAATTCTTCATTATATTATTTTGAATTATATTTTCAAATTATTTATATCTGCTTTGATTGGTTTCATTGTTCATAAAATGTGATGATATTAATAATAATTTACATTATCTACAAATAAGAACATTGAAATTGATTTCAATATTATTACATCCCTCTTACATTCCCCTATATTATTTTGTAATCAAAATATGTATTAATAATAATGATATTAATATGTCTCTTTACATATTTTCAAATATAATATTTATCATACTTTTTAATGTCTGGGATAGAATAATATTTTTTAATAATGAAAATAATTTTATTTCTTGATAATATTTTTTTCCAGTCTTTATTTTTTTATGAAATCCTTATTCATTTTCAAAAATGTTTTATTGAAATATTTTAAATAATATTTGATAATTTATTCATGACAACATCTATAAAATTACAAATAACATCGTATCTTTATGAAAATGTTAAAATTTTTTCCTAATAACCTCTTTTATGTTTCACATTCATTTTCCTATCTAAATATAAAAGATCAATCTACTATAGATTAATATTTTATGAATCACCCTGCTAATGAAATTATTAAATACTGTTTTTGGGTCTCCTACTTTTTTGTATCTATTATAACATCTTATTACCTTAATTCAGCTACTCATTACAATATTTTTTTCTTCTTATTTCAATTTCGGATATTTTTATGTTTGTTTAGAACTAGATTGAAAAAATGATTTTTTTATTATAGTAGGATGTTTTGTGGTAGTTGGAATTCATCTGGGAGTAAGAGGGGATATTTTTTCGAGAATTTTAACTATGTCATCAGTGAAATAAAACCCTCTTCCAATTCATCTAGGACTATGTCATGGGTAGTGTACTGCATCATGGATCCTTGGGTGATTCATTTTGATGTGAAATATTATTAATTGATAGTTTATACATGAAAAAATAAGTTTCCCTATAGAAACTTTTGTGCCTAGGGTGGCAATGGTTTGGTGACTCAGTTGGAAAGTGGCCTTACCTTTAGTGAATATGATCTAAATGATGCCATTGGAATCATTTCTGGATGATGGTTGAACAATAGGGTTTCAGACATGGTTTTAGGTCGTTGCTATGTGGTCTGTATATTTACGAATTTTGATGTCATTTACATCGGGTTTATGGAAATTTCATTGATTTCACAAATTAAAAATTTCAAATATACTATTTAAATCAAAACCTTCTCCCCTCAAGCGTTATTATAATTTTACATTTTCTATATTTCTCAAGATTATTATTTAATAATCCAAAATCATTCTTTATCATATTGAATCATTGGTGGATGACTTTAATTGCTCTGGAGTATGAAAATATTATTCTTTTCTAGAATCCATTTTACTTGTTTTATCTGCTTTTATAGTGATGGATCCACTTGTAATTCATGGAGTGTAATATAGCTCTAATGGGGCGTGTTTTTGTGGATTATTTAGTGATATATTATCACTTTCTCATTAGTGTTCTTATTATGGGTGTTGATATAATCACATGAATAATAATAGGTGAATGAATAAGCTATTACCTTACAACTAAATCAATATGTTTTTCTATTGATTTGATTTGAGTTTTAAATTTATTTTAAACCCATATTTTTAATTATTTTATGTTACATTTTAAAAAGGAATTGAATTTTGTAAATACCCCCAATTTCGATGGAATTGAAATATTTGGGTGGATTTTGGGAAAAAATATTATTTTATGGTTTTATAGCAGAGTGGAGGAAATGAATTTATTTATATTCTTGATTAAATTGTCTTATAATAAATCATTATTTTATAAAGGAATGTTATTAATGAAAAACTATGAATTGTTATTAAAATAACTTGAATTGATTGCGTTAAAATTGGGAAACTAAATAACGAATGATGAAATGATTTGAAATTATTGATTCAATCATGATTGATTTTTCCTTTTTTCTAAAGAACATCTTATCCTATATAGTAAGTGGGGAATTGGGATGATCATAGATGGAATAATTCTTTATATAAATCTATTAAAGATGATAATAGAAACCAAAAAATTTCATTATGATTTCCCAAAATGGGTCACCTACTGGAATGTTAAATTATTTCCCATAATATGTCCCCAATTAGAGTTTTTATTTGAGTGTGAACACACATATTGATTCCAGATAATGATTGATACGTGGGAGGATAATATTTCTCGAAATTAATATATTTGAGCGATTATGAGCATTGTTATTTTTTGGAGAGGCAATATTATACATGAAAATTCTTATAGAACAATTTTATTAATTCAATCAATATATTATAAATATTATATATAAAATTGTTATTTGACCCTATTTTAAATTAGCATCGATATTTTTAGATTAAAAAATTATTCTTTTAAAAAAATTTAATACCGTTAATTTTGTTTTTTATTTAAATTTAAATCATAAATGTTTTCTTCTAATCGAATAGCATATAGAATATGTGTTGGTATTATAGTAGTATATTTTTCTCACACACTACCTTTACCATTGGAATTTATAGATTATCTAATGAATGATTCCTAGAAAAAGAATTTTTTACATAGACGTGTTATTTGTACATGGTTCATGAGACATAGAGTGATGTTGGTGACCCATGAAGATGTTTTCCTCCTGTTACATGGTTTTTTGGGCCTTTCATTAATTTTTTTAGACTTTTGAGGTTGTGGTGAATGGGTATTGTTTTACCTATTTGGTTATTTTCATTTAAAATTTTGGAGTGTATAAATACCAATTTATATGATTTATCTTCTTTTTTTGAGGTAAATTTTCCTCTTTGATTCTTTTTTATCCATAGTTTATGTTTCAAACCCATGTGGATCATGAAGTCCCTTTGGGAAATGTCAGGACCATATCAGATATTTGGGTTCTAGGATATTTGGTAAGAAAACTAAGGTATAAATATAGAACCATTAGGTCACCTAACTAGTTTCATGGCCCAAGGATGTTTGGGTCTTGAAAAATAGTAAGAGAGGATGTTTGAGTGTCTTTAATGAATGTAGTTATGCATTTTGGGTTGTTCTTGTAGAAAAGAGGTATGATTTTTGTGACAATGGAGTTAGTTTAAAGTGATTTGATGGATATATATTATCTTAAAAAACCATATGCAACCATGAGTGTTTGGAAAAAAACTCTTTAGTTAATAATTTTATTTCATTCTCATATGTTCCCTGCCTTTGATTTGAGTTTTTTTAAATAAAAATCCTACATTCTGTTGAAGGAATTGATTTTATTTCAGATTTTTTGAGATGATGATATTTTTATCCTCATAGATCTTTCAATATTATCTATTGATGTTTTTTAGAATCATGACTCTGATAAGTATATTTATTATTCCATTGGACGAATCCTTTGGTGAAACCTTTTTGGAAAATATTCGGGGGACCACAATATTATCGACATAGTTAAGTGTGTTCTCTAAACATTGCTAAATTTTACTGCAACTTTTACGGTTCAAGATCTAGTAATGGAACTATATAGGCATGAATCCATAGATCTTTATAATGTGTATCTACCACAAAATACTATATATTTATAAGGATATAATAAACATAAAGAGGTTGGGTATTGGTAGAAAATTATTTGGATGGTTTTTGAGTTATTTTAAAAACCCGATTTTATTAATGTTAATGGTGTTACATTCAATAATGATGGATATAATAAGAAATATTTGGATTCAATAATGATAACTAAGAAACATGAGTAATTGGAGTAAAAAAAATTAATTTTCATTCCAATGATCATTTCTATTCATAATCTTTCGTCAAGGAAACATACACAGAGTTTTGAAAACTATTATAAATAGAAATGAATTTCTATCATCATGAGAAATACATTTCGAAACATGTCCATTTATCTCATTGGGAGGTTTTGAATATGAAACTGAAAGCACAAATATTTTAAATTGGTCATCAACATGGCATTAGATCTCAATTCATTATGATAATGTTCCATTTCAATGTTGTTGTACAACATTGACAATTGATGGATGATCTTGAAAACGTTTCAAAATAAAATTTTCTGAGAGTTAATTTTTATATAATTGGTTGTTATATTAGTTTATTTAAATTAAAAACAACAAAACATGAGTCTTACAATGGAAATCAATAGTTGGAATTATCTTTAACTATAGTAGTTCCTAGTAATGAAAATATGAATTTATTTCATGGTGACAAGGAATGGTCTTTGGAATGGGTTTTCACATTGGAAATAAGGTTTTATTATTGGTTTATATTCTCTAACACTTAAATAATATCAACTAAGTAGTTCCAAGTGCTCATCATTGGATAAAATTTGTAATGAAAAATTAAATTATACACGAATTAAGGGGTTACAACCACAATAATATGATACACACAGTGGAAGAGTTTCCAGAGGATGTTTATGCGGGTCCGGTTACTGTGAGTGATACCATCACCCATGATAAATATCTAGAAAATTATTTTCTTGATAATGGACTATATTTCTAGTTTATGTTGATAGAAATTTTGAAACTACAATATATTCCAACAAATATATTTTTCTTATGTGATTTATATTTCTACACACATCACAATTAACATAGAATTTGGATATTTATGTTCCTCTTGCATTTTATCTCTATCATAGATTGTACCAACATGAAAATATATTGTTTAGGAAATTAAATATCATTATTTAATTATTAGTATATATTTGATAAAAATTCATAAATCCATAATTTAGAGTTATTTTGGTAGGCCAAGTTTACTATGCCAAATGGGTTATGTCATGTCTATCACCGATTGTGGAACCCGAGTTCAAGTTGATATAAACTATTTTTTCTATTGTTAGGTAGATTAATATTAGAGGTTTATTTTTATATGAATTCATAATGTTTCATTATATATCTTTATCATATTATTTATATTTCTTTGTGTGTTCCCATCTAATTTCTCTTATTTTACTCAATTGATAATGGTAGAGTTATATATCAATTTTTTCCCTCTCACGAAGTCATTATTGACTCCCTCATTCCACATGAAACCGTCTAATTTGAAATATTTGAAAACTCAATATGATTATGTACTTTATAAATTATTTTTTACAAATTAACATGTCACCATGGATGGTGCATATGTGTTTTTCAGAGAAACTCGATGGAGAAAGTCACCAAGATGTTGACTACATTAAACTAAATCATGTTTTGTAAAATAATTAATAACTACTTCTATGTATTTATGATATTGAAATATAGTTAAAAGTAGAAATACGGTTTCAAATATTAATTTTTTTCTTGTTTTTACCTTTTACAAACTATGGAATCTAAAATTCAAAATACTATCTTAGAGATTATGTATTTCTAGTTCGAGTACGATGATAATTTCATTGGTCCAACTAATTACCCAATAGATTCTATGGAATTAACTGAACGGAAATTCAATTACTACCTCAATACATTCATGGTTTTATTTATGGATAATAACATAGTTTAATATAACATCTAGAAGAATAATATGCCTAATTTTAGTATAGTAATGAAAATATTGTGAATTCTTTGACCTTACATGAGTATTTTGAAGTTTAATTTTTGGATTTGTGACGTGATTTTTTTATGTCAGTTGGTCTCAAAACTATATATTTCATTTTATAATTTGATGGTTACTGTTTTTATATTATGGAAAAATCATGTGATATTATATATATATATATGATGATCATTGGTCTTGGAGTGAAATTTAAATAGTTTCATTAATAATTTTTTTAATTTTGATTCTCTAGTGACTTCTCTCGCTCATAAGGGTGTAATATTTTATGGACACAAAATATTAGAATTCTTATAATGTAATAAAATATAAATTTACCTATGTTCTAGTGTTTACTCTTCCCAAGGCTAGGTAGAGCAATGTGGTCTTTTTTAGACACGTCATGGTTGAGTTTGGGTTTTGTTCTTATGTTAGGTGATACTGTGGTAGCCAATGGATCAAGAAAACTTGTGATGTATAAAAAGAACTATACATACTCTGATATTGAAATTTTTTATGATGCATTATTTTAATAATTGGTTTTAAAAACTTTTCAGTTAATGAATTATTTTATATTTTTACAAAAAATAAATGATATATTCTATCAGAAATATTAAAGCATTTATTCATGTTGTTAGGAGAAATACATGAAGTAATTGGATTTTAAAATTAGCCACACCCCTAGAAATATGAATTTCATTGTTGATGAGTTGAGTAGGAAACATTATACCATATTGTGAAATAATAATAATAAAAGTGTGACATGTTTACTCCCCTATCTTAGTGGAATTTAATATTATGAGACAATGTGACATATGTTATCTTGACTAATGTTTATTTACCTACTTGAATATTGGGTTGATAATTCAATATAAGCATACTGATAATGAATTCCATGTAATTATGGACATACATTAGAGTCAAAGTCCATTGGTGACAATTTGTAATCTTTATTAAGAATCATATGTTTCAAAAACAAGTCTGTTGTACATTTTCCTAAGAGAAAGTCCATGATGTTGTATTTCCATAATTCCCAAGGGGTAGTGACAAATTTTACCACAATAATGATCTAATCTATGAGGTGTCAATTATTTTTGGTGGGAATGTGATGATACATCACTAGTTTTTGTTGAAATTGTTTTACCCAGTAGTACGATATATCCAATATCCATATAAATTAATGTTTTCTTCATCCACATATTGTGTCGACTTGGAAGTGGTATTTCATTATATAGAATTTGTGAGTTGGTTTTAACACACCCCTTAGTGGTTGAATCTGATATGGGATTTTATCTATAGATTATCCAGTTTAGATAAATTTATACTCATTTGGGATAGAAAAAAAGTTAAGGATTTAGTAAGTCCCTTATAAATTGATAATTTTTGTTTCCATGGATTTCTTTATGATATTGTCTAGTATAGAGATCTATACTTCACTAAATGTTTCACGATTGGAATCTAGGAGGTAATGGAATCCCTTGTTAGATTGATCATGGAATATAATTAACAGAAAAATGGACATATAGAGAAATTGATAAATATCATTATGGACGTGATCCAATATTTTGTTATAAATTTTGGTAGATCATGAGACATGCATTTCTCATTGATGTAGTTTTTCTACATTAATAGTTACGGGTGGGATATCACAATATATCTTTTTTCGGGCTTCTGTAGCCATAAATGTAAAGATCAATTTTGTCGGTCAGATATTGGGGAATCATTCATTGTTGGATAAAGTTTGGTCTATGAGATGATGAAAAGTATTTTTTTTATTAGTTAGATAATGGTATGAATAAAACAATATTTTTAATTCCAACGAATACTATTTTCAACAAAACTTTTCATTATTTGTTGCTCACAAGATTCTGTTGAGAGTTTCAATGTTTTTGTTCAGTGATGTCTCATGAAAAAGGGAAATATTTAATTGAAGTTTATAATTCCTTTAGATATTACCAATATAATGGGGAAATCAGAATACCATTTAGAAATTCCAAAATAGTTTATTATATTGAAAACATTTTGCATGTATAATTTCACAGGAAGTCTCTATCTGAACCATCTTGGGTGCTAGGCTGGGACGATCATATAGATTAGCATAATTTATCCTCAAATGTGAATACATTTAGTATTTTGAATTAAGAGGAAAAGTTTCTATATCGTAATGAAATACTATTTTCCCACGTTCTTTGTCAAATAGATGTAATTTATATGATACATGGAAGTGTATGACAATAATGAGAGATTAACATCATTATCTATTTGATATAGAGTATTCTCTATAAGGTTTATGGGGATATAATTTTTTTTAATTTGTTGGGTTTTTATCACTTTTCCTTCTTTTAGGAACTGTTATAATTATTTTTTTGATCCCATTTTAGTTTGCGTTAATGTTTGGGATGTTCAAATATATGTAAAAAATGAATGTTTTTTTATTATAAGATTTGATGTTGAGTGGGGACTATGGTGGGGAGTCAGATGAGTTTTTTCATGGGCTACCATGTTATGGAATTGTGTAATTAGTACGATCTTCCAATATATACAAGGAAATAGTTAAAGAATATTTTTCTGTTGAGCAGAATATGGTGGGTCATTTTTTTGCTACATCATATTAAATTTTAGTTTAAGCATAGACCAACATGAAACACTGTAATGATTTTAGTTTTTATGGTGGATACATATTGGTTCATAAGTTTCAATATGTCCTTACCATAGTTTAATATGAATTATGTTGGGTTAGAGCTTTTTTTCAGTAATTTGGTTTACCATAAGGGGAAATAATTCATCTTGGGTTTATACACTATGGTCTGAGGGTTTTTAGTAGTTTTATAGTATGTATGTGGTATATATAGTGAGGAATACGTTTTTAAAGACATAGAATATCCTAAATTCAATTTAAATAAAAATTATCTTTATCAACCCTCATTAAATATATTATCTTTTGAAGGAACCAAAATGATTTTTTGACTCTTCAAACATCCCCTCTTATCATATCAATGAACTAGTTCAGGAGTTTGAGTCCCCTGTAGTAAGATAATCCAACTCTTATTTAGAATAAACTATTCTTATTTTCCCCTCCTTGTGATTGACAGATCATTATTTTAACAATTAATTTTGAACCAACTCTCCTGAAGAGTCTTTCTAAGGATTCTTTCTTTATTTCCTTTTACACTGATGCATTAGAATTAAATTTGTATGTGTTAATTTGATATTGTGATTAACATTATGAGGATCAATGAGGATTTATCCTACTATTGAATCGTAAATTTTTGAATGATTTAAAATACGTTTATTGTTTATTAAAAATCATTGAATTTTGATGATTTCCTAACTGATTTAAAAAGTGCATGAATTTAGTAAAACCCCGCAATTTAAGTGGGATTCAAATTATTTGATGAATTTGGATAAATGTGATTTATTGAATTCAATTTCGATTAGATAAAATGACATGATATTTATTCGTTAGAAAATTGAAATAAAATAAAGGTTGAATTGATATGGAATGAATTTGTATAAAACGAATTATTTGGGTTCAAAATGAAAAGGCATGTCAAAACAAAAATTTGGAAATTGATCATTGAATGATAGAAGATTATAATTGATCGACTCATACAAGATTTATTTATTTATTTATAGCATAACATGTATGAATAAGTATTTAGTGATGGATTATGAGAAGAAAACAATGAATATGACTCCTTTAAAATGAGTTGATGATGGAATCACAAACTGAAATATTTTTTCCACGATTTTCTGTAATTGGTCATCTTAGGGGATTTAATTAATTTCTTAGAATTCATCCCATACAGAAGAGTTTATTTTATTGTGATCACATATCATGAGATTTGAATATGGTTGATTACTCTGATGTTTTAATTTCTATAAATTAATATAACACAATGTATATGAGAAATATTCTTTTTTGTTTGAAATTGTTTACAAGCCGTTTTTTTTGAATTATTTTATTCATGCCAACATTTTTGTATAATTTTTTTATATAAAATTTTCATTTAATCCTATAATAAAAAATCATCCATCTTTTTATATAAAATGATAATTTTTAATATATTTAAATTCATTTCTATACCTGGTTTTTTTTAAAATTCAAATCATAAATAGTTTATTAGTATAAAGCGGATTAGAGAATATTTGGTGGAATCTAAATGGGAACATTTTCTCACACCATACCTTTTAATTAGTGAAAATGTAATTTATTTTGTTCTAGGTCCAGTATAATTGAATGGGACACTTGGTTGTGGAAATATTACCTAATTAATGGAACCTGGACAGGTAACGGTGGCTAATAGGGATGTGAAACACCTATTACATGGGTTTTCTAAACTATTCATTGACATATGATGTTTTTTGATGATATACTATTTCTTTATTATTTTACTAGTTTTATTTTGTTACTTTTCCTTGATATGTGGAGACCTATTAACATGTATCATTTATCATCCACTGTATTTTGGTAAAATAGTTTCCATTTATCCATATATGATTCTATGTACTAGTTACCAATTGGGATAAAAAAAATTACATTCAGTATATTTCATTAATATCATGGGGATTGGGAAACCAGGGTAGCTAGGTTGGTTCCTGAAATTAATCAGTATAATCCTTTAATTTTTATGTGATTCCAATTAGAATTATTATGAAACCCACTTTATTTGAATGGGTTCTGTATTATATAATTAATGATTTAGTTTTATAGAGCCACTAACAATTAATATTGATGGTTCAGTTACTACATAACCGTATATTTTATATGATATGATTTTTAATCCCATGTGATAATGAATTTTAGTCATCCTAGTAATTTTTAAAAACTAAAATATGGACATGTTGTGATATTTTTTTCAAAAATTAAATGATGGAAAAACATATTTTTTTTCATAACTTAGAGGGTTTTAATTATTGAGTTTTATCACAATGTTATTATTTCATTTTATATTTTTTTTCCATAATTATTATTTATTCTTTGTTTCCAGGACATATCAATTTTGTTTTCTCAAAACAATGTATATTGATGATTTTATCATTTTTCAACAATCATATTCCCTAGTTTCAGTTTGATCATCTGAGATTACACGCACTTTTTTAATCACATATAGATAAATATTAATGTTCTATGTTTATTTTAATAAAATATATATCCCAATACTTGTTTTTTCACATTCCAATTATACATCCCTTGATAAAATTTTGATAAGATTTACCCAAACTGAGCCTCTAAGCTAATCCATTATTTGGCATTTATTCCCAATATTATAAATATGGGTATACATCATGAGAATATTATAAGGGATTCATGTATGGTTTGATTATGGAAAAAATTTCAAAATTATAGAATAATATGATTCTTATATTATAGTTCATAAAAGATACTAATCCTTTGGATCATAGGAAAGTGATGATATTTTTGAGATATAATAAGAAACAAAAAGAGATGATGTAAAATAAATATATATTTATCATTGTTCACCTCACTGCCTAAATTCTTTTATACCAAATTTATGACATGAGTGAAGATGACCTCCATAATTCTATATTGTCTGTTTCCCCATTACACTCCCCTAAAAAAGACTATTATCCCTTTTTATGTGTTATAGAATACATAATAAACATATTTTGAAACATCAAATAAATTTGAAATTTTTTATTAACACTCAAACTCAAGAGTAATAAATTAATTTGATACTCAAAATTTCAAAGAAGATTATTATATATGAATCCTACTTTAATGGTCCCAGATAAAAAATTGTTCATAATATATCAATATTGTAAATTTTTTGCATTATAATGAAATTGAGGCCTATTTTTTCTTCATCTTCTAAAATATCCATTCCATTCTGTGTCAATGAAATCGAGTAAATTAACTTTGAACTAAAAATTACTTAAATAACTTCTACTATTTTGTTTATAAATCAATCATATTCTTGGTATAATTAATTTGAGAATACTATTAATCAGAATAACTTTTTTCATAAAAAAAATCAACTATTTGCTTTATGATTATTGAAAAAATAAAAAATAACATATATTCTCCAAAGAATTTATCAATCAAAAATCTATTACTAAGTTTCATGGTACACAAATTTTTGGAGGATCATTTAGTATCAAATTTTTAGATATAGACATATTCCTCTATTAAAAGATTTTTTATATCTATTGAATTGGAACCATAATTTATTATCTTTGTTAATTAACAAAATACAATCGAAATTTACTAAAATAAAAAATAATCATTTAAAATATATGATTTGGATTTGTATTGTAATATTCATTCCCTCTAACATCAATAATATTTTTACCTCTACAATATAAAAATTCATTAATTGGAATTAAATTGATAAAATAATGTAGAAACACTTTCAATAAAAATATATCTCATGAAAATATAACAATAAAAATGGGTTTTCCCCATAATTCCTATTTAATATATGTTTATATTTATATGGAAAATATAAAATATAATGCAATTAAAGACTATATTCCGAAAAAGAAATAATATAACCAACATAATCCTTTCATAATTAATTATTTTAAAACAATAATCCATAACCTAAATCTCCAAGACCAATGGATTATATTTTAATTGTTTTATGAAACCCTTTAAATTAATCAACCCACACTTCCCCTGATTGAAAAAAAAATCTGTAAAAAATGTAATTAAAATTTTACTCATGATTCATTTAGGGAAAAATATACAAAATAGGAAATTTGAATTAATTATTATTACGGTTCATCTTTAAACCCATGACAACAATTTTTAATCACGAGGGAAAATATTTATGTTTTGTAAGGGTTATAATAAATATTTACACAAATTAGTCAATTAGGAATCACATAAACCAACATAAATATTCATTTTTAAATAATAAACATTAAGCTCATATAAACACATAAACACTCATAAATTCAATCCATTTTATCAAATAATTCTATTGAATAATCAACTAATCATGAATAAATAAAATAGAACAATTTCTATGGTTTTTGGGACATGTCAAACGCAGGAAAAAACATAGCCTGGAAAAAAGACTTTTTCCTTTTAAATGATCACAAACATTGATTTAATCAGGAATATAAATTCGTATACAATGAAATCCAATGTTTTAAAAAAAACAGACATAAATAATAGATGATATTTGATTGTTTATTAGGATATCATTATTTTTATAACCATTACAATTACCCTTAAAATATCCCTTTATTAGAATAACCCATTATATTACATCTAATATATTTTATATGGATAATAAATATTCACCCAATGAATTGGGGGACATATCGTTGGTCACTCCATCAGCATATGGAATTTTAAATAACCATAATATCAATAAAACACAAAAGATATTTCACATTACCATTTTATAAAGAAAAAAATAAACTAATTTTAAACCCACAATCATAACAATTATCATTTATACCATAAAAAATTAATTTAAAATAATTGGTAAGAAAATTATTTCATTAATGTAAAATTAATATTAAATATAAAAAATGGATAAGGATAGATAATAAGAGAAGAAAAATATATGGAAAACATTATTCATAGTAGTACATTAGAATATTAATGTGAATTTTTTATAGAAATAACCCTCACTAGAAGCCCTGAATCACATCGTATGTCTTATAAAATATTTAATAATAAATTCAATTTAATTATATACCTTCATAAAATAATCATCAATTGAATTGGTCATTTTTATTAATTTATTATCTTATATTATTTGTGAATTAATTTTTCATTAGTGGATCATGGTTGTATTACAGCTTTTGTATACTAGTAATGGTCAAAAAAATATATCTAATAATTTAACAATTAGAAAATGTTTTATGCTATATGTTTTTTTTATTTTAAGAGAAATGAACATCAATAGAGGGGTATAAAATTAATTTTTTTTTTAAAATATTCATTAGAAATCATTTTTTTATGAATGAAAATTACATCAATTGTTGAAGTTAATTATAATTATTATCATGATTATTTTAAAATTCCATAATAATAATAAAATATCTTTTTTATATCATATGAAATCATGGAAAAAAAATTAACAGTATTGATGAAAAAAATATGTGAAAATGAAAAGATCATCATTTACTTTTTCTGCATTGAATGTTTATTGGATAAAGTTTTCATTAATGTAATTTAAACGAATTGAATAATTATGAAATAATTTAGTTTTATAAATCAATTTTAGAATAAATACACAACTATGAAAAATTATTATTAAATTATAACCATATTATGGAATGTATAAGAATATAATTTTAAATAAAATCATTTATTCATTAAGCTTGTACCTCAACAAAATATAGTATTTTTAAAAGACTAAAAAGAAATGAAATGAGATATATATCATTAATAAATCATTGAAATTGTATTTTATGCATTGAAATAGAATATTTTTAGTAAATTAAATTTGTACAATGGAAATTATTGAGAAATTATCATAAATAATAATGAAATTTTTGAGTTTCTGAACCTACATCACTCTTGGAATTTCCTCCATAGGATAGAATATTATGCCTTCGAGGAATGGAAATTTTACTAGAATGAAGCCTCTTTAAAATAGAATATTATTATAATTGTTGAATTTGAATTATATATTTAGAAAATACTATGCTATAGATTGTTTTTTAGAAATTGTTAAATGAGTCCCATTTTATATACAATAATATATATAATTTAAGAAAATATTAAATATTTAATAGTAATGAAAATAATGTTAAATTTCAAAGTGGACCATAAATCAATAATATATGATATTCTTGACTATTAATCATTGTAAATTGATTGATGGTAACGTTTTATAAATTTTGTTAAAATTTTAATCATTTTTTAATAAAAATAATCATAATTATAAAGGATTGATGGAAATTTGTATAATATTGGATTAAAAATAAATATATATATATATATATATAATATTCATGTTTTCAAATTTATACTACTAATTAATTTTAATTTATATATAAAATTCATGAAAAAACATATCATCTGTAAACTTTTCCATCTATAATATTTCAAATCAATTATTTTTTTTGTTTTTCACCTTCATTCAAAATAATTGAATCAATAATTCAAAATTTTTTCCAAAATTTATACAATTATTTATATTTAAATTTAAATTATTAAGATAAATATAATAAATTATTAAACATTATTATAATTAAAAACTATTCATTATATATTTTTACATTCATCTTATTCATCCTTAAATTTTAGAAATAAAATATTTTACTTTTCTTTCCAAATACAGCCACTTTGTATGCACTTTAAAAATTAACATGGTATACGGATATAGAAAATTTTAATATAAAAAATAATAAAATAATAAACATAGTATTTATCTCTCATTAATTTAATAACCTTATCCATTCTTAAAAATAATATAAATATCAAAAATTATAAATAAATCAATTTTGTGCATGAACTACAGTAATAGGAATAATTATTTTCATATTTAACTTAGAAGAAATTTAATTTACAGTAAACATGTAATATTTATTTAAATTATTCTTCATTTTATCAGTTAATACCAATTTTATATGTTTTTTATAATTTTATGTTTTATTATATAAATATATCCAACAATAATAAGTAGAATTCCACATAAGAAATAAGTCTTAATTAAAATGAATTCTTTTAATTGAAACGTACTAATGATATTTATAGGAACATAAAATTTAATCATTGACAATAAAAATCAATACTATAAACATCAATAACTATGAATTGAAATTAAAATATCATTTAAAATATTTTAGAATAACTTTTAATTGAAACTATTGATTATATATCATATTTAATACTTACAGTCACATCTTGTTTTGTTATTATAATTTGTTTTAAATACATTTCATTTTATTTTTGATATTATTAATAAAAATATTTTAATCATACAAAGAATATATATTTATTAATATATAATATTATATTTAAAAATAAATCTCATTAAAAAATATATATATATTTCTGATTATAGAATTTTTTTTATTTTTTATAAAATTACATAATTCATATCATGAAATTATATATTTTTATGTTTATTAAATTATAGTTTTTCATTAGAATTTTATAAAATAAATGTAAATAAATATATATGAAATATGTTATAATATATTAGAGAACAAAAATAAATATTATATAGAAATTAATAATATCAATTATAATGTTTTGAAATAATTAATTTTTTGGTATAATTATTGATAATATAAATATATAATCTATATATATATATATGTATAAATAGAAAACAAGTAATTAAAAATATTTTGACCTGAAATTTAGTATTTCATAAATTTAAGAGTCCAATGTAATAATATGAAGAAGATAAAAAAAATTTTAATACGTGATAGTCTATCAAAAATTGTACATGAAAAATCATTGAACATATCTAACTAGAAATCATGATCAACAATTAGATTTTTTATTCATTAAAATAATAATAACGAGTATTCTTTATGATAAATTAATAAATTTATAAACCATTATCCAAACAATCATTGATCCATCCTCAGAAAATAAGTAGGTCACTTATCAATATAGAGGAAGAAACTATCTAGTGTCAAATTAATTCCATCCTTTTTAGGTGGATTTGTACAGACAATCTTTTCAAGGAAAATACATAAGACCTTCTTACGTGGTAGGTAACATTTCCCCCCATTTGGGTTTTATGGTATATTGGTCAATCTCATCTAGACGGAACTCGAGTTCTCATATTTTGAAAGTATATATTTTTCATATAAATAATTATATACCTTATCATAGGCCCACCTCAAAACGAGTCATGTTATCTCTTATAGAGGATTGTATCATATATATAAACACACACACACACACGATCAATCCCTATCTGTATCCATTACACATTCCTCATTATAGAATATGAATAACATCTATCAAACCTAATATATTCAATATAAAGAAACACCGGGCTATTCAAGTCATACATCATCAAAATAGCCTTTAGTCAACATGATTATTCCCAGAATTATATAATGAAAGCATTGCAATTAAACTATTGTTTAAAATTCCAATTGACATACATATGAATATAAAACATGATAATAAATCTTGTTGATCACATCATTTATATTAATTTAACAACTCAAATTTCGGTAACTTGAATATAAAATTCGGTGTCACCAAATCATATTCAAATAGTTTCAAATATTTTTTGTCTTATTTTTATATTCTATTAAAATAGGAATGTTAGGTACTAGTGAGACAAGTTCAAGTGTGTTAGAGACAGGAATATAACAGATAATACCAATGGAAAATGGTCCCAATAGAACATAAAAATAATAAATAAAAAAATATCATATAATAACACGAGAAAGCAAAAAACTACTATTATTCACTAACATGCATGGGAAGAGTCTAGAAGTCTCATTCAAGGACTAATGATTCTATAATTAAAAATTTACAAAAAATTGGAGACATTTTTTTAAGAAAAAATATATTTTTGTTGATTATATTTTAATCCATTATCTAGGTATCATTCACTCTACCCTATGTCTGAACAATACTAGCATTATATTATTATGAATGATAAATGAAGAAGACCACCCACCTATTCATGTTTGAATATAGTGTCTTATCCCTAAAACAACGTACATGTCTCCATCCATGGATCCAAGAAAAGTATATTAGGTAAAAAGTGAATTTATGTTACTGATCAAATATGAATCTATGAAAAAAATTGGTAAAGGTGTGACCTTGCCTAAAGGGTATCAATCAAAACCACATTTTACCGACTAATGAGGATCAAACCATGGGATAAATTAAATAAAAACTACCAAACATGATTTATTTTTATGTATTCCTATAAAATATATAATAATAATATAAAATTATTGAAAAAGTTATACCCTACCTTCTCTATAATGATGATAGAATCCCATATCCCCATGAAAATGATTCTATCTTACTTAATTGGATACTGCTAAATGTGATAAAAAGGAGATAAAGGATGATATACCAATGAGATTAAAATTATATCAAGGATGAGGGGTACCATATATGGGACTGAAAATGATATAATTGAGCAACTAAATTACACTTTTACCTACTAAAAATTAAATAACTAACATCTAGTCTATTAGGTACATGGTAGAGGTCTATTAGGATCCCGATGTTTCTACACCCCCACGAGGGCTACTTAATTCCTCAAAATAGACTCTTACTGGTTCTAATACATCATAAATGAAAGAATATTCAACAAATATAATAAAAAATTAAAATTTGAAATAATAATAGACCATCATATTTGATGGCCAAAACCACTCCAAACCACTAGTTTCTCATCCCAAAGAAGGTTTAGCTTGATTTTAGATATAAATGAAATATTCACTATGCCTTCATAAAATAATCATATTCACTATTATAATTTTAGAACCACTATATGTTGTATATAACCCATTATTATGTAGTAATTGACCCCTTCATGGCACTCCCACTTTGTTTGATGACATAAACATGTTTCTCAGGAATGCTACCATCCAACAACAACACTATTTCATCATTCCAAACCACATGGGTTAGAATAGGTACATATTTCCTGAACAAAGACATAGTAAAAAAATTATACAATTCATTAATCAAAGAAAAATTATATTATTAATTTTTTGTTTTTGGATTAATTGAATGAGGAGAGAAATAATTTAAAACATCGAGACATCATGAAATTCTTATGGACATTGTCTACGATCAACATGCGATATGTATTAAATTAATATAATAATCAAATTATTATATCTCAACTTAACTAATATTATAATTTCTTAAATTATACTAGGACTCATTAATGGTGACTTTTTTAAATCCATCATGTACAATTTACAGTGCAACAACATAGTATATAACACATAAATTGGGTCGATCCAAATGAAATCTAGATAAAAATTATTTTTGGAAGATGCTAATAGTGGTGTATAAATATAAAACGATCCACCAAAATTATGTATAAAATATCATAACATATCTTTTATAAGATCATTTTATTAATTGAAAATTTATGTATGGGTGTTACATAAGATTATGTTTCATGAGTGATATGCTAATTTGTTTCTATCATTAAATTTTTTTTTCATTCTATGATCCCTCTTAGAAACAACAATATCAATTTCATTATAGTGTTTTATAAACCATATTTCATTTATATTTCATAAATCACCAACTAAGGATATATCGTGAATAAAGGGGGGAAACCGGGGCCCCACGAGTTGTGGCCCTATTTTCAGAAACCACTCTAGGAAGCTTCTTGGATGTTTCTATAGATCTTGGGGCATCCCCATATATATGTATACTAAAATAATTTCCATCATATATCCCATATCCTTCAACAAGTTACATGGTTTGAATAATATATATATATATTTAATGTGATTTGACTATCATTTTTTAATCTATTTGGAATGTTTTGATGCACCTCATGTTACCCCTTACAACATTATGAATAGACTGTGTTCATTCACTCATGGAACTCAAATATATTATTACTCATGCATTTCACGAAGTGAAAAAGGTGCAATATGGTCATGAAAATGTGGGATTCAACCATGTCACCATCTAGTTGGATGAACTCCCTCTTGATTTATTTCCCCTTTTTGATAGAGATTGTGAAAAATGTCATCTTTTAGACTCATTTAATCCTATTATTAAATATTAATTTTGTTGATTTGGTCTTTGAAAGAGGCAGCACATTTTAAATATATATATATCTTTAATATAAATAGAATATCAATTCATTGTTAATATATTTATAATTTCCCACACTTCATCCTAACCCATTAAGGAATTGGGATAAACCTGAAATGAAATCCATGTTAATTTCCCAACCATATCAACATAGTTATATAGAATAAATTCTACTAAATTATAGCTCACTCCCATATACTCTTATAAGTAACCAAAACTAAATTGAAATTTTGTAATGTACTAAAATCATTGAAAAATCCTTCCATGATCTCACTAAAAATGACTCTTCCATAAAGTATGATAAAATATTAATTCAAGATCAAAAAATACTAAACTTATTTTACAAATAATGATTTATCATTGATAGTGTATAGATAAATTTTCCACGATATTTTAGGATATCCAGATGATTTATTTATTGAAATTATATAAAATCATACTTATCCTCATGAAAATTATGAGGTTGAGTGATTCTACTATGGGTGTAGTAAAAAACATTATCCAATTATATAGTATGAATATAATAAAAATCAATTTTCTAGATACCATCATCACATCTATGATTCCTCAGATTATGTTCCCTCTAATTAAATATGTTATTGAGGATAATATGTATGATATGGACCAAAAATTTCTCACATAAAAATTAATTCCTCATTGTTATTTTTTTTCTAATTCATAGGTTATATTATATGTTTAAAAATACATAGGCCACCATGTGAAGGACTTACACCAGCATTCCATCAAAGTCCACATAAAAATATCATAATATACCTCAATGATATAACATAAATATAGGAATATTTGGATTGTAATAGTTATAGTATTCTTCTTTAATTTCTTGAAATACATTTCACACTATAATTGAATATGAAATTCACAATTTTATTTTTTAAGAAGATGAAATTTTTGGTTATTTTGGAAAATACCTAAATAGAATAACAGTAATGTACAATAATCTCTATGAATGTATGAACCCCATTGAAATTTTTAGGAACATCCTATGACTGTTATAAAACCCTTATCTTTATTAAACATTTAAACATGATTTATTTGATAGAATTATACTTAATAAAACTCAAATGATCGACTTTTCTACAATATATGGTAAATTATGTACATTATATAACTAATTAAAACATGAAATAATGAACTATTATTTGGTAGGTTCTTTAACATGTCCAAAATGTTTGTTCGTACATAACACTATATGGGACCACCTGAGGAAATACATAAGAATGGGGTGATATATAAATCCCATTAATGGAATCAAAAAGTAAAAACATTAGGAATAAAATACATGTTTCACAATAAGAATATCAAAAATTAATAAATGTAACATTATAAGTCATGTTATAGAATGATAATAATAACATGAGATATGTAGAAACATAAAAATTACTTCATAAATAGATCATGAATAAGCCTACCATGACCCTATGGTGGGAAAACTCCCATAAATGGATAAGGTACACCCATGTCCAAACATGATAATCTAGGATACAAAACATTACCCAAGGCATTGTATTACTATTAGGTTTTACCCTTCATACTAATTTCATTCTTATGTTTAAGTGTTCCATAAATAACATACAACATAGATTCATGGATCATAATATTTTATTCCATGATAATGTAGTGTGGAATATGTACATGTAATTACCCAATACATAAATATATGTTCATAAAGATTAATACCATTCATAGGGAAATGGGTGTTATATTCAGTATACAATTATTTTGGAATGGAAAATCATGGTGTAATTTCGTTAGCAAAATAACCACATATATAAGTTCACAAAAATGTTATGATATAGAAAAAATGGTATTAAATCATTTATAAATGAACTGGAATGTAAGGGTAATATAAATAACATATCAACAAATAGTAAAAAATTAAATTAAAATACAAAACACAAATGAAATTCTTGATAAAATAGGACGGTGGAAGAGTCATTACAGAATTTCAGAGTAGGGACATAGTAGGTAAGGGTCCAAATGAGAGGGTGAAAATGGTATTTCATTAAAATAAAATTATGTGGATAATTTTTTATTAATAAAAATATAATTACAACATAACCAATCAAAATTACGTAGAGTAATTTTAATATAAGGTTCTTGAATTGATGAAAAGAGAGGGAGGTGAGGATCCCTTATGGAATTTTGGCATAGTAGCAAGAGTACATAAGGGTTCATAAGAGGGAAAAATGAGAGTGAAAGGGGATCATATAATTTATAATTCAAAATTAATATAATGGGTTTGGGTAATAATATATCCTAACTTAATATAATGTAAATATTAGGGCATATAAAAAACTAAGGGTGCGATAAAAAGGAGAGAGAGTGAATCCCTAACATGAATGTGTGTCTCCAATGGTTTATGAGGGGATTATTGGGAGGGTAGGAAAACTTATCAGAACCATATGGAGAAGGGGTTAGGGTGTGGTCATGATAAAAAGATTTTTTGTGTAGATAAATTGCAGCTTTGATGGGATTATATAAGAAAATAAGGGGATTTCTTTATTGTTGTGGTTGTGGACACTAAATAATAAAATCATTAAAACCAAAAACCATCCCATGGGTTTTACCAATGTATCATAATAGGTTACGTGGAGTCAATTATTTTATATGTCCAATGGGAAATTATAATAAAATATTTTCATTTCTTATGGGGAGGTGAGTTACACATTCTAGGAAATGATTTTAAAGTCATCAATTAGATTATATGTTTGGTAGATTCACCAAAGAATTATGAATTAAATAAAATAAACATAAAATCACATTATCCTAAATGATATATATTTTTCTGGAAATGTAATTTTTATTTGTATTTATTACATCGCCATTGGTCCTTTATTATGACATAAATCACACCATATATTTATACTATATTTAATTTCTCTCAAAAAATTCAATTATCTCTGAAAAATATGGAAATATAACTATTTGGTAATCTCAACACCCTAATAAAATTAAAAAAAATTAAATCTATCTAAATAATTTTCTGATTATGTGAATTATAATTTTTAAAATAAAAACTGACATTTATTGAAAAATAATGGGTTTTGACGATAATAGTTTTTGAAATTAAATAAAAATTGCATTTGATATCATAAAACTTATATGAAAATTTATATTTAATAGAATTTATTTAAAAATAATATTTTATTAAATTTTTATTTATATCAAAAGTTCATTTATTGATCAATATATATTTCATTATTAACAAAAAACCATATTTGTGGTTTAAAAATCTTTTCCAAACAATAATAGGATGAAAATTTATTCATTATTTTATAAAACAAATAATTTATATATTATAATTTCTAGGTCCATGAAAAATATCCCATTATTACAGAGGTATATTCTCTATGTGTATGGTGTGCGATGGTGTGGGTTTGGTGAGGCTGTTTAGTGAACATGGTCTGCGTCGTGATCATGATGAGATTGAAATTCTACCATAAAGTTTTTTTTCATGATTATGTTACTACCTCATAGATTTGGAATGGACTAAAGAAAATCCCACAAATTTTACCTCCCTCTTAAACACTAACAAATTGGATTTATTGGGTATGATCTTATTATTTGAGGCCATTACTTCCTCTGTTTTAACCAAAAATGATTTTTTAATACCCTATATTTTTTATATAAATGTAATATTTGTTAAAAAAATTTATTATTATGGGTAAGTATGTTTAAAATTCATTTTATTCAAATAAGATAAAAAAATGTTCATTTGATTTCTAGTTAATTAAATAAAAAAGGTAAATTATAGTCATAATAGTTTGGGTTGTTACAATCTTATACCATTATAATTTTCACCCTTGCTATTTTATTTTCCCCATGCTAATGTCGATGAGGGCAACTCTACTTCATCAAATCCTCTTATTCCAACATTTATTATTCAAACATGTGGTTTGGTCACAACACATTAATGAGGGGAATTTTATTATTTTGTTGAAACTTTCATCTATGATATAATATATATACATTATTATATTCATATGAAAGTTAATTCTCTAATAGTACCAAATTTTGATTAAGAATATTATAGGGGTCATGTATGTACTTTCATAAAAGAGATAAATTGAACACATCGTGAACTTGAGGCCAGTTATGTTGTAGTTCTAGTCTATAGGCCACTACTCTGATGTGATCAGGTATTTCAAAAGGGCTGATGTACATCAGAATATGCTTTCCTATATTCCAAAATCTCATAACTCTTTTCCATGGTGAAATTAATAAGAATAACATGCCTCTAAAATCAAACTATAGTTCACATCAACAATTTTCAGCATCGCTATTCTATCTACTATAGGAAGATGCGATGTTCGAATGAATTTTCATAACCTTCTCCACTATTTCCTAAACCATTTTAGGCCCTATATGTTTTCATCCCCATCATTCATCCCATCATGCTGGTGTTTTACACCTCTTCCCATAATATATTTCATAGAGAGCCATTTGGATGCCCAATTAGTAAAAACTATTGTTGGAGAAATCAACATGATGTAGATGTTGGTATTATCCTTCATTATACACATTTGAGCATTCTCCCAATATTTACTCAAGTGTTTTGATAGTCCTCTCAGATTGACCAACAATTTGGGGGTGATAAGCCAAACTAAAAACCATCTTAGTGTTTAGATGAGATTTACGAATATTAAATACAATATATGTAAATATTGAATCTCAATAAGACTTATCAGATAGAGGTACTCCATATAACCTTAACATTCCTCTATTGTATATTTTTTCTAGTTCATCCAGTGACAAATAATCTCAAATTATAATGAAGTGTTCATTATTTCTATGATGATCCCCAATAAAACAGATATAATTATTACCCTTGGATGTCTATGGATGTCCAGTATCAATGTCTATGGTGATGTTTTCTCCTTTTCTTATTGGTATGGGTACTGGTTCAATCATCACCTTAGATATATAGCATTAAACCATAACTAACGGGGATACTTGTAATATTGATGTATAATTACTGCTCTCGTTGTTAATTTTATTCCTCCAATAGTTCTCCTAGAGATCTTGATACATCATTTTGTTTCCTAGATTATACTATATAAATTATACAATAGACCCCTCTTAAAATCTATAATTGATAGAATACATATTCTTGACCCAAATATCACAATTCCTTCTTCATTAACAATGATCTTTAAGGATTTTCCTTTTCATAGAGTTTCCATTTTCTTTTCTGAATTCCCAAATCATATTTTGGAGAATCCTTTAACCTGTAATGATGAGATGGTTGGGAAATATTTTAAAATGTACTGATGATGTTATTTTATTTATTATTATCATGTATATCATATTCCAATATAATAATATATGGTTATCATCAATTATCATTAATGATATAATTGCTAGATCCTTTTTACATAAGGACATTTCCACATTGTTGTGTTTCATAGGTTGGAAATGGATTGAGCAGTTTTAATCCTATATTTTCATTAACCATATTCATTGATGAATATTCACCTATTTATGTGTTAATATATATTTATGTCTTCTGTGATCCAAATATATTTCAAACTTCCCCCGAATGAGATAATGGTGCCAAATTATCTAAGTGAAGATCACCTATTCCAAATCCAGATCATTCTTGTGATAGTTTTTCTTAGGAATTCACAACTGACTTGAGGCATAGTCAATGAACTTTTCATTTCACATCGACAAACATCCCAATCAATTATTCGACACATCACTAAAATTTACAAAAGGTTCCCCACATGTGTGTACTATGAGCATATGAGTAGGGATAAGCATCCTTTTCAAATAAATAAATATTTCTTCACATTCATCATTCTAAGAAAACGTTACTCCCCTTCATGTTAGCATGGTAAGGGGGTTCCGAAATCAAGATATATTTCTCACAAATCTCCCATAATATCAATCTAACATCATAAAAATACAACTATCTATCATAGATTTTGGCCTTATCTAGCATTCAATTGATTTTATCATTGAAGGATCCAAGGAAATCTCATTAATTGACATGATATTCCCTAATAATGAGACATCCTCCAACAAGAACTCAATATATTTATAAATTTCATAGAGCTTATCATTTTTCAATGTCTTTAGAATGGTGAAAAATGATCCTCATGCTACTCATTTGTTTGGAGTATATTAGTATATCATCTATAACGACTTCCTAATTTTTTTGATGTATTCACAAAAGAATATATTCATTAAATATTTGAATAATTTTGGAGAATTAGTGGGTTTTAATCGAATCAAAGTGAACTCATAGTTCCATTACCTTGTACAAAATGTGGTCATAAGAATATCCTCCATCTTCACCCTTACATGGAAATATCCAGACCACATATCGACCTTGGTGAAGTAGTTTTATCCATTATCTAATAAAAAAAGTCATCAATCCAAGAAAATTTATATTTTTTACCTATCATGATCATGATGAACATTTGATAATAAATCCAATGGCATATTGACCTACCCTTAATCATTACTAAGAGAAATGGTGAACCCCAAGGTGATGAACATAGCCTCATGAATCCTTTATCTATATTGTATTGTATTTGATTCTTTAGTTTCACAAGAACCACAACAACTATCCTTTAAAAGGTCATTGATATTGAAAATTCCCCGGGTATAATCTCAAATGAATATTCAACCTCTTGGATTGATGGAATACTATGATATTCCTTAAGAAACAAATTTCAATATTCCCAAAAAAATAGGAATGACCTTAAGGATTGAATTTTCCACAGTCTCAATCATTTTATCTAGATTAAAGTTATCATTATTTTATAAGAGATGAGGAGAATAATTGTGAGATTTTATTATTGACATTTAAAGGAATTATATTAAAAAATTAGGAAGTTAGTGAGGAATAAAATGATTAATTTCTTAGAGGAAATCAAAGAATAATATTTTAAGGAAGATATAATATATATAAACGGATAATAAAAAGAATTTGGTAAAAATGTAAGATAATAAATTGATGATGAAACATAAGAAAAATTTTTTATTGAATATAATAATAGTTACAATTATATTATAATATTTATTTATTGATGTTGATGAAGAAGATATGAATCTCATATTGGATTTTTATACTAATAATTAAAACCATGTTTGAAGAATACATAGAAAGATACATTGAGATATCCTAATATTGTAAGGTCTGAATCAAGTGATATCTTTATATAATAAATTTTTTATATTTACTTAAAAATATATTAAATATATCCCTAAAAATATATACACAATGAGAAAGAAGACAATAGTCAGTTTGTCAACAGTGAAATGTGTTGCTTTACTGATGAATATTTAATTGGAGCATTCTAAAAATCCTTTATTGTGTATAGTGGTGAACGGTCAATGCTAGATCCTAAAATACAATGTAATGTGTCTTATTAGTTATTTTAGTATTACTAAAAATTCATACATTTTTCTAATATTCTTCTTTATAATATAATAAAAGTATTTTGTAAGTGGATAAAAACAACCATAAACCTTGTATGTAGTGATATATCATGGTGAAAAAAACCATCATGAAACTTATATTTTATATGATTTTTTCGTGATATTATTTATTTTTTTAAAACAAAAAATAGATAAAATTATATTGCGTTCCATTCCTAAATTAGTTTCAAAGGTATGATAGGGGAAATGTTTTATGTAATATAATGTATACCAAACCGATTCACTCAGACCCAATGTGGTGCATTTTTCTTGGTAAAACCAAATGATAATGTATACATGAATAATTCGATGAACCATATTCATACCATTAAAATGATTATTATGTATTTTATTCTAGAGAAGTGTATTATATTATAGTTTCTTTGTTTTGTGTTTATGAAAGATGTATATTTTAGTCATTTGTTGTATTCTACTAAATGAAGGCCCTTTTGAATCCCACATTATTTTCTACATGATTTTTGAATAGTCATTATATGAATTGTTTTAGAATAATGTTTATTATATTAATGAAAAAACCATGGGGGTTTATATTATGGTCATAATCTTCCAATAATTAGTTTAGTACCATTCAAATAAATAAAAAACATTGGTGTATATGGATGTGAACCTATGATGATACCATGTACCTTGCTCTTATTTTGTTTGATTGATCTACATTAATGTTTTAAAAATAATCATTGAATAATTTTTTATATTAGTAATGATTCAGTTATGGTGATTATAATTTATTTCATATTTGGAGTTGTACAAAGAGTATTCCTAGCTGGTATGACTTTGGTTGAAAACTATGTTCTCATGGGATTTCTATTTTTGAGACTATGTACTCTGGGTATGATTGGGGTGTTAAACTGATAATCATTGTGTGGTATGAATAATACTCTAGATGAGTCAAATATACAATCAATGATCCATTGAAACATTTAATTCATCTTTATAATGAAATAATTTGGGACCAATAAAAGAACATTACAATGGTATTTCGTAGAATGATTCCTCATTAAGAGACAATTTTAATTAATAAGATATATAATCATTAAAATAGGTTATGAGAGTTTATTTGAATAATAAATATTTTATGAGGGTATATTTTATTTAATAATTATTTTTTCCTCTCTAGGGATGTGTTTTTAGTTGAATTTATTTTTTTACAAAAATCCATATTTTTATATGAAAAATAATATTTTTGAAAAAGGAATGTAACATCACGTAGTTGATTTCAGGTAATTTTGAACCTCTATTTTGATCATTAGTTGGTTGGGTCCAATTCGGGGTTGTTTAGAGGTATCTTTTAGATTTTTTGAGGACCATGTTATGCGCACAAGTGGAATACTATTTTCCAAAACCGTGTGACCTTCTAGCGAAAACAATAAAAACCCACGTAATGAGGGTTTTCACGGTTGAAGAACAATTTGAAAAATTATGATCACACCAAGGAGACACCATGACACCCAATCTGTAGTGGAACATGACTGGGTATCATGGTCTATATAACTGTTTGTCCTTTCCCAACTAATAATTATTACATGATTTAACAAATTCAAATGATATTTTTTATATCCCAAAACACTTTGTTTATATTCCCAACATGATTTTATGACCCTAATACAATTTATTATTATTTGTAGTCTAACAATAGATTTTTATTGACCACATACTCCCAATATAATATAATCAATACTTGGATAATTCAATTTGGTCTCACTCCTGGTATATTGGAATTTCATGTTCTCTTTTGAAAACTCTCTCCTTAAACCACCGAAGGGTATATTATATATATTTGATTTAGGAGGATCTAATACCCATTGTTTTAGATATTATGAAATTATTTTATTCTCATATCCTCATTTCCAATGTTATTCATTGGAGTTCAAAACTATGGTTTTTTGTTTCGTGATCCCGTGATCCTGAGGTAGGTGGTTCAGATTTGATGGAAAAACCTTATTAACCAAAAATTTATTTATTTAAATTATGTTGTTTGATTTAAATTTTACAATACCAATTGGTTTATTAAAAAAATCATTTAATATTGTATTTTTATTGGTTTTTCATGAATGATGGTGAAACCCCCAATTCCACTAAACAATGTTATTTTGGGAAATTTGAATCATAATTGAGAAATTAAAATTGTTGAATTTAGTTGTGGTATATATCTTGAGATATTGATATATGGAACTGAATCTAAATTTATATTTGAGGAAAATGGGATTAATTTTTTCATATAAACCACATAGTTTATCCTATAAAAGGGGTGATTTGATGAAATTTTTTTTTGGTTTTGTAATCGAATATTTTGAATTAAAATAGAAAATGGGTTGAGTTATATTTTATTCTTTTTTAAAGAATTTTCCCATTATTTTTTTTTGTCTCAAAAAATGATATTTTAGGTAGTTAATAAGTTATTAGGGAAAAACACTCTTTTTGGGGTAATCTGCAATCGCTGGATTGATTCATTACAACTCTAAAAAAATGTATTGGATGATATTATCCTCATTAAGATGTTATTTCTTCCTTTTGTTCTGTTTCAAAAGGACATGTATGTGCATTGTCATTTTAATTGTGTAAGTCAGTGAGGATGCCATAACCAGGAACAATTATACCTCATGGATGTTGATTGGATTGCTGACATGAGATGTTTTGAAATATATTCCATTTATTGTAAACCGTTTTACCCATGACATTAAATGTATATAAATGTTTTTTATAAAATTTTTATTAAGACTTTTATTTAATTTATTTCTTGAAAAATAAATATAAATAATTATTTTTTTCATATTTTTATTAAAATACATTAAATTTTATCAAAAATTTAATTATTTACTTTGGTAATTAATTTTGAAATCAAATTATGAAATTCATTGTGAGACCCAACTTGGATTTTAGCTCACAACCTAACTGTTCGTTTTTGTGTTATAGATTATCTTTTTATTTGATCGAACATGGGTAAAGCAACACATGGAGATTCTTATACTGGTTTATCCTTCATATTAGATATTTGTGTGCATGGTTACATGGGTTTTTGTCCTGTTTCTTTTAATTTTTAGTTGTACATTGTGTTGTTAATGCATGATTGAATAATTCTAATAAATTTTTCTCAATAAAGTATTTCTTTTGTGAATACTAATATTTTTATATCTAATTTATTCTATTAAAGGAAAATTTGTTCCCACATTCATATTGTATGATTCAATGTTCTAGTCTCTAACCGATAGTGATTTGTAATTCCCATTGTGTCATTTCAGGACGGACCTAGTTGTGTGGGAAATAGCATATCTGAAAAAGTTCTTGTAAATGTTGTATCAGATGTCATGGTTAAGAATATTTCTTTAATTTCAGTATGTTGTTTTTTAATTTTTTCAGGATTTAGGAGGTAGTTGAAACTATGTGTCTAGATAGCTCTCATATTGATGAGCATTATGTCACAATGGGTTTTTTTGTAAATTTGTCTTGAGATTTTGTACAAGTATTTTCCTAGTTTAATATTTGGATGGGATGAAATTTTATTTTTTTAGCTATATATCAGGATTAATTAATATTGTTGATCTATTTCACTATTAATATGACTTGTTAAATGTTTACTATAGATGTTCTATATAATCATTTCCCACGAGAGTACATGAAAATAGGATCACGGAGAAATATTTTTAATCAAACATAGTGATCAAGTAGTATCATGGATCCTTGTCTGGTTTGAAGTGATTTTGCATATTGTTTATGATTTGGGATACACACCTACACTAGTTTCTGTTCAGGCACTAGATATGGAACATCAATGCAATGTTTTCCAGAATCATGCTTAGGATATCCTTCCCAAAAACTGAAATGAGATAAAAGGATCGAGTGATCCTCGAGGGGATGAGAAATGGTTATCTATGATTGAGTATTTTTTGAGTTATTGGAGTCACCTAATGAAATCAATGTTAAGTGAGCTACCTTTGTACTAGTTGGATTAGGTTGGAGTTGGTGGGACACAATGGTGATGAAGAAAAATAATGAGGTCTTTGAGTGGGAATAATTCATGTATATTTTCAATAACCCATTGTATACAGAATGTATGGGGTATGGAAAGGCTATTTAGTTCTTAAAACTTGACCAGGATAAAAATAATGTGATAGAATATGAAAACTATTTTTTTAATATTTTTTGGAAACTAAAATTATATCGAATAAGAAGATGAATAATCGAATGTTTAATATGGGACACTGATCTGATATTTTTTCATAGGTTTTCATGTTGAAGATTCCTTTTTATTTTTCTGTGTTGGAAAGAGATTTGATGGATGAAATGGACCAAGTTATAATTTTTGGGTTCGTGAAATTTTCATTTTCCTATAGTGGTAGTGTGGATTTATATAAATAGATAAGGAAGTATGAGGATTACCATGGCTATTCATAAATATATGGTTATTAAAAAAACAATAATTTCCTAGTAGAGGCGCATTGAATTTCTTCTAGTGTGGAAATCTGGGGCACTCAATGTTGTTCTGCACTGAGGAACCCTTTGTATGTGGTTCTTGCAGATGCTCATGTCTCTTGAAGAAGTTCATTCATATCTATTCCAATTCACTTTGTGCCATAATATCATCAAAATATACATAAGATATGTTACAAATCAGATGCTTCATGAACAAAGTAGTTTTAGCCACCGATATCCAAAAAATCAATCTTCCTGAAAATGAAGAGTATCTTATGGAAAAAGATATAGTTCCAACAAATATGAGAGGTAACATCACTATATATTCATCATTTTCGACTACATTATTTGGTACGGGTGCGTCAAAATAATTTATTTCATCCCATATATTTAATATTATTAATTATTATATAGAGATTTCATCTTTTGTGATGGATATTTCTACACCCTTTAGAATCGATAGAGGGAAGGGTCTCCATAGTACCTATTGTGGTTTCCCTTTAACAAATGTTGATCTTTAGTTGAATATTATGGTTATTTAAATTAAATCTCTTGGAATCATATTCATGAAATATTGTCTCATTTCAAATAAATCATGGATTGATTTTTATATTTTTTGGGTCTCCTTTAATGCACCCGATGGGGTTTTCCATAACATTAAAGAAGAATGGGAACCAAGGTTGAGTAAATTCATGTCTACTTATATATATTTGGGCAATCTAATATGAGTTTTTTGTTCTACAAGTAGTTATAATCTTTTAGAAGTAATTTTCCACCAGTTTATATTGATTTTCTTAACAATTTTCGGTTAATATTCTCTAATTTTCCACTAGCAATAGTGGTAGACATTACAATCAATTTAGTGCACTATAATCCGCCTATTTCTATGCATTTTTACTTCATGGAACACATTGAATTGAAATATTTAATGACTCAGTTGGATACATATAAGATAATTAAATTATGTCCTAGATAGTGTCACCTTAGGCATCAATGTAATCTTTTTTATTAATGCAGACAGTTCACTTTACCATTCTGTGGATTATTAAAAACTAAATCATGTTATGATAAAGAAAAATTATATATTAACACATATTAATGATTTGAATGATTAGTTTCGAATGGAAAAGTGGTTCTAAATGATTTATCTCTAATTATGCTACAATCAGTTGAGAATTATGATAATGATATTCTTAAAAACACATTCCCATGAAAGGAATTCCATTATATGTACATTTTAATTCCATTTCATTAACCAATGCTTCTACATTTTTCTATTATTTAATGAAAAATATTTTCCTATAGTATATTGAAACATTCATAGTTGTATTTGGGGTTGATATACTCTTTTACATGATGTCCTTGGAAGATCATTTACATAAGTTGAGAGAAGTTATAGAATTGTTTAGATATCACCAAAAACATTCAGAGCTTCTAAAATGTGATTTATTGATTCATGATGTATGTTATTGGGGAACATGGTGTCAAAAAATGGCATTTTAGTTTATCCGGAAAAATAAAATTCTACTATTATAAGGGAACATCCATAATTTTTTTATAATAAAAGAATAATGGGTTTATCTTGATATTATCCATAGTTCATTGAGGAATTCTAATTTTTAGCTTATCTAATGACTTCACTGACTGGTAAGGGAGTTATTTTGTCTTATGACATGAAATTTTAATGTTCTTCTTCTGATATTAAAAAAAATTGACTAAAACTTATGTGTATAATATTCCCTTTATTGGGTAAGGCGATTATTTCATAGCTGATAAATCAGGTTCAGGATTGCAAACTATTCTTCAATATATTGATTATGTCATTAATTATGTATATTTTCAACATAGAACACTTTAGAAGAATTATCAGACCCATTACCTTTAACATGAAGATATAATTCATCCACATAAGTGTTTGAGGAATTATCATTTGGGATAATGGTTTACCATGTATTCTGACCACATGAACTTGAGTTATATCTTATCCCAAAAAAATATTTGAACAAATTTTAGTGGCATTGGGTGGAATACCCAAAATTTATAGACATTAACATCATATATTTAGAGACCCAAGCTTGACATACATGGACATTACATTACTTTTTCAGAATACATAATACATAAAAAAATAGACACCCAAGGACCATAATAGTTTAGTCTCTTTGAAACATGGAACATAATATTCTAATCATGGTGAATGATCGTCAACATCTGCCATAAATATCATTCCATTCTGTTTTATTATCTAAAACCTTTCTTTGTATCTTGGGGAAAAGAAAACACAAAAAGGGTGAGCTCAAATGCTCATTAAGGGTAAACACGGAGACTATAAAAAAACAATCCATAAACATTTGAACGTAAAAACATGAACATAAATTTAAACATAAAAATCTTGAGAAATGACATAAAACATGGAATAGATCATAAAGGAACATTAATCATGATAAAAATGAATGGGAATAGAATATTTAATTGTGGAAACCATTAAGAACATGTTATGATTACCATAGTATCCAAGGCATTGCTTCCCATACCATCACCGTGGATGTTGGACTCAACAATTTTGATAATCCCAAATCATTTTTAAATACTAATCATGATATATTAAGTCATTTGCTATTCCTTTTTAATAGGTATTTATATTATTTATCCAGATCAATTTATATTTTTAGTCTCATGACTTTGTTGTATCAGCATACAGTTTACATTTCTCTATGTACAAGTTCATTGTTAAAGGATACATGTAAGAGCCTTCTATTAAAGGTCACCATTATAGCTCACTATAACTCTGGGTCACTATATCTAAAAGTTCACCATTGAAGATCTATTGTCACTGTTATATGCTACTGGTACAAGGTCACTGTCACTAGTCTACTGTTGCTATACTTATCATAGCTTACAGACAAAGAGTGACTGTTACAAGGTCACTGCTATGACAATGCTTCGGTTAGAAGACCACTGTCAGACTCTTTCTCAAGTCTTTTGTTATGAACTCCACAGTTCATGTATAATGTTATAAGAATTCTGCTGATAAACAAACTCCACTGTTGATGAAGTCAACTATTAAGACAGTCTACCGCTGGGAAGGTCACTATTGAAGTAGTTTGATGTTACAGACCTACCATTAGAAGTTCTCTGATTGAATTCTACCGCGAATCAAGCTTACTGACTGAAGCCAACTGTTAATGGTCTACTATGAGCATACCTATGAAGACAACAGTTGAAGATCGTACTATCAAATTACACCATGTGACATGCATATGCTACCAGTATAATGATAATCAATTCTTTTCCTTTCGGATTTTCTTAATACTATCATAAAGGTAATTTCTAGAAAATTTAATGCACCTGACATTATTTAATGTTATTTGCAGGAATATCAGTAGACAATATGAGGTACAATGAATCCCACACGTGGTTGAATCATTTCTCTTGTCGGTCCCTACTGAACCAAATGAGAAAAATTTGGGATGGAAAAGTGTATATATATATATGACTAGAGATAGACATCAATATATAGAATATATTGAATATACACAAATAAGAGAGACACAAACAGAACCCTAAATACGAACAAAGATAAAGAGACCTCAAGAACTAATTTTGAAGATACGAAGCTTCACAAAGATCTGTTGAAAGAACAATTTCAAAAGATGTGGTAGTGTTCTACAAAGAGCTTCTGACCCAAGAAGCCGATCATCTCTACATCTGGAAGTCAGAACCTAGAAGTTGAGACACTCTATTTTAGAGGCAACTTTTAGAGAAGGACCAAAATATCATTTCATTCATTTCAAGGAGTCCAGATCTGATCTGCCAACACAGAGAGCATTCTAAAATTCTTCCTAGTATCTTTAGCTATAATATGTTTAAGTATTTTACATTTTTGAGCAGTGTGTATGTCATACACACAATGAATATTTTTCTTGAACTGAGGGATACTAAAATCCCCATACCAAACTCTCTTTAAATTTGTTTCCCATGCATAACTTTTGAAGAATCCTAGTGTGGCTTGGTTGTTTATTTTCCCACATATAACTGTGGTAGAGGTTTCCAAACCGGGATAGTTTGAAAACTGTTGTAAAGGCTGATATAGTCTATGTATCTTTCATTAAATATATCTTCTTGGTGGCAGGTGATCACCAAGTGGAGAGGATTAGGTATTGTCTTAAGACTGAACCTCTTGTTTAAATTGTTGTGTTTACACATTCAATTACTCTATTTTACATTTATCAGAAGATTATATTGTCAAAGGCATAAATCTGTTTTTACGTTCACTCTAATAGTTATTTAGGTTAGTATGTATATATGATTCTTTTATTAAACTTGTTTCAGTAGTCGAATTAGTTCTCATACTGATTCATCTGAGGATTAATAACCATTTGAGAAACCTGTTGAACAATAAGTCACTTATATATGTACTGCCATAATTAACTGGGATGTTTTTATTTCGGGGATTTTAATCCTAAATGTTTTTACATAAATTTTAATTGGAACGCAATTCACCCCCCTCTTGAGTATCCACTCTGACCAACATTTGATATCAGAAGTTTAATTTATTTATACCATCAAACATGTTTTTCAATATTTTAAATTTCATTTCAACTGGGATTTTAGTTGTGTCTTAAAGATATCAAAATTTCTGTTATATCAAAATTTTGAGTTATTTATTCTTTTAGTTTTATATGGATAACTGAGTTGAGGATGTTTCTACTAACAAACCACTTTTCTTTAATGGTACAAATTATGCTCAGTGGAATTTATATATAAAAATTCATATATAGAGTATGGTATTTGATATTTTGACTACTATAAAAACTCAATATATGATTCCAGAAATTAAATGAACTTCTAGGGATGAACATACTAAATCATCCTACAACAATAACTGTAAAGTAATGAATTCCATGTACTATGTTTTAGGGGATAAAGAATTTAATCGCATATCTTCTTGTAAAACTTCTTATGAAATCTGGGACGCATTGGTTGTTTCTCATGAGGGAATAACCAATGTTAAGGAAATGAGATTGAATGACTATACTATTAAGTATGATAATTTTAAAATGAATCCTGATGAACCCATTTCTGAAATGTACCTCAGGTTCAATGAAATTGTCCACACTATGAGCTCAAATGGAAAAGTTGTTCCTGTAAAAGAACAGATCATGAGAATATTAAGATTTCTTCCAGACAGATGGAGAGGCACTTTAGTTTCAATTAGAGAATCCTGTGATATTGGTGTTTTACCTGTTAAGGAGTTAATTGGTAAGATTATGATGTATGAAGAAGAACTGAAGGTAAACAAGGAAGAAGATGATGAAACAAGGAAGAAGTCAGTATCCTTCAAGAAAACTGCTTCAAAGTGCAAGGATAAGGAGAAAGTACACATACCTACTGAAATCTCAACAAGTGAAAGTTCATATTCTGACAGTGATGTTGAGATGTCTCAAATAGCCAAGAGATTTAATAAGTTCTATAGGAGGAATAAATTCTTCATAAAATCAAATTATAAAGGAACATATGACAATAATGTTCATTGGAAGAAGGACTGGAAAAATCTAATAATAGTGATGAAGTTCTCTGCTATGAATGCCAAAGAAAATTACACATTAAAGCAGAATGCCAAAAATTAATGTCCAATAAGAAAGATGACTACTAGGAAAATATGTATAAAAAGGCTATGATAGAAACTTGGAGTGCTTTAGAAGACAGTTTTAGTGGATTTGATTATTCAGACTCAGAACAAAACAAACAAGCCAATCTATCTTTTATGACATAGACATCTGAGGTCACAACTAATTCCCCTGTTCATAAAACATATTATCCTGGGAATGAAAGTGACACTCTTGATGATAACGACATGACTAAATATGAATTATTTGAATATTTATAAATGATTGAGGATAGTTTTAATAATCTCAAGGACAATTATAAGTGATTAAAAAGACAAGATAATTTAAATGCAAATTACAAGTCAGATCTGGATATATAAAAAGACAAATTTGCTAAACTTCTAAAGGAAAATACAAAACTAAATTTGTCTAATAAAAAATTAGGAAATTATATTGGGAAGTTCACATCTGGTAGGGATACCTTGGCACAGTTTCTAGGAAAACATATTTCTCTAATGTGTACAACAGGTCTAGGATATCATCCTAGACAGAGACAAATTAGCAAAACCAAATTTGTTCCAAGAACTGTATAGTTCACTACTAGTTATAATTCTGAGCCATCTTTTGAGAAAAAATTTTATAATGGTCCTAAAAAAGTATTTATGTATGAAAATGTGTTTTTTGATTTTATAAAACCTATAAAGAAAATAGGGGTTCCCAATTTTTTACTTGCTAACCACTCTGGACCCCATAAAATCTGGGTACCAAAATTATCCAATGTTTAATCAGTTTAGCAGGGAAGTTGTTTAAAGTGTTCCTGTAAGACATTATGGTACTTGTAAAATGCATGTTCAAGATATATTACATGATACTATTAATGCTTCAATAGTATAATAATGTTTATAGTGGGAATGTCACCTTTTGGGATAATGCAAAAGGAAAAACATCGGCTCAGGCCAGATTGGTAACCCTGATACAATATTAATTTCTAAAGTGCTTTTTGTTGATGGATTAAAGTACAATTTACTTAGCATATCTCTGTTATGTGATGACGACTTTAATTATAAGTTTGAAAATGATACTTGCAATGTTTTTAACACAAGAAATGATTTTTTTTCAATGAATGTATAAATGATAATGTATATGATGTTGATCTAAATTCCTTTTCGAAACAAAATGTTTCCTGCTTAAATTTTTTTTCATAAAGAATCATGTTTGTGGAATATAAGGTTAGGACAATGCAATGTGAACTCACTAAAGAATATATCTAAGAAAATATTAGTTGGATTCTTACCTAAATTAGAATTCCCACATGAAAAACTATGTAATCCCTATCAAAAGGGAAAACAACACAGTGTTTATTTCAAACCAAAGAAAGAAGTTTCAACATCTCAACCACATGAGTTGGTTAACATGGATTTGTTTGGACTATTGAGTGTTTCAGGTTTAAATGGGAAGCACTTTGGTTATGTTCTTGTAGTTGAATTTTCTATGTATACTTCGATACACTTTCTAGCTCACAAAAGTGAAGTGTGTTACTATTTTATCAAATATTCCATGTTTGTAGAAAATCTTAGTAGACATAGAATTATGACCCTGAGAAGTGATCATGGACATGAGTTAGAAAATCATGAGTTTGAATCCTAATGCTCACATAATGGTTATAGTCACAAATTTTCTACTCCTAGGACACCTCAAAAAATGGTGTATTTGAATGAAGAAATAGGACCCTTCAAGAAATTGCTAGAACTATGCTTAATGAGTATGAATTGCCTGTTTATTTTTGGGCTGAAGCTGTAAATACAACCTGTTATATCATCATTATATTTTTAATTAGACATGTTATAAGAAAACGTCTTATGGGAATTGGAACAATAGAAACCATATGGTTAATAACATTAGAGGGTTTTGTTGCAAATTCTTTATTCTTAATACTAAGAATAATCTTGAAAAATTTGCTCACAAAAGTGTTGAAGGAATTTTCGTTGGTTATTCAATATCATGTAAATCCTGTAGAGTGTTTTATAAGAAAACCAAATGTGTGGAAGAATCAGTTCATGTAAAATTCGAGGAGACTGATCCACATGAGCCTAAAACCACTCCTTAACACCTTTAGAAATATTTTTCAATTCTGGACCTCAATAGTGAATCCCCTGAGAAAGTGTCTAATTCTATATTTTTTCCAGAATCTACACCTGCTGATTCAGAACCAACAAACAACGATGAATAATCTAGTTCAAACCTTACTAGAGGTATTGATACTCATAAGAATCATCCTTTATATGTTTTGTAGGTGATTTAAATAGAGGAACACAAATAAGAGTTTCTCTATGAAACTAGGTTGAACATCAATCATTTCTTTCACAACTTGAACCCAATAATATTAATGATGCTATTGATGATGAGTTTTGGGTAATGTATATGCAAGATGAATTAAATCAATTTGAAAGAATCAAAGTTTGGGAATTAGTGGAATGACCTAAGGACACATTGACAATGGGCACTAAATGGGGGTTTAGGAATAAAGTTGACGAGTCTTTAAATATTGATAGAAATAAGGTTAGGATAGTTTCACAAGAATATGGTCAAGAATAAGGAATAGAATATGAGGAGACATTTTCACCTGTAGCTAGACATGAAGCCATTTGGATACTACTTTCTTATGCAACTCATCTTAATTTCAAACTGAATCAAATAGATGTTAAAAGAACTTTTCTAAATCGCTATATAGATGAGGATGTGTTTGTTGAACAACCCCCTGGTTTTACAAATCCAGTTTTTTCAAATCATGTTTTTATACATTCTAAAGCATTATATGGTTTAAAACAAGCTCCAAGAGCATGGTATGAATGTCTCAGCTATTTTCTTATTTCAAATGGTTTTACCAAAGGGATAGATGATCCTACACTTTTTTATCAAAATGACTTCCAAATATGTTTTTATAGTAAAAATTTATGTGGATGATATCATTTTTGGATCTTCTAAAAATTTTATATCTTTTGATTTTTCAAAAATGATGTAAAATGAGTTTGAAAGCAGTTTAATGGTGGAACTCAAATTTTTCCTTGGATTTATTATCTTTCTGAATAAAATGGCATTGTTTTGAATCAAAGTAATATATTAAGGATATTTTATAGAGTTTTACTTTGGATGGTATTAAAGGTTGGGACACACCTATGATTACCACCTGTTAGTTGGATGCTGATGAAGCTAGAGAACCAGTCGATCAAACCAACTACAGAGGTATGATAGGGAGTCTACTCTATCTTACAACTAGTAGACCTGACATTAGGATTAGTGTATGCATGTGTGCCTGCATTCAAGACAATCCAAAAGAGTCTCATTTAACTGCTGTAAAAAGGAATTTGAAATACCTCAAATATAATCCCAACTTAGGACTATTTTATCCGAAAGGACAATCATTTGATTTGATGATTTATTCTGATGTTGATTTTGCTGGTTTCACATTAGATGGAAAAAGTACCTCTGGGACATGTCACATTTTAGGCAAGTCATTATTATCATGGTGTAGTAAGAAACAAAATTCTATTGCATTATCCTCTACCGAAGCTGAATACATAACTGTTGGTATTTGTTGTGCTCAAATTCTATGGATGCAACACACTTTACTAAACTATGGATATCAATTCAAACATGTCTCTACAATGTGTGACAATAAAGGTGCTATTAAATTTTCCAAAAGTTTTGAATCTCTTTCTAGGACAATGAATATTGATGTGAGGCATCACTTTTTGAGGGATTATTATCAAAAGTGTGATATCACTCTTGAATTCATTGGTACTGAACATCAATTGGATAATATATTCACAAAACCTTTGAATTGTGAGAGGATAAATTACATCAATAATGATTTAGGTATGATTAATTTCTATATAGGACACATCACCATTGGACCTCATTGATACACCTCACCGATGGACCTCACAGATACACCTCACCTTTGGACATAACTGATACACCTCACCATTGGACCTCACTGATACACCTCACCATTGGACCTCACTGATACACATCACCGTTAGACCTCACTAATACACCTCACCATTGGACCTCACTAATACACCTCACCGTTGGACCTCACTATTGCACCTAACTATTGGACCTCACTAATACACCTCAACATTGGACCTTACTAATTCACCTCACCATTGGACCTCACTGGTACACCTACCTGTTATGAACCTCACTGTTGGATACCGCACTGTTTGATTTTTACCATTTATTTTATACGGGAATCCGAACCATTTTATTCATATTAATTATTTCTATTTGGTTCTGTTTTAATCCCTTAATGATAAAACTAAAGGATATGAACATATCTCAATCCTCCTTCTTTATCAATCTCGAACCTTTACTCTCAAAATCCCTAAACACTAACTATCCATTTGAACTCTCGAACCCCATTAAATTTTCATGGCTAGAACCAAGTTACCAGCGTCTATCAATGAAGATGCGCCAAGGCCAAAGGGGACTTGAGCCGAATCTGGTGGCACCAGAAGTACCCCGACGGGACCTGTTAACCTGCATCTAACCAAGAGAGAAATATTTGCTGAGAATGAGCTGAGTGAAGAATGGCTTCTGTAGAGCAAGTAATTAGTGATGGAAGTACTAGAAGCCCAAGGATGGAACGAATGTTTTCCCAACAAAAATGGTCCGTACTACACAAATATTTTGAAGGAATTCTATGAATACCTGATGTTCGAAGAGGAAGATGATATGCATAGACTGGTATCTAGAGTCAATGTATATAAATATAGTTTTTCATATTCTAAGTGGGTTTCCTATTTAACAGTTCCTCATGATGGAGTTTATGATTACTATTATGGAGTGGCTCCTCCAGATAGTGAACGTTTTGAGTATGAAAAAGCTCTGGAAGAGTTGAAAGGAAATGTAAAATCATTGAAGATTATTGCAGGTGACATGAATGGAGAAGATATACTATTGTTTAAATTCATTCAGCATGTGATTAGTCCCAGGAGAGGGGATTCTATAGTGCTCAAGTATCAGGACATATACTTGATGTACATTTTGAAGAATGGGGAAAATATCAACCTATTTAGGTTACTGATGGAACAATTGGAGGATTTGAATAAGGCATGATCTGTGTCCAATTCCATATTCCACTCCAAGATATTTTCATTAATGCTAAAGGTAAAGGGTGTGGCAGGAAATAAAGAGGAAATGATAGTGGCTAAGAATAGTGTTTGTATCTCCAAGGTTATTTTCAAATTAATGAAAATTTTCTAGAATCCTTGGAAGAAGTCATGGGTGAATGATGAAAGAAATGAGTATGAAAAGTTTGACCCGACCAGCCACCCATATAGGCCAAAAGAAAAGAGAAATCCAGGCCTGAAGCCTAATGAGCCAAAACCAGATTATTCAGAAGATTATGAGGAATTTGAAGGAGATGTGGAACCTGAAAGCGAGAACACAACCATTAATGATGGGAGTGATCCTAATTTACATGAAAATTATGTTAGGACATTAGATTTTGGAGCACCTACACCACCCAATGAACTGTCAAGAAGGGAGACTATTCTAAGAGATAGTGATACTGAGACCAGTGAAAAAGAAGTATCTCAGAATATTGTTAATGACACCTCTAAATAGGATGAGGCTAGGGATAAGGATGAATCAAAGGAGTCTACTATTGTTGAAGTTGATGATGTGGACAATGAAAAATAGGAGCCTTGTTTGATCCCTTTGATAGATAATACAGACAGGACAATGTATGATCAAGAAGAAGAAGTGGAATCTACTTCCATTGAAATAGAAGTCATTGATGACTCATTGGAGGCTGTGACTCACCCCACTAGTGATCCAAAGGAGCAGACATAGATTGAATTTTCTAGAGTTGAATAGGAGGTTGTGGAATTACCTGGAGCAGAACCAACAGAGGTGAATACTCAGGAGAGAGCTCCAAGTGAGGGGGAGAATTTTGGTTCTCTATCTGTTCTGCCTGATATTGAATAATGGTTAGAAGACCTTGGATAAATGCTTCTTGGGATGGATAAAGATGATTCAGATTGTGATATGTCAAGCAAAAGAATCCTTGTACCTTCTGTTTTAGAACCTGCAGCAGTACCTCCATAGGTTACCATTCCTGAGAACCTTGCCACTAAGGATGATCTGGAATAAATAATAACAGATCTGCACTACATATTTGATAACAGGGCCTCATAAATTGAAAATGAAATGTGCTTAATTAAATAGATGACTGCATCTGAGATGGCTAAAGTTCAATCTTCCATTCATGCTAGTTTATCCCAAGAAATATCTCAATGCCAGAATCAACTCAAGGATGTGTCTCAGTCTGTGGAACTTATAAGACAATTAGTGGTGGGCTTTAATACTCTAATGGCTTCATGGGGCGAATCAGACAAATACATTCACTATATCATAACTTTTGTGAAATAGATGGTTACAGTATTGAATGTTTTATGGAATTGATGAATACTCATGTGAAGAGACAGGATGAAGAATTGATGAAAATTGTCTGTGGGTTGACCAAGTCTTTTAAGGAAACTGTTTCTTTCTCTATAAAACCTTTGAATGCCTCTGCCTCGGCCTCCACCTTCACTACACCACTTGTTGACTTTTCAGCTTTTTGGATAGTGGTCAGTGAAGAGTAGGCAAATATTTCGGGTGTCAGTGCACCTGACACTCAATCATTGACTCAGATTATCTCCACTACCAAATAAGTTAATAAGGTAGTTATTGACTTCATGATAGAGGATGCCCAGGACCAGAAGTGTATAAAGGAAAATATTAATTTATATTATAAAAGGAATTACTCCAAGCATTATATAGATGCTCATTTCAAGCTTTTGTTGGAAAACCTCCTGATTCCACCAGTAACCAGAGCCTTCATGGAACAAGTCACTCAGTTGGGCCAGTTTACTCCATCCTTAGAGATATTTATGGATAACAAGGATGATTTCATATCATCTATGGAAAGATGAGGAATCATTAATATGTACTTTAGAAACCTTCTCTTAACCTTTCTTCATGTGGACTGTACCCCTATCATAATCCCGCATGCCTTACCTACATCTCAACGCAGTGGCTCTTCCATGTTGTCTCTGGCTGAGGCCATCAGAAGCCTTACCCCAGTGATACCTCAGAGATCTACCCACTATAGAACCACATGAGCTTCTGTTGCTGCCCCTCCAGTCATTCCTATAGCAATTCCTAAACCTACTAATCCACCAGCTCATCCTCCATCTTCTTCTTCCAAAGGGAAAGAAAACAATCCTAAGGATGATGTGGATTGAGTTTGTTTAAGTCTTTTTATATGGACTATGTATTCTTTTTTGGTCATGTAATGTACTTCCATTAATACAAGATTTATCTATTATCTCTATTTGTGTTTCTTTTTGCTCATCATAAAGTGGAAGAAATGGTACAAATTGGTGTGATTTTATTACTCTTTAATGGACCATCTCTATTTAGTAACTGTTCTATAAGCTTATCTATGATACCAATAATTAATACACACTGGAATAATTTGTGATTATCAAAAAGTGGGAGATTGTTGGACTCACCAATTTTGACAATCCCAAATCAGGTTTAAATACTAATCATGATATATTAAGTCATTTTCTAATCATTTTTAATCTTTATATTTATTATTTATCTTGAAAAATTTATATTTTTAGTCTCATGACTTTGTTGCATCAGATTACTGTTTATATTTCTCTATGTACATGTTCATTGTTAAAGGATACTGGTAAGAGCCTTTTGTTAATGGACACCGTTATTGCTCACTGTCAATCTAGGTCACTATTACTAAATGTTCTGCATTGAAGATCTACTGTCACTGTTATAAGTTACTGGTACAAGGTCACTGTCACAAGCTTACTGTTGCTCTTCTAATCAAATATTACAGGCACAGAGTCATCGTTACAAGGTCGTTTCTATGAAAAACCATCTGTTAGAAGTCCACTGTCATACTCTTTCTCAAGTCTTCAGTTAAGAACATCACATTTCAAGTCTACAATTAAGAAGTCTGATGATAGACACACTCCATCATTGATGAAGTCAACTGTTATGATAGTCTACCACTAGAATTGTCACTGTTGAAGAAGTCTCATGTTATAGACCTACAGTTATAAGTTCACTGATTGATGTCTACCACTGATCAAGCTTACTGACTGAAGGCTACTATTAAAGGTCTACGATGAGCATACCAATGAAGTCCATGGTTGAAGATCCTATTATCGAAGTCTACCATTTGACATGTATATGCTACTTGTCTAAAGATAACATATTCATTTCTTTAACAATTTTCTTAATACTATCATAACGGTCATATTTGGAAAATTTAATACACCGGACATTATTTAATGATATTTGAAGGAATATCAGGAGATAGTACGAGGAACGAGGAAGACCACACGTGGTTGAATCATTTCTCTTGTCGGCCCCTGGTGAACCAAATATGAAAAAGAAGAGCTGGAAAAGTGTATAAATATACGAGTAGAGACAGACATCAATATATGGAATATATTGAATATACCCAAATAAGAGAGACACATACAAAACCTAAAATATGAAGAAAGAATAAGAGCACTCAAGCACTCATTCTGAAGATCTGAAGCTTCAAAAAGATATGTTGAATGATCATTTTCAAAAGTTATTGTAGTGTGCAAAAAAGAGATTATTACCCAAGAAGATGATCATCTCTACATTTGGAAGTCATATCCTAGAAGTTGCAACACTCTGTTTTAGAGGTAACATGTAGAGAAGGACCAAAACATCATTTAATTCATTTCAAGGAGTCCAGAATTGATCTGCCAACACACATAACATTCTAATCATCTTCCTAATATCTTTAGCACTACTATGTTCAAATATTTTTACATTTTTGAGCAGTGTGTATGTCATACACACACTAACTCTTGTTCTTGACCTAAGGGATGCAAAAAATCATCATAAAAAACATTCTTTACATTTGTTTCCCACGCAAAACTGTGGAAGAAGCCTAGTGTGGGTTGGTAGTTTATTTTCCCACGAATAACTGTGGTAGAGGTTGCCAAACCTGGATAGCTTGAAAACTATTACAAATAATGATACAGTCTCTGTATAATTATTTAAATATAATCTCTTGGTGGTAGGTGATCACCAAGTGGATAGGATTAGGTCTTGGAATAAGAATGAACTACATGTTTAAATTTTTGTGTTCAAACATTCAATTACTCTGTTTTACATTAACAGCTACTTATATTTTCAATGATAGAAATATTTTTTACATTCACTCTGATAGTTACTTTTGGTTAGTGTGTATATGTTATTATTTTAGTAAACTTGTTTCAAAAGTACAATTATTACTCAGACTGATTCAATTGAGGATTAATCAGACATTGAGAAACCTGTTGATCAATAAGTCACTTATATCTTTAATGCATTAATTAACTTGGCTGTTTTTATTTGGGGGATTTTAATCCTAAAATTTTAAACAAAAATTTTAATTGGAACTCAATTCTCCCCCACTTGAGTATCCACTCTGACCAATAGTGGAAAAATTCCTTTACTGAACCGGGTTGACTTTCCATTCTAGCCATGTATTACTGAACCAGATTCACATACCATTCCAGCTATGTCTATCTCTTGAGATAAAAATATTTACCCAATGAATTGGAGGTAGATATAGGTCCCACCCATATCATAATGAAATCATTCATTCGTGTGCCACAAAATAAACATAAATCATTCATCATAACGCAACGAATAAAATGGGTTTCACAAACATCATCCCATCATAACACAATCCACAAAAAAAATGGATATCATTTCATCATTAGGAAAATGAAAGCATATAAATAATTGAGACATTATAATTGAATCAAAAAAATATTAAATAATGTTATCATATATGGAAAATGGTTTTGATAAAACACATGAAATGATTTCTTGAGGAAAATATCCTTTCATCTTCAGAATCATTTTCTTTTCTCAAAATTCCATGAACATTTAAAAGAAAACAATTTTATTGAAAATAATCCTGAAATCGTGTAGAGAAGGATTCATGAAAATAATTTTTTATAATTCCATAATAATCCGTTCATGTCGTATAAGTTAAAAAAAATTCTAAATCTTTTTTCGGAAAAGTCAAAATATACCTTGTATGGTAAACAAAATAATGATTCCGTCCATACGATATAGTAAAATTCATAAATGGGTAAACATGACATTAAGAATACATGGGAAAATAGTAAATACTTTTTGAAAACATTTCTATAAATCATGGAAATGGAAGATAAATATAACCCTAGTAAATACTTATGAATAAAAAATCTCAGATAAAATTGCTATTGCAAAATTATCCCTTACCAGGTCCAATTTCTTTTGTACGTGTCTGAAACTCCTGTATAGTGGGTCTAAACAAATTATTAACTTGTAATAGAACCATTATAATATTTATGACGTCATATATGATTCACATATGGCATAATATAACCCGTTCCTTTGTATATTCCATGTAAAATTAGTGTTTTGGGTAATATCGTTTCATTAATCGTATGGGTTTGAACTTGTTGTTCATGATATTATAATTTATAACCTAGTTTACTTAATTATAGAATGTAAAATATTATTTATATATAATATATATTCATCATATAAATATATATGTTAGATCGATAAATGGAATGAAATACACCGTCCATGGAGACGGTAGGTCGTACGTACGCAATAACGTTGTTTTCGTTTCCTTATTGAATTTAATAAAAGTAAGTAAATAACATATAAATAAATCCATTATCATTATTATGTCTCATATTTCATGATTATTTATTAAATATAATTTATATTTATTCTTGATAATGTTAACAGGAAGAATGAATCTGAACGAATCATGGAGATAGTAATCCTTACGTGCGCACGAGCGATGATATCATTCCCATAATTATTGAATGGAATTGAATTGGATGATATAATATATAATAATTAGAATCATGTTATTATAATAATATATAGTTATTATTTCCACCATTATACCCATCCTTGTAAGGTGGTGGTGGAAAAACATATTACACAATGACGTAGAGACGGTATTCTCTACGTACGCATGCACAGTGATTTCGTTTTCCGTAGGATGGATAGAAGGTGAAGTGAGATTATTTCATATTTATAATAACATATTATTATATGATTTATACTTATTTTGTTACTTTATAATGAAGTATATAATTTATAGGAAGAAGAATAATAAATAATTTTTAAATAATTTGTAAAGGATATTACCGCCTCTTTGGCGCGCCTCTTATTATCCACCTCTTAGGGCAATAAAGATGGTCTTTGAAAAAGACCAAGAACTCTATTATGTTTCTACAGAAGTGTAGAAGAGAAATGGGAAGGTTTTGTCCATTATTAAAGGCTCACAATGTTGTGAAGAAGAGATGAAGGTGGTTCCCTTTTATAAGAGAGGAGAGGGACACTTTTGGAAACCTCAAAAATAATAATTATTATTAAAATCAAACCCCTCATAGAAACCTAAAAAAATCCCTAAATTCGAATATGAGATGAGATAGGGTTGTAATCACATCAAAAAATAAAATTTAGACACGTTTTGATTTTATTTTAAACCTTATCATTTTGATTTATCATGATTTTATCTATTTAATTTTATTTGCAGTAATAAAATTCTATTTTTTAAATTATTATAAATATTAACATATATGTTTTGAATTTTACATAATTAGAGACCATATTTAATTTTAGACCATAATTTTTAAAATTTTTAATTTAAAAATATTTTTGTGATTTTTAAACAATTTAATAATATGGTACGTTTTTAAAATATCAACAGTGTCCATTTTGATTTTATTAAATTATTTGAATTTAAATAAAATCCAAAAAAGATATATTCGAACCAAAATATTTAATAGATTCCTAACATGTCATGTTCATAAAAAAACATCATGTATCACATTAATTTGTTCATATAATATTTATTTTAATATTGTTAAAACCATTTATTTGATATTTTAATCAATAAAATTATTTCTACATCACTATTGTGTCAACATTAATGAAATTTATTTACTCTCTAAAAAGTATAAATAAATTCACATGATGTAGATAATTTTATTATATTTCTTTTCAGTAGTTATGTTCTATGCTTTATGATGTTTATCACTAGTTTAAAATTAAAACACCTATAAGATATAAGAGAGTGACATGTTGTCACTTTCTTTGATTTTAATAATAATTACATCTTTTTTTATGTTCAAAATACCATGAAATGAAACTATTACGACACTTAGGTGATATGGGTTGATCTTTATTCATCCAATATAATTTATTGAGGAGTTAGGGTACTTTTATAACCTTATTTGAATCCTTAATTACTTGATGTACCTTTAACTGTAGTAAATAAAAAATTTCGTAGTTACTATTCATAATGTATAAAAATAAAAGTTAGGTTGTTAGCATAATTTGGGAAAAATGATTCCAAATATGGAATCAATTTTTCCAAATTCAAAACAAATGTTTTTCAATATTTAATGTAAAATTAATCCCGCAATTGAGAAAATGTGTTTTAAAAGTAAAAACGTTGGAAATGATAGAAATCTTTTTTACTAATAAATTCAGTGTAAAATTAATGCTAATGACTTTCATTATATTAAATGGTAAAAATATATTATATTTATACTTTTAAACATTTAATTATTATAATTTATCCATATAAATTATCTCGATGAAAAAATTTGTTTTTGAATAAAATTTAGCTTATTTTTACTATTCATCAAAATATGAAAGTTTGTAGAAATATATTAAAAAATTATACAAAGTTAATTTTTATGTCCTTATTGAAATGGATAAGTTTATTTCTTCAAATTTAACTTATAAATGTGTTAAAAACTAGATTTAATATGGGTGTGCCATCAAAAGGCAGCAAAACTACATTTTTTGGAAAATATTTATTTTACCCGAAATATTTATTTTGTTGTCACAACATGTTCTAGAAAATCTATAAAATGAATTATAATATTATAAAATATAAAATGTGGTTAGTAATATTCATTACGGGTAGTTCATAATAATATTATAATATTATATCATTGTTTAGTAATACACGGTATTTCTTACAACACACGCTATTGAGGAAGGTCACTCTTACGTGAAACACAAGATAAGAATAGGGCTTTTGAATACTACATGATAATACAGTGTTGCGTATAGTGAAAGCTAATATGGGTGTAGCGTACAACACAATAAATCGAAGAAAAGATTTAATCTCATAAAATCTTGGGGTGTTACATTCTACCCACCTTAAATTGAATTTCGCCCAAGAAATTTGTCGGGTTTATAAATCATTTACTACTTGAAATTTTTTTTCATATAAACCCACATCATAAAAATTAATACCAAAACATAATTTTAAAAACTAAAGTATGAAATGCAATGGTTAACCAAATTAACTCATCACTAGGTTTCCACATAGGAGAAATTGGTGAAAATATGGATATAGAAGACAAATATAACCATTAGATTCTGATTGAGAGTGGTAGAGAACATGGCTATGAAAAATCCAAAAACAAATAAAGCCATAAATTGGTTATGATCTAAGGTACCATCTAATTTATTGGATATGAGGATACAAGGAAAACATCTTTGGGTTTAAAGATCATTACACTAAATTTGATGTTTTTTTCAGAAGGATAAATACTTACTTGATTTTAGTGTAATATCATCATTGGTCATTCCATGAACAATTTCCCATCTCTTATTTAATTAAATGAATTTTATTTTTTCATTCTTGATGTGATATAAGATCATTCTGTAGAATGAAAGGTCATTCCATATATTTTTTAAAAGGTTCTCACAAATTATTACATATACATAATTCCATCTATGGTGAGATTAAATGTATATGATTCCAAAAATGGACTTATACTTCTTCTATCATACCTCTTAAAAAAATATAACTAATTTATACTAACCAAATACTTCTTGTAGTCCAATTTTAGGTGATAAAGGCTTGTCATATTTCGTTTTTGGGTTCAATTCCCGTATCATTGTCTGACCCAATGGGTTGTTTCCCATCCTATGGGTTGTCCTTTTTTAAAACAATACTATTATAACATTTCCTAAATAATATCAAAAAGATATAGCCTAAAAACAATACTATCTGATGTCTAACTTAATCCATTAAACCATTAGGCTTATCCAAAATACTTCTGTCCAATCTCATAGTATAATGAAAAATATTACTAGAGGTGTCTATAATAAATCATCTAAATAACATCATTTATCCCCAATAAATCATAAAATATATCTTGTTGGTCACATTCCAGACATGTGAATACCTTAATCTTGTATTCTCCTGAAGCATGAATTACCATAGTACCATAATGAAAACATGAATGCTGTCAAAAGTTTTCCCTTTCCACATACCAAAATCCTGAAATTTCAATATACTAAAAACATGACATCACATTGTCCTTATATCAGTCATGAGGTCATTAATAATATCAAACATCTCATTATCTCATTATCCCTTAATTATGTTCATATCATCAACATTCCAAAAAATATATGAATAAACATTCATGGTTTTCTGTACCATTCAGCATACACTTCCAAATAATTTTTGGAAAAACAATAGTGTATAAATCCTTATATGTTTCATTATTCCATAGTACCATTAAATTACCTAGGCAACATAAATCATGATAAATATAAAATCATTCCACTTCCTTCTTAAACCATTGACCGAGCTACATCATTTTATTCCTCAAGACTTCTTTCATATCATCTATCATTTTTAGTCTCTTAATCATCATCAACATAAATATTACTCATACGACCATGTTGATTCACTTCATGAGATTTTTCCTTATGTAATTGGGTTTCATAATGCCTTTACATTCCACATTGAAAATATTTAACCATTGTTGATGTCTTAGTAATACCATTATCCTTTTTCATGGTGTTAAATGAACCTTTTCCTCTACAATTACTGGCTTTGTGTCCTTCTTCTCCACACCCAAAGAATCTTCCATTTCCTTTGACACATTATCCCTCATGCCTCTTACCTCATGATTTACATGATAGAAACTGAACATTCATTCCTCTATGATCATCATGAAACTCATTCTTTCTCTAATTATCTAAGTCAGGAAATTTACCAATGTTGAGATTATTAATCATATTATGTGATTGATTATTAGGCATAATAACAATGGTTGGACTTCCAAATATCCTTTCATTTGGTTTCTCATGATGAATATCATTCCATTCTCCATTATATCTTTCATTATCGTGAATCTTCCTGTTTCGAGCCAATTTATAAAACATAAAAAGAATAGTTTGAGAGGAAAAATTCATACTAAGAAAACAACATAATCAAGGGGAGTACATTGATTCACTAACATCTTAGGTTTAATCCCATTTTATTCATGGTGTTTATCATAATTATAGGACTATAACCTATAAATATACTTAACCATAGGGACATCCCAAGACATACCTTAGAAATATCTATAGGGATCTCACTAATGGTTTCGCATCCTAGTTTCCAAAGGATAACTAAACCATTCCTCTGGAAAGATATCATCAAACTCATGTAAAATGGGAATGTTCTTAATCATGATTTTCTGTCCAACCATTTGAGATAAATATCCTTCATTTATTGGAATCAAAAAATGTAATATGGAAGATATTTCCACTGGAAGGTTATATTCATCCTTGAATCTATACAATGTCATAGATTGATCAAGAATATGAAATGTGACTTCCCTTCATTGGCAATTGAAATGAGCTCCAAATAAAGAAATTAAATCCATTCCATGATTCACATCTAATTCCACTGTAGGAAGGATCACAAGATTTGCAGGAGGCATATTACCACAGATTTCATTCGGAGAAGAATTGTAAACTTTTGATGCGACTATTGTGCCATTATGAGTTGACATAGCTAACTCAATATATAATTGTAGAGTTATTAAAACAATACCCTTTTAAAATTCGTCATAAATAAAAGAGTTTGTGGATCCAGAATCATATAAAACATTTTCTACTTTAGAGTGGATGGTAAGTGTACCTTTCACCACTTCGTTATCGTACTCCACATCACCGCAAGAAATTTCATGTGACTTTCTTTTGTCTTTGGCCTTAAGTGTTTTTTGATATCAATAATCATCAACAACCCTCGGATTAGTTCATTTATTAGAATAATTCCCCATTTCCTTACACTTGTTAAATTGAAATTTAGGATGTGCATTCTATGTATCCCTTTCTTTGTTCGCATCATTAGACATCTTATTCAAATTATTTCGACATTCAATTTTTCGATGACCTTCTTTTCCACATTTAAAAAATTTACTTGACCCTTTAAGACAATTACCTATAGGTTTCATTCCACACTTTGAGCATAAGGGATAATTAATCTCCTTTTTAGTGTGGCCGTTATATTTTCCTTTGAATTCCAATTTCCTCTTCTTATCTAACCCATATGATAGATTGGTTACTCCAATCTCCATCTCAACTTTGAGAGGAAATTGATCAATTTCATCATAGCTATTGAAGTCCCATATACCTAACGCCTTTCTAAGACATGGTTTTAAGCCATTAAAGAATTGATCGATCTTACTCACAGGTTGGATAATAATTATGGGAGCGTACCTTGCAAGTATTGTAAAATTTTATTTGTAGGTACCAACAATATTCATCATCCATTTGCTTTAGTTAAAAAAACTCATTCTCCATCTTTTTTCAAAGAATACGGGGAATGTACTTATTAAAAAATAAGTTCATGAATCGTCCCACTCCATGGAATAAATTTCATCTCCTTGCCTCATATTCTTGATAAGATTCCACCATTGATCAGCTTCACCATCCAAATGATATACTGCTAAGATGAATTTATCATGTTCAGAACTTTGTATAACTGAAAGTATCTTTTCATTGGTACTGATCCATTGTTCAACCACTAATTTATTAGAAGATCCGCTGAATTATGGTGGAAGTTTCCTCATAAAGGATTAAATAGAATTATAATCCTTCCATTTCTCATTTTGAAGTCCTGCATGATTCATATCTTGGGAGAGTTGTGTGAGAATGTATAGAATATTTTTCATTCCATCTCCCATAATGTTTGGTTTCTCTGGGGGAAAATTATTGCATTTCCCGTCACATTCAGCGTTAACACAGTTCCTTCGGGTTCTTTCCATTGATAGAAACAATGAAGCATAGTGTTAGAAACAATAATTAAAATATAAGAAACACATAATCAGTGATAAACTTTCATAATTTAGGATTTATCATGGGTTACTCATGGCCATTTCTAAAACACTATGATTGAGTTTGATGCATAGAAATTTCCTTAGGGTTCTTACTATGGCGTTCAGATCCTAGTTTCCAAAGGTTAACTATACCCTTAATTTTATACCAACTATATTGACCCATTCTTGATGTAAATAGAAATTACATAACATTTGCCAAATACATAATACAAAACTAAAACAAACACACAAGGACCATAATAGTTTAGTGTCTTTGGAAACTAGGAACATAATCTTCTAATCATGTTGAATGATCTTCAATATCTCCCATAAAGATATTTCCCTTTTGTTTTATTACATAAAAAAATTCCTTATATCCTGGGGAAATGAATACATAGAAAGGGTGAGCTTAAATTCTCAATAAGGGTAAATATTGAGACCATAAAAAAACTATTCATAAAAATTTAAACATAAAAACCTGATCATAAATTAACCATCAAAATCATGAGCACGGATGTAAAACATGGAATGGATCATACAGGAACATTAATCGTGATAAAATGGAAAGGGAATAAAACATGTAATTGTGGAAACCATTAAGCACATTTTATGATTTCCATAGTAGCTAAGGAATTTCTTCCAAGACCATCACAGTGGACAAAGTGAATTACTAATCTATGTTTAGTTTCCATTCCAACCCTGTATTATTGAACCGGTTGCACTTGTATTTCAATTCATGTCTATCCCATGAGATATAAATCTTTCCACAATGCATTGTAGAGAGATATATTTCCCACCCATCTCATAAAGAAATCATTCTTTTGTGTGCCACAAAATAAACATAAATCATTTATTATAACCCAAAGAGTAAAGTGGGATTCATAAACGTCATCCCATAATAACATAATCCGCATATAATAAATGGATATCATTTCATCATAAGAAAAATTAAACCATGTAAATAATAGAGACATTATACTTGTAACATACACATATTAAATAATGGAATCTTAGATGGAATATTGTTTTGATAAAACACTTGAAATTAATTCTTGAGGAAAATATCCTTTCTTCTTCAAAATCATTTCTTTTCTCGAAATGCCATGAAATTTTAAAATAAAAGGATTTTGTTGAAAATAATGATGAAATCTTGTCGAGTATTTTTCATGGAAATAAGTTTCTATGAAACCTTAAAAATCCATTCATTCCTTATAATATAAAAAAAATTCTCGTACTTTTTCCAGAAAAATAAAAAAGTTCCTCGTATAGTAAAAAAAAGATTGATTCTTTCTATACTACATAGTAAAAGTAAAAAAGGGGTAAGCATGACTTTTAAAATACATGAAATAATAGAAGATAATTTATTAAAACATTTTCACTAAAACATGGAAATGGAAGATAATTATAACCCTAGTAAATACTTATGAATAATCAATCTCATATAAAAATGATATTGCAAAATTATACCTTACCTTAGGTCCAATTTCATCCGTACGTGTCCGAGACTCCTATATAATGAGTTTTTAGATAATAATAACATGTAATAGAACCATAATAATTTTTATGATATCATATATGTTTTACTACTGACTTTATATTACCCATTCTTATTACAATTCCATGTTAATGCGGCGTTTTGGGTAAAATCGTTTCATTTATCATAGGTGTTTGGACCTGTTATTCTTGATATAATTAATTATAACCTTATTTACATAATTAGAGAATATAAAATAGTATTTATAAAAAATATAAATTCTGCGTATAAATATATATGATAGATCGATAAATGGAATGAAATACGCCGTTCATGGAGACGGTAGGTTGTACGTACGCATGAACGCTGTTTTCGTTTGCTTATTGAATTTAATGGAAGTAATTAAATAACATATGTATAAATACAGTATCATTATTATGTCACATATTTCATTATTATTTATTATATATACTTTATTGTTATTCTTTAATGGTAAACATGGAGAATGAATCTCATCACATCGTGGTGACGTTAATCTGTACGTACAGACAAGTGATGATATCGTTCCCATAATAACTGAATGGAATTGGTGTGGATGATATAATATCACATTTTTATAATCATGTTATAATAATCATATATAGTTATAATTTCCACCATTATACCCATCCAAGTATGGTGGTTGTGGAAAAACAGATTACACCACAGCTTGGAGACGGTATTCCGTACGTACAAATGCACGGTGATTTCATTTTTTGTAGGATGGATAAAAGGTAAAATGGGGTTATCTAATATCTAGAATAACATATTAGTATATTAGTTACTATGAGGTAATTACATTATTATAAAACAAATAATTATGAGGATGTAGATGAAGAAATAAGTTTGAAAGAATCAGTAAAGGAAATTACCTCTTCTTTGACGCACCACTTATAAACCTTCTCTTAGGGAACTAAAGTTGGACTGAAAAGAAGACCTAGAACTCTAGTATGTTTATAAGGAAGTTTAGAAGAGAAATGGATAGTGTTTTTCTGTGCTTGAAGGCTCAAAATGTTGTGATGAAGAGATGGAGGAGATTCTTTTTTATAAAAGAGGATAGGGGCACTTTTGGAAACCTCAAAAATATTAATTAATTATAAAATAAAACCCCACTTAAAAAACACCAAAAATAATTCAATTCTATGTTGAGATGATATAGGGTTGTAATCCCATACCCTAATAAAATTTAGACTTGGTTTTATTTTATTTTAAACCTTATCATTTTGTTTTATCCTTATTTAATCAATTTAATTTTATTTGCGGTAATAATATTCTATCTCTTAAATTGTTATAAATACATACATATGTATTGTAATTTTTCCAAAATTATATAACTCATTAAAATTTTGAAAATATAATTTTAACTTTTTAATTTATAAATATTTTTTTAAACTATTTAATTATATGTTATTTCTATAAAATATCAATAGTGTCAATTTTGACACTATTCAATTATTTGAATATAAATAAAATCCACATAGAAGATATAATAGAACCAAAATATTTAATAGATTCCTAACATGTCATATGAACCAAAAATATTCATGTAGCACATTACTTTGTTAATATAATATATATTTTAATATTTTTAAAACCATTTATTTGATATTTTAATCAATAAAATAATTTCAACATCACTATTGTGTCACCATTAAGGATAAATATATAATCTCTAAAAATTATAAATAAATTCACATCTGGTATATAATTTAATTATCTTCTTGGTGACGAGTTATTTTCTAATTTTTATGATGTTTATCATGAAATTAAAACAATTACACTTATAAGATATAAGGGAGTGACATATAGTCCCTTTCATTGGGTTTAAAAATAATTACATCATTTTCATGGTAAAAATCACATGAATTGAAAATATGACGACCCTTAGGTGAAATGGGTCAAATGATATACATATAATTGAATTTTTCTAGGTGTTAGGATAATTTTATAATCTTATTTTTACCCTCAATTACCCAATTTACCTTTAATAGTTTTGAAAAAAAATCCATAGTTAATAATCATAATGTTTAAAAATAAAAAGTAGGATATTTGAATAATTTCGACCAACTTAATCCAACTATGGAATTCATTTTTTCACATTAAAAAAACCAAAGTGTCAGTATTAAATTTAAAATTAATCACACTTTTTAGAAAATGTGTTTTAAAAGATAAAATGTACCAAAAGGTTCAAATGTTTTTACCTATGAATTCAGTGTAAAATTAAAACTAATGAGTTACATTAAATTAAATGGTAAAAGTATATTATATTTATACTATAAAATAGTAAATTTTAAATTTACCCATATAAATTATCTCGATGAAAAAAGTTGGTTTTAATTAAAATTTAACTTATTTTTACTATTTATCAAAATATGAATGTTAATAGAAAAATATTAAAAAATTATCCAAAGTTAATTTTTATATGATTACTGAAATAAATAAGTTTATTTCATCAAATTGAACTTATAAATGTTTACAAAACTATATTTAATGTGGGTGTACCTTCAAACTGCGAAAAAACAGCATTATTTGGAAATTACTTATTTTACACAAATTTTTTTCTGTTCTCATACCATGTTCTAGAAAATGTGTAAGATGAATTATAAAATTATAAAATTATAAAATTTAAAATGTGTTTAACACTATTCATAATGGCTACTTCATAATAATATTATAAAAATATATAATTATTTAGTAAAACTCGATATTGCGTACAACACATTCTATTGAGGATGATCGCTCTTGCATGCAACACAAGCTAAGAATAGGGTTTGCATATTCTATAAGATAATACGATGTTTTTTATAGAAAAATCTAATATTTTTGTAGCATAAAACCAAATATATCAAAGAAAATATTATTTCTCATAAAATATCAGGGTGTTACATCTATACCACATTGAATGTCCATGTCATCATTAATGCATTGAGGAGAAAAATTTATAAATATAACCTGAAATAATCATTAGATGGGTTTAAAATGATGGATCTTTTTTATAGTTTCATACTGAAATCTAATATTCACGGATTTGGGATTCCATATCCGGTGTTCAGTTGACATCCACTCTTCTCTAGATGATCCTTTACAAAATGTATCTTGATGATGAGTTATGTATCGTTAGAAAATATCATTTCTGTGGGGAGATTATTGATCAATAGTCGTTCTCCCTAAGGGTTATTCTCCATTTTTGGAAACACTATGTTCCTCCATTACTGGTGAGGAAATCTATTATAGGGGATATATATAATTCTAAGTGGTTTGTTCATCAAGGAACAAAAAATACTCTCTACAAATTTCAGGGAATATTCTCATAGACACATATTAGACGAGACACTTCTGACTTTGTCTCTCATTGTAATAATTTTCAACAATTAAAGACCGAACTATAGAGAGCATCAGGTTTTCTATAGCCACAGTCAGTGGAATGTTTAATGGGGGATGAGATCTCTATGGAATGTTTTGTTTCATTTTTATGTACCCATAGAAATAAAAAAGAAATAAGGGTTTTGAAATATAAGTTTATTTAATAAGCACACTTTTTAAACATTTATGATACAACCAAATATAGGGAGTTGGGAAATGTCTATGTGAAATAGATCTTCCATTATTACAAAGATAAATTTGATATTGTATCTAAAAGTGATTTTTTATTCAATTATTGCTTTTATAGTGGCCTTTAGGGGAAATGGGAACATTTGCACAAGTTATCATAGAATACCATTTGTAGTAGGATATCCAAAATGATATTTATATATATATATATATTCATTTAGACATTCTACATTCAAGAATTTATGATTTTATTTTTGACTTCGGATTACCATATAATAATTGTTTAGTTCTCATTTAGTTATAGTTACAATCCTTCAATTAGAATGGATCCTTTTGATTCCATGTAAGTTATTACATATAAATACATGTTCTATAGTATAGATATTGATGAATGTTACTTTTTTGGGATAAGAATGGTTTCGGAGAAAAAAACTATGTAGATGATTCATCTGATAATGTGGACTCATCAAAGTTGATATAAGTCTAACACTAATCCACTTTTTAGAACATTATAATTCATCTATAGTGATCAATTATTCTTTAATATTTCTCCTCATTTGGGTTATCAATGAATGAGGAGGAAAGGGAGACATTCTACTTATTTTTGTGGGTGTATTTAGGTTATTGAGATGTTTCTAAATGTGTCCTACCATTTATAAAATCCACTATATATAATGTTAATATGAAACATCTTCCATGTATCCAAGCAACAGAGGTACCTTTCTAATCCATCTCTTGTTTTGAGTGTGAATAATCTTTTTTTTAAAATTTTTTATTTATGACTGAGCATCGAATCAGGATAGTTGATTATAAAACAAGGGTACTGAATGTGAGTATGTTATTGCTGGTTCATTTAATATTTCATCACAATTTAGATACTCATGAGAGACCCAAGATAGAGGAATCGATGAGAGAGTAGTGGCCTCAACTATTTAACATGGAATATTATTAAAGAAAATTTGGGACAAAACATTATTTGGTGGAGTGGACATAACAACCTATTGATGTTTTCATGTACTATTAGACCATTATTTTTTTCATAGATTGGTTGGGTTTTATGTAGGGGTGTGTTGGTTGATATTTTATAAATTTTAGAATTTCTTGAGTTGTGTATGGTTGGTGCATGGTTTTCCTAAACTATTCTCCATCATATTTAAATCCCTGAAATAACTAACAATTTGGGTTTTCATGGTTGGAACATCATATAAGAAACTATAAAGCCAATAAATAGAATATATGAAATATTTTCAATAGGGGAATATGGAAATGAAGTGGAGATTGTCTAATAATGTGTCCCTTCTTAACTAACCATGTATATAATATGTAATTAAGATGAAAATTTATATTTAAAATCCTGAAACCATTAGTTTAATTTACTGACTTCCCTAAATGAACCTAATAAAATTTATTCCTTCATTGTGGCTCCCATGATGTAATTGATTCTTTTATTCACCCATCCATATGAAAATGTACTATATGATAAGGATTTTTGATATCTTTCTCGATATGTTTCGTCTTACTATTCTCTTTCTCAAACCATATCAATTATCCTCCAATGGTTTTATTAGATCTCCACATTTTTGAGGGTTCTAATCCTAATTTTTATATATCATAAATATAGTTTCCATTTTTGACATTAATATTTGAATATCTTCATTGGATTTTATTTATTAGGTATTTGTGTTTCCTGATCTCATGATCCCGAGTTATTTGGTTTAATTTTTTAAAGCTCATTTGATTAAAAATAAATTTATTGATTTAAATTATATTGTTTTATTCAAATGTAACAAATTTAAACTAGTTTATTATAAACTAAATTCTATTGAAGTGTAGATTTTAAATTTTTTGTCATGATAAGTGGGTAAGAATCTCCAATTAAATGTTATTGGGGTATATAGTGAAATTCGAAGAAAAATTGTAAAAATTATGTTGTAGAATATAATATTTATTTTTAAATTGTGAAATTTATTTTTGGAATAAATTTCAAATTCTTATTCTTTTAAAATGTATTAAATTATGTTGATTGAAACCCATTGGACTTACCTTATAAAAAAGAAACAATTTAGTTAAAAATATGTTTCATTTTGTCAATATATATTGGCATATTAAAATAGAAAATTAGTTTGAACTTAATTTTCTTAAGTATTGAAATAAATTTCTTATCATTGATGGATGTTTCATCATATGCAATAACAGATAGTTAGTGAGTTATAATGGAAAAAATTCTAGTATTTTAATTCCCTCTCATTGAATTAAATCTTTTAGAACTCTATCATAATAATATTAGAAGACTTTATCATCATTAGGATTTTGGTTAGTCCTCCTTGACCAGTGTTAAGGGGACTTGTGTGATCATTTCCATTTTATTTATATATTTGTGTGGGGAACCCATAAACTGGATCTATCACACCTCTTTGAAAACTAACATGTTTCTCCCTTATGATGTTTTAAAATATATTTTGTTTCATGCAAACATTATAAAACATTCCTTTTGAATTCATACAAGATTTTTTATATAAATAAAATTTGAAGATACTTTTTTAATGTATTTGAATCAATTTAAATATAATTGATGATTATTTTAAAATCACTATTGCAATTTAATTAAAATATAATGAATTAGTTATTAAATTAATTGTGTAATTTAATGATCAATTCCATGGTGAGAGCCTATTGTAATTTTAGATCACACCCTACCCATCCCTTCCACTATTTTTAGATTATATCCTTCCTAGTTCGAACATGGGTAAGGCAGTATATGGGGGTGGATCAAGTCAATGATCCTTGGTCTTCAAAATTTTTTCCACTGGGACATATCCTATTTTTTGTTACATATTTGTTTTAAATTAGAAGGATTATCCCTCTTCGACTTATTGTATAGTTCTACCTATGTATTTTTTCATGTATGCATACTAACTTGTTTGTATATCTTCCATTTTTTTGTGTAAAATTCATTCAAAATTCCATATTATATAATTTTGGGTTTTATTTTCTAACTATTAGAGATCCTGAATTTCCCCTCTAGATTTCTTAGGAGAGACATGGTTATTAGTGTGTCATGGTATCTAGGTTGGTTTGTTTCAAATCATGAAAGAATGTTTTTAATATTTTCATTTTTTTAATGGATATAATGAATTTGTTTTTAAAGGTGGATATTGAAAATGGGATGAGTTTTTTATGAAATACAAGAGAGAATAATAATTATTTTTTCTTCATGGTGAAAATTAATTAAGTGATAATGGGAGTTTTGAGATATTCATTTCTGTTTTGTGGTGATAAATGTGGTTAGTGATAGTTTTTAAAACATAAGAAACCAATAGTGTTAAAATATTATTTCTTTTTGTTTGAATAATTTAGGAAGGTATTGTATGATTTCAATTTCATGTGTTATGATTTTTTTTGTTATCATTTAAGGGAGTTACGTATTTCAATGGCCCGAAGGCCTTCGTTTTCTATTGATTTGGATAATCCGGATTTCAAGGGGTCAGTAAGAACCTTTTCAATGCACGTAGGTGTATGTATTATAAGGATCATAGGCCGTAGAAGAATTCATTTCCTATAGGATTAAAACATTACATAAAACCCAAAAAGACTATTAGAACTCCTCATCCCCTACATATTCATCATGAAATCAGCTCTCCCCATTCGGATGACTGTTCTGCAAGGATTTCCCATGCATGAACATGCTTGTCATGATGGCAGGTGCCATACCCTCTCATTCATTCAACCCATTTTGCTTCTGCTATGGGGAATGCTCCTTGTTTTTCTTCCTTCTGAAGCTTTTTCCCTGTAGGACGTCTGGTTTGCATCTGCACTTAAGGTGGCCTAAATGCCTTGAGGTGGCTAGAAGGCCTTACTGGCCCGAAGGCTTGGTCGGCCCGATGGACTTAAGGGACTCATGGAACAAATCGATCACCGGAAGGCCCAAAATGGTAGAATATTCCATGCCGTTACAATTCTAAATAGTTCCTGCTATATTTCCCACTACAGTACAGGCTATAGTTCTACACAGTTCCTGCTACAGTACCTACTACAGTACTAATACTATACCTACGACAATACTACTACAACAACCCCAAAAATTACCTCTACATATATTTGATCCCGAGTGTCCTAGATGAACTTAAAGAATCATGAACAACTGGGTTGAGGCTCATGTGCATTTAACGGAGTTAAATGTTTCATTCTAAATGAGTGAGTGTTCATTATGGGTTAAAAGTAACTAGATTTAGATATTAATAGTTTCATGGATTTGAAAATTAGTTTTATTTGTTTATTATATTTTAAAAATTCAGAGAAATTTTAAACTATATAATATTTATAACGTTTATTTGTTATGGGGGGTCGAACAAAAAAATTGACAAAATGTTGATGTTTTAGTGTTCTAACGTCAAACATGATTGTATGTATACCATAAATGTGTTTCAATTACTATAATAATTTGGGACACTAAGTGATAAAAATTATATTTTGGTAGTGTTGATGGATATATTTTAGTGATGTGATGCTATTGAGATGTTGGTGGTCATAGAAAGAGTAATAGAGGTCATGAGGGTCAGGTAAAGATCCATTTTATGGATTTTACATTAGGGTGTTGATGTTTTTTATCAAAATCATGTTTTATTTTCATTTATAATACATGGTTACCTATTGTTTATTTAATGTATGAAAAAGGATTATTTTTACAGTTTTTAGGCAATTTTAGATTTTATGGATAAGAGGAGTTATAATGCGGTTTTTGTATTGTCCTCAATTGTCACAAGTTACTAAACTGGGTGAAATTCTAATTTTTGCTAATCGATGAGTAAGAAAAAATATTATGTGGTGTTTTGGAATGGATTTGGAGTTTATTAAGATTAAATTTAGGATTTAGGGGTGACATAATGATGTATAATGATGCATTATATTTTGATCTCTTAATGTAAGAGTAAGTGTTGTGACCAATGGGGAGTTTCTGTGAAACATGGTAGTGTTTTTCATGAATCCATTAGAAATATCATAATGGGTAGTCAACATTTTTGAGTTCTTTAGAATATTTAATTATGGGCAAAAACATTTTTCATTTATTTAATATGACCCCATAATATGGGCATTTCACTATGATGATAATTAATATGTCACAATTCACCCAATATTGTATTTTTTGAGAGTGTAAGAACTATAAAATCTCGGATTGATCCCTCTACCCTTTTATATTAATGGGGATTGGGGAATAAAATTTCAATAACCATTAATCTAATCTATCCCCACATTTGATCTCCCTTTGAGAAACCTTTATTTGATTCTATATTCAGAGTCATTTGTTTTAGTTTTTCAAAGGGATTTATTCTACTTTCATACCCTTCCACTTTCCATTTCCTTTTCTATATCTCTATTTTTATAACTATTGTCTTTTCAGATGATATTTCATTAGAGTATGGTATATCTTTTTTTATGTGGTGTTTTAATGTGTTATATGTAAAGGAACTTGGAATACTCACATTTAATTTTCCTTATAGTGTTTCTCTGGACATATATAAATCACAAAAATCCCGTAGTTATTATATTTATTTTTGAAATATGATTACCAAAATAGTTATGTAGATTTGTATTATTTAACATAATTGGACATGTTGGGTTTCAAAATATCACAAAAATGTGTTGGTTATGGTTTTGTAGTCATAAATTCATTGAGTGAGATCAACAGTGATTGTGACTAATGAGGTATGTTCCTTAAATTTATTTGATATTCAATTTATTATAGTTTTTGGTTAAGATATAATCTCTTGGGATGTGTGGTAGTTAGTATGATATTGAATTTTATTATGGATCCATAGTTGAGGTAGGTGCGCTTTAAATTATAAAATATTTTCTCATTTGATTATAATATGTTATTATTCCAATATTTTTATTTTCAGAATTCTTTTATATTATTGTGTGATATTAATCTAATTAATGGGATGGGATTGGGTTGAAATAATTTTAAACAAGGATCAAATATATTTATAAATGGTTCTTCAATGAATTTTAATTAAATTAAAATAGGTGTAAATTTTTATGATTTTTTATAAAGGAATTAGTCAGATTTAAAAAATTAATATATGTTTTTTTGTTAAAATGTAATCTAAAATGTAGCGGTAGTTTAAAAAAAATTATAAGAGAAAATAGTTAGTTAAAGAATTTTTTTTGAAATGGTTTTTATAAATATAATGGTGTTCTCCAAGATATTTATATTTTTTTGTCGTATATTTGGGAATGCGAATGTTTTTTTGAACATCAATTTTCAAACAATTCATAAAATTGAGTATGAAATTGGTTTTAAAGAAATTCATTAAGGATGAATTTGTACATATTATAGTATTTTTTACCATCCATTAGTATTACCTTATTAGATTTAACTATTATTTTTATTATTGGGATTTATAATTATGTATTCTTATATGTCACATGTTGATGCAATATTAGTCATTATATAATTGGTAACACATTAAGACATTACTTTTTGGGATATGTTTTTTTCATTGGATTTCAATAACATGTTTTGTTTCATTTATCAGTGGCCTATTGGAATAATGGGATACCGTTGTTATGTGTGTTTTCCCTTTTTTTTTACTATTTTATTGGGGATTTCCTCAGAATTTGAGTTGTGAAATTTATAAAATAATTATGATGATAAGTCTCTTTATTAACTATATATGGGAAAACTCAAGTTTTGTATTAATATTTGAGTTGAGAGTTAGTGATATTGCTCATGGTTCACACTTTAACCCATGTTTATGTGTAATAGTCTATATTTGGTTATACATTGACACCATTATTACCAGTAACCATGTGTTATTAAATGTGTTATAAAAATATGATTTAGGTGCCATGAGTGATGCTCAATATTATTTTGTGAAATTTATATCCTTATAAGGTGAACTATGTTGTAATATGTTGAAAGGATTTGGATTATTTACAAGGATGGTGTATCCTCATGTGATTTTAAATTTTGATCATTATGTTTTATATCATATACGATAGCCAACACAAAATCAAAAAGACCTAAGAAATATATTAATTATGTATACTCATTACAATCTTGTCATTGAAATAGCGGATATTTAAAGGAATATATAAATTATGAAACATATATAATGCTCTTAATAAATATTAATTAATTTATAAAAATCATTAAATTTTAATTGGTTTTATTTTATTATACATAAATGCATTTTCTTCCAAAATTAATCTTATAAGTCTATTAGGTAAAAATAATTTAAATAAATATTTGTACTTTCATGAAACATATTTCATTAAAATATTTTTATTATTGGATTTACCCAAAAAAATTATCTTATGGTGAATCTTATGATTTTTTATGGATGGATATATTTCAGTGAATAGTGAGGAAAAGATATTTTAAATGTGATTTTTTTCAAATAAATAAATTAATTTAAATTTTTTTTCGTGTTTTGAATTTTATTTCAATATAATATAAGTAATTTATATTTTTGTTAAATATGATAAATATTAAATGATTAATTTTTTAATATATTTTGATATTAGGTTATTTTTTTGATAAATTGTTTTCCAATAGAACTATTTTTAATTGATCAATGCTTCCTCATCCTAATTAATTTTTATAATGTTTAATTAAGAAAATTGTAAAAAAAATTATATATTATTTATCTAAATATATATATTTAATCCATCCAATTATTATTATAATCCATATAGTTAATATAATATCATATTATTCATGAAACTACATTTCATGAAAACCAAAATGCAATACGATTAATTGGTAATTATTTAAATTATTTTCCTCTTTTGAGAATCGATTTTTTTAATGGAATATTTATTTAGAAGAAAAAATTATTAATATTATGTAACGATTTCAACATAATTAATGATCATAAATTTAAGGGAAATTGGTATGAAATTACTTAATGTGGTTAACGTTAAAATATTTTTACACAAAGGTTAATCAAAATACAAGGGTATGTTTTCAAAATAAACTAGTAAAAATTCTATTTTTAGTAAATATATCAAACATATAATATATAAAATTTGTATATAAGTAAATTTGGATTCATTTTTATAACTAATTAACCTTTCACTATCAATTATCTTATAAAATATACAAGTGGTTTCCAAGATAGTCACCAATCTCATCTTTTAAATGGGAACAAAATCCATTAATTTCTTCACTTATATCAAACCATATAGAATTACCAATGCCTAAAAAATTTACATCCCACCATATTAATCCACATCACAGAGGTGATGTTATTCAAAAAAGGTATATCCAATGATCCATAAAAAATTTCCAAAGGAAGTTATTCTTTAGAAAGGTAATCATCTTCACTAAGTTACTTTTTTAAAATTATTTATAACGTGATAAATTATTTATTAAATAATAAAATATATGAACACTTGTAAATATCCAATACTATGATATTATTATGTTTATTTCACAATATCTATCATTTTTATCCTCCATCAAATGGATGAAAAAACCACTTCTCATGTGTACGGTGAATTAACAGATCATGAAATCAGGTATTTTTTTCATAAATAAATATCATGGATAAGATTAATGATGTAAATAATGAATATATATTATAAATATGACATGATATTAAATATATAAAATTTATATATCTTCAAATTCCCAACCCATTCACTCATTGATGGAATAAAACCACCGTTCCTGCGTACATACGACCTTCCATTTCAACATAGTGACATGATTCATTTTTAATGTCTGTCTATCTAGAATGGTTTTAAAATTTTATACATTGAATAAATATGATATTTATTAAATTTATATAATCATGGTACTTATGTGTCAATATTACATGCACTATAACTGTCACTTCCATGAAAAATAATACATTATAAAATGAAGATGTTAACAAAAAAATGATTGTTAATAATGAAATATAATTGCAAAGGGGGTGATATGATATTATAAAAAAGTCAAATATGATATTATAAATATGAATTTTTATTTTATAAATGAATAAAATGATTAAAATACTTATACAAGGGGTTAAATCAGGTTCACCTAATGGGAAACATGGTGTAATAGATTTTATCTTATTTTCCATTCATTAAAGAATATTATGATGTTATGAACTTAATTTATTTTATATATTGAATATAGTTATAGTTAATTATGTAATATTAAGAATTACCCATAATTCATGGTATTTTAATTTTAAATTTTAAATGTTTCAATGAAGGGGATTTGACAGGTTTATTACCAAGTTGTAAGGAATTTCAAAACATAATTTTTTATTGTATTATTTCGTCATTGTGCTTAATATTATATCACTAGGTAAATAAATAATTTTGATTATATTGTATTTCATTTATATTATTTTTAGGTTGATTTATATTTTAAAAACCTTATAACTTCTTTTCTAAATTAGAACTTAAACATTATGATTTCTGTAAGGGTTTATATGAAAATATATTTTTAATTGAGATTATTTACTCTTTGATTTATTTTGAAGGAAATTATTTGATAATTATATAATAAACACCATTATTAAAATTATCCTCTATTTATTAATGAAATTTTCAAGTAATTTTACAATTTCCATTATTTTTACTTAGAATTTTGGGAAATTATTTTATATTAAATATTACTTTATTATTCAATTTGGTTGGAAGTCATTTTTATTTAAAAACAATGATTTCCATGAAAATTAAAGTAATGTATTTACAAATTATATAATTCTTTTTTAATATATTTTAAACCATTTTATACTTTTAAAAAATTGTTAAAATGGATATTCTATTTTATTCCATTTTTGGAATCTTTTGAATTAAATTACCAAAGTGTTAAAGGAGGATTTGATTGAACATATTCAGAAGGTGATTTTTTTTTCAATATTTTCACAAATAATTTCATTTATTATTATTTATATTTTTACAAGATTCATTCCAAATATACTATTATTTTCAATACTCCAAAAAATTACATTTTCAAATTAATTTTCAATGAGAATGGATTATTCTCCTCATGAGTTATTATATTAATTTTTATATTATATATATTAAACAACTATGAAAACCCTTTACGTTACATTTAATCCAATAGAGAGCAGTTGTAATGATACTATAATTATTATTTTTATGTATTTTTATGATCATTTTGGCCAAGTGATGTATTGATACTCACTTTATTGATTTATTTTTTAGTCACTATCATTCCCTTAAAAGATTTAATTTATTTTTATCATTGGATAGTGCATATCACATAAATATCCATAATACATGAAATGGATATTTTTATTATTTAACCCATATAACATTTTTACATACAATGTATTACAATTGTTTTTATTTTATTAATTACAGAATTATTAATAATATATATTCATTAATCAATATAGGAGTGTTTTTAAGAGGAATATAGTTAATGAATTATGTATATCATGTAATATATGAAGAATGTGTTGGAAATATAGTAATTTGTGTGCCATATTATTTTTAATACTCTAGATGAATCAATGAACTCATGAGGTGAAACAGTATGATAATATTAAATCTATTTTCAGTTTATAACTACCTGATTATTAAAAAACATGGAAGATTTTTCTTAATGTTATAGATATCATGGGTTCTATGATCCTAAATCCCATTATCAGTACAAACCTTCGTTATGAATTTAGTTGTTAATAAAATGATATTATCCATTGTTGAATTTTTTTCTAAAATTATTGATTAAATGAATGGTGTTTTGAATTATATACCTTCCCATATTTATTACGCATTATCTAATTATTATAGTTAAATTAAATATTAAATAGAATATGTGTTACATTATTTAATCATTAAACGTTGATTATTTATTATTGATTTATGATGGATTCAACTATGTGTAACCCTTATTGCATATTACTTCTCATCCTTATTTTGTCACCTTCAATAGGATATGAAGAAAAAATCATTGAATGAGTTCTAAGATGTAGAATATGTACATTCAATGCAATTTAATTTAAATTTTAAAATATAATGTGAGAATAATGTATTTGTCTAGTTTTTTAAGTCTAATAAACTATATGAAACATTGGGATGTGATTATATATATCTAGAACCAATTTAAAAAATTAACCACCATCTATTGGTTATCAGGTATGTTGTCTTTATATTTGGTACTAGAAGATGTTATGTATAATTCTGAAAAAGAATATTTACTAAAACATTTATTTATAAAAAAACAAGTATTATTTTTAAGGATAAATATAGAATAAAATCCAATTTTTTGGGTATGTAATAGATTATATGGTTTCTACTAGAAATAGAAATCTATCATAATAATTTAAGTTGACATGGTTATGGAATAATTGTTACAAGGGGTAATAAATTCAAAAAGGGATCATTATAATTTGACTCGATCATCACTTATTGTATATCAATGGTTCTTACAAAAAACCAATTTTGACACACTAGGTGGATATCCATTAGATAATTGACATTATCATTTAAATCCATCGTGAATAAATGGATTAGATGATGATAATTAATGTTCTCTGATAATCCTATGGAGTCTTATATTGAGAAGTAGGTGTAATGATTTAGAAATTCAATAAATTATTTTATTTTTTTCGACTATGACTTCTTTATTTCAAACTATGATTTTTGGTTTTAGAAAATGGTTCAAACCTAATGTATTCACGTAAATATTTAATATGATGGATAATATTGTGGTTATAAACAATCAAAATTGATGATGACTGAAATGAATGATGTTGTGATATACATAATTAGATATCAAAATATGCAAATAATATCATTCACCATAACCAAATATCAAACTCAAAAAAAATAAATGTATGGGGTTATCGTGGAGCATGAGTGGTGGATTCACAGGATAAAATAAGGATTAATATCTGATTTCCAGAAACCAAATCTCAATCAGAGGCTCCCGAGGCCTAGTTCGCCACGTGGACTAAGTGAATCTAATAGAACACTAGAGGATGATGACTAGTAGTCAATACCTATATTGTGTATATTGGGGGAATATTCCCTCATTATTATAGTGTAACATAAAATATATGTGAAAACAGATAAATAGAAAAATAATAATATAACCAGATGGAACCATAAAAAATAAACTATATATAGTAGACCAGTAACTTGCCATAGGGGAATATTGTATAAACATAAAAAATATAATAATCTAGTAATTACCTGAAACAAAATCATATAAAAATAATGGCAATATATTTCATGTCTTGAGGAATCTATAAAACTAATATACAAGAAACCCCAAATTATTGTCCAGTAATATAAAAAATTCAAAATGGAAAACATCTCAATCTATGAATCATGATATCCATACAAATAATATTTTACAAATATCTCATCCTAATACAAGCATGGATTCATGCATCCATAAGAGGAAACATCCCATTATCCAAAAATACAACTATATAGTCTTCTCAGGTTCCATTAGTGGACCAGATAAGGTTTTAGATAAACATATTAGGCCATCACCAACCACATATAGAAAATAAAATGTATTTGTGTATAATATGGAAGTGATATGATAATGAATTGAAAATTATTAATAAAATCTACAAATTCACAGGATATGGTTCCTGAAGGAAAATGGATTCTAGTACACACTTTTTCCCATGAAAGAATATCTCCTAACAAGTTTTCAGTGGAAAAATTTCCTAGTATCACATTTACATTGGAATACATGACAAATATCATTCTAGTTATGTGAAAACAAGGCCAATTTTCAAATTTATAGGGGACAACATTCCCCATATCATGGAATAGGGGAAGTTATACCCACAACCACATTTATAGGGTATGTTGTTCCAAATATCAAAGTATAGAGGATTTGATGCAATGTTTCATATTTAAATATGTTCATCATGCCAAGTATTACATTTATATAAAAGGTATTCATGTCTGTGTTGTAACACCCCAATATTTCATAGTAATTTATTTTCCATAATGTAATTCAATAGCATGTACTACACGCATCACTGATTTTTGAGTGCACCATGACATATCAGACTAGCCGTTCAAAAAATAGTTATGATTATTATAACTGCGTTATGAATTTCATATATTCCATATAATATTAACATCTATATTAGGTGTTTCTTATACATAATATTAGAAACAATTCAATTTTTTAGATAACAAAATTTTTTTCAAAAAAATCCATTTTAGCGCCTTTTAATGGAGAAACCTTTTCATATAAAATATTAAAACTTTTAAAATTCCATTTGAAAAAATAATATTCTTGTTTAGAAAAAGGATGTAAAAATTTATTTTGGATAAATTTTCATTTAATTTATGATAAATTTCATATTTTTAGCAATAGTTAAAAAAAATACCAAATTTTAATTGAAAACTAATTTTTTAAACAAAATAATTTAGAGTGTAAAATTATATTTTGAATGGTTTCAAATTATAATCATATTATTTTTTTTATCATTTAATCAAATTATTTTTAATTGGATAAATTTTACATTTAAACTGGACATAAACACATATCAATCTTTTGATTGTTTGTACTCCTCAAAAAGCCACTTTCTGGTTTTGACTATGAGAATATTTTTAAAAAATAATTACTAAAACATATATATTTATAAATTGGTAAAATAGATGTAATTTTTGAATTTATAATAACAAAATTATTTTTTGGGAGAGTTATTGTTATTTTTCTAAAAGCATTCAAATATTGACGAAGACTGAAAAACACCTCGTTATTGTTTAAAATAGACTTCTGATATGAATAATTATTTATTTTATTTAAATTTAATTTAAGTTAAAATAGATAAATATGTACAATATATTTTCAATTTAATTCTTTGGAGTCATTTTATAATTAAATTAGATATATAAAATTTTATTTAATTTTTTAACGTCCTTTACCCACCTTCTAGGAACATTAATTTTTTTTCATAAAATCTAATTTTACAACTTTTTTGAATTGAATTTCAGACATCCAAGAGATGAAATTGACATAATTACATAAAATGTTGTTCAATGGGATGAAATGTGTTTTTGGGAATAGTAACTTTTCAATTTTTTTTATCAGGGTTAAATGTAAATAAGGAAATTAAAGGTAAAAATGATATTATAATTACAATAACACATACCCTAATTCAATTGGATAATTTAATTTCTATCAAAATCAACATTAGTAATAATATATGATCCTTGGGATCAACTTGGATTAAATTTATACTTTATTATTATTTTATTTAAAGAATAATGAAAAGTGGTAAATTAAATTTTTAATAACTAAACTACTTTTAATATTGGGTTATATATAAGATAAATTAGAATATAAATATTCAATAAAAATCTAATAATATTTCCTACATGATGGTATTTTTTTAAAATTTTATACATAAAATAATTTAATTTTTTATGACACGATGATGATGCAGTAATAAACTTATTAATGAAAGAATAAATTAATTAATATTAGAAATATCCAAATAAATTTAAATGGTTAATTTTGAGGCATTGAACTATATTTGTAGGATTATATTACATTCTATGATTGATTTAATATATTCAGTAAAAAGTAATCATGTTTTGTTGACTTTCAAAAAAAAAACAAATAATAAATAGAATCAAAATTCAAATAAATGAGTTTTTTTTAAAAACTATATTATTAATTGATATAATATTACAAAAAATTTATGATTCGGCAAAAGGACATAGATATGGTTATATATATCAATAATTAACTACTTGTGGATATCTTGGTTTTTTATAGTATGTTTCTTAACCATTTTTTATAATAATACATTAATACAAGGTAAAAGATAAACTACATAACTAAGAGTTAAATATAAAATATAAGGTTAATATGGTGACCTAAACCTATCCAAAACCTATTTTATGAGAGGTTTTCGACCCATCGACATATTTTCCTTGAAATAAATCCATTTATATCCAATATAAACCTTAAATGATTGTATTAAAAAATAACATTTCAAGCTTCTCCTAAAGCGACACTCACCTCTCTTATAAAAGGTCACTTCACCGTACCTAAAAATTCACAACTAAAAAACCATTTTTCTAGGAAAACCCCACTAAACTATCCTCCCCAACTACCCTCACATAAGCATAAAGTCCTTACTTTGATCAGTAATCCAACCTAAGGCTCCCTTTTGATCAATTCAAAAGGAAGAACCTGAAGTAGAGGTAATAATTTCATCATCTCTTTCAAAGTTCTTTTTTTCTTCCACTTCCATATTCATTTATGTTTCCATAAATAAATAATAACTATAGTACCTTATACATACTATGTTTTTATTATAAATATTTTACAACCATATTAATTATTCTATCCATCCAATGAATGACAAAGCCACCATAGTTGTGTTAGTACAATTTACCGTCTCCACGTCATGGTGTATTTCACAATTCCACACACAAACATTTGGATTGATATAATAATTAGTATAACTGATGTAAATAAATAATATAACCTGGTAATTATTATTAAATATATAATTTAACTTCCAATTACATACGATTTCACCACTAATTGAATGATATTTTCGCTCGTGCGTATGTACTGATTATTGTCTCAATTACGCGATGAGATTTTATTTCCAATCGTAATAATTCAAGAACAATTTTCAAATGATGATTTATAATAATTTTTAAGAACATTGTATTATTATGTATATGAACCAAACACATCCTATATATATAAAACATGACTTAGACACCAAAACAAATAAAATAAAACTAATCAGTTAACAACAGAAACAATGTTACTACTAATATATAATTAACAAACCAATATTAGAAGATCATATATGATATTCCCTTTATGTATGTAGTTTTAGAATAATTTAATAACAATTATTTCACTATTATAAAAGAGATTAACATACCCTCTACTAAGTAAATGTACAAGGTAATGGGTTTTCATCTCACTTTTTATTCCCATGAGATTCATGCTATATTGCCACTATTTCAATTTTTGTGGTGTATGTACTACCCATGATTATATTATTAGTGTAATATAATTTAATTTATGGGTATTTACAACTTAAATGTATGATCCATCATTCATGGGGTGTATGTTTGGTATGATACCCAATCGGAAATGGAATTTCTAATTTCAATTTCCACTCATTGGGTTTTACAAAAACTTGATTTATTATTTTACTCCAATATTATTTGTGAAATAACTATTTATTTATTTATGTATTAATTTATGCTCCAAATAGTGTGGATATACTATTGATAATGATAATCACTCAAATTAAAAATTCTCAAGTCATTGACATGATCTTGATAAGAGTAATCTTAACTCATTTTTCATTCATTAAGTTAAACATCCATGTCATTGGTGTGGCTTTTACATGAATATTTGTGAAGGACCTATGATTGATTTAATCAAAATATAATATCGTATTGTGTGTATTTATATTTTTCACACATAATTTTGTAATTGATTTATCCTTAACCAATGGATATAGTCTTTATAAGGGATTTCATCTCAATTAACATTTCATGGAGATTTCTTGGTTGTAATGTTCCAATTCACATTTAGATGGTGTATATAGTTTGCATTGATATAGTATATCATTAATCCCTTTATTCTAATGAAATTATACAAATTTGTATTACCTCAATAATTTTTATTCACGCTTCTCTCATTTGTTTAAGTACTCTTACTGAAATATCATTTTAAATATTTTAACGATTTATTCTTCTAAATCTCTCCCATTACTCTCCATGTTTTAAAAATATTTTTAAGGATGTATTTATATGGATATAAATGTTTAAAATTATAATTCTATTTAAAACATTCAATGTGGTATGGGAATTTTTTTAAAAAAATCTATTTTTAATAGCCTTCTGTTAAATATTGAGACATTAAATTATTTCCATGAAAAAGGGGATTTTTCTATCAAATAGTTTTACTATTTATTTTCATCTATGTAAATATCCTTCATTATTCTTGATTGAGGATGATTTATACAATCTTAAAAATTTTATTGAATTAGTTATGTTTAATTGTGGATGTGCAATTTTTATACCATTCATTGTTTGTGGTTAAAATGTTGACATTTTGAATGCTATCTTTAATACAAATGTTAAGATTATGATTTAACCATTTCATATGATGAATGTATTGGACTACTTAAGTGATGGGTGGAGCCTGATATAGCTCCTTGATGCATCGTCTTGTCTCATGAGGCAAACTAGTTTCTTGTCATAGGGACTTGACAATATAATATATGTAGTCTAGGAACAAGTCCATGACTATATGGTTATGATGTCATTCATTATGCATTCCATAGTTATAAAATTAGCTATTGATATCACATGTGATTATTCAACTAGTAGAATATCCATGTTAATAAGTATATGAAATTATTTGATTTATAAATGCCATAATATTCTGATGTTTATGTTCAAAAGGGATTTGTTTTAGTCTTATACATTACCTTAAATGTTTATTCTTATTTATGAATGTTTCTGCTATATTGATATCCTTACTGAGAATCTATGGTCACCCCATTCTTATGTTTTATTTTTATCTATATTTGAAGAATTATATTTTGATTGACCTATAGGGATAGGATATTGGAAATTAATTCGTTCAAAGGAGACACAATATTGTTTTTTAATTCATAATGTAACGTAAAACTTATGTATGTATCTAGTACATCCAAGGCGACTAAATAATCGGTCTTTAGAGACATGATCTCTTGTGATCACTCCAATGTTATGTTATAATTTATCTACTATAGGTAACTAGGGTGAGTGTGTTATAGTTGGTATTATAGAAAGTTTATTACATATCGTGGATTCTAAATATAGAAAAACTATGATCAAAAAACACTACACAAAGATAGACATTGAGGATTAGTATAGTAGAACATCCAAAAATTGTGGTAATGTAAATATTATGTTGGTGTTCCATGTTATACATCAATGTTTGGATATGAGTAGGTATATGCGGCTCTGGCACATATGTGCTTAGGGGTAAACCCCTAAAAAACATATTTGAGCTACACTTCAATGGGAACTAGTGCAGGACAATGGGCTTTGCTACACTCTTAGTTACGACACTCCCATGTGATATGCTTAGAATAATTAATATTTTCATTAAAAAATTATTTGATATATTCTAATATAAGATGAGAATAAATAATAATAGTCAATCCTAAGGTGTTTCATATTAAAAAGAAGGTTTTATGATATTCTCTAAATTATTTAATGACTATTTTTACTCACACTATGCTTTACGATTTTAGTCAATTACTGGATTCTAAGGAAGTCATAGTAACAATAAACATGATGTACATGGTGGGAAAGATGGTGGAGATGAGAAACTAAATGTAATTTTGATAGGAGTAAAATGTATCATGTTAATGACAAATCAGGTTTCCAAAAATATGATCAACAATATATACATTAACAAAATACCAAAATCACTAAAGAAGAGAAAGGTAAGGAATGATAAGAGCTCCTATAGTGGAGAACTTGGAGAAAATAAAGCTCAACATCCATCATGTTGGTAATGTGGAAAGATGCACCGAATACAGTGTCTCAATGGAACAAATAAATTCATTATGTGTGGGAGAGAAGTACAAAATGTAAATAATTTCCATGAAAAAATGATGATTTTTATGGAAGAAATTAAAAATGATCCTAAGAATCCATTTACAATCATTTTTTGTAAATTTAGGGGACCTGGGCATTAACAGAGTGAATTATCCTATTCAATTGGATGAACAAAAGGTCAAGAAAGAACCTATGTGGAAATAAATGGATAAAGAAATGTTGAAAAGTATTAATTCCCTTTGTTGATGTGATTACTTTGGAAGTCTTTTCTCTTGTGTGTGTAACCTTGTAGTTTGTAATGTAGAGATTTTATTTGAGGAAGAATTATCTTTTCCATTGAGGATATTGTAATAAAGGACTATTTGGGTTTATTTTATCCATGAATATGATGAAATTATAGGTTATTAATTTTTTGGAAGAAAACGAAATGTATGAGAAAACTGTTTTTTCCAAATTATTATAAACTCATTTTGAGGAATTTATATCATTTTGGTAATTTTTTAATATATTTTTTTCAAAGAGGACAAAATGTAGACTGTGTGACAACCAATCACATCAGACACAGTTCCGAGAATCAAACACACAACCAATATATCACAAACCATTGGACTACATGAAGTCCCTTGTTAGTGTGACTAATTATTTTTAGTTAAATGAATTTTCTGATCAATAATAAGTTTATTAGGGATATTTTGATTTATCAAATGAATATCCTCAGTATATGAATGATTTGGTGATGAAGTGATATATGTTATTTTGGAAGACATTTGCTCTGTTGAGGACAATATATGCCGAAGGAAAATAGGATACTCTGGGATTTATTGTGAGGAGTAATGGTGGATTATTTTATATTCAATGTATCTATGTGTTTTATAGATTCATTTTATTAATGGAAATAATAAACATATGAGAGAGAATTTCTTTTATGGTTAATTACACTCCACAATAAAACTTTAAGAGTAGTAGATGTTATATGAAGATTAATGTAAAGATTTACTATGAAAGACTATCATAAAAGTTTTCCGAGTTTTGGTTTTCAAACTTAATTTGGATTATATTAAAGGATTTTAAGGAAAATTTTTTATTGAATGTTCTTTATTGATCATTGGGTATTTCTTGTTTAAAATTGGAAATTAAATTTAGTATTACTTTATATAAAGGATTATCCATTGTGGGTATCTTCTGATCTTGTACTAACTATTTGGTTTTGATTAATCTCTAAAGACAAAGGAAATATATAGTTATTCTTTTATTGATTATGTGATTCTCTATAAGTTTATTATAGCGCTCCTTGTGTGACCAAGTCCTCTTGAATACTGAACATTTATACAAAATATAATTAAGTGGTACAAATTTATTAATGGATTAAACTATACATTAAAGGAAGTGTATCTCTTTATGTTCTTATTAAATCTCCTAAATAAATTCTTCAAATTTTATAAATGGAACTTAAAACAAAAAACATTTTCCGTTTATATTTATTACTAGGGAACTATAAAACGTTTAAACCATCACAAGTTTTTGGTTTTACTTTTTTTATCATTCTCCTGATCAAGTTTTCAATCACTCTCTATCCGAACTTGACACTATGTTTGTCTTCCATATCCATGATTTCTTACATGGAATCCTAGTATGGGTTTTCTTGGGTGACCTTTGTACTTCTATTTCATTCTTTTAAAGTGATAGTTTTATTGACTATTTTTTAAATGTTAGACATTCAACGAAGTTCCCAAGACAAAGTTCAAAATTGTGAGGACGCAATTTCCAAAAGGTGTGAAGAATGTAACACCCCATGATTTCATAGTAAGTTATTTTTTAATGTAATTTAAATAGCTTGCGCTACATGAAACACCGAGTTCGAGCACACCACGACTTAGCAAACTAGACATTCAAAAAATGTGTTTTAATCGTATTAAATGAATTTCAAAATTTATATCTTCCTTATAATTTTAACATCCATATAATGTATTTTTTAGACATAATATATGAACAAATTCAATTTTTTAGATAAAAGATGTAATTTAAAAAATGTAATTTTACACCCTTTTAATGGAGAACACTTTTTAAATCCAATACGATAAAATTTTATATTTTCAATTTGAAAAAATAAACTTTTTATTAAAAATAGGGAAAAAATTAGTATGGATAATTTTTATGTGATTTTCTGATAACTTTCTTAAATTGATGAATATAGAAAAATAATAACTTTTAATTGAAAACAAATTTTTTAATAAAAAAAATTTATAGTGTTTAGTAATACATTTTAATGGTTTTAATGTATAATTATATTATATTTTTATCATTTAATCAAATTTTTTTCATTAAAAGTAATTTAACATTTAAATTTGACAAAAACACATATCAATCTTTTGATATTTTTTACTCATAATGAACCCACTTTCTGGTTTCGACAATGGAAATATTTTATAAAATTAATTTATAAAAATTCTAGTTTTATATTTTGGTAATTTAGGCATCATTTTTTAATTTGTAATATCAAAATTAACTTTTGTTGAATTATGGGTATTTTTATTAAAGCATTCAATTTTTGATAAATAGTTAAAAACACTTTTTTATTATTTAAAAACTTCTTTTTATTTGAATTAATATGTTTTTTACATTTATTATTATTCATAATAGATAATTAATATCAATGTATGTTAAATTTCATTAATTGAGTCATTTTATAATAAAATTAGATGTATAATATTTTATTGAACATTTAATGTCTTTTACCCACCTTCTAGAAAAATTTAAAATTTTGCATAAAAGGTAATTTGACCTCTTTTATGAATTGAATTTCAGTAATACTAAAGGCACGATAGAAATTATTAAGTAAAAAGTGGTTCAATATGATGAAAATAATTTAAGGTGAATAGTAACTATTCCTTTTTTATCCATCGTCAAAAGTAAATAGGGTATTTATAGGTAAAAATGGTATTATAATTACCATAACACAAGTACTAATTCAACTGAATAAATATATTTTGATCAAAATAAAACATAGGAATAAAATATTTTCCTTTTTATCCACATTGATTTGATCAGGACACAATGATAATGCAGTAATTACATTATTAACGAATGATTAAAATAACTGATATTATAAATATCCAATTAAATGTAAAGTAAGAATTATGATGCATTGAATTAATTTTCTAGGTTAATATGACATATTTTTATTGATTTAATTTTATTTGTTCGGTGTAATCATTTTTATGACTTTCACAAAAACCAAATAATAAATACTGTTAAAATTGACATAAATGTGTTATTAAAACAAATACTATATTAGGAATTGTTATAATATTCTAAAAAATACAAGGTTTCAACAAAAGAATTTGATAAGGTTCTATATAATTAATGAACCACTTGGGGTTCAATTTGATTTTTATAGTATGTTTATTAACCATTTATTATATTAATAAGAAAACACATGGTAAAAGATAAACATTTTTATTTACAATTATTTCTAAATTATAAGGTTAATATGGTGACATAAACTAGTCTAAAACCTACTAGTTGAAAGTTTTTTGACCCATAAACACCTTATACTAGATATAAATCTTTTTAGAACCATTATACACACAAAATGATTGTATAATAAAATAATATTTCAACATTTCCCTAAAGTGGCCCTCAGGTCTCTTTTTAATAGGTACTTCCTCTTCTCTCAGTATCACTCATACATGTCCATTTGGATCAGACAAACCATGGTCAAATACCCTCCTAACTACCCTCAATTTAACATAGAGGCCTTACTATTTTCAAAAATCCAACATATGGAACCATTTTGATCATATCAAAAGGAAGCACCCGAAGAAGAGATAATAATTTCATCACCTCTTTCAATGTTAATTTATTCTAACTCATACTATTTTATTATTGTTTCTATACGAAAAAAATATATCCTTACCTTATACATAATGTGATGTTATAATAAATATGTAATTTCCATATTCAATGTTCTACCCATCCTATGAATGACAATGTCACCATATGTGCGTACGTACGACTTACCGTCTCCACAATTTGGTGATTTTTTCTATTCAAAAAGTACTTATTTGGAAATGAATAATAATTAGTATAGTTGATGTAAATAATAAATATACCCTATTTAATGATTCTATATATATAATATACCATCAAATTACATAATATTCCACCACTAATAGAATGATATTTTATCTTGTGTATACATACAACTTACCATCTCTACAACGCGATGAGATTTCATTTCCCATTATTACCCTTCATGAATAAATTTTCATATGATGATTAAAAATAATTATTATGAACATAAAATAATTCTGGAAATGTATAAAACACATCATATCCATAACAAAAAATACTTATAGAAAAGAATATATAAAATAAAAATGAATCAGTTAACACCAGAAATAATGATACTACAAAAATATCATAAACCAAAAAATATTATAATATCATATATGAGATAATATTTGTGTTTGTGGTTTTTGAATAATTTAATAAAAAGTAATTCACCATTATATTGGAGGTTAAAATACCTTGTACTATGTAAATGTACAAGGTAAGGTATTTTCATCTAACTTTTTTTTGAGAATAATGCTACATTACCACAATTTATCTTTGTGTGGTGTATGTGCTACACATGATTGTATTCATCGTGTATTATAATTTAATTTATGGGTATTTACAACTTCATTGTATGATCTTTCTTTCATAGGGTTCATGTTTCGTTAGTTACCTAATCGGTAAGGGAATTTATAATTTCAATTTCCACTCATTGGGTTTTACACAAAAATCCTTGATTATTTTACTACAAAATTATGTGTGAAATAACTATTTATTTATTTCTTTTTTAATTTTCACTCCCATTTGTATGGATATACTTTTGATACACATAATCACTCCATTAAAAAATTCTCATGACATCGATATGAACTTTATTAGTGTAATCTTAACTAAATTTTCATTCATTGAGTTAATCATCAAAGTCATTGGTGTAGTACTTACAGAAATATGTGTGAATTTACTTTGATTTATTTACACTGAATATCCTATCATATTAAGTGTTTTTATATTTGCCACACATAATTATTTGTCTGATTTATCCTTACCCTTTGTATATGGGATTTATAGGGATTTCAACTCAATTTAAATTCAATCAATACTTCATTTTTGTTATAAACGAATTAAATTTTTAATGGTGTACATACTATACATTGACATACTATATCATGAATCTATTTATTATAATGATGTTATGACGTTTTTATTACCTCTATTATTTGTATTCAATCTTCTCTAATTTGGTTAGGAACTCTATCTAAAATAAAATTTTAAATGTTTTATATATTTATTATTCTAAATCATTATAATTATTTTCCATGTTTTAAAATGGTGTAATATATTTATTTACAAGGACATGAAAGTTTTAAAATAAAAATTCATTTTAAAATTTTCATAGTGGTATGAGACACTTGGATTCAAAAATCTATTTTTAACAGTTTCTTCATAAATTGTGAGAGTTTTAAATGTTTCCATGAAAAGTGGATGTTTATCTCAAATAGTTTAACTATTTATTTTCATCTATGTCAATATTATTCTTTATTCATGATTGAGGATGATTAATTAAATCGTAAACATTGTATTGAATGAGTTATGTTTGACTGTGGATGTGTTATTTTTAAACCATTCAAGGTTTGTGGTTAAAATATTGACATTTATAAGCTAGTTTTAATATGAGTGTTTAGATTATGAATCAAACTTTTAATTTTAGTAGTTCATTAAACATAGTAAGTGACAGGTGGAGCCTGCTATTGTTTCTATATGCATTGGTATGCATCATGAGGCAAACTAGTGTCTTGGGAGAAGGACTTGGAAAAAATATTCTTTGTAGTCCTGGGACGATTCCTTGACTATGTCGTTATGATGTCCGACATTATTCCTTCAATCGTTATGAAATTATCTATTGATATCACATGTTATTATTCGACTTGTAGAATATCCATGTGAATATGAAAATGGATTTATTTTATTTATCCTTTCCATAATATATGGAATTTTATGTTTAAAAGGCCTGTGTTTGAGTCTTATAAATTTCCCTAAATATTTATGATTATTTATAAAAGCTTCTTGTATATTGTTATCATTACTGAGCATATAAGCTCACCCACTTATTATTTTTTATTTTTCTCTGGATGTGAAGAAGTATATTATGATTGAACTAATGCAATTTACTTTTAGATATGAGTGAGTTCAAAGGAGACACAAATTTTTTTTATTTCATAATGTAATGTCAAACTGTCGTATGTATCTTGTAATTATAAGGGTAGTAAACTAATCGGTCATTCAAGACATTATATATTGTTATCATTCTAATGTTATGTAATTATTCACTGACTTTGGTTAACTAGGGTCAGGGAATTATATATATCTATATAACATGGGTCATATTTTCCATTTAGTATTAAGAATATGGAATGTCATACCCAATTATAAATAACATGAATAGGAGCCATCATGCCCATCTACCATAATTAAAGAGGGTCTCTAAGCCCACTCATCGATAATGAAATGGTTCATGGGATTTAAAATGATCAATTGGGTAATTCATAAGTAATTTATTTTTAATTATAACAAGGACATTACTGTAGTTCCACTTAATTATGTGACATGGTCATACCAGTATGATTCAATTTAATTCTCAATAGTTGATAAGTATTATGGCCATTACATGAAACTAAATTTATTCCACACCAAAATCAAATATCCATTTAATATAAATGAATAACAAACCATTATTTAATGGGATGTAGAAGCACAAATTCCATATTGTCTTAAGGAGAGATCACATATTTTAATGGATCACAAGGAGGATGAATAACCTATATATTCTCAAAGGGTCTAAAATTTTCAATGGGTTCTAGAATGGAATACCAATTTAAGGGTCAAATTAGTGGCAATGTATATTGAAACTGACATGTGGAACATTTCACATGTTATCAGACATCATGGTTTGAATGGATAATTAGTATACCACCAACATCATGCTCAAAGAAGATAAATAATATTGTATCAACCTTTGAAACCATTGGTCTCCAAATCATCTGGCTACCTCTTGGGATCCGGAAACACAGTAGTAACCCATCTATAAGGAGGACTAGATAATAGTGTCTCTGTCAGAACTAGCTCGATAGTGAACTCTATTTCTATCTTATGATGTATATGAAAAATTATCTCAATGAATACATCCCTCAATAAATCAACTATAGGAGAGAACATAGTCTGGTGTAGTCCTGGTTCTTCAATGTAGATTCTAGTAATTTGTGAGGTCCCTCTAACTACCCCATGATTCTATGTTCTATCTATACTATACAAACATCCCAATCACCCGTTTGGAGATATGTATTGTCCTCTAGTTATGTAAATAACCTTTTGACGATAACAATCCACAGAAGCATTATATCGAACAAATAAGTCAATCTAAATAATGGAATAAAATCTTTTCATCTAAAGGACAAAGAATATCCATTGGAAATGATGGAATCCTACCCCAAAAGGGTCATCCATTCATTTGTGTACATTCATAGATCTTATGAAGAAATGTGAATCAGGCCTCAACACACCACAAAAGTACTCAACATAATTTCCAAGGAAGTCTACAATAGGGAAAAATATACTGTAATGGGATTCTTCTATATTGATTAATGAATAAATGATAATATAGGATGTTAGAATAGTTCCCAGAATATTAGATGTCCTGACATCATGATCCACTGTTATATGATTCAATGAATAAACATGGGATTATGTGGATCCCGGTTCTACAACCTAATTACCTAGAATGGGTCTATATAGATGAATATGGGTATTTTAAGACTGGTGACCATGATCAGAACCTACTTCCCTTCCTATATTGAATATACTACATGAGAAACCTACCAAGTGAGGTGTAACTGAAAAATCCCCATAAATTGGAGCTAACACATATACACTAACACTCCATAATAATAGTAATGTCCTACAAAAATGATGCAAATTTCCCATTCTACCAAAACATCAGTACGTGATGGGGTATCGTAGAAATTGTGGCCTGTTATTGTCATGTTTTCCCAAATTTTTAGATTCCATGTAACTTTATGTAGATTTCATCAAACTTCCACTACTAATTCATGGGTCTCAAAGCATCTCTTTTGATCACTAGTTAGTCAACCATTCAGTCTTGGTGCCGAACCACCTTCCCTCACCATGTCTACTTCCACCAATTTCTTCTTGGTAATAAGGTTGTGGTTTACAATATTATATATGTTAGTAAAATAAAAAAATCACCTAAGAATAAATAGGACGGTGAAGTGCATACCTGAATTGTCTCTTTTTCTCCATCTCATCAATTATATAGGTTGGTGTGAAGAATATAAGGTCATTAAAATGAGATAAATAGTCCATTAATGATTTTAAATCCTAATGTATGTTTGTAATATTCCTATAAATTTTATCCCTATGTGTCACTAGGATGATATATTCGAATAATCTCAACTGGATAAACGTTTAAATAGATTCTTGATATTGACCATTCTAATTTGGAATACACCACTGATGTTTGGAGGATCCTAAAAACACACAATTGAAGAGACACAATATCATCTAAAATTGTTTCTCTATAAGATAAAACCTAGAAATGAGTGTCTTGATCCGAAACAAATATAGCTTATGCTACACCATCACTAGAAAATGTGGTCAGATGCAGCAGCTTGATCACTCGAGTAAAATCTCTCATAGAATGTGAAGAGCATGAGGCTCCCTATAAAGTCATCATAAGAGGAAGAAAATATTCTCATAACTGGGAATCATCACCAATTTCAGGAACATGAAGGGGATCCATAGGAAGAACTACTAGAGATAACCCTAGTACCTCACATCCCACCACATCTGAGGCATGGTTTTCACCATCCTCCTAGAGTACGACCAAAGGAAATAATGGTGGAATTACATTAATATTTTCAAAAAACACGTCAGATAAATATTGATAAAATTATAATACCAAGATATATATATATATATATATATAATTGTTATAAATCATTTCTATATAATAATCTCACCCATATTTCTACCATATAATGGAGGTCTGGATGATAGAAACACTTATATTTTATTGCAAATGTGCTACCTATAAGCAACTACTAAGGACGATATTAGTTCATGATCTGTGTTATGAAATTTAAATTTCATTTTAAATTCCTAATAACATTTCAATATGATTTAAATGGAAGATAAAAATTAATCATGGATTCATATACATAAGATACAAAATACCTTATGAACCGATGATTCATTTCAATTTAATCCATGTCAGAAAACATTCCAGTCCCGGTGATCAATTTTCTATGACTCAACATGACATAGTTTACTAAATATGTTATTTTATATTTACTATACAAATAGAACTACTATGTAATGGATGTAAATCATTGAACCTACTATGCTTTATCAATTATCAATAAGAATAATTATCCAATAAAATATCAATTTATTAATTTCATAATATTACATTAAAATCATATGCAAAGCAATCAAACCATTGCTCAAATATGGCACGACAGATGTATAGAATGTGAATTTCCAAAAAGGTTTCTGAAATAATGCATGATCGATGAATCCATTAATCATATCATTATTCCATGTATAAAATATGAATCAAATTTATATTTATAGAAATATATCAATTCATCCCCATCAACCAATTGGGGAATCAAATCATTAGTTATTTGAAATTGGATAAATTAGAAACTTCTATTTATGGAGATTTGGATTTTTCACTATACATAGTTTTTCTACTACAATGAATAACATAGTACCAAATACCAATGTGTACATAATTAATTATCTATTGTCTCAAAATATTAGTTCGTTAAATGAATGTTATAATACCACATTGTGAATTCCAATATCTAGGTGAAACTCAGAGGAGTCCCAAGCCAAGTTGACCACATGGCCTTTAGCACATCCCCCCAAAAGCAAGAGGCTACCAAATTACAGTGATTTCCTTAAGTGAATCAATGGGGAAACTATGTAATAATTATCATAATAGAAAACAATGGAAATGAAAAACATTATAAATCATAATATAACCACATGGAACTGCAAAAAAGGACACTATAAATACTGGAGTAGTAAACCACCATAAAAGTATTATGTATAAAAATCCAATAAATAATAATCAACTAATAATTTAAATCATTATTATATACAAAATAGAATAATATATTTATTGTATTAAGAAATAAATAAAAAAATGTACTTTGAAGTACGAAATATATTATAAAAAATATACAAAATGAAAAAAGGTATATCCAACCTTCATGAGCTTAATACCTTTCATCCAATATGATGCTTCTATTCTAAGACATGACTGAAGTCCCAAATTCCTAAGGGGGTGATTTTATTATTCACACCAACATGCCTATCATCTCCCCAGGTTCCATCGAAAGATTACATAAGAAGTGAGATATACTCAATAGGCCACCACCAATGGAATATATAAATGTCTTGAATGTGTTCTCAATATGGTTTTTGTAGATTTAGTAATGTAAAGTTGTAATAACAACTGTAAATGGGCCATCTTTGGTTCTTTAAGGAAACTATTTTGACACTACCTTCTTTTGTCCATGTAGTAATATCGCTCATCATGTTTTCGTAGTCGCAGTTCCTTGTAACGAATTTATAAGGGACTCTAGTCCTAATATCACAGTAATAATTTATTTTATTCCCATGATAACAGAATAGGGTCTCCATTCCCAGTATCATATAATAGGGTGAAATAAAAGTGTGCCACATTTATAAGGGAGTCTATGCTCGGTATCCCAGTTAAAAGGGACTCTATTACCAGTATCAAATAATAAGATATTCAAAGGAAAATATCACATTTATTTAATGTGTCCCCATTCTTGGTATCACATTTATATGAAGGTTCATCAAGACCATATATATATCAAGGGATATCTTTATTATTTAGTAGAAAGCTATTGGGACATCATCCACAATTATACATAACATAAATAAGGTTCATCATTCATATTTTCCAAAATTAAATAGGGTAATCATTCCCACACATTAACAATGATATGAATCATTAACTTCAATATGATCCAATGGGTATGTCATAAGTCACTGACATTTAATTATTACATGGGAAAAACCATAATTCCCATCAATTCACATGGCATGGTCACACCACTAACTTCTAGTTCAATCAATTATAATTGTTGTTGGTATTTGCCAAGAAACACCCCAAGATTATTTATATATCAAAATGATATCACCATTTTAATGTAAATTAAAACCCACAATTAAGTGTTTTGGAAATAAAATATTGAATTTTATGTAGAAATAAGGAGCTAGAAACTAAAGGGATGCATCAGTCAGAGGTTTAAGGACCTCTTGCATATCAAGGGGTATCAAAAGGTATTTAGGTTCATGAATAGAAATATAATTAAAGGAATGTTCAATTTAGGGGAAAATGTGGAATATTTGGCATTCTGAACATTTCACATATTATAAGACATCGAGAATTTATGGGATAATTTTTATTACACATACCTCAAACTAATAGAACGGTATTAATCCAATATCAACCATTGAATAGGTTTAGATCTTGAAATAATAGAATATCATATGAATTCCTAAAAAAGGGTCTAAATATTGTAGCATAGTTACTAGATTAAGAGAATGGAAAACTGAGAAAGGAACACGATTTATGAGGAACATACTAGGGCATATCCAATGAGACAAACATGGTTTAAATCAAACATCAGATGGAAAAAAGGATCATGATATATTATTTTTCATCAATGGAGATCTCCCATGCCTATTCAATCCACTAGAGGATAAAATGAGATTATTTCATGAGTTAAAATACAATTAAGTGTATTTTTTTTAATTTTACATAATAAAAATAAGGATTCACCAACTTTTCGTAAGGTTGGTTAAGCCTTTTGCCAACTGTGCATGGATCAATAACAGGAAAGGGGGCCCCCATGGTTAGGTCATACGATTTGGGAAACTATTTCCCAACAATGAAATCTTAATCTACTAAAAACTATAAATAGCATACATGGGTGTATGTCCCACTTTTCATGGTTTCTTTAAATCATTTATCCCCTTACTTCTCAAAATCAATACCCGCACGGTTAACCATAACTGTGTTGACTTCCATTAACATTTTCTTCAAAATATGTAGCAGTCTATTTCTCCCTAAACGTTTGGTAAAAACATCATATAAATCCCCAAAAATCATTAGAACAACTATGACATCAATATAAAGTCTATGTAGGTCTAAAGAAAATAATTTGATATAATTAAAATTGTTCTATACCTAGGATAAATATGGTATCATACACGATATCATTCATGTTATAAATTTGGAAAGAGACAGCCTAAAAAATTTATCAATAGAATAAGAAAATATTTTATTCATGAAAGTTAAGGGAATATAAAAAATTATTTATTATAAGGACACATTATTGGCATACATTGATATTACATCACTTTTTAGGAGTAATTAATACATTACAAAAATAGATGCATAATTACCAGGTCAGTCTATTTCCATTGGAATGAAGGAAATATACATAATGGTATATAACAGAGCTATATTTACTACCTATAAGTTATTATTGACTAACACCCCCTTATACACATCAAACATAATAAATATCTTCATAACTTATTAAAGAGGATGTAAGAATTGGTGAGAATGGATGTTCTATAAGGGTAAACAAGGGAGACATGTAAGCATAATAACGAGGAAACAAGAACGAGACAATGATAAATAAAATAGAATATCATATTATGTATATAAATAATTGTAATCATGAATAATTTAATAAAACTTGGAATTTCATATGAAATTAATCAAATGGAAATAGATAATATAATACATGAAATCATAAAATCAAAATAAAACATGGAATTGTAGAAAACCTATAATCATATAATATGATTTACATAGTACTCAAGGAATCACTACCTAGGATATCCTAATGGAAAAATTCCTTTATCGAATCGAGTTCACTCCTCCTTATATCCATATTTTACTGAAGTGAGATCACTCCTTATTCTATTTATCTATTACTAAAATATGTTCACTCTTCATTTCTACCCTATAATACAAAACTGAGTTAATTTCACATTACATCCATGTCTATCTCATGAGATATAAATCATTACCCAATGCATTGGAGGAAGATTTAGGTCTCACCCATATCATAGTGAAATCATACACACATGGTGAAAGATAAAATAAAAATCAAATTAAAACCCATGAAACGAAATGGGTGTCATAAACATGATATCATACCTTAGAATGTGAAAAATAAAATAAGATTCATAATCATTTATCAAAGAAAAAGCTGTGAAAAGAAATAGGTTTCAAAGACATATAACCATTGAAAATAGGTGGGCTTCCCACATATAAAACCCATTAAAGATAAACTTTCATCTTAAGAATCATGAAATAAGAAATAAATAATTCATCAAAATAATATGAATTGAATCATTGAATCATTTTCCTAGATAAGAAAGAGTAACATGAACATATGTTATCTTAGATGAGAAATGATTTTGAATGATCTTTCAAAAACATTTCATGATGAATTTTTCCTTTATCTATTAAAAAATGAAACATAAAATGTCAAACTTTTTGAAACAATTATTCATGAATATAAACATTAATAATTATAAAATAATCACTTAAAAATATTTAATTCCCTTTTTTGTTGGAAAATTATAGAGGAGCATAAAATCCTTTTTAATACATGTTTCTACGTAAACGTTTAAAAGATTAATATATTTTTTTGTATATAATTTCATTGAATATATATTGAAAAAACAAAATAAAAATTAACCATTAAGAAAAAAATAAATATTCAATGAATTGGTGGTGGGTAAATCTGTAGATGTTGTGCAAGGTAAAAGGAATATTCATTTTTCACAAGAAAAATGATAGAATAATGAATTGGTTGGAAAGTGACAACATCATTCATTTGAAAAAATATATAAATGAAAAAGGGTAAACATTTCATATAATTATAATTAGAAATTAATAGAATATGACTACAAACCCTATTTAGAAAACATGGTTTTGAAGAAACTTATATTTCTGACCAAATTGATATGTAAATTCGGACATTCATAAAAATGTGTTGTTAACGATATTTTGTACAAATTAATGGAAAATGGTTCCAATATATGAATATATAATGATTAAATAGAGTATAATAAAATTCATTAGTGTTTATGTAATATGAATCATAATATTTCATCAAAGGAATCATAATCATAAACCACCATGAAAAGGCATGTTATTGTTTCTATAAATTCTCACAACTTGGTAACATTAAACCATATTTCTCAATTATGAAAATTAAATTAAATAATTCTTAAGATATTATGAAAAGAAGTGTATGCATGTTATAATATTTCAAAACAAGTATATATACCTCATGGAAGAATATATTTTCATAACCCAACATGTGCCTAAATGAAGATAAATTGAGACAAAGCTATCTTACTGATTTTATAACTTATGTAACATAAACCCGATGAAATTATGACCGTAGAATGAATATTTAATTACACTTAAAATAATAATAAAAATCATATAATTTATTTATAGATATAATATACCCCGTGAAAACAAAAAATATTGGTGAAAATGACATGTATCTCACAAAAATAAAAAGTGAATTGAAATCTCCTTACCTAGAGTCTGACTTTCCTCGTGTGCCTTTACATTTTGGAATAATAAACTTATGTTTAGTAATTACTTTATCTAAAAAATTAAATTTTTATTTTAAATTTTACATTTCTTATTACCATGTTTTATAAAAATACATAAATAATTAAGTATATTTTAGTTGTTTTGAATGAAATTTGTAATGTGTTAAAATCTCCTTTTCTGGTAGATTATGTTCAAAGGGTAAATTATAAATATTTATTCATAAATATATTCATTTAAAATTTTTTCACATTTATTGATTAATTATAATTTTAAAACAATTAATAAATGAACTTGTGAATTATGAATCAATGATACAATAATGGAGAGAATAGTTCATTCGTAATCATCCGTAACATTCACATTTCACAATGTTCAAAATGAAAAAAAGATATATACCATTAATCATTATAGATTGATAATTATTACATAAATATCAAATAATTAAATCATATATTTTTATTATATTTAATTATTATTAAGTAAATGGAATCTGATTGTGTTGAGGAGGCGTTAGTCCACAAGTCCACAAACAACGATATTACTTATTCGGTGTGTGAATGGGTAATAATGAAAATGGAATGTATTATATTTGAATTAAATATAAATATGTAATTTATAACATATATATGTTTTTATGTCATATATATTTAATTTCAAACGTAATTTATATATTTTAATTATTGTGTGATCATATCTATTTTCCTTGAGGGGGAGGTGGTCCATAGTTCCCCAAACGATATTAACATATTTATATCAAATGAAACATATATAGATAATTGAGGTAAAATGATTATAGAATAATAATGGAATAATAAATACCTTGTATATTATATATAAATGTATATTCCATAATAAATCCCACAATGAGTGGATGTAAAATATAAACAAATAATAATCACTTTATGAGATGGTAATTTGTTGTACACGTAAATAGTATGTTTGTTAGCCATTAGATGGAGGTGTGTGTGAGTGTAGGTAGAAAATGTATCATAAAAACATATCAGCATATTGACTATAATTGTAATTTTTATAATAATTCAATGTTATTAGTTGAGGTGGGGGAGAAATAATATATAATAAATTAACTTGAGGGAAGGTGTTTCATCATAATTTGGTAAGTAATGTTGGATTTATCCAATGGGATTATTTGAAATATTTCCTCCCAATTAGAGGCATATAGAAGGAAAAGAATTTTTTGGAGGATATTTGAGAAGATCATGGATGAACCGATGTGGTTTTAGATGTTTAATGGGTTGGAGGAGAGGATTCCATTTAAAAATGGTGGAGGGGTGGTACTATGGTAATACTTTGGAAAAGGATTTCCACAGACATTTTTTCTCATGTAATGTGTCTACGATAATGTACCAATGTCAAGAAAATTGAGTAAAGGGTCTAAATATTGACTGAAAATGTGCATCATAGAAGTTTCTATGTCATTTTGGGGAAACAATTTATGGTTTAGTTCATAGTAAAGCCCAATTTCACCTCAATCTATTTAATTAATATTCATTAGATTCAATAAATTTTTTGGTCAAAAACTATGATTAACTTATTGAAAATTATAAATTATTTTGATTAATAATATGGAATCATTTTTTCTAAATTCCAATAAAATAAAAAGTACAAATTTATTTCAAATTAATCATGTAGTCAGCTTAATAATGTATGGTTGTAAAGTTTTAAACATTGAAATGTTTGAAAGATTTTTATACCCAATTTCAAAATGAAATTGATCGGAATGATAGAAATTTTATTAAATGTTATCAATAATAGCTAATTATTATTTTATTATAAATTAATATTTAATATAACAATATTTATAAATTATATAAAAACATAGTTTTGAACTAAAATACAATATTTTTCTGTATTCATTAAAAAAATAATACCTCATAGGAAAATACCAAATATATACCCTAACCTTCTAATCATGTTCCTATATCAATGATTAATATTTGGATATATTTAATATTTAAAATTTAAATAAATTTATTTAAAATGGGTTCTCTATTAGAGGTAAAAATGTGTGAATAAAACTAATGGGATTTAAGAATAAAATTGGGTGAAATCTTATCTTATATTTATCAAATATATTGGATTCATATAAAAATTATTTTATTGAATAGATAACAAATATATTTCCTCAATATCATTATATAATATTAATTTATTTAATTTATTTGGGTAAAATAAAGTTTTTATGATACCAATAATAATATTTTCTATTATATTTAGGCAGGTAACATAACCATTTATAATTAATTTGTATCCTTTGAATTCACGTTATATTTTTTTAAATCCATATATTTTCACATATTATTTTATAATATTCATAATTTCTAATAAGATAACTATTTTATATATAATTATATTAATTAATAACATTTTAATGATATACAAATGTTCTATAATGTTTAGTCTAGATTGTTACACAAGCCATTGATGAAGGTAATTCTTGTGTGTAACTTAACAGAAACTCAATGTTTCATTTAAAGCAAACTAATTTTTATTTTTCATGTATTGAAAAATTAAAATGGTGTGGTGTATAACATAATACAAACATAGTTATTTAATATAAAATAAAATATCATTATTTTTATATTATTTGATATAAATAAAAAAGGTTTAATTAATTAAAAAAACTCAATAAAATCTTGGGGTTTACATTTTACCACATTAAAATGAATTTCTCCCTCTAAATTCATATGGTTTATCAAAGTATTATTACATAAAATTTTTGTTGATATAGTTGAACATCATAAATACGGATACTAAAAATTCCCTTTAAAATGGAATTTAGGAACCATAACTATTACCCAATGTAACTTAAAACATGGTTTCTACATAAGAGAAAATAGGTTTGGAGTGAATAATGGACCTTGAGGTTATGTGAACATATTTATAGGGAGTGGTTGAGATGACCAATCCCAACCATGTGGATTATTAATGAAATGATGAAGGCCTGAACGTCATAAATTTTTTATGATATAAAAGGGAACCGGTTTAATAAAAATATGTTATTAGTACAACACATTTTTTTAACATTATCCTAACTCTGAGAAATACTTTTATTAAACAATAATATAATGAAATATACTTACTTGATATATTTACATATAAAATTTATTTTTTAGTTTTGATTTTATCTATTTCAAATTCGTCTATTACATCAACAATTGGATGTCCAAAAAGTAACTTTGATGCCTTGAGTAATAAAATACACCTTTTCAAAGATCTTTAGGCCAATTAAAATATGAAAAATATATTTATTTGTCTCTAACTATTCTTCAAAAGAAATATGGATGATATTTTCATTTTTAAACATAAAATTTAAATCTATTAGTTCATAAATAATATTTATTCAACAAAAATACATACTTATTAACTAGGATATCTTATTTTCTTATGGTTGGTGTGAAACATTTATCTTTCTTCAGTCATCGGTTGAATACTCATGGAGTTTCGAGATATTTTTATTTTTCAGCTATCATATTTTATGTCCCATTATATGAACACACTAAAATAGATTCAACATAAACATGGTGGGCATCCATTAGTAGATGTAATTCGCTAAATATCAATTTAACTAAGGTTTTGAAAACAATACCATTACGTAATTACATACCCACATTTTAACATGAACATTTCATGAATGGTTATATTTATTACCATTATGAATGATGAAAAACCCAAACATCATAAGGAAAGTAATTAAATCATCATAACATTAATTATCAAAAATCATAATGTATCTCTCGAATTTCACATTCAAAACATTTGAATACATTCATCATGTATTATATTGAAAAAAGATAATTAGATGAATTACCATAAATATTTCTAGAAAACATAAATTCTTCTTTATTCATTAAATGACATGATATATTTCATAAATCCATGAAGTCGTAATCTTCATCCACGATATCATTATCTACACGTCAATGAGACCTTAATTAATTCCTCAATAATATGAACACACTAATTTACTTATTCCTGTACCACATGTCTATATAAAAACAACAATAAAATAATGGAAGGAATATAATATGTGTTATCATTCCATAATAATGTGTTTCTATGGAAATCACATCGGAATTATATCGGTTTCCGATTATATTGAGACCATTAAATGTGTTCTTGTAAATTCATAGAAAAAAACAAATACTAAACAATACTTATATAATTCCCCATTCATATAAAACAATTAATGAATCCAAAAACACAAAAACCATTATAATAAATCATCATCCTTATTGCATTAACATTGTGACCTCATCCTATAACATGATACCTCTTTCCTTTCACGTGTTATATGATGCCTTATTATCATCATTATTGTAACCTCTACTGATACCACCATTATATTTCTCATTAAAATCATTATTATTGGGACATTGAGTTTAATAATGACTATTTATTCCATGCATAAACCACTTATACTTAGATTTCAAATCAAGGAGGTGAATATTCTTACCGATTTTGATAACTGAACAGTTCATTTTTTCACTACAATTACAAAATTTGTGTCCTTATTTTCCAAAATAAAAAATTATTCTTGTTCCTCTATGACATTAACATAGTTTACTAATTCCTCATTATTGACACAATGTAATCTGAATCTTATTTCCTCCATTGTATCTATTAACTAGACTCTAAGAAAACCCATTCGTTCTCATACATGGGGTGTTTGAGTGTTGGTTAAGGAATACTTTGTAAACCAGGTGATATGAAAAATGATTATTCATGATCCCAATATCTTCCACTCCAGTGATCATCCTTCTTGGATTCTCATCATAAATATATCAATTATTTTCAAGGTTAATCCAGTTCATTCCAGTTCTTACTATTTATTAAAAAAAGGATGCATAAATTGAGAATTACTTATCATAGAAAAAACCTCATTTTCAAGAAAATAATTACTTATTGGATGTATAAATCATAAATCCTAACATAATCTATGAAAAACTATATAAATTATAAGTTATTAATATCTAACATATATTTAAATCCTTTATGATGGTTTTTGATGTTTTTTTCATGAATTTACAATGCATATCCCCCACAAATGTCACAAAAGGAGAGTAGTAAGGCCAATTTTATCTTAAAATATTACATAGAGTTAGGACTAAAACATATTTTTAGAGTTTTTACCCCGAAGTACATCTATCCCTAAATCACATCCACATAGAGTATCAAAACATTGATGAATTTCTAGGAAACCTCTAAATATATCATTAAAAAAATTATAGGACATTTACCTAAACATTAACGCATCATTATAATTATCCTTGGGGCCATCCCTAGTAGCATCATTAGACATATAACTAGGTATTTCACAAATGTTTTTCTCACCCTCGTTTTTGAAGAAAAACTAAACCTTTTCTCGGGTAACAGAAAAGAAGTACTAGTCTTCACATAAATTGACATTACAGGACATTTTTTTAATACTTAATATCTAACTAAAATAGATGAACAAATACTATATTAACCTAGTGCCATTGGAAACATGGAAACATAAGAACTTTTACATAAATGAGTTATATTATCTCACACTACATTCTTAGTGACTATAACCATTTTTATATAAATCAAACATAACACATGTCTTCAGATCCTGGGAAAGGATTCATCAAAAGTGGTGAACTCCGATGCATAATAATTGTAAATAAGGGGGAATGTAAGAATAATCTTGAGCATAATGGCAAGATAACAAGGCCATGAAAATAAAAAATCACACACAAAATATCAAATATCAAAAAAAAAATTATGGTATACTATTTGGGAGTTCACAAGACATTAATCATAATTATATAATGAATGATCCAATTAAATAAAAACAATGTAAGAAAAAATGGAATTATGGAAAATGTATAATCATATAATATGATTTACATAGTATTCAGGAAATATTTTCAAAGACCATATTAGTGGAAAAATTCAATTACTAACTTGTTTCACACACCATTATGGCCATATATAACATAATAGCGTTCAATCACAATTAAATCCTTGTATTATTAAACTGCGTTCATCCCACATTCCTTCCATGTAATACAAAACCACGATCATTTATTCTTATAGTGATGTATATCATATGAGATACAATTAATTACCCATTGCATTAGAGGGGGATATTGGTCCCACCCATCTCATATTGAAATCTTATATATATGTTCCAAAAATAATATAAATATATATATATTAACACATGATATTAAATGTGTGTCATAAAAATGGAATCATACCTTAATATGTGAAAAAATAAATAGGGTCCATAATCATTTTATCAATTAATACCCATTGAATATAAAGTGGTTTCCTATACATATTACCAGTGAAATGTTGTGGGTTTCATAATCATGTAACCCATCAATATGAAATAGATTTCATTAAAATCATGACCTAAAACATAAACCTTTCAGAGAAATAATATAAATGGAAACATTGAATAATTTTCCCGTATAGGTGCAAGTATCAGTAATAGATTATATCCAAGGAGGAAAATAAATTTTCATGAACATTTAAAAACACTTCATGTGGAATTTATACTTTCTCTATTGAAATGGAAATTTTAAAACATAATCCATTTGAAAACCATTTTAATGAAGTTAAAGTTAAAAACATATAAATTAGGCATTGAAAATATTTTAAATTTTCTTTTTTCCATATAATACATTTAGAGGATATTTAAAACCATATGAAAATATTTAATTATTGAAAACATATTAAAGACATTGTTAAACCATTTCAATTACATTTATTTGAAATTATCATTTTAAAACAATGCTTAAAAATTAACCTTTAATCATGGAAATAATTATTCAATTAATTTATGGTAAGTAAATTGAAACATGTCGTGCAAGGATAAAATAATGTTTCTTTTTGCACAATAAAACGATTATAAAATTGAATTATCATGAAATTAACAATAAGAATCAATTGAAATCATTTTAAAAAGAAAAAATGGTGAATTTTTAGTATAATGATCATATTATATTATTAAAATATCCTTGGAAACACTTTTTGTAAAACACTGTTATAATGGAACACGGATTTCTGACTAAAGTGAGAGGTATATTTAGGATTTCGTAAAAACACTCTCTTAACTATATTATGAATGAATGTGGGAAAAAATGTAACAAATATATGAAGATATCCTAAATAATAATAGGATAATAAATTTCATATGTTTTCATGAGATATGACTCATAAATTTTCCTTAATGGATTCTTAATCATAAATAATCTCAAAAAGTTATGGGATTAATTCAGTAAACTCTTACTACTTAATATCATTGAACCATAATTATTATTAAATAAAATGTAACTAAAAGATGATTAAAATATTTTAAAATAAAGGATAATATTGATATAAAATTTTAATGTATGTATATACACCTCAATGAAAAATATTGCATCATAACCTGACATGTGTCTCAAAAAAGGTAAATTGAGAAAGACTATCATACTTATTTGGTAATTATTGAAAATAATCCACATAAATAAATATTTTAGAATGGTTTTGTAATTAAAACTATATTTTATATTAATTATAATATAATAAGTTCATGGGTATTATAAACACCGTAAAAAGGATAGAGAGAGGAAGAAGGCATGTATCTCACATAAATAAAATGTTAGATGAAATCCCATTACATTGAGACTAACTTGTCTCATCTTCCTTTATATTAATGAATAATAGAAATATATTAATTAATTAAATAAATTAGAATCATTTTAATTTTCTTTTTTATTTTACATAAATTATTACCATGTTGTATATAACTATTGAAACAATTTTGTTTATGCCAAATGTTTCTACAACATTCGGTTTATCTATTAAAAATGAACATTGTCGATTGACTATGCTCAAATGAATCATTAATTAAAAATATCTACCATATTAATCCTGAAATAATTAATATATTTATTATTTATTTATACTTATAAATCATATCCATAATATGGTTCTGAAAAATGAATTAAGGTTGCAATCATGGTGACAGTAGGACTTACATGGACAAGGGTAACGTTCCAATTTCAGAATGATACTTATCGAATGAAGGTAAGTAACATTAATCTTTAGAAAATTATAAAAATATCATCAATAACATAATATTTAATAAAATATAAGTAAATATAATTCTTGTGATTTTAATGTAATCACATCACCTTATGGAGGCGGTAGTCCGCATTTCCATGAATGATGTTATCACTTTATTGGTGTGTGAATGGGTAATAAGAAAAAGGGAATATATTATATTTAAATAATTATAAATATGAATATAATCTAATATATAATGTATATAGATATGTAATTTAAAATTATTAAATAAGATTAAATTCAAAATAAATGTAATATATATTATATACCAAAAGAGTTTCCACTATAATTCCCACCATGAGAGATGTAAATGAAATAAATCATCATTTTGGGAGATGATAATTCATTGTACACATAAACTGAATGTTCATTAACCATTAGATGAAGGAGTGTGTGGGTGTAGGTAGAAACCTTATCGTAAAAACATATATTTATATGGACAAAATAGGTTTTGTTTTATAATAATGTAATAAGTGGAATTGAGGTGGTGGATAATGAGAATAAAAGAATGAGAATTTTAAGAGGGTGTTACATATTAATAAGATAAATCCACTTTCATCTCCCCCAAACGGATTCCATGGAAGAAATTATTCCAAAATGGATGATTCGAGGAAGAAAGTAATATATTTTTTATATTTGATTAGTTATTTTCCAATCCAAAGTGATTTGAGTGGGGTATAAAGTGGAGGAGAGGATTCTTCTTATAGTGGTGGAGGAGTGGCGCTCTAGAAAATATTTGGAAAACAAATTGCACCCATGTTTTGAAGCTTTTGAGTGGATACCATGATGTAAAAGTGTTTATAAGTGGGGGAGTATAAAGTTTATGCATTTCTATAAAATTAGTTTATGACATGTTTTAAGTCATTTTGGGTCATAAATATAGGGTTTTTACCATATTTAAGATTAATATTACCTTAATATCTATATTATATTGTAACAACTATTACTAATATATTTGGATAAAAAAATTTATAAAATATTGGATATTATATTTTATGATTTTTCAAAATATATAATCTATTTTTTAAATTTCCCACAAAAAATTGGAATAATCAAATTTAAAATTAACCTCACAGCCATGTTAACACTGAAGGTTTTCAATGTAAGATCATTGAAAGGTTTTCTATTATTTTTTAACAAATTTTATAGTGAAATTTATCACAATGACCTGAATTATATTAATTGATATAAATATTCTCAAATTATACTTTTAAAATAATTTAAAATATAATTTAATTTTATAAATAAATAATTTTAAAAATGAGTTTTGAACTAAAATTGAGTAGTTTTCACAATTCATTAAAGAGTATTGCCTCATTGATAAAAAAAATTCAATAAAATAATTATTATGGTCCAATTAAAAATATCATGTTTATTTTAAAAAATTAAATCTATAAATGTGCAATTTGTTTAGAAAAATTTGTTCACTTTTTGAATGATGTAAAAACAATTTAATAAAATTATACATTCTTAATCATTAAATTGAGTTTCTGTTTCTCTTATGACTGTCAAATCTATTGGATGAATAAAAATATTATATTATTGAATATATAAATTTTTTTTACATTAATATAACTCTATAATTTTAATTAATTGTATTTATTAGTGTGAAAAAGATCTCTAACCATATAAATAATATTATTTACCTCGATATTCAATCAATTTTCATATTCATTTCTAATTTATTTCTAACCTATTAATTCATATTATTTTATTTAAATTAAATAATTTAATAAATTATTTAACACTATTTGTAAAATATAATTTGACTACATGATTACATATTATTATATTTACTAATAAAATTTAATGATAGATTAATGTTCAGTAAAATTTGGTCTTTCGTGTTTTGAAATCCATTGAGGAAAGTCATTATTTCCTGTAACTAAAGCTAAAATCGGTATTCCATGTATAGTAAGATAATAATTATGTTTTTGTAGTGCATGAATGTGTTGGTATTTCATGTAACATAATTCAAATATAGAGCTTAAATGTAATGAAAATTTTAAAAATGGTAAAATTCTGTCAGTAAAATATAATTCACAAAATCTCATGGTTTTAAAATTATAAATGAAAAATATGATATTATTGTATTGAAAAAACTCTCCTCATAAATATCTTCATATTTTTAATATTTTTAAATGATGGGAATATGATAAATATTCATGTTAATTAACTCTTTCCAAGGTGAATTTCAATGTCAGGAATGAAACTATTACATTCCAATATATTAATTTAATGGTTTAATTTATATATGAATTGGGATTGAATAAATATGTTATAAATTATTTTTACCAATGATAGCTTAGAGATAAGAATAATCAAACATATAATTATTGTTTTAATATTGTAAGCATGAATTTACTTATGCAAGATGAATATAAGAGTATTGTATACCATAATGGGGTTCTGAGTTTATGCTTGATTATAAGTTCAATTACTTAAAACAATATTCAATGTATTAAGTGAGGGGATATTATCTAAATTAAGTATATTTTGAGTGACATTTATAGCATCAAAACCCCTTTGTTTGATTTATTTTTTAGTGAAAAATTAATTTATGGAGCAATTAATTTACATTTTTTAGAAATTATATTAACTATATTGAAAAGGATTATTATTATTCTCACCATTGATGTTGTGGTAATTATGGATCATTAAATTTTTTTGAAATTTTTTTAGAATTATATAAATATAGATCTAGATTTTTTGAAACCCTATATATTGAGTGATAAAAAATCAAATCTTGATAGGCCATAGGGATTGATATCCACATTATAAGGGTGACAATAATGTATCACTTATAACAATCCTACACTATTTTTTTAATATGAATTTATTTTAATTTGAATTCTTACATTGAACATTGGGTGCTACATTCGATATTAAGAGAGTAATATATTATATAAGACCAATTATGATAACCATTTTAGTTTTCTTAAATATGTATAGCTATAAAAAATGATTTTTCAAATGTTTTTAGATATTATAATAACAAAAAAATTATTTTTTTGTAATTAAGTCATAAAAATGTTATTGGATATTATTCATTAGAGAAATAAGCAAATTGAAAATTGATAAGAAAACAAAAAATTGAAGAAATAGTTCATATAAAATAGAAAAATGTCAAGTATGTATAATTCCTTATGATCTTAGATAGTAAAATATTTATTCATCTTTAGGAAAAAGGATATTAAGGCAAACATGTTACTCTATTACTTTCATGTTTGATGAATCAGTTGTGTTTTAACTCATGATAAATTTATGGTCTTATTGTAATTAACATTATCTTGGTCATGCACAATCATCAGATAAATTATCTATATTACATATTCTATTTATTTACTAATTTCGTTTGTTTCCATATATTCACTTACCACTAATGTTTTCCTATATGGAAATCGATTAATGTGTTATAAATTTTGACTTCGGTTATCCCATTTCCCTCATTAAAGAGAATTGTTTGTTAACAATTTTTATTTGGTTGGATTATAAACATGAAATTATAAAATAGAAAACACTTTATTTCAAAGATCAATTTCATAGATTTAGGATAACATTTGTTGAAATATGGGGGAATAGAAAACCATGTTATTTTATAAGACAACATTTGTGATTGATAGTGCATACAAAACGCAACACCCAACCTAAATGAACAGTAAAATAATTTTTTAATAAGTTCATTAAAAATTATCCACTGAAAATGTGGTTATGAATAGGATTATCCAAATTATGATAATAGATAAAATTTTTAATCATTACATATTTATGGATAATAATAAACCATTTTTTTATTAAAGTGGTGTTACATATCAAAAATATGTTTTCATAAAAAAAATACATTTAGTGCTCTTATGTGAGATAATAATGTAAATAATTTTGTCTAGTTACATAAATTTTATTTTTAAAATTAGAATATTCTTTTAACTCATCAAACCAAAATTATATTTGGGTATTATTATAGGACCTTTGAAAATAGTTTTTTTCATTGAATATTGAAAAATATAACTTTTTTGTAAAAGTGTAATTTCTTATTTAAATTAAATATTTTTAATGTTCCATTATTAATTACATTTTATTTAAAATAAAAATAATTATTAAATTGAAATATTTATTCTATTTAATTTCATTATAATCATGTTTATTCCGAATTTTTCATTATGTTTGTTTATACGAATAAATATGAATTCTTCTAAAATATTTTTTTTAAGTGAAATATGTTTATCTATTGTAATTAACTAAAATAATAATTAATTATGAATTATTTAAATGTTATTTAAATATTATATTTATTTTCTGATCATCTTATTCTTAAAATTTTTATTTACTCAAAACCCATTTTTCAATGTTATTTATTGGTTCATCATTAAATTATATTTTTAAATTCATGTGAATTTAATTTCCTAAAATTCATTCCATATTTATAAAAAATAATTAATAATAGCTAACATGGTTAGCATAATTTCTATTCATAATTAATTTTTAAAAAATAAAAAATTAATTGTCACGGTTAAGGTTAAAACGAGTTTATCATGGGATTATACCCAAATTGATGGGTGTGATTTTCTATTTAACATTTAAAAAACAAATTTTATAGAAATATCACAACCTTATATTTTATAAAAATAAAATATTAGGTAATTTGGATAAATTAATCTTATGAATGAGTTTATCCTTTTGTATTATTTAGAAAATTTTCATGTGGTTTCGAAGAAGATCCCCATTGCCCACTTATAAAGGGAACATCATGTCATATTATCAAATACACAATGACATATTTATCTTCCATACAGTATCCATATATCTCCCCAAATTCATTCTCAATATTATATAGGTGATGGTGTTTCAAAATGTTCAACCCTATATTCTTTAATAAAATAGCTAATGGCGGTTCTTCTAAGCGATGTTAATTTTTTATACTAATATCTTTTTCATTATTTTAGTTTTTCTAAAAAAATATATTATTGAAAATTGAAATAATAAAACCTATATATCCAATGTGATGATATGTTATTATATTGATGCAATGATACTTATCCTTCTCATTCTTCATTAAATTAGAAACAAATGCCTCACTTTTCTATATGGTGGACTGGCTCTTTATGGGCTAATATAATTTTTGTGAACACCTAATAATATGGATAGTTAAAACAATTTAGAAAATTAATATGTATGAAACATATTTTATGATATTAATTCTTTATTATTAAAATATATTCCACATCATATCCATTTCACCCATTAAGTGAATGATGTTGTCACTCATGCATATATACAACCTACTGACTCCATAAAGTGATGATATTAATTTTACAAGTATAAATTTAAATATTATATTTAAAAATATATCCCAAAATTAAATATTATATTTATGAACTACATATAATTATAGCGATGGGTGATCTATACCCCATTCAAAATAACTAAAACTTTTATAAAAACATGCTTGAGAAAAAAAAAATTTAACACCCAAAAAAGTTGTAAAAGTGAAATATTACTTCAAACATGAGATAAGATGGTATAATTATGTCATACACGATATTAGAAATAAGAAATTGGTCATTTAATAAATCATTAACTTTTTCAAAACAACTATACAATAGGTTAATAAATGTTCTGCAAAATGGAATCAGAAGGTAAAGGATTTAGTCTGAATTTCCATTCATTGAGGAATATTGTTATGTTCTGATCATAGGTTCATTTATATATAGTATAAAATACCCATATAACATGTAATATAATGATTACATCATACATAATGGTATTTTTAATTTCAATTTTAATTATCTCATCCAAGTGGATTCCATTTCAATGTTACAAATTGGTATGGAATTTCATAACAAAATATATTTTCATTAGGTTGTACGATGTCATCAATTTCATTGATATTATATGATTATGATTTTTATTTCATTTTGATTATATTATTATTTATTTCCACATTTTAATTTCGATTTATATTTGACATAGATAAATAACTCTCTAATTATTTTTCACTTGAACATTAGGATCTTTGTAAGGGGGTATTTTTCAATCATATTTTAATAGAGATTTTTTAATCATGACTTTACAATTAAGGAAATTAATTGATAATTGTCTAATAAATCCATTTAAATTTATTCGAGTCAATTTATCAATTAAAATTTAAGGTAACATTACCATTTTCGTATATTTTTTAATCAAAATGATTGATAAAATGTTTAGAATAAAAAAAAATCTTTATCACTCTTGTTGGTTTAATAGATTTTTTCTTCCAAATCAATGTTTTATAAAAAAATTATTTTAAATTTTTTTTTATCATCCATGGATATTTTTATGAAATTTTTATGTTGTTTTTAATTTTTATATGTGTTTTAAATAGAATCCCACCATAAATTTTTGTTTGATTCACCTTTTCACTTTTATTATAAAAGCATGAAAGGTTAATTTTTTTAACATACCATAAATATGTAATTTTCCTACCAACATGAACACTAATAACATTGATGAATCCGATTAATATTTCCAGGGTTAATTTGAAATTAAATTAATTTATTAAATTATTTTTGAAATTATTTGGTATTATATATGATGTTTAAATTCAACATGGTATTTTCATAAAGAATGTTTTTAATAATATTTATATTGTATTTATATTCGTAAATGAGATATAAAATCTATTTTATAGATACTCCACAGAGGATAAGTTTGAATGAAACCATCCATATTCATTATATTTATGGTTTATGATATGTTTGAATAAATAATTTAATCACATTTAGTTTCTCAATTAATTTTTGTTGTCATTGAATATCCCTTGAAAAATTATCTTTATTTTCATCATAGTAAATTATATTTTAGTTAAAATTATATATTACATATCATGGATATTATTATTTTCTAAACCATATATAATTTATATATATGATTCTATACTAATAAATTTTATTTTATAAACTATATAATTATTTATAATCTATATTATTTACTCAATATTTGAATTTTTTATATATAATAATTCTCATGAATTAAATAAATCATTAAATATAAGATAAATATTTTGGAAAAATAATGATGGGTGGGGGAAAATCATATGTCTCTTTGATGCATCAATAATATCAGGAGGTGAATCAGTAAGCTAGTGTTAAATTGGATTCATGTTCTTAAATTCCCAATGATTAAAACATCTTCTGGGATGGTCTCTGAGAATTTAATGTCATTATGTCTAATATCATGATAACCAATATTAAACCATTACTTCATTTAGAATTCAGTTATTATTATCCATGAGATTATTGTATTAATATTATCAATGGATGAATTTTGTGATCATGTATTAAATAATTTTCACGTGTATTTAGTAATATATCATTGCATATTTATTATTCCCTATCATATTATGATACTAAGTATATTAAATTTAATTCATGTTCAATTATTTATCATTGAAAATTAAATAAGAATAATTTATTTTGGTTATCTTCTATTGTTTTTAACCCTTGTTAAGCATTTGAGATCACCATTATTTTGATTCCCATCCCCAGGAAAGGAAGAAAGAATCATTATATGAGTTCTTGGATTTTTAATATTAACATTCAATATGCTTCATTTTGTGATTTAAAATGTAATTTTAGAATCATTTATGTATCTTTCTTTTCAGTACTAGTAAATATTAATTCATATCGGATTCAAGGTCTTGTATATTTAACTAATTTAATAATGATTCCATTGACTATGTGGCAACTAGGTTTGGAGTCATTACAACTAGTGATTAATCATTAATGTTATATAATTTAGAAATTATTATCATATTTATTAGACTAAATCATAACATAGATGTTGTTTTATAAAATTGCATGTCTTGCTATTAGGATGATGGATGATTCATTGTTCTATTATCTGGATGGAGATTTTTCGTTAACATGGGGATATATCATTGTCATTTATTTTTTTCTAGATGTTTTTGATACAGAATTAATTTTTGTGATTTAGATAATGATATATCATTCACCTTGTGATTCATTATTGCAAATATAGGTTATCATTAAATTTAAAATTCTTCACTTTGGGGATTATACTTACCAGTCTCACCCCCTCAGGGATGGAGGTTATGATCTATAATTATCCATTTGATGGGGATGTATTAATATATATATATATATATATATATATATTCAATTTAGTATTTTTTGAGGACGTCTCATCCACTACATGGATTGAGGTATTGTTTTATCATTCTCCTCCATCTGAAATGTATCTTTCTAATTGGTTTTTTTATTTCTTTAGTTTCATTAAAATTTTTGTTTTTTTAACTGAAGGCACATCATTAAATTCCATCATTAATGGAAGTAGTTATGGTGAATCATTATGTGTCATGATTCCAACCACTGATGTGATTTTTAAGAATGTTATTTTTTATATCTTGGCCTTATTAAAATGATACTATGAGTTTAAATTAAATTTATATGTTATGATTATAGGTGTGTGTGTTAATATGAGAATCAAACATTACTCACAACCTACCCAATGATTTTCTTCCACTTTCACTTGATCAGTAAGATTTATATTGTAGAGATAGACACATGAATCATGATGAGTATCATATTAGAGGATGAGTATTTAGTAAAACATAATTATCTTAGTTTTGATAGAGATCAAATTATGTTAATTTTCTATAATATATTACATGTAATAACTGTTTTACATGATGTTTATTGATATGAATTGTATTTGGTATCTAATATCACTTTTGGGTGTTATAAGGGTACTAATATATTTTATATTTAATCATAAGGTATATTTATTCATAAATTTATATTCTGGACTTTGGGGGAAATATTTGAAGCCATTAATTTTTCCGTATTTCTATGTATGTATTTCATATAGAAAATTGATGAAAATTATTTGGAAGATTCAATCACAAATCGTATGTATTTATTTTTAGGGTAAGGAATTCACATGATCTTTTTATGATCTCTATCAAATTTTGAATCTTATTAAATATAAGAGGAGTCTTTTCATTCCCGATTCTCATTTATTTATAGGTAAATCTATGTTATTTCATTATAGTGATGTTCTAATCAATATAATTAAAAAAATAACACACAAATGTTACTTAATTAAGGTAATTTTCATTCACCTCTGTTCCGTGATGGAGGAATATAAGAACCAATTGATGATAAAATAATACCTATAGAGTTTTAATTTTAATTTATAATATTTCTAACTAAAGGATCCTTTATTTGAATAATGATTTAATTTTATGAATTTTATATAATTTAATAGGTCATTCAGTTATGTTATATATGAATAACTATAATGGAAGAATGATAATGTGATATTCATTACTCCAACTCATTAGATAGGGTTATATTTTATTGATTATGGCCATTACACTTTCACACACTAATCTAGGTAGATATTTATTTACAAAATATCAACCATAGATATGTGTTCATGTAAAACTGATACTCATTTTTAAATTGTTGTAGATTTTTTATTTTCTCAAATGTATAGTACAAGATCAATTGAGATATATAATTTTTTTATCACCACAAAATGACGATGGGAGATGTGATAATTCACAAATGTGTATTCACAATTTCACATCCACAACATTGGTAACGATGTGGATAATGATAAACTGGATATTATATATTCTCCAAAAAAATTATTATTGGGAGAATAAGATATTCAAATTTAAACATAGTGAAGTGTATTTTATCTAGTATCTAGATATATATATTAAACACATGTAATTTTTATTTTCATAAAAATTATGATATCTATATTGATATAGACATGGGGATGTGTATTTCATCAATTATTTCATAGATAAGATGATATATTTATTTCGAAAAGAATCTATACTGGTTTATTTAGGATGAATCATTGGGCATAAGAACGACATACTATTATTATTTTCCAATGTTATTTATATGATATTATTATATTAAATTAATTGTGTAAAAGAGTTATAATATTTTGGATATTGTGGGAATTAATATTTTTGTATGTATCAGGATCTCTACTAAAATAAGATGGATATTCAGATGTGTTATAAGATTCTGGTTACCCCATATCAGGATGTTGTATGATGGGGACTCAATCATTATTCTCATAAAAATCATGGATTCATATATAGATAGGTAAATCATTCATTTAGTGATTATAATTTTGTGAGCTTTGAATAATTTTATTATTAATACCAATGATGATATCTATTACAAAAGGAGAAGAGCATGATGGTTTTTATGAATATTTTTTGTTTTTGATTCACTTCGACACTAGTTTCTTATAGGATTTTCTCACATATTGTGAAAACATTACTGAACACTTTTTATCAACCTTTCAAATTAACCTATATTGAATTTTCAATATGACATAGAATATTTGATAATGAAGTCATTGGATTGTTTCATAGTCTGGAGAATGGTTTTTGATATAATAGCTATTGTAGTAGAGATTCCATTACAGCAACAAATCTCACGCCAGTGGTTTTCGAGGTTGCAACTGATTGGGATTCATTTGTTGTATCTATAGTATTTACTTTATTATATTATATTGTATTATGTAGTTACATATAATTATATATATATATATAGTTTTTATTTTTCATGGGTTTTTATTCTATTCATTCATGATGGATTATGTTTCATGCTATGAAAAATAAATGTTGTATTTAGAAGCAATTATTCATATCATTTGAGCAGATACCTCAGCAAAAGTCTGAAGACACTAGAATATTATATGTGTTCATTGGTAGTTCAACTAAATATATTTTGGGTTATTAATATAAAATACATATATTCATATGTGTTTCTGTGTTTAAATTAATTAAAAAATTTAACAATAATAACAATTCCTATAATACCATATCATAAATAACCAATGAAAATAATCAAACCGAATGAGAAAATATAGAAAATTAAATTAATGTAAATATACCAATAGTAAGGGGGAATATAACATATGAAATATTATATTTATTATATTTTTAATGTAATTGTAATAGATGAAATATCATTTTGATGAAGATAAAGAACTATATAGGAATTTATAATGAGATTAAATAGATTTTATACATTATTGAGGTATTAATCGTTATGGAAAAATGATTGAAACATTACATTCATGAAAATAAATAATTATTAGAGTATTTATCTAAGATAAATATTTTTTATATATGACCAATTAATAGAATATAAAACATATTTTAAGTCATTTATAATTATTATTTATTGTAAATCGTTGAAATTTTAAGAAACCATATAATAAATATCTTCCCCATTTGGATAATATATAGAAAATGTGAACCCATAAACCTATAACATTGTTCTATTTTTATTATAATGTATTTGAAAAATTTTCAATCGATACTTTCTCAATGTATTAAATTGTTTAGTAGTATTGGGATGCCATATACATTAATGAATATCAAATTACACACGATATCACAGAAATAAACATAAATTTCTTATACGAACATTATTATTAATATATGTGTGTCCTTAAAAACATTAGTTGATCCCTTCTTTATACCCAAGGATAGGATTTATTAATAATTGGTGAGATCATATTATTACTAATGGTATGTGTAAAATAGAATCTCTCAAAGACAAAAATCAATATTTAATAATATGGGATAGAAAAATTGTAATAATATATTCTATATATGTAATATAAAATGGGAATTTATAAATTTACGACATTAAAACACAAATATTCACATGGATAATTATGATTAAATAAAAATGATATAATTAACTATATCAGACATTATAATCTTAATTCCAAGTCCCCATGCCCAAAAATCTTACATAAATATGTAGGGAATATGACACATACCAAGAATAAATTGTCTCATGAGACCAATAAATGCATCAATGGTCTATAAAAGTCCCCACACATCAGTTTTAAATCCTAGTGAATTGATACTATGAATTAAATGAATAAACATTTAATACATAATTGCATAATAATTTATGAAAAAATACATGCATTTTAAATGGTAATAGTTTCCCTAGTTAGTCATCAGAGAAACATGCTCATAAAACATCCAATGTACCGTTGTGGATGGTATCACTTGATTATATACCTAGAAATGAAAAACACTTATTATTATTTTTTGATTAATGAAAATAATCTTATTAGATCACTAGGTCATTTCATGGGGGTAATACCCATCCCATATTTAAACACATTATTTAAAATCTAAAAAATTACATAATATTAGGAAAATTATTGTCATTGAAAATATCCCTAGAAACATATAAGGTATTAATCATGGAAAAGATTAATCATAATGGAATTAAAATCCTAGCATGTTTTAAATGTTAAAATATTGATTCTATTAAATACATTGGTAAAATATATTATGATTGAAAAATGAAAAGGTGGTTTCTTTTGAAAAAAATTATTCAATGTAAACAATTGGTAAAAATAAAATTAATAAATTAATTTCAATATTAAATAAATATTATAAAAAATTTTAAATAATATATATGACAAGATAAAAAATATTCTCTAAAATATTTAAAAACAATGTTAGTTTCTTAAAAAAGAATTCATTCGTAATTTGAGTACATTATTTGACATAAATGAACAAATATATCACACTAAAAAATAAATTTAGTTGAAGAAAATGAATAATATTTCTATGCTATATATTATATAATTTTATCTTCATAAATTTAATCAAAAAAATCGTATTACAAACACAATTTGGGCAATAAAACATTTACCTAAAGTTTGACATTCTTTGGAAGTAATATTATCCTTGTGTAAAATAAATTAATATTAATTATACAGTTATACCATAACAAACATAATTACTATAATACTGTAATTTTTTTATTTATAACATCTTATCAACCATTTATTATCAATCATTCTTTGTCATCATCATTTCAGGAGTTATCTACTTTTTTTTATGTATGTTTTAATTCATCAATTACAGTCATATCATGTCGAACCTGGTTCTATAATCCCAAGAAATTTAATAATAATATAAATACAATATATGTTCATTATATTCAAATTTTGAACCATCCATAAAAAACAAAATAGGAAAATGAATTACATCGTTCATGGAGATGGTAGTCAATATGTACAATTAACAATATTTATATCTTATAACAAAGATAAGGAAAGATATATTAAAAATATTTTAACATTGTAGTTTCACCATTATATAATATAAATGATAAATATTTTTAAAATCCATCAGTATATACCATAATGTGATTTGGAGATGGAAAATGAACTATATAACCACATGAATGAAGTAGTCCACACATGTGCACACACGATACTCTCATTGACCATTTGATGAAAAGAATGTTGAAAATGTTTTTATGATAAAAATTAAAAAATTTCAGTATATTTATGAAAAAATATTAAATATTTTATCATGTATATAGTAGATTTATAGAAACTAGGTGAATAAATAAGCATTAAAAGAATCAGTAAAGATGATTACTCCATATTTGAGAGACCTCCTTTGGATTACACTTTATGAATTCATTGGATTGTCAGAGGAGAAGAAAGTTATCATAATAATTATGTGAATGAATCATTGAAGAATTTTGGTCATGTATTATTTGGTATATAGGGTTGATTGTTTGTGAAAAATGTTAAAGAATAAGTGACCCTTCATTACATAGGGGTCAGATATGCAAGGATTTACTTTAAATATGTAAATAATATAAATAATATTATTATTCAGGTGGCAATACATGGCTAGAAAAACAATGTTAAGAATATATATCATTAAAAAATATTCAAATAATTATAGTTGTTCATGTTTTTATGGATTTTTTACCATTCTAACTTTATTTACCCCTATTAAACCCTATTAACCATAATTGTGGTAAACATTTTTTTTACAGTTTTAACTATTTGTTATGATCAAAAAATAATATGAAAATATTACTTAATATTAATTATTATAATTTTATTATAAGATATCCAATTTACAATATTCATAATCTATATGGTGTTAAAAATAATTTAAATAGATGTTTGTATCATATACCAACTTTTTTTGATAAATGTTTTTATGTATAAAAACAATAAAAAAAGAATAATATTTTTTATGGGGGAATTAATATTATTATATTGAATAAAATGATACCTATTTTTATTTAAAATAACCAAATATTATAAGGACCACATAAAGAATTTATAATTATTAAAAAACTAGAATTTTATAATTTTGTTGAAAACTATACATTGATTTACAAAAAATTAATAATATGTTTAAAAGTGCAACATTTTAATTTTATTATTACTATAATAAATTTCAAATATGTATTGGATATATTAATAAGTTTTCATTATAATTTATCTTATTATTTTATCATTAAAATTTAAAATATGGTATACTTTTTATTGAATTGATATTTTTCATAAATATTACAAAAATAATATTTATGTAAATCTAAAAAAATCATCCAAATATAAATTTTACATGATTAAATATGAAATTAAATGTATATCACCAAATTCCATTGATAAAATATTGTAATTTATGATTTAGTCTAAACATTCAATAAATCACTCTGTAGTATGATATTGTTTCAATAGAAATAAAATATTAGATGCAATAATTAATATTTTCAAGTATCAATTTTCCCTCCTCCAAAAAATTAATTCATGAACTTTCATGAATATCCCCTCGTGAAATGATGCAGATTGTTTTCCACAAAAAAATTACCCACTTTCACAAATTTCTTTATAAATAGTATGATTTTCCAATGTAACATCACCAATAATGTTATCTTATAAAAAGAAACATGTTTTATAGTGTCAAGAATATTGAGAGGCTCATCATAGTATGATATATCATGATTCAAATATATTTACACATCGGTGAGAACATGCATTGTGTCTAGTTAGTACTTCCTCATTATTGAGATATGGAATACATATTAAACATTAATAAGACCCTATGTTATTACCAAATAGTAAAACATAACTCTAATTTATTATATAATATTAAGACGACCTAATATAAAAATATATTATTTTTCCTTTCCTTTAATTCCATATAACACCATTTAATGCATATATATTCAATAGAACATGATATACCACTTAAAATTAGAAATAATTTATTCAATATCGAACTAAATGTTTTATCTTCAATTGTATTCGTTTATTATATTTTTAATGATCCTTTCAATCAATTTTGAATCCTTCTTGATGTTAGATTTTATAAGCTTACATTAATGTACTTCCTCACATATTTCCATTACATTGGTTGTTAAGAATTCCTTGAGAATAACTCTATCAACTAAGCACATACATTGGATTATCCTAAGTCTATTCCTGTAAATATCCATATTAACAATGTAATAGTACTAGTGAAACTGACTATCCTTAGATAATATCCATGATTCTATCAACATTAATAATTAGATGATCATAAATGTATGCATCTACCAATAACTATACCTCATTCAAAAAAAGACTGTGAGATGTTTCAGAGTGATATTGCTGTAGTTGATGCACTTGGAAGGCTCCATGAATGGCCCTATACATATTATGTATTAGAAAACAAATGTTTATTGTCCCATCTCCCAATAAATATTACACAGCATGACTTAACTCGGTGAAAGATTACCTTTTCACCTTATACACCTCTATCCCACCTATAGTAAAAAATACCAAATCATTATGGACTATGATTTTATACCATATTTGTTTGAATCTATATAAACTCATGATATCAATTATTGTAGGATAAATCAACTAGTGGAATATTCCTCTCCTTGGAACCACTGAAATATAAGAAACACACTCAAAGAATCTCATCAAGAACATGTGTAGTGTGCATGGAATGTACATCAGTCTTAGGGTGGTATTTCTTCTAAAAAGAACCATTGTACCCAGCACTCTATTCAAAATCAACTCATGTCGAGAATTTTACTAGGCATCCCTATCTAATAAAACTATCTAAAAACCCCAATGACGTCATACTAGATCATATGCATATAATCTCCCAACCTCATCCACTAAGAAGGTATCCCTAATCCTCTAGAAATTTGTGACCCTTTTAAGCCTTATATATAAAACCCAATCATCAACACTATCTTGAGGTGAACTTAGAAAAACATTTCACCAAATCCATCATAATATCTGCACATTTCCAACGAGTAATGGGAAACAACTATAAAATTATTCCTAGTCACAGATAATCTACCTCCACCGAAATATAGGTATAACACCTCATGAATAAACTATCTTCCATATATTTCATAATCATCCCCCTATACTGGCGATAAAACACATGAAGCATCATTATAAAATTAAGGTTAACTTCCTAAAATTAGGATTGAAACCCTGTCATTTTGTCCTATATTATATCGTTTGGAACCCATATGTGACTATGAATTTGGAAAATTTCAACCATTCGAAAAGTCTTACCAGAGGTTGGAATACCACATTCTATAATCTAAAATAAGACTATACATTATTTATCTGATTTTATTCTCATCGTCACTCCATCTATAGAAAATATTTCACTACCATGGATGAGAGAAATTTCTATTCATAACCATCATGCTTTTCTAAGTGAATATCTGGAAACATATATATATTATTCCTCTCAGTAGTGGCCTTCGAAAATAAAATTATTTGATTCCTCTTGCTCAGTTCATAAAACAATTCATTTCATTTTCCAAATATATAACCATGATCGATGTAAAATGACTGTTTATAACAATCGCAACATCAATGAGTAATATTCACATCTGGACATTTAAATATATACTTTAGATTGTCGTGGTGATTTTAAAACAAAAAAATTAAATCCTAGTATGTAGTTCTTCTAACTATTTAGTTCATATACAACCATAGATAACTCAATATTATTTGTCAGGTATCTACTCCCTAATATAATAACCTAATGAGACTCACGAAACATGACTTTATCCCAATATATCATAAATTTTCCATGTACAATACATTATCAGTCATTATTATAAGTGAATCCTCTACTAAGATATACTAGAATCAGGACATGCACAAAATTTAGTGCCCCTATCACCTCCTAAAAGGTTGTCTCACTTGTGTCAGACTATATAAACATATTTCCTTGTTTAGTAAATTCCATCAGAGGTGCTGATAAGAATGATAGGTTTACTATAAATTTCATTTAATATCACACTATTAATAATATACATATTATTTCAAAAACATTATAGTTCTTTTCCCATAAAACTAAAGCTCTAACCTTATATAGGTAAACAGATACTATTGTCACTAAGATTATATGATCCATGAAATAAATTGTATCCATCTATAAGTGGAACATTGCGTGCATAGAATATAACTAATTATACCTATGTGAATAAAAAAATAATCTCAATTTTTTTTGTTATGGTCATCTTTATTGTGAGAATACACCAATATATCATCCAAAAATACCACAATAAATAAATATAGAAAATTATTGACAAATCAATTCATTAGTTCCATGAAAACATATGGGAAAATCGTGAGACTGAAAAACATAACCAAAACTCAAATATACCAGACATGAAAAATGAATTCAATTATGTATGTATATAGGATTAAAATTAACCCAATGATATCTAGATCTAAAATAAATTTGAGAAAAACTAAGCTCCGCAAAGTAGATCGAAAAGTTTTTCTATCCATGGAAAATAATTCATGATCATTATAATAAACTGATTCAAATTCTGGTAATCCCAAAATAGCCTAAGTGTACCATTATCCTTTTTCATAAAAGGTTCCTCAAAACCAATAGAGATATTTTTGGTGGTATAAATCCCTTTTCCTCAAAATCCCCTTGCTCTCTCTTAATATCATGCAACTCCGTAGTAGACTTCCATTATGGTGGAATTGATATTAGTGCATCTCCTGAAACTAGATTTGTGTTTATATCCACCTTTTATAAGAGGTATTCCCCTAAATTCATCAAGAAAACATCCCAAAAATGATCAACAATTAGATGGGAAACTGTTTGACATGATCCCAAATCATCCAGACACGAAAAAAAAATTGTGATGTCATCATGCTAAGTCCATGATTCACTAGTCTACTTTGGATCACATTGAATCCTCGTTATCCATTTTCAATAAAAACTCCATGCATTGATGATGATTATTTCACCCTAAAATGATAAAAAAATCCACATTGTCTCTATAAAAATATAGACATACCATCTCAAATATTACTTCATAACCAATAATCATGTAGAAAAAAAGATTCCATATGAGGTGACACCCACAAATATCATGGGGAACTCCCTATATTGGAATACACCATTTTTTGATCCCCAATAGAGTATTAAAGGTCATAATGGAATACAAAACTAAACAAAAAACCAAAATCCCTCAACAATAGGTATATATATTAAACTAAGGGATGAACCTATATTGAAGAGTGCACAAATAATAACATATGATCCTATGATTTCACCTCTCACTATATATGGATTGTCACTCTAATTCATTGTTTTAGAATATATAAAAATATATATAGCACTAACAGTGTCCTAATGTCCCAACCTCACATCATAGAGTAGGAAAAATCTTCTGTACAGATACAACAGATAACTTTTGTACCCATCCACAACCACTACTTCATCCTGAATGACTGGTACTCCTTCATCTCTCAATCTGTCATCAATATGAAAACCATATCATTAACCTATTGTTATAGTTGACCACATTATACTAACTTTTTCAATGAAAATCATTCAAGAACATTTTACATGGCCCTTTCATCATCAAGAATGGTACCTGAATGGTTCTTAATCACTTCGATTCCATATATGTTCCTATTTTCTACACCGATGATAGAAAAGAGAGCTGTTAGCACTAATTTCATTTATTGCACTCATGTCACTAGAAGACTAAAAATATCACTTCCTTCCATGGGAATATGAACCATTGTGTTGAGAGACTATATTTGTATTCATTTCCCCCCATCATCCTTTTGGTTTCACTGTATAATATATACTTTATTTTTTATGGTTGAAATAATTTTCAAACAAAAAACACTTACCTGAGATCAAACAAAATGTTTGAGTATATCTAAGAAGCATCATTCCCTCGATATTTCATCATAAAGGTATATTATCTGAATACATTATAGATTTGTAATGAGTGTCGAATATTCCATAACAATAATCATTACCTTATCTATATGTGTGAACTCATTGGCGCACTCTCCTCTCAGATTCATAGTGAAAATAACTAATAAACTATAGTTTGAAAATCACCACTAACCATATAACACATTGTATCATCATGGTTCAAAAAAAATCCACAAATCCTTTATCATTACCCAAAACAAGTTAATTATGTGTTTCACTCTCCTCTTTGGAGGTTCCTCTAAATGCTCAAAAATAGGTAATGTATTCCCATGAATCATCTCTATAGATTTTGGAAATCCACCTCCCTCTAAACTCGATTGATGATGCTACCGGAACACACACGTTTTCTCATCCATAATGATGTTTGACTACAATGGAACATTAGAATTTCGAATATAGAATAAGATACCCTCATAAAATTCTGTGTTATCAGCCATTTTAGGTAAAACCAATGGTGCCTCAGTATGTACTATATGAGGAACTGTATGTACTACAAGGACAAACACCCTTGGCATATATTAATCTCCACAATCTAAGAATACAATTATAGTGTTTCATGAATACATGTATCTAAAATTACAAAAACACAACTCAGAAAAAAATTGATATAGAAAGATCATTGTAGTAATGATTTGGACATTTCAAATCATTCCTATAAACATTTAACACACATCTACCTAATTCTAAATCATGGATTGGGTAAAAAGAAGCAGTCGTAATAATTACATGAGATAATATGTTCTTCCAAAAATAATTTTGGGTCTAGTTGATGTTTATTTTTTATTTACAATTACATTTTTATTCACATTTATATACAAATTATAATGAAATTATTAAATGAAATGGGTCACCACTTAAGATATATAATGGTCTATACACCACATGTACCGATGTACATGATTACCACATAAACAATACCATAACTCTTTCTGGTCCATTTGACCAATGGTCTATGAATAAAAGTTTCATAACGGGATTATCAGCGTTCATGTCGTAGCCTATGGATGAAATCACTCCTTAGGATATGACATGAACTCTATATACTAACTATGTTTCTCAAATCCAGGAAAAAAACAGTTATATCCCAATAGGTGTATCACCCATGGAAAACATCTGAATGCCATGCATTCATGAAATTCATCCTAAATGGAATAGCATAATGCATAGAACATGAATCTTATAGAGAACCTAAATTGATGAATGAGTTTCATACCCACTTCTCATTGGGATATATTTAAAAATATTTACAATCATACCAATAATAAAATAAAAATTCATGTGCATCATCCAAAAGAGGAATAAAATAATTGAAAAATGATAAAATTAGAAAAAAAACGTTCCATTATTGATTTTTTTTGTGTGGTAAAACAAAAAAGAGTAACACAGTATTACCAAATTCCAATTCATTCATATCTAGTTATATTGTCACAAAATAGAAAGACTACCTGAATATAAATCCTATGATCCCACATTGTAATGTCCTGAACCAGATGTCACTAAATTTTTCCCCATGCTAGTGGGCCGCATGACCTTAAGAGAACCTCCATGAATTCCAGAGGTTGATGAATTTTTGTGAGGGACTTGGGTATCTCTATTGGGAGACGATGTTTTAATTTAATTTTAGGACATAGTGTGATAAATACTTTAGATCCATAGTGGGCGAATATGAATCACTATGATAAGATAAATCATATTTATATTCTATATAAATACACAATGACAAAGGTAGTATCTTATAAAATATGATATTTCATATCATGTATCTAAAAAGTAGGAAAAATAGTGTACAATCCCCTAGAATAACACATGACTAGTAATATCAGATAAGATATAAGTACTATCCCATATCCCATCATGATCCTTTCATGATCATATGATCTCCTACTCATATGAACCAAGAACAAAGCAAGAATCATACAACCAGAACATTCTAGTATCACTACCTTTAACATAAAAGCCTATCTAGGTACCCAACAGATTATGGAACAGGGTGGAAAATATCACTTCATAAACCACAATGAAATGTGTCTATATCAAATCAAGTATATGTGAATTAATAAAAAGAAATGTGAAATATATCAAAGGTAAAAACTATTTTAAGTAATGTTAAAAATAAATATTTAGTAATTTCTATCAAAACAAGGCTTATTTCAAATAATATTCATGCTTCCTTAATATGGGAAGTGGGAAAATTTTAAAAAAACATGTGATATAGTTTAGTCTAATGACAAATAGTTGACACCCATTCCTGGACAATCTGTAAATCATTACAAAGTTTCAACAATTTCATTCCGATGTAAATATGTGTAAAAATTCCAAAAATTCCACATTTTATATTCCAACATATATTTAAACATGATATCACAATATAATAATGTCATCCATAATGGTTGTATAGTGTATTCAAAAGTTGTTGACCTTGAAGAGCCACATAATATGTATAAATGAATACGACATCCTTCTCATGTATCATGAGCTTCTTGGTGGAAAATTCATAAATACATGGGTAGGGTCCTAAGAGAATGTCTACAGAAAATTTCCCCGGTGAGTCCTAAAATTTCGTATCCAATGTGTAAAAACATCCCAAGTAATCCTTTGGAGTCAATAATCAAAGAGGAAATATATCCACGGTGTCCATTACAGAAAACAATTTCCATGATGGAAAAGTACATGACACCTAATGTATTTTGGATCCAAGTAATACCATATAGGGGATACACTAACATTTCAAATCATCAACTCATTTCAATAATCATTTGACATTCCATTATTTCTACCACCGAATATCAGCAAATTCAATATAATCATTTTAAGATGTTAAAATAATTTACTTCATGTAATCACATGGAAGGGGAGATATAAACATCTACTAATCATTTTAATTCATTTTATTAAATTTATAATTTACTCTATATAACTAGATGAGATCACATGCATCCCACATGTGATATTGAAAAGGGGTAAATTCAATGGGGGAACCCATGGGTTTCATTGGTTGGGGAAAAACCACTAAAAATATCAACGAAAATAGTTGGAAACCCTATTAGGTTCTAATATCATGAGATAAAACACTAAATTTATTAAATGGGATCCACCAGAATGTCATACATGCATTACAAAAATAACATTTCTTATAAAATACCACACTATGTGGGAATAGAATAGACTACCTACCATATGTTTTTAGTTATTACTTTTCTAGTACGGAGCTCTAATTTTTCCTAGATAAAATAAAAATGAAGTGAAAACGAAAATCCAAAAATTATGACACATTAGAATTCACATAAATAACTCAATTGATAAAATGTAATACTAAAAATGATATATTATGGATGAGTAAATTACACATGTGAATCTAATGAGACCAATGACATTTGAATATATGTCTAGATGAGGAATAATTGGAAGAGCCTATGGATTGTATTTTAAAGGATCTCCCAAGAGATCAAGGTTATCCAATAGATAAAATATGATAAATGATACAATTTTTAAAAAATTCAATAAGGAAAAGGTAAATTCCCCATGAAATAATAGGATGTTTGGTGGAAAAAATGCGTGCCAACTGTGCATCCATAAATATTCTAAGGGGTTTCTCGTACGGTTTCATGCACAATGATTAAAAAATCATTTTGAAACTATGTCATAGGGTCTATTAAAATAACAAGAGGCCCCTATACAGATTTTTTCCTATGGAATAATGTTTTCCTCAAACCATGTGGCATCCTACTCTCCTCTATTAATCCCCACACAGTTAGGGGTAACTATATATCTTATCCCACAGAATTTATCTTAGCCACGTATCATGGCATCTTTTTATTAAAATATTTGATCTATTCACCAAACAAGCCCCATACTCCCATGATACACCCATGATCGGAATGGGAGACTCACATTAGGCTATAAAAAATAATTTATACCAAAAATATTAATATTTGTACCTCAATGAAAAACATGGAATCTTAAAAATAATTTCAATGAAAACATATATTATATCTCTCTTTAGTTGGGAGTTTTTTCATCAATGTATGTATTTTAATTAAATTTTTTGAATAATTCTTTAAATATTATCAACTTATTTATTAATGTTACTTTTAGTCATACTAATATTAATATAATGTATTAATGGACTGTTATTTTATTTTTCATAGCATAGAACGTTGGAATTTTTAGAAAAATTGTTATACGATTATCTATTTTTATCACAACTGTATAAATGAATTTTTCCACTTTTATGTATTCTATTTTGTTAAATCATTCATAACATGTTTCATTAAATATTTTCAAAAGTAAATTTCTTGCACAATATTTTTGAAAGTTTTATATTTTAAATTTGTGATTTCAAAAATAATATTCTATATTATAAGTGAAATTATTTAGTTATTTTCTAAATTGAATTTAATATATAATAAAATACTTTGACTTTTCTTATGATTTAATAGGGATTAGATAAAATGTTATTATATTTATTTTTATATAATGGTTTTTCAATACAAATTATTTTATAGTTATGAAACAAGTTAATTTACATGATTTAATCATTTATAAATTTATAAATGTATTGTTTATATTTTGGAATAATTATGCAGAGATTATGATAATGTGATGGTTGTTTCCATTAAAATCAATGAATTATAGGTTATTTTATAAAATAGTTATTTGGGGGGTCTATTATAGTACTCTATTTCACTATAAAATGATTTTGGTGATGAGAAAAGACAATGATACTATAGAGGTTACTTATTGGAATACAATTCTATGAGAATGTTGGAAATGTGTAGGTAGGCATTACCATTATAGGATTTTTTCCACAATAATAGTATTTGGAGTGAACAATATCAATGGAATTGATTTTGTATAATTCTGTGAATACAAAAAACATTTTTCTTAATCTTATGACATATTTTCATGGCTCATGATTTATTATTGATGTTTTTCCTCATATGTCTTTTCCCATTTGATTGAAAAAATAAAAATCCTATGATTCATGATTAATAAAAATTGAATTCTTTGGTAATATTATTATTTATTTTAATAATATTCTTATATCCATAGTCCTATTTTATATTCTATTACAATCATGAATTAATATCTATGATGTTTACCAACAGGGTATCATATCTCACCCATTCATATTTTTTATATTCCCAGGTTATGAGATATTTTTTTAAGTGTGATATAATTAATATGGGTAATAGTTATGAAGAACATAATTAGAAATTATATGGATAAATTATGTATCAGTTTTTTATGTATACTTGTTTTCAAAAGCTCAAAACACTTATCATTTTAGTGTGGATTGTAAATTTCAATAATTAATATTCTTATATTGACATGTAATATTTATGTATGAAAGGATTGGGTCGATATAGTTGGTATCTGATAAAGGTTTAGTATTTTTTGGAATCTGTGATGCAAAATACTTAGTGAGTACTCTTAAGATAATACTATTTATAGGAGAACATCCTATGTTAGGTTAAATGATGGGTTATGGATTCCATAGAAAATAAATCCCCATCTGATAACGAGAATGTGGATTTGGATTTGGAACTGATGAATCTAACGGTAATAACATTGAATTGGATGGATTGGGAATTAAATCAATCAAATTGTGTACATGATGAGTGTGCGTTATTCCACACACTTATATAGACAGTCCTAGTTTATATGTTTTAATTCATTCACATTTTCAAAAATAGAAATTATGAAGCATTTTAGTTTATATTAAAGAATGATAGCCTAGGTAAAACTTATAGTGTCATTGATAGAAAATAATTTATCATGATTTAAACATCCTATAAATTATTTTTTTAATAATATGATTTCACACTATGCTTGTAATTACTCATACTATTATATTTCGATTCAAAAAATGACTGAAACGAAATGGATCCATTTTAGTAGATTATGTGATGGATAATAAAATGATTATCCTCTTGATATACTAAATATTATAGTAGATAGAATATAAAATATGTTTTCAATACATAAGCATCATTATCAATCAATGAACTATACTAATTCTCTAAATGGTAAAAGGATGGGAAAACATATTTCTAAGTCCTTTATGAGTCAATATAAACCTTGTTTTTGTGGTTATATAAATCTATTAATTCGTGATCAATGAATCAGTACCACTAAATAAAAATATTTTTTAATTTCTGGTTCTCAAAATGTGAAAGAGTTATTTGAGTTACATATCATTTATATGGTGAATCATATTTATAGTGTACTCTTACCATAATTAGGTGTCATTGGGAAGAAACTGACTCACTACAATGGGATGAGGTTAGTAGCATATCATTAAAAATTTAATTCCACCATGTTATTTTTATGAAAACGGGAATGGAATTAACTGAGCTGAATTTGATGGAAAATAAATACTATGGCACATATAAGGTTAAATTTTGAGGACATCTGAGGCATGCTAATGGTATTTCCATTGATACATAATGTAATATTGACTGAATCATAAATTAGTTAAATAAAAAAAAGGTTTCAATCCATTTTATACATTTTCAGATATGTTGAAATCAGTTGATGTTATATAATTGTCAAGATGAGTATTTGACTAACCCGTCATTCCATTCATTTTGACTATAAAAAATACGGAAATTAAAGGAATTTCTAATAAATATAACAATGAAAGGAAAAAAGACAGGTAATAATTTATGCTGGATGTATGGAGAGAAATGAAATGGAAATTTTATTAACTAGACTACTTAATTGATTATGATTATAAATTAATGCCATCTAATATTTATATGTCAATATAATGGGAAGAATTTAGATAATGATGTGAATGTAGATAAATAGTCATAGAATGCATCCACAACCTTCAGTGATTCAAATTAATATAGTATGGGTATTATGCAAATCAGTTTTTGAATTCATGGCTTAATGATGATGATCGATGTGAGTGACCTCTTATCCCTGATACAAATTTTCATATAATGTGATTACTATTATGATTTTGGAGTTTAATAAGAAATAGGTGAACGATACAATTACAATATACTATAGAAATACTGATGTCTTAGTTTATTTTTATTCTACCCAATCTATTATAACTATGGATTTTTCCAAGGGTGCCACATTAAAAACTCAATAAATAGATGTTAAATTACTAATAACAAATATAACTATAATGATCATTTCATTGAATTACTATGATTATTTACTAATTAATGTTTGTGGGAATTTAATTCCAATATATATTGTATTTCATTTTCTAGTTGAATTTGATGTGATTTTGGAAAATCTTTGGTTGTATTTATATAATGTCCATATTAATTACTGTGAAAATGAAGTCGTTATTGATATTATAAATCTATATATTTTTATTGATCAATTAATGGAGGAATGTTAGATTCGAGTGGGTATTTCATCAATTAATGGGTTTTTTATTCCAAATTAAAGGCTGCATTTATATTATATTGTTGAGTAGAAATTCAATTAGGATTATATGTCTATTTGTTGATATTTTTTATTTATTTTTATACTAGTATAATATCATTACATTAAATAGATATAATTATATTTATATAGAAATCAATCAAAATTATTCCACTATTTCATCGACACCGTATATACATTCACTGATTGAGTTATAAGAATTTTAGAGGGGGGTCTAAGATAATATTTATATGGGTTTCATTCATCAAGTTACATCACCATGGGTGATCCAATTCTTTTTTTGAGAAGATAGATGGATCAATGCGACACTTCATTGATTATCATGAACATAACAAGACCACATGAATCAATATGTGTTATCTACATCATATTAATGAATTGTTGTTTCCTTTACATGGAGGTCACTATTTCCAATGATTTATCCTTAATCTAGATATAATCAGTTGAGGGTTTAATGTGATGAAAAAACCAATAAGACCTTCCATTTAAGGTATAGTCACTATCAATTTATTTTGATTCTATATAGTATTACTAATATATCCATTATATTCAAGGATTTAATGAATGGAGTCTTTTGATATAACATTGATCACATTTTCATAGTATTTAGTTTTGGTATTCTTATATATCCCAATAGAGTGTAAGATAAATAATATATCATAAGGAATTTATTGATGTTTTTATGGAATGATACATTGGATACTAAATTTACTAGGTTTGAATTCTAGATTTATGAATTTTCATTTTTTTGGCCATTTAAAATCAAGAGAGTGTATGTTGGTGGATCTATAAAAGATGTAATTTTCTTATCATTGGAATAGAAAAAAAACTATGACTGATATATATAGTTTTCATGGTTTTTATAGATATTATTGATTATTCTTAATGGATTTATCATGATTATATATTTCAGCCACAATGTTATCTCTAAAAGGATTTAAGATCCATTAAGTAGAATAATGTCATGAAATTTTAATGTAATTGATGATTTTAGTGTCCTATGAATGTATATTCATATTGTCATATAGTTGGGAAGGGCCGGTGAATATTATTGATAAATAAAATAATGTTACATAATTTTTTATCTTTTACAATGATATGAAAATAAATTAAGTATGACACAAATTGAGGATTCATCATGAAAATTTCAAGTCAAATGATTTAAAGTTACATGTTGTAATATTTAAAATAATTATATGTATGAATTATCATTTTGGATAATGTTTTGAAAAAATATATGGATCTTAAATTTTTAAATAATATATTCACCAAGAATTAATTGAATATACACCAGATGAGATGGTAGGATTTGATGGATGAGTTTGATTTCTCAATATAGTACCGAAATAGTATGTTGGTCAAGGATGATAACACTTTAGGTCAAAAGGATCATGTCATGTTATCTATGTTGAGGATGAAAAAAGAAAAAGTATTTATATATTAGTAAATTATTTTCCTTAAAATCATGGAAGAAGAAGAGAAATATTATATGGATCAAATATGTATTCAACCATCCAATCATTTAAAAATTAAATTGGTGAAAAGGGAGGATATAGAGATGAAAAATATTGTGAGAAACTATCATGAGTTCTACCTTAATTATGATATAATGAATATGTTTTTTAACTAGTTTTATTTTTATTTAATAATTAAAATAATGAAATAGTTATTAGATAAGGATCATAGGAAATCATTTTATATTAATCTTGTATGTTTGAAGTTATTTAGATATATAAAATAGTACCTATAGGGGTGGGGGATAAAATTAATCTAGATATTGGTCATTATTTATATACGTGATTGGTATGTTAGAAAATTGTGTATGTGAAAATTAATTTTATGGTGGTTTTATAACCATTATACATAACATAAAGTAAATTGTAATAAATCAATTTTTATTTCATCATAATACTCAACAAAATGTCTGAAGGCTATAAAACAAATTGGGATGTAGTTGAGCACCATATTAATCGAGCTCACATCAGTTTTTTTAAAGAATTTTTTCCTCTTAATTAGGATTCCAAGATATATTTTAAGTTATTTGTATTATTCCATTGAGTGACACATTATCTTATATCTGATTGAGATGAACAGTTTATGTAAGAACCCAGACCTTCTTTTCAGGTATGTTTTACTTTTCTGGTTGTTTTTTAGAAAAAGAGGAGAATCTGGAAATTTTGTAAGTACATGCCGTGTACTTTACATGTACACGCCATGTACTTTTCTTCGGCTCGAGGCTATGTGTTGGTCGTGTCCGAGCCAGTCACGCAGGGTGTAGTGACGAGGTGGATCCCGATTAATATTGTGTACGGAAAATGAGACTACACGCTGTGTACTCGAGAAGTACACCCCATGTACTTTTATTTTTATTTCATTAATCAGATCAGGGTTGTGCCTAATCCTAGTTTTTATCTTCTTCTCCAACTAATTACATCCAAAGTGTCCTATAGGGACGATTCTTCTCCGAGCCACCGATTATTCACCGGTTATCCGAATCAAACGTCATCGGGTGCAATAAAATTGAAACTGTGAGTTCTCACTTCTTCTTTAGCCATATTTCCTAATTCCTCCTCTTGTAAGCGTTATCTGAGGTTTAACGTTTTAGAAGTTTTAGCAAATTTACTCCATTCTAGGATGATTCACAGGATGAGGTTCAAGAATTTCAATCTCCTAGGATTGAGGTAGGTGGTTTTTTTCTCTATGTTTATTGTCTTTGAGTTTTTGGTGAAAAGTGTCGGATACCCATGTATAGTGTATCTCGGGTTAGGGTTTTGATCCTGTTTTGTTGTCTACCTTAGATTTCTTGAATGCTTGAGGTTATTGGATGATTAATAATGGATTGTTAGCATGTTTGAGGATCACCCACAGGTGTTTCCCCTTGTTTTGGCTGTTGATTTCCGTTTGGAACAGTTTTCCTACAAGGCAACCCTTTTTCACATTTCTAGTATGCCTGTTGACTTGATTTCATTTATTTCCATCTGTTTATATGCTTGTGGATGTATTTGTAGCTATTATCCAAGTAGTTGCTGAAATTACTTAGGCTGCTAATAGTCGATTACGTACGACTAAACTGCCCCGGGCTGAGTGAACCTGGTGTGGTAGAATAAAGGGGGGATTGATGATTAGGGCTTCCCTATATAGTCTGTTATAATTATTATCGATCACAAGACCAATGATAATGGGAATTTGTGCTTCCTCAAAGTGTCTGTAGTTCTGTAGAAAGACTATATGGGGAATTAGATGTAAGTTCTTCCTCAGAGAGTATATATCAGTCGGTGCAAGACCACAGGGGAATCAACGGTGAGAGATTCCTAGAATGTATGTGCCTTCGTACGTTCACATGAATAGAGGGGTTTTCTAGTAGGATCCACCCATAGAGTCAGTGATTTATTTGTTGGTTGGTTGTGATGATTCCACCAAGCCAAAGAACAAGCTTGGGTTTATACTACTTTCTGTTTAGGTAGACTACTGAGTTACCTGTTGTGATTACTGGCTTACCGTGGGAGTATAGAGATATTTCTAGGTTCCTTGGTTGATAGCTAAATTATTGTAATGAATTGTTAAATAAATTTGAATGTAGATTGGTAGAATTGTTTACATTAGTGTATTTCTGCTTCCCTACTTCATTTATTTTCTTTACTTTTTCTACATTACTCACTGACAGTAGGGCACAGATCTCGTGGTGATTGCCTACTGGGATTAACCTCACACCCTATTTGGGTCCTGCTTTTCCGCCCAAACAGGTTATATGGTTGCAAGTGTGGATAGGTACTGTGGCCCTTCTACATTGGGTACGTGATTGCTGGTTGGAGCTGGATAGCATATGACTGAGCTTAGGCTTGTGATGCTGCAAGAGTTTCTATTACATTCGTACTCTGTTTTCAGTTATATTTTATCACGTTTTCGTGTTTTCTTCTTTCCTTAGATACTTGTACATGCTTCATCATTATCATTATCATTATGTGTTCATTGCTTCCGCTGTTTAGTTCCAGTGCTTGTATATCGTTTACAACTTCCTCTATTGACTATGGTTTTATTGCCTGGTATACCTTACCAAATGAGGGCATAGTTTCCCTAATAACGTACCAAGTCCCTCACTGCTAGTGGTTAGCCTCTGGCATTTGGGAAAATGTGCTTGAGGTCATTTGGCAGAACGGGTACGGGCACTAGTGGAAGGGCTACAGATTCGGGTCTTTACAAAGTGGTATCAGAGGGGTTCTTTTCTTTTCTATTGACTTACAGTTTAGTGACATTAGATAGGGATAAGATGAAATAGTTGAATGGTAAATAGCTGTGCCCGGGAAATCTAGAACCCGCATATAGGGAAAAAGCCAGATTACCTTGAATGTTACAAATTTTGAGTTTTTCAGTTGTTACAGTTTAATTGATTTCACCTTTGGGTGGTGAACTTGTTTTGTTCTGTTACTATTTATATGATTTTGGTTCTATTTTGTTGCAACCCTATTAGATAAGGGTATTCCATCTCATTCATCATATAGAAAAATGCTATAAGATCACATGCCATGCAACTTGCCATTCCATCTAGGTTGCATTATATATTGCATGTTGTTGTGATTGGATTTGTGATAGACAATGCATGATTTTGTGATAACTGTTGTGATAGAATACCTACTATGTTGATAGGGTATCATTTTTTGGAGCTTCCTTATCACGGAAGCCATACATTGATCTTAGAGGTGTCATGGGACCTCGAGGATCAGAATTTGGTGGGTTGTGAGTTCTTGTACTGTTTTCTTGTTATATGCATTGTTAGGATGCCAATCTTTGATTCGCGGGGAGTATGGGCCCCCACAGATCGGAATTTGGCACCTTTACCGTTGTTATTTCTATATTTCCTAGGCTCTAGTGCAGTTGTGAGGATACTATGTGGAAAAACTACAAATACACATCATGTACTTTATATATACATGCCATGTATTTTTTGGCCGTGTCACTGACCGTGTGGATAGGGACACGGAGTTGTAAATGGTTTATGGGAACATGCTGTGTATGGTAGGTACACGTCGTGTAGAGATTAACTTGGAGCTTGTCCGTGTAACTAACAACATAGGCTGGTTAATGCATGTTTAGTACACACACTGTTCTATGTGCACACACCGTGTTTCTTTTCCCAGGTATAGGGCCGTTTCTTGAAAAACACATGTTGGTGTTATCGTCTCCTATACACGCAGTGTTTGTTCGGAACACGCCGTGTAAGGATCAGCTGAGTACCCGGACGGGTCACGAACAACAAGGGCCGAGGTTTCCCTTCAAGTTCACGTTGTGTCTCTTAGGAACACGCCGTGTAGTGTCGAACGTTTGTCAGGCCGTGTCGCTAACAACACGGCCAGGTAAGGAAAGTCTATTACATGTTGTGTCTTCCCTAAACACGCCATGTAGTCATCGGCTAGGATAGTCCGTGTGACTTAGTCGTGTAGGAGTAACTGGGTAGGGAGAAAAGGTTCAGTACACGTCGTGTATTTTGAGAACACTCTGTGTAGCCGGGTAGTTTACACAACCATGTATGGCCAAGGAACACACCCAGGGAAGGATTTCTGGAAACACGCCGTGTATCGGTATTACACGCCGTGTAGTCATGTTTTTACCAGATGTAAAGATTTTTTTCCCACCTATTATGTTTTACTCTAATATGTTGCAACTGTGTTCGTCTTTAATGAAGGTGTGTTTTGGTATTTCATAGCTATGGCACCGAGACGTCCTCCTGTTGCACGCCAGGAACTAGGCAGCGATCGTATGCCTGATAAGACCGATCAGGGACTACCAGTAGTTCCGCCCATCGTTCCAGACATGGCACCTGCAGTGATTCCGGACACTGGTGTCGAAACTATGTTCAGAGTGGGATTCATGAGATTCATGCATACCTTTCATGGAGTTTAGCATCCTGCCCCCACTATGGCAGAGCTGACGCGAATCTTCTAGCAGCAGCATCCTCCCACATTCACAGGAGATGGAGGACCTCAGGCTGCAGAGTCATGGCTAGAAGCCATGCTGTCCATCTTCGAGCATCTAGAGACACCTCCAGAGAGGAGTGTGAAGCTCGCAATGTATATGCTGCGAGATTCCTCCAAGAGATAGTGGGACGTAGTCTCCCAGACGGGGCGCCAGCAGGCTATTGCATGGGATGAGTTTCACCGTACGTTTTACGACTACTTCTAACCAGCGATGCCGAGGGATGATAGAGCCAGGGAGTTCATGGACCTACAGTAGGGTACTCTCTCAGTTATGGAGTTTTATTCACACTTCATTGTGTTGCAGCGATTCACTCCCATCCTAGGGAATGATGAGCTATTTCTAGCGACGAAGTTTGAGGAAGGCCTCAAATCGGAGATTAGATCGTAGGTGAATGTCATTCAGTTGACTTCTATTACTCTGATAGTCAACCAGGAACTCATCATAGAGTGGAACATGAGGGCGACTTGAGCTGTGGATCAGGGCGTTTTAGCATCCAACGTTGATTCCCTCCAGACAGAGAGCAGGAAGCGCCACCGAGAGTCAACCCGAGGCGACACGACAAAGCAAGGTATTCCTTCTGGTAGACGAGATCTCTCTTTTGTCACCCAAGGGGTGTGCTATCAGTGTGGTTGGAATGGGAATAAGAAGTCCCAGTGCTCGAGGGACCCAGTGGAGTGCCGATCCTACGGCAAGATGGGTCAACTGCAGTGTTTCTGCAAGGTTTTTCTTCTAGTGGATAGTGAAGGAGGATCAGTTTCGACCCCGCGTTCAGGAGTAGGATCACCAGCTCTGCAGAAGACTGGGGGATAGAGTTCTGTAGGACGTTCAGGTCAGGGTAGAGGTCGTGGATGCAGTGGTCAGGCTTAGGGAGGAGAAGCTCAGGGTTTTCAGGTTGCTACACAGGGCTGCGGTACAGGCCAGACTTTTGTTGTAGAGGAGATTTATCAAGAGAAGGATCCCAGACCCTCTAATGTTTGTGGTACGATCTTAATAGCCTCAGTTTTATCTTCATACCTTTTCGATAGTGGTGTTTCACATAGCTTTATCTCCGTTTTTTGATGTGTAAAGCCTTGATCTCTATGTCTTTTCGACTGCTGACATGTTGACTCTCGACACACCCTTGGGAACTAGGACATCTAGCGTACGTCAGTGCAATGGGTGCCCTCTAAAGGTTGCATGGTATCGTTTCATATGGGACCTCTATGCCCTGGAGAGGACGAGCTATGACGTCATTCCCAGTATGTACTGGTTGGTTCCCTTCCAGGAAGTCGTCCATTGCTATCGCCGCATGCTGAGTTTCGTATCACCAGAGGGTTAATCTTTCCTTCATAATGGCGAGTGGGATATTCGGTCGAGTCGAGCCGGACTCGAACATCATGGGTTAGGAGGAGTTAAAGCCCAGATTTCTAGTCTTTATTTAGATTACCAGGGGACATCTCAGTTAGATTTTCCTCCAGTGTTTGATCTCTTTTTAGATGTCTTTCCAGAAGACTCTTCAGGTTTGCCTACGGAGCGTGAGGTAGACTTATCGATTGAGCTCGTGCTAGGAGTGGAACCTGTGTCCATTCCTCCTTATAGGTTGGCTACACCTAAGTTGCAGGAGATCAAGAAGCAGTTGGAGGAGTTGTAGGGGAAGGTTTTCATTCAAACCATTACTTCTCCTTGGGGTTCGCCTATCCTATTCGTGAAGAAGGCAGATGGTACCCTTAGGCTTTGCGTGGATTATCGGAAGTTGAACAGGTTGACGGTAAAGAACCGATATCCCTTGTCGAGGATTGATGATCTCTTCGATCATCTTCGAGGATCTTGGGTGTTCTCAAAGATTAATTTGAGGTCCGGTTATCATCAGATGTGCGTTAGACCTTCAGATATAACTCTGACAACCTTCATGAGCATGTATGGCCTCTATGAGTATATGGTTATGCCGTTAGGTCTTATGAAAGTTCCAAAAATTTTCATGGAACTGATGAGGACACTTTCATTTTTTATTTTTAAAATAGAAGAATATTTTTGATAATGGCATGTTGAAGAGTTTCTCAAATTGAACATCCTTATCATATATTGAAAAAGTCATATACCTATTTAATGAAATATAATATTACTCCATAACCATTTTCAGTGGAAGAATATTATAGAATAGTTAAAAATATAGATTTCAAATTTGGAAGGAAATTATTATATTTTCAAGAAAAATATAACTACATGAAATTTTATTTCTTCGTTGATCTACCATATTTGAGTTTTTAGGGATAACTCAAAGAATTAATTTTATTAATATGAAGATAAATATATGTGGCACTTGGATTGGAACATTTTTTATATAAAAGGAATGAATAAATATGGATTTCATGTAATATTGGAATTTATATAAGTGGTGATAAATTTTGAGCTAGCTTCTACTATGAAAGGAAATGTAACATAATATTCTCTAGATTGTCACATAATATGAAGGATTGAGAATGGGAATTGTTCCACTGTATGTATGGTATTGAAGTACCAGGGTGATATTTTTAAAATGTGAATATTTTAGAGTCATTTATGGAATATAAATCAATAGGAATGGAATATCATGAATCTCATGTATCTATGAAACAAGTGTAACTAGTAAAAGAGCATCAAATATTTTCCTAACCTATAAGAAACAATATCCTTAGGTAATATATTGATTTCAAATATTATTTTAGTAAAGTGGTTGATCTTAATTTGATAGATGTTTTGGATACTGATGTCTCACTTATATTTCCCTACATGGAAATGTTTTTCTAAGATACATTTTTGTATATTATGGTTCATATTGGGATATAACTTTTATGTTATATAAGAATATGTAGGCTTTTTTATATATGTTGTATGTGTCCTATATAATTATATATGATTTTTTTTGGATATTTCAAAATTCTATATTTACAAAAGGTCACTATTATTTAGAAGTATGCACTAGAAGAGGTGATTGATTTCAGTTCTGATTATTTGTATGAAGTGAAGCATATGGGTCTCACTATATACCAAATTAAGAGAGTTGATCGTGATGGTATGGGAATAAAGCCTTAATGTGTAAACTCATTACAATTGATGAAGGGATGCAGGAATGTATATCATTACATATTATAGTGTTAATGGTATGATATAAAAACTGCAATTAAAATTTCATAATGGGTGCGCATATTAAGATGCTCAATTTAGTGATGGAAGATAAATCATTCCTTGATATATCTATATGAAAATCCTTGATATCATTCGTAGGGGGAATGTATAAATATTTTATCAAATGGTCCAATTATTATATTAGTGTGTACACATTTTTCACACAAAAAAGACTTATGAATGTACTAAAATACATTATCTTTGAGTAATTTTCATATCTTAAGATGTATATTTTCAAGTGAAAGGGAAAAAAAATTTACATCAATAAAATATTTTTTAATTCATGAGGATATATTAGAAATTGATTATGGTAAATTCTGATTCAATGTTATTATGTGTATTTGAGATGATAATAATAGTGGTGTGAATCATGATGATAATGGGATTGCCCTATTTAATTTAAATATATTTTGTTTCAAAGAAGAACAATTTATCATAGTTATACATCAATATAATATATTTTATTTCATTCAATCATAAAATTATTAGTTATATTTTGTTTTTCAAGGGATACTAATTTATTTGGATTATGAGGATATAGATTATGTTATGGATTCATATGATGATCGCTTATATACTATTTTATGTTTTAATGATTAAAATTACTATTTTTAAAAAATATTCAATTTTAAAAAAAACGATCAAGTATAAGGGATTTGTGAGAAAAATAAATTTCTCTCCTAATTATTTAGGTACGTTTTTACTTTTTAGTACAATTACGAAATTTTAATGCGAAATAAATATTACTATTTAGTTATTTAAAGTGTAATTATATATATATATATATTAATAATTTAGAATAATTTTTCATTAAATTATATATTTAGTAGTTATGTTAATGATTTTATTATTGAAAACATCAATATACATCACAATGTTTTCGTTTAATTTCTGAAAAAAGTACAGTTTTTTCATCTATGCTATTTAAATTTATAAATGTATATATACCTCTAATTTCATAAAGGCCTTCATTTTTAATGATTTTTGATAACCCCACATTCATGGGATGAGGGGAACCCTTACGAGAAATATTTTCTTAGATATTACATGACTCATAGTTTATAAGGAAATATATAGACTATAACTAAATAGAACTTCTCCTTCCCAAATTATTCATCATGAGGTCAACTCTCCACCTTTTCATGGCTTGTTCAAATTAGTAACCCAATCATGCACAAGCTGGTCTTGAGGGAAATTCCAATCCCACAATTTCTGTAAAATCCTCTTAGCTTCAGTACTTTTGAATGCCCCTAATCTATATCCTCATATAGAGTCTTCTCATTATAGAGTCGGTCGAATAATTATACACAATTTCAAGTAGACTGAAGGTCTTAAGGTTGAATAAAGGGCTTGAGGTGGCTTGAATTCCTCACTAGAACGAATGCATTCCTTGGCCATAAGGACTTGAAGGACCCAAGGCCCAAACCAGTGGCCCGAAAGCACAAATAGATGAATATTTCCAACTGCTAATGTACCGAATATTACCTATTATAGTACCTACTATATTTCCTGCTACAGTACATGGAAATTATGTATCTACCAGGTTTTGAACTCGGGTCTCTTCGATACACATGACGAGTCCTCACCAATTAGGCTAAGGCTCTTGTGCTTTATAAATGTTTCTATCATTATATAAATTTTTTTTATATTTAATAGTTGACCATGAATATTTTTTATGAATAATGAAATCATATTTTATTCATACATACAAACGTGTCAAAGCAATTTTTCTATTACATAGTTTTTAAATCATTAATTCAAAATATTTAGTTTTTTTAAAAAAATAATGGTACAAATAATTAAATTGAATTTCCCTATTTTAATAATAGCGATAGAGGTTTGTAAAAGATTTTTATGATATATTTCGTTTTTCCATGTTATTAAATTTGAAAAATATATTTATTTAAGGAATTAAAAAGTTCAGTTTACAAAAATTAATTTTAGGACTACTGATGTGAGTCCCCCAAATGAGTCTTTTTATTTTTAAAAGGGAAGTGTATATATTGAGTTGGAATTGTTGTATTAAAAATTTACTAAAACATCCACTTTCAAAGGCATAACAATGAATACATATTAATTTATATGATAATAATAACCCAATAAGGCCAAATACAATGTTGTTTACTAGTTATATCACTATGCATAACCATTATAGGATCATCATATTATATAATTATTAGAATTTTGTTGATGGGAATGGGTAATAGATTTTGTGGGATTCTATAATGTTAAAATATCACCATTTATTTATTTTTATTTTATTTTTTCAAGAATTATTTATTTTAAATGGATAATATTTAATTTGTTTAATTACAGATTATATTCAAATTTGAAAAAAAAAATCAGAAGATTTTAATCATTAGAAGTGCTATGATGGAGATATTTTTGAAAAATTAAGAAAAAAATTATGGGGAAATTAGATAATGTAAAAGAATCCCTCAATTAAGGGTTATTTGATGTATAAACATGGATAAACGTTATCTCCAAATTTCATAATGAATAATTTATATTATGATAATTATTTTATATTGTATAATTTCATGAATATTAGATGATAAATTTTTATCTTATTTTTATGTAAAATACTTCTAGGATATCCCATAATGGATCTAGTTATATAAAATATTACATTATACCATATAATTTGGAGGGTATCATTAAATAGAGGAAACAATTATTGAAAAAAAGGTAGATGCATTAACAGCTCAGACTACTAGTAGTTCAGAAGTTTCCAATTTCATTATACTATCTCACCCACTATGAAAAATTGAAATGAGTGGGATGGGAAAAAATAAAATGTATCCAATAGATAAAAGATAAGTAAGTAAAAAATATACAGAAATTAAATTTTATTTTAAATGAATGATTGTATTTTATAAATTAATAAAACAAATATTAATTTATAAATACTCATTTCAGGATGAATTTTATGAAAAAATAACCCTGGGGTCTTTTTCCCCTTTTGGAAAGACGGATATCTGTGCTAATACTTTTGGAAATATTTTACACACCGACCTCATGAGAGGATACATGGTGGGATTAATTATTAGTTATTTTTTGTCCATAAATATAATAATTCAAGAGACCCATAAATAGATTCTATAAAATCCTTATAGAAATACTTGAATAAGTATTTGGGTTATAAAATTCATTCATATGGGTAGGATATTTATGGATAATTTATGAGTCAATCACAGCCTAGTTTTAATGTTATTTCTACAAGCCTTTCACATCCTTCCCTTCATGGATAGCCTACTAATATTGATCCTCCACCTCATTTTTTAAACTCAATCATATATTGTGTGTTGTATAATAAAGATCCACATGTACAATTTATATAATATTAAAAAATAAATATACATTGTGGATTATATACAACAAAATCATATGGTTTTTGGTAAGGTAAGAATATCATTACATGCTATATTTATCTAAATATTCTAATGTCATTGCCTCCCATGGAGGTTAGCAGAGTTCAAGATTGTATTGGTCCTTTTATAATCTCACCAACAAGATTTTTTATCTAACATATGATGTATTAATTTTCTAACTATTTATTAAATTTTACTAAAAACTACATATATTAATTTCCAACATTTATTTAATATAGGAATGTCTAAAGTGAAAATAATTAATTAAAATGTAACAAATGTTTCATGAACAAATAAATTCAGATACTTATGATTTTTCTGACATTATAAAAAAACATCTAATTTTTCTTCTTTATTTAATAATATTTATTAGAATCATATAAGATCGTATATATATGTAAGAGACTATCCCTTTATATTATTTCAAAATGTTATCATTAATTAGGTTATTTTTTATAAGCTTCATGTTCCCATGTTGATTTTGTTTTATATGAATGTATATTTATGATTCAGTTTTTATTTCACCAAAAAGTTATTATTTCTTGTTAATTAATATATTATATATTTAATTTTGTTTTTATAAATGATTCATATTAAAAATTTGACCAATGTTGTTTATAATATATGTGATCTAAAATAAATTTAAATGAAAATAAAATATGTGAATACATGTTCGTCTGTTAGTTATATATGTAATAGATTAATAAATATAGATATTGGTCTGTGGTTTTTCCCATTCCATTATGGTTAAGAACTATCAGATAATAATGAACTAATATTTAATGTAATTTAAATAATTGTATATAAAATTATCTTATTGATTTCATTGGGTGTTAGGTTTATTTTTCCCAAATGAATTCACATTATGTTGGTTATACTATTTATTAGGGGGTATTAATTTGAAATTTTGAATCTTATTGGACAGGTATGTTGTAATATATTTTATAATTCGTTTATTTAAGGTTCTAATTGTTTATTCATGTTTTTTAGTAAATACATATGGAAATTATTAAATAGAAGAAGTTTAAAAAAGATTATTAATTGTTAAAGCATCCAAATACAACCAAATTTGTGGAAATATTGGTGAATATATTTTTTATTACATAATACCTGGTTGTATATATATTATATTTTTTTACAAGTTAATTTCTTTTAATAATTGATTAATTTTGAAAATATAATGGTGGAATGTTGTTTTTATTTTTTTATGTTAATGTATGGGATTTTTAGAACTAGTTAGATGGCTGAATTTAATAAGATTAATTATATAAATTATTTATCTACATATAACAAAGAATTATTTTTTTTAATATTAAAACATTCATTTTAATAATAAATCTTAGATGATTTTGACTTCTAATTGAATGATGAACATACACATCTAACAGGTTAGTTTAAAAAATATTTCTTAAGTATGAATATGATTTAAATTATTAGATATTTCCATTTTATTAAAAATTAGTGAAATTCATATTCATACCAATTGTTTTATTATTTTAGTTTGTTGATTGTATTTGATTTTAATGGTTTGTTATTTTCTTTTGGTTATTTTATTAGGTAGAGTATGTATATAATTAGTTAAATTAACAAATAAAAATTTATTTGTTAAATATTTATATATATATATACTTTTTCTTAATTATTATTGTTTATACTTGTTTTTGTAATAATTAAATAAATATATAGATTGAGAAATTCATTTATCGGTTATAAATTATTGATAAATTTTCCAAATGAAATAAAAAATATGAAATTATTGAAAAATATATTTTATATTAGACAATATATGTTCGGTCACATATATATGTGATGGTTTTTATTTTAGAACCATTTTCTAATATCTGTAGTGTTATTGTTAAAATGGAATGGTGTAATAATGTTATTTTGTTTCAAGATTCATGTTTCATATAATAAATATTATGACAAAAAATTAATTTTAAAAGTTACATTTTATTTATTAATTTATCTTTTATGTAAAAATATTTAATTTTTTAATCTTATAGAATTCATTATTATTATAGAGATTCAATTTTTCCAAGTCAAATAAAAATGACTAACATAATCATATTTGATAATTGAAATCAATATTTTATGTATTGTTGTCATTTAAATTAATTGGAATGTATAATAAAAACTAATTTAAAAAAAATTATTTAGAAAATATTATTTTTCTTATGTTTTATTTACTCTATTTTTTATTGGTTTCATATTTGTAAACTATTTTTCATGAATGTTTATATTTTAAATTAGAATGTATTTCTTTATAAATTTCAATTTATAAAATGATTAATTTTAGAAAAATTCCATACACATTGTTTATATATTTTTTATGTTTTTATGTTTTAAATGATTCAAGTATGTCTATTTTAAGTAATTAAAATGAAAATAGTATTTATACCAATTTTTCAATTCTTTTAAACTTTATATTGTGATTTATTTTAGAGGGTTGTTCTTTTATATATGTTAACATTTTAAGTTTAACTCATAAATATTTTTTCAAATTGTCAAACAAATAAGTTCAATTATTTTTTATAAGTTAATTATTTTTCATTATTACTATTTATACATGTTTTGATAACTGAAATAAGAAAATACATGTCATTTAAAAGGTCAAATAATGATCATTTTATGAAGTAAAATCTAAATAGTATCAACTACATGAATGTTTTTGGTAAATATATTTTATATTATATAATTTCCATTTTGTGTTATATATGTATGTGTGTGTTGGTTTTTCATTTTATGTCATTGTTTCCTATCCGTAGTATCATATTAAAAAAGTATTTCTGTAACACTGTTTTTTTTTATTTATGATTCATATTTGACATCACAAAAAATTGGACAATGGTTGAATTTGATAAGGATTGGAATATTATTTATTTATGTTTTTATATACAAATGTTATATATTTTAATCATCAAAATTTTATTGTTATTGTTTATTTTAAACAAATTTTTTTGGGTATACAAATGATGAACATACCAATATTTTTGATATTTACTTTTCTAAACAGAACCACCAACATAAAATTTCAATTTTATTCTCCCATCATTTAGTTTTTTCATTTATCGTGTTCTTTAGAACCTGGGCCTTCTTTTCAGGTATGATTTCTTTTTATGGTCATTTTTTAGGAAAAGAGTCTTTTTGGAAATTTTTGAAGCACCCGCCGTGTACTTTATGAGTACATGCCGTGTACATGGTTACCGTGGGTAGCCATGTTCTGGCTGTGTAGCAGCCATGCACACAGCCTTCTGGGGTGACCAAAATGACACTTAAAGCGGAATATGAAAATGGGAAGTATACGCCGTGTACTCCAAAAGTAACGCGGTGTACTCCAAAAGTACACGTTGTGTAATTTGTTTTTTTCATTAAACGCCCAGGGGTCAAATCTGATGGACATAACGCCCATATTATAGGTCTTTTTCATCTGAGAGAACTTATACTACCGTGATTCTTCTCAGATCCCCCAAGCCTCCATTCGATCTCAGATTCTACATCCATCGATTATGTTGGGATCGCCTCAGGAAGCTCTCTCTTCTTCATGAGAATCTTTTCATGATTCTACTTCCTTATCAAGTAATCCTCTGTTGAATGTTTTTGAAATTTTTGTAGATCACTAGAATTCTAATATGATTCAATCCTTGAGGATCACAAATAGAAATCAACTAATGTCGATGTAGGTGGTTTGTGTAATTATATTGAATGTCATTGAGTTTTACGTGAAAATTTTCCAATACCCAAGAACTGGGTAATGCGCATTTACCATTTTAGCTCTATTTTTGTTCTGTTATGATGGTTTGCAGGTGTAGATGATAATAGATTGGGAATAGGGTGAATTGATGAGCTTTGGATGTGTTTCCCATGCATGTTTTTCCTGTTTTGACCTTTGGGTTGAGTTTTCCTGTTAGGCTGCCGTTTACATTCCCATGCCCAGTAAAGTTGGATGGTTTGACTGTTTTTGAGTTATGCTATTGAGCTGTACAATTCAACCAAAGTAGTTTTTGATGTTTACCATGGTCTTTATGCGCTAGTACACTTGCTTGACATAAACATGGCGGTGAGAACCTGGTGTATAGACCATATGGAGGATGGATGTAAGGGATTCTCTAGAGTGTCTATATAATTTACGATGCGAGACCACAGGGGAAATCGACATTGAGTACTTCCCCATATTTTTTTAGTTCATTCACGTGGGATACAGGGGTAATGTGATGTTTAGTGCTTCCCAAGAGTGCCTTTATTACCGATACGACATTATAGGGGTGATTCGAGGTGATTTCATTCTCTAAAAGTCTATTCATAAGGTGAAGTAGAGGGGTTACAATGAGTGTGATTTCCCGAGGGTTACTTTTGTTGCAATGTAGGACTATAGGGGATAGGTTGTGGGTACTTCCCATCAGGTTACATGTTGTGTTTATGTATTTTGATTAGCTATTGAATGTTGTGTGGTGATTTGTATTCTTTGAAACTGTGGATAGTTTACTGCTGTGTACTTTTTTAATTAGTGCCTTCTCTATCTTACCTGCAATATATTCACTCATTGTTAGGCACAGATCTCATTGTGGTTTCTTACTGAGATTTAGACTCACACCATGTTTAGGGCATGCTTTTGGGCCCAAGAAGATTATATTGTTGCAGGTATAGATAAGGGTAGGCACCCTTCTACTTTAGGTACATAATTTGTTGTGGAGCTGGAGAGCATGGGACCATTCTATGGATTCTGATGCTAAAGAGTTTATCTGCTTCCTTTTTCACTTTGGTTTAACACTGTTGTATTAAAACATTTTGACTTTTTTGGCTATTTTCCCTGACATATGTATCTTGAATCATATTATATATGTGTTCTAAAGTTTATACTCTTAGTTTTCTATTGTATGTCATTATTAATGCTTCCGATCTTGTAAGTATTTCTTTTCTTCCACTATCTACTCTGTCAATGAGTGAATTGTTTCCACACTATCACACCCAAGGCCCTCGGTGCTAGTCGACAGCCTCTGGCATTCTAGGAAGTGCGCTTGAGGCCATGTGAGCAATCGGGTTTGGGGCGCCTGTGGGTGGCTTCTAGAACTGGGATGTTGCAAAGTGGTATAATAAGAATTCTTTTATATTGATTTACTATTTGAAGCATATATCCAGGGATAGGATGAAATAGGTACTTGGTAATAACCTATGCCTAGGAGTAGCTAAACCATGTATAGGGAAAAGCCAATCAACTTCGTTTAATTACTTTTTTTGGTTTTTCAATTATTGTATTTGATTTGATTTCCCCTTGAGTGATTCTAATGGTTTGTGCTATTTTTGTTGATATTTTTGAGGTTCTATTTCTGTTTTAATCCTATTTGATGAGGGTATTCCTTCTGATTAATCATATTAGATTTTTCTAGAAATCAAAAGTCATGCATTTTTCCCATGCCATCTAGGATGCATTAGTTATTGCAAGTTGTTGTGATAGATGTTGTGTAAAATATTCTTTCTATAGTGATAGTTACCTTGATAAAATACATGTTTTTTATAGGATATTGTATTGTGTTTGATTTTCTTTAATATATTCTAAACATTGGTTTTTGAGAAGTTATGGGCCCTCACGGACCCGAATGTAGTGGATCATTTCCATATTTTCCATGTTATAAGGTGTACAAGATGTCTAACTTTGATTTGTGGGGAGTATGGGCTCTCATGGATCAGAATGGGGCATTTTCAATGTTCATTTTATTGTTTTTCTGGGTTTTGGAGTTGTTTCTAAATCTCACTATCTGAAAAAACCCAGAATAAACACTCTGTAATGTAATGTACAAGCCATGTGTTCTTCTGTTTGGGAAGAAACATTTTTTCCTTTTTACGCGTTGTTTAACTTATGTACATGCCATGTAGTCTCTAACTATCTCGTAAGTCGTGTGGGTATAGACCTGGGATGGGGAATGTCAGGTGCGAACACACCATCTACCAGTCAAACATGCCGTGTAGTGTTGACCCTCTGTCCACCCGTATAACTAACATCACAGACCGATAAAACCTTAAGCTATATATATCCTGTCAAGATTTAACATGACGTGTTGTCTGAACAAGGTACCCAGCCATGTCACGAACAACATTGGTTGGTGTTATCTTATATCGTACACGCCGTGTCTGTATGTAACACACTGTGTAGTGTGAACCATGAGTTTGGTTGTGTCACTAACAAAACTGGCCAGATGAAGCTTGTCTAGTACACACCATGTCTATCATTAACATGTTATGTAGTCTTGTCTTAGGAAATCTGTGTTTCTTTAATGTATTGAAGGACTCGGGTATGGGAATAGGATTCTAGTACCTATCGTGTGTTAATACAAAATGTCGTGTGTTTGGGGTGTTACACGACCAGTATAGCCAGGAGTACATGCCCATGTGAATGACTTAAAGGAACATGTCATGTAGGGTTTATACATGCCGTGTAGTCGTGAATTGTGAAATATGAGAGTTTTCATTATGTTGATACCTTATTACACTTCTATGTTTATGTCCCTTTTAATTCTGATCTAAGGTGTGCAGTTGACCTTGTAGAGTCACGCCACAGGGATGTCCTCCGGTTGTCTGCCAGTTACAGGGCAGTGATCAGATGCCAGATATGGCTGATCATAGACTTCTAGAAGATCCCCATATTGTGTCAACCATGGAACCAGAAGTTATACCTGATATTAGTGCTGATGCACAGTACAGGGAAGGCTTCATGAAGATAATGCAGACCTTTCTAGGAGCACCACCCACTACCCCGTCATTGGATGATTTGACATGGTTCTTTCAGATATAGAATCCACCCACATTCTCCAGGGTAGGAGGGACTCTTGCTTTAGAGTCGTGGATTGAATCCATGCAGATGATCATTGAGCATCTGGATACGTCTGTAGATAGGAGGTTTATGCTCTCTACCTATAAGCTTCAAGACTCTTCCAAGATGTGGTGGGATGTGATACCACAGGTGGGACAGTAGTAGGTTATGGAGTTGGATGAGTTTCAGTGCATCTTCTATTATTAATTCTATCCAAAGACATTGAGGGTCGATCGAGCCCGAGAGTTTATAAGTCTGGAATAGGGTACCCTTTCTATTATGGAGTATTCCTCCCACTTTATTGAGCTGCAGCGCTTCAGGACTATTCTAGGAGTCGATAAGTTATTCATGTCAATGAAGTTTGAGGATGGTCTGAGGCATGGAATCTGATCGCAGGTGAACATATTTGGTTGAATTCTATCACTTCTATAGTCAACCAGGTGATGTACACATAGCACAATATGAGGTATTCTAGATTTGTGAGCTAGGGCTGCTCGACATGTGGGGTTAGTATTCCTCCGACTGACAGCAGGAAGCGCCGTAGGGATTCATCGCTTTGTGATATGAGGAGGCAAGACACTTATTCTGTTAGTCAGGTGGTTTGCTACCAGTGCGTAATGAACAGGCATATAAGGCCACATTGCCTGAGTGACCCGATGGAGTGCCAATATTGCGACAAGATGGTCCATCTTCAGTACTTCTGTCAGTAATTCTCACCTACATCTTTTGACATGGGTTCATCTATGACTCATCATTCAGGAGTAGCACTGCCAGTTTTTTACTCTTTTGGGAAGTGGAGTTCTTCCGTCCGTTCTGGCCGAGGTGGAGGTCATGGCTCTGATAGCCAGTCGCCAGTTTTCAGTGACACTATGGTGGATTATCTCAGAGTGGTGAGGCTGGGTCACAGGGTTGTGGATCAGGCCAGACATTTACAGTAGAGTAGAACCTGTAAGAACAGGATCCCAAAACTTCCATAGATCAAGGTACGATCTTAGTAGCAATTGTTTTAGCTTCTTCGATTTTCGATATAGGGGCATACAATATATTTATTTCTATTACTATCATGAATATACTTGGTCTCTGCATCTTTTCATCTATTGATATATTGATGCTAGACTCTCCGTTGGGGACTAGAATGGCTAGCATACATCGGTGTAGAGAGTTCCCTCTACAGATTGGTTGGTTTCACTTTTTATGGGACCTCTACGTTCCAGAGATGACAGGATAAGATGTCATTCTCATAATGGACTGGCTAGTTCTCTTCCAGATAGTCGTCGATTTCTATCGACGATGGGTGAGTTTCACATCACCTGAGTGTGAATCCGTTATTCAAAAGGGTAAATTCAATGTCCAGGCGAGCAGAGCTAGATCTGAGCATCATAGGATGAGAGGAGTTACATCCCAGATTTCTAGATTATATCTGGATGATTAGGGGACTTCACATTTATACTTTCCTCCATTGGTGGATCATTTTAGGGATGTCTTTCCAGAATAATTTTCATGTGTTCCACTATATCATGATGTAGACATCTCTATTGAAATATTTCTAGGAGTGGAACTAGTGTCCATTCCTCTTTATAAGATGTCTACACCTGAGTTGAAAGAGATCAAGAAGAAATTGGAGGAGTTACAGGCAAAGGGTTTCATCTGACCCAATACACCTTCTTAGGGTTCACCTATGATATTTACGAAGAAGGAGAATGATACCGTCAAGATTTGTGTGGATTATTGGAATTTGAACTAATTGATGGTCAAGAACAGATATCCTTAGACTATTATTGATGATCTATTTGATCTGTGTCGAGGACCCTGGGTGTTCTCAAAGAATGAAATGGGATCTGTTTATCCTTATTGGCGCGTTAGACCATCTGATATACCTCTCACATCTTTCCGAAGTAGGTATTGTCTATACAATTATATGGTTATTCCATTCAGTATCACAAACGTGCCTACTATTTTCATGGAATTGATGAACTATGTTTTCAATCCATACATTGATTTGTTCATGGTGGTCTTCGTGGATAATATCTTGATGTACTATCACACTGAACATGACCATGTTACCCATCCTGGGTCATGTTAACTGAGAGATCGAGGTATCAGAATACCCAGATAAAGTGAGAGCAGTAGTTTCTTGGGAGCTTCCAAAGAACGTCTTTGAGGTACGAACTTTTATAGGGCTGGATGGATACTACAAACATTTCATATAGGATTTTTCACGCATAGCAGCACAACTGACAGGCCTGACTATGAAGGGTGTGATGTTCTTATGGTCATATTCTTGCGAGTCAGCCTTTCAGGAACGGAATGGTATGATGACATCAACTCCTATACATGTCTTTCTAGAGCCGGGAAACTGTTATTCTCTGTATAGTGATGTGTCGAGTATGGGACGGGGATTTGTGCATATGTAGGGTGATGGAGTCATCGCATATGGGTCTCTACAGTTGTGACCAAATGAGAATAATTTCCCGATGCATGATCTTGAGTTGGAAATTGTTTTTCATGCCTAATTATTTTGGAGACATTATCATCTAGGAGAGAACATTGTGATTTTCACTGAAAACTAGAATCTCAAGTAAATCTTTACTTAGCATGATCTGAATTTGAGATAGTGAAGGTGAGAGAAGTATCTTAAGTCCTTTGACATTGTCTTGCCTATAAGCCTAGGAATGGAAACACAGTGGATGATGCATTGAGCAGAAGGACACAGATACAGAATGATCAGGAGGCCAGTAGAGAGTGGTAGATCATTTCTCTATTCTCTAAGATGCATTTTTAGGTTTAATACAAGAAGGGGAAAACTGTTCATTCTTCTATGGTTGTTACCTCTACTCTTCTTTATCAAGTGAAAAATGAGGCAGCTATCATATAATTATGTCCTAGTCCTATTGGAAAGCATGGTAGGAAATGACCCTATTCTCGGATGGACCATAGGTGAGGATGAGATCTTCCATTTCCAATGGCCCGTATGGGAGCCATCAGATATACATGATGAGCTGATGCGGGATTTTCATTCCATAGTTTGGTCAGTTCATCCTGGAGTCACCCTGATGTATCGTGGCCTACACTGTAAATATTAGAGGCCAGTTATGAAGCATGATGTTTATAGTTTTGTCTTTAAGTGTTCCACCTTTCAGCAGGTGAAGGAGGAATATCAGTGACCTGTATGGATTTTTCTGCTGTTACCCATTCCCGAGTGGAAGTAGATTGATGTCGCGATGGATTTCGTGACAGGGTTATCGAGGTATCCTTGAGGGAATGATTCTTTTTTGGTTGTCATTGAAAGACTCATGAAGGTTAATCACATTACTAATCATGGAGAGCTTTAGTGTTGATGATATGGGATTGTTTTACATTCCTGAGATTGTACGTCTGCATGGTGTTCCACACTCCATCGTCTCAGACAGGGATGCATGTTTTACGTCTCAGGACTGGTCGGGGCTTCAGAATTCTTTGGGAGCATAGGTACTTTTGAGTACATCTTACAACCCCAAGAAAGATGTCCAGTCTGAGCATACGATTAAGGAGCATGAGTTCATGCTCTGAGCATGCATTCTGTATTTTGGAGGTCTTTGGGAGAAGCACATATATCGTGTGGAGTTTTCCTATAATAATTGTTTTCAAACAACTATTCAAATATCACCTTATGAAGCTTTGTATGACTGTCCATGCTGATCACCCTTATATTGGCTGGAGATATTAGGGGAAGCTTTTCTAGGACTTCATCTCATTCCGGATACAACAGTGTAGATAGATTTCATTCAGAAAAGGATGGATAATACACAGTCTCGACGGAAGTCTAATGCTAATCAACAGAGATGACCTATATAGTTTGAGGTTGGGGATCAGGTTTTCATGCATTTCACACCAAGGTTGGGACACACGAGGATTAGGAGATAGGGTACACTTTCCTTGAAGAATTTAGGCCATTTGAGGTGTTGGAGAGAGTTGGGAAGGTTTTCAAAAGGATTAAATTACTTCAGATCTAACGTGATATGCATGACGTCCTCCACATTTCACACCTTTGACGTTACTTCTCAGACCCGTCTCACGTCTTCCAACCTGTGGAGTTTGAGTTGGAAGTAGATGCATCATTTGAGGAGAATCCTATCCGGATTTTTAATCAATGTATAAAGATTCTATGTGGCCTATCTATTCCTCTAGTATGGGTTCTTTGGCAGCATGGGTGTGTATAAGACGATGCATGGGAGAGGGAGGCCGACGATTGATTGTATTGGACGGATCTGTTGCAGCTTTCTTCTTCTACGCCGCCTTACTAGGGAATTTTGGGGACACATTTATTTAAGGGGGGATGTTTTTAAGAACGTGGGACTTATTTTCAGGTATGTATTCCTTTTTGGTTGTTTTGAAGAAAAGAGGCTTCTCGGGAAATTTTCAAAGTAGATGCCATGTACTATATGAGAACACATCGTGTAATCGGTTACCACGGGTAGCCATTTCTAGTTCTTTAGTGGCCTTTCACATGGCCATCTGGGGGTGACCTGGAGGCCACATAAAGTGGACTATAGAAAAGGAATGTACATGACATTTACTCCAAAAGTACACACATTGTATTTTGTTTTTTTATTAAATGAAATGGGGCCACGTCTGACAGACAGAACACCCTTATTCTAGGTATTGTTTGTTCGAGAGAACCCGTAGGACCACGATTCTTCTCCATGACACCGAGCCTCCATTTGATATCTAATTCGACCGCTATAGATTCCATTGGTATTGCCTCAATTAGCTCTCTCTCTTCTACTTGAGCCTCTTTTCATAATTCCTCTTCCTTGTCAAGTTATCCCTTATTGAACGTTTTAGACGTTTTTATAGATCTCTAGTGTTCTAAGGTGATTGAAGCATCGAGGTTCAAATATAGTGATCTAATAACGTCGAGGTAGGTGGTTTGTGACTTTATGTTGAAATTCTTTGAGTTTTATGCGCAAATATGCCAATACCCATGAACGGTGTAATTTTCATTTACCGTTTTAGCCATATTGTTTGTCTTCTAGGATAGTATGCTTGAGTAGATGATAACTTATAGTGAATAGGGTGATTTATTATGCTTTGGATGTGTTTAATAGGAATGTTTTATTTCTTGTTTTGACCTTTGGGTCTTGTTTTTGTGTTATGCTGTTGTTTACTATCCCATGCCTAGTATTGTAGGATAGTGGATTGTTGTTCTGTTATGTAGTTGTGCTGTAGAATAAAATCCAAGTAGTTCTTGAGGATTACATTGGCAGTTATGAATTTCTACCCTTGGTTGACTTACACTAGGCTATGAGATACTGGTGTATAGACCATAGTGAGGATGAACAAAAGGTCTTCTCCAGAGTGTCATCATAATCTATGATGTGAAACCACAAGGGGAATTTACATTGTGTGCTTCCCCAGAGTGTCTAAAGTTTTCAAACATGGGCCACATGGGGAATGTGACATTGTGTGCATCCCTAGAGAGCCATTAGTACTGATATGAGACTATATGGGGAATTGATGGTGAGTGATTACTTATAATGTGTATGCTTAATTTTAACTAGAGGTGTTAGACTATGTGTACTGCCCATAGGGTTTCTAGTGTTTCTAAGTAGGGGCAAAGGGGATAGGTTGTGGGAACTTCCCTGAGGGTTACCTACTGTGTTTATCAGTTTTTATTAGCTATTTCATATTGTGTTGTGATTAGAATTCTTTGAAATTGTGGATTGTTTACTAATGAGTACTTACTTTTTAATTCCTTCTGTATCTTACCTGCCATATATTCATTGACTATTAGGCACATATCTCGTGGTGGCTACCTACAGGGATTTAGTCCCACACCTTGTTTGGGGCATGATTTTTGGCCCAAACAGATTATAGTATTGCATGTATAGATAAGGGTAATCACCCTACAACTTCGGGTAATTGATTTTCTATGGATATGGAGAGAATCGGAGCATGCTATGGCATGCGATGCTGAGGAGTTTATCTACATTCTTTTTATATTTGGTTTAGCACTGATGTATTCCAACATTGTGACTTTCTTGGCTATTTTCCCTTACTTATGTATCATGCATCATTTTATATATGTGTTCTCATGATTATAATCTCAGTTTTCTATTGTATGTCATTATTACTACTTCTGCTCTTGTATGTATTTGTTTGCTTCTGTTGTGTACTCTGAAAATGAGGGAATAGTTTCCCCACTATCCCACCCAAGGTCCTCGCTGCTAGTCGGAAACCTCTGGCATTTGGAGAAATTCTCTAGAGGCCATGTGACCAATAGGGTACAGGGTGCCTCTTGGTGTCTTCCAGTACTAGGATGTTACAATGATAATTATATTATTTACTGAATTTAAAGATCTTATTAGTACTTCATCTTGTATGTTTTTCATTCAAATATTCCAATTCATAACCTCATTGTTCATATTCCATCATATTCTACATATTTGTATGACATAAGCCCTCAACCTTCATAATAAAAAAATCAAAATTAATGGATTATTATACTATTTTACTAGATAATTTCACGTTTACATTCGTTCCATTCATTTACAATAGATTTTTTTGTTTTACTTTTATGAAGAATTTTATGGTGAAGTAGTGTTATGTTTATCTATTTTTCTATCTTGTTTAACTATTTTTTATTTTAATCCTCAATTTTTTTACCTTTAATCTATACAGATCTAAGAATCAATAACCTTATACAAATATATAGATTATTGTTTTAGGCATTAAATTTCATCAAGCATCCCATATTCTAAAAATCTCAGATTAAATCCTTCAAGGTACTTTTTTGTTCCATAGTTTCAAATTTATTATATAATTGTATGGTCTAGATTTTAAATAATTCCACATCTATTGTTTAAATAAACCGTCATATTATAGTTATTAATTATTTTTTATTAATTAGCTAAATAAGGTATAGATGATATCTTCTTCCACTCTTTTTACATAGTTTCTTCAATTAAAAATAACATGTGCATACATTATTTTAATATTAATATAGTGATAAATTAATTTATATTTCTTCTCATATAATTTTCAAAAGTATTTAGTAGAGTATTGACCATTATCTTGATAAATATTTTTTGTGTGATGTATCTTTATACATGTTTCACTATTATGACTTGAGCGTTAATAGAGTGTTGTGAGTTGAAAACCAGAAGTTAAATTTTAAATATATTATAGGATTTTATTGGTAAAATTTATGTATATCAAGGAAAAAAATCTGAGGTCTCACATTATTTTAATTAAATTATCAATTCAAAAAATTTCATTAACCAACTAACCATTATTTTATATGAAAATATTAAATACTTTTCATAATATACCGTCATGTTTGGTTATATTTAATGAGGTTTTGTTGTATAAAAAAGATTTCTACTTTATTCATGATAAATCCCACTAGAATAGACGTATTTCTATAAATCTTATATTATTTTATTTTATTATATAATTTAATTAGTTTCATGATGGTTGTTGAGTTTATTTTTTATTTTTATGTTTAATATTAAATTTTTCATACAAATTAGATTAAATGTAGTTTCTATTGTTATAAAAGGTGTTTGAATTCCTTGAATTAACTATTTTAATGAAATGGATTATTTTTGTAATTTTTTTTGAAATTATAATTATTTAATAATTATATATAAACCATTTATAAAAATATCATGTTCATTTTTATCAAGTTAATTTTATGTATTCTATAATATATATGATATTTTAATAATATATATATATAAGAGTGTTATATATATTTTTGTAACTAATTTATGAGTAACATGGGTGATTGGGTTCCTCTATTTGATATGATAAACAAATTATTGTCTTATATTAAAAAAATAATATGTTTTCTATTAAATTGAACTCAAAATATAGTTTATTTAATATAAAAAACATTTGAATACATATTTTTATTCTAAATGAAGAATTTAATGTTAAAATTTATTATTTAAAATTTAAAATGTACTACATTAGAATAATGATAAATTCAAATTATGTGTGGTTAATTTTTAAGAATAATCAAATTTCAATTCGTTAAAATGGAATATTGTTTTATTTTGTATTATTAATTTTAGTTGGGTATTATGTTGAATTGATATCATTTTTTATTAATGGAATATTTATTATTCTTGGTGGTGGTGTAATGTTGTTACTTATTGATTATTATTTGTACTTAATATGAATTAGTTAGGTTGGTTGAGTTTTAAAAAAAATTACTAAGAATTTTATATGTATTTTATAATTTTTTATTAGGAAATGTTTCGTTTATTGAATTAGAATGAATTTTTTTTATGTTATATTATTTACTAAATTTGGTGGAAATTTATTAGTTCGTGTCACAAATTGATTCAGAACCAATAATTTAGTTTTGAACGTCATGTGATGTACCAAAATATGTAAATTAGGATGGAATTTAATTAATTTTTCTGTAGATTTCTGGATTTGAATTACTCAGTTATTGAATATATATGGAAATAATATTGTTTTATAGGGAGATAAGATATATAATGAGTATAACTGATTGAAAGATGATTTTATAAGCTCAATATAAACATAGATAGGTGGATTTTATTTTTAAACTTGTGTCTATTATTTTTTTAATAAAAAAGAAGAAATTTTTTCATTACAATGCTGACTTCAACATACTAAAAAATTAATTATTTTTTTAGATACTATGTTGCATATATTCTCTAACCAAGAATACATACTATGTGTGTTGTTTTTTGATTTCATATTTTTTACTCTATTTTAGATCGAATAATTTCTTATTATACACTAATAATTCAACTGTTTTGATTATGTTTTATTTCGTATATTTCTTATATTTCATTTTGGTGGATTGAGTTCATATTTTTCAACCTATGTACTTTTATCCATAATTCATTGGAATGTTGTATCTTCCTTTTGAATCCCAACGAATAATTCAAGGATAACCACATATGATAAAATAATAAATTATTTGGAAATTTCCTATTTATTATAATTTTAAAATTTTATATTTATATAATAATTTTTAGATTATTATTTTAAAATTACTTTTGTGTTTACCGATTTTTCATTCATTGTATATAGTATATCTCTACTATATATTCTATTTCATCATATAGTTTTTCTGATGTTTTGGGCATGTATTTTTCAGAATTTTTTAAATATTAACAACCTTTAAATGTATGTTTTTATGTAAACCGATGTCGAATTAAAATTAGAGAACATTTACTTTTGGTTTTTAAAAATAACTAAAACTAAACATTATTTAAATTTATAGGAGATATTTTCCATATAATGTTTCTACGGAATCCTATGTTGAAATATATTTTCCACAATAATTTTTAAAAAAAATGAAGATTGAAAGAGACATTACTTTTATTTTTAGTTAATTATTATACATTAGTATTATTAAAAACAATATAAAAAATATTATTTATAGTTTTATCTAGATAAATTATATTACAAATTAATGTATAAATGTATAAAACTGGATTGGAGAGTTATCTTTCCACTAATCAATGTAATATATACGAATTCATTAATATTGAATTTTTGGAATGAAAAAATTTACACGTTTAGTGGGTTTATTTTTAAATTACATTATGATACATATAAGAGTATATTTTGAAAAAATTAATTCTATATCTATAATAAGTATAATTAATATTATTTAATAATGTCAACATAATTTTTAATGATAAAAAATTTTAAAAAAATTAAAAATTAATTATAACAGTTGAAGGTTAATATGAAAACATAAGGGTTAAAATGAGCATGAAACATGTTGAAACCACATTGTCCATTTCTATTTATACCTTTCCATTGTCACCTATTAATACGATATAGTTTGGATCTAAATTTCCATGAATTTGTATTTACATTATTGATATACATTGAAAAATTACATGTATTCCACTGACCTTAATTATAAGAGAGTTAATCATCACATAAATTATTTTCTAATGCTGATAAATTTGGTTAAATAAACAATAATAACATCCATTGGTAATATCAATATCTATTATATATAGATTTTGATGTTTTAAAATAACCAACTGTGGGGTTATTAATAGGAGATCCAAAAATTTTTTTTCTAAGATATTATAATCAGCATCAACAAGGTCTTTTATGATATTTGTTGGTATAAAAATTTAAATTATAACTTAAAAATTACAATATAATTAAACTAAAATGTTTAATATATTTATATGTTATTATTGTTATTACATTAAATTTATCTATCTCCTTATCTATGATAGGGGATAAAACCATCCCTAATGTGTACTTCATGCTATCACCTCTTTAACCGATGCAATTGTTTCCATCACTAACTCATATGGATAGTAGTATTGTTGAAAATAATTAATATGTATGATTATTATAAAGTAATTTTTATTCGATAAAATTAATATATCAATCACTTCCTTAAAATTTCACCAACAAAAGAAATGATATTTTCAATCGTCCATACATATGACCTATAATATCAATGAAGTGGTGTTGTTAATTTTCAATGAATAAAAATTCAAAAAATGATTCTATAAATATATATATATATATTTTAAATTAAAAATTTATAACATTTATATAATTATATTCATGATGGAACTATAGACTAAACACATGAAAGAGAATATACCTATCAAAATATTCAGGATAAATTACAATTAAAACCCATTATATATATGTTTCATGGTATTTTATATATCACCCTAAGAATTTTTCATATTTTCTTTTAGATTTTTTCGACCACATTGAAATATACTGAAAAATAAGTTTACATAAAAAACAATTTAGTAATTTTTTTCATTTTAAATTATATGTTAATATTTTTGAGAGTTCGTGTAGTGATTCTATATATAATTTATAAAATAAAATATTTTTGTACTCATCTATATTTTATAGGAATATAAGATGAACAAACAAAATATTACACAAAACAAACTATATTTTGATGAATGTATTTTTTAACACTATATTAGTGGGAACCTATTTAAAATATAGTATTGTGAACTTCTATATAGTATATATGTCAAAAAATCATATTTGAAATAGAAACATGAAAATTAGGTTAGTGTCATTTTTCTTTGATTTTTTTGAAATATTTCATTTTTAATTATATTTTAAAAATAGTGAATTTTAACTCATAACATTATTTTCATCTAATTTATTTATAATTTTAATTTATATATTAAATTGGTTTAAAATTATAAATACACCAAAATTATTATAAATAAATCCAATTTAGTTAATTATAATAAATTACACTTATAAATTGTCTATCAAAGACGTAGAAAACATTCAAATGTATTTTACTTTATAAACCTGCATTATAATCATGTCTACTGGATTGATTTTAAATTAATTTATGACACTTATAGGATTGGAATTTGAAAAAATTTACTCCATATTATGATGTAGAATAAATTATAATTTCAAATAATATAAACTTAGTTTTTGATCAAATCAATTATGAGAGTAATTAAAATTAATTAAAATCAAAAAGGAAAAATTTATCTTAATAATAAAATAAATCTTTATCATAAGGTCCCTATTAAACTAGAAAGTTTTCAAAAACCCATTTTCCCGAAATAAATAGTTAGAAAACATTCCATTATTTAGATATTTATTTATTGTTACTTTTTTTCTGTAAAAACGTGGGTAGACCTAGCTTTTTTTCAAAATTACCATGTGTTTCCTTTTACTCCCCTATAAAAGGCCACCACTTCTAACACTTATTAAGACATATAACGAAACATTATTTTGTAAATATATGAAAAAATAGAAACTAACCATCCCTAAATTTTCTTATAAGGCTCATTTTGGGTAGTAATCTATCCATGTAAGCCTTCTGGTACGAACCAAAATGAGTTACCTAATTAAGAGGTAACATATTTCCTCAAGAATCAAAGTTTTATTTTAATTCTACACCCCTAAAATATTATTATTAAATGATTATATAAAAAACATATTTTCTTAAATATTATATGACGTTGTTATGATAAGGTTTTGACCTAAACATGCACACACTCCCATTTAAGGGGAAACGGATATAATATTTATTTTAATGGTGAACAACCACCTCATGATACGATGATTGCTCTTTTTTCCTTTATAACCACTCATGGAGTATGTTATGATGGAAAATATATTTAAATATGATATGTATGATATTTATAATATCTTTATTATAATTTATTACTTTTATAACACATACCTCAATACATTAAATTTTGTGTAAAAATGATTACATTGTTTAATGATGTTTGGACTACTGCCTCCTTAATGTGATGTGATTCATTAGCCCTATAAATTGACTTTATAAAGGATGGTTTTAATAAATCTATGAAAATTATTAAAATATTTATAATATTTCAATTATAATATACATATTTATTATTTAGTTTTCATTTTTCTAATACAACAAAGAATGTATATTACTGTGCATTCGTAGAAATGGCCTACAGTCTCCCTTAACGATGTACTTCATTTATTATCTTTAAATATTATTATCTATTATAAATTAATGTGTATGGAATATATATAGTAATAAAATCAAGTTTTACATTTTTTATATTATGAAATCATGATCAATGTGATAATAACATCAAATAACATGTCAAAACATACTTGAGATAACTAGTTAATTAACACCCCCAATAGTTAAAATAATCAATGATTGTTAACAAAATGGCAATTAGTTATTATAGGAATATGTCATATGATTTAATAAACATCAATATCATTCGAGTATATGGTAGTACCAAATTGTAATGAACTATACATGAGGTTAATGATCACAAAAAAGAAGGTAACTGTTATGGATTTTCATCTCAATTTATATTCTATTGAGATTATTTGTTATCATGCACCAATTCCCATTTATATTGTCTATATACATCCCATGGATATGTAATATCATGAATCACTTTATGTTAATGGTATTATATGATTAATTTAATGTAATATCGTGATTGGTATTATTATTTAAATAATTTAATGTGGTATGGGGAACAATAGAATGTTTAAAGATTATTATCCTTAAGAATATTATTAAAAATAATAATGAAATATATCTTCATTTTCTCATTGATAACAATATCTTGAAATAATAAATTTATTTTAATCCTATTTAACTGGTAATCAACATTATTATGTGCTGTATATTATCATTTCCTAAACCATATTACAGTTCTTACAATTAGTGTGTACATGACCGATTATTTGATTATTTGGGGAATTATTGATGAATCTGAATTCATTATTCCATATGGATATTTGATAAAGAATTTAATAGCTTTAAATTTTTATATATGAGTAATTATTTTGACATGAAATGATGGGTGATTCCAATACTTTATATATCTCCCTGATTCGTCAACATAATCTCACGAGACCAATATGTTGGCCAAATTAAATGGGATACTATCAGTAGTTTTCAACACTATTTGGAAAGGATAGGATTGTATATGTTTTTTTGATCCATAAACATGATATCCAATAATTAATCCTTTAATTCATATATATTTATGTTATTATTTTTTATTGTCCATTTTTTTTGTTCTGATATTTATTTAGATGAATTCTATTATTCGTTTATTGATTATGTGGAATGTTATTCATTTTCATACCTATCCATATTCATTTTGATCTATACAGTTTATAAAATTACAGTAATGTTTAGTTATTTTTATTTCCATATAGAATTATTCGTTATTTATTCTGTATTTCTAACCATTAATGAACATTTTAGCTCACCTTTGTTATTTTTCATTTTCCCAGGTTATGAAGAAGAAATGATTGAATAAATAATCACAGAGATTGTTTATTCATTTTTATTATATATCATGTTTATATTTTCTTTTTTCCAAATTTATTATGGTATCATGTATATAATGTATAATTTTAGGGATGATAATAATATCTATAATTCATGATTTAATTCCATGTACTCATGCTTATGTAATTAAATAATGTACTACCTCCGGGAATCTGGTTCCGGGGGTTATAGTTTGTGTCAAAGGATTTTTGATAGTAATCTTGGAAGATATATTTTGAAAACATTTATAAGTAAAATAAATATAATATAGACATGGATTATTTGTATAGAAGAACATAGTATAATTTTGTTGATATTGAGGTTATGTATGTATTCCTCAATATATATTACTGTCTGGATACTACAAGATGATGTTGTTTTGGAATAGATATACCTTAGAGTAATAAATCTGATAGGATCTACTGGTCCTGACATATTGTTACGTGGTACACAATAATGGTTCTTACTATGAACATATTTTGACACTCTGGTACTCTTAGGATCATTCATATTTTTTATACATATAATACAATGTATTATAAATTAAATATTTCCCCAAAGAAACTACTGATTATGATAATAGGATTTATTAGGCATAAAATAATGTTATCTGATTTAAAATATTTTGAATTAAAAATTATGATTTTATGAGGTACCACAGTATATGAAATTTTTTAGAAATAGAACATAGAATGATGAATAGTGTCATTAATCAGAAAAAATGATGATATTTAATTATTGATCAAACCAAAATAGTTTTTATTAAAATGGAAAAAATCATAGAAATATTATGGAAGCATAATCAGGATATAAAAAACCATTCCCGAATGTAGATCACTATTCCCTGGAGAGAATCTCTTATATTGGATTGGTTTATTCCATTGAAACCCCAATTGTCTACTGGTAATACTAACAAAATTTTAGTTCAGAAGTGGATTAATTCTATAGAGATGATTGTCATGGCCTTGTAATGAGAAAAAAATTAAAAGGATACAATTGCAGTCTATTTCCATGATGGAATTTCCTATTATTGGTAGTCTCTGGTGTCGAATACAAGAAAAGAATATGAAATAGAACTCATGGAATGTAAGAATTTAACAGAGACATTCATTGATAAATACATCCATCATTATAAACTAAATGAGATTATGTCGAAGTTCTATAGAAAAAAGGAGAAAGAATAATTATTAAATATAGATTATGATGATACCCTTAGAAGACTATCTAGGTATACTATAGATTATATTCACAACACTGAGTGCGATATTTAACACATCTCTTAAGGTCATAAGACAAGTCTCTAAATGAAACTGGTCTTCGAAAAAAATTCCACATAACGGTAGATTTTTTATATTCCCTCAACATGGATAATGAATTTTATAGAATCAATATATTCTATGGAAACTAAGACAAGACAAGATCGAATTAGATCCATGAAAAATGGTATTCATCAAAGAAGAAGAATAAGTATGAGCTAATTTTATCTTGTTAAAAATGTGGAAAAACATTAAAGGGAAATGTTTTATGGTATTGGGAGTTTTCATTAAATGCAGAGATAGAGTTTATAGAGATCAAGAATACATGGTGAAGAAGCTGATCAATGGTGTCCAATGAAACAATTGTAAAGGTATGGGAACTATGTAAGAGAATTACATAAGAGTCAATGAATTGTTCGATAAATAAACTAAGGGGATATGGAAAACAATATTTGATCACTAAAGTGGAGGATGCTATTTATAAATATGTGGTGGAAGGAATGTTAATCCTGTTCTCATATTTGGATAATCCATTATATGATTCTGGATCCTCAAACATTTTTATTCCTAACAAGTTCGTTAAGAAAATTAAATATTTCCCATATTATTTATTAACAGATTTTTGGTCAAAACAACTAAGGAAAGTATCATTGGAAGAACAATGTTTCATCTAGTCCCATTATGAAACATAAAAATGTTATACTTGCTGACATTTTTATCACACCTATTTTTTTATTTATATTATCCTTGGTATGGGATGGTTATAGAAATATTATACAAAAATATATTGTATGTGGAAGGAAATTATGATTCATGAGGAAGATAATGAATCTATTAACATTATAGAATAAGATTCATCACATGGTTTTATCTAGATCAACCCATAGTAGATCAACTAAATTATATTATTAAGGAATAAAGGAATGGAACACCTAGTTAAGAAAAATGTAATATTAAATTATTGATATAAATATTTTCCACAAATGTAATTATTTATTTATATAGGGTATACTTGATATAACCTCTTCTGTGATTTTGAATTTTCCATTGACATAATCCCTAATGAAAGGATAATATCAAAGAATCCTTATGTATAGAAACAATGTATTTAGTAGAATTGAAGAAAAAATTTATAATTTTTGTATTAATGGATTTATTCTCCCACGTGTTTTACCATGAGGAGACTATGTCCTCTTTTTGAAAATAAATTCTGGATCCATGAGGTTATGTGCTAATTATATGGAAATAATTTCTATTATAATAAATAATTAATATCCCCTATATCACATTGATGTCTTATTCAATCAGTTTCATAGAGCACAATATTGTTCAATGATTGATCTTCATTCTATGTATCACCAATTGTGAGTGAATATGGAAGAAATTATGAAGATAACTTTTAGGATGTGGTTTAGTCATTATATATTTAGAGTAATTCCATTTGTACTGAATAAAGAATCCATTATTTTTGTGGACATAATGAATAGAGTATTCCAGGAATAAATGGATGATTTTTTATCATATTCATTTATAATATTATCGTGTATTATAAAATCTATGTGAAACATGTGAATCAGCCGCAAAAAAATTGTAAGGACTCTTATAAGTAAATGTCAATATTTGAAAATTTTGAAGAAAAATTTTAGGATTCAAGAAGTATCTTTTTAGAGATGTATTATTTCTAATGATATAATAACAGTTGATCCTTTAAAGACAAATGAAATAATAGAATTTTTTACACCAAAAAACATAACTGAGTTATGTAGTTTCATATGTTTGGAAGGCCACTATTGGAGATTTGTTTAGAATTTTTCTGAATTAGATAACCTATTAACAAATATTATAATCTAAGGGGTTAAAATTTTTAGGAAAACTGAATGTATATACTGAATTGATGAGCAGAAAAAAAGATTAGACAATTTTATGATTTTTACTCTACCATCAATTAGTGATGGGGTTTTTTATATCTAGTGATTCATTAGAGAGGGAAATTATATTGTTCTTAATGATAGATGATATTGTTATTTCATATTCATCATGGTAACTGAAGACTCATGAATGGATCTATATATACAATGATATTCATTTTGAGGCAGTAATATTAACAATGAAAATATAGAGACATTATCTATACAGTTAATTATATTAGATATTAAAAGATCATAAGATTTTAAAATACATATTCTCAATGAAATATTTGATCAAGAGACAATGGGAATGGCTTGAGATATAGACATATTATGATTTCTCAATACACTACCAGCTAGGGAAATAATACAAGGAAGTTGATTCTTTGATTATGAAGGACAATGGAGTTCTAACCCAAATGAGGATTGAGAAGTTTATAATGATCAAGGATCTAGTACATATGGATATGTGATTTTTATAATAAGGGGAGACATAAAAAATTTAGAAAATTAATGAAAAAAATATCATTGTTAGAACCGATAAAATAATTATCATTAAAATGATGAGAAATATTAGAAGAAAATAAAATATGTGAATGATGGAAAATCAGGGGGGTTTATTGAATATGAATAAAAAAATTTTAAAGAGGAAATGTGTTCCATATTTATATAATATAAATCGGGAATTTTTGAAATATTGTTGTTGATTAAATTCCATATTCTATACAAAGAAGAAAATTATGTATAGGTACATTAGTGAATTTTTTTTGGGGATAACAGGAAGAAAAAAATTTCTAATTATATTTTGAAATTCTTGGTTTTTTAATGAGTGGAATATCTGAGGACATTTCATACATGAGTCAAGAAACCTCTTCTTATTACTATGTTTAAATGATATGAAATTTTTATATTTTCATCATAGACCATCCAAATATACCTATAAGGAATGATAAAATATGTGTTATCATTGATCTAATAACAAAATATTCACATTTACTTCATATAAGTGAAGATATTCCCCTTCAGTCTCTTGAAGGGATCTACATTAAAGATGTTCTAAGACTTCTTGGTGAACCTCTATCCAATGATCCTAATCAGGTTCCCCACATTATATTGAATGTTTGTAAAAAGATTTAGAAGTCTATTAACATTGAGTTTTATTTTAGAACTACCCACCATCCTCAAACTGAAGGATAATCTAAAAGGACTATTACTACAACGTAAGACATGTTGAGGATATTATCACTCAAATTTTATGGTATGTGTGATTGTTACATACCTTTGGTAGAGTTTTTATATTACAATTTTTTTCACTAGAATGATATGTCTTAATCTAACATATTGGGATGAAGTTTGTGAATGGAAACTCATAGTCTAAAATATCATTATCTATATGAACACAAAGATAAGGGATATTCATGATCATATTATTGAAAATCAATGTCTAAAAAGGGTTATTCTAATAACCAGGGAAGTGATATGAAATTACAAGGGGGAGAATAAATTTTACAAAAGGTATCTATATGGAATGGTGTCATTAGGTTCTGTATCAAAGGGAAACTATGTCCTAGGTACATCAGAGCATTCAAAATTATTGAGACTATTTTATTTGTTGATTATCATTTTTAAATTCCTCCAAATATCCCAAAGGTACATGATAGTTTCTATATATCTTTGACAAGGATGTACATGCTTGACCCTATGCATGTTCCCACCTATGAATAAATTGAGTTGGAACCTAACCTTACATAAAGTGAAGAACAAATTCTAATTCATGATTTTATAGATTATATATTTCTAAATAAAAATAATTTTTGGTAATGGTACACTAGAGAAATCACAAATGGGGGATGAAACATGCTGGCCATACAATTCAATGATGGAAAACTACCCCCATATATTTTAAGGTAATAACCCTAAAATTTTGAGGATGAAATATTTATTGGAGGTAATAATGTAGCACCCTAACACTGTTCAATTTTTTCTTTTTATATTTTCTTGAAAGCTTTCCAGTACACAGAACACCATATTTACAGAAAACACAATTTAGTAAAACTTGTCCTATCCAATTAAATTATAAAACTTTTATATAGTTAATATAGTTCATCTTTATTTAATATATACAATTATATATTTTTACAATAATACAATAACTTTTGTAGGAGTAATAGAAAAATAAATATTACATTAAATTACCATATTTTATAGAGGTATTTTTATCTCCTTTTAATGTATAACATATTTTAGATACAATTTTTGGAATATTTATAGATTATATATGTCAAAATATACATCCTTTTTGAAAGTGAAAAATAAAGATTAGTTAATGTTTATTTTTTCCTTTTTTATAAAGTTATTTTTATCTCCTTTTAGGAAAAAACTCGTGTTTAGATAAAACGTTTTAAAATTTAACAATTGAGTATGTCTCCAACCCCATAAAATTCTACCACATATCCCCCATAATGACACCTCTAGAGCCACATATGTTCACCCAATAAAAAAATATATTCTCAAAATCCATCCCCTAATCCTAGAATCCAAACATTTGGTATGAAGAAATCTAAGGAATCCAGTTGGCATAAACCAATATTAGTTACTTGGTTACGAGGTAACATCTTTCCCTAAACATTGTAGGTTTATTTTCATTGTCCACCCCCTAAAATTTTCTTATTCCATGGTCAACTAATAAAAAACGTATCCTAATTATTCTAGGATACAATTATATTAATGGTTTGAAATAATATTATTTACACTCTGATCTAATTGGTAATGAATATAATATATATGTGAATGGAAAACTACTGCCTCACAAAATGATAATTGTTGGTGAATCCTTTACCCCCTCGCATTGTAGACACTATGAAGTAAACTATATTAATATGCTATATAAACTATATTTATAATTATATTATAATTATTTAATGGTTTTATAATACATACCTCTATAAATATAATTTTTTCAAATACAATAACATCATTTGAGGAAGTATGGACAATAACATCGTTAAAGGTATGTGATTATTTCACTCTAAACATGGAATGTCTAAAAGATGGATTGTATATACCTATGTAATATGTATAACATATATATTGAAATGGGTTATAATATTCATTTATATCATTTGGTTTAAATTATTTTAATAAAATGAATGATTGAAAACAATGTTCATGCATACGTATGGCCTAAGGTCTAAATGAATGATGCACTTTATTTATTATATCCAAATATTATGGAATAAAAAAAATACATATGAAAATAATTTACATTTTATTTAAATAATGATTTAAATTCATGAAATTATTAAATCATAAACTATGTAATAACACTACTAAATAACAAGTCAAAACATACTTGAGAAAATTAGGCATCTAACACACAAAATATTGAAAATAATGAAATATTATTAGAAAATAGGTAATAAGATTTTAAGTAAAGATTATATATGATATAATAAAGATTATATTTTTTTAGAATAAGTTTTTAACATATATTAAACTAATATATAAGAGTATAATGTCAACGTAACAACGACAAGATTATGATAAGATATATTGGTCTCAATTAACACTCTATTGAGTTTATGTATTGTCATTAAACAATTTTATTTAATATAGTGTTTATAATTCCCTTTGACATGTAATATCATGAATCTAATTATAATAATGATTCTATAAGAATAATTTAATTCCATACCTTAATTTTTTTTATGTTTTAAATTTTTCATAGTTGAATATGAAACTTTGGAATCTTTAATATTTATTCTCTTCAAGAATGTTATTTACTATTTTCTTTGAAATATCACTACCTTTTTTATTGTAGAAATAAAATTGAAATAATAACATTATTGTAATAATATTTCATTGGATATCCCCAACATTGGGTGATGTAATTTATTATTTCCTAAACCATATTCTGTTTTTACAGAAGGTGTTTATAAGACAAGTTATTTTATTTTTCGAAGAAAATTTTTATATCAATATTCATTATCAATATGGATATTTGATAAGTCTTATAAATTATTTCACTATTATATTGGTGGAATTATTTCTAAATTCAATGTATTGTAGGGATTTAACATTATATTACCCCTCGAGTAATTTATAGGTTCTCATAAGACGAATAAGTTGGACAAATTAAATGGGTTTCAATCTATAGTTTTAAACAAACTTGTGAAAGGTCTTGATGATGTAGGGTTTCATATTCCCATGAAATAAAGTCCAATAATTAATAAATTCAATCATATATATTTCATTTGTTATTTTTATTATCTATGTAACATTGCATCTATATTTATTTGGATGCATTATATTATCAGTTTCATGAAAATGTCTCCTGTGTTTCATTTTCCTACCTTTCCATATTGATGTTTCCTTATCATGTGGATTAAAAGGGAACCATGTTATTTTATTTACATATTATTTATTTATTTATTCATTATTTATTATTTTTTACTAAACCTTACTAAGCATTTCATTTTACACTTATTATGTTTCCTTTCCCTGGGTTATGATTTTGAAATCTTTGGAAAAGCTTTCAAGGGAATTGTTTATTTGTTTTTATTTTGTATCATTTTTAGATTTTATATTTCCCAATGTATTATCAGTATTATGAATTTAATATGGAATTACATGTCTTCTAAATGATCTATCAATTGGGATTTTATTATTTTTAATCATCAAAATGTAATAAAATAATGCAACATATCCATGTTTCTAGGGTCAGGGTGTTACAATTAACAAAATGGATGTGTAAGGTAAGGGATTTCATCTCAATTTATATTACATCAAAATATATTTGATATCCAATTTTAATTTTTTTATATTGTACCCCTTTAATATTTTTAACATGAAAATAAATCAATTCATGATGATTAATGATTTATTTCACATTAATTATATGAAGGTCTTAGAATTTGTAAAATAACCATAAGGAATGTATTAATTTTATAATATCATTTATGGGGTTAAATTAATGTTAATTGAATGTATATTATAATATATCATTCATTGGGTCCATCTATTTAACAATGTTATATATATTTAAGGAGTTTCTATATATTCTTGTATGTTTTACTTTCATTGCAACATCAATCTATACATGAAATGTTTATTGTAAAAAATAATTTTATTTTTATTTTAATTGGTTATATTTTTCTTCATTATTGGTTATTTTAAAACAAAATTAAATCAATATTTTATATTAGTGAATTTATTTATTAAGGACATATTATGGTGTTGATATGTTTTTAAATTCATAAAAAGATACATTTTTTATTTTTTACGGAAGTAATATTGTCAACATTCCTTAAAAATATTCTAAAGCATTTTTTTTAAACATATCATACAATAACAGAATGACCTATCACTATAATAATATTATGATATATATATCATATATTATATGTTTTTATTTTTTAAAAAAATAATTCACTTTAATGAAATATTATTTTATTATCTCACTTAATTTTATAAGTTATTCCATATAAAATTATTATATTATTAAGTATACATTTTGAATAAACTAATTTTCTATCATTTACCTCTTATTAATTATGTGGTAGTTATATTACACATCAAGTATAAAATATTATGTCATCACATGAAATTATATTTTTGTGAAATATCCATATTCATTACATCATGGATATTTTTATTTGCTAAAACATATACCATGTTTACACAGAGTCTTTTACTATTAATTTTTTTAATGATAGTGGGATATGTTTACTAATATATATTTTTTAATAAATATCTTCATTTATTGATAATAAATATAGTCTATGAATTGATTTTTTAATTCCATATTGATGAAATAATTGGATATATAGTGACAGGTGTGGACTAGTAATAGATATATACTTCTTGAATAAACATGTCTCATGAGACAAAACATTTGAACAAATTAAAAAGGATTTTTTGTGCATACCTAACCATTTGTTAGATGTCCTTGGTAAGTGTAATTGTATGTATAGATATAATGATTTATTATATCATAAAATATGAAATTACTGAATTTCATTTACTGATAATTCATGTCACGAACCATGCAATGATGTCATCTGTACTAACACCTGACATAGTCTACAATAAGGGTAAGTGGTATATCCTGATCCCCACAGTCTAGAAACTTTTTTTGGGCATAAAATATAAAATGTGTGGGAAAAATTTAAGATCAAATCATAACTATGTTCAAATATGAAAAACATAACAAGTGGAATAACCACCCAAAACTGAATCTCAAATAAATATGCAAGTGATCCATGTAAAAATTAAAATTGACCAAAATTAAAACTATAAAAAAACTACAAACTGGATGATGAAAAATTGATCTCCATGTGACCTCAATTTCATAACCATCCAAAATACCAAACCCCTTCAAGTTCCAGTTCCATCCAGAGAAACTTAACAAGAAGCTTAACCTATGAAATAGTTCCCGCCTACCAGCACCAAGTGTACGAGTATGGTGTGAGCTAAACAGCTTAGACGGAAATCAAAAAAGATGATATTCATTTTTTTATCAAAATTTTTCCACAAACCCAAGTCTGAAATATATATATAATAATATGTATTAGTAATTTTAATAAAAAATCAAAACAAATCCCTTTTTCAAAACAACACACACCTCATCGCTATTTTCAAAATGGGTGACCATTTAATTATAATAATCCAAAACCATTTTCAAAATGGCTGACCCTTTTATAATGAAAATGCAAACCAAAATCCAAACATGGTGATATTAATCCCTTATAAAGGAAAAAAAGTAGTACAAGATATAAAACCAACACAACATAATGTAAACAATAATATAAAGATTGTAACCATGTGGATTCCTAAACAACCAAAGAGAAATGACATGATGTACTCAGTTCAGAATCACTTATCAGTGTATGGTGAAGTTACCTAGTCCATAACCAACTGGCCACCCTAAACTGGCCAATCTAGTGGAACATATGACATAGCTTCTCAACTAATCTAGGTGGTACCAACCCATATAATTAGGGAGGATCATCAACTATTAATCAACCAACTTAATGATACATTGGAACCCATGGTAGATATACATTGTGTAAGTAGGAGGGCCTCGCGTGTGTGGCTCACCATTCATGATATCACCGCACATTACTAAACCAAACATTAACACCACATATACGATAGCTCATATAACGAAATATCCTTATTGGGGTGACAATCATCTAATAATTCATTCATTGTTCCTACCTTTCTGTCACACACATTGTCTTATAAAACATCAGTCAAAAATTTAAAAGATTCCAACTAGGGATTTATAATTTTAAATTCATATTTAACATCCAAAATAACATAACATGGAATCTAGTTATTCCACACTATCAATTCTAATATAAATTAAAATTTCTCAAACCCATTTTCTTTAAACCCTCCTTAATCATTTATTTCATATGCACAATGCCAAAAAGGGAATTACATGTCCTAAATTTTTTTCCCCCACAATATTTTCCAAATAGAAGAAGAAAGCATAAAAAAATATTCAATGGTTACAAATTGGATCTTGTACAATTTAGAAACCGACCATCATTCAGATTACTATTTTAGAATCCATGTTTCAAAGGAAATCTTTGTTTTAAATTGTCATCTTCATTTGAATTCACATCCTTGTGTGCACTCAGGGATATAACAATATCCAATATCACATTCATTTAAAACCAAAAGATTATACAAGTACCATTTTTTAAAATCTAACTTTTACAACAACCTGCACATATACCCATTCTATGATGTTACAATTTACATCACACAACAAAAGAAAAAGTCATCCCAAATCACCAATATTTAACTTTAAAAGAAATTTTTTAATTTTAAGAAACACATTTCATGTATTTTTATATAGTTATACTGATAAAATTATTTTTTAATACCAATTGAAATTTTACTAAACACATTGTGAGCATAATTTTGTATGAATAATTAAAGAATCCCCTGGAAATGCATTTTTATAAAATTCTATCAACATTAACCCACTATAATAAATAAAATTAAAATGTCACTTGTATTAAAAACACAATTATAAATTTTTTTAATGGTTCTAGGAAAGATAAATAATCAATGGAATATTTTTTATTGTAAAATAATGGAAACACCAACCTCAATAAAGAGTGGATGCGATGAATCCCCTGAAGACGAATGAATAAATTCCCACTGATGATCCAAACATCCTAAATCCAAAAGAAAAAAAATCCCATAGAAACCCTAAAATTTAGGGTTCTCCCAATAGGTAAATAACACATATATATCGGTAGAAACTGAGAGATAAGAAAGTGTGGTAGGAAAAATGGAAAAAATCCAAAAACAATTTACCGTGGAAATACAAGGTTGGATCAATGTTAGATATGGAGCCAATGAGAAGTGGTAGGGGAACCCAAAATGAGCCAAAAAAGACTCATGATGAGGGTGGATGAGTTTGGGATAAAAGGGGGACGGTTTGAATATGGTTTTTATGTTTTTAATTACCTATCCTGATTGCATGGTTTGGGAACACTGTTTAATAACCCTTGTAACAATAATGTGGTAGCCACTGCCCAAACCGGTACTGACCGAATAACCTACCTGCACAGTTTGGGAGACCATGTGAAAACCATGTGGACGCATTTTCCAACTACTGGGTCATACCGCACAATCATTCCTCATTTATTTTGTTTCCTTGCGCAAACCATGGGGTAGCGTCTATCCCATTCAAGGAGTTGTTTCATAGGTTCCTAGGATGATTCTCATGGTTTCCCTTAACCATGTGGTGCCCTATATTATGAATTTATGGGGTATGATATTCATCAATATACCAATATTAGGATCGCAATAGTGTTGACAAGAACAATATACAAGAGGGGGTGGTGAAATGTATACTTTAAAATTTGCATAAAGAAATTTTATATAAACACAATTCACAACTCCACTAATAATAAATAACCTTATTAGAGAATATAAAGTACTTTAGTATAACTCTTATGAATATTTTCTTATAAACACATTCTACCACAAGGTTAATAGAATTTCTTGCAATTAGAGACACATGTTAGAATGTTTTACAAAAAGAAAATCCATATCCCTTAAAAAGCAGCGAGAAATTTACAATCTTATTTTATCCTAAAGAGTTGGTTATCCAACAACCATGGATAAATGTCCCTTGATTTATAGTTAAAAGAATGTTTTTCTTACCGAAACCTAGGTTAGTCGTAAATCTTATGATTTTTATCTGTCATGCTATTTCTGCAAGCCCTCGATTAGTTAGGAAATAGGCACCTATGACTTCACAACCTGAAGTCTCTAATTTTAAGGAAATTGAACCTCTGCACAAAGAAATTCTCCATGAACCAAAGTTTGAACATGTCATTCAATCTTTCTGCACGAAGCCTGAGAGTTTGTAAGAGCCTCTCACTCTAGATAAATTCACTTTTATAACTATGAACTCTAAAATTAATGCATGTGAACTTGTGAACTCATGAACTTCTTCATTATGGATCTCATCATTTGAGGTTTTAATTATATATTTCTAAATTCTACTAGTCAGTTCCACTTCAATGGTCATATTTACTTAATTTTCAGAGGGACCTGGACTCGAGGGAAAAATACAACAGTTATTTTATAATATAAACAATTACCTCATTTTATATAACTAACCGTGAATATAAAGATCATACACATTGAGGGTAAGGATGATGGAATACGATAAATTTGTAATGATATGAAAAAAATATAAGGTTCATAATTCTATTAAATTAATGCTTTGAATAATAAAATCTGGAATTGAAAATTTCTGAATGGATTTTTATAAAATCAGTATAAGTATGGTATAAGAAAATATTTCATGAAAACTCAGTTTTTAGAAATTCTGGTACTGGTATCATGATTCATGGCATGACAGAAAAAGTAACTGGTATCAGATTATAGAAGACAATGTGTAAGGAAATTCTCGGTACCAGTTTATTATTCTCTGGTATTGGTAGCATAAGAAATGGTACCATGATGTCTAAAATTAACAGTGTTATGAAAATAATCATTAGAAATGTGTAATGGGAAATTTACGGTATAGAAATATCGGTATAAGAAATTCGGTATTGAAAAAAATGGTACGAGATTTTCAGTGTCATAAAATCTGTATCGAAAATTTAGTAAGAAAAAAAATGAATATTAAATTTTCTTTATGATACAAAAATAGTATAAGTATTTCATTATTTTAATATTTGATATCGTTATGATAAATCTCTCTCAAGGAATTTCAGTATTGATAACCATGAATTGGGAGTTTATGTCTACTGTTGTATCTATATACTGTATGTCTATGAATAACGAAAATATGATACCAGATTTCATTCTAGATGGAAATCGGTATAGTAGTGAAATCAAATAATGGGAAAAAATGTCTTTTGAAAATCCGGTATGGTATAACCATGAACCAAAAATAGGATCCTTAAAAACATTTCTGTTATGGGAAAACATATTACTATAAAACTTAATAAAATAAAATTTAACTCAAAATTATAAAGATATTTTAATTAAAATGAAATTCATTAAAGTGTAAGGAAATACATGAAAGAGTAATGAAAATATATTTACGAAGAAGGTTTTTGTGATTTTTAAAATAAATGCTTAGGGAATGGAGAGGTCTTATAGACCTAAAAATATCCCCCATTTTGGAAAGCACAAACAACTTCGAAAAATTTTAGAAAGGAAAGAAATAGATGCTAAGAGGTAGAAATACATAGCTCCCCCTTAAGTGTATTATATAGGGTAAATTACTCTTCCCTTATTTAGATGATATTAGACTATGTAAATATCCCCCTTCAACACGTTCACTTCTATTTAGAGAGACCCCCCTTAGATATAAATCCCTTCTGGATAAAAGTATAAAAAATTCATTTTTCCTTAGATTTTACCCTAAGGAATTTCCTTTATAAAATTTCCTTCCTTTATCTTCTTCCTTTGAAAAATTTCTCCCCCTTTTTTATTTTCAAAAATGAATGGATAGGGACCTGTAATATTAGAAAGAAATATCCATGACAAAATATATGAAAAAAAATTGCAGGGAATTTACATTATGTTTCTAATTAAAGTAAAACAAAACTTCGGTAAGTAAAAATGATTTAACCCTCCTTCTTCTTCTCATACAAAAGATTTTTCACCATGGACATAATATTTTTCACCGACTTGTGGTCTCCTTGAAGCTTAATTATTATGGAATCTTGGTCAGATACCTTCTTCTCTAGAGTGTAAATCTGGAATTCAGGATATTGATTCTTATCCTCAAGAACATTGATTAATTCTACTTGTTTATCCTATTTCGAATCAAGACTAGCAGATATCTATTTCTGAAAATTTACATCTTCAGCTAAGGCATTCATTTGATCAAGAATATTTTTTTCTTTATTTTTCCTTGTAGCAAACTCATTTGAAAATTTCTCTGAGAGTGTGGTCCGTACATTGGACGTCTCATTTGCTACATCATTGAATGATCCCTTTTTTGATTCCATAAGGTTTGATAATTGCAGTGCTTTATCTGATAAGGTTTGGGTCAGTTTCATCACATTCTAACATGAAAATTTTTGAGCTTTTTAATCAATGAGAAGATTATTATGATCAACTTCGAATTTCAACACTATGTCTATCAGCATAAATGTTGAATCCGTATTTGGTTTTAAGTTTTCCGGCATCATTTGGCTCTGGAAAACTAGGTTAGTGTGTACCAGAATCCTACATAATAAATTCCTTATCGAATTTTTAAAAAATTCATCACCCATATATGATGAGGACTCAGAGTCATATTCTTCTTCATGGACATTCATAACAGAGGTTTCTTGATTCTCAATGTTTTGAGGTGAGTTGGCATTAGTAGTGGAAAACATAATGGCCTTCTCTTTATCAATATTTAGAACAGTAGAGGGTTTGGAACCCTGATGGACTTCTTCATTTTATGTAGTCTTATAATCAAAATATTCTTCAAGAACATATTATTCTTCTATCTCTTCATCACGTCTAGTATCACTATTTTTGGATTCTAGAATTTAATCTTCATTTCCAATTACATCAACCTCTTCTTCTAACTCTTCTACTTCTTCGACTTCAATCTCAACATCTCTTTCTTCTTCTTTGGTAGATACTCTTATTATTGCAACATACTCATCAACTTGACTAATAACATAATCTACTTCTACTTGAATAATTCCATCCTCTTCCTATTTTCCCTCTTGTGGTTCCGGAATAGGTTCCACGAATATTGCTACAAATTTATTCACATTCTTAGGTTCAGAGTGACATCTGTTACTGGTAGCTTTTCATAGCTCTTTCTACTTAATTCAATAAGGATTTTATAATCTCGGTCTCAGTTCTTTTCCTTTTATTCTTATTCTACTTATATTGTTTCATTAATATATACTTGGTTTGAATCTTTAAATCCTTTGACTCTGCTGGATTTTACCCAAATATTTGATCCCATTTCTTCTTAGATTCAGCTAATTTCCTCCATCCAACAACAATATCATCGGAGTAAGCCTTTGGTTTCCTTTTGACTATTGGTGTGAAAACCAAAGCGGCAGTGGTAGGATCGGCATGAGAAGAATCGTCTAACTTCTTCTTCTTCTGAAAACATTTTATTGATTCCAATACAAACTTTTTTGTACCGGTTTGGATGTTTCTATAATGGATTTTTTAATACCTGCTTTTGAACTTTTGGTGTCACGACATCTTTAAACTTTATAGAGTTCAGATTGTAAGAAAGCTTCATTTTGTTCAGTTTATCTTCACTTAGCAACATCATTTTTCTAGACATAAATGAATACATGCATGAAATTTTAATTTAATCTAAAAGACAAACAATACATGAGAACGTGGTTGGGTACATGAGAATTTGAGATTTGATGGTACCGGCTTTGACTTCAGTAATCGTGAGGAAAATACAATTTACAAAATTAACCTTCATGGGGATGATGAGAATGTCTAACAAAAGAATATCACACGTCTTTATGGAATCATTGTCCACTTTCCTTGGAATAAAGAACCCATACATCCATAATTCTACCAATATATTTCCTACTGATAATTGGCAAGCTTTAGAGTCATATCTCCCTTTATGCCGAGACATTCTAAATCACAGTTCTTCTCGAAAGAACATTCTTTATCCATAATTTTGAAGGAACCTATGAGGGATTCACCTTTATAGGGAATCTTCATGAAGTTGTATGCTTTTAATCATGGAAATATGTTAGACTTTTCACAAGCCTTAAATCTGAAATATTCCATATCATCTTTTTCAAAAAAAAATAGACAGAGTCATAAAATTGTGTGACCAGTTACAAAAATACTGGAACGTGGACCTTATCCTTTGTTATAAAAATACTCTCCCAATTATTACACTTAATAATATGAAAGAACAAATAATCATAATAGTTAAAACATTCTGAACAAACAAGTCACTCTTGAAATATCATCTTGTCTTTATTCTCCTTGACTGCCATTTGCTCGGAACTACATGATAATCATATCTGTAACAAATCTCAAAAGAATTCTGGAATGACAAACGCTACGGTGACAGTACATTGTATTGAATTCTTAAGGAACTGGTGGGGTCATTATGAAGTGGGGTAGACCATATATAGTCAAACTATGACCTTTCAACTTCAATAAAGAAATCAAACGACTGAGATTTTCCCAGAAAGTCTTAGTGGTTGAGGATGGTTGAAAAGATATACCCATACCAAAATTTTGATGTTTTAGAAAATAAAATTCAGATTCTAAGAAAATATAAATCTGAAGAAAATATTCTAAAAAGAATGAAATAACAATAGATAAAACTGTAAAATAAATATGGGTAAGAAAATGTACCTTTAAGGAATCTTTGATGAAATTATCAGTATTGAAGAAATATTATTAGGGTTAAAAAAACTAGACTCAAGAAATTTGACTCTGAGTGTTTCAATTCCGAAAATATTTATTCTAAGAAATTTTATTCTGGGATCATTCAAAATGGTCTTTTTAAAAGAAACAAAAAATCATAAAATTGGTTTAACATAAAGAAAATTTTCCTTAATGTTAAATTTCCTTAAAGAATTTTTTTTAAAACCAATTTTTTTGAAATTTTCAATCATATATATTGCCCCTGAATTTAAGAGTAATTTAATGTTAGGAGATGGTTAAACAAGATGTAGATATGAATTATTATCTTACAGATATCATTCCTAGCTTCTGTTTAATGTATTAAAATCTATCAGATGATAATGGTTTGGTAAATATATCATCATGTTGTTCTTGCTTTTTAATGAATTGAAGAATTATATCTCTTGAGTGAATGATCCCTAAATTTTTTTTGCCTAACATCAATGTGCTTAGAACTGGAGTTGTGTGCTGGATTTTTACATAGGGCTATGGAAATAGTGTTATCACATGAGATTTGACTACTTGTAAAACTCATTCCATATTTTGTGAGTGTGGGTTAAATCCACAATACATGAGCACAAAAACTTCCAGCTGCTACATATTCTACTTCAGTAGTGGAAAGATCTATAGAATGTTTTTTCATACAAGACCAAGATACTATAGAATCTATTAGGAAATTACATTTTCCGTATGTACTTTTTCTATCCATTTGACAACCAGAAAATTCATTATTTGAAAATATTATTAGTTCGAAAAAATTTCTAGAAGAATAAAAACGACCTAAATCCATTGATCCTTATAAGTACCAGAAAATTCCATTCACATCATTCAGATGGGATTCTTTATGATTTTCTTAATATATTGCACATAAGAAAACACAGAACAATAATTTGGGTCGACTTGCTATTTTGAAATGTTTACTTCCTAACATTTCTCTATATGATGTTTGATCCACAATATTCCATGCTTTATCCATATCAAGAGTATTAGAGTTTCCGATAGGAGTACTTATACTCTTTTTATTATCGTACCCAAAATTCTTACGAAGATCTCTTCTGTACTTATAATGATATAGATAAGATACTTCTAGTTTTTTGAGAAATTTTAAAGCCAATAAAGAATGTTAACTCACCCATCATACTCATCTCAAATTCATAATTCAAAAGACCCTTAAAGGAACATGTTATGGATTGTTGGGTTGATCCGAATATAATGTCATCAATATATATTTTTTCAATTAAAATATCCTTCTCATCATTCATTATAAAATGTGTTGGATCCGCGGTTCCATTAGAATATATGTTTTGAATTAAAAAACTTGTAATTATATCATACTAATATCTAGGGTATTTGTTAAGGCCATAGAAAGCATTGAAATGTTTATATACATGATTAGGATGTTTTACATCTTCAAAACTAGGAGGTTGGACTACATAGACTTCTTCTTGTACATATCGATTAAGGAAATCACACATCACTTATATTTGATAAAGTATAAAATTTTAGTATTCGGTGAATGGTAGAAGAATTCATATTGATTCGAGTCTTGCTACCGGTGCATAGGATTGTTCATAATCTATGCCTTCTTGTTGGTTATATCATTTACCAAAAAATATGGCATTATTTCGAACAATGATTTCATTTTCATCACATTTAATTTTGAAGACCCATTTTACTCCAAAAAAAAGATTTTTTAGGTCTTTCAACCAAGGTCAAAAGATGATTCCTTACTAACTCATTGAGTTCATCTTGCATAGCCTTTATACAATATTTATCACCTAAGGCATCCTTAGGAGTGTTTGGGTCGAATTGGGAATGAATTGAAACATGTACAATTTCAATTTTTAAGGAACTACTAGTCATTACAGGTTGATTAAAACCTCCTATGATATTATTAGTAGGATGATTTCTATGTAACAACAAATTTGGGTTTTGTAAATCCTGATCATCAACGTAAATAAGAACTTTTTCAGGGGTAAATATTCCAGGAATATTTTCGAGAACATTTTATTATGAAGTATATTTAACTATAGGTTGTTGATCATTTTTAGAAAATATGTCTGGAGACTTTAAATATGGTTTTTTGAAAACATAAGGATCAATTTCATCAAATTTAACATGTATTGTTTCCTCTAAAATACAAGTGTTTTTGTTAACAACTCGATATGCCTTAGAGTTATTGTAATCGCTTAAGAAAATTCCTTCATAAAATTTTGGTTCACATTTATGTAAATTATCCTTAGTTTTAAGGATACAAAAATTACAAATGAGAACATTAAAGTTATAAAATTTTGGTTTTGGACCAGTCCATAGCTCATAAGGAGTTTTATTAAGAAGATGTCTTATTAAACTAAATTTATAGTATAACAGGAAGTACTTACAACTTCAACCTACTTTTTTTTGTTATAGAATTATCACTCAACAAGGTTTTACTTATCTCTTAAAGGATTCAATGATTTCTTTCAGCAACACCATTTGGTTGAGGAGTTCTAGGAGTAGATAGTTTTATTATAATACATTTATTACTACAAAAAGTTTCAAAATATGAATTTACAAACTCACCACCATGATCTATATGAATAGTTTTCAATGGTAGATTTTTTTCATTTTTTATTTGACCTCGAAATGTTTTAAAATAGGAAAAGGATTTAGACATTCTTGCTAGAAAATATACCCAAGTAAATCTTGTATAGTTATCAACAAGAACAGATACATTGTATTTTCCTCCAAAAATTCAAGTTTGTGTAGGACCAAATAATTCCATATAAACTAACTATAGGGAATTAGATGTTGAAACCACAATAATAGATTTTAATCTAGATTTTTGTTTCATGGAAAACTGATAAGGGCCACAATCTTTTCAAGAATTAAAACATAGAACTAGTAGATCCTTAACTAATCCATTATTTGATAGATTACTAAGGATCTTAATGTTGCAGTGTCATATCCTTCTATGTTAATGCCATGATTTATATTTGGTTTCACTTAAGCAAGGGAGATCATGAATTTTTATGTCTTCTAAGTTCAAAGTGTAGACATTCTAATGCCTATGGGTAATAAGTATATATTCATTCTTGTAATTGTTAACCAAAAAATTGTCAAACCTAAAATTTAGAAGGATAACATCATCACATAATGGTCTTAGGCTTATAAGGTTGTTCTTAAGACCATTAAAAAATAAAAAATTTGAAATGAAAACACTTACATGAAGAATGATATTAAATATACTGACAATATCTCCTTGGGAATTATCCCCAAAGGTTTCGTTTAGACCTTTTTTTGACAATATTATGGGAATAACTTTTGATACTAGTCATATGACGGGAACATCTGATATCAATATACAAAATATTGTTGGTACATTCATCATTTTCCTGCAAATAATGTTAGCTTTTTGGAATCCAAACTTGTTTGGATCTAGGGTTAGACAAAGAAAATTTAAGAACCCACATATTTTTGAGAAATAATATTTATAAAACTGAAGAGGTTGGACATTATTCAAAGAAAAAAATTTCTTCCAATGCACTACACATTTACATTTAGTACAAAAAGGGGATCTAGATGGATTGAAATAGTTTTTTCTGAAAACATGTTTTCTATGAGTGTAACCTACTCTTGTAGTATTTCATTGATGTATGGTTTGAGAATACATATTGTCAAAATATTCATTAATTTAAGTAATGTTTTCAAGAAGTTTCTTGAGGGAAAATATTTCAGATTTTAGCCTTATTACTATATTCCTATCCTCAGGAATTATTTCCTTAGAGTTATATTTTTCCTCAAGGAAATTTATATTTGAAATAGTATTCTTAAGATATTTCGAATATTTTTCAATTTCAAAATTCACATCCTTAAGGTCTTTATAAATTTTTCCTAGAATCTCATCATTAACATAATGATCTCTAGAGAAGTATGAAATATATTTTTAAGAAATTATTCTCTAGTATTTTCCTTGTATAGTTTCATAGAAATTTTAAAATTTCTTGCTTCTATCAATTTGGATAATCTGGATACTTCTTCATAATATGGTATCTCTTCATTCTATGAAGACAAATTATCTTCATCGGAAGAAATATAATGAGGATAGTAGTTCTTATCAAGAGATAAATTTTTTAAATCATTGGCAGAGCATACCTTGGCCATAGGAAAAGTGTATGGAAAAGAGGTAGTAGCAATGAATCCAATATTTTTCTGTACTGATGATTCATATTCAGAAGATTCACTTTTATAATAGTATCCAAATATAACCCTCTAGGTTTCATTTTCACTATGACTTTTCTTGTGCTTTAAACGATAGAAATTTTTATTGTTTATCTTTCAATTCCATTCCTTCATATACTTATTTTTCAAAAGAGGTAAATCATGTCTGATATGTACTGTTATTCTAAATTTATAACAAGTAACTTCCCCATATTTTTTTTATTCAATCATCTTGAACTTATTTTGGTAGCTCTTCTGAGCTACAATCTTGTTCATTTTCCGAGCATGATTGGTTAACTCATTATTGGATCTTTGTATGTCACTTGAATCTGACTTAATAGACTTTTTCTTTCACATTGATCTAGTAACACATTCTGGTGTCCTGATTTCATATATTTTGAGGTAGTTGTAAAAGCAACTCCGTCGTTCCCATTTTTCATTTTAACATTATCAGTATATCTCTTCATTCAACTCTCAAGTTGAAGAAGAGATCCAAATAGCTCATTTAATAAAATATGGGAGACATTCCAATTCACATAAATCGTTGTCCTCTTGGACTCCCATTCATCTGTAATATTGTATATGATCTTATCTACCAGTTCCTCATCATCCAAGATTTTTCTCCCATATATTTTATGTTATTCACAATTTTCATGTATGTTTTCTGAACATTGCTTATGGGTTCTCCATATGAAAATATAAACCAATGGTATTCCTCTCACATCATAGCACTTCATGTCTCTATAACATTATAAGAACAAAAATTTGTAACTTAATGTCTCTGCCAGTTACTATTTTCATCTTTACATCAAGATATTTGACTATAGATGTTCCTAGTCATGGAACATAATAATTTATTTCTGACACTGAAATTTTCTTCATGTTCTGGTTTCTCCTTATTCATAAAATTTCTCAATTAATTATTTTTAATATTATAGTCTCCTATTAGAATCAGGTAGTTATCAACTCTAGTATTGATCACCAAATATTTCATCCTATCTCTCTCATAATCATAATCATTTCTATCAAAAATTGGAGGTCTGGTAGGATTTAGATTGTCAATATAACCATCATTTAAACTTGCAATCATAATGAAAATAATTCGACATAGACTTTTTAGTAATAAAATTTTGATAATATAATTTTGAGATGAAAATATAACAAGAGTATCTGTAAGAAAAATATGAATCTGAACATTATGAGTCCGAAAATCAAATCCAAAAAAGTGAAGAAGAAGATTTCTCTTCTGAATCTAATCATGTGGTTAATTCAGATTGAACCAATCCTCTCATACTAATTATTCGGAAGGTATGTAGTACGATAATCTAGTCTATACCAATATTATGATCGTAATTCTGCTTAAAAGAACAATATAAATGAGGGGATGTGAATTGTATAATTTAAAAATGTCTTAAGGAGAATTTGTATAAATAAAATTCACAATACCTCTAATAAGACATCACCTTCTTAGTGAATATAATGTTCTTAATTCTAAATCTTAAGAAGCTTTTCATAAAAATAATATCTACCAAAAGGAATATAGAATTTATTATAATCAAGGATACAAGTTAGAAAGTTTATACAAAATTAAAACATCCTAACTCTTACAAAATTGCTGAAATTTACAATCTTCTTTTATCCCAAAGAGATGGCTATCCAACAACCTTGGATAATGGTACCTTTATATAATTACAAGAAAGTATTTCTTACCCAATACTGAGTAATTACTCTATCATAAGTTTGGTATCTATCTTGATATCTCCACAATCCCTCGATATGTAAGGAAATCAGCACCTCTGACTTCACAACCTGAAGTCTCGGATTTTAAGCAAATCGATCCTCTGCACGAAGCAATTATGCCTGAAGAAAAGTTTCAATAATCCGTTCAAACTTTCTTTACGAATCCTGAGAGTTTATAAGATCCTATCACTCAAGATCAATTCTATTTTAGAGAGTTGAACTTGAATATTCAAGCATGTGAACTTGTGAACCCATGAACTTCTTCATTTTGGATCTCATCATTTGAGGTCCTATTTATAGTTTTCAAAATTATACCTGTCTGTTACACTCCAATGGTCATATTTATTTAACATTCGAAGGGACCTGGACATGTGGAAAACATACAACGGTTAGTTGAAAATAGAATCAATGTCATTGTTTTATATAAAAAACGATGAATATATAGATCTTACACCATCATTTTGTGGAATTTGGAATCCGATAAATTTGGTATGATATGAAATAAATATGATTCCTAATTCTAAGGAATTTATCCTTTGAATAATAGTTTCTGGAATTGTAAATTTCGGAATGAATTTTCATAAAATTAGTATAATTAAGGTATAAAAAATATTTTATGAAAAAATGGTATTTAAAAATTCTGGTACTGGTATCCTGATTTACGGGATGACAGAAAATATAACCAATATCAATTTATAGAAGACAATGTGTAAGGAAATTATAGGTACCAGTTTCTTATTATCCTGTATTGATATCATAAGAAATGGTATAACTATCTCTAAAATAAACGGTGTTAATAAAATATTCTTTATAAAGGCATTATGGTATATTTCTGGTATAGAAATATCGGTACAAGGAATTTGGAATTGAAAAAATAATATGATATTTTCAGTATGATAAAAGTTGTATGGAAAATTTAGTAAGAAAAAAATATGAATACTATATTTTCGGTATGATACAAAAATAGTATAAGGATTTCAGTATTTGGATTTTTGGTATCAGTATGACAAATCTGTCTCAACGAATTACAATATTGATAACCATGACGTAAGAGTTTAAGACTTATAGATTATAAAAATTCTATAAACCTTAGAATATGGAATATATTATACCATATGTCATTCTGGATGGAAATTAGTATTGTAGTGAAAACAAAGAATGGGAAAAAAGTGTCATACCAAATTCTAGTGTGGTATAACCCTGAACCAAAAATCAGATTCTAAAGAACATTTCCCTTATGGAAAAACAGATTACTAGAAATATTAATAAAATATAATTTAACTCAAAAGTCTAAGGATATTTTGATTATGATAAAATTTATTAAATTTTAAGGAAATACATTAATGAGTAAGGAAATATATTTACAAGGAAGGTGTTTGTGATTTTCAAAATTAAATCTTAAATAATGGAGAGGTCTTATAGACCTAACACCCAGGAAGATGGAAAAAACTACCCAAACATACAAAATACAAAAATATTTAACTGTAATAATTCCCAAACATCGATCAAAATATCCATAAACAAGAAAATGATAAAATAAAGACGTATCTAAGGTCAGTGTGTGATAATTCTCACCACTATAGAGACATTCATCCCCCCAAATGATCTGATGAATTAGTTGTCAGAACCGAAAAAAAAGTCTCCTTTTAGATAGGTTCCTCTAACATGTACTCCATGCTAAGTGGAGCTTCTTAATTTTCATCAAGAGACACTGGATTGAGAACATCCTACACTCTAGAGACTAACTCAATTAGAAACACTTCATCCACCAACATCTCAAAACTATGATCCTTGGATGGGGGGACTCACTCATTTATACATGAAAAAAGACCCCAAATGAAAATAGAATCCTTCAATAGGACTTCTGATTCCACCTAATGTTAAAAGGAATGAAGTTCTTTTAAATGTTCGACATACGCGTTCACCGACCATTTTTCTTGCTGAAAACTCATGAGATCTTTAATTTTCACCATCTTCACCACTTTAGGTGTAAACCATCAGACGAAGATAAGCATAAAAACATCCCACATCATCTTAACTTGCATCAATTATAGGGCAACCAACTCCCATTCATTTAAGGATAGACGTTCAAGTAAACCCAGAACATCTCAAACTATAATAGCCTTGGGTGTTCCCAATGATATAAAGACACCTAGAATTCTTCAAGACATTTAAGACCTCTAAAATAACGTCAATAACTATGTAATATAGAAAAAGTATCAGAAATCTATAAATAGGAAGAGGACAAATAGAGACCATGGGGACTTTTCATGGAGGAATATTCTTAACAACATCCAGCACAAAATAGAGATCATCCGTAATAGGAAAACCCATCCAAAACAAAAAACTTAATAAAAAATAACATGCACATTGGCCAAACAACATAAAAAATAAATACCGACTTTCAAAAATTCATAATTTTCATTCCGATTTAATAACTGCCTTCTTCTAACTACAAATTCTCAAAACAACAACCCTTATTTAAAAGAAAATCCAAATCCCAAAATCAACATCCATAAAAACAGAAAAAAAAAATTATGGCATAGTTTTCAATTAAAATTGTCACCCATGGAATCTTATGAACCATTAAATAAGTTCTCATCAAAATTCACTTATATTAACCATACGTATGTTCAAATTTTAACTTTCTATACATATCCACACATATGTGAACATTCATAGAGAATACCAACAGTCAAATATTCCATTCCATCATCAAACCCATGGGTTTACCAAATTCTCAATTCTCATTAATTTTTAAAACCAACATTTCATTACCAATATGAAACAATGTTCACAAATTAATATTCTTTGGAATTTTTTTTCATATTTATATCTCACATACACAAACTGAAATGATGGAAAATCATATCTCACACAAAACTACTAGAATGTGGAACTAGTATCTTTACTTAACCTAACAACATGGTAGTGGGACATGTACCCTGTTAGAAAAAATACTAAGAGGGACTTATAACCATAAACAAAATCTCCAAATGGTTAACTACTCTTTTTGAGATCACAACATGATATCATCTCTATTATATTTTCATTCCTCAATCCAAAATAAAAAGAAACAGACTCAATCCAGTACTACCCCTTGAAACTCAATTGTTTTCATGAATGGTGGTGATCAGGCACCAACACGTTACCTACATTATGAGTACCATAAATCCTATTCTCTAGTCTACGTAACACCCCAAATAATAAGAAACTAACTCTAATTCCATTTTTTTATGATCCGAGATGGGATTATATCTTCCCCAACACACAACCTAGCATGTGGCAGGGCCTGGATGGAATTGTTGATCTGAATAGGCTAGAAACTACTATTGGGAATAAAATATAAAATGATTGGGAAATATTTCATCCCAAATAAAATCTACAATCAAATAAGAAATAATTATGAAGATTAATAACGTACCACAACAGAATCTCAATGAAATATACAACTGATCTAGGTATAAAGTTCAACTAAAAAAATAAAAACTATAATCAAAAACAAAAACTGTAACTATGAACAGTCAATTTTTATGTGACCCCAATGCCACCCCCATCCACAAAAATAATCAACACAAAGATCCATCTTGAACAAGAGAACCTAAATAGATATTTTAACCAAAAAAATAGTTTGAACTTACTGGAATCAAGTTGTATGAGTAGGGTCTCAACTAAAGATATTTGTAGGATATCACCACAGATTACATAAATTTAATTTCTCATAAACAGACTACTAAAACTAGTTTAAATACATATATTATAATAAGATTTTATCATTTAAAAAATAAAACACTGCACTACATTTTTTAAAACAACAGACACCTCATCGCCATTTTTGATATGGGTATCCATTTTATAACCAAACCCCCAACAAAAATCCAAACAATGTGATACTAAACCTCATAGAGAAAAACAGTACAATATGGATAACAAATACAATGAAAATTAAACATGCATGTATATATTGTAACCATGGGAATTCCTAAACATCCTTTGGGTAATCAATGGGAGTACCGGATTCAGACACAACTATTAGTGTATGGTGAATCTCCCATTGTAAATAAATAATTGTCCTACTTAAAAACCACCATTCTGGTGGCACATCCCACCTATCCTCCCACATAATCCATGGGTTACAATCTTTTATAATTAGGGATGATCAACCACCATCAGAAATTCGTCTAATAGACTATCAGGAAACCGAGGTAGATGTATACTATTTATGTTGGAGGCCCGCACATGAATGAATCACCTTACCGGCCATCACCGTCCTTTCATATCCCAATCATGGACACTACCTATAAGATAAACCATATATTGAAATCCCTCTATTAGGTTTCCCTTGACAGAATAAATCATTCATGGTGCCAACAAGGTCATCCCATCACATGGTCTTACATATCATTATTCAAAACATTAAAATTTTTGATCCTATAATTTACACTTTTAAAATCAAACATTACTTCCAAAACAAAATAATGTTTTATTTGAGTATTAAACAGTACAAATTCCAATATACTACAAAAATTATCAAAACCATTTTCCTTCAAAGTACTGTAAAAATTTATTTCACATATGCAATAGAAAAAGGGCTTTTACATACCAAGAAAAATTTTAATCCGACACTATTTTCCAAAATAAATATGAAAATGTAAAAAATATCTATTGGTGAAAAACAAGATCTCATAAAATTTAGAAACCAACTATCAGTCAATGTACTATTTGAGAACCCAATGTTAGAAGAAAATAATTGTTTTAATGTGTCTTATCATATGAATGTAAATCCATGTTTGCATCCTATGCACCCATGGACATAAAAAAATCCAATGGAACTATAATTAAAAAACCTAATATAATACAATAATCAATTAGGAAATTCCACAATTCACAAAAAACCACACATAAACCTCATTCCATGAAGTAAGCATTTTAATGCCACTATAATGGGAAAACAACACCCAAATCACCCATATTTAACTTTAAATAAACATTTTTAATTTTATCAATCACCTTTCATACAATGAAATATAGGTATTCTTTTGAAAACACTTCTTAAAACCAATTTCAATTTCCATGAACACATTATGTTCCTTGTTTTATATTTATTAAAAAAGTAAATAATTGGAAATACATTTTTACCAAATCCTATAAACATTAAACCACTATCATAAATCAATCCAACATATCAAAATCATGAAAAACACATATACAATTTAATTTAATGAAACTACAAAAGATAAAGAATCAATAGAATATTCCATAATAGAATATAATGAAAACACCTAACTTGAGGGAAAACTGACTTTCCAAAACCCTCAGACAAGGAATAACGGAGCCATATTGGAAATACACACTCAATAAATCCAATATATATTGCATTAACCCCAAACCCTAACATCTAGGGTTCTACGAAGAGGGAAACCTCACAATGAGAACCCTAGAAATTGAGAGGGAAGAGAGAGGGAAGGGTGAAATAGGAAAAACCTAAAATATTATCATGTTAATCTATGATTGGATTTTTAGGGGATGTGGAGCCAAAGAGAATGGTCATGGGAACACTTCATTCCACAAAAATGACCCATGAGTGCGGGGTTTAAGTGTTGGGTAAAATTGTAAGGGAAGAGTAGGTTTTTTGGGTTTTCTAATGACCCAACCTAATCATATGGTTTATGCACACTTTTACCAAACTATGAGTGAACCATGCGGTATCCATTTTAGAAATAGTTATTGAACACAAGATGAATATACATGGTTTTTACGACCATGTACATACCATGCAGTAGCTTCTATCCACTCCTAGAGACATTCTCAAGACCAGGATACATGGTTTGTCTGACAGTGCAACAACTGTATGGTCACATTTGTCCCATTCCTGGAGATTTTTCACAGGTAACTAGTCTAATCCTCATGGTTTTATCACATTCAAAGGTAAAAATCAAACCAAACTTCCAAATACTCAAAACATTATCGGGGCTCAATCCCAAACCTCGACCAAAATATTAGAGTCATTGAAAATGATAAAAAAAAGAAGTATAACAGGTCAGTGTGTGACATTAAAATTATAAATATCCTTTATATTGTTTCATTAATGTTATCTTTGGATTTATGCCTTCTGACGTTATTTAATAAATGAAATTTATATTCATTTATATACACTACAAATATATTTTCTTCCAAATTTTCTAAAAATGGATTCTATTGTATGTAATCTTTATTGTTAATTTGATATCACCTTTATTTTGTTTCATTTCTATATATTATGATTAAAAAAAATATGAATGTGTTTCTAGGATACAAAATGTTCACTATTTTTAGGTATTATATTTTATTCCCAATGTAAAATGGACAACATGTATGTATCGATCTCTCCAATTCAAATAAACTATTTTGTAACTTAGGATCTGATCCCATCTATCTATGATATTGTAATAATGTATATTGCTACACTAGGTTATTTGAGTTGGGGTTGCTGAAAAATGAATATTGTAAAATAAATTACATATTTTCAATCATAATAATTAATATAATGTAAAATATTCAACTAATTTTTTTTCCACAACAAATTTTAAAAACAATAAAAATTTGGTTACCCTAGTTAAGGTAAAATGAGTTTATTAGGGAGGTTACAATATGTGTTAAGGGTAATATTAACATAGAAACCCTGATATTTTTAATTATATAATGAAATGTCAACCTTATATAATCATCCTTTATAATAGACAGTCATTTGGATCCTAGTACAACTGAATGTTACATAATATTATTGAAATCGTATAAAAATTTCATCTGTGTCCTTCCCATCGTATAGGGAAACCCAATTTCCTCCATTCTCCAAACAACAAGATCATTATATAACCCCAATTTTTGGTATTTAACCATTTAATTATGGTTTTTATGAATATAAAGTATATAAGTGATGATTGGGTGAGTTTAGAGAGAATTTTTAGATATGTTGGGCTTTCATGCACCTTCACAAGTGGTCCATGGTTTGTGGAAATCCTGAAACACATATAGTAGACTATTTATAGTGGGACATCGGAAAATGGGATGGCGCATAGGCTACACATGATTTGTCCAAACCATGCAGAAATCTCTAAGAAAATATGAATTGAAGTGCATTTATTCTAAAATGATATTTCGCAGATTTGGGGCATGGTTTGGTAACTATGTGAAACAACCATGTGAGGTATTCCTTATATCATAAGTACGGTCCTTGTTTGTAGAATGTTTATCTAACCATGTGACTAAACCTTGCACGTTTCAAAGTTAGAACCATAAAATGTGGATCTCACTCATTATACTCTACAATGGACTCATTTTACTCCTATGAGTCCCTAACTCAGTGTTTTACTCTCTCAATGGTTAGAGAACCTCTCCAAAGTGATTTGAAACAATCACGAGCCGTCTCATGGGGCATTTATTCTTGATTATTGCTATAAGGCTTCATTCATTTTCTCTATTGATGTTTTTTCATATATCAACATCAACCATCCACTAAGTTTTTAGATATACACACACTATGGGTGTATCTAAGGATGTGGTTTCAAGATATGCTTAGATATCGTTTTTTATTGAATGAGAATAGATATAAGGTGGGTTTGTGGAATCTCAACCTAGGTTTGGGACATTTTTTGAGATGTGTTTTTTTTAAACTATCAATGTGAGAGGCTTCACTATCGACTGATATTGCTAGAAATTGTTATCTTAGATTCAAATTTATTTAATTTCCTGAAAATAGTTGTGAATATTGTATGAAATCATGTTATAAATCATTATTAGTAGTGATTTATGGATTACGCGGAAATTGTGTAAATTGTGTTTTTTCATTGTGCAATGTGGGTTGATGATTTTTTTTGAAATCATTATTTTAAAATGTTATTTTTCTTCAATTTATGAGGAAATTGTATTCAATAAAAATGAATTTTATTGAAATGGTCTTTTATTGAAAAGCTTTTTGAATTTTTGTTTTATCATGGTTTGGCATAATTTGTCGGTGTTAGTTTATATTACATTTACAAGGATTTTTTTAAATATGTCCATCACATGGTTCCAATGGTTTAATGGAACATGATATATTATTACCTTGTGATAAAGTGGTAGATCAATGAGAAAATATATATGATTATGGAACTGACAGAACCAAGCATTCATAGTTGGTTGTGGTGATGTGAGAAATATAATGGTTATGCCAAAGGGAACATGTGAAATGATTTAAAAGCATTTTTGGTTTTTTTCTTTGAAAATGGATTTTGTTGGTAAAAATAGTTATTTTTGAAATTTTTTATATTTAGTTATAAATGGTTTTAGAAATTGTTTTATATAAATGGTTTTACATAAATGCAGATACCTTTATGTCATAGTGGAGTGAGTAGAGAAATCCTTGGCGTAAACCTATTGAGTTTTAGTACTCACCAATACTTTGTGTGTTTGGTTATTTTGTAGATTCCATCTATCAAAACATTGGGAAATGTATTTTATTACATGTCTGTTTGAAGACATAATGTAACATGGGATTTTTGATGAATTTGGAACTTGGATCTTTTTTAGCTCTAAAACTTTTCATTGCCTTTGATTTTGATTTTTTTCTTACTCAATTTACATTGATATTGTAGTCTCTAACTATGACACATGAATTCTGTTTGATTTTGATAAATGAAATAATGAGTTTCCTTTTATTTTTATCATGCATCATATTTCATCTGTTTCGTTATGATTTTTTTAGTTAGTGTTTTTAGTCATAAATGTAAAACCTTCCCCCACATGTATTAAATCCCTTCGACATTTATTTATAGCCTTTGGTGTATTTGGGATTTATCTTAAAGCCTTGTAACATCTCACCACTTTATTAATTCAATAAAAAGGGGAAGGATGTTACAAATGGTATTAGTTTTCTTCTAATGAATCTTTAAGATAAAAGGGGTATCATCTTGGTCATTCCTTATGAGAAAAGTTGTCAATTATTTTTCTATGTTATGTAGTCGAATTCAATATTTTCTCTTAATTGAGTAAGGATCATTGAGATTGGTAGAATTTTTAGTGAATAAAATATAGAGAATATAATTATGTTTTCAACCTTCTTATATTAATCTTTAAGTTACTTGGGAGTTCTATAAATAAGTGTTTTAATGAAACATTTAGGATTTTGAAATATCATTGTAATGGGATTAGCCAACAAGACAAGTATTTCATGTATTTCAGGAATTACATTCCACTAGGATTACATACATCATTTTTATTAATGATTTATGATTCTATTAAAAATATTTGTTTTTAAAAAAATTGATTTCATATTTGAAATTACTGAATTTGAAAAAATCATTGCAGTGGAATTTTGGAAATGGTTCAAATTTTATATTAAAAATAATTTTTTTTCAAAAAATTGTAAAAAATTGTAAAAGGTGAATATGGAAAGAATTTTTTTGATGGTTTATAGGGTCTAATTTTATATAATAAAAATTCAATTACTATATTTTGATACGTAAGGATAATTTTTGATAGAAAGTGGAACCTAGTAGGAAATGTTGAAACCAATTGTAAGAATAAGCGGAGAATGTGGTGGCACATGAACCACATGTTAACCAAAATTAGTTTTAGAGAATTGTCCATTCATTTAATGTTGTCGATCCATGGAGCTAGGGGATGATCCAAGACAATTTTATCATTCCATCGATTTATAGAAGTAGAATCTGCGGATTTTTTGTTGTGATTTTGAACCAAAAAAGGATGAGGGGTGGATAAAAATGTGGAATCATATCACTAATTTCATCAGTATACCAGTAGAGATGAATGTCAAGATAGAAACTTATATGTTGGAGGATCCTCAAACACAGTGGAGGGAACTATATGTGATGTATGAATTGGATCATGCCATTGGTTGGGAGAACATTGAGGAATTTTTCAACAGAGAATTTTACCCGTACATGTTAATGATTCAAATAATTGGGGACTAATTCATCCTGATGTATGAAAATATCTTTGACACTGTGTATCAGCTAAATCAATTAATTTAGTGCACTTCGCACAAATTTTTTTCGTTGTTCATAATTGAAGGTACACTTCATTGAATCGGGGCTGAGATATGAGATTCACTCAAAGATTTTCATGATCTGTATAACAAACTATGCCGTGATTGTCAATCGATTAGCATTGCATAAAAAGTAATATAATGAGGGATGATAGGAGGAAGTATTATGATAACTATAGGAAACAGTGGGAACTCTAATGTTGGGAGAAATTAGAAGAGGGACACCAACATCTAAGGTGGTAGCATAAATCAAAATAAAAAAAACTATCAGAAAATATTCTTCCATGAACCATGAGAAAATATGGATGTTCTCAATGGGTTAATATAACCACATGAAGTGAGTGTGTAAGACAAAACCAATAGCATTACATAATCGCAATAATATGAGATATATTCATCACAATTATCAATGTACTCTAAGGATAGGGGCTTAAGAAACATCTTAGTTATCACTGGGATCATATTTTTTGATGGGGAGAGGAAAGAAGAAACCACATTTCTAGCCAAATAGATCTAGACATGGTGATTCAAATAATAACATGACTCTTTATGTAGGGTAATCTCAACAAGGCAACAACAAACAAAGTGCAGTGAAGAGGTAATTATATGAAGCCGAGGAGTTGATTTTAGATGATATGACCAGACCATCTAGATTGAGGGGTATGATTATTTTAAATTTTACACATTTTGAAGTGTTTTTTGACAGTGGTGAATCATATTTTTTTTATTACTTATCATTTTGTTGATTTGACATGTTTAAAACATGAGATCATGATTTATGTGATAAATCCTCAAACACATCTTGGGGAAAGAGAACATTGATCGATTATTTATAGATAAAGCTTTATACACATTAAAGGAGCTGAGATAAAATCAGATTTATGTATATAGTATATGGATAAATATGATTAAATTGTAGGTATGTATTGGTGGACAATGTTCATGTCAAATATCGGTTGTTGGAATATAATAATTAGTTTTGAGACTGATAATGTAATTGAACAATATTTTGAAGATAAATTGTTATAATAATAGGTGAAACAATATTATTGGAACCAATAGATGGAATTATCTCATAATGGTTGGTAATGATGAAAATGGGATTAGATCGAGAACTGTTTTCTAGTAGCGGTGGATCAATTTCCAGAAGTCATTCCAAAAAAAATTTTGAGTTCCCCACGGTAAGGGACGTGAATTATACGATTGATATCCTCCCATGTAATAGTCATATCATACATCAATATTGGCGTATGGATCTAAAATAATTAATGGATCAAAAAGTAATGTTCCAATAGCTAAAGATCATGGGATTCATTCAGCCTACCGTGTCTACATGGAAGAACTAGTCTTATTTGTAAAGAAAGACGATATAACACTTAGGTTGATTATGGTTTATTAGAATCATAACCAATTTATGATAATTTGTATGTATCTACTTCCAATAATTTATGTGTTTTTCAATCAATTTTTTTGAACATTAGTGGATATTTAATATTAACTTATTCTTAGGATATCCCAAATTGATATTTTGAAATGATGATATTCTAAAAAACATCTCTATGAATATATGGACATTAGGAATATATGGTAATTCCATTTGGACTTATGAATTCATTAGTTTCCTTTATGGAATTGATTAATCAAATATTTCAATGTCATTATGATTCTTCTTTGGTGGTGTCTAGGGAAGAAAAATTGGTGTATTCATGAACAAGGGTGTAGAATGAGAATCACTTGGTGACAATTTTGCAAATGTCAGAGAAACATTATATGTATTCCAAATTTTAAAATTGTGAATTCTTTATACATGATGTACTTTTTATAGGACATGTATCTTTTGAAATAGCTATTTTATTATATCCGTATAAGATTGATTTTTTACTCTCTTGGCATACCTATAAAAATGACTCTGAGGTAAAAAGTTTTCTTAGTCTTTCTGGTTATTAATGAAACGTTATCTATGGCTTCTCACAAATATTTTTTTCCTATAGAAGCATTAAAAAATAAGAATATTCCATTGTAATTGTATGAGTAATGCCAGAATTCTTTTCAAGCGTTGAAAGTTTTCTATACAACAACATATCTCTTGATTTTTCTAGAGTATGGGAAAGGGTACATGGATTATTATGATGATTCGTGATCTGGTTTAGGGTGAGATCTAATGTAAGGATATCATGTAGATGATTATGGATAAATTCAATTATGATTTCATGATAAGAACTAGCCAACAAACAATTTTGTGTTATCTATAGTTTTCCATGATTTGAAGATATGGAATCACTATCCCATTGCTAAGAAATTTAATTTGTTAATCAATCAAAATTACTTGATACAGAATTTCTAAAAATCAGATTTGAATCTAAGATAATAGAGAATGATGAAGAACCTATAAATGTTTTACATTTTCTTAATGTATACACCAAGTAAAAGAAATTTAGTGTCTGATTCATTAAGAAGAAACTCATAGACTGAGCTGGAAGAAGAGGATTCAAATGAATGGTAGTCGAAGTCGGTCATAGACGAAATGCATGTGAAAGGAGATGATTGAGTAGATGTTGTGTTTTTTTAAATTTTCATGGTTCCTGAATAAGTAATGATGGTAATGGAGGCATATAAGCCTAATTAAGGATGGATGGAAATGAGTTCAAAACACCATATTGGGGAGATCATTCAGGTATTGAGGATGGAAGAGAGTTTAGTGTTGGGGTTGAGGAATTAAATTGTTGTACCTATGTATTGTTCTGAGAAAATTTTTCATGATTACCACTATTTCAGATGGAATATTCGTCTTGAAATAATTAATATGTAGAAGGAGTTTAAATCAAATTATTTGTGGATCGAGAGTAAATGAAATGAGGATGATTTTGTTTTGAGATGAATCACATATCAAGATGTTATAGTAAAGTATCAATGACAAGCATGTATGTTATAGTACTTACCTATCCCTAATCGGTAATTTAACTAGATTGAATGGTATTTTGTTAATATTCTACTAATAATATTTCAAAAACAAAATGACACAAGGGTGATTATGAATTAGCTCACCACGTCTTCTCATTTCAAACCTATTCCTGATACTCAAACGTGGGAGGATTTTCAAAAAATATATTTTAGAAAAGTGGTAATGAGACTAGGAATAACAACTTTGATAGTGTTAGACATAGATTTGGGGTTAATGTATCATTTTTTTAAATCATTACTAAAATTCCTAGGGAATTAGTTGACATTTAGTATGACATATACTATGCAGATGGATGGGAAATCCAAAAGGATAATAAAAATGATGGAAGATATGTTACAGGCTTGTGTGGTGGATTTTGGATGCTTTTGGTAAGAACAAATTATGTTATTGTAGTTCTCATATAACAATATCTTTTAGGACTTAATACATTTGTATCCATTTGAATATTTGTAATGGAATACATGTAATTCATCACTATGTTGGGTGGAAATAGGTATCTATTCCCTATTTTGGCTGAGCCCTATCCAAGAGACTAAATAAAAGATTGAGTTGACCAGAAAAAGAATATAGATGGCTCAGAGTTATTATAAATCTAAAGAGTATCATATTTAATAGTCAGTGTCATTCGTAGTGACTAATCATGCATTCTTAAGGATCTATTCATGGTGTAGACATCGATGTTTTTGATGTTGGGAAATTAATTCTCTTAATTTCATAGTCCCTTTTGAGTAATTGGTATAAGTTGGTGAGGTGTCATAACATTTAGAATTGTCACCATAGTTTGGTGTGATAAAAAATGTTTTTCATGTATATGAGTTGAATAAAGTATAAACTAGATCATGACCCTATGATCAGATGGGATCATGTTGACCTATTGCCCAATTTTTTGTTATTCTATATCATGGTGTTTATCGTTTTTAGGGAAGTGGAAATCCAACATGATAAAATAATAATCATAGTTCATGTATTGTGGAAAAATGGTCATGTTCTAGAAGGGAATTGGGAGTGAAACAATGATATGAATGAGTAATGGCCAGAACACTTTCGAGACATTGATGGTTTTCTTCATTCATGGAATAGAAAGACTAATAGAGGAGAGGAGAGGAGAATATAGCACCCCAAAGTTTCTTATATGAATCATTTTATTTATAGTTTTTATTTATTCAATTTATATCGATTTATTTTCATAGGAGTTTGGCCAAACATTTGTGTTTCTAGGGATTACCTACAAGTGTATAGGTGGTGCACAGTATGTTTAATCTGTGAAACACTTTTAAAAAATGTACATAGTGAGACCAGATAAAAAGGGATGTTTTACAGGATATTCATGTTCTTTCCAAAACATGTTATATCCTATTGTAAATCGTGCATTGTGGTGCATTTTTAGAATGAAATCACTGGCATGGTTAGAGAACGGTTTTGTAACTATATGAGCCGACCATATAATGAGTTCCTTAATGTATATGTGAGATCATTGTGAGTGCACAATTTAACTAACCATGTGAGTAATAAATGAATGGGTCAGAGTTAGATCCTTTAAAAGTGTATCATTTTAATTGTTCACTCTATTCCATTCATTTTTCATCTTATTCATCCCTTACTCAGGATTTTTCTCTCTCAATGGTTGGGGAAAATCTCCCAATTGATTTAGAAGTGATCTGAATCCATCCCATACTGCATTGACGCCTAATTATTATTCTATGGATAAATTCATTCTTGTTCATGATGTGTATTCTGGGATATACTTCACCCTTCCTCTCATTTCCATATATTTATTCTTGTTATGGATAGGTCTAATGTTATTGATGTCTTATATGTTTATATATAATTTTTTAAATTATAAGGGAAGAGATCTAAGGGGGTATTTTGGAGTTTGAACATAAATTTGGGACAATTTATGTGCCATTTATCATGTTATCCAAAACACTTAAGTTAGGTGGATTCAATATCAACTCCTCTGTCTAAAACCAATTGTCTTAGTTTCAAATTGATTGAATTGCATGTAATTTGTTTAAAAATTATTTTATAAATCTTCATAGTGATGATTTATTAATTTTGGTGAATGTTTGGACATTATGGGGTTTGGATTTGTAATGTCATATGATAATTTATTTTCAAAAAATGAAGTTAAAATGGTATCGTGGTTCAATTTATAAGAATTTTTTTTTCAACAAATAGATTGTTTTATTCGAATGGTTTGGTTATCAATTTTTTTCATCCTTTCTATGGCATGGTTTCGACTAATGGGTTGATGTGAGTTCATATTTCATTATCATGGATTGGTTGAAATATGACTTATGATCACTTACAAAGGTGTAATGTCACATGGGAAATAAGTACATTGTGGCCACAAGGTATATCAATGAGACCCTGATCAGGTGTATGGATCATTCATAACAAACCATTCATGGTTGTTTCTGGTGAAGTGAAAATGGAATGGTTATGCTAAAGGGATCTTGTGAAGTAGTTTTAATGAATTTTTTTTGTTTATTTCATTGAAAAAAGACTTTTGTTAGTAAAATTAGTTGTTACGAAACATGTTAATATTTAATTTTAATTTATTTAATAAATTGTTTTAAATAAATGGGTTTATACAATCTTTTCTAACATATATATCCCATTGGCATGATTAGGGATGTAATTGTGGGAAAATACTTATTTTTAGTACTCACCCATACATTGTAACTTTGGTGATTTTGCAGATGTCATCTACCGGGTCATGGGAAAAGGTAATGTATCACCCATCTATTTCACTACTTCATGATACTTTTTTAGATGAAGCTGCAGTATAAAGCTTGTGGATATTTTAGTCTCTATTTTATCTTTTAGTTTTATGGTTTGTCATCCACTAATAACGTTGATAATGTAGTCTTCCACTACGACACTATAATTTGGCTTGATTTTTATATATGTATTGTTGAGTTTTCTTTCATTGTTTTAATGCATCATATAGTGTCTTTTTGGTTATGTATTAGTCGGTTATAGGTTATATTCACAATAGGTAGAATCATCCCTTACAATTAGTTAATCCCTTCATCGTTTATTTCCATTTGTTGGTGTCTTGGGGACATCTCTTAAGGCTAAGTAATGTCTCACCACCTTCTCAACCATTGGGAAGGGGTTGAATGTTATAATAATTATATTTTAACCAAGATCTAATCAATAACCTTCCATGATTATATTTTATCAACTTATAGCTTATAATAATCTAATAACTTTAACCATTCAAGTATTATGGTGTATTCCAATTGTGGTTACTAAAGAAGTGGAATAAATCATAACCATTATCATTAAATTTTCTTTCCACTTTTTGTTACCCGAAACATTATGTATCCTTCTATAAATGATTACTCATTTTTTCATAAATATATTATGATTTTCTTATGTGGATTTAATAAACATCTCTCACATATTCTTCATTAAATGGGAGATAAATGTATATCTCATTAGTACATGTGGACTACCTCAACCACATATCGATATACTTTTTTGATACATCATTATTTATAGATTATTATAAAAAAATATTATATATATACATGTTATTTATTATATAATAATTGTTCTATCATGGTGAATTATTATTTACTTTTTTTCCATACGTCAAAATAATGAAACACCACTGATGCATACATACTGACTATTGTTTCTTCATTGCGATGTAATTCATTTCCCATCACTACATTATATGAAAAGTTATAATTATCTATATAATATATATTTATATATGTGCGTAAAATTTATATCTTGATAAATTAACTTTTTGTGAACGAACTATGATAATGTTTCAAGGACTATAATTGAAAAACCTATACAAATATTTAAAAAGAGGCAATTAAAACCCAAAATGATAGTGATAATGAAATATATTCAACGAACAGATAGTAAGATGTAATAGGTAAAACAAGTATGTTATCATATTTATTTATATGATTTAGGAATAAAATTAAAATAAATTAAAATTTACTATACAGGAATGCAGAGTTCTTATGAAGAGATATAGAATTGAGTTTAGGATTTTATATGTCAATATCATTTTGACGTGGTTTTTTAATCTTAATTTCATATGATGAAATTATATGATTTATCTATCCTAAATTTTAATTATAAAATAATTCATTGTTTATTTTAATTTAATACATTTTTTCATTCAATTTACTCTATTAATGAATAGAAGTGATTGAAATTATTATTTCAATGAAAACATAATTTATTTATCTACTCTATCCAAAGTGTTTTAATCCATATCAAAATATTCAATATAGAATATTTAGTAAAGTTTAATTATTCTCCAAATATTCATTATATTCATTTTAACCATTTTTTATTTATATAAAAAATTTCATGGAATTTTATATGTATTTTACAAATGAGTTACGATTGATTTTTTACCAAAAATATGAAATAAATCATTGTTTTCATATACGTAACATTGTAGGCATTTCCCATCAACATGTATAATCATTGATTTCAAACTCTATTGATATATTTATGGGATATTTTTTAAATTTATAATTTTTTCATTATATTTTGAATATTTTTATATTTAAAATATCTGATATAAAAATTAATAGTTTATTTTCCAAAGGAACATTTTAATTGATTTTCATAACGGTATTTTCATCTATAACAACATATTATGATGTTTCTTATGATTTAAAAGGTATGTGATCTAGGGTTTCAATATTTATTCTTCCACTGGATGGTATATGATTGTTATGTTGAAATAATGGTGAAACTTTCTTTTTTACGTCTAATAAAATTTAATCTAAAGATTAATGTTTTCTTGATATTTTAGAATACATATAGATATATTATGATTTAGTAAATCATTTTTTTATTATAAACCATGAATGGATGGTTATGTTATAATACATGAATGGGTGGTTATGCTCTAATCCATGTATGTTTTGGTCTATTATGTCCCTAAAAATCATTAGGTAATGATGGAGTTATAGAAAAAACCACTATTAGATGATGGAGTCAGCTATATAGAAGTAACACATAAGAGAATTTTGGAAATGACTGGGTAAATATTTATATTATTTTTCTTTTTCCACAAAGAATGTACTAGGAGTGAATGATGACTATATAATTGATTATATAATTTTACTTAAATAATAAAATCTATTTTTTTATTCTTATGATATGTTATTATGGGGCACAATTAACTATTCATGAATATATAATTTTATGTATTATTTATTTAGAGTGACATGAATTAATTAAATGATTCATAAATCATAAAATGTGATTGAATGGAAATAATTATTGAATATTTTTTATTTTATCATATACATATCGTTACCCTAGGCTCTATTATATTCATTGAAATATATATCTTAAATTTACCCTTACTAAAAATTTAAGTTCAATCTTTCTTATATTTCCATTCATTAAGATTTATCTAAAGGATTTTATTATTATAAGACTATGTTATATGGTAGCAATGATGAAATTATTATAAAATGATGTATAACTACTTCTCTAGTTTTTTATATGATCATATTCTAATGATGTTAATCTTTTAAAAATCTAGCATTTATCATACTATTATGTAATTAATATTCATCTATTAATATGGAATATTTATATATGAATAAATTAGATCAATATATCATAGTCTTAATTTTAAATTATGTGGAATTGGAGGATTATTTATTTTCTTTTATATCACAAACCTGATTTACCATTCCTCCCAAAAAGATGAAAAATATTATTCTAATCAATTATTTTAGAAAATTTATCTTTTCCATAATTATTACATGATAGAAATTTCAGTCATTCCTTCTCCCAATTTGATGTACCATTTAATGCAATGTACACAGTAGAACACTATGTTTCATGTTTTACGTGAAAACATGTGACTTGGAGTTTTTGTTCCCTGTATTGATGGAACTGGATGTGATATCCTCATATAATGATAATGTTTAAGAGATTAATTCCAATTTAAGGAATAAATTACTTAAGGATAAAAATATTTTAGTAGTCATGGGAGACTAGATACTTATATGATTCTAATATTTCACGTGAAAACATAAAATAAAACATAATATTCTTCTGGAAATTGTTTTATTTATTATTTTATATCTATGAATCCATCGATATATACCTTATTAGTATCATGTGGATAGAATAATTTAATAAGGAGAGACATCATATTGTTAGTAATGGAAATCGTATAATAGAAAATATCATAAAATAGAAAAGCATTACTAATATAGAGGAGATAAATAATAATAAGTCTTCCTAAAAATCGAATAAATTTAATATATCTATTGATCGAATAGTGATATAAATAATTACATGGATATCAATATATAGTTTTATAATGTTATAATGAATAATTTCATTCTTCAAAATCAAACTTACATTTCCTCATGCCAAGACATCGTTAATAAATATGAAACATTAACAAAATATTCTGAAACTATTGTTTCACATGTGGAAAACAAATTCATCTATGATATTAAATTGGCCGCGAACATAACATATTAAGTACAATGTATTCATAAATTGGTAAAAATGAATAAAAATTCCAAAAAAATCAAATTATCCATTCTGACTAAAATGCAATCATATAAAATTTTAAAATCACCCCAATTCAATACATAGATGAAATTTTGCATCAAAAATCTAATGTAATATGGAGGATGATATCAATAGATAATATCCCCAATAATGCATTAAAATATTTATTGAGTGTTATAATAAATGGAAATACTTTAAAAATATCACACTAACATAGATTGAAGAAAATGCCAATTTTATTTTGAATTGACTTTTTAAAAACTTAAAAATTACCAAAATATTAGAAAAATAATTTAATTTGAATATAACCAAAGAAAAAAGTAATGTGATCGACATTTTATATAATAGTCTTGGTAGAGATAAAACGAATTATTATAGTAAATATTAAAATAAATATTTGGTTGACATGTTTAGTAAAATGTATGTTGTTTAGAAATCAAAAATAGGATACCATTTTCACATTTTTATCTAAAGATGAAACTGCGTAAAATGGCATTAATTAATTGTTGGATAATATTAATAACATCAAATTAATATTGTTAATGAAAATATTTTCATGGGATGTAATATTAAAGAACAATTTAAAAACATTGTTTATTGTCCATAAAATAAATTATACATTTTTACATAAATAATTGAAAAATAAATGAAAAATAAATGAAAAATAAAATTTCATGAAATAACATCACGAGAATAATATTAATATATTTTTTATGATATATAATATAATTTTATAATTGGGAATTTTAGAATAAATAATCACATAAAATAGTAAAATTGTAACATAAAACACTTACATCACATATGAAATTCTTCTTAAGTTACTTTAAAATCTTGTATAATAAATTTAGATTTTTTCTTTTAAAAAAATTAATAAATTTTACACCTAAAATATCATTCCTGTTTTTTATTTAATAACATATCCCGAATTCATTAACAATATTTCATTATTATGATCATTTTATTGGTCAACAACTTCATTTTTCAATTATGCATCAAGTCGGCAGTTATTCCCCTTGAACCTATATCATGTTTAAATCATCTCTATAATGTTAATAATGATACTAATATAATATATATTCATTATATAAATAATTATTAGTTTATATAATTGGTAGAGATAGAGATATTAATTTTATCATTCATAGATAAATTAGTCTATATGTACAAATTAATGTTATACTCATTTTCTAATAAATAAAATTAAAAAAATAAAAATAATATTTAATCATTAAAACAATTATAATTATATAAAAAATATAATATATATTATTAAATCCATATATTTGTGGTGGTGAGTTAAAATGAGTCATAACACTACGTGGCGGTTGTGGTGCAGATCTACAAACTAACAATACATTCATTTGCACTTTAATGGAATGTAGGATGAAAATAATTTTCCCACGATCACATTAAAAAACAATGATTCTTTTTATACTGATGTAATTATTTTAGGATAGACAGAATAGATATATAGGTTGTATAATAAGAAATAATTTTTTTATGTGTTTATAAAGAAAACTACTTCTTGGGGATAACTACGTTGGCATACACCTTTAGCCCTATTATGATGGTCGTATAATAATATAATTGATTAATATATAGTTTTATAAATATTTAATGGTTTTTGGGATGAATATTTCCATGCTAGAATTTTCAGTGTTTGTGAATAAGTATATGAAATAGGTGATCCATTTTAAGTGAGCGGCTACCACACATTTAATTACATAAAATATTTAAATAATATAACTTCATATTCTAGGAAACGTGGAAAATAATGTAAAATAAATCAAATGTGATAAAATATTGGGTCTTAATAACATTAACCAATATTATTTGGATAATTTTATGTGTACTGTTTACCCTCATCTCTTAGTTTTACCCCCCAAGATAAACCATTTGATTATTTTAAGTAAATTATTATAAGAAATTTAGTTGAACATATTACATATTATTAATTTTTTTAAAAAATAATTAATCATTTTCAAATGATCATATTTTAATATGTGGTAAAAATTACTTTTCAAATATTCTTTTAATATTTAAATTAAAACTTTTATTAGTGATTTTAGGGAAAAGAATAATTTTTTAGAAAGATAATTTGTAATTAACCTTTAAAAATACTGAGATTAATTAATAAAAAAAATAATTAATGTGTTTATATTAAAAAACAAATATCAAAACTATCATTGTAAAAAGATTTATTAAAATAGATTAAGTAAAAAAATATTTTAAAAAAAAATGAAACATTGATTTTATAAAACCTTGGAATATGTTACTAGGGTCACTATAATATTATTATATTAATTATAATACTTATTTAATATTTATTTTTAATATTTATTGTTCGTTAATTATTATTTTAATCTCTTATCGTTATAATGTAATTAAATTGAGAGTTTTTGTAAAATTAGTATTTTCCGCAAATCATCCAAAACATAACTATATCTGAAAAATATAAAAGATTCATTGTAATGTTATTTATAAATTCTAAATCAAAAAAATCTATTAAATTAAACAATTTTAATTTATAAAATTATGGCATTTTTCTTTTAATAGAATTATTGAAAATATTTACTTGCATCCAATCATTATTTATTTAGAATGAAAATCAAACATACTATAATTGATGATTCCTTATTATATTGTAACCTTATTCAAAAATAAAATCATAGAAATTTTTATAATATCAACTCACAAAAATATAATGTAATTTATTTATCATAAAATATTACAGTTCACATGCTTCCTATTCTATTTTATGGTCTCTCTAAAGTACTTTCACTGATTGAGTGATCATATTATGATTTAATTTTTCTATTGTATCAATAATCTATATAGGATCTTCATTGTTTTATAATGTATTTTGAAATTTTGTTTAATCAATTTTTTGAAAATATATTTGTCCAATCATACACATCATAAATAATGAAAAATGTAACTAATCCTGATCTTTTGAGAAGCAAGGTAGAATTCTCAATGTGTAAGCAAGAACATAAAATAATTGAAGAACGTAAATATAATTTTATTCATGGGAGTTACTTCAAATTTATTTTAGAACATTATTGCAATGATATATGGAGGTACATTTATAACAAAATTTTCTCCCACTTGGAATTTTTAATCCTTATTTTAGTTATCATCATAATGTTTTGGTCTATATCGATCTTCAATAATACGATTTTGAATAGTCATCACTTTCACTATTGTATCCTCTATGTGATATGGGCCTAAAAATTCATTTATCCAAATAAATCCTGAAATGTTATTGTACAAAACCCATTAATTTACAATTCATGGAATGTTTCATTTTGAATTAATATATGGATGCTATTATTATATTCAAATTCCTATAATGGTAAAAACTGATCCTACATACCATGAATTTAATTTGATAAATCATTCAATTCATATTCTAATGTATGAATTTTCCTTTTAGACATAACATTTGTTTTGAGGATTATATGATGTTCTCAAAATTATCTCAGTGGAAATAAAATTATAAATACTTATAATTTTTATGTAAAACACAAATCATGATTAGTTTTATTTTAATGGGGAGTACAATGATCAATTACATAATCATTAATATAGATTCATGTGATGAGTTAAAAAGGGTAGATCTTCCATTATATTAGTGAAACCGGTGGAGTGGGTAAGGCTATCAACAATAAGCCACATTTCTACATTCTCATTAAGAGTGCATGGTAACTTAGCGAATAATTACAATTTAATTCAAACACATTTCCACATGAGATTAGGTATATATTGCATGAATCCTTAAGGATATTATTTTTCACTATTTACTAGTTAACATTCCATGATTCTTGATACATATTCTATAATTTACCATCTAATATTATCCCACAAAAAATATTCTTTATATCGTGATATGTTTTTGTGCTACTATGGTGTGTACTAAATTGTTAGCATTGAGATTCATCTAAAATTTCTCATTTAATATTATAATTCGATGGAACAATTATCCACTTTGAAAAATTTAATATACCATCTATTTATATGAATTAAACAAACATCCCATTATTGATAACTTTTATTTTTAGTTAAATAATCTTCTCAACAAGCTTGAAACTTTATATTTAATCTAATATGTATGTTTTTTTAAAGAGTTTGAATGGTTTTGTTGTTTTACATAACATAATGATTAAAATATAACACATTAGAAAATCCAGGATTATATTATCCCTATAAATATCCATTTTAGTATAAATCCCATGTTTATTCTTAATAAATTCATGATGCCCCTTATATTCCTTCTCATATTGGCCTTGTATTGATAAATAATATTACTTGAGCTGGTTTAACTATCATCATTGCATCTTCCTAATCTCTTTATACTATATTTTGTATTTCAAGTATTTTTGAAATTCCTATATTTCACATCATTGATCATAATGGTAATTCTTACATATCTTCCATGTATAAATTATGGATTCCAACAAAAAATCATTGGATGAATAATTCTATTCATGAATCACTAACTTCCTTTATTTTTATGAAATAGATCTATCATTCTATTGAAAGGAAAATATTATTCCATTTATTGATGCATCACTATAAGTAACAAATCCATCCCTTCTCGATGGTAATGTAAATATCAATTCATTTACCAACCTCATTTTTAATTCATTAAAATGTTGTTTACATTTTTATAACTATATAAACATAACCCCTTTATTTGACTACTTCTTTAATATGTAAAATATTAAAAAAAATTAAACAAATCATCGATAATAAAATTCCAATCGATGTTAAATAAATGTATTATTAATATTCATAGGTGTTATCCACTCCATAGTTACAAAAATATTCTATTAATAATCCATTATTCTATCCATAGGGACAACATTTCTATGTAAAGGGGAATTCTTTATGCAGAAAGCCATTTTTTTGAAAATTTCACTTATAAATACTTTTCCCAAATTTTATTATGAATGATTCATAAAATATTATTATACACGTTATAAATAAATATTTAAAACAATATAACATTAAAAAAATAGCATAGTAAAATTATCAAGATTTTCAAATATTACTATAATCAGTAGATCCACTAAAATATAGGGTGAATTATTTAATCCCAAAGGAATATTTTTGTATCCACAATGTTCATAACTCAAAAATGGAATATTTTTAATTCATTACATGTTTATGTGTAGTGGATGATACTATGAAATGAGATCAATATTTGAATGATGTTGATCACCTTAATAATAATCATATTAGTCATCGCTATCTCGTTTTTTATTTTCATCATTTTAATAATGGGATATATTTTATTGAAATTTATTTATAGCCTCACAAACCCATCACTCTTCATGATAAAAAGAATAAGGTATTCTCATAGTGAAACAATAGGGCATATAAACCCATGAGTAAAAAACACTTTTAGGTATTTCTTTAGTTCCACTAATTCTACAATGGTAATATTATATAAAATTAGATATATAGGTTTTTCATTAGGGATGAGATCAATTGAAAATCCAACCGCATGCCTAGGTGGATGTATAGAAAGATCATCAGAAAAAATAATATTCTATCATAATATATATGTCCTCTATTATAAGGATACTATTCCCATTCATAGGTTGTAAATTATATTTTAATCAAATAATATCCTTATTAAGAGCTAGTAGATGATGATAGTGAATGATTTAGATGATTTACTATACTCTATAAAGAAACGGTATTCCATATCTCCAACTCAAATAATAATTTTCTTTTCTAAGTATTAAATTTTTTCCAAAAAAAATTAAAATACCATCCCTACCAAGGAATATATTAAATGCAATCTGAATTTAAAAATCATTTTTGGAAAAAGATTATTTCTATGTGTCATATTGAGAACTGACAGAAAAAAGTTGGGTACAAAAATATTTCCACAATTAATATTTATTAACAACTAATTTCTTATAGTTCTATATAATTATCATATTTTCATGGAAAAAAATTGACGATATAAAATTATTCCATAATATAGAAGGAAATAAATAATTTGCTAAATTCGAGGTAATGAGAAAAGTAGATAAAAAAATCTTTTAGTAACATCATCATTTGCTATACATATATCTTAACCTTTTCAATTCTTCCTTATAATTTAATAATTAAAACCCCCTTGATTCTTTGTTCATTCATTCAAATATTTTAATATCTCTTTATAGTTGATGTAATGGACATTGGAGGCATCTTTTTTACCCTTGAAATAATTGTTGTAATTGAACTTCTCTCTGGACATTATGAAAAATACAATTCCTATCAATCTTTTTCCATGATTGTTTATAAAATTAATACATGTTATAAATTCCACTCTTACCATCTTCTTTATTGATGTGACTTTATTTTACAGTGCTCAGTTACTCACATATTTAATTTTATTTTATATAAAAATCATAATACATTGAGAATAATTTCTTCATGTTGATGTAAATTAAAAATATATATACTAAATTGGTATGGGAGAGTAATTAACTTATAATGATAGGAATTATTCCGTCAAAAAGTAATCAATCTAAAATATTTTATTGTTTAAATAGTTTGTAGAATGATTTTCAAACCTCACGAATTTTACATCATTTTTGTAAAAATCATGTGCTTTGTTTTTCTATAGATTGTGGAATATCCCTTCTATATGATCTCATTGCTGTTAAGCAAATAATTTTACACAGAATGTACCCTCCAATATATATTATTTATATCCTCTTACTCTTATGTGATCTGGATAAATTTCATTCATTTATCAACGTCTCCCTTAAGGAAATAATCTTCCATGATAATATTGTCTCATACAAGTCTTCCCAAAGTGAGGAAAAGCTTCAACCATGAATTGATCCATTGATAAATATTAATGGATTACTATCCACGTTGAATAATGGAGGATGTTTTCACATTAATTGTTCCATCACTATTGAACCATGTTCTAGATTATTGAACCATGTTCTAGATCATCAATTAGATCAATATGGTAATCTTTATTGGTTTTAACTGACTATAATATGATATTAATTTTATAATAATTTATTTTACAACTATAAAAATGTATCGTGATCAATTTTGTTTTCAATTAGTTCTATCACTACATTGATTACATAAATTGATTTGATTTTATTTCCTTCAATTTACAACTATATAATAATAGTTCAATATAATAAATTAGGTCATAAAATTTTGAATTTAATGGCTCAGACCTCTATGGTCAATTAATTTTTTGATATATGGTTCTTGGGGTCTTCAAGGAGTTCAAGATGCATTATTCCAACAATTTTCCAAATTTTCGAGTTTTGTAAATAGTGTTTCTAGGATGATAACTCAACCAATTATGGCATTGAGTCTGCCAAAAGTGGTGGTTGCTCATCCAACATTTGTGTTTACTCATCCAATCGTGGTGGTAGCTCATTCAATGGTGTTTGTTACTTATCTAACAATGGAAGTTACTCATTCAATGATGGTGGAGACTCATCCAACAGTGGCGGTAGCTCACCCATAGGTGCATATAACTCATCCAATAGTGAAGGTATCTCATTAAATAGTGGCGGTAGCACATCCAATGGTGGTTGTGACTTGTCCAATGGTGAATGTAGCTCATTACAATTGTGTAGGTGACTCATCCAACAGTGACAGTAGATTGTACCAATTGCAACATTAAATCATCCAATGGTGACAATATCATATTCCAATGGTGACGACAACTCATGAACAATGTATCTAGTTTCTTAAAAATTCTCCTACTTATCATTATAATTGACATAAAATTAATTCAAATACTTTTATAGATATTATCTCTAATTCAAAGCCCTTCAATGATATCTAAATTTTCCTAAGTGACTGGGTGCCTTTACTTAGCAAAACCCTTGTAATATTTGATAGATATGATCATAATGAAAAATTCAATAATCATAAACAAATAATTAATTTAGATTTAAAAAAGGCTTGAGATATCTTCCTCCCTAGTTCTTCTATATTTTCCTCTAGTGAGAGATGCTAAAACCATTCCTTCTTTTCTGTATGATTGGTGTGTGTTATTGTTTCCTTGGATCTTGTCATCTTAGAAGTTCTTCTACATGCACACCCTTTTTTGTTTCATATAATAAATTCCATTCCATATATGATAGTTTATGGTCTAACTCTATTATTATGGGTTCTTTGATATATTTCCTCTTGTTTATTCTTTATATGTGATGGCATGTGATCTCAATCTTCTAATAGATATTTCGTGGCTATTGGTTGATGTCGGTATCCTCCAGTGGATATATTCAAATGGTAGAAGAGATAGTGATCTGTTATGTAATCATGTTATTGTGAAAATAGTGTGAGAAACATTTTGAGGTAGGGGATTTGTTGCTTCTCAATTCTATTTATGTACAGGTGTAGATTTAGAATGTTTTATCACACTAGATTGTAATGAAAATGACATAGTTAATATTTTAAGAAGATTAAAAGAATTAGTATTGAATTTATCTCATTGCATCTTGATTTTATAAATAGTGTGACAAATGTGCCTTTCTATTTACCATGTTTTTATTATTGTAAATAGTTATATATTGTGAATTCAAAATTTCTTATAAACTAACTTTCCAAAGATAATTAGGCATGTTAATGAATTTTGTTGTTGCTTTTGAAAATCGATGATGTACGCATTTTCCATTAAATTTATTGATAAACTATAAGCATGATGATGTTTCTTTCTTAATTTCATGTCAAATAAATTGGTTACTTAAATTTTGAAAGTTTGAGATACCTAGTTTTGATTGTCTCCTATTGTTGGAACATGTTTTGTTTAATTGGTTAAATAAATATGGAAAAAATCGGTTGTGTGATAAAGATAATGCCTTGTGGGGTTATCAATTACCCATTGTCTTGTAATACTCAAGTACCTTATTCTTTGGAGTTATGAGGGATCTTTGTGTGTGAAGTCTAAATGCCATGATTTCCAAGTGCCATTGTAGCTAGGTTTTTTATTTCTGTCTTCTTTTTTTTCCTGTGATCCTGGGATGACTCAATGTGGATGGTTGTTGTGTTATGTGGGGGTAGGGGGGACAGTGATTGTGGCAATAATTTTCACCTTATGTGGAGAGATGTAGTAGTTTAGGCATGTGGGTGTTAGGTAGTACAATAGGGATGATGGAATGGGTTGAAGTTCTGTTCTCATGTGGATTTGAATGTTGAATGATTTTTAATCTATTAGTTTTTAGCTTATTTAATATCCCCACTACTTGAGGACTCTTGTCTTTCATACCTTCCTTCCAAAAGAGGTGAATACATGAAATTTATGTGACATGCCTTCCATTTTTAGCTTCTCTGTGATGGATGTGTCAATGGTCCAGCAATAGGGGCGTAGACACGATGGGTAGTTCATCAACTCCTTGTGTTGAAACCCTTGTGATTGGTATCATAGAATTGATTTTATAGAATTTATGGAAATATTAAAAATGTAAATTATGTTAATAAATTATTGAATAAATGATGTTGAACCCATGGGGTATGAGCTTGTAGGGATGCAGTAATATGTTTGTGTTTCTAAGGAGCTGTGTACGTGGTTTAGTTATCCATAAAGATCATTGATCATTATTGTGATGATAATGTAATGGATTTTGGAATATGATAATAGTTAATTAATGTTTACAGAATCAATTAATGTAACATGAAATTGATAAAAATGGATTATATTATAAATAAATCTCATTAAATGGTTGTGTACTTGTAGGAAATCCAGTCATAACTGTGGAAACTAGGAGTTCAAGAGATGTTAGATTTAGTTGATTCTAAGAATTGGTACTGCTCATATAGTGGTTGTTGGATATAATATATTCTATATGTTTTTTAATTATATATAGCAGACCACCCTGTTGGTTAGAAAAACATACACTCTAAGAATTCTGAGCCCTATGAGGACTGTGTTTTTCCAACATCCTAGTGGGAGGATGGATGTATTAATTCCACATTTGGCCCCACTATCTTCCCTTGGTAGTTACGTGTGCTAGTATTTATGATGGTTAGTTTTTCCTATATATATATATATGTATATATGTATAAGGCTGTAATGGATTGTGGTTATTTCACAATCATATATTTTTTATATAGTTTCTTATATGCTATTATTGGTATAAAAAGTATAGGATTTGATGGCTTGAAGAACCCTACTCGGTGTATATGATCTTTTGGCATGAGGTATATTACCCGATTTTTTATACATGTTATGCAGGTAGTGGTCGATCTTAGGAAATACCTAGTAATTTTTTTGTTTTTTTGTTGTAGTGATGAGTTTCACGAGGATCATGTTGTGATGCTCTACGATGGTGTATTTGGGATGGCCTTTTTGGAGAGAGATGCTCAGGACAAGTGACTTTGGGAAAAGCGGTAAACCAATGTAGTAGTGGTTGCGAGGGACAATTATTATTATTTATTATATTATATTCTCTTATATGTTATACTTGTTGAGAGTGAACATAGTGTGTCAGGGAACATAGCATACATGGTTATGATATGAGTTAGTTACACGACTATTTTACCGTGTTTTAGCATTTTTTATTTAATTTTGCATGAGAATCTCCAAGGTGGATCCTATTGAGTATACTATTATATTCCCTCTATTTTATATAATATTATATTCAGGTCACATAGAGTAGGTTATAAGTTATGTTTCTCAGGAATATCATGGGGGTTTTTTAGGATTTATTTGGGCTTTATGGTGTGTGTTGTTTTACTTTAATTTGGTAATTTCAGTATTCCCTTTCGGTTTTAGTAGTTTTTCATGACATTACAACAGTTAAATATATTTAACTTGTGTTCTTTTATAGGTTAATTCCTCCTATAGTTGTTTTTGATATACCCTTACTGCTAGTCACCAACCTGAGGTCTTTAGGAGGTTGGACTCGGGGGGGGGGCAATATATCTCTTCTCACATTGTAGGAACAATAGTGGTACACATTGTGGGAGACGGTATCATGAACAAGTTGTATCAGATCTCTGGTTGAGGGATATGATAGATTATGGTGTTAGGAACATGTGATGATGATTTTTTTGGTAGAGAAATTGTGTCAGTAGGGTTTATCAAGTGTTGTAAACTCCAGAGACCATCTAAGACATAGGTAAATAGCCCCCCTGGGATCTGATGGATGAACCATTTAGTGTACAGTGGATACTAAATGAGATGATACTTTTATTAGAATAGAGACATAGAAAATGATCATGTATCACTCATCTTTTTGGTAGTGTTTGAATGGGTAGACATCGAGATAGGTTATCCTAAAATTAATAAAATAAAATGATGAAATATCATTATGGACTATCATATTCTAGGTGTAAGAGCTATAACTGTTTGTTCTTTTTCAGTTATGGATATAGGTTGATTTCCCCATCATGTTCGCATAGAATATGTTTAGTAGGATGTGCCAGTAATTCACAGTAGTGTAGAGAATGAAAATGCCAAAACACGGGGGAGGACACATTGAGAGTTTCAGCACCATATTCTGTAGAAGTAAAAGGGATTCATTTCATATGTAGTCATGGAAAACTTATTGGAATAGGTTTATATAGCTTTCATTTTGATTTTTTTATCTAAATAACCACTAGGTTTCATTGGTTTTGATCAAGTTTGTTTGATGTAGACAAGTAGTGGTGGTTCTTATTCCATGGAGATCCTGAGTAGTCAACAGTCAGATAGGAGAGAATTTTAGAGAATTTTAGAGGTAATTTTCTTTCTTCGACTTAAATGGGATCTATTCATCAGTAGATACTTATACTTTGGAAGGGTATCTCTGTAATTTGAGATTTAGAGATCAATTTCATGAACATTCAGTGATATTATTTGGACCTATTTCTAGATAATGATTCCAAGATGAGGCATTTTGATGTCGCTTTTCATCCAGAGATACATTGCCAGGTCACCCCATTTTTTCTGAATACATATCTTGAGGTGGTGGGGAGAATATATCTCATTTATACAATGTTATACAGATCTAAATAATCTCAATAAGTATATCCCCATGATTCCTCATGAAGCATAGCAATTGTTTTTAGTTCCTAGTTTTCACGACAGAATAGTTTCTAATCAGCTAGGGGTTGGTCCAATCCCTATGTACCTCATTTATCTAGGAGAAAAGGATATCAAACAAATTCCAAGGGATCATGAAATTTGTTTTCTTATGGAGGATGAGGTCATCAACAATGAGAGTGACTAACCTTTCGGAGTAGTCAGCTTGCACCATGTGTTCCACTTCTGGTTCCTCCTGTGAGGTATTTCTAGTCGAGGTAGCAGTAGTAGTTTTCACCATTTTTGGATCAGTAGAGTGATGATGGGGTAGGCATAGGATATAATTATGATTATATCCACCCTCAGGGAGTAGTAAATGACTATGGTGGTGTGCTTTAGGTCAGAGTGTCCATGGACCAGGTCTTGGTCAGCAACATGCTTTATCATTTTCATCACCGGGTGAGCCAGACATTGTTTATGGTACCATTTTCTTGTTTTATATTGGGTATATGACTTTTTTGGATTAATGAGTGAAACAATATTTAATAGTTCATACCATTTTCCATGACATGGTACATGAGGTATAGAGTCTTCATGTGCACATTTGTGTTGACTATTCTAGTTCGAGGTCAAGTTAAATTCATTGAAGTATATAAAGACATTGAGATAGTGTTAGGATAGTACCGTTATTTGGGAGATTTCCTATGTATAAATATACAACCATATGATTTAATCTTAAATATGGATTGGTTGAATTTAGTTTAGGCTATTGAGGATTTCTTCTGGAGGTAGGTGGTGTTCTTCGATGATGATAGAGCGTCAATAGTGTTTTTTGGGGATCGAACCCCTCAGATGGGTTAGAGGCATATTCTATCGTTATCATCCATTATGAATTAATTGATTTTGAGTTAATTCATAATTCTTTTATTATAGTTTCATATGGTCTTGGAAGAGTACACTAATGTATTTAAATAAGTTTTTAGAGTTATCCCATCACTGATACATCATGTTTAGGATCGTGTTACAGCATGGTGAGACTCCTGTCTCGATCTATCCATGTATGATGGAACCTTCTGAGATATTAGAGATGCATATACTTCTTTATGGTCTATTGTATTATGTTTTTTTTCAACCGAATGTGTCACCTGGGGGAGCACTAGTTTTATTTGTGATGAAGGATGATATATGTTTGCAGTTGTGTGTTGATTATCATCTCCTAAACAAAGTGATAGTGAAGAACCAATATCCTTTTCTATGGATCGATTATTTTCTTGATCAATTGAAAGGTGAATGTTGGGTCATGATGATCCATTTGTATTTATGATATCATCATAGGTGTTTAAAGGATGAGGATATCACCAAGACTTCATTCATTGTCATCATGGGCATTATAAGTTCATTATGATGCCTTTCGTCATGATGAATGCTCAAGCTCTATTTAGGGGGTTGATGATCATTGTGTTCTGTTAGTTCCAAGATATGTTTTTACTCATTTTCATAGATTATATACTTTTGTACTCCGCATCTGATGTGGGTCATTCAAGGTATCTATGTAATATTTTGGGATTTCTTCGTCTATTGAAAATTATTTGGATATTGTCTAAGTCTGAATTTTGGGCTCGAGATGTATAGTTCTTAGGGGATTGTTTATTTACAATAGAGGGTAGTTATGGATGCATTGAAGATAAAATAAGTTTTTTTCTTGGAAATCCACCAAGACAGTGGCATAAGTGAAAATAGTCCTCGGATTCAGAGAATTTTAGAGGAGGGTCGTAGGGAATTTCAATCGAGTTGTGACTCCTGAGTAGTGTTGACAAAAAAGGATCAGTTGTTCCTATGGACTGATCAGTGTTTTTTTAGATTTCATGTATCTAATGGAAAATTTGGTCAGTGATCTATTTCATTGTCTACCATTAAAAGTAATTAGGGGTGGAGAATTTTTTGATGCTTCACGTATGGAGATAGGCTGAGTTCAAATGTAGTAGATACCGGTCATTTATTATTGGTCTCTGTAGTTTCATCCCAATGAATGTAACTTTTCCACCTAAAATCATGATATAGAAGTACTGATTATTTCCATCATGTTGAAGTGACTTTACCTCATTGGAAAGTTATTTTTGGTCTTCACTAATCATAAAATCTTGAATAATATTTTCTCCCAACATTAATTGAATAAGCGACATCATAAGTGAATGGAGTTCTTATAGGATTACGATTTCAAAATCTCATATACCCCTGATAACGGGAAATTTTTAGCTGGTGTACTGAGAAAGAAGTCACGCAAAGATATAGTGTATGAATCATTTGATTCCTGGAGAGTATGGAATAACTTTCTGTGTTAAATCCTGTTATAGGAGACATTGGGTGGTAGTGGTTGTCTTTTTTCTGATTATGGTGTAGTCATATTTGGTTCAGTAGGTAGAATAATCCCAGTTGGGGGATCTTGGGATGGAGGCCTAGAGAGACCTATTTATTTCAAGTGAGGCCCCAGATGGTTGGTCTGAGGATGGAAAACAATGGGTGTTGTTTTACGGAAGAATTTTTTTAGTGTTTTGTGAGTAGTTTTCAATAGTTCACATTTAGCGGTACGTACTAGCATGATGAAGATGTACCAAGGTTTTAGGATTCATTTTTGGTGGCTTGGTATGAAGCATTTAAATTTATAGTTTGTGTCTCAGTGGTTAGTATTCTAGATGGTGAAGGCTAAAGACTGTGTTTTGTGTGGGTTTCTCATGCAATTATATATTCTTCACTGGATGTTGGTGGACATCTCAATAAAATTTTTCACCTATTTACCTCGAGCTCTAGGAGGCTATGATGTAATATGGGTAGTAGTTGATTGTTTTAAGATAACTTCCCACATTATAGTGGTCAAGGTGTCGAGATCAGTGGTGTTTTTATTGAGGTAGTATTTAGAGTGGCTGGAGAGGCATTACAAAGTACCGAGGATGGTCATTTACAATTGAGATCCCCATTTTACCTTCAGGGTTTTGAGAGGTCTCCAACGTGATTTTGGTTCTTAGTTATTTAATAGTACTACTTATCATATTCATACTTATAGTCAGACATAGCGGATCATCCAAACAAATGATTACATGTTGCACTCCTTTGTGATAGATTTTAGATGTTCATGAAAGAGGCACATTCCCTAGGTAGAGTTTACCTAACAAAATATATTCCACCCCACCATCATTGTGGATCCCGTTTAAGGAAGGTATAGACAACCATATTGTTCTATGCTCTATTGGACTAGGATCAGAGATTCAGAAATTTCTAGGCTAGAAGTGGTGTAGAACAAAAAATAAATGGTTCTGGTGATTCATGAGTGGATGAATGAAGCACACAATCTTTAGATGTCCAATTATAATCATAGGAGGTGACATTTATAGATTAATTTTTGTGATCACATGTTTCTAAAGGTGACTCCCTATCAAGGGAAGTGATGGTTTGGTTGTGGGAGTATGATTTCTCACTCCTTTTATGGGAATTTGATGTTTTGGCTCATATTGGAGTAGTGGTGTATCAAGTAGCACTTCCCCCACAAGTGATTTTGATACATGATATTTTACATGACTCTCAAAACGATCATAATATTTATAATGACTCTCACATCATTTATTGGGGTGAGAATAATATTAATGGTAATGTGACCTTTGAGGAGTGGCCGATTGAGATCCAAGTCCACAAGAAAAAGGTGTTTCAGGGGTATGATATACCCTTATTCTATGTATTGTGGAGTCATGGTGGCATGGTGGTGAGTACATGGGAACTTGAGTAATATATACACACTTTGTACCCTGAGATGTTTGATGTTTAGCTCTTTTTTGCGGTTGATCATTTATAGATTATAAAAATTTTCTTTTACGAGATGTATTTATTTTGTTACTTTTGTGGATTGATCTCTTTTTAGAGGTGTCTCACCTATGAGAGTGTTTGGAAACTAGTTTTTTATTCTGCATGGTTTCACATTGTTCCTATGAGGATGTTATTAGTCTATTTAGTTGAGTGTTCCTTGTTATGTATCTTATGGGGTGACTATTCAGATGACCCTATTTCTATTTCCTCTCCAGGATGGTTTTGAATTATCTAGGAAGATAATGTTTTAAGAGTTATCTAATGTAAAGTAACAGACCTCTCTGGTCCATTATATTTTTGGAATTGGGTGTTTGGGGTGTTCTGTGAGGTTGAGGCAGCTTATTCTAACACTTTTATCAATTTTCCAATTTTGTGAACAATGTTTCTAGGATGGAATCTCATCCAATGATGGTGGTAGATCATCCAACTGTTGCGGTGACATATCCAATAGAAGAGATATCTCATCTAATGGGGGTGGTGACTTGTCCAGCGGTGTTGGGATAACATCCAATGATGGAGGTGACTCATCCAATGGTGGTGGTCACTCATCCAAAGGTGGAAGTGACTCATCCCAAAGTGGGGGGACTCATCCAATGGTGTCGGTGACTCATCCAATGGTGGTAGGGACTCATACAACTGTGGTGAAAGCTCTTCTAATGGTGGCGTTGACTCATCCAACAGTGGTAGTATCTCATCCAATATTGGCAGTAGCTCCTCCAATGGTGGTGGTGACTCATACAGAAGAGATGGAATCTTTTACCAATGTTGGTAGTGACTCTTATAACATTGACATTAGCTCATCACAATGGAAAAAATGACTCATCCAATCGTGAAAATAGCTCATTCCAATGGTGCGAGCAACCCATGAAAATTGTTTCCAGCATCATACAATTTCAATCTTTTAATGTTATCTTTGATGTAAAATGACTTCAAATCCGTGGATTAAAGGTATTAAGGCCTATTCAAATCCATTTACACATATCTACACATTTCTATGTGGTTGGGTGACTTCACTCAGCCAAACAATGTGATCTTTGACAGATTCGATCATAATGGAAAATGAAGTGTATCCTAAACCACTACTTCATTTAGATTTCCAAAAAGATTAAAATATCTTCCTCCATTGTTATTTCACCTTATACCCTTTGTACAAGATTCTCAAACATTTCCTTCCATCTTGTAGGAGTCGTGTGTTGTTTTGTAGCAATGGATCGTGTTTTCCATATTGTGATGTTGCATGTACACCCCTTATTTGGGTGCAAGTAGTAAATATCTGTCTGCCTTTGATTTGGTATGATATACCTCTATTCATATGGGACCTTTGACATATTTCCTTCTATTACTGCATTCCATGTAATGTAATGTGATCTCCATCCTTCTAATAGAGATTTTATGACTGTTGTTTAATGCCTACATCCTCGGGTGGATGAAGTCTTATGGGAGAGGTTATCGTGATCTATCGTGTTGGTCTATTATAGTGCAAAGAATGCCAGGAAACATTTGAGGTAGGGAATTAATGCATTAATTATTTTATTTATGTGTAGTAGTAGAATTATCAAGTTTATACCATTGGATTAAAATGGGATTTACATAATATATATTTGAACCTGATTAACATATTTCTTACTAATCATATGTTATTGTGTATTGATTTTCTAAATAGTTTGATATATATTCAATGTTGTTTTGAAATTTATTCATAATGTAAATCAGTATATAAGTTAAATATTGAATTAATTTTAAATTAATAGGCTGAAGATAAATAATAATATTAAGTAATCTAGTTGTTACTGTTGAAAATTGATGTAATGAAAATTGATGTAATAATAATTTTAATTGAATTTATAAATAAACATGAAGCATGTTAATGCATATTTTTTAATGCCCTGTAAAATATATTTTTAAATTAAATTTTCAAATAATGATATATCTAGTTTTCTAGGTTTCCCATAGTTGGAACCATTGTTAATGAATTTAATTATTCAAGATGTAATAGACAACTGGTTGTGTGATAATGATAAAGACTTGTAGATTTATGAGTTACTCATTTTCTTGTAAAGATCGAGAAACTTCTGATTTGGTGGTGTGAGTGCTCTTTTTTTATGAAGGATGAATTCCTTGTTTAGGGCCAAGAGCCCAGTTTCAATGTTATTTTTTTTGTGATGCTTGTGTTGTGATGTGATCATTGGATAGATGAGCATGGATGAAGGTTATGGTATGTGGGGACAAGGAAGCCTGGTGGTTATGAAATAATTTTATTCCTTGAGTGTGGATATGTTGAATTTTATGTATGTGTGTGTTGAGGAGGAGACTGGCGATGATGGAATGTGATGATGTTGGGATTACCCATAGTTGTGAAAGATCAATGCTTGTAAATATATTTTTTGTTTATCTTCTTACATTGTATACTAAATGAGGCACCTAGTATTTCTTGCACTGCTTCCAAAATTTTCAAATATGATCGTGGTATGCCATGATCAATACTTGTTTTTGTTCTCAAGGATGGATGGGTCTATGCTCTGCCATAGGTGGCAGAGAGTCAATGGGTAGTTCGTCTACTCATCATGTTTATTCCCTTGTGTATGGTTTCATAGAAACGTTTTTCTAGAATTTCTAGAAATATGAAAAATAATAATTATTATAGTAAATGATTGAATAAATGATGTTAATCCAATGGTGTTGGAGATTGTGGGGACGCATTGTTGAGGTTATGTTTTACTAAGGAGCTGGGGAATCGTATTGGTTATGCATTGAGAGCACAGATCTTTGTTGTGATTCTATTATAACAGAATGTAGAAATTGATAATTGTTAAGTAATTTTCAGAGAATTAATTAATGTAATGTGAAACTGATAATAAGAGATACAATGATTAAAATATCTATTTAAATAGTTGTTTGATTATAAGATATCTAGTCTAAATAGTAGAAGTCAAATTTCAGTGAGATGTTAGATGTGTTGAATTCAAAGAATATGTTATTCCCATAGTTTGGTTGCGAGATATACTATATTTTATACTTTTTTGTCTCTATATGATAATACACTATTTGAGTTAGGGAAATTGACACCCCATGGAGTCTAAGCCCTTGGGGCTGTTTTCCCCAACATACCAGTGGGAGAATTGATGGATGACTTCCCCCTTTGGCTCCACTATCTTCTATTGGTACAAACTAGCTCTATTATGCAACAGGTTGGTCTTCCCCATAAATATTAGAAGAGGTATTCAATGAATTGTGTTAATATCACATACATATAATCTAGGTACAGAATCCTATGTGTGACTATAGGTATAATGTAACACCCCAAGATATCATAGTGTGTTATTTCATCAAAATAATTCAATAACTTTCACTACACGCAACACCGAGTTCAAGTGCACCATGACTTACCAAACAATCCGTTCAAAAGAGGTTATGAATATTATTAACTAAATTTTAAACTTTATATAATCCTTATAATTTTAGAATCCATATTATGAGAAAAAATTCATTTTCAGTATTGCACTTTCATCAACTTTTAATAGTGAACCCTTTTTAAATACAATATTTTAAACTTTTTGACTAAATGGGGACATCAAAAATTTAAAATAAAACATCCCAAGATTCCACGGTATTCTTTCCATTGAATAATACAGTAGCGTGTGTTGTACGCAACCTCGAGTTTTAACACACACCACAATCGATCAAACTAGCCGGTATGAATAGTAATACATACTTTTTGAAATTATATATATATTATTTTTTAAAATGGACATCATTTTTGGATTCGAAATATCGAATTTATCCTAAGGTGAAATTTTGGTACTTTTCAGATAACTTTAATATTTTGATGAATAGTGAAAATTACTAAATTTTAATTAAACACAACTTTTTAATCAAAATAGTTAATTGTGATAAATTATGAATTTTAGTGGTTTTTAAGTATATTTAGAATATATTTTTACCAATTAATATAATGTTGGTCATTGGACATAATTTTACAATTAAACCGGACATAAACAAGTGTCAATTTTTTGATAGTTATTATCTTTTAAAAACACATATTTTGTTTTAACAACGAGAATTAATTTTAAATTAATTTCTGCCACTTCTGTGTTTTGAATTTGTAAAAATGGATTCCATATTTGGAATCTGGATGTTCAAATTCTGTAAATAGGTAACTTTTATTTTTAGACATTTTGAATAATTACAGCGGTAAATATTTTATTTACCATGGTTAAGGGTAAATCCGGTAAATAAGGGTTAAACAATAATATTATAATAATACTAAATTACCCTAAAACGTGTCCTAGCCTTATTTTTTGATACATTTTGGACCATATACATCTTTGGGTCTATTTTGGGACCCCATGTATCCACTTGTAGGAGATAGGGACACTTTATTTTAATTAAGTTAAAATAAGTACAAAAATGACATAAGTATATATCTTTTAGAAAAACAACTTTTACATAGGGTTATATATGTTGGATATTCGACTATAAATTTTCATTAGGAAGATAAAACGACTTCCTACATGATGATATTTTATTTATAATTTTTAGATATTAAATAATTTAATTTATTTATGACACAATGATGATGCAGTAATTACCATAATAGTGAAAATTTAATATAATTGATATTATAAATACCCAAATAAATATAATTTGAGACTTTTAATGAATGAAAATAATTTAATAGGATAATATGACATATTAGGATTGATTTAATTAACTTTTTTCGAAGTAATCATTCTGTTAGGATTTTTTAAAAAATCAATTCTTGAATAGTGTCAAAATTGACATAAAAGAGTTTTTAAACAAAATATTATATTATTTATTGATATTAAATTCCTAAAAATCTAAGGTTCGGCCAAGAGACTTATATCATGATATTTTTATCATTAATGGACCACTTGAGGGCCTCTTGGATGTATATGGTATGTTTATTAACCATATAATATAAAAATACAAAGAGACATTGTAAAAGTGAAACTAATTAACTTAGAGTTAATACTTAATGATAAGGTTAATATAAGTACCCAAACCTGTCTAACTTCTATTGGTTGAGTTTTTTTCAACCTATCCCCACCTTAAACTTTGAATAATAAACTTTGGAGCCATTAGAAACCGAATATGAATTTATTATAAATTAATATTTCTAGCTTTCCCAAAGGTGCCCCTCACCCCTCTTATAAAAGGGCACACCTCCTTCTAATTTCATCACACCTTCAAAGCCTTTTGGTTCTGCCAAACTATTCCCAAATACTCTCCCAAAATCCCTCGCTAAAACCTAGAGGACTTAGTTTGATCAGAAAGCCATGTTAAGGGGCCCTTTTGATCAAATCAAAAGGAAGAACCCGAAGAAGAGGTAATGATTTCACCACCCTTTTCAAAGTTCCTTTCTTCTTCCACTTCATCTTCCTTTGTTGTTACCATTATAAAATAATAACTCCATTACCATATATATACAGTGATGTTATTATAAATATGGTACAACCATATTCAGTATTCAATCCACCCTTTGAATAACATGTCACCATATGTGCGTACGTACGGCTTACCGTCTCCACGTCGTGGTGTAATTGTTATTCAATATATTATTATTTGGATGGTTATAATAATGACATGTAACTCATGTAAATAATAAATATAACATGTTAATTATTCTGTATATATGATATAACAACCATTTATATATTATTTTAATATCAAAAAAATGATATTGTCGCTCGTGCGTACGTACGGACTACCGTCTCCACGAACGCGATGAGATTCATTCTCCATCGTATCCATTCAAATATAATTCTCATTTTATGATTAATAATAGTCTCTAAGGACTTTATATAATTCTGGATATGAATAATATACAACCTATCCATTGCAAACATGTCTTACATAACAAAACATATAAAATAAAACAAGTAAGTTAACACCTGAAACAACGATAATACTAAGATATTATTAACAAATCAATGTCAAATGATCATATATGATATCATATTAATGTATATGATTCTTGTATAATTTAATAACAATTATTTCACCATTATACAAGAGGTTAACCTACCCCAACCAAGGAAAAGTACAAGGTAACGGTTATTTCACAATCTCTTCATTATCCGAGGTTGTTTACACGTAATTATCTACTGTGATTTATTTATCATCCACATCCATGTTTTTCGAAATGTATTTCAAAACATTTTTAATATTTACAATGAATATGAGTAAAATTAATTTATAACCTTATGGTTTTATAAAGGAATATTTCCGTTATTTTCCAAACAAGGTGCTTTTTAACCTTTTCGACAGAATTAAGGTAAGAATGTTTTTTTTAACTTATACAGCGGGTGCGGCTATTTACCACCGTTATAAAATAGTCAAAGATTCCCTTACAAGCTTATAAGAATATTTTCAAAGAAAAAGTTTTATTTTATAATTATGTGACTTTTAAATGATTTCAAAATGAATAATTTATGAATTTCAGAAAGGTACTCTTTATCAAAATCAGAATTTTAAATTTTTTAAAGATTTATCTTTCTAAGTATTTTTAATAAATGTCCATGTCTTCAAAATAGTTTTTAAGGATTTATTTATATGGACATGAATGTTTTTAAAATTTTAATTTATTTCAAAATATTCAAAGTGGTATGGGACACTTTGATTCAAAAATCTCTTTTAATTAATTCCTTTATAAATGTGTGACTTTTAAATGATTTCAAAAAAAAGGAGATATTTCTCTCAAATAGTTTTGATTTCATCTATGTCAACATCCTTTGATGGATTTTATGATTATATGAATTTGATTTATTTTTATACAAAACTTCTATTTTATATTGAAGGTTTTGTGATATGTTTGACTGTGGATGTGCTATTTTTATACCATTCATAGTTTATGGTGAAAGTATTGACATTTCGTATGCTAGTTTTAATATGAATGTTTATGTTATGTTTAAACCTTTTCATATGGGAATGCATTGGACTTAATATGTGACGGGTGGAGCCCGCTATAGCTCCTCGATTCATCGGTAGGTCTCATGAGACAAACTAGTGTCCGGGCACAAGGCATTGGCAAAATCTTATTTGTAGTCTTGGCACGAGGCCTTGGCTATGTGGTTATGATAGTAAGGAATTATTCATTCCATCATTATGAAAGTGGTTATTGATATTTCATGTGATTATTCGATTAGTAGAATATCCATGTGAATAAGTAAATTACATTATTTCATTTTATTTTTAACATACTATGTTTAAGTTCAAGTTTAAAAGGTTTTTTTTAGTTATACATTGCATTAAATGTTTATTCTTATTTATAAATGTTTCCGCTGTATTTCTTACCCTTACGGAGAATTTGAGCTCACCCCTTTCAATGTTTTATTTTTCCCAGGATTCCAATAAGTATATTGTTATTGATAAGAAGGGTTAAGACATGGGAATAATGGAATTCATAAAGGATTATTTATGTTGTTTTGTATGTTATGAAGTGTAATGTAACATTCATGTATGCAATCTTTTTTCCAAGACTGCTATACTAATTGGCCTTTCGAGACTTGATTCCTTGTAATCATGCCAATGTGTTAAAATAATGCTCCCACTCTGGGTTACTAGGGTCGGGGGGTTATAGTTGGTATCAGAGGAAGTTTAGTACAAACCTTGAAAACTAGATTTAGGTAAACTCTGATTAGATCACATAGACCTAAGATGGACCTTGATGATTAGTATAGAAGAACTTCCTAGAATTTTGGTATTGTAGAGATTTTGTGACTTTTCCGAGAAATAAATCCATGTCTGGATACGAGCAGGTAGAGGCGGCTCTGGCACAGATGTACCTAGGGGTAAAACCCGAAAACACCGCTTTGAGCTAGACTCGAACGGGAACTGGTGCATGACAACGGGCCTTGCTGCACTCTTGGTTACGACACTCCCGGAGGATATGCTTAGAATAATTCTCATTTTCTTTACAATCCATTATTAAGTGTTTATGAGTATATACTTCCTCAAAGGAGACATTTTTATGATTATAGATTATATCCATAAACTATTTAATTTATGTTATGGTTTTTACAAGTTTGGGATTAGGTATTGTTATTCATAAACTAATCTAGTGTATACCATTGTTTAGAAATGGCGCCCAGTAGAAGGAATGATAACTCCAGAAATGCACATAATCCAAAGAGAAAGAAGGATCATATTTTTCTTGGTCTTAAGACAGAATTTATAAGAGAAATAGTCTCCCATGTATTATCATCATATGAAGAAATAATATCATGTGTTGATAAGAAAAGTAATGATTTTACTGAGTCCTATGGCTTTGAAGGGAAGCAAGAGAAGAAATGTATTGAAGAGAAAAAGATGGATAAAGGGAAGAGGGAAAAGAAGAATTTTCCCATATGTGATAATTGTGGGAAGAAACACCTTGGAACTTGTCTGAAAGGAATGGGAGTTTGTTATAAGTGCGGAGGAAAAGGGCACAAAGTACGTGACTGCAAGGGTAAGAAAATGGTTTCAAATGTACAATGCTTCATTTGCAAGGAGTTTGGACACTACACGAACCTATGTCCCAGTCATCAAACCATGCCGCAAATGATGCTATTGGATAATAATCAAGTTATGATACTACCACAGATGAAGATGAATCATTAGAGTTCTTATGTGGATTATGTCAATTGAGTGTTGTATCAACAATGTACTTGTTATAATAATTATGGAGTATATAAGGATTGTACTGCAGTATTATTTCATTAAGGACTTGAGATTGTGTGGAACACAGATAAGTGAATCAATAGCAGGTTAAATGTTTGTAAAATATATGGTTGAGAGAAAGAGAAATCATAATATGGTTCTGATACTGAGTTAGTGATTTTAGAATAATACATTATTGATTTGGATAAATTATATTAGATATTATTGACTACCTTTAAGCTGATTAATGATTTGTATATTCCATAATTATTGGGGTTTAAAACATTTTTGGATTGATGAAGTATAACCAGCATTCTATATAGAATAAGGGAGCAATAATGTAATCAATAAGTATTATGGTAATTCAGGATGTTTCATTGTTTTAAAAGAATACATGATGAAGGTATTCATATGCTATTACTGGGTAAAAAGGTTCTACATTAAGTTTACCTTCCTTATAAATATTGGACTGTGAGTTTGGACAGAAGTATTTTGGATAAATTCTAGTTTGAGATTAATTTTTGATTTCCATAAAAGGACAACCCAGAGGTCAGGTGGCAACCCGTCGTGACCGGCAAGGCCGCGAGACTTGAACCCGCGACCGAAGGGAGACAAGGGTGTATCACCTACCACTGGCCGACGAGATGTCCTGGATTAAATAATGTAGTTTTTTTAAATTTCTGTTAGATGAATTATAAATTCGTTTATTTTGGAACCCTGTATGAATAGTATAAATAGAATTTTTTTATGAGTGAAAGCTGAGTTTGTGGTAGAAATTTATTAATGGATAAAACACTAATTATAAAGTAAGTATATCTCGTTATGATCTTAGCCAATCTTATAAATAAATTTCTCAACATTAAGAAAAGGAACTTAGAATAAAAGTGTTGTCCCAGATGGTACCTTAAATCATCATTAATTTGTGGTTTTGGGATTGTTGGCCTTTTCATAACCATGTTCTCTACCACTCTCCATCATATAATTGATGGTTATATTTCTCTTCCATATCCATATTTTCCTACATGGAACCCTAGTATGTGTTATTTTCGGTAATCTTCGTACTTTCCACTCTTTATTTTAAATAGAGGCCTCATTAATTCATTTTTCGATGTGGGATTTCAACTAAGATATTTTGAAACGTCAAAAATGTGTTATCCTAATACCTTATGTTTTGTTGAATCGATGGTATTTTAAATCATCATAGATTTATGAATTTAAGGACCTCAATTTTAAACATGTTTGTGATTGATGACCTCAATCACTACCTATAAATATTTACATTTTTCCTCCAATTATATGTCTCTAATTGCCCCCAATGTTCTCCTAATCGAGATCATAATTTGGTGGTGACCATTTCATTTCTCTTTTCCTCATTTTAAGGCTAAATTTTAGTAACCCAATTTCCGATGTGGGTTTTCCCACAAAGATATTTTTATTTTCAACCTTTTATTTTCGAAGAACAATTTCAAATTGCGAGGACGCAATTTATTGAAGGAGGGGAGAATGTAACACCCCAAGATTTCATAGTGTGTTATTTTTTCAAAATAATTCAATAACATGCACTACACGCAACACCGAGTTCAACTACACCATGACTTACCAAACAATCCGTTCAAAAGAGGTTATGAATAGTAGTAACTAAATTTTAAACTTTATAGAATCCTTATAATTTTAGAATCCATATTATGAGATCAAATTCATTTTCAGTGTTTCACTTTTATCAACTTTTAATAGTGAACCATTTTTAAATACAATATTTTAAACTTTTTGACTAAATGGGGACATCAAAAATTTAAAATAAAACATCCCAAGCTTCCACTGTACGCTTTCCTTTGAATAATACAGTAGCGTGTGTTGTACGCAACTTCGAGTTTTAACACACACCACAACCGATCAAACTAGCCGTTATGAATAGTAATACCTACTTTTTGAAATTATATATATTTTATTTTTTAAAATGGAATTTATTTTTGGATTCTTAATATCGAATTTATCCTAAGGTGAAATTTTGGTACTTTTCAGATAACTTTAATATTTTGATGAATAGTGAAAATTACTAAATTTTAATTAAAAACAACTTTTTAATCAAAATAATTAATAGTGATAAATTATGAATATGAGTGGTTTTAAAGTATATTTAGAATATATTTTTACCATTTAATATAAATTTTGTCATTGGGCGTAATTTTACAATTAAATCGGAAATAAACAAGTGTCAATCTTTTGATAGTTTTTATCTCTTAAAAACACGCTTTTTGTTATAACAATGGGAATTAATTTCAAATTAATTTCTGCCACTTCTGTGTTTTGAATTTGGATAAATGGATTCCATATTTGGAATCAGGATGTTCAAATTGTGTAAATAGGAAACTTTTATTTTTAGACATTTTGAATAATTACTGCGATAAATATTTTATTTACCATGGTTAAGGGTAAATCCGGTAAATAAGGGTTAAAAAATAATATTATAATAATAATAAAATACCCTAAAACGTGTCCTAGAATTATTGGTTGATACATGTTCGATCATAGTCATATTTGGGTCGATTTTGGGACCCCATGGAGCCACTTGTAGGTGATAGGGATACTTTATTTTAATTAAGTTAAAATCAGTACAAAAATGACATAAGTATATATCATTTAGAAAAAAAAAATTTACATAGGGTTATATATGTTATATTTTCGACTATAAATATTAATTAGAAAGATAAAACGATTTAATACATGATGATATTTTATTTATAATTTTTAGAGATTAAATAATTTAATTTATTTATGACACAATGATGATGCAGTAATTACCATAATAGTGAAAAATTAAAATAATTGATATTATAAATACCCAAATAAATATAATTTCAGACTTTTAATGAATTAAAATAATTTTATAGGATAATATGACATATTAGGATTCATTTTATTAACTTTTTTTTAAGTAATAATTATGTTATGATTTTTTAAAAAATCAATTCTTGAATAGTGTCAAAATTGACATAAAAGTGTTTTTAAACAAAATATTATATTATTAATCGATATTAAATTCCTAAAAATATAATGATCGGCAAAGAGACATATATCATAATAGTTGTATCATTAAATTACCACTTGGGGGTATATTGGATGTATATGGTATGTTTATTAACCATATAATATAAAAATACATAGACACATTGTAAAAGTGAATCTAATTAACTTAGAGTTAATACTTAAAGATAAGGTTAATATAAGTATCAAAACCAGTATAAATTCTATTTGTTGTGTTGTTTTCGACCTATACCCACCTTGAACTTTGAATAATATACTTTGGAGACATTAGAAACCAAATATGAATTTATTATAAATTAATATTTCTAGATTTTCCAAATGTGCCCCTCACCCCTCTTATAAATGAGAACTTCTCGATCTCATTTCTTCACACCATCAAAGCCTTTTGGTTCAGCCACACTCTGCCCAAATACTCTCACAACATCCCTAAATACAACCTTGAGGACTTATTTTGATCATAAATCCAACTTAACGAGCCCTTTTGATCAAATCAAAAGGAAGAACCCGAAGAAGAGATAATGATTTCACCACCCTTTTCCATGTTCCTTTCTTCTTCCACTTTTTCTTCATTTGTTGTTACCATTGTAAAATAATAACTACAGTATCATATATATACTGTGATGTTATTATAAATATGGTACAACCATATTCATTATTCTATCCACCCTTTGAATAACATGTCACCATATGTGTGTACGTACGGCTTACCGTCTCCACGTCGTGGTGTAATTGTTATTCAATATATTATTATTTGGATGGGTATAATAATGACATGTAACTCATGTAAATAATAAATATAACATGTTAATTATTCTGTATATATGATATAACAACCATTCATATATAATTTTAATATCAAAAAAATGATATTGTCGCTCGTGCGTACGTACGGACTACCGTCTCCACGAACGCGATGAGATTCATTCTCCATCGTATCCATTCAAGTATAATTCTCATTTTATGATTACTAATAGTCTCTAAGGACTTGATATAATTCTGGATATGAATAATATACAACCTATCCATTGCAAACATGGCTTACGTAACAAAACATATAAAATAAAACAAGTAAGTTAACACCTGAAACAACGATAATACTAAGATATTATTAACAAATCAATTTCAAAAGATCATATATGATATCATATTAATGTATATGATTCTTGTATAATTTAATAACAATTATTTCACCATTATACAATAGGTTAACCTACCCCAACCAAGGCAAAGTACAAGGTAACGGTTATTTCACAATCTCTTCATTATCCGAGGTTGTTTACACGTAATTATCTACTGTGATTTATTTATCATCCACATCCATGTTTTTCGAAATGTATTTCAAAACATTTTTACTATTTAAAATGAATATGTGTAAAATTAATTTATAACCTTATGGGTTTATAAAGGAATATTTCCGTTATTTTCCAAACAAGGTGCTTTTTAACCTTTTCGACAGAATTAAGGTAAGAATGTTTTTTTAATTTATACGGCGGGTGCGGCTATTTACCACCGTTATAAAATAGTCAAAGATTCCCTTACAAGCTTATAAGAATATTTTCAAAGAAAAAGTTTTATTTTATAATTATGTGACTTTTAAATGATTTCAAAATGAATAATTTATGAATTTCAGAAAGGTACTCTTTATCACAATCATAATTTTAAATGTTTTAAAGATTTATCTTTCTAAATATTTTTAATAAATGTCCATGTCTTCAAAATAGTTTTTAAGGATTTATTTATATGGACATGAATGTTTTTAAAATGTTAATTCATTTCAAAATATTCAACGTGGTATGGGACACTTTGATTCAAAAATCTCTTTTAATTACTTCCTTTATAAATGTGTGACTTTTAAATGATTTCAAAAAAAAGGAGATATTTCTCTCAAATAGTTTTGATTTCATCTATGTCAACATCGTTTGATGGATTTTATGATTATATGAAGTTGATTTATTTTGATACAAAACTTCTATTTTGTATTGAAGGTTTTGTGATATGTTTGACTGTGGATGTGCTATTTTTATACCATTCATAGTTTATGGTGAAAGTATTGACATTTCGTATGTTAGTTTTAATATGAATGTTTATGTTATGTTTAAACCTTTTCATATGGGAATGCATTGGACTTAATATGTGACGGGTGGAGCCCGCTATAGCTCCTCGATTCATCGGTAGGTATCATGAGACAAACTAGTGTCCGGGCAAAAGGCATTGGCAAAATCTTATTTGTAGTCTTGGCACGAGGCCTTGGCTATGTGGTTATGATAGTCAGGCATTATTCATTCCATCATTATGAAAGTGGTTATTGATATTGCATGTGATTATTCGATTAGTAGAATACCCATGTGAATAAGTAAATGACATTATTTCATTTTATTTTTAACATACTATGTTTAAGTTCAAGTTTAAAAGGATTTTTTTAGTTATACATTGCCTTAAATGTTTATTCTTATTTATAAATGATTCCGCTGTATTTCTTACCCTTACGGAGCATTTGAGCTCACCCCTTTCAATTTTTTATTTTTCCCAGGATTCCAATAAGTATATTGTTATTGATAAGAAGGGTTAAGACATGGGAATAATGGAATTCATAAAGGATTATTTATGTTGTTTTGTATGTTATGAAGTGTAATGTAACATTCATGTATGCAATCTTTTTTCCAAGACTGCTATACTAATTGGACTTTCGAGACTTGATTCCTTGTAATCATGCCAATGTGTTAAAATAATGCTCCCACTCTGGGTTACTAGGGTCGGGGGGTTACAGTTGGTATCAGAGGAAGTTTAGTACAAACCTTGAAAACTAGATTTAGGTAAACTCTTATTAGAGAACATAGACCTAAGATGGACCTTGATGATTAGTATAGAAGAACTTCCTAGAATTTTGTTATTGTAGAGATTTTGTGACTTTTCCGAGAAATAAATCCCTGTCTGGATACGAGCAGGTAGAGGCGGCTTTGGCACAGATGTACCTAGGGGTAAAACCCGAAAACACTGCTTTGAGCTAGACTCGAACGGGAACTGGTGCATGACAACGGGACTTGCTGCACTCTTTGTTACGACACTCCCGGGGGATATGCTTAGAATAATTCTCATTTTCTTTACAATCCATTATTATGTGTTTATGAGTATATACTTCCTCAAAAGAGACATTTTTATGATTATGGATTATATCCATAAACTATTTAATTTATGTTATGGGTTTTACAAGTTTGGGATTAGGTATTGTTATCATAAACTAATCTAGTGTATGCCATTGTTTAGAAATGGCGCCCAGTAGAAGGAATGATAACTCCAGAAATGCACATAATCCAAAGAGAAAGAAGGATCATATTTTTCTTGGTCTTAAGATAGAATTTATAAGAGAAATAGTCTCCCATGTATTATCATCATATGAAGAAATAATATCATGTGTTGATAAGATAAGTAAAGATTTTACTGAGTCATATGGCTTTGAAGGGAAGCAAGAGAAGAAATGTATTGAAGAGAAAAAGATGGATAAAGGGAAGAGGGAAAAGAAGAATTTTCCCATATGTGATAATTGTGGGAAGAAACACCCTGGAACTTGTCTGAAAGGAATGGGAGTTTGTTATAAGTGCGGAGGAAAAGGGCACAAAGTACGTGACTGCAAGGGTAAGAAAATGGTTTCAAATGTACAATGCTTCATTTGCAAGGAGTTTGGACACTACACGAACCTATGTCCCAGTCATCAAACCATGCCGCAAATGATGCTATTGGATAATAATCAAGTTATGATACTACCACAGAGGAAGATGAATGATTAGAGTTCTTATGTGGATTATGTCAATTGAGTGTTGTATCAACAATGTACTTGTTATAATAATTATGGAGTATATAAGGATTGTACTACAGTACTATTTCATTAAGGACTTGAGATTGTGTGGAACACAGATAAGTGAATCAATAGCAGGTTAAATTTTTGTAAAATATATGGTTGAGAGAAAGAGAAATCATAATATGGTTCTGATACTGAGGTAGTGATTTTAGAATAATACATTATTGATTTGGATAAATCATATTAGATATTATTGACTACCTTGAAGCTGATTAATGATTTGTATATTCCATAATTATTGGGGTTTAAAACATTTTTGGATTGATGAAGTATAACCAGCATTCTATATGGAATAAGGGAGCATTAATGTAATCAATAAGTATTATGGTAATTCAGGATGTTTCATTGTTTTAAAAGAATACATGATGAAGGTATTCATATGCTTTTACTGGGTAAAAAGTATCTACATTAAGTTTACCTTCCTTATAAATATTGGACTGTGAGTTTGGACAGAAGTATTTTGGATAAATTCTAGTTTGAGATTAATTTTTGATTTCCATAAAAGGACAACCCAAAGGTCAGGCGGCAACCCGTCGTGACCGGCAAGGCCGCGAGACTTGAACTCGCGACCGAAGGGAGACAAGTGTGTATCACCTACCACTGGCCCAAGAGATGTCCTGGATTAAATAATGTAGTTTTTTTAAATATCTGTTAGATGAATTATAAATTCGTTTATTTTGGAACCCTATATGAATAGTATAAATAGAATTTTTTTTATGAGTGAAAGCTGAGTTTGTGGTAGAAATTTATTAATGGATAAAACTCTAATTATAAAGTAAGTATATCTCGTTATGATCTTACCCAATCTTATAAATAAATTTGTCAACATTAAGAAAAGGAACTTAGAACAAAAATGTTGTCCCAGATGGTACCTTAAATCATCATTAATTTGTGGTTTTGGGATTGTTGGCCTTTTCATAACCATGTTCTCTACCACTCTCCATCAGATAATTGATGGTTATATTTCTCTTCCATATCCATATTTTCCTACATGGAACCCTAGTATGTGTTATTTTCGGTAATCTTCGTACTTTCCACTCTTTATTTTAAATAGAGGCCTCATTAATTCATTTTTCGATGTGGGATTTCAACTAAGATATTTTGAAATGTCAAAAATGTGTTATCCTAATACCTTATGTTTTGTTGAATCAATGGTATTTTAAATCATCATAGATTTATGAATTTAAGGACCTCAATTTTAAACATGTTTGTGATTGATGACCTCAATCACTACCTATAAATATTTACATTTTTCCTCCAATTATATGTCTCTAATTGCCCCCAATGTTCTCCTAATCGAGATCATAATTTGGTGGTGACCATTTCATTTCTCTTTTCCTCATTTTAAGGCTAAATTTTAGTAACCCAATTTCCGATGTGGGTTTTCCCACAAAGATATTTTTATTTTCAACCTTTTATTTTCGAAGAACAATTTCAAATTGCAAGGACGCAATTTATTGAAGGAGGGGAGAATGTAACACCCCAAGATTTCATAGTGTGTTATTTTTTCAAAATAATTCAATAACATGCACTACACGCAACACCGAGTTCAACTACACCATGACTTACCAAACAATCCGTTCAAAAGAGGTTATGAATAGTATTAACTAAATTTTAAACTTTATAGAATCCTTATAATTTTAGAATCCATATTATGAGATCAAATTCATTTTCAGTGTTTCACTTTTATCAAATTTTAATAGTGAACCATTTTTAAATACAATATTTTAAACTTTTTGACTAAATGGGGACATCAAAAATTTAAAATAAAACATCTCAAGCTTCCACTGTACGCTTTCCTTTGAATAATACAGTAGCGTGTGTTGTACGCAACTTCGAGTTTTAACACACACCACAACCGATCAAACTAGCCGTTATGAATAGTAATACCTACTTTTTGAAATTATATATATTTTATTTTTTAAAATGGACTTTATTTTTGGATTCTTAATATCGAATTTAGACTAAGGTGAAATTTTGGTACTTTTCAGATAACTTTAATATTTTGATGAATAGTGAAAATTACTAAATTTTAATTAAAAACAACTTTTTAATCAAAATAATTAATAGTGATAAATTATGAATATGAGTGGTTTTAAAGTATATTTAGAATATATTTTTACCATTTAATATAAATTTTGTCATTGGACGTAATTTTACAATTAAATCGGACATAAACAAGTGTCAATCTTTTTATAGTTATTATCTCTTAAAAACACGCTTTTTGTTTTAACAATGGGAATTATTTTTAAATTAATTTCTGCCACTTCTGTATTTTGAATTTGGATAAATGGATTCCATATTTGGAATCAGGATGTTCAAATTGTGTAAATAGGAAACTTTTATTTTTAGACATTTTGAATAATTACTGCGGTAAATATTTTATTTACCATGGTTAAGGGTAAATCCGGTAAATAAGGGTTAATCAATAATATTATAATAATACTAAAATACCCTAAAACGTGTCCTAGCATTATTGGTTGATACATGTTCGACCATAGGCATATTTGGGTCGATTTTGGGACCCCATGGAGCCACTTGTAGGTGATAGCGACACTTTATTTTAATTAAGTTAAAATAAGTACAAAAATGACATAAGTATATATCTTTTAGAAAAACAATTTTTACATAGGGTTATATATGTTAGATTTTCGACTATAAATATTAATTAGAAAGATAAAACGATTTAATACATGATGATATTTTATTTATAATTTTTAGAGATTAAAAAATTTAATTTATTTATGACACAATGATGATGCAGTAATTACCATAATAGTGAAAAATTAAAATAATTGATATTATAAATACCCAAATAAATATAATTTCAGACTTTTAATGAATTAAAATAATTTTATAGGATAATATGACATATTAGGATTCATTTTATTAACTTTTTTTGAAGTAATAATTATGTTATGATTTTTTAAAAAATCAATTCTTGAATAGTGTCAAAATTGACATAAAAGTGTTTTTAAACAAAATATTATATTATTAATCGATATTAAATTCCTAAAAATATAATGATCGGCAAATAGACATACATCATGATAGTTGTATCATTAACGTACCACTTGGGGGTCTATTGGATGTATATGGTATGTTTATTAACCATATAATATAAAAATACAAAGACAGATTGTAAAAGTGAAACTAATTAACTTAGAGTTAATACTTAAAGATAAGGTTAATATAAGTATCAAAACCAGTATAAATTTTATTTGTTGTGTTGTTTTCGACCTATACCCACCTTGAAATTTTAATAATAAACTTTTGAGACATTAGAAACCGAATATGAATTTATTATAAATTAATATTTCTAGATTTTCCAAAGGTGCCCCTCACCCCTCTTATAAATGGGAACTTCTCGATCTCATTTCTTCACACCATCAAAGCCTTTTGGTTCGGCCATACTCTGCCCAAATACTCTCACAACATCCCTAAATACAACCTTGAGGACTTAGTTTGATCATAAATCCAACTTAACGAGCCCTTTTGATCAAATCAAAAGGAAGAACCCGAAGAAGAGATAATGATTTCACCACCCTTTTCCATGTTCCATTCTTCTTCCACTTCTTCTTCCTTTGTTGTTACCATTCTAAAATAATAACTACAGTATCATATATATACTGTGATGTTATTATAAATATGGTACAACCATATTCATTATTCTATCCACCCTTTGAATAACATGTCACCATATGTGCGTACGTACGGCTTACCGTCTCCACGTCGTGGTGTAATTGTTATTCAATATATTATTATTTGGATGGGTATAATAATGACATGTAACTCATGTAAATAATAAATATAACATGTTAATTATTCTGTATATATGATATAACAACCATTTATATATTATTTTAATATCAAAAAAATGATATTGTCGCTCGTGCGTACGTATGGACTACCGTCTCCACGAACGCGATGAGATTCATTCTCCATCGTATCTATTCAAGTATAATTCTCATTTTATGATTAATAATAGTCTCTAAGGACTTGATATAATTCTGGATATGAATAATATACAACCTATCCATTGCAAAAATGGCTTACGTAACAAAACATATAAAATAAAACAAGTAAGTTAACACCTGAAACAACGATAATACTAAGATATTATTAACAAATCAATGTCAAAAGATCATATATGATATCATATTAATGTATATGATTCTTGTATAATTTAATAACAATTATTTCACCATTATACAAGAGGTTAACCTACCCCAACCAAGGAAAAGTACAAGGTAACAGTTATTTCACAATCTCTTCATTATCCGAGGTTGTTTACACATAATTATCTACTGTGATTTATTTATCATCCACATCCATGTTTTTCGAAATGTATTTCAAAACATTTTTACTATTTACAATGAATATGAGTAAAATTAATTTATAACCTTATGGGTTTATAAAGGAATATTTCCGTTATTTTCCAAACAAGGTGCTTTTTAACCTTATCGACAGAATTAAGGTAAGAATGTTTTTTTAACTTATACGGCGGGTGCGGCTATTTACCACCGTTATAAAATAGTCAAAGATTCCCTTACAAGATTATAAGAATATTTTCAAAGAAAAAGTTTTATTTTATAATTATGTGACTTTTAAATGATTTCAAAATGAATAATTTATGAATTTCAGAAAGGTACTCTTTATCAAAATCAGAATTTTAAATGTTTTAACAATTTATCTTTCTAAATATTTTTAATAAATGTCCATGTCTTCAAAATAGTTTTTAAGGATTTATTTATATGGACATGAATGTTTTTAAAATGTTAATTCATTTCAAAATATTCAAAGTGGTATGGGACACTTTGATTCAAAAATCTCTTTTAATTACTTCCTTTATAAATGTGTGACTTTTAAATGATTTCAAAAAAAATGGAGATATTTCTCTCAAATAGTTTTGATTTCATCTATGTAAACATCATTTGATGGATTTTATGATTATATGAAGTTGATTTATTTTGATACAAAACTTCTATTTTGTATTGAAGGTTTTGTGATATGTTTGACTGTGGATGTGCTATTTTTATACCATTCATAGTTTATGGTGAAAGTATTGACATTTCGTATGCTAGTTTTAATATGAATGTTTATGTTATGTTTAAACATTTTCATATGGGAATGCATTGAACTTAATATGTGACGGGTGGAGCCCGCTATAGCTCCTCGATTCATCGGTAGGTCTCATGAGACAAACTAGTGTCCGGGCACAAGGCATTGGCAAAATCTTATTTGTAGTCTTGGCACGAGGCCTTGGCTATGTGGTTATGATAGTCAGGCATTATTCATTCCATCATTATGAAAGTGGTTATTGATATTGCATGTGATTAATCGATTAGTAGAATATCCATGTGAATAAGTAAATGACATTATTTCATTTTATTTTTAACATACTATGTTTAAGTTCAAGTTTAAAAGGATTTTTTTAGTTATACATTGCCTTAAATGTTTATTCTTATTTATAAATGTTTCCGCTGTATTTCTTACCCTTACGGAGCATTTGAGCTCACCCCTTTCAATGTTTTATTTTTCCCAGGATTCCAATAAGTATATTGTTATTGATAAGAAGGGTTATGACATGGGAATAATGGAATTCATAAAGGATTATTTATGTTGTTTTGTATGTTATGAAGTGTAATGTAACATTCATGTATGCAATCTTTTTTCCAAGACTGTTATACTAGTTGGCCTTTCGAGACTTGATTCCTTGTAATCATGCCAATGGGTTAAAATAATGCTCCCACTCTGGGTTACTAGGGTCGGGGGGTTACAGTTGGTATCAGAGGAAGTTTAGTACAAACCTAGAAAACTAGATTTAGGTAAACTCTGATTAGATCACATAGACCTAAGATGGACCTTGATGATTAGTATAGAAGAACTTCCTAGAATTTTGGTATTGTAGAGATTTTGTGACTTTTCCGAGAAATAAATCCATGTCTGGATACGAGCAGGTAGAGGCGGCTCTGGCACAGATGTACCTAGGGGTAAAACCCGAAAACACCGCTTTGAGCTAGACTCGAACGGGAACTGGTGCATGACAACGGGCCTTGCTGCACTCTTGGTTACGAAACTCCCGGGGGATATGCTTAGAATAATTCCCATTTTCTTTACAATCCATTATTAAGTGTTTATGAGTATATACTTCCTCAAAGGAGACATTTTTATGATTATGGATTATATCCATAAACTATTTAATTTATGTTATGGGTTTTACAAGTTTGGGATTAGGTATTGTTATTCATAAACTAATCTTGTGTATGCCATTGTTTAGAAATGGCGCCCAGTAGAAGGAATGATAACTCCAGAAATGCACATAATCCAAAGAGAAAGAAGGATCATATTTTTCTTGGTCTTAAGACAGAATTTATAAGAGAAATAGTCTCCCATGTATTATCATCATATGAAGAAATAATATCATGTGTTGATAAGAAAAGTAATGATTTTACTGAGTCCTATGGCTTTGAAGGGAAGCAAGAGAAGAAATGTATTGAAGAGAAAAAGATGGATAAAGGGAAGAGGGAAAAGAAGAATTTTCCCATATGTGATAATTGTGGGAAGAAACACCCTGGAACTTGTCTGAAAGGAATGGGAGTTTGTTATAAGTGCGGAGGAAAAGGGCACAAAGTACGTGACTGCAAGGGTAAGAAAATGGTTTCAAATGTACACTGCTTCATTTGCAAGGAGTTTGGACACTACACGAACCTATGTCCCAGTCATCAAACCATGCCGCAAATGATGCTATTGGATAATAATCAAGTTATGATACTACCACAGATGAAGATTAATCATTAGAGTTCTTATGTGGATTATGTCAATTGAGTGTTGTATCAACAATGTACTTGTTATAATAATTATGGAGTATATAAGGATTGTACTGCAGTATTATTTCATTAAGGACTTGAGATTGTGTGGAACACAGATAAGTGAATCAATAGCAGGTTAAATGTTTGTAAAATATATGGTTGAGAGAAAGAGAAATCATAATATGGTTCTGATACTGAGTTAGTGATTTTAGAATAATACATTATTGATTTGGATAAATTATATTAGATATTATTGACTACCTTTAAGCTGATTAATGATTTGTATATTCCATAATTATTGGGGTTTAAAACATTTTTGGATTGATGAAGTATAACCAGAATTCTATATAGAATAAGGGAGCAATAATGTAGTCAATAAGTATTATGGTAATTCAGGATGTTTCATTGTTTTAAAAGAATACATGATGAAGGTATTCATATGCTATTACTGGGTAAAAAGGTTCTACATTAAGTTTACCTTCCTTATAAATATTGGACTGTGAGTTTGGACAGAAGTATTTTGGATAAATTCTAGTTTGAGATTAATTTTTGATTTCCATAAAAGGACAACCCAGAGGTCAGGTGGCAACCCGTCGTGACCGGCAAGGCCGCGAGACTTGAACCCGCGGCCGAAGGGAGACAAGGGTGTATCACCTACCACTGGCCGACGAGATGTCCTGGATTAAATAATGTAGTTTTTTTAAATTTCTGTTAGATGAATTATAAATTCGTTTATTTTGGAACCCTGTATGAATAGTATAAATAGAATTTTTTTATGAGTGAAAGCTGAGTTTGTGGTAGAAATTTATTAATGGATAAAACACTAATTATAAAGTAAGTATATCTCGTTATGATCTTAGCCAATCTTATAAATAAATTTCTCAACATTAAGAAAAGGAACTTAGAATAAAAGTGTTGTCCCAGATGGTACCTTAAATCATCATTAATTTGTGGTTTTGGGATTGTTGGCCTTTTCATAACCATGTTCTCTACCACTCTCCATCATATAATTGATGGTTATATTTCTCTTCCATATCCATATTTTCCTACATGGAACCCTAGTATGTGTTATTTTCGGTAATCTTCGTACTTTCCACTCTTTATTTTAAATAGAGGCCTCATTAATTCATTTTTCGATGTGGGATTTCAACTAAGATATTTTGAAACGTCAAAAATGTGTTATCCTAATACCTTATGTTTTGTTGAATCGATGGTATTTTAAATCATCATAGATTTATGAATTTAAGGACCTCAATTTTAAACATGTTTGTGATTGATGACCTCAATCACTACCTATAAATATTTACATTTTCCTCCAATTATATGTCTCTAATTGCCCCCAATGTTCTCCTAATCGAGATCATATTTTGGTGGTGACCATTTCATTTCTCTTTCCTCATTTTAAGGCTAAATTTTAGTAACCCAATTTCCGATGTGGGTTTTCCCACAAAGATATTTTTATTTTCAACCTTTTATTTTTGAAGAACAATTTCAAATTGCGAGGACGCAATTTATTGAAGGAGGGGAGAATGTAACACCCCAAGATTTCATAGTGTGTTATTTTTTCAAAATAATTCAATAACATGCACTACACGCAACACCGAGTTCAACTACACCATGACTTACCAAACAATCCGTTCAAAAGAGGTTATGAATAGTATTAACTAAATTTTGAACTTTATAGAATCCTTATAATTTTAGAATCCATATTATGTGATCAAATTCATTTTCAGTGTTTCACTTTTATCAACTTTTAATAGTGAACCATTTTTAAATACAATATTTTAAACTTTTTGACTAAATGGGGACATCAAAAATTTAAAATAAAACATCCCAAGCTTCCACTGTACGCTTTCCTTTGAATAATACAGTAGCGTGTGTTGTACGCAACTTCGAGTTTTAACACACACCACAACCGATCAAACTAGCTGTTATGAATAGTTATACCTACTTTTTGAAATTATATATATTTTATTTTTTAAAATGGACTTTATTTTTGGATTCTTAATATCGAATTTTTCCTAAGGTGAAATTTTGGTACTTTTCAGATAACTTTAATATTTTGATGAATAGTGGAAATTACTAAATTTTATTTAAAAACAACTTTTTAATCAAAATAATTAATAGTGATAAATTATGAATATGAGTGGTTTTAAAGTATATTTAGAATATATTTTTACCATTTAATATAAATTTTGTCATTGGACGTAATTTTACAATTAAATCGGACATAAACAGGTGTCAATCTTTTGATAGTTATTATCTCTTAAAAACACGCTTTTTGTTTTAACATTGGGAATTAATTTTAAATTAATTTCTGCCACTTCTGCATTTTGAATTTGGATAAATGGATTCCATATTTGGAATCAGGATGTTCAAATTGTGTAAATAGGAAACTTTTATTTTTAGACATTTTGAATAATTACTGCTGTAAATATTTTATTTACCATGGTTAAGGGTAAATCCGGTAAATAAGGGTTAAACAATAATATTATAATAATAATAAAATACCCTAAAACGTGTCCTAGCATTATTGGTTGATACATGTTCGACCATAGGCATATTTGGGTCTATTTTGGGACCCCATGGAGCCACATGTAGGTGATAGGGACACTTTATTTTAATTAAGTTAAAATAAGTAAAAAATGACATAATTATATATCTTTTAGAAAAACAATTTTTACATAGGGTTATATATGTTAGATTTTCTACTATAAATATTAATTAGAAAGATAAAACTATTTAATACATGATGATATTTTATTTATAATTTTTAGAGATTAAATAATTTAATTTATTTATGACACAATGATGATGCAGTAATTACCATAATAGTGAAAAATTAAAATAATTGATATTATAAATACCCAAATAAATATAATTTCAGACTTTTAATGAATTAAAATAATTTTATTGGATAATATGACATATTAGGATTTATTTTATTAACTTTTTTTGAAGTAATAATTATGTTAAGATTTTTTAAAAAATCAATTCATGAATAGTGTCAAAATTGACATAAAAGTGTTTTTAAACAAAATATTATATTATTAATCGATATTAAATTCCTAAAAATATAATGATCGGCAAAGAGACATATATCATGATGGTTGTATCATTAAAGTACCACTTGGGGGTCTATTCGATGTATATGGTATGTTTATTAACCATATAATATAAAAATACAAAGACACATTGTAAAAGTGAAACTAATTAACTTAGAGTTAATACTTAAAGATAAGGTTAATATAAGTATCAAAACCAGTATAAATTCTATTTTTTGTGTTGTTTTCGACCTATACCCACCTTGAACTTTGAATAATAAACTTTGGAGACATTAGAAACCGAATATGAATTTATTATAAATTAATATTTCTAGATTTTCCAAAGGTGCCCCTCACCCCTCTTCTAAATGAGAACTTCTCGATCTCATTTCTTCACACCATCAAAGCCTTTAGGTTCAGCCAAACTCTTCCCAAATACTCTCACAACATCCCTAAATACAACCTTGAGGACTTAGTTTGATCATAAATCCAACTTAACGAGCCCTTTTGATCAAATCAAAAGAAAGAACCCGAAGAAGAGATAATGATTTCACCACCCTTTTCCATGTTCCTTTCTTCTTCCACTTCTTCTTCCTATGTTGTTACCATTCTAAAATAATAACTACAGTATCATATATATACTGTGATGTTATTATAAATATGGTACAACCATATTCATTATTCTATCCAACCTTTGAATAACATGTCACCATACGTGCGTATGTACGGCTTACCGTCTCCACGTCGTGGTGTAAATGTTATTCAATATATTATTATTTGGATGGGTATAATAATGATATGTAACTCATTTAAATAACAAATATAACATGTTAATTATTTTTTATATATGATATAACAACCATTTATATATTATTTTAATATCAAAACAATGATATTGTTTCTCGTGTGTACGTACGGACTACCGTCTCCACGAAGGCGATGAGATTCATTCTCCATCGAATCCATTCAAGTATAATTCTCATTTTATGATTAATAACAGTATATAAGCACTTGATATCATTCTGGATATGAATAATATACAACCTATCCATTACAAACATGGCTTACATAACAAAACATATAAAATAAAACAAGTAAGTTAACACCCGAAACAACGATAATACTAATATATTATTAACAAATCAATGTTAAAAGATCATATATGATATCATATTAATGTATATGATTATTGTATAGATTAATAACAATTGTTTCACCATTATACAGGAGGTTAACCTACCCCAACCAAGGAAAAGTACAAGGTAAGGGTTATTTCGCAATCTCTTCGTTATCCGAGGTTTTTTACAAGTAATTATCTACTGGGATTTCTTTATCATCCACATCCATGTTTTTCGAAATGTATTTAAAAACATTTTTACTATTTACAAAAATATTATTTAAAGTCATTTATACCCTTATGGGTTCATAAAGGAATATTTCCGTCGTTTTCCAAACAAGGTGCTTTTTAACCTTTTCGACAGAATGAAGGTAAGAATGTTTTTTTAACTTATACGGCGGGTGCGGCTATTTACCGCCGTTATAAAATCGTCAAATCTTCCCTTACAAGCTTATAAGAATATTTTCAACTAAAATGTTTTATTTTATAATTATGTGACTTTTAAATGATTTCAAAATGAATATTTTAAGAATTTCGGAAAGGTACTCTTTAGCAAAATCAGAATTTTAAATGTTTTAATGATTTATCTTTCTAAATATTTTTAATAAATGTCCATGTCTTCAAAATGGTTTTTAAGTATTTATTTATATGGAAATGAATGTTTTTAAAATGTTAATTCCTTTAATATGTTTCAATGTGTTATGGGACACTTTGATTCTAAAATCTCTTTTAATTACTTCCTTTATAAATGTGTGACTTTTAAATGATTTCAAAAAAAAGGAGATATCTCTCTCAAATAGTTTTGATTTCATCTATGTCAACATCCTTTGATGGATTTTATGATTATATGAAGTTGATTTATTTTGATACAAAACTTCTATATTGTATTGATGGTTTTGGGATATGTTTGACTGTGGATATGCTATTTTTATACAATTCATAGTTTATGGTGAATGTATTGACATTTCGTATGCTTGTTTTAATATGAATGTTTATGTTATGTTTAAACCTTTTCATATGGGAATGCATTGGACTTAATATGTGACGGGTGGAGCCCGCTATAGCTCCTCGATGCATCGGTAGGTCTCATGAGACAAACTAGTGTCTTGGCATAAGGCCTTGGAAAAATATTATTTGTAGTGTTGGCACGAGGCCTTGGCTCTGTGGTTATGATAGTCTGGAATTATGAATTCTATCATTATAAAAGTGGTTATTGATATTGCATGTGATTATTAGATTAGTAGAATATCAATGTGAATAAGTAAATGGCATTATTTTATTTTATTTTGGCATACTATGTTGAAGTTCAAGTTTAAAAGGATTTTTTTAGTTATACATTGCCTTAAATGTTTATGCTTATTTATAAATGTTTCCGCTGTATTGCTTACCCTTACGGAGCATTTGAGATCACCCCTTTCAATGTTTTATTTTTCCCAGGATTCCAATAAGTATATTGTGATTGATAATAAGGGTTAAGACAAGGGAATAATGGCATTCATAAAGGATTATTTATGTTATTTTGTATGTTGTGATGTGTAATGTAACATTCATGTATGTAATCTATTTTCCTAGACTGCTAAACTAATCGGTCTTTCGAGACTTGATTCCTTGTAATCGTGCCAATGTATTAAAATAATGCTCCGACTCTGGGTTACTTGGGTTGGGGCATTACATATAACATGTAGAGTCTATGAGGGATTCGGGATCCATACTTGGTGTATGGGAAATAATGTCTTGAGGTATAATACCTAATTTTTGATAAATATTATGTGCGCTATGGTTTCTCACAGGAACTACCAGGTTACTTTTGGTTTTATGTTTCTAGTGATGTCTTCTGTGAGGTGTATGGTTTGGTGCTATATCCACGTGTCTTATTGATAACATTTTCGAACATAGTTGTTCAGTATGTGCGATGTCGGTGAAGAGTAGTAAACCTATGGAGAAGTGGTAGCATGGAACCTGTGATATTTTTTATTATATTATAAACATTTATATGTGATTTGTTTTGATATTATCAATGTTGTGGATGGGAACATAGTATACATGGTAAGGTGGCCTATTAGTTTCACTTATTGTCCACTATGCTTTACATTGATATTTGTTTTCTTTTGAATGAGAGGATCAGGGGAGGATCTTACCTTGAATACTTTTCTAATGACCCTATGTTATATATTTTTTTCGAGTCACATAGAGAAGGATAGAGATCCGGTTGGTTACTACAACATTTAGGTTTTTGAAGGTGATGTTTGGTCTCTATTGTAGCATCCATTTTACATTCGTTTGATACATTAAATTTTCCCTTTTAGTTGTCATAGTTTTTTATTAAGTTACCAATTTGTACGTGGGATTTATTTTATATTATTTTCCGAGAAGGATTTGGTTTATGGCTATATTATCTATGTTTTATAAATGTATTTTCGTAGATGTTAATGCTTCCCATCTATGTTATTGTTATACCCTTGGTGCTAGTCACCAACCAGGGGCCTACTAGATGTAGGAATCATGGGTTATTATCTCTCTTCACACATTGACATCCCTAAAGGGGTACAAATTGTTGGGATGGGTCATGACAATGAATTTGAAATCATAATTTTTCATCGCGATATATTATAAAACATAATTAAAATTAAAATTTTATGTGTATATAATATGAAAATAATATGCTTAGTATCTTGGGGAACATACTCAAATTATAAAAATATTTTTCTTATCATTTGAAATAGTCTATAATGAGTTATGAAGTTACTGAACCAGGAACATCAAGAGTGTCTATCTAGCTGTACAGTCATATTCCCTCTAAACTTGCACTGAATATGATTGAGATAATGCACCATATTACCCTTTTAGATTTTATTTCTACTGCACACATTTTTATCACCGCTTCATCTAGTAACCAATATCTAGAAATGGATTTATTTTCTATTAAAACCCCATAATACATAATTAATGGAAAATCCATTAAAGATTCTTATAATTATAATTATCTACTAGTTCTGTAGATAGTAATATTACATCATTGGATTAAGATACATGGGTTTTCATTCAAAAGAATTGAATAGTTTAGTAGTCACGTGAGACAATATATATACACGATTCTCAAATTACAATTGAAAAATTGATATAAAATAAAAAATAATTTAGATTCCTTATTAGTTCATATATTATATCACATATTCATTCATATATCCCTTATTTGTATCCTAGGGAAAGGATAATGAAATTAATAGTGAGAACATATGCTAAAATTGGGAAAGAGTACAGCTTAATATATCATAGAAATAATAATGTAAATCTAATATGGTGAGATAAACAATAATCAGATATGAAATATAATTAATTTAAAATATGGAATATATCCATGGATGGAATAAAAATAAAATTTCCTGGATTAAAATAACTAGTTTTATACTGATATAGTGGATAATGATGGATATCACAGTTTAACGTTTCTATATCATGAAAAGACATACTGTATAAATAGGTAAGGTGAACACCAAATAACCAAACTAGTTTATATAATGAGACTAAACCATAACTAGAAGCGATATAATAGATTTCCATACAAAATTACAATGTTTAACCCATTCAACATATGAAATAACTGAATAACAATAAAATTATTTAACAATATTAGCATTCAGATTAAAAAAGTTTCCTAAACAATTGATAATATAATTCTCATTAATTCATTAAAAATGTATATCATATACCATAAAATGTAATATTGTCCAGGATATAAATATGGTGTATCCCCATTAAATCATAATTTTCATAAATGTAAAAATACATGTTTGATAATTCTTTTACATGATCATTAGATCAATACTTGAGGATAATACACTTTTGAGTTGGAAATAAAATATTTAAAATATATAAATTAAATAAATATTATGATTATTATATTTATTAAAAATATACTTGAAAAAATGTAATTGATGGTTTATTGAAAGGAATATTCATAATGGTTTTAAATTTAATTCATACAGTATGATTAAAAATAATTACTTCATACACATCTTTGGTAAAAAAAATATATAATTAAAAATTGACAAGAATATTTATATTTAAACTTTGTATAGAATGTATAAAATGGATAAAAATTAATTTATTAAATTAATTTATTATAGTAAAAACTACTGTGATGCCATTTTAACGAAAATATGGACAAGGATGACAATAATAATGTATGAATACAAAAAAAGAGGATTTTTCCAGAAAATATCTATTTGTCATTTGTTACCCAGAAAGAGTAAAATGAAATGAAAAGTTTTAATTTCAAGACCAAATTGGAAGAGATGATAATATATAATAATTTCAGGGATATATCATATATTTTCAAAAATGGAAATGTAAATATAAATATTCCTAGAGAAATATGATATTATAACAGAAAACATTTACCTAAAAAATTTTTGTATGTATTTATTTATGTAAACAAAAATTATAATTAATAAGAAAATTTATAACTATATAATAGAATAATATTTATAAATATAATACAATGATTTTTTTACTTATATATTTGTATCCCTTTTTCATTAACAAAAATTCATTATCATCAATATTTATAGTGACACATACATAGTTTTTCATGTATATTTTTATTAAAAAAATACGGTCCTTCCATTAGGATCCCGAATATGACATATCATAACTATTAATAATGGTCAAAAAAAATTTATTCCATAATAAATTTATATATATATAACAATATATAAGATTCATTGATTGAGAAATAAAATACTCCATTCATGGTGACAAGTGTCTATATGTACAAATGAACATTGTTTTGAATTACTAAACAAAAGGAATGAAATATTAACAGTATAATATCATTGTAGTCTTATATTTATAACATTTATACCGTATATATTTATTTTCTAATTTATATTCATTAATTTCAGACTATAATAGAAAATGAATGACATCACTAAATGGTGGTCATAGTCCAAACCTAGACAAGAATGATACTTTCTGTCTCATATTGATAGAATGGATTTGGAAAGTTGTTGTACTATAATTATAATAACATTTACATATATTTATCATACTATATTAACTAATTTATGATGGATAAAATATATTAATAGGAATTATAATATAATAATTTCATTGAATATTTTTGTAATGATTATTACAACTTTTTTTTGAGACTTCATTTGAATTACACATTATGACTTATTATAACGATCTTGGGAGAAGAAAACACTTATGAATGAAATGAAGGTAAATTAGAAGGGTTTTTGGAATTTATTTAATAAGATATCGTGATCAAATACTATGAATAATTTTTAAAATATTCACCAATTTATAAGTCATGGGAGCAGGAAACATGCAATTGACAAAATGATTTAAACAATATAATGTATTTTTTTTGTAAAAGTCAAAAAAATTCTTGTAATTTGATTTTAGGATAAAATGGTTATATATATATAATTAATAAAATATAGAAAAAACTATATTTAATTTCCACCTATATCTATTAGTTTCAACCAACGGTATAGCCTTTTATCAATAACTATGCTAACAATTTTTTAATGTTTTAACTGTTCATTATGATCAAAAATAAATTTTGCCTTTTAAAATAATATTATTTATTATTATTAATATTATTTAAATATTTCATAATATTAAATTATCAAAATTTTAATAAATAACTTTTAACATATGTTTTTATCATACACTGAAAACCATTTCTGTATAAAAATGTTACTTTTGGGCATATAAATGGGTTTTTAGAAAGATGCACAATAATTATAATTCCAGTGAAATTAAATAAATTACGTTAAAATTTTGTAGAATTATTTTGCATTAAAATTGAGAAAAATTACAATGGAATCGTGTTATTACATGATTTAAATGTTATAACAAAAAACATTTTTTGAGAAAAAAATTATTATATATTTAAAATGTTTAGAATATATTTTTATATTAAATTTTTTATTTTTATATAATATATTTTTCTTGTTAAATATATATTTTTCAAATGGAAATTGTTTAATAAACATTTATGTTATTCTTATATCATCATAATATCAAAAATTTTACCTTTTTTGGTAAATGTGGTATTTTTAATATTCACACAAAAATTAAATTTTTCTAAAAAATATAAAAAATTATACGTAAGATAATTTTGGTAATATGAATTCAAAATAAATTGGTTTCATAATGTTTAGTTTAAATTATTTTTTAATTTTGGTTTTAATCGTATTCTTAAAAGATGTTATTTTCATTATGGGATTGTTTCTTTTAACAGAAAATATTAAATACTATAATTTAAAACTAGGTGAGTTATAATTTTTATAGAATACAAGAATAAGGATTTTAAGATTGGTGAATAAAAAATTAAATTAAATTAAAATAATAATCCATTTTTTCAATTTCTATCCATAGTGCATGAAAAATTGTTATTAAATATCAAAACACGTGAACATTAAAAAAGGTAAAATTATAAATAAAATCTACGGAACTGTATTTTCGAACATAATATTTTCACATCTAAAAATTTATTACTTCTACGAGAAAATATTGTTTTAGTTCTATTTTATTACAACATTAGGTTCCAACATCACTTCCATCTACTTGGAATTTTACAAATACATTATGATATCATAAGTGGTCTTGTTGTGTGTTTCTTCATCTTCATAATCTATGATGTTAACTTATTCCAAATAAAAGAGATATAGAACATTTAAAAAATCAAATGATTTTAGTACATGGTAGAAGTCTATTTTGTAGTATCTCAAAAGTGATTAAATGACCACATTGTTATCTTTTTGAGGTTTGGTATAAGAAATTTTGGATCAAATATACTTTATTTTTGAAGTGAAATCTTAAATTGATTGATGTATCTATGAAAAAAATTTAATTTTTCGAAAATAATATAACAATATAATATGTGAATTTTCAAATTGTTTTTGTGTTTGAAAAATATAAAACTCCAAATATCATTACTCTATATTATTATAAAAAAATAATTTGTTATTTTTATTCTTTAATTTATTGTTGAATATTTTTGAAATTATAAATAATTTTATAAAGATTTTATACCATAATTTTTCCCTATAAAACATCATCTTAAAATGTTGGAGTTCTAAATATTATCATAACTATAAATAAAGGAATTTTAATGATCAAGGGTAAATAGTTTTTGTCTGAGAAAAAGACTAATAAATTACATTGAACCTTGTTCCCTTTGAAATACATCTAGAAATATCTTCACATGTTATCATATATCTATACAGTTCATTTAGATTTATCAGTTGATTGATAATGATATGTAGTGGTTAAATTTATTTAAATATTTAAATCCTATTAATAATTTCTCCAAAACCATAAGGTGATCCTTAGATCATGATTTGATATAAAAAAAATTGGAACCCCTTAAATCCATATGAATTATTTTATATTTATCTCAATCTGTTGAAGAAATTGTAAATACTCCAACAAAAATTTAAATAGGATGACATTGTTTGGAAATCAACAACCCCAAAAGTATTTATTGCCTTTATTTGTCTTTAAGAACCCTATGATGAAATCTATGTTGATGTTATCCCATTTCTACTACGACATGGTTCATGGTTGTATCATCATAATAGATTTTGAAAATTATTATTTTAATTTATTTAAATCCAGTGATCGAGATGTATAATTTGAAATTATCGTCGTTATGTTAACCTTATAATGTTTTTAGGTATATATGTATATATATTTGTCATTTCGTGTTTGATATATAAATATAAATTATATACATCATTTAATAACTCATTAAATTATTGAATTTTTTGTATGAATTTTCATATTTAGGATCTTATAAAACCATCTTAGAAATTATAAGACTCTAAAATGTTAACAATATTATTTTACATCACAAAAATTTCATATTGTGCCACATAATCCTTAATTGGATTGATAGATGAGAATTTTTTTTATAATGGTTGGAATTCATCCTCTCCTATATGATGTTAATGAATTTCAATTTTATAATCATGATTATTATGAATCTTTAAATATTATCATCGATAAGAAAACAAGAACAATTTATTTGAGACCAACAATACAATGATCAAATTCTTATAATGATATTTTATATTCTATTCATAATCCTTGATCATCTCTAACATCCACTTTTAGTTAATTTTAAATGTCTTCTATGGGAATACACAATTTATATTTTGTTAATAAATACATCACACTTACACCATATATTTGATTCTTATATATTTTTTATATAAGTATTACTATTTTCAACTGTAGACCATCTGTTTTTAAATTTTACTCATTGACCATTAAATTAAATGTAAAATATTTTATGAAATTATCATTTATCTATTTAATGTATCATAATCAACTCTTTGATTCCAAAATGAAAATTAAATAACCTTATACAAAAAATTCTAGTGTCATGATATTTAAAGCATCCAGTCTATTATTAAATTTCCTAAATCAATTTTACTTTATAGTCGCAAGAGAAATTGATAACAATATTTTGTGAATATGTTGTATTAATATAAAATTATTTAATATTTTAATTAATTATGTTTTTCATTCTAATTTATTTAATTTTTATTCATTTAATGATAGGTAATAATTTCAATCTATTGTTGTTGAAAATTATGAAAGGTAGAATGGAGAGAGTTTTAGGAACTTTACACCATTACATGATGTGGTGCTGCACAACATCAAAAAAATAAAGCAATAAAAACATACTATTTTAATAGTAATATATTTAATAAATAACTATACACATTATAAACAATGTTGTATTTAAATCAAAGGCTGGTCTTGAATGATATGACAGAACAATTGATAGTCTGAATTCAATAATGTCGAAATAAATAATTTGATATTGTTTTTTTGGAAATGTTTTTTAAGGAAGGAATTGCACATTATTAACATTGGGAACCAAATTCACAACACGAACACAATGTTAATATGAAATATAATTATTTTAAATTCCCTGGTTTTTAGGGTATTTCAATAAGGTTTTAGCAAGGATCTTAGTGTGAAACTTGGGAAAATTTGGATGGGTTTATTCAAAGTTTAATGAATAGACCGTATTTAATTAATTTTTCATTAATTAACATGGAGGATGATATAAAAGGGAAAAAATACAATTCAGTGTATGATTAGTCGCTACTATAACGTCTTAATTAAGGGCTGATGTGTCATTTCTATATGGTTTTCTTCTCTTATTATTGTCACCCTTATATTACAAGAATTATATGGTTATTTTCATGGATTTAATCATGAAATAAATTTGGGATTATTTTATTATTAATTTTCATTTTGTGATTATTTAATAGGGGGTCTTCACATTCAAAATATCTTCATTCTTCCCATAATTAACTCATCATGTATGAAAATTTTGCATTGAGTATATTGGTGTTCAATAATGAGATCTATAAAAGAAATATAGTATATCATTGATTTTGATTTTGATGTGGCATTTCATGTGCTATAATATATGTTCATTGAAACTATGGTATGTTCTACATCCAAGGATGAATTTTTTAAAATAAAATATTCCCATTATTCTACAATATTCATTTATAAATGATATGAATATGATTTTTCTTTTAAACTAAAATAGTTTAGTAATTTTTTTGAATGGAAGGAATACTAAAAATAAGAAGATGTTAGCTCAGATATAGAACTCATTAATAGATTCCTTTAATATTTGGGATCCAAAAAGTGGAATTGGAATAATATGTGAGTGAGAATATAGGAATATATACATACACAATAGTTTATAGAAAAAATAGGGGTTCGAGAAGTGGAAAAAGGAGGGCGATAATAGTTGAGGGTTTCAGAACATGAAGAACTAATTGAAAAATATATAGATCAGAACTATGTGGAAATTAATTAACAGAATTAAATGGTAAGAATAAATTATGAACTCATTATAAAATTATTATCACAAGAAATTTTTTGGATTTATCCTTTAAAAATCAAGATAATTAAAAAAAATTAGAGGATAATGAATCAGTTTAGATGCACAAAAAAAAGTCAAAATATAGTAAATAACAGATAATTATATTTTTCCACATTCTATTCTAATTAGAATGTATATTTAGAAATCAATGACTATAATTTTATGTTATTATATTGAAAAATTATTTTTAATTTCCATTTTAGAACATTAGATCCTATTTATTTTATAGTAATTAGTGTAGTTTGATATTATGATGTAAGTTAAATTCCCCATGTTCGTTTTGATAAATTAGGGACATGAACCTGAATTTTACATGAGCCTCTTTAATTTTATGTTTCATCATTAATAAAGGATCTATGAGTTACGAAATAAGATGGAATGAATATTTTCATTTTTTTCAAATTATGTTTTTTTTATTTCGTATTTATTATAAATTCTCTAAATATATATCAATATTATTTTTAATTTTTAAATATAAAATATATGACATTAATTTAAATTGTTAAAAAAATTTATATAGGAGTGAAAATTCACCAAAGATAGTCATCATATTATATTTTATATATTATCAATAATATTATGAGAATGAATAAAATGGGGAATAAATAAATAAGTAAAAACTCGAGAAAAAGAATTTGAAAAATCATACTTTGAGGGTACATTTTATATTTATATATGGTGTTAATATTATATTTGAAAATATTTGAATCATGTCCATTTATTTCACTTGTGTGATTTGTTAATTTGAATTTCAATTAGTGGTTATTTCAATCACATGTTTGTATTTGGTAGGGGTCATGAAAATGAATTTGAAATCATATATTTCAATCTTGATATATTATAACATAAAATATAAATTAAAATTTTATGTGACTATACTATCAAAATCATATGCATAATATCTTTGGTAACATCCTAAAATAATAAAAATATATTTCTTATCATTCGTAATAGTTTTTAAAATGATATGAAGTTACTGAATCAGGCACATCGAGAGTGTCTATCTAGGTGTGCAGTAATATTCCCCCCCCATCCAGCACTGATTATGATTGATTTAATGCACCATATTCCCCATTTATATTTTTTACTAATGCATGCATTATTATCACCACTTCATCCAGTAACCAATATCTAGAAATGGATTTATTTTTTATTAAAACCCCCCAATACATAATTAATGGAATCTCCATTGTATATTCTAATAATTATAATAATATATTAATTCTGTAGATAGTAATTTTACATCATTGGATTAAGATACAAGGGTTATCATTCCTAATTATTGAATAGTTTAGTTGTCTCGTGAGATAATATATATACATGATTCTCAAATTACAATTGAAAAATTGAAATAAAACAAAAAATAATTTAAAAACATTATAATTTCATATATTATATCACATAGTCATTCATATATCCCTCATGTGTATCCTATGGAAAGGATAATGTAATTAATAATGAGAACATATTCTCAGTATGGGAAAGAGTAAAACTAAATATATCATAGAATAAATAATGTAATACTAATATAGTAGACATAAAAAATAATTATATATGAATTATAATTAATTTGAAATATGGAATATATCCATTGATGGAATAAAAATATAATTTCAGGGATAGAAATAACTAGTTTTATATTGATAGAATAGATAATGATGTATATAACAATGTCACATTTAGATATCATGCAAATACATATTATATAAATAGGTATTGTGTACCCCAAATAACCAAACTAGTTTATCTCATGAGACCAACCAATAACAAGAAGAGATTTAATAATTTCTCTAATCAATTACTATGTTTACTTCATTCGACATATGAAACAAGTGAATAAAAATTAAATTATTTATCAATATAACCATTAACATTGAAAAATTTTCTATAACAATTGATTATATAATTCCAATTAAATCATTAAAAATGTATATCATATACCAAACAAAGTAATATTGTCCATGATATTAATAGGGTGTATCCCTATTAAATCATAATTTTCATAATTGAAAAAATACATGTATGATAATTCTTTTAAATGATCATTTGATCAATACTTGAGGATAATGCACTTTTGATTTCAAAATCACATATCTAAAATATATAAATTACATGAATATTATGAATAATATATTAATTCAAAATATACGAGAAAAAAAATGTAATTGCTGATTCATGGAATGTAATATTCATAATGGTTTGAAATTTCATTCATATAGTATGATTTAAAATCATTATTACATTCACATACTTTTTAAAAAATATATAATTAAAAATTGACAAGAATATTTATTTTTAACCTTTGTATAGAATTTATAAAATGGATAGAAAATAATTTATTAACTAATTTAATTATATTTAAAACAACTATGAAGACATTTTAATGAAAATAAGGACAAGGAGGAAAATATTAATGTATGAATACAAAAAACAAAGAGGATTTTATTGGAAAATATATATTTGTCATTTATTACCCAGATTGAGTAAAATGAAATTCAAAGTTTTAATTTCATGACCAAGTTGGAAGAAAAGAAAATATATAATAATATTATTGATATATCTTATAATTTAAAAAATGGAAATATAAATATAAATAATCTTTGAAAAAATATGATATTATAACAGAAAAAAGTTACCTAAATTTTTTTGTACTTATTTATTTATATTAACTGACATTATAATAAATAAATAAAATTATAATAATATAATAGAATAATATTTATAAATATAATGCAATTATTTTTTACTTATATATTTTTATCCCTTGTTCATTAACAAATATTCATTATCATCAGTATTTCTAGTGACTCCTAATTTGTTTTTCAGGCCCATTTTTATTAAAAAGTTACGGTCTTTCCATCAGGATCCCAGATATGACATATCTTAACTTTTAATAATGATGTAAAAAAATTTATTCCACAATATATATATATATATATCACAATATATAAGCTTCATTTAATGAAACATAAAATACACCATTCATGTTGACATGTGTCTATATTTACAATTGAAAATTGATTTCAATTACTGAACAAAATGAATGAAATATTAATAGTATAACATCATTGTAGTCTTATATTTATACCATTTATATCGTATATATTTATTTACAACTTTATATTTATTAATTTCATACTATGACAGAAAATGAATCACACCACTAAATGGAGGTCATAGTCCATACAGAGACAAGGGTGATACGTTCTGTTCCATATTGATGAAAAGAAGGTGGAATGTTTGTTTATTATAATTGTAATAACATATACATATATTTATTATAATATATTAATTAATTTATGACTGATAAAATATATTTATAGTAATTATAATTTAATAATTTCTTTGAATATTTTGGTAAATAGGATTACAACTTCTTTTTTAGACCTCAGTTTAATTACACATTAAGACTTATTAGAACTATCTTAGGAGAAGAAAAAAATTATGAATGAAATGAAGGTACATTAGAAGGGTTTTTGGAATTTATTTTCTAATATATTGTGATAAATACTTGGAATAATATTGAATAAATTCACCCATATATACCTTTTGGGAGCAGGAAACATGCAATTAAATAAAATATTTAAACTATATAAAGTATTTTTATTGTAAAAGTCTAAAAAAGTATCATAATTCAATGATAGGATAGATATGGTTATATATATATAATTAATAAGACTTAGAAAAATTTATATTTAATTTCCACCCATATCTCTTTGTTTAAACCCTTGGTACACCCTTTTATCAATAAATATGCTAACAATATTTTAATTCTTTTACTATCCATTATAATAAAAAATGAATTTTAACTTTTTAAATAATATTATATATTGGTATTATTATTATTTAATTATTTCCTAATATTATATTATCAAAATTTTAAAAAATAACTCTTACTATATGTTTTTATCATGCATTAAAATATATTTCTAAATAAAAATGTTACTTTTTTGGCATATAAATGGGTTTTCGGAAAGTAGTACAACAATATTAATTCTAGAGAAATTATTTAGATTATGTTAAAATATTGGAGAATTATTTTCCATTAAAATTGAGAAATATTTTAATGGATATGTGTTAATATATGATTGAAATAGTATAACATAAAACATTTTTAGGAGAAAAAATTATTATATATTTAAAATGTTTAGAATATATTTTTATATTAAAATTTTTATTTTTATATATTTTATTTATTTTTATAAAATATATATTATTCATATGAATGTTGTTTCATAAACAATTATGTTATCCTTATATCATCATAATTTCATAATTGTTACCTTTTTTGTAAATGTGGTATTTTTAATATTCACCCAAAAATTAAAGTTTTCTAAAAAATCTCAAAAATTATCGGAATGATATTTTTGGTAATATGAATTCAAAATAAATTAATTTCATAATGTTTAGTTTTAATTATTTTTTAATTTAGGTTGTAATATCATTCTTAAATAATTTTATGTGCATTATGAGATAGTTTCATTTAAACTAAAAGACTGAATACAGTAATTTTAATCTAGGTGAGTTATGATTTTTATAGAATAAAATAATAAGGATTTTAGGATAAGTGAATTTAAAATAAAATAAAATTATAAAATAAAATTAGTCAATAATTCATAAATATAGTTATGGGATAAAGGACATGGATTTGGAAAATAAAATTTTAGTCCAATTTTTTATAAAGATAATAATTTCCATTTAATAACATATAGAATCATAATTTTTGACGAATAATTAAATAGTTAGTTAATCCTAAAAATGATCAAAAATGTATATAATGTAGGATATAACTATAAAGAATAAAAAATATTCAAAAAATTATTACTCATTATGAATGGTATATATGATGAGATATTAAAATAAAATCACTTACCATAATTTTTTGCTATATTTAATAAACTTTAAATACTTGTATAATCATCAAAGTCTAATTAAATATAAAATTTTATATCATATTTATATTGTTTTTTTTAATTTTATAATAAAATATTTTTTATTTTCTATTACTCTTAATTCATAATGTGAATCAAATATTAAATATTATTAAATTACATGCATTATTTGGTTTGATTGTGTCAACTATCATTCAATTTTTGAGAATTCATCACCGCAATAGTATTAAAGGTAGTAGTATGAAATTTTCATAATGAGTTCTAATTTTAAAAATGTTTTTACCTCTAGGTATATGTTTTAATTAAAGATAATGTTATATGATTCATTCATTATGTGTTGTTTTATCAACTAAAAAGAGTTACATTAACAATTATTTTTCCATTGAATATTAAAATTCTAAAGAGTTGTAAATTTTTTATATTAATTTTTTCTTATAAAACTAGAAATTATACATTCAAATCACTCCATTAAGATTAAAATTAAAATAGACAACCATAATTCATGTTAGTTGATGAATCAGAATAAATATGAAAATGATAAAATTAAATAATTTTATGAGTAATTTATTATTTTTAACGGTATCATTATTAAATAACATTTATAATATTTGTATACTTTAATTAAATATAATTAATTAATTTTATTAATTTTATAATTATTATAATAATAGTGAAAAAATTTAAATTAATGGTGTCCCAAGGATTATGAAATTAAATTAGTAATTGCTGAAAATTGTATTTGTTGGGTTAGGGAAACCATTTTGTGAGACCACAATATAATAATATTATAAATTATTTGATGTGAGTTTATTTATACTATATTTAGAGTAAAAATTAAATTTAATGTGTAGTTTGGAATGAATGGATAATTGCCTTTTTATAAATAATATTGAGTGTAATTTTTTTAGAATATTTACGAGTCAATGAATAATGAATGTAATTTTTGGGAAACAATAATTCATAAATAGGTAAAAAGGACAATTTTCAAAATATAATGCATTAAGACACAAGAATGATATTTTTTTATTTGTGTTTAATAATTTTTATCACATACCACAATTATTAATCATACCATTTACTAAATCATTTCACCTATTCACCCCTAGTAACTAGTTTTTTTCATATAAATGATATACAACCTCTTAATTAATATTTATGTATTGATTCTAATTTTAAAAATATTTATTATAAATTTCATATGCTAGATATAATAAATTTACATTGTAACAAAAAAATATATTTATAAAAATATGTTTTTTTAATAAATTTTTTTGACAATGAAAAAATATTTTTATCATCATTAAATATATTTTCAGTGATTACAAATAATTACAAAATATATATTATCAGTCCATTTGACATAAGTATTTCATACCCTTTATATAAAAATTTATATTTAAATCATATTTTTGTATATTCAATAACTATATATATATCTAGTAACTATATAACATTCACATTACACTTTACAGTACTATCTATTTCTTTATATACATATCTAAATGAAAATATATTAGTATTTTATTTAAATATTATATCATATTTGAAATTTTTTTAATTTTTATTATTGATATATTTATTATATTATATTATATTTATAAGAGACCATATATAAGAATATTTTTAGAATGTATATTTTTTATTTACATTTAACAGTTTCCCTTTTATTGTTTTTATTATGACTTTTCCAATATGTTTCTTGAAATTTTTTTAATTCTATAAAATTTTGTTTTAATATTCCATGATAATGAAATAATCTATTTTTTCAATTGATATTCGTAGTGCATGAAAAATTTCTATTAAATATCAAAACACATAAAGGTTATAAAACAAAAATTCTAAATAATATCTAAGGAATTACATTTCTGAACATAATATCTTCACATTAAAAAATTCCGTACCTCTATGAGAAAATATTGTGTTAGTTCTATTTTATTACAACATTTGTTCCCACTTCACTTCCATCTTCTTAGAATTACACAATAACATTATAATATCATAATTGGTCTTGTTATGTGTTTCTTCATCTTCATAATATATGATGTTAACTTATTCCAAATAAAAGAGATAAAGAACATTTAATAAATAAAATTAGTTTAGTAAATGGTAGAAGTCTATTTTTTAATATCTCAAAAGTGATTAATTGACCATGTTGTTATCTTTTGGAGGTTAGGTACAAGAAATTTTGGATCAAAGATACATCATATTTAATGTGAAATCGAAAAGTGATTGATGTATCTATGGACAAAATTTTAATTTTTCAAAAATAATATATCACTATTATATGTGAATTTTATAATTGTTTTTTTTAAAATATCAAACTCCAAATATCATCACTCTATATTAGTATAACAAAATATTTAGTTTTTTTCTTTAATGTATATTTGAATATTTTGGAAATTATAAATAATTTTTTAATGATTTTATCCTAAATCATTCACTATAAAACATAATACTAATATGTTGGAGTTCTAAATATTATCACAACAATAAATAAAAGAATTTTAGGGATCAAGGGTAAATAGTTTTTATTGGAGAACTTGAATAATAAATGATATGGAACCTAGTGTCCTTTGAAATACATCTAGTTATATCTTCACCTATCATTCTATATTTATACAGTCGATTTAGATTAATTGTTTGTTTTAGAATGATATGTAGTGGTAAAATTTATTTCAATATTTAAATCCTATTAATAATTTCTCCAAAACCCAAAGGTGATCCTTAGATAATGATCCGATATAACAAAAATTGCAACTCTATAAATCCCTATGACTTAATTTATATATATCTCAATCTATAGAAGAAATTGTAAATACTCCCACTAAAAATTAAATAGTACAACATTATATGGAAATCAACAACCCCAACATGATTTATTGGCTTTATTTGTCTTTAGGAAACCTATGATGAAATCTATGTTGATGTTATCTCATTTTTAATATGATATGGTCATGGTAGTATCATCTTCATAGTTTTTGACCATTATTATTTTAATTTATATAAAACAAAGGATCGAGATGTATAATCTGAAATTATCCTCATTATGTTAACCCTCTAATGTTTTTAGGTATATATGTATATATCTTTGTCATTTTGTTGTTGGATAGATGAATATAAATTATATAAATCATTTAATAACTCCTTAAATTGTTGAATTTATTATATACATTTTCATATTTAGGATCTTATAACTCCATCTTGGAATATATTAGAATCTAAAATGTTACCAATATTCTTTTACATCACAAAAATTTCCTATTGTGCCACATAATCCATAATTGTATTGATAGTTGAGAATTTTTTTATAAGGGTTGGACTGCATCCTATCCCATATGATTTTAATGAATTTAAGTTTTATATTCCTGATTATTATGAATCTTTAAATATTATCATTGATATGAAAACAAGATATTTTTTTGAGACCATTAACTACAATGTTTTAATTCTTATAATGGTATTATATTTTGTATTCAAAATCATTGATCTTCTCTATTATCATCCTTTAGTTAATTTACAATGTATTCTATGTGAATACACAATTTATGTTTTTTAATAAATACATAACACTTATCACCATATATATGATTCTTATATATTTTTTATATAAGTATTACTATTTTCAACTCTAGATCATCTGTTATTAAATTTTACTTATTGATCACTAAATGAAATATGGAATAGGTTATGAAATTGTCATTTATCTATTTAATGTATCATAATCAATTATTTGATTCATAAATTAAAATGAAATAAAATTGTAGACATAATTATTTTGTCTTGATATTTAAAGAATCCAGTCTATTATTAATCTTCCAGAAGCAATTTTCCATTATAGTTTCTAGAGAGATTGATAACAATATTTCTTGAATATATTGTATTAATATAAAATTATTTTATTTTGTAATTAATTATGTTTTTCATTATAATTTAATTATTTTTTATTCATTTAATGATATGTAATCATTGCAATCTATTCTTGTGGAAAATTATGAAAGGTAGAATGGAAAGAGTCATAGGAACTTCACACCATTACTTGATGTGGTGCTGCACAACATCATAAAAATAAAGCTGTAAAAACAATATAGTAAGTTAATAGTAATATATTTATTAAATAACTATCCACAGTATAAAACATTTGGTGTTTAAATAAAATTATATTCTTAAATGATATGGAATGACAGTTGATAGTCTGAATTCTAGAATGACAAAATAAATAATTTGATATTGTTTGTTTTTGAAATGTTTTTTACAGAAGGAACTTCCCATTATCAGCATTGGGAACCAATTCACATCATGAACCCAATTTCAATATGAAATATAATGATATGAAATTACATGGTTTTTAGGGGATTTTAGTCTGGTTTGAGCAATGATCTTAGTGTGAAACGTGGGGAAAATGGATGTTTTTATTCAAAGTTGAATTAATAAACCCTGACTATTTAATTTTTTTGTCAATCGCAAGGAGGATGGTATAAAAAGGGAAAAATAAAATTCAGGGTATAATACGTATCTAATTTAGAGTCTTCATTAAGGGATGGTGTGTCATTTCTATAGGGTTTTCATCTATAATTATTACCACCCTTATATTAATTGAATTATATGGTTATTTTCATGGTTTTAATCTTGAAATCTATGTGGGATTATTTTGTTATTATTTTTCATTATGTGATTATTTAATACGGGGTCATCATATTTAGAATCACTTAATTATTCATCTAATTAAGTCATTATGTATGACCACAATGCGTTGAGTAAATTGTTTTTCAATAATGAGATATATAGAAATAAAACTTCTCTATGTCAACTAGATGAGAATTCATTCTATGTTTAATCATTGTTTTGGGTGACCTATCAATTTAAATATCAAGAGAACATGCCTATAAAAAATATGTGTTAATGAGAGAGAGAGAGAGAGATTATTCATCTAGACCATGTGGATAACATATAATCAATTCAAATAATAAAAATATTTAGTTATTAATGTCTAGGTTTCTAGTGCATGAAAATGGATTTCATATGTTTGGTAAATTATTTCAATTTTCTTCCACTATCTCCAAACTCATATACTATTATGTTCATTTTTTATTTCTATATTGTTTTATAGTTTAGTTATAAAATTTTATAATGTCATATTATCTAACATTTTATATAATGGATCAACCTGTAACGTATAAGATCCTATTGTATATATTTATAGATTTAGTGAATACGGGTTCAAGGAAATTATAAATTATAAATTTAGTATAACGTATAGGAAATGATGACCCTTTTTGTGTATAAAAAATTCTAGGGTCATTCTAGGGGACTAAAAAGAGAGATTTATTTATTTTAATAATTATAAAAATATTCTATCCTTGAAGTTTTATATTTTATAAATTTATAATAGGTTTTTTATTTAACTTTTTGAAATATTTTTTTAGTCATTGTATTTTTTGTTGTGATCGGAGGGATAAAATTTTTTAAGAATTAAAAGAAAAAATTGTTTATTTATTACATAGATCATTCACCCCAATTTTGGGAACATAGAAGGATTTATAGTAATGTTTAAGGGATCCAACAACCCTAGTCGATATATGATGAAGCAATATAGTATATCATAGAATTTGATTTTGATGTGTCATTTCATGTTCCATAATATATGTTCATTGAAGCTGTGGTATGTTATACTTCCATGGTTGAATTTTTTAAAATAAAATATTCCAATTATTCTACAATATTCATTTAGAAATAATATTAAGATGATTTTCCTTTTAAACTAAAATTGTTTAGTAATTTTTTTTGAATGGATGCATTAATAAAAATAAGAAGAATATAGCTCAGATATTGAACTCAATAAAGGATTCCATAAATATTTGGGATCCAAAAAAGTTGAGTTGGAATAATAAGTGAGTGAAAATATAGGAATATATTCATACATAATAGATTATAGAAAAAATAGGGGTTTAAGAAGTGAAAAAACGAGGGGGATAATAGTTGAGGGTTTCAAAACATGAAAAATTAATTAAAAATTATACTGATCAAATCATTGAGGAAATGAATTAATGGAATTACATGGTATGAATAGATTCTTAACTCATCATAAAATAATTAACATAAGAAAAATTATGGATGCATCCTATTAAAATCAAGCTAATTTAAAATTTTAGAGGATAATGAATAAATTCATATGCTCAAAAAAGTCATAATACAGTAAATATGAGATAATTATATTTTTTCCACTTTATATTCATATAAACATTTATATTTAGAAAAAAATGACTATAATTTTATGTTATTATATTGAAAAATTATTTTTTATTTTAATTCTAGAACATTAGATCATATTTATTTTATAGTAATTCGTGTTGTTTTATATTATGATGTAAGTTAAATTTCCCATGTTCGTTTTGATAACATAGGGACATGAACCTGAATTTCACATGAGCCTATTTAATATTAAATTTCTTCAATAACAAAGGATCTATGAGTTATGAAATAATAGTTAATAAATAAATTATTAGTTTCAAATTATGTTTTTTAATTTCATATTTATTATAAATTATGTAAATATGGATCAATGTTATTTTATTTTTTAAATATAAATCACTTGACATTAATTTAAATTATTAAAATTTTATATATAGGAGAGAAAATTTCCATAAGATATCCATCATATTATATTTTATATATCATAAAAAATATTATGATAATGAATAAAATGGAGAATAAATAAATAACTAAAAACACAGGAAAACGAATTTGAAAAACATACATTGAGGGTACATTATATTTTTCTAAATGAGGTTAACATTATATTTGAAAATATTTTAATCTCATACATTTATGTCACTTGAGTGTTTTGTTAATTTAAATTTCAATTAGTGATTATTTCAATCCTAAGTTCTTATTTGTGACTGGAATATAAGCTAAATTTCCCATTCATTCTATGTTATATTTCTAGAGAAACTATGGCGTGATTTATTATAGAACATTTATTCCATCCTTTTGAAGATTTGATCTTAAAACAATATTTTTAAATTATTTATAAAATATTTATTAAAATACATTTATACATGGACCCACGAGTAATTATATCCTTCCTGAAGCAACTAAAAATAATGAAAGAATATTATCCTAAATTATCGAAATTAAAGGACTAAAAAATATTTTACTACCATAATCTTATTATTTTTAAGAAATTAAATTGAAAATTTATTTTGGATGTGTTGTAAAAAGTTAATGGTTGTGATTCAATAGGATGAATTATGTTGGGTGATTCAATCAGGTGTTGGAAAAATCTTATCAAATTTCATCTATTTTTTGTCATTATTACAACTCTTGAAAATGAAATGAAAAAGTAAAATATAATTGGTAGTTTCTTGGGTAGATTAAAAATCACAATTAATTGACTAATGATTTTAACATAGCTATTTAATTTAGATTCATTGAGTGATCATGTGGGTTTTTTTGGATGGATGTGAAAATTTAAGCAAGTGAAAATTTTGATAAAAAACATGGAAATAAGGATGTATTTCATTTTGGGTGTTTCTATTTGTCATGACCATTATTTTGAGTGTGGGAAACATGTTGATATCATTATTAGTGAATTATACCGAATTATTTTTGTTTAAATGCAAGTAAAATTCTATATATAATAACCAAAGTTTGGAATTTAATTTCGATTTTACATAATTAGATATGTACTCTAATAACTAAGTGCAATGTGATACCTATTAAAATCCCATGTGATTATTTTTTTAATTATAACTTTATGGGGGAAGATTTGATATTCATTACAAGAATTTAGAAGGGATTTGATTTGATATATTAATATAAATATAAAATAATTTTTTTAACATGATTAGTATTAAGAACGAAATTAAACCATTGTAGTTAGAAATTGGAATACTAATTAACGATTATTTGATAATTATAAATGTTGGTTAAGAGAAGCAATTTAAATTTAAAAATAAATTGTTAAAAACCATTTTTACATCGTACCAATAAAAAATATGGGTTAAATATATTTTTTATGCGATGATTTAATTTTTACTTCCACATTTATAAAAAAAATTATTTCTAATTTTCTATTTTTGATATAAGTTTTATGAAATTGATTTATGAGAAATGATGAAATTTCATAACTAGGGAAAATCGTGAGTTTATGTGTTGGGGAATTTTCTAGCTTCATGTCATGCATATATGTTTTGGAATATAAAATGTATCATTAATTGAATTAATTTCATTTTACATTTATATTTACATATTTTTGTAAATTTAAGAACGATTGATAGAATTTGAATGTAATCTTGATGAAAACAATGAAATGAAATTTATAATATATACATTAGCATCATTCCATAATAAAGTGTTATAATAAAACAATTGAAGAATGAAGTATGATATCAATGTGGAAATATGATCAATACTGATTCAAAATATGAAGCACAATACATGATGTGGATGGTGTTACATTATGGTCCTAATCTCATCTATATGGAGATATGTGTATATCTTGACTAGAATTTTGGATTTATGATTTTAATAGGTCTTTTATGTGAAACAAATTGTGGATATGATCCATGTTCACTCCATAGAAAAAATTAAATTCCATTAATTTTCATGTAAAAAGAGATTTAATATTTTAATTGAAACAATCATGTCCTTAATCAAACATCCCCCTTCAGACCATATTTATTTGTTGATTTAATGAAATTATATTCAATTATTTAATAGTGGATTCCATGTATATTTTAAGTAGTATATATATGTTTTCCTTGGATAACATTGAATTTTTTAATTTGAAGATAAATATATGGATACAAATGTAATAATTTTTCTATAAATAAATGGGATACATCTATATTATAAAATAAAAACTATACCTAGGTGAAAAGTGATGCTGTTGTCGAGACTTATTCTAGGGTTGGTGTGATATTTATAAATGTTTTTATTTTTTAAAATTTTTTTCACCATCTAATGGATACCTTGATAGTGTGAATTTATTTTTTAAAAATATGTGATCAATTATGGATTATTAAATTATTATAATTTAATTTATAATTACTTAAATTTGAGTTTCCATATACCAACTTTCTATTTTTCTATATATTACTCCAAATGTATGACTATTGTGCTTTGAGTAAGGGGGTGTTATATAAGTACATCACTATAAATCAACCATCTCTTTGACCATTTTGTGATCAATGGTTCTATGCTTAAATAATTATTTGGGTTGACTATAACACTATCAAACTAATTTATATGGCCATGAAAAAATGGTTTTTAATGAGTAGGAGAGTAACCACCTAGACCAAGGTTATAACATTGACTCAATTCAAAAAATAAAAATATTGATTAATTAAAATTCGTTGTATTGTTGTATAAAAGTATGAATTATTTGATTGCAATTTTAATTTTATTTTCTCTCACTCTCTCATGACATAAGTTCCACATATATTAGCTTTTATTATTTCATTTTTTCATTGTATAAGTCTTTAATATTATATTATTATATTATTTCATCTTATCTTAATGTGATTGCACTCAATATTTCTTGATCCCACAATAATTTTTTATATAATTACTAATTAATGGGTTATAAACACCATAAAAAATAAATTAATTGCATATTGGGAGAATTAATATCCTCTTCCAAAATTATAAGAAAGAATAAAATATACTTAGTTAAAATATTTTGTGGTTTTTGAAATTAGAAGAAAAGTAAATATAATAACAACGACTACTATAAATTTATTACAATTATCATTGATTGAGTAGTTTTTCAGATTTATTCATTATTAACCTATTTATTGTATAATTCCTAATTTATACCATCATCTACAATTACATGTCCCATTAATGATAATTTTATTAGAAAAATATTTCATTTTTGGAATTTTGAAAATAATTTACCATTTCTCGGTGTATTAAAGAAAAATCATCAATTTCATTTCATTTTCTTCTTCTCTTGAAATATAAGAGAATATTCTCTACAAATGGTGTAATAAATTTATTATGGTAATTTATAAAAAAATATACTTTTAAAATCAATGATTTTATTCTTGAGAATATTTATGTCCAAAATCTAAATCAATTAATTTGTATTTTGGACATATTTTATAGAATGTTGCTTTAGTTTTCTTCTACATATTGCCCATAATTTTTGTAGTAAATGATGAAAAAACCTTTTATAATTTATAAAACCCACATATTTATTCAAAAATTTCATCAATATTGGATATAAGATATATATCTCTTATCATTACATGTCTGTGTGAATCTTGATTCCATATTGATAGAATAGTTTATCAGTGTAATCAATATTTTAGGGAATTTATATATATTTAGAATATAATTATTTTCACAAATGATATTATGAATATATTTTTATATTGATTACCAATATAAAAAATAAAGCAAAATTAGTAAATATAATTATAGTAATGTAAATGGTATTTTAAAGGTTCTACCTTTATGTGGGTGATTACATAATTTCTGTGATTCATTCAAGATTAATAGAAAATTATACACTATAATAAAAATTAAATAAAATAGTGAATTTATCAAACGTAACCTCATGAATTCATTCCTAATATTTAGATATCTCTTGATTGGTATTTTAAACTCCATCCCTCATGTATCCAATAGTTCTATAAAATTCCCTATGTAAGGATATCTTATTTTCCCTACTGGATTTCACAACATTAAAGGATATATCTTCTACATCATGTAAAAGCATAAATATAAGGATGATATTATTTATTGAAAAAAAATTATCCTAATGATCCATTTTAAAGATAATTGAATTAGTATATAATTTATCTCATTGATTTCTTCTTCTAACTATCTTCATTGAGATATAAAATAATATTTAATAGCTATTGTATCCTACAAACTATTCTAACCTCTATATAATTAAACGAATTGATATATCATGAATCAAAACATTATATTGATCATCCACAGAGTTAATCAAGAAATCATATAATCTTTAACTATATATTCTATTCGATGACAATATTCAATTGAACTCATCACATAATATTTTCCTACATATATATCTTTTAGAAACATAATAGTCATGATATTCAATGGTGGTAGTGTCGTGATCCCATTATTTTCCAAGAAATTTTTTCTAATAATATTCCCTTTTACGTATTCCCGTATTCGCACGTATGTTTTTTCATATTAAAAACCGAAAACAATTAATAAGATCAATACATCATGAGCATAATATTTGAAATATGGAAAATATATTTATCATAGAAAAAATCCCTAACATTAATTTCATTAATATTTTGAATTTTTTTTATTGAAAATATACAATTCACCTTTAAATATCACCACATATACCCTTTGAATATATTTATCAAAATTTCCAAAAAAATGGTTTTCTGCTTCCAAAAAGCCCAAACCCCCTTTTATTGTCTATATGGTCACATTTTAAAGTAATTATAATAAAAATTCATCATGGAATAATACTCCACATCAAATATCAATACAATAATTAGACCAATTAAAGGTTCATCACATTACACTATGATGTCAATTCAATGAATAATAGAAAAATATCCATAAATCTAAATTATAATTTCATAATAAAACCATAATTTAATATTACATTTCCATTTTGTGGGACAGAAATATCTATTTATTATATTTTTTACACATAACTATATTCTAATTTATTTATAAAGAATCTATGAAACATTGGTTTTCATCATATTTATTACAGTTGATTATTATTTATTATTCAATATAGTCTTAAATGTAATCATACATTCTATGTAAATGATCATAGTTATTATTAGATATCACAAAACATTTCTATATTGTTGACCATATGAGATCTTCTTTATTTATATTTTATAAATTTCCAACATTCAATGATATTAATATTCAATTGTAAAAGTAATGTTACTCTTATATATCACAATATATTTATTTAAACAATTCAAATTTTCACTGAACTACTCCATCTACTAGGAATTAATCATCATCATCATCCAAGTGAAACTATATTATCATGTGCATAAAAAAGGAAAAATCTCAACAATAATTATGTTATCTTCTATATCCATTTATAAAATAAATCTCTTTATATTCATTATAGATATGAAATATATATCAGTCCCCATACCCCATAAAGCTCATCTAAACTTATTATCATTATGATCTAATTATGAAATTCCAAAAACACTAATGAAATTATGGAAAACCATGATTCTAAATACTCTATAGTAATTACTTATAAATGTATAGAAATTACATTACCAAGAGATCAAAATATTAAAATTACATAATCAAATTATTTTAGTGGTATTAATTTTTTCATAGAATAATATATTTTAATTCTGTAACCTCATATATTTCTCAACGTAATATCTCCATTTTCTTTTTTATCATCAACAATTTTAATATATTGACATTATATAAAAATTAAAAAATACAACAAATTTTAGAACAATTCATTGGGATCTTCAATATCCCCCATTGGAATTTTTTTAAGAATCTACTCTAATGAAAAATCCATCAAAATTAAATATTTAAATTCTTTTGAATTTTATCTCCCCATTATTTAAAACATTTACAATATATGAAACTAAAGTAGATTTTTCTATTAATAAAATCCCAATATATGAGATCAATTATGGGTGTATTTGTAAAGAGTGAGCAATTGAGTTTTCATATATCAAATAAACAACTATATACTAGTTTAATTATATATTACAGACTAATTCCAAGTCCCCCCTAAAATTAAAAATAATATAAAATAAAATGATGATGTTAAAATATATCAGTCTTCCAATAATAAATGATATATTCATAACATTATATATAAATATTTTTTTATAAAAAATAATAATATCAACAAACATTAAATCAAAACCCCATGGGATAATCACAAAAAACATAGTCAATATGACTAATCATTTTTCAGAATAACACCATGAATCCATTATACAAATAAAATTCATGAATTTTTGTAACATTAGTTTGAAAAAATCATGATAGAAATATCATTCTGATACCAACATACCTTAAATGAGTCAGAATTTATTACCTATATTAAAATAAATTATTGTATGAGAATAAGGCAGTTACTCTTATGATTTATAGTGTGAATAAAAAGCATCAGAGTAGTTTCCCAATTAAGAATATCCATAAATTTAAAAACCATATTTTCATGAAATGAAACTTTTTACAAAAATATTATCCCAGATAGAAATATAATTGTGTTTCATGGTATTTTTTCTCTAATAATCATTATCATTATTCAAAATATTCACCTTCAAAATAGCTATCATATAACCTTCATTCCCATATCATGATTTCATTCAATCTTCCCATAATTATCTAGTATAATTATTATTCCATATATAATGTGTGTATGAGTAATAAAAAAAATTAATAAATTTTATTAATAAATTTTAGTTGACCCCATTTAGGATAAATTTAGTGAAAAAAATATAATTAATAATTTTCAATGATATCATCAACCAAATCAATCATTTTATTACATTCATGTATTTAGTTTCTTCTATTTTTCTCTAAATCTCCACTGCCAACATAAATAATCATATCTTTCTTGCAAGGATCCCAGATCTATCCTTTACAAAAAATTGAATCATATTTTCTTTTTTATGACATCCTTATTTGCCTTCATGATTATTTTTCTATTGATACCCAAATATTTTATTCTTAAATATAACAAATTTTTATTTGAATATTCAATATATTTCTCAAATATACACTCAAGGAATGTAATGTTTACTTTTATTTCAAGACTAGATACCAAATTTTCTTATTTCAAGGAATATCAAAAATATAACCCATAAAAAGCATTTTTTTTATTCATCATTATATACATATTATACATAAATCATTTCATTATAACATGGTTGAAGGAAACATAGGAATGGGTGATCTCATATTCACATTAAGTTTAATCTTTTTAGATATCAACTTAAAACCATATAAAATCAAAAGATAATAATAACGGTGTTAGATATTGACTATAACATAAAAAATAAATACCCAATATATGAAACTTCGCAAACATGTGTCCTATAATAAAAATATAAATTCTAACAACATTAATAAGAACTGTTGGAAAATTTTATTATTTAACCATGACACATTTTTCCATATCATAAATGTGTTAATCCGTCATATGTAAATTAAATTTTTATTCATATTTATGTTAGAATATATAATAAATTACCCAATGCATTTTAGGTCTATATTATTCCATTCCCAGACATCACATAATGAAAATGAAAAAATTTTGGATGATAATTTCATAAAACATAATCTTATCATTAACAATTAAAATTAAATGGGTTACATTATAATTTCACTAATTCATAACACTTAGAATTGAAATAGGTATTATAATCATTTAATCAATTAAACATAGCATAACCCATGGTTGTGGAACATGTTTGATAATCATCATCTCAACACATTCATAATAAATCTATATAATGAATAAATATGGTATCATTATATCATATTCCTAGTAAGATATGGTAAATATTGAAGGATATTAACATATTTTAATGTTCCATTAATAGAATCATATGAAAATTTATTAACAAATATACCATTTTAACATTGAAGTCACCTATTTAAAATAAAAAACTTCAAATTATTAAGGAAGAAATTATAATTTAGAAAAATTGTAGAAACATATAAAGGAATATTCAAACCATTTAGTGGTCCCGATGGTGGAAAATTTTATTCATACAATATATGTTAAAAAAATTCGATTTACATTATTCAAAAAAAATACTAGAAAATCAGATGGAAAATGGAACATTTTTTTGATTGAAACCAATTTTTAAAAATTAAATCATTGTAAAAATTACATTAAAGATATTTGGAGAATATTAAAAACATTTTTCACTTTTTTATAATAAATGTACACGAAATAGAATGTATCATTGAATAATGATGTAAATCATGTTGATTTTCCTGAAAAACATTATTTTGATATCATGAGTATCTAGTTTGAGGAAAATTAATATTAAAAAAGTATTATATACAAAAAATAAAAATTGAATAAATATTATATGGATAAATTAGATTAGAATAATATAATTTTTCTAATAGAAATTATATCCTTAATATTCTAATTAAAATAGAATGGGAAATAAATCCCTTACATATTTCAAAATATTTAATTCACAATCCCCATAAAAGAGATAAACTCATAAGGATTTATAAATTATAATATATTATATAATAATATTTATAAAATAAATATTTTGTAATTATATTTACATGATTATGAAAATAACTGGTTAATGTTGTATTTTTCTCACAAAAATAAAATTGAGATGAATATAACATACCTTAAGTCCCACCTATCATTAATTTGGTATGAACCACCAATTATTTAGAATAAATACTTTTTATATTCAATAAATGATCCAATTCATGGACTTTTGGGAATAAAAAAACTTCTATATCATGTCTAATGATGTTGGAAAATGAATTTGGTAGAGGATATGTATGATTTATGGCCAAAACGGTGTTAATAAGTGAGGGGAGGAGGTTAACTTTATAATTGAGGTTAGTGGAACATTTGGAATTAAAAAAATAAATTATAATATATTAATTCTCAATAAAATTACTTCAAAATGGTTATATATATGAAATAGGGTAGGATGTAATTGTAATCCTATCAGAAATTAGAATTTGGATATGTATAAGTTGGTTTTTAATCCATATCTTCTGGATTAACCTCTTAATTAACCCATTTTAACATTAATATAAGTAACTTTTTTTCACTCATAAACTATTATATTTTGAAATATTTGTTAATAATTAAATAATTAATGTTCAAGGGATATAATTTTGACAATAACATTTCATTTTTCATTTTTTTTAATTTTATGTAATTTATTAAAATATTATTTTTATGAAATATGATTAATATCAATTTTCACACTATTATTTTAATTTCAAAAAATATAAATTAATATTGATTTATAATTATAATAATGACATGTAACATAACACTAATATATTATACTCCCAAATAAAATTCATGGAAAACTATAAACCTTTCAAATTACTATACCTTAAATATTTTAAATATCATTTATTGTATTTTTCTATTACTCGAAAAAATACTATGTTGATATTGAATAAGAATTTATAGAATTTATATAATTACTAAAAAAATTAAATAAAATTAAATAATGAAAATAATTTCACTATTCTCAGAATATAAATATAAATTAATTATTCACACTCCTTTTCTCTATGTGGACACATAATAGTTATTAAAGAATAAGATGGTGGCATTATGTATTTAACTTTTCTTTAAATGTTGTGTTTTTTAGTTTCATGTAAATACATCGTTTTAAAAAAATATCATAGGAATAAATAGAAAAGGGTCAAATTAATTTCACCATATAATTATTAGGAGAAAATTTATGGAATAATCCATTATTTATAATGAGAATTATATTGATCTACCCATTACTAAGGTGATATATTTTACCAAAGATATTATGCATATTGACCGTAAATAATCGTGGAATATTTTCCAAATTTTAACCTCATAATTAAAAAAATATGAAATTTATTCTTTAAGATTAAAAATCTATAGTATGTGGAAATTTATTCCAAAAATAGGCATTTAATACTCGATAAAAATCACATTTTAGAGAAATAAAATTTTAAAAATAAACATTTGTTTATTCGTATCCCATGCATAAAAAGTATTAAATAAATTTGGAAATATTTATTGAATATATAATATTTAAAATTTTAAAAAAACATATTGCAATAGAACATAACAAAATTAGGATAAAAACACATTTCCACCAAACATTGCAGTTCCCTCGAAATAAATAATTTAGTTTTAAAACATATTTTTATAATAAATTAAATAATAAAAAATTTCATGAGGAAATGATTTGAAATAATATAAGAGAAATAATGTTACATTTGATTCATATTTATGAAAAAATGATATTTTTAAAATCATGAAAAAATGGTTTTCAATAAAAACTAGTATTTTCACAAATAAATAATAAATAATAAATATCATAAATTTTACAAAGATCCCCCTAAGCTAATATTGATATGTTAATTTAAATTGTTTTTTATTTTTATAAAAAATTACTATAATTGTAATATTTAAAAAATTATTAAATTAAATTAAAATCAATAATGAAAGAAACAAATTTTTTAATTTTAATATTACATTACCTATCATGTAATTTTTATTTATAATGATTCAATCAATACATTCGTGTTGAGTTGGAAATTAACAGAAATTATATAATTTAGTTGTTCTTTTTCATACTCGTCAATTAAATGGTCAGGTTTTATTTGTTTTAATAATATTTTGGTGTTGTTTAATCTTGGTGTATCCAATCGTATATGTTATCCAAGATAATGTTACATAAAAATTTGGTGGGTGTAATTATATAATTTTTAACTGTGATTTTATATACACACAAATAATTAACTAACTAAAATTAATTATTTTATTTAATTTATTTATGGGATTCTTATTATAATTTTAAATGAATCACTATTTATAAGATTGAACAATAATTTATAATAATATTTTACATCTTTTTTACATTATTTATAAAAATTTTCAATAAATTTAAATCTATTCTTGACAAATGGATTCACCATCTTATGGGTATGTTCTATAAAATAATATAATTTATTTTAATTTAATATTTTCACCCACATAATAAATATAACGCCCATATCTCAATATAGTGTGGTATATTAAGTAATTATGTGTTTTTTGTTGTATAAATTCTTTAAAAAATTTAGGGGTGTTTTTAAATTTTCTATTGAAAACCATTTTTATATGATTTATTTAAAATCGTATAAAATTGATAAATTGTGGGAGTCTTCTTCGATGAATGAAGAACAGTTAGTACACCTTAATTAATAACTATGTATAGTAACCTTAAATGGAGTTCCATCCCAGTTTTAACATTGTTAATTTATCTTGGGTATTCAAATTATAGTTAAGTATTGACCTATATTTATTACATAGATTAGGAGTAATTGTTTAAGCTCCTCAAATATCGGGTAAAACAAGTTCAAAAACTCATGTAATGTTTTATAATGATTTTTAGAAACATTTTGAATAATCATTTGATATTTTTCTTTTGTATATTATAATGCCAAGAACATATTTTATTCACATTTTGTTAAATCACATGAGAAAACCTTGTATTTTGAATTGAAAATTAAACTTGGACATTCTGTTTTACACATGGACATTTTTTTCAAAAATTAGACTTTTTCACTCCTATTTTTTATTTTGATTGAAAATAGAGGGAACATTGAGATTATCCTCATCATTATTCTATATTAGAATCCTTTATTTATTTATTTTATTTTGGATTTCCAAGGTAAAATAATATTATCCACTTCATTCATATTCTTAACATTATTTTAAATTTATTCAAGGTTTCTTATTCACAAATGAATCCTAATAGAAATGGTGGATGATGATTAGGTATGAGTTTTTTTAACAATGAGGTTTGGATGAATAGAGGATTTAATTGACATATTATTCAATTAATTTACTTTATAAATAAATGATTACATGATTCTAGTGATTTTATGCATGTATTTGTGGGAAACAATTTCTATTTTTCATGTCTTTTGAAACCTATGATTCTTAAAATTAATTATCTAATATGTAATATATATATATATATATATTTTACACGTTTTATGGGTTCTTAAAAATGATTAATATGACTTCTATAGTTGGAATGATGTTAGTTTTATGGATTTGTTGTTTATAACTACTAAAACCATTTCACATGCTTACTCGGTGTTTTTATAAATATATAAGAGGATATTATTAATGGAATTTGATAGTAATGAATCATTTGTATAAATATTTATTTTCAAAGGGGTAATTAATAATATCTACGATTTTATCTCAATCAAAAGGTGATGTGTTTTGTTTCAAATCATTTTTGAGATATTTTATTTATTTTATTTTTTTAATTTTAATGAATTGTTTGGACTATATATTATTTTTTTGTTGATCATGTTTATCTATTTAATATTATATAGTTTTAAAAGGTTTTTTATAACATGGATTTCAACGTCTATTATAGTGGGGTATTTTTTAATTGTTAAATGGTTTTGTTGATATATGTGACATCCTTAATCCTAATCCCCTTTTGTGTTGATTTATGTGCATTGAGTATTATATACCAAAAGTAGATAATTCATGCTCATATGAATTTTTTTGATTCATTATAGGGTTTTTGAGATGATATGAGTGATTATTTTTTATGTTATATTTTTTTATATAAGTTATAAAAATAAATCGATCGATCAATCACATTAACTTAGGTTATGTCGTATGATACTAAGGTAGAAAACTAAGATATCCTGATTTATGTAATATTATCATTGGTTAGTAAAAAACATAGAGCCCTTTAGTGCTATTTGTACCATCACTATGCATGTTCCCATGATGTGTCTAATTTATAGTTTCCCATGAGGTAATTTTATTGGATCATGACATAGGTTTTTATGTAGTTCCACCCTACTATGTCTAGTCTCTTCACAAAAAATAATATCAGTGGAGGACTATGACACTCATACTTTAGCCCGAATATTTATAAAATAGTATTTATTTTATATTTTACTATGTTATTATTATTTTATAATAAATATTTTAACTAATATTTCCACCATTGTAGTAACTATACCTAGCTTATTTGTAGTTATGATTATGGATAGTATCTTTTTTTCCCATTTGGGATTTAACGAGAATTACCACATGATTTTGTAAATTAGATTAGAGAAATGTTAGGAAAAATGATAATATAATTATTTTAGAAACTAAAATGTATATTTTAATTTTATAAAATTATTATATTTCTAGGTATTGGTTACAATTTTTATATATATTTAAATAGGATATTAAATAATTATTTAAATGGAAATAATTACTCTTATTTATCAACATAATTTCATAATTATCTATTTGGTATTTCAAAAAATGTTTATTTTTCCCAAAATTGTATTTATGTCATGTATATGTAATTATGGTGATGTAGTATTCTTATGAAAACCTCTAATACTTGTTTTAATCATATATTTTTGAGTGGAAATCTATTTCTAAATCATATGTCCAATTAGAATTTATTAAATATCTCATAGAAGGAAATTTATTAATTACTTTTTGAGATCCTATTGGGAACTTTTAATTAACACCCTATATACCAAAATTTATATATATATATATATATTATGTTTTAATGTTTGAGTTTATGTTACAAACATGTAGTGGTTCATATCATGAACTCAATATACCACTGAAATATTCAAAACTTTTATTTTATATTTCGCCGGTTTTTTTCTTATTATGTATTGTTATTAATATTTTACTTCAAAAAGCGGGTTTAGATGTTTATTATTTCCTTCCATGATTAGTTTATGTTATTATATTGAATATTTTATCTCATATTCATGGGGGTAAAATGTATGCATACAAAAAAATTAGAATCTCTATAAATATACTAATATTAATTTCTAATCTTTTAAGGAGAAACTAATCACACATGGTTGTGTTTGATTCCATATCTCTTATCACCAACATGTGGAAATGATGAACATACATATGGCCTTGTGTTATATTGGTTCAAAAGATGTGGTGGTTTGACCGATGATGGTTCTCTAAAAAATCAGTTTAGACATCACTTTTAATTAATGGGATTAATGGTATATGAATATTTTTTTTCAAAACAGTAGAGGTAGGCCATCAGTAGATTCAAAATAAACACCTTTCATGTTGAGATTTGAGTTTACATATGTATTTTGGTTGTGAGTTATGAATCTAAGTTTTGTTTTTTAGTTTTTTTATTCTAATATAAATTGATGATTATTTAAATTATATTTATGCTATACATTATATTTGGACTTTCCTTGAGTTTTTGGTTTGAAATAGATGGACTACAGTGATTGATTAGATGGAAAACAGTCTTGATTTCCATGTACAAGACTGATCATTTTTCTAAAAACCTCCCAGTTGCTTTTGTGTAGTTAGAACATGGTAAATTAAAAAATAAAATAAAATAAAACCCATATACTTTTAGCTTTTTAAAAAGGAATTATTTAATTTCACATAAATCAATTCTCCTTTTTTGAAATTATACATGGATGGTTTTTGGATGTATTGACATTTAACAATTGAATCATGTTTGACTTTTCATATTGTGTTTATTGATTTATTGGTTTAATGGATAAGATTTATGTTGGAAAATATTTTCTTGAATTATTGTGATTTTAGAATGAGGATTTATGATACAATTTCAAGACTATTATGATATTTTTTTAAAAATGTATTGATTTCAAATGAAATTAAATAACTATATTCAATTATATGTACATTTTATAAATTTTATACTCGATTAATTTTATATTTTATTTGAATACATGGTTTATTTTTCAATGTTTTACATGATTTGTATAATTATTTTGGTTAGTATAATGTTAATGTTTAATTTTAAATCTCTAATCAATCATCAAATTTTTTTGGTTGTTTTAGTACCATTGTAAATGATTTGAATCTTATATATTTTACACTGTAATGAGCGTTAGGTATTACCTTTTGATAAAGTAAAAAAATTTATTTTTCTTTGTTTTATAAATGAGGTTAATTTTTTTCCACATGTTAAATATTTGATAAAATGTTTTTATGTGTTATTCCTTCAACCCTTATGGTGTAAAAGTAAATATTTATTGTTTCTTATAATTTTGTTTTAACCTTTTTAATTTACAATATCTTATTTGATACATTCTTAAAAATTTGTTATTGTGTACATGGAATTATGATTTATGTGTTGAATGGTTTTATGTGCCATTTTTGTACGTAAATGCCTCATCTGCAATTCATAACTAATTATAAGAAATAAATTATAATGTTGATTAACATAGTGGATTTTTTTTAATTATAGAATGGTCCACCTGACACTTGACTAATCCAAGACATCGAATAGAGTGGTGGCAGTAAAGTACTCAATACTATTAAATATTTTTTTATATCTTGAATCAAATAACGCATTCCACTCATCGTTATTTGTTTTTAATCGATATAGTAAATCATATAGAGTGTATTTAAAAAGTATTTAATTTTCTAAAAACTCATAAAACATCAAATTAAAAATATGTTGTAGGATTTTTTTCTGTAATGACATAAACTGTTATAAATAAAATTCTCTGTTTAATTTAATTAAATGAATTATTATGTAATATGGGTATGAAAAACACCTGAACATATCTTGATTTATAGAAATAGATTTAAATTATAATTATGTATCATTTCGATTGATTAAATAGTATTTTAACAGTGATCAAATGGTTAATGCAAATTTATGTTTTTAACAAATCTAATTAGAAAAAAGAATTAATGGCCTCTACCAGTAGAATTGTACCCATTGAATCCCATTAAAACTATATTACAATATAGATTGAATCTATTTTTTCCTTTTTTCCATGAAAAATATGACATCCAAAAACCCAATCAGAAGTCAAACCCTTCACATGGGAAGTTCGTGCTCCTTGAGATCATGTCCCTAACCTTGTTATCTGAACCACCCCATGAAAGTCCATCAATTTTGCACCTTACAATTAGGTATTTTTTATATTAAAGGGATATGTATCTGAACCCTACAAGTATAAATATGTATATAAATTGGTTTATAGAATGATGAATGTATTTTTATCATGTTATTATTTTTTATAAATTATTTTTAATAAAAAGTTATATTTTTTATTAATATTTAAATTGAATTAATGAATTTTTTTAATGGATATTTAAAATATATAATTTTTTAAAAAATTGTTTATATTAAAAGAAATTTATTAAATATAAATTTTCTTATAAATTTTTGTGAATTCGAATATAATTTTTATATGTGTTTGAAAACAATTTTTATTAAAACACAACATTTTCTAATAAATGTTGATTTTATTTTAAAAGGGAAAGTTAAAATATTTATAAAATTATTATTTAAAAAATAAATTTTATTTATAATCAAAACATTCAAATTATCCAATAGTTAAATTTACATAATTTTAATGATAGTAGAATTTTTTGCTAAAAAAATTATAAATGACATAAATACAATTTGTGTAATAGGACATCATAATAACACAAAATTGATATAGTAATTTTTGTAAATTGGAACCATGAACAAATATATGATATACATTTAATATAATGTGATTCTATGTATATTTTATTTATATAATAATATTACAATGAATCCTACAAAACAGATAATATATATTAATGCTCTTAAATCATTTATTTATGAGTGTGACTCACCTTGAAGAAATAAAATGAGTTATTTTCATATTTTGAGACCTTAGAATTAAAATTTTATTGAGAAAAACCCAAATTTGAAACAATAAATAGTAAAAACCCATTACATGGTTTGTGGTTTTGATTTTTTTATTATATGGAGAGATAAACGTAAATAATAAAATAATCCCACTTTTTCTTATATAAACCCACCCAAAATTCAATATCGTTAAAATAAAAATTATTGTAACACATCTATACACGTCCCTATACTCTCTAGAGTCTTCATAATCCCTATCTAGGTTATCTAAAATACCTTTCCCATGCATTTGGACTCACACAATAAGGTAAGGGATCTTCCAATTTGTTATTTTTCATCAAACACTTCTTTTTAATATGTCATTAAATTTCATTTATCTTCTATGATCTATACAATGTCTTATTGTCAATGATTTTGATTAATATTGTTTATAGTCCCCATTTATATGACTATTTTCTAACATTAATATAGGTATTCCATGTTTCATCCTTAAGAGGAAATTATATCTAATGTTTTTCTCATGATGGTTCCCATGTTATCCCATGATGTTTTAAAAAGCCAATGATTTATTGAAGCATGTTAAGGTGGTTTCAAATATAGTTATTTTACACCACATTCATGATGTTATGATATGTACATAATTCCCATATATATGATACTTATTGACTTTATAGTTTTATTTATTATAAATTTAGGTAGTAAATCATGTATTAGAGTGAAATAAAAAGTATTTATAGTTGTAGTTCGTATTAGATTAAATTTTTTTCCTCTGTTTGTATTATTATTAGAAAACAATTCTTAAATCTGTGGGGATAATACTAATAATAATAAACTACCCTAAATATTGGTTAATATACAATAATTTGTATATAAATAAAATACATCCTTGCATGGATATTATAGGTGGACGTGGTACGAGAATATATGTACATTGTAGTGATAACCTTGACAATGTCTGATAGGCCTAATGTTATGTAATCTGGAAGATGATAACAAGCCCTATTATGCACCTCGTTTGAAAATATTTGGTGATAATTTATGGTAAACTCATAATATAATTTTTATATGTTATTAAGGGAAAAAAATTCACCTATGAGTATATGTTAAGAAATAAAAAACAGAAAACATAGTTTGAATCCTATTAATTTATAAGATATGAAATAAATGTGATTTATATGTTATCCATTTATTTTCAATGGATTCCACCAGTATGTGTTTAATAGTTTAAAAATAATCATCCTTAATTTTCGTTTTATTCTATGAAATAATGTCGGAATTCAGATTAATGTGGAAAATATAAGTAAATGAAAATTCTTGTTTTATAATGTAAATGAAGAATTATTTTAGTTATTTGGGTCAAGACTATAGGTTCCATCAAACAAAATGTTAATGAAAGAAAAGTTTGATGATTCACATTGTGAAACAATATAAATTTACATTGGAAGAAAATATATGTATCAAGAACATTGTAAACAATATTGGTTGCATAATGTTAAAATAGATATCATGAAATATACATAAATGATTATGTTATTATACCAAGTGAAGGTTGAAATATAGGACCCTAATGTAATGTTACAACCATTACCCATACCAACATCAAATTTGAACAAAATTATTGGGGAATTTTTCATAGGAAATTTAAATATTTGAAAGATAATCACAGATATATGGGTGGTCTTGGATCAGCTTACAATGGAAACAATATTAATATCAATTTAAGAGAGCTTCTAAAAATATTAACTTTCACATACGTTGAATGGATAATTGGTAAGGCTAGGTGGATTACTAATATAAATTGTATATAATCATGATTAGAGATTCGACATTATGTTCTAGAAAAGTCTCCAACATGGTCTAAAAATTGAGCTAAACCTCAGTATGTTATATCATCTTCAAACTAATGGCTAATATGTGTAGACTATTCCGAAACCATATTACATGTTGCGATCATATTCTATGGAAATCAAAGTAGGATGAGACCAAAATATTTCATTAGTTGAGTTTTATTATAGCTGCAGATTCCCCTCATGCATCCAAATGGCACTCTATGTATCTCAATGTGGGAATAAGTGAAAAAAACCGATATGATATGATGATTTTCAAAAAAATAACGTATAGCGCTTTAAATGGTCAATAAAATAGATTAAAAGGATAAGATAGTGGATCAACACATCAATAATGCTCGGAGTCTACAAAATAGTTTTGTTGATAATCACTGATTGGACATATTCGATGTGGGAATAAGTGAAAAAAACCGATATGCTAGGATGATTTTCTAAAAAATAACTTATAGCTCTTGAAATGGTTAATAAAATAGATTAAAAGGATAAGATAATGCATCAACACATCAATAATGCTCGGAGTCTACAAAATAGTTTTTTTGATAATCACCGATTAGACATAGATTTTGATATTCGACACATGGAATCACTCTATATATCTACATGGAAGAATGTGATGAGATTCAAGACTAAGGTAAAGCTTTATCCAATATATATTGACCCCATTGAGGTTATTGATTGCATTTAAGTGGTGGTATATTGACTATATCTCCCACCGAAACTATCTCTTGAACATCAAGTATTATATATACCCTTATTGATAAAGTACATACCAAAACCCTCACATGTAATCATTCCAGTGGTGGTACTATTGGTTAAGGACCATTCCTATGAATACTATCTCGTGTGGATCATATATCATAGAAAAAAAGTTCTAGGAACTAATAATATCCCCCTTGTCTATGTGTAATGGAGAAACCATAAGTTTGAAGAAGCATCTTGGGAGTCAGATTATTATTTGAAATACTGTTATAATAATATATTTTTTTGGTAAAATATAATTTTGATGGAGAAATTTCATCACATGGGAATATTGTAATGACTCGAATATTTTTAAATAAAGTAACCATTATTATTTATTTAATTTTCTTATTAATAAATATGTTAATAAAATAAACCGGAACAGATTTGGTGTCCTCAAAATGGATTTAAATGATCATTATGAATAATTACCATTGATAGTATTAACATTGATCATTTATCACATGGTTAGTATATGTTTTGGGTTTTAACAAATCCAATTAACAAATAAAAAAGAAGTGATGAAATCAAAAAGTATGATCAAACCTTATGAATCCCATTTATTGAATCATCTGAGGGAGATAGAATCCCTGGGATTTAACCTTGGCCAATATCATTCAAATATCCAATAACTTAATCATGATAAAAACCATTTACATTAGAAGTTCATGTTTCTCTTGATCATGAACAAAACCATGTTCTTCAAACTAAAAAATGAAAGTCCGAGCATTGTGAACCTCACTCATAGAGTCATAACTAGTGTGTTAAATGGATTTGTGTTAGGAACCTAGTTGTATGGGTTTATATATTCATTATTTATTTAATGATGAATATATTTTCACACTATTATTTTTATTTAATATATTATTTTCATATAATAAAATTAAAATCATATATTTGAGTAATATTTAAAATCAATTAAACAATTTATTTTTATGAATATAATTTTTAAATAATTAATATTTTAAAAAATTATTAATAATAATTAATTTATATTAAATATAAATTATCATATAATTTAAATAAAATCAAATATAATTTATATAGGAGTCTGAAAATATTATTTTAAAAAATAAAATATATTTTAATAAATATTGATTTTATTTTACACTAGAAAATTACAATATTTGTAAAATTGTTTAGATAAAATGAATATTATTTTTGGAATTAAAACATCATAAATTATAAATGGTTAATTTTTCATATTTTTTTTGGATAGTTGAATTTTCAGATGAAAGTAAATACCTTATAAATAAACATTGTTTATTATGACTTGATTATGACCCAAAGTGATGTAATAATTACTATACATTGGAATAATAAACAAAAATACTTATTTCTATTTAATATAACATGATTTTACTTTAGATTTATTTATTTTATAATGTGATTTTGAATCCCCCAAATCTGTTATTATATTTTAAGGTTTTAAAATAATTTCTCTAATAGTGTGACTCGCCACCACATATGTAAGGTAATTATTTTCTTAAGATTGGAACTTTTATATTTAAAATAATGATATCCACTTGAATTTTGTAGAAACAATGGTAAAACCATGGGAAAATTTGTGTTTTGGGTTATTTTATTTTGAAGATTCCAAAACATAAATAATAATGAAATATAACTATTTCTTATATTATATCACCAAAGATAAAATTTATATTCACTAAATCTAGATTAATCACGTTCATACTATGACATTATTTCTCTAGATTCCTACAGAGGTGATTCCAATCACTCATGAGTTTCAAACCAAAGAAATTGGAGTCACATACACACGTAAGTGATCTTCTACTCCCCTCTTTTAATCATGCACTTATTTTTGTTATATCTATAAATTTACATTTTATTGTATTGGGATAAGTTATTAAATATTAAAATTACTATAAATTTTGTTTATAAATTATGATAAATTACTTTTACTCTCATTAATCCTTCAATTATCCTTCATTTACACCTCTTACCATACCAAAATTTAATATGTGATCTTTTCCATTCTCCACTTTATTCAAGTATCTTCATTACCAAATATATTTTATCTTCAATTTCTTATGATGGTATAAGTTATTAAATATCCCACTTATGGTTAATTTATATACAAATTATGAGATAACCATTTCTCTCACATCAACCCATTTTTATGAATTTGTATGTGATGTTGTTATGCTACTAATATTTCCCTAGTATTTTTGATTCCAAAACAATTATGTAGTGAATACCATACCAATTTCATATCAAGTTAACTAACCATTATTCAATTATAAACCATTAAATTTGTGACATTAATTTAATTATACCACAATTATATATCTTGTAATAAAATATTATGATTAAAAAATCACTCATCTATGATCAATGAAGCACATACAAGCATCATAATGAAATAAAATTGAGAGGTGTACCTTGAATTATATAGAGATACAATGAATTGGCTATTATTTAGCTTCTTGAAACATTATTTTGTTATTGTAAGTGAACCTAATTCTTTTTTCGGGAACATTCCAACATTAATTAAAGGAGTTTTATATATGACCTTTTGTTATGATATAGTGTTTTAATTTTTTTTCACATTTCCAATGTTTGGATTTTCATGTTATATTATGTCTCATTGATCATCTTTATGATTATTACACATTATATTCCAAATTAATATAACTATTTTTTACCATGTATCATCTTATTCAATTTTTATTACCTTCTTGGGATTTATAGCACACCCGTTTCTCATGTTTGTTCCTAGGTGATCCCTTCAAGTTTTATAATGGCATGGAATATTAAGAAGTTTTCTTAAGAAGATTTATATAAAGTTATTGTACAACATGTTCATGATTTAAATCTTTTCACCTAATTCCCAAATACACTATACATATCTATATTCTTGTTTTTTTAGGTTTCATTAGGATTCATATTAAGAAATAGATTATTTATTAATTTGAAATAAAGATAAGTGTTTTTAATGTTTCAAGAACTGAGTTGTGTGTGGTTGGAATCAAATATCCTATCTTAGATATATGATATCATGTATTATTTTTTTTTAAATAATGATATCCTAAATGAATTATCATTATTTTATGAGCGTTTAGAGATATCTTGAATTCCTCATTCTCCATCAATGCGAGTGAAAGATGATGGAGTAGGCCAATCAGTTTTCTTAATTACTATTAATTTGGTTTGAACTCTTGTTTTCTATGAATTATAAACTATTTTCTTATGAAATTTTATATGGTTCGTGGAATATTATAATTTCCATTTATAATTTTTACATATTTTTTACTTTTTGATTATTTTTTATTTTATTTTATATCAATATTCATTATTTTTTAAGGTTTATTCTATTAAGTTAGTATACCTATAGTATGTCTCTTTATTCAGAATAATTGAATGTATTCGATAATCAATCAATCATCTATGAGACTAGTTTTCCCTGATTGGTTCATTATGTTATTTATATCGTTATTTTAACTTCGGTTATTCCATGGATTTCTAATGATAATCTAATATTGGTTCGATTTATCATGAGGATTCATAATGAATCATCTTGGTGCACTAATATACAATTGTTCATACTTATTTAAGGTGGATGGGTCTTTCAATGTATGTATCTCAAATTTCAAAAATCCTCCAAGATTTTTTCGTCATATCCAAACTGTTATATCTAAATGGTGGTTTACTAAATTGATTGAACACCTATGAAAAAAATATTGGTGGATAGTTTGTTACCTCATATAAAATATTATTTTATTGACTCTAATTTATAACCTTAGATTATGTTTTATATTAATACAAACCACGTTCATTACTCATACAAATTCAATGTCCAATAATGTAGTGCTGTTTGGATAAGTAATAGATTATGATTAACTATGTATCCATACCCTACATGGGATGAAATATCTTCAACAACTCATTCAAGGTGTGTTAATTGTTTGAATATCTATTTAGTATAAATATGTGAGTGATTTTTCTTGACTCTTGTGGTTATTTTATGGTTTTGGGATAGTTTTATAAACAATATATCTAAACCATGTGAGCTTCTTCAAAATATTGAAATTAATATCATAATTTATCCTATAATTATTTTATCATTAATTAGCTTCCCTCAAACCCCATTTTATTTCTACAGATATAGGGAGTGATATAGTTTCTAATTCTCTTTTGATATATTTTTTATTAATAGCCACTCTATTATGTTTCTAAGTGGGTTTTAATTCTTAATTACACATTTCCTTCTAATTTCAATTATCGTCTGATTATATATTCTATTTCATATTTTCTTCATCAAATACCATGATACCTAATGTAAATTTTGGATAAATATTGGTTATGATCTGAACTTATTGGGGGATTTTTTATTTTTAAGACCTCCTTAGGGTATCGGGTTTTATTGATTTAATTTTGACATTTAGGAACCTTAATTCGTGTAATTTGTGGTGTCTGTATTATGGATTTATTTATGATTACAATTTCACATGATGTTGGGTTTCCAAGAGTTCATTTTCACCCAACTTACACCTATATGTGATACCTTTGATGTCTTTGTCTTATTATTATACTATTTTTTCAATCACAAATAAGGTATTTCCATCAGAAATATTTTATTTGTTATGAAAATATTTACTTATAAATTATTATGAGAAACTTATCTAGTGACTTTGATATAAATTTATGTGTTTCAAAAATGAATTTATTTTCAAAAAAATGAAATTCATTTTTTGAAAATAGTTAGTCTCAATAATGATGGGTGATTAATTTGATCGAGAAAATTATTAAATTATTTTAATTGGTTGAGATGTTTTGTAATGATTATGTGTTGGTTTGAATTTATGTTTATTATATTGATGTTTTATTTATAGTTCTTAAATTTTAATTGTTTCAAATAAAATTTGTAAAAAAATTGAATGCCATATTTGTTTTAAATGCTCATTTTTCATTAAAAAATGATTCATAATTGGAGAGACTTTAAAACATTGTCATAATTCATTTTTGTATGTTTTAAACCTTTAATTTAGTTTCATTTTCATAATTTGTGTGTGTTGTCAACATTAAATTGGTAGGATACCTATAATGGTGAAGTCAATAATTTTATGGATTTTCATCTTTTCACTAGACTTTTTTGTTGTCCACTGGGCAGTTACATAACATGTAATTTGTTTTCATAATGTGTAATTCTAGATTTGACCATTCAATGAGTTGAATTTATAGTATGATAATAGAAAAACCATGTAAGGGATACATGATGTGAAATTTGAAATATTATTTTTTATTAATAATGGGATTCTTTTTAAACTGTAACATCAAATAAAGGGTATTAACAACTTGTAAAAGATTAAATTCCATGTAATTCACTGCATTATTTTTTATGATTGTTGTATAGGTGTTTGGGGATCATTTATTTTCCAGGCCTTATCCTTTTTGTTAGATTTAATACTATAGGTAATTTTAGGTTACTTCTTTCCATTTAGATTGATCCGTTTAGTGATTGAACAGTAGGGTTCGACACTTCACCACTCCAGGTAATCTATTCTTTCAGTTTCCCTCTCATTGGTGGTTGTGAAACTATTCGTCATATGGATTGGTAATTGGATGACTTTTCAATCATTACTTTAGACTCTAGTCATTACATATATTTTGAAGGATGGTCTTGCAGTTTCAAATCCCCTCATTCAAAGGATGTTATCTTTTCTACACTACTATGGTATGTGGATCTATTCAATTTTTCTATTTTATATAAATAAATTTTGTTATTATTTATTTCATGATATTTGGAATGGGATTTCTAGTGTTGTAATTGAATATAAGAATATGTTTGACATCAAATGGTGTATTTTTATTGAAATGAAATTCCTAGATTTTAAAAGGAAAATTTCTTTTAAAACAATAAAGAATATTGGATTGGGATTTTATTTTTTAATATAGAAATGTGATTATGTTTTTGAAAACAAAAATTGGAATCTATTGCATAGGGAGAACCATGGGAATATCAAAAAAGTGAAAAATGTAGTCTCAGTGTGTCTGACACCACAAGGAGGTTACCTATTATTTTTTATGGTATATTTAATCCCTATATTTTAGTTCAGATCCATAATTATGCTTCATTTTTCCATTGGTTTTATAGTACATATTATATCCTATGCTAGAGCTCGGGTGGTATGCAAATTTTTGTTTCTAGTTCTTTATTACATGATAGTTTATTTAATATATTTAATGACACACACAAACACATATATATATATATATATTTATCTTAACCTAATTTATTTAGGACATAGAAACATGGAATCCAATTTATAAATAATCATGTATTTTTTGGAAAATGGATTTCAAATTTCATTATTTATAAAAGTTCCTGTATTACTATTTCTTTTGGATACTTCAACTTCTGTATTGTTATTTTTATAACATTAATATATCATTGGGTGGTATCTACATGGGATCTATTTCTTAAAAAATAAATATTCATGAGGGTGTATGTAGACATTTTTTATAGGATTTTGGTAAAGGTAATAACATTATGTCTCATATAAGGTTCTGTTTACATTTTTGTTTTTTATGATAGTTTGGAGGTGATGTTTGGTCACATGAATTATTGTGGTCTACACATGTATTTTTGTTTTGTTTTTACTATCTAGATCATATTTATCTCCATTGTTTCTTCTTTTTTTACCCTCATTTTCTTTCTTATTTTCTCTTATATGAGAATAGTTTTTTTATATTTTTTCCCAAACTTGAGATGGGTTGAAATAGGTATTTAGTCTAGTTGACTCAGTTTCATCTGTTTCAATTTTGTATCAGAGGCATTAGTCAGATTGGAGTGTTTCAAAATACATTATTTTGTTCTGTTTTGTTGGTATACATGAGTCAGATTGTCAAAATAGATACAGTATGTGAGGAAAATGAGCCAAATCATATTTCCCTCATTATATAATATATATTCCCATGGTTGGTAAAAAAATCTATCTTTTTTCAAAGACCATGTATTTATGTTCTTTTGAATAATGTTAATGGGATATTTATTAAAATCAAATTATCTAGAATATTAGAGAACATGGTCTATGTATGGAAATTTGAATAAAATTAGAGGGGAGGTTCTTTGGATTGAATATTTTCAATAAAAATTGGTTTCATTTTTTGGATAGTATAGATAGTTGATTTAATTGATATTATTTTTAAATAAATATTTTGTATTTTTTTGGTTTTATATTTATAATTGGATCATGGATAATTTTTTATTATATTTTGATTAACATAGAATGTATCCTATTTTTTCCCTTCTAAATAAAATATTAGAAGATTTGAGGCATGTTCCATTGGTGGAACATCCACTGACCACTTCATTTGTTCAAGCATTGATTTGTACAATTTAGGCACTATGGTCCGTGGGTGAAGTGAACCTCAAATGGGGAATGGATCATGGTTTCAAATTTACCAAGAAACATCCATAGAACTAATTTTATGACTAAAGACCTTAGGATTTAGTGCATTTCCCTGAAAAAATTGGGAGGACTATCAACTTCTTAAATACTAAAAAATATTCAAATGTGTGTTTGTTCTTGTATATGTTAGAATTTACCAATATAAAATCGTGGGACTTGATAGTAAAAGGTATGATATATAATGTCATTACCTTGATTTCTTTCAAAAAGTGACTCAATCTATAGCTTAATACTGAAATATAACAAGAGAAAAAAACCAATGATTTCCTAATGATGGTTCAAGGGGGTCGTACGATTCTAGAGTACTAAATACACATTCCTGAGTTGGTGTATCGTGAACTGGATCATTTTACCATTTATTACCATGGGGGTCAGAGGTCTGATTTGTGGTTGAGGGTTGTTTTTTTATCCTTGCTCATTTTGTCCCCCTGAACATTGTATATGTATTGTATAAGGGAAATTTGCACCATGAAAAGATAGCTGGAAGGAGAAGACTTGGATGAGCTTTTGTGGGTTCAACAGTTATACAAGGTTCTTCTTATGGTCATATAAGAATGTGAAATAGTGTTCTGTTTTCTGTTGGACCAATTATAGAGGATTATATAGGGATACCATGGGTTACAACCTACTAGAGTATGGGGAATTGTCATATCAGTGCTCATTGATTGGAGTCTCCTATAACCATTCATATTTGTGGGTGATCTAGCCATCTGATCCATTTTTGTGATAATATTTTTCATGTTAGTATGGATGGATCCACATTTACCATTATGTCACTTGTTTATGTTGATTCATCTAATACTTGGGGATCTCATTCTTGAGACTAGGGGGATGTCCAAATGGCTTTGAGTGGATGGATATATGTAGTATAATGTGTAATGGATGAATCTAAATGATGTCCAAAAACTAGTTGAGTTATGGTCTCTATCTCATCCTCTATGGTGTTATCACATATTTATACAATTGAAACTCATTATTTTATTGCATCAATATTGGTTGATGTGTTGATTTGTGACCAAATATTCGGTTTTTCTTGTTGGATCGTTTTACGTATTTCTGAAAGAGGTCTGATGACGGTTTCAAGTGTTTCATTTTAATGGTGGTGATAGGTCACTTTGTGGAGGTTTCAACCATCTTAGTAGATGATCTTCACATATTTGAGTTGATTGAAAGAATTAATTTGTTAATTAGAGTAAATTAATAGATATAATGTAATAACCATTATGTATAGTTGTTATCAGCTAATGGGTTCACCCTTATTTTCGAGGGTTAGTGGGACCCTAGATCAGGAAGAGAGGGGGATATTTTTACATATTACAATATAATATCATTCCATTCCATTAGAAATAATTCTTGATGTTGTTTATCAGTTAATTGGAGGTCATATAAATTTAGTTGTGTGTGTGTTCCATGAGTTTTTCTCGATGATTTTATATGTTTATAGACATTGAGAGATGACATGTAGGTGAACAGATTTATCCTTCATGGTGTGTCACCAAGAAAATCCACATAACTATATTCTATAACTGATTATATATGTTTTATACTCTTTATTGAATATCTAATGAATAATTGGGTTACTTTTAAGAACAAATATCCATTACCAAAAATTTATGATCCCCTTGATTAGTAGAAAGGTAATATTTTGTTTTACATGGTTTAGATATGGAAAGGGTACACTCTATTTAGATTCTAAGAAGATTATATAGTAAAAAATTATGTTTGGAGTCGATATAGACATTTTGATATTCTGTTTATTCTATTTGGACTCAGTAATTTTGTAGTGATATTCAGGGAATTTATAAACCAAATAATTCAATGGTTCTTGGAAACTCTTGTGGTTGTATTAGTAGATGATATCTTGGTGTACACCAAGACAGATTACGAGTGTCAAAAGACCATTTGTATATCATTCATTGATCATTGATGGAAAATCATCATTATGGTAATCATACCCTGTGTATGTTTTGGATCAGGTGTGTGTTGTTTCTGGGGAATGTTATATTTGAGGTGGGAAAATCCATTGTTCCGTAAAAGGTACAAGATGTTATGTCTTGGGAGGAACTTTGAAACATGTTTGAGATTTGAATATTAGGTTGGTTACTATAGGATAATTTATCAAGACTCCACTAGGATTGAATATTTTATGTGTGAATTATCACATAAAAGTGTTAATTTCTAGTAGAATGATTAGATTTAGTGATATTTTGATGGCCTAATATGATTTTGAATTTAGAACTTTTTATGATTATTCTAGAACTCGGTTCAGGTTATGAGGTTTTCTACAATGCTTCTGGTATGGGTTTGGTATGATTCTTCCTGTAGGGGAAATATGTTATGGATTATGGATCTTTCTAATTAATCACCATGATAATATATACACTACCCATTATAGTGGGATGGATGTTGTTAACAATGTGCTCAAATAATGTGGTCAATATCTCTTTAGAGAGCATTTTATGGTATATTCGGATCAACAAATCACAAAGTATATTTTTACCCAGAGAGATATGAACATGTGATTGATACAATAGGTTGTTTATCTTATGTACATTTATTTTTTTAGAATTTAAAAACTTAAAAAATTTAATGTGGTGGTCGATGCATTCAGAAGAAAATTACTGACACAAGATGTGATGGAATAAGTTGAATTGTGGTCCCAATCGATTTTGTTGGGCATGATGATCCTTGGAGTGGATGAGGATAATAGGTAGGTTTTCATGGATTTGATAAAGGATGAATCGTCTAATGATGATTGAGATTGACTCGAGTAGAAGACAAACACTGAGATATAATGATTTAGAGAAATCATAAATAGTGGGTTGATATTGTGTGAGTTGTCTCGGTCAACTAGTATACATTTGTGATTCTATAACATGTTTATTTTTTCAGTTTCCGTGAAGAAACTATTTCCAGAGTTTGAAAAATTGTCTCGTTGGTCCATCCATCCTGGTGATACAAATATGTTCCATGATTTTTTATATTACCATTGGTGGTTGGGGATGAGGTCACTGGTTGTTGATATTGTATTGTGGTGTATCACTTTTCAATGAGTTATGGTGGAACACAAAATAACAATAGTTTTATTGATTATTTTAAAACTTTTGGTTTGTAAGTGGGTTGATATTTCCATGGATTTTTTCATTGGATTACCATATAATCCTAGTTGGATGGTCGTGATTTGGGTGATTTTTTACTGAGTCAATAAGTTCCCATAATTGTTTATAATAAATGAAAAAATGAAATTGAAATAGCTTGGGTACTTTTATGTATGAGAGAATATGATGCATCATGGGGTTCCCACTCCTGTTGTTTCTGATAGGTTTTGGAGTTTCACATCCATAATCCCAAATGGTTTGCAGGAAGTAATGTAGTCCTAGTGAAATTGAACCCTACATATCATTGTCAAACGGATGGGAAGACCAAGAGGGATATCCGTGCTCTTGAGGATATCCATGCTCTTAAGGATAACCACTCGGCTTGTGTGATTGATTTTTTTTGGATCTTGGGATATATAATTTCTTTTAGTATATTTTACCTGTAGAAAATTTATTATGTGTTAATCATGATCAGGACATTTAAAGCATTGAATATGAGTCCATGTCAGTTTCCCTTATGTTGGGATGATTTGGGAATGGTATCATTAAATGGGTAAATTGTTCTTTAATATAATATAGAGGCAGAGTTGTTGATCCAAAGCAATTCTATCAAACCATAATGTCCTCCAAAATCATATGTGGACCTTGATCTCCGAAAACTTAATATTGAGATTAGTTATTGAGTCTTTATCAGATTTTTTTTCTCTTGAGATATTATCGGTTGAGTGAAAATGGTTGGTTGGAATAGAGTTTTGTTTGTTCCTTTGAAATTATTGAGAGACTAGGGAGGGTGGAATTTATATTGCATTTACCATATATATTGACTTATTTAAATGATGTGTTTCGTGTTACCAAAATGAGGATGTATTTATCAGATCCTTTCAAGTGATTAGATGCAAAGATGTGGTTATTGGGCTTGATACCACTTTTCTTGAGTAACCAATTTAGATTATGGATATTCGGGATAAGGTATTGTGTGGTAAAATGCTTCGAATGGGCCAAATAATTTGGTTTTCAAGATAGGATCACCAAGAGGCATGTGATTTTGATTATATGATGATGTAGAAATGACCTACTATTGTATTTCAAATCTATCATTTTAAGAACCTTCTACGGGAATAATTATTTCATAGTGGGGAGATTGAAATGGATCATTACGTTTCTATCTGGTATGTTCTAATCATAAATTTTGGTTTCATTTTCTTGTATAGTGTCTGTTTTCAACCTTTAATTAGGAGGATACCTATAATGGTGATGTCATTGATTTTTTTTGTATTTTCATATTTTCTATCAACATTTCTTTTTATTTGACAGTTAGTTATATAACGTGTAATAAAGATTTATGATGTGTATTTCGTAATGGGCTCATCAAATTATTTTAATTCATAGAATTAATATTTACATTTCATTTGTGTGTTAATCATTGTTTAATGTGGAATATCATTTTTTATTATAAAGGGAACATGGTTTTCTATATAACATGATAAAATGGGATTCATGACATTTAGAATATTAGATGATTTATAATCCTCCAACATCATATTTTAAGTGTTTCAGGCACGTTTTTGAGGGAAATGTTGTTTTTTAGTCTTCTCCTCTTGGATTGAGATCTTACCATAAGAGATTTTGGGTTTCTACCTTCCATATGAATCAATCCATTCAATTATGGATCAATAGGTTTCAAAAATTCATCTTTACTCATAATATTTCATCTCAGTTTCTATCTAATTTGTTGTTGATCAACATTTTATTATAGATATTTTTATGTATATGTTTTTTTCTATCAATTATTTATTGTCTCTAGGCATTCTATATTTTATGATGGAATATCATGTTGTTTACAATCCTCTTTTTCAAAGGAAGTATTATTCTATTTGTTATTGAGGTAGAAAGTTCAATTCCATTATTCTAATATCATTAATTTATTATCATTCATTTCTATATTTTGATATGTGGAATGGAAATTCATTTTATTATATTGAAAAGATTCATGAGTTTCTGTTCCAAAAGCTATTTTTATTTGAAAATGGGTATTTATTAATTTGAATTGGAAAATGTATTTTAAACCTTGCAGAATACTATCTTGACATAGATATTTTATTATAAATATTTGATCGTGGTTTTTAGAATATAAATTGACAAAAATTGAATAGTGGAAAACATGGGTACATAGAGAAAAGGATATAGGAATCCCCAATGTGTGTGACACCATTATGAGGTGGACTCTTATATTTTGATGGTCTAGGGAAATCCTTTATGATAGTTAAGATCCAAATTTATGCCTTGTTTATATTAAATGGGTCTACTACAAAAAGTCCCATAGGTTAGAGCTACGATAATAGATGCATTGTTATTAATGGTTGGTTATTTCGTGGATTTGGATAACATTAATATTTTTATTCCATCACCATTACCTGTTTGTTTCTGGATTTGGTAGCATGGAATAAAATTTGTGAATTCTAGAAGAGCACTCAGGAAAAAAATTAAAATTTTTATATAAAAATTCATTAAACTATATTCTATTTTAAATCACATACTTGGGAATTCATCTTGTTAAAACATTACTATATTTTTTAGTGGTATCCTTCTGGTCTATGTTTATCACATCATACATCTTCATATGGGATGAGGGAGACATTGTTTTTTAGGATTCATCTATAAGAAATATAATTTTATAACATTCATGATTCTCTTAATGATACACTTTTTTGGGATAGTTTGAAGATGTTGTTTGGTCACATGAATGCTTATTATACCGAATTGTTTTTTGGTTCATCATGTTTGTCTTTATTGTATCGTTTTTTTCTACATTATACAATTTTATATATATGTCTTCACTTATATGAGAGATATTTTTTATTTTGGTTTTATCCTGCCCCTTGATGGGTTTATTAGGTAACTGACCTTACTGACCAATGTTAGTCTGTTATAGTATCGCACATGTTTTTCATATCTATTATGTTATGATGTAACAAAATTTTAAATTATATAACATTGGTTGTCTTCACATTGTCATGTGAAAGGGTGTTTTCCAAGAGAGGGTGTAGGTGGTGATGTGATAAATTATTTTTTATGTTTTATTTATGTTTAATATGTTGATCACATGACTCTCTTGATTAATCATGTGTGTTTTTTAATTTCATGGAATGAATAAAACAAATTTAATTGATCTTGATTTTTGATACAATAGATTATATTATTTTATTTTAGAGTGTATTATAATTTATTTCATTATTAGGCTAGTGTAGGTCCCCAGATGAGACTAATTGAGAGTAATTTAAGATTTAATTTTCCCAGATCCCATCATAGGCTTCCATATGGTCTCACCATGGTATTTATAGTATAATCTCAAGACATATTGATACTCCCTTGCTTCTATTTCAATGTCTTGGGTACTTATTTTTATGATTCATATATTATATTTTAATATGTTGTAGTTATTTCTTCTTGAATCTTTCTTAAAATAATGATCTAATTTTTTTACCAATAACATGTTTATTTGGGGTATTGGTTGATTTTTTTACACATATTTTCTACTTTTATTGTTGACTTTACATTTAAACATGATATAATAATTTAATATAAAATTAATGAATTTGGAAATGGGGTTTTTTATATAAAAATCATTGATTTCTATCTTATCTGGGTTTCAATTTATTTTCATTCAATATAGTGGTTCAATTTTTGAAAAAAAAATTATTCGAATGAATTATTCAAAAGGACACAATAACTATTGATTAATATTCATAATATATATATTAATGTTTTTAAATAATTAAAAGTGCATTATTTTTCATCATAGGAGTTTAATCCATCTTAAGGTAATGGGAGTGATTATTATTTATGATGAAATGTGTGATACTTATTTTTTAAAAACATTTCTTATATAGAATCTTATTTTCATAATTCAGTTTTGATTAAAATTTAGGATATTCAGTTTAAATTTAATTCAAAAAATAATTGGGTTAATCATATTGGGAATGTTTATGTAAAACCAAATATAAACAAGTTTTTGTGATTTCAGATCTTATGATTTCATGTAGGTTTTTAGTTTATGTACTCATGTTGGATAATACTATTATTAGTATAATGATTGGTGTTTTGGATTTGGTGGTGAAATTTGGTAACATGATATTGACATTTGGGTTGTTTATATCAATGTGTTAGAGTATTATCCACGTTGGGAATCCTTTTATTATTGGTTTCACTTGTTTCATTTAATTTTATGTATACATTAAGAGGTTTTAAATTTCAATGTGATATTGGTTGGTAATTATTTTTATAATATTTTTGGTTTATCTTATTATTTTAAATAGTTTATATAAAATACGTATAGGAAAAAATAATAGACATACCATAAAGATTTAATAGTAATGAAACACTACCTATTAATTTTTCATAAAATTATAAATCATTCCCATGTCATTTTTTTATACCATGGAACTTATTTCAAGCCCATGGCTATTTAGAACCATAATTGGGTCATGTTTTTTATCAGTGTAGGTGATGTAGAATTTCTTTCTGATGATGTTCATTGGAATATACATCTAATTTGCTTCAAACTAATTGAAAATTACAAATAATAGTAAATTTACATGTTTTTATACATTTCATGGAACTATCTTTGAAAATGAACATTGAATTCTTCCATTGACTTGTTTTATAATTTAGTGACGTTAAATTGATAGACAATAAAACCCTCATTTTGAAATCTTTTTTTTGTAACAATAATTTCTACACTTTCTCAAATTAGAAGTTGATTGTATTGTAGGTTTCCCAAAATTTATTCCATTTATATTATTTCATATTTTAGTTTTTAATATTAACTATAAACATGGAAATCATTTTTATAAACAATATATTTTAGATCGACAGTTATAATTTTCACTTAAACTATATTTGGTATATAAATATATGATATAATTCCCTTATTTTTATTAATATAAGTAAATTTGGTAGAAATAATCTCATTATGAACTGTAATGGAATTATCTTGTCAATCAAGAGCATTAGAAGACTCAGCTTCTTTCACCTCTCAATTCCCAATTTTGAACTCCATCATAAGACACTACATGCTGAGATCAGTTTTTTGACCATACAATAATTTCAATTTTTCTTTCTATTATATATATTCCCTTTCATTCTAATCTATAAAAATATTAGTTTTATTATATATTGTAATATCAAAATCATTTATTCTATTTTCCTGTCTTATTGTGCATTTTTGGAATTCATTTAATAATTTTTAGTGTATTTTATTGCATAGATCCTCTATTCAAAGATTATGTTTCCATGATTTTTCTCACAATTTTCCTTGTGATATTATTCTTATACCATGTATTATTATTTATTATAGAACTATAATATATTCGTTGATTTAATATCATAGATGACATATTTTTACATCTGTAATAATATAGCTTATTCATACTCCAATATATCTATTTCCATCAATAACTACATATATTCATCCTATAGATCCTTGATAAACTAAAATAATAATATTAAACATACTATTCGGTTCGTTTTATTATTATTAACAATTTCCATGTAAACAAACATCATGTGAATCAATATTCACATACTCCTCAAATCCAAAAATAGATTCTTTAAATGTATAATGATAAATTTATATTATATAACTTTATAAACATTAATTAAAATCATATAGAGATGAATAATATTATTACATATTAATTTAAGAGTTCATTATGAACATCATGACTTCTCTCTACTTACTATTATTCTATGATTTGGCATTGGTATCAGCTATATTTTTATTCACAAGTAATTAAAAACTTTGTAAAATTGTATCATTATTTATAATTATATTTTAACAAACCATGAAACTATATAAATTTAATCAGAATTTATAACATATGATCTAAGGAAATATTTTGGTCATAGTAAATCATGTAACACTACAAAGAGTGGTTTGAATCATTATAGTGATTTTTTTAATTGAAATATATTCTTGAAATATTTTTCAAACCCCATCACATATTAAGATAAAATGATCCAATTAATGATATCCAACCCTACACACCTCATTAAATAATGTAAATAATAAGGTATTGTAGTGCACTATATTTCAAGGTTTATCCCGAATGAATGTCGCATCATCCTGGATATATTATGTTCAACTCTACAAAAATGATTTATTCTCTAATAAAATTTGACTACAATATGCATATTATAATCTATAACATAGGAAAAAATTTCATCAAATATGTATTCTATCCTATAGAGTATTTTAAATAGATCCTACTACATAGAGGTCATGACATTTCCTTGTTTTAAAAAATACTTTATAAACATCTTTATGTCAACACATCAAAGTATATATATTCTTCCTTATCCTAGAGATTTAATATCCATATGATATTAATTAGTAGAAAAAAATTTAAGAATTGCACACATTCATTGTGACAAATGAGATAATATATCATGATATATTATGTTCTGTCCATCATCATTCGTATTCTTCAAGCCTTTTAATAATATTTAATACTACAACTAATGGATCACATATTATCACTAATTGAATTATTAGTGAACATATATGTCATGAACCATTACATTTTATTCATACTCTATATTGGTCCATGTGCCTCTTATTATTATTTTTCAATGTCATGTCCTCAATGATGATATTTTACAGAACACCTCAAGTTGGAATCTTCCTCTCCGATCTCATTTAGAACATTGGCACTCAAGATATTTAATGGATATAAAATCATTACCCTAGTCATTTACCTATAATGTTATATAGAATATTTTTTTTAATATAATATCATAATCATTAATATTGTTTCCACTATTTTAAATAGAAAATTATTATTAAATACATGAAATCATAATAGAAATATTTGAAACTATTAAAATATTCAACATTGAATAATATATCATATATTATTATTATAAATATATTAAAAATATTAATTTTAATATATCATTAATTTATTCTTAATTATCTATGTAATTCTAAATTTAATATCTCCATTAAAATATATCAAAAAATTATGTTATGATATTTTAAAAATTCCTTATCATATTTAGAAATCTTGTTCACATGATGAAATATTTGTGGGGAAATTCACTAACTCATGGTGAAATATTCCCCTTCATATTTTGACCCCATTGTTTGTCTACATCAGGACTCATCACATAGAAATATGATATTAGTTCATTAAGTCCAATATTACAATAGTAAATTTTATAATAAATTGCATAATAAAACTCTTTTTTATTCTACTGTGACTGTGAGAACTTTCTTGTGTATTTTTTGATGTAATATCTTAAACATTCATAAAATAAAATTCAATCATATATAATCTATGATAAATCATTGTAAATATTATATATCACTCTGTTACCATTATGTATGATCTGATTTACTCTTATAAATCATCAGATTTGTTCCTATATTCATATTGTAACATTATATTTATTATTGGGATCTATTTTTTTCTAAATTTCTACCATAATGAGATTTAACATATTTCCATTTTCTTTTCTGCCATTATAAGATAATATAATTATATCAAAATAATAATATCACCATTACTCATGTAATTTCAATTTACCAAGATTATCTAATTTACATAAATTAGAATTATCCACTTCTTCTCAATATTCATTACTATCTTGGTGAAAAAACACTAAAGGGAATATGCTAAAAATAAATGATAATTATTGAATAATTACCAACTACGTTAAATATCATAAAATAAGAGGAATTTCCACATCTTCTTTATATTGTCATCATATATTAAAATATTTATACTATATGTAACTAATCTCAACCTTTAATCATTTAGAGAAAATTTATTTAGTCATAAATTTTTATTAAATGTATAAAAATTATAGAATTTCAGTAATCTATATTCTTACCATACAGATTTATAGTCCATTATTCGAATCTATATCCTCATATACTAAAGGATTATTTAAAATTGAATCATTAACTTACTCAATATTCCCTATATAACATGAATGCATGATAAACATAATGTCTCCTCTCACATAAATTTCAACATTCATTGTATTATTGTCATCACACATCATAAATTAATTTGATAAACTATTTTTATGAGATACAATAAAATTCCTCAAAAACCATTAGACAAATAAATTTTTATCTTATTAAGTTCACAATATTCCATATAAAGTCACATTGATCTATCATTATTCGTACCAAATAATTATAGATCACCCTATTGTTAGGATGGTATGTGACTAAGTATGATATACTCTATAATAACAAATGTAGGGTCAAAATAAGAATGAGATTCTCAGATACAAGATGGGGGGGTGAAATATACCTTTTAATATTTTTTTGAACATTCAAAGATGGTTATGTTTAAAAAGGTTAAACAAGATAATTCACAAGACCTATATAAGTTCTAATCACTTGCTAAATTCCAGAAAAGTGTTTCTAAAAATGTAACTTAACTAAAGTTTAAAAAGATGGTGATTCTACCTTAAAGCATATATAATATAATTATATCAGAGTACAAGAGTAAGGAAGTACAAGATAGTTATAAATTCCTTAATAACACAAAAGTAGCATAAAAACATATAACAAAACCATTAAAAAGTATAAAATCTTTTATCCCAAAGAGTAGGGTATCCAATAACCATGTTTAAAGGTCCCTTTATTTATACTTTCAAGAATGTATGTCTTCCCCACACCCGGGAAATCCCTCGATTCAAAGATCAGAGTCTGTATTGATATCCCCACAAGCCCCCAACTATCAGGTAATAGCCACCTATTTCTTCCTCAGCAAGAAAGCCCTCAACTTAATGGTGATGGAACTTATGTCTTCTTAACACCGGAAGCCCTCGATTGTAAACAACAACAATCAGAGTCACACGAAGAAAATCTACACAAGGAAAAGTTTTAACAATCCATTCAAACATTCTGCATGAATCTTGAGAGGTGATAAGAGTCTCTCCCTCTCTCAAAATAACTTCAATAGCATGTAGGCACAATTTTCAAACCTCATTGTTGAATTTTTTTTCATCTTTTTAAATAAGTTCTTATTTATTGGAAATGCTCCAATGGTCGGCTCCATATTCCAATGGTCGAATTCTTCCTCGAATTTCGGAGGGACTTGTACACGTGTCACTCAAACAACGGTTAGTTAATAACTAAAGTCATGACATCGTTTTATAATAGAAAAACTGAAATCATAACCAAAAACTAATATTCAGAATTGAGTAAATGAATGTTCTGAAAGGAGAAGGTTAAAGATTAATTCAAATTCTGAAGTACTAAGTGATTAGGAATATGTTTTGTAGGAACATGGAACCGGATTTCTGAAAATTTTACGAGTCTGAATTTCAAGTAAATTTGGATTTTGTTTTCACAAGAATTCAGAACCAAAACATAAAAAGATCAGAGATAGAGTTCATAGGAATTTAGAGTCAGAACTCAGAAGAGTTCGGAGTCTGAATTCAGAGAACTCGGAGTCATAACATAGACAAGTTCGTAATCAAAATTCATAATGAGAATTTGGAGTCACATCACTGAGGAGTTCGTAACCATAATTCATAATCAGAATTCATTACTATAAATCATAGTTGATCTTTTCATAAATTCGAAATCCAAATTCGGAGTCGAGATTCATGAATGTTCATATCTAGAAATTAGAGATGAACTTTATGAGAGTTCGTATCTAGAATTCAGAGTGGAACTTCATGAGAGTTCATATCAGGAATTCAGATACCAAAGAAGAATGCTTCTTGTCTATGTATTATACGATTCTGAGTTTTTTTTGGTTTCAATCCAAGTTTTATACATAGAAAATTTATGATATGAATAATGAAATGTAGTCAAGGGTAATTTTACTTGGGGATGGAAATTTTTCTTTATAGAAGTAAAATAGGGGGAAAATAATATTTTCCTTAAAATAAGGTGTTTGTGATTTTCAAAACTAGAGGAATGGTAATGTCATCAGGAAAGCCTTAATGACTTAACAATCTCCCCCTTGAATGAAGTAATTGAAAATGTCATAAAGAAAACATTATCGATTCAACAATCTCCCCCTTTTTGGAAAGCACAAACATCCTTTCAAAAAAGAATGTAAGGAGTTATAATAAACTTATAGACATTGAAATTAAAGCTTATCTCCCTTTTTTATGGATAATGATTATTAAGACTAACTCACCCTTAGGCTTTGGAACTCTATGGATTGTATTCTAGACTTCTGGAATGATAATTTTTATTTCAATCTAGAAATAATTGTAATTATTACTCCCCCTTACTTAGTGATGATCATTTTATACATAGAAGTCATTTCCTTTAGATGTTTCATCTCACTTTTAGAATTCATTTTCCTTTCTCCCCCTTTGTGATTTTCATAAAGAAATTGATGGAATGGAAAATAATATTGTACAAAAAATATTATTACAAAATACAAACAAGACAAGCATCGACAATTTCATTATGATTATAAATATTATTACAATGAAAAAATATAGCAAAAGATCATATTTGACTATTTTTCCTCTTTTCCCTTGGGTATCATCTTCTTTATGATGGTCTTGAGCTTCTTCATCTCTTTGTGGTACTCATATACATGTTTCTCCAAGGCTGTGATCTTTTCTTCTTGTGCCTTCAGGACCTCAAACTGAGCCTTCATGGCCTCTTCCAGAGCCTTTAGAAATTTATTTTGCTTCAAAATCTTTTCTTTCATCTCTCTCTGAAAATCCTTCTTTTCTTTTAAACATTGAATAATATATCTCATCTTCCAATTCTGATCTTTTAGATCATGAATCTGAGTATTTTGTTCAAGGATTAGCTTTTCCTGAAATGTGTCTCAATGATTTTTCATTTTGGAATCATTAGTACCAAATAAATCATTAACATCTTCATGGAACTAATCAAGCACTTCCATATCTTCAACAATATTCTTAGACCACTTGGTCATTTTCATGAAAGAACTTCGGTGAAGTTCATAATTGATCATGAAATTTTTTAACTCTTTCTCCATCTTTACACATCTATCCATTACACTAGATACGGAGTCTGATTTCAAATTAATACTATGCTGAAGCATCTGGCATCTGGATTCAATTACTGGAATGATCAGAATGGTATCCACTAACTTCTTTAGGGACTGAACCACAAAATCATGTTCCATTGCAGATGACTATGAATCATACATTATTCATTGAGACGGTTCTTCATCTATCTCTACAAAAATCCTCTTATAAGTTCTTATAATTATTTTCTTTATAATAATATTTTTGTTGCAGTGTTAACAAGAACTTGATTTCCCTTTATGATTCTTGGTATGGATTCCTCATCTGGAGATTCATTCTCACTTATGGAAAGTTGGACAACCTTATCTTTATCCACTTTCTCTTTTCCTGGTCCATCTTCAACATCCTCAGGGAGGATAAAGTCATGATTATGAACTTATTCTTCAGATATCTTGGTTTCCTCTTCTTTATCCTTATCATTATCTACGGGTGTAACAAGCTCTGAAAACCCGGCATGAGAAGTCCCGAGTGAGAATTTATCGGAAGCACTATACTTTTCATGATATTCTTCAATTTTCATGATTACATCATTAGAATGACTTCTCAACTCAGCTTTCTTAATTTCTTCAACACCTTACTGAACTTTCTCCATCACTTCTTTCTAAACATCCTTCTATTTGGGATATTACAGAGTCTTCTAACCTGGAATCTTAGGAAATTGTTCTACCAAAAATGATTTCGGAACAGTAATTTTATCGAATTCAATTATTGTTGCCTTCAAAGGGATTGAACAATCCCTAACTCATAAATATTCTCCTTTATCTTCTTCTCTTTAGCCTAATTCTCTATCTCATCATCATCTTTTTCTTTTAAGGCCTTAGCCTCAACAAGATCCAAACCAAACTGTGGATCCCCTTCTTTTCTAGTATTTTTATCTTCCCTCCACATTACAACTACTTCATCAGGGTAGGATTTTTTTTCAAGGTTAGGAGGTGTGGATTGATATTCCATTGCTTTGGGGGTTTTGTCTATCTCCTCCATTTCCTTCATATTTCTTTTCTTTCCCTGATTCCTTTGCGGGTTTTTATTTTTCAACATTTTCCGTATTGGCTACGGACTCTTCCTCAGGTAAATCATAGAATTCACATGACTCCTTTGTAAAACATACTTTATTTCTCTTTAAGGAGTCATCACTAATTAGCATCACCTTGGAATTTCTCATCTTGGAGCTGCATGTAATTTTGAAGGTTTCTAGCCACCAAACAATCAACATAGAAAGAATTGTTGGATACATAACGAACTGACCTCTAATATTTCTATTCTTGATGTTCTTAATCATAATGAGGATGTGCCACATGAGATTCACCTTCAATAGGTTTTCCAAAAAATCAATAATATACATGTCGCTTTTCTTAAGGGTATCCTTATCACCCTTCCTAGGTACGATAAACCTATGCACCCAAAGCTATTGAATCCGCTTGTTGGATGAAAGATGGTAGATCTTCTTTGCAGTGTTGATATAAGAAAGACTATGGAACTACATAGACTTTTCCTTAACAAAACTACCCTGATCATCAAGCAACTTATGAGGAAAAATTATGCCTCTCCTTCATATGGTATTCCAACCAAGCTAGCTGTCTTAGTATAGGATAAAGCATACGTCTTCCCGTAGCTTTTGATGGAGAACTTATCTGTTCCGTCTTCCATGAAAAAATTGGCTGACTCATAATACTCTCTGAGAAAGTCCAAATACACCACATCATGAGCCCGTGTTTTAGAAATGGCTAAATCTTCCAATCCATTTAACTTAATATTCGAGTAAATAAAAGAGTCATACTTATTGATGAAGTTTGGGTGTACCAACCTCTCCATATATATCTTCCACGCCAAGATTGGCTGGACTGAAGACATATCCTGAGAAGGGGCTTCTGCAGACATTCGGACTGAACACTTCTGATGATTTGGAATGAGCTTAAGAACCGAGGCAGGGCTTTGAGAAGCAAGAGCTTGGAAACTGATGTGGGACAACCATCATGGGTCACCTTTATATATGCGATGGAAGTGACCTTTCATCTCCCAAAACCAATATAATGGTAGAGAAACTCTTTGATCTGATCTGACGGTTGAAAACAGACCCGCCAGGAAATATTGAATCTGATCTTTTGTGGTTTTTAAGAAAAACAGTCAGAATTAAGGAAACATGAATCTGAGAAATTTTAAAAGAAAAAGTAACCACCAGTAAGTGAACGTGACCATGAAAACATAAAAAAGGAAGTCATACCCTACAGATTTGGCTAGGAAGATTATTCGTAATAATTGATATTATTCTTGATGATAATTTGACTACGAAAAGCTCACTATAAAAAATATATTACAAAAAACATACTACGAAAAACTTAACATCTAAAAGATTTATTGCAAAAATGTTGAGTACCAAAAATTGATTACGAAAATTACGAGTATGAAAATTTCCATTACCAAAATATCCATCACAATAATTTCTATTATAAAAAGTTCCATTACAAAAATATCCATTACAAAAATATTCATTACGAAAATTTTGAAAAACAACTAAAATAACAGATGTACTCCCCCCATGAAAAGGTGTTTATTAATTTAAGGATATTGGTTGAACATAATGTTTTTGGAGGAATATTACTTCATAATTATCATTCCTAACTTCTATTTAATGTATTCAAATCTATCGTAAGGTAATGAATTTGTGAAAATGTCATCCTGTTGATCTTGTGTTCCGATAAATTAAAGAATGATATATATTTTCAGTGTCTGATCCCTAAGAAAGTGATTCCTAATGTCTATGTGCTTTTCACAATAGTGATCTACATGGTTTTTACTATGGGAAATGGAACTTGTGTTATCACAAAAAATTTGTGTCTTAGTGAAACCCAAGCCAGAATCTGTGAGTGTCTATTGCATCCAAAACACTTGAGCCCAACAACTTCCTGCTGCTACATATTCGGCTTCAGCAGTGGAGAGTGAAACTGAATGTTGCTTCTTTCAGGACCAAGAAACTAATGAATCACATAGGAAATGACATGTTTTGGATGCACTCTTTCTATCCATTCTACATCCACCAATGTTAGCATCCGAAAAACCCTTTAAAACAAAATCATTTCCTGATGTGTAAAACAATCCTAAATCCATGGTTCCATTTAAGTAGCAAAATTTCTTTTCACTACATTTAAATGAGATTCCTTAGGATTGGATTGATATCTTGAACATTAGCATATGAAAAACATTAAGTCTGGATGACTAACTGTCAGGTAAAGTAGACTTCCTATCATACCTCTAAAAGATGTTTGATCTACCGGTTTCCTAGCTTTATCAAGATCAAGGGGATTTGAGGTACCTATGGGTGTACGTATACTCTTAGTGTTTTCATAAACATAATTTTTATAAAAATCATTAATATACTTATGTTGGGATATGTAGATTCAATCTTGTTTTTGAGAAATTTGAAAACCAAGAATAAATGTTAAGTCACCCATCAAACTCATTTCAAACTTAGATATCATTAGATCCGCAAAGAAATCAGTTAAAGATTGATGAGTTGAACCAAATATAATTTCATCAACATAAATTTGAACAATAAAAACATTGTTCTTATCTTTCATTTTAAAAATGGTTGGATCTACATTTCCATTAACATAGTTATTTTGAAGAAAAAATAATGTAAGTCTATCATACCAAGCTTGAGGGGCTTGTTTAAGGCCATACAAGGCTTTGGTAAGTCTAAAAACATGATCAGGATGTTTTGTATCTTCAAATCCAGGAGGTTGTACAACAAAAACATCTTCTTGAACATAACCGTTAAGAAAATCACATTTCACATCAATTTGAAAATGTTTGAAATTGAATAATTCGTTAAAGGCTAGTAAAATACGAATAGATTCAAGTCTAGATACTATAGCATAGGTTTCTTAATAGTATATTCCATTTTGTTGATTATATCCTTTAGCAACCAATCTAGATTTATTCCTAACTAGGGATCCATTTTCATCACGCTTATTTTTGAAGACCCATTTTACTCCAATTACAGATGTTTCCTTTGGTATTTCAACCATGGTCCAGAATCTATTCCTTTAGTATTATTTTTTTTATCTTAAATGGCATTAATCAAATCATCACCAACTAAAGCCTCATCAGTGCTTTTTGGTTCCAATTGGGAATGGAATACTATATGTTTTATTTCATTTTTTAAGAAGATTCTAGTCCTTACAGGTTGATGTACATCACAAATGATACAATCACTGGGATAGTTTATTAAAAATGACTTATTTGGGTTTTTTAAAACCTGGTTTTCAACATAGGGTAGGAAATATTTTATGGTAAATTTTCCATAAGTATCTTTTTGTAAATTTTCCTTATCAAAAGGATCATATATCATAGGTTGATTATTAGTTTTTGGAAACAAATCTGAAGATGTAGGTTGGGGTTGTTTAAAAACAAAATGATCAGTTTCATCAAATTTGACATGTACTATATATTCAACAGTACAAGTGTTCTTGTTAAAAAATATATAATCCTTATAAGTCATGGAGTAGCATAGGAAAATTCCATCATCAGTTTTTGTTGAGAATTTATGAAGATTATTTTTTTTATTCAGAATGTATACCTTGAAATAAAAAACCTTAAATTTAGAACGTCTTTGTTTTCAACCATTCCATAACTTATATAGAGTTTTATTAAAAAAAAGGTCTAATTTAAACTCGATATATAGTGTAACAAGAAGTACATACAACTTCAGCCCAAAAATGTTTGGCAATAGAATACTCACTCAACATGGTTCATGTTATCTGTTGAAAAATTATATTTCTTTTTTCAACAACACCATTCTGTAGATGTGTACTGTGTGCTGAGAAGTTGTGAGTAATGCCTTTTCTACTACAAAACGATTCAAAATCAGAATTTTGAAATTCTCCTCTATGATCACTATAAATAGTTATCAATGAAAGGTTTTTTTAACTTGGGCTCTAAAAATTTTGAAAAAAAAAATCTTCATACATCATTACTAGAAAATAGACCCATGTAAATCTAGTGTAATCATCAACCAAAACGAATATATAATATTTTTCCCCAATGCTTCCAGTTTGTGTAGGACCAAAAATATCCATATGCACTAGATGCAATTCATAAGTTGTTGAGACTTCACCAATGGATTTAAAACATTATTTTAGTTGCATTCCATATTGACACGGTTCACAGACTATTGCAAAAACAAATATAAGCTCCGGATGATCCTTAACTAATCTCTTCTTAGAATGTTTTCATAAGTTTCTAAGGTCACAGTGTCCTAGCCTTCTATTCCATAACCCGGAATGATCATTCATTGCACTAACTCAAAGTAATTCTTATCTTCTAAGGTCTTCTATGTTTAGTGTGTAATCATTCTCTTTCCTATTGTCAGAAAAAATAAACTCTTCCTTGGAATTTTGTACTAAGCACTTATCATTCCAAAAATTCACAAGGTTGCCTTCATCACATAACTGTATTATGCTTATGAGGTTGTTCATGAGACCCTTAACAAATAAAAAATTTGAAATCAAAGTTTTTTCAAGAAGAACGATATTACCTATACCAATAATTTCTCCCTGAGCATTATCTCTGAAAGTTACTTTTCCACCATTTGTCATGATAATCATTTCAAAATAGTTTTCATTACTATTCATATGTAGGGAACATCCACTAACCATATACCATGTTTTACTATTGATACTTTCCATATATTCCTAAAAATAATAAAAAAGTTATGTTTTTTGAATCGAGACTTGCTTGGATCTGGAAATATCAGAAAGTAAAATTTTGGGAACCCACATCATCATTGAAAAATAAGCTTTATGAATTCTTAAGGATTGAGTTTTTTTTAGAGACCAATTATTTTCCCAGTGAAAACCACATTTACACTTAGAGAAGAATTTGGAACTTTGAGGAACAATGTAATTGTTGCTAAAAATTGGTTTAGAACTTATGAAACCAAAACCAGAAGTATTCCATCGAGGTCAGATTTGTGAATACATTTTATCAAAAGTTTCCTTACCTAGGGTAAATTTTGACAAACACTTCCTCAAGGGTAATATATCATATTTGAGTTTTATAAAATTTTTCATGTCTGCAAATTCATTAGATTTTGAACTATAGCATGGATCGAAAACATTTTTCATAGAAATTACATTTTCCAGATCTTTAGAAAGATTAATCTTCACAGAAGATACTTCCTCAAGATTTTTTGAAATACTTTCAAAATTCATATTTTTCTTATCAAGATCATTAGAAAGATATGATATTTCCATAGTAAGAATAATATTACAAGAATTTTCCTTATCAATTTTTTTATGAGTTTTGAGTTTTCATTCTCATGGTGTTTGGAAAAATTAGAAACATCTTCATAGGTAGGTAAAGTATTATCGTTATTAGAATAAATTTCATTCATTTGAAGAGTTATATTATTTACTATCATTAGAATTTAACGAAACATTGTTCATTGAATCATCATGTAGAGACCCAAAGCTAGATGTACATGGACATTACATTAGTTTTGAGGAATTCTTAATACATTACAAAAATAGACACACAAGGACTGTAGTAGTTTAGTATCTTTGGAAACTCATAACATAATCTTCTAATCGTGGTGAAAGATCTTCAACATCTCCCATAAAGATCTTCCCCATTTGTTTTCTTACCTAAAACCTTTCTTTATATCCTGAGGAAAAAAACATGTAAATGGTGAGCTCAAATGCTCAGTAAGGGTAAGCATCGAGAAAATAAAACAAACCATATACATTTGAACTTTAAAACATGAAGATAATGTTTACACATCAAAATATTGAGTTATGAAATTAATCTTCACAGTATGTTAGTCATAGGTCATAAAGAAACATTAATCATGATAAAATATCATGGGAATAAAAAAATTTATTATGGAAAACCATTATGAACATGATATGATTCCATTTTTGCCAAGGCATTACTTCTAAGACCATCTAATTGGACAAAGTCCCTTTACGAATTGAGTTCACTCCTTATTTCAGTCCTATAACATTGAACCGGATTAACATACTGTTCCAGCCATGTCTATCTCATGAGATATAAATCTTTACCCAATGCATTGGAAGGAGATATAGGTACCACTCATCTCATAATGAAATAATTCTTACGTGTTCCACATCATAAACATAAATCCTTCATCATAACCCATAGAATAAAATGGGTTTCATAAAAATCATCCCATCATAACATAATCCATATAAAAGAAATGGATATAATTTCATCATAAGAAAAGTGAAACCATGTAAATCATAGAGACATTACACACGAAACATAAATATGAAAACTATGTCATCTTATAAGGAAAATGGTTTTTGAAAAACACTTGAAATGAATTCTTGAGGAATACATCCTTTCTTCTTCAAAATAATTTTATTTTCACAAATTGACATTAAATTTTAAAAGAAAATGATTTTTTTGAAAATGGTCATGAAATCCTATAGAGTAAGCTTCATGAAAATAAGTTGTTATAAAACCGTAAAAATTCGTTAATGTCGTATAAGTTAAAAAACATTCTTCTCGTACATTTGACGGAAAAGTCAAGAAGTACCTCATATGGTAAACAAATAAAATGCTTTACATACCATGTAGTAAAAGAAAAAAATGGGTAAAAAGGTAATTAATTATACATGAAAATTGTTTAGAAAATAATGACATGGATGATAAATGTAACCCTAGAAAATACTTATGAATAAAGAATCTCAGATAAAACGAGATTGGAAAAGTTATCCCTTACCTTATGTCCAATTTCATCTCTATGTGACCAAGACTCTTATATAGTGGGTTTAAACATATTATTAATGTGTAATAAAATCATAATAATATTTATTATATCATATATTATTCACTTATAACTTTATATTCTCCGTTCATTTGTCAATTCCATGTTAAAGCAACATTTTGGGTAAAATCGTTTCATTTATCGTCCTTTTTTTGATTTGTAATTATTAATATGATTACATAGATCATGATTACATAATTTCAGAATATAAAATATTATTTATATATAATATATATTCATAATACACATATATATAATAGATCAATAAATGGAATGAAATACACCATTCATGGAGACAATAGGTCGTACGTACGCATGAATGTTGTTTTTCGTTTCCTTATTGAATTGAAAGGAATTATTTAGATGAAATAAATATATATAAATAAATATAGTAGCATTATTATGTCTTATATTTCATGATTACTTTTTTTATATACTTTATAATCATTCATGAATTGTTAACATAGAAAATGAATATCAGCGCTTCGTGGAGGCGGTAATCCGTACGTACGCACGTGCGATGATATCATTCCAATATTTATTGAATGGAATTAAAGTAGATGATATAAAGTCTTAGAATTAGTATTATGTAATAATTATCATATATTTTTATTCTTTACACCATTATACCAATCCATGGAAGGTGGTGGTGGAAAAACTGATTACACCACGGTGTGGAGACGGTATTACGTACGTACGCACACATGTGATTCCGTTTTATTTAGGATGGAAAGAAGGTGAAATCGTGTTGTTTAATATTTATAATAAAATATCAGTATATAAATAATACTTATGATATTAATTTATAATGAAACAACTAAAGAAGAGTAAGTAGAGGAAGAAAGAAACGTGAAAGAGTCGGTAGACGAGATTACCTCTTCCTCGATGCACCTCCTTTAAACTTCTTCTTAGGGCACTAGAGTTGGTATTTTGAGAAGACAAGAACCTATATGATATAATGTAGATAAGTTTAAAAGAGGAATTTGTCATGGGTTGGGCGAGATTCAATACTTAAAATGGTGTTAAGAGAAGAGGGAATGGGTGCCCGTTTTATAATGGAGGAGAGGGGCACCTTTTGAAAAACATAAAATATTATTTTATAATAAAGTCATATTCAGTTTATAATAGCTCCAAATTTATTTATTTAGAATCTAATGTGGGGATGGGTCTAAAGCCTCTCAACCAATATGTTTTAATCATTTTTGGGTTTCTATTTTAACCTTATCATTTAGATTTAACTTTATGTTAAATAATTTAACTTTTACCGTGTCTTCATGTTTTATTTCACTATATGGTTAATAAACATACTATAATAAGATAAAAGAACCACAAGTGGTTCATTATAAATATATATGACCTTATATAAGTCATTTGGCTCATCCATAGATTTTGAGGAATATAATAACAATTAATATTATAATATTTTTTAAAAAACTATTTTATATCAATTTTGACACTATTTAGAAATAGATTTTTGTGAAAATCACAACAACATTATTATTTAGAAAAACGTTAATTGAATAAATACTAACATGTCATATTATCCTATAAAATTAGTTGAATTAATAAAAAGTCTCATATTACATTTTTTGGGTATTTATAACATAAATTATGTTAATATTTCATTAATAAGGTAAATACTGAATCACTATTGTGTCACAAATAAATTAACATATTTAATGCCTAAAAATTATAAATAAAATACCATTATGTAGTAAATATTTTTATCTTTCTAATTAATATTTATAGTCTAATATATCTTATGTATAACCCAATATTAAAAATTTTTAGTTATTAATCGTTGCTTTTAACTATTTTAACTCTTCTTCAAATTAAATAATGATAAGTGTCCTAACCTAATACAAGTGGACCTAAAGGGTAGTATTTTAATCCCAATGTTTTTTTAGTCAAATTACACTTATCCAATAGAATTAGGACATGTGTTAGGGTAATAATAATATCATTTTACCTGTAATTACCGTATTTATTTTAAACCATTGTAAATAAAAGTAACAGTTACTATTCACCAGAAATTATTTTTATCTTATTAAACCACATTTTACTCCTTTATATTAATCATGACTATTGAATTTTCGAAATTCCACTCACAAAAGAGGTAAAATTATGTTTTATGAAAATTTTCAAATTCTTCGAGGTGGGTAAAAGACGACGAAAAGTTCAATAAAATTTTAATATATCTAAAATTATTATAAAATAACTCAAATGAATTACATTGAACATATATAGGTATTATGTATCCATTTTTACAGAAAATAAATTTAATTGAAATAAATAATTATTTAAATAAAAAGTCATTTTTTATATAGTAACCTAGTGTTTTCACTATTCATAAAAAATTGAAAGTTCTCAGAAAAACCAAAAATTCACCCTAGGATAATTTCTATATTACGAATAAAAAATGATGCTCATTTTGAAAGATAAAATTTATAAAATTTCAAAAAGTGGGTATTAATATTCATAACGGCTAGTTCATAATAATATTATAATAATATCTCGTTTAGTAAACCTTGTTATTGCATACTGCACATGCTATCGAAAAAGGTATTGATTGCGTGTAGTGTAAGACAAGTCAAGGATTAATGTATTGAATTCTCTGTTTTTTGTTTCATATAACCTAATCAAAATGTATTTCATTTATAAATTAAAAAAATCTATACTTAATTTTGCGTAGAATAATTTCCACATAATGAACTTGGAATTGTGTGTAACACGAGCCAAGAATAGTGTTGCGTATACTGCAAGATAATATGTTGTTTCAAATAATACAAGCTAATATTGGTGTAGTGTATAATCGAAGACATCAAAGAAACTAAAAATAATATATGTCATAAAATCTCTGGGTGTTACTTTCTACCTAACTTAAAATGAATTTCGCCCTCCAAATTCGTCGGGGGTTTTAAATGGTTTACTAATTGAATGTTTTTTCATTGAAACCTACATCATAAAAAGGAATACTAAAACTTCATTTTAAAAAAATGACGTTAGAATCATAACTGTCACCCAATGTAACTCAACACTGGGTTACCACATAGGACAACATAGGTGAAACTATGGATATAGAAGAGAAATATAACCATCAACTTCTGATGAAGAGTGGTTGAGGACATTTCTATAAAAAATCCAACAATCACAAAGCCATAAATTTTTTGTGATCTAATGTATCATCTAATTCATCAGTTATAAGTGCACTAGGACAACATTTTTGGTTTTCAAGATCATTTCACTAAAGTTGAAAAAATTGGAATTAGAAGAAATTCTTTCTTGATTTTGGTACAATCTCACCGTTGGTAATTCCATGGACAATTTCCCTTTCATCTATTAAAAAAGTGAAGTTGGATTTGTCATTCGTGAAGTGTTAGCAGATCATGTGATAGAATGATGGGTCATTCCATCTGTCTCAAAAAAAAGGTTAGAAAAAGTTATAAAAATTACATATGTCCATCTATAGTGATATTAATCATATATGGTTTCGAAAATGGATTTATTATTCATATATCATACTGAAAAATATAATAAAGATTGTTTATAATAACCAGGGACTTCTTGTAGGCATGTGGTAGTAGAAAAAGTCCGGTCGCACATCGGTTGTGTGTTCGTTTTCCACAGCCTTGTCTGACATGACAGGTGGTCGCTCGTCCATCAGGTTTTCTTTTTTCTAAAACTACATTATTATAACATTCCTTAAATAATATCGAAAAAAATATCTATCCTTAAACAATATTGACTTATCTACAACATAATCCATTCCAATCTTTAGGCTTATCCAAAATTCTTCTGTCCAATCTCATTGTATAAAGAAAACAATTACTAAAAATGTCTTCTGCCGAGCATGTGAATACCATCATTTATCCCCCATATATCATACGATATATCTTGTTGGTCAGATTAAAAACATTTGAATACCATAATCATGTATTCTCTTGAAAAATTAATACCCATTGACCCTTAATGAAGACATGAATGATGTCAAAATTTAACACTTTCCACATACCAAAATCCCAAAATTTCTATGTACTCAAACCATGATATAACTTTGTCCTCATATCAGTCATGATCTCATTTCATTTTTTCTTTATCGCTTCATTACACGCATATCATCTTCTTTCCATAAATATTTCATTCAATTTTCATGGTTATCGGTACCATATAATTATTGAAAATCAATACATTGATATTCCAAAATTCTATGTTTCCATAAATGAGATGCCATGATACTATTTTGAAATCTCGTTACATAAACACATTAGCATAACAAAACATCATTGTCATACTCAAAATCACAAATATTGATTGCATGTGCCTTAACTTTATCCTTTTCCTTAAGTGGTTTCTCACGTTTATCATCATTAACCATTGGATAAGGGAATTGATTAGCATAATGTGCTATTTCCTTGCACTTGATACAATGATGTGTTGGTTGTGCCTTCTCTGCAGTATTTTCTTTATTCACATAATTAGAAACCCTTTTTCCAATACATTGACACTCAAATCCTTGATTACCTTCTTTTCCACACTTAAAACATTTTCTAGTCTCATTAAGATAATCTCCACCATGCTTCATTAAACACTTTGAGCATAAAGAAACATTCATCTTTATTCCACCATTGTTATGAGATTTTTCCTTGAACTCCATATTTAGTTTCTTGTAAAAACCATGATATGGATATGTAACACTAACTTTCAGTTCATACTTGATATAACAACACACAATTTCTTCATATCTACTGAAGTATCTTATAACTATTGCCTTTTAAAGACATGGTTTTATGCCACTGAAGAATCGATCAACATTACTTTCAGGTTGGATGATAAATCCAGATGCATATCATGAAAGCCATGTAAAATTCTCTTCGTATATACCAACATATTCATCATACTTTTTCTTATGCTTAAGGATATAATTTTCCATTTTGATCGAAGAATACGAGGGAATTCCTTACTGAAAAATATGTTTTTGAACTCATCCCATTCTAGGGATTTAATTTCATCTCGGGGCCTTGTATTCTTAATTAGAGTCCAGCATTGATCTGCTTCTCCTTCTAAACAATAAATAGCCAAAATGAATTTTTCATGTATCGAACAATGAAGTGTAGAAAATATATTTTCAAAGGTATGGATCCATTGTTCAGCAACAAGTGGATCAGAATACCCACTGAATGAAGGTGGATGTTTCTTCCTAAAGGACTCAATAGAATATTGTTCCGTTCTCTGCTCATTTGGATGTTCAGAATGATTCATATCTTCTGTAAGTATATCAATAATATTTTTCACATCATCTCCCATAACATTAGTTTGTTCAGGAGGAAAATAATTGCATTTTCCATTACATTGATCAACACGGTTCCATCAGGTTCTAGCCATCATCTAAAACTCAAAAAGAATAGTGTGAGAGGAAAACATCATGCTAGGGAAAACAACATAATAAAGGGGGATTACCATCAATATATAACATCATAGGGTTAATTCTAAGATTGTTACCATAATTATAGGACCATAACCTATACTTATACTTAACCTTAGGGACATCCCTAGACAAACCATAGAAATATCTCTATGGATCTCATTATAGTTTTCGCATCGTAGTTTCCAAAGGTTAACTAATCATTTCCTCTAATACCAACTGTAAATACCCAAAGCATGACATACGTGGACATTACATTACTTTTACGGAATACATAATAAATAACAAAAATAGACACACAAGGACTGTATTAGTTTAGTGTCTTTGGAAAATCAGAACATAATCTTCTAATCATTGTGAAAGATCTTCAACATCTCCCATAAAGATATTCCCCATTTGTTTTCTTACCTAAAAACGTTTTTTATATCCTGGGGAAAAGAAAACATATAAAGGGTGATCTCAAATGCTCATTAAGGGGAATCATGGAGAAAATGATACAAACCATATACATTTGAACTTAACAACATGAACATAATTTTTACACATCAAAATCCATAGTTGTGAAATAAATATTGGAAGTACGTAAGGAATAGGGTATAAAGGATCATTAATCATGATAAAATTGAATGGGAATAAAACATTTAATTGTGTAAAACCATTAAGCACATGAAATGATTTCCATAGTATCCAAGGAATTGCATCCAAAACCATCTTAGTGGGAAAAGTCCTTTTATGAATCGAGTTCACTCCTCGTTTAAGTCCTATAACACGGAACCAGATTAACTTATCATTCCATCCATGTCTATCTCATGAGATATAAATCATTAACCAATGCATTAGACGGAGATATAATTCCCACCAATCTCATAATTAAATCATTCTTACGTGTTCCACAACATAAACATAAATCATTCATTATAACCCAAAGAATAAAATGGGTTTCATAAACATAATATTATCATAACATAATCCATAAAAAACAAATGGATATTATTTCATTAGAATAAAATTAAAACCATGTAAATCATAATGTCATTATACTTGAAACATACACATATGAAAATTATGTCATCTTAGATGGAAAATGGTTTTGATAAAACACATGAAATGAATTATTTAGTAAAATATCCTTTCTTCTTCAAAATCATTTTATTTTCACAAAATTCCATGAAATTTTAAAATAAATCTATTTTGTTGAATATAGTCATTAAATCTTGTATAGTAAGATTAATGAAAAAAGGGTTTATAAAACCATAACAATCCGTTCATTTCGTATAAGTTAAAAAAACATTCTTCTCATACTTTTTCCAAAAAAAGTCAAAAAGTACATTGTATGGTAAAACAAAGAAAGATTCCATACATACCATGTTGTAAAAGTAAAAAATGATTAAAAAGAACATTAATCATACATTAAACCATTTTTATAAAATATGGACATGGATGATAAATATAACCCTAGTAAATACTTACGAATAAACAATCTCGGATAAAAACGAGATTGGAAAAGTTATCCCTTACCTTATGTCCAATTTCTTCTGTATGTGTCCAAGACTCTTGAATGGTGGGTATAGACATATTATTAACTTGTATCAAGACCATAATAATATTTATGATATCATATATGATTCACTTATTACTTTATAGTATCCGTTAATTTGCAAATTCCATGTTAAAGCAGCGTTTTGGGTAAAATTGTTTCATTTTTCATCCGTGTTGTGACTTGTAATTATTAATATTATTAATTAGATAATGGTTAAATAATTCCATAATATAAACCATGATTTATATATAATATATATTAATAATATAAACATATATAATAGATTGATAAATAGAAAGAAATACACCATCCATGGAGACGGTATGCCGTACGTACGCATGAATGATGTTTTTCATTTCCTTATTTAATTGGAACGAATTAAGTAGATGACATTAACAGATATATAAATAAATACAGTAACATTATTATATCATATATTTCATGATTACTTATTATATATACTTTATAATAATTCTTGAATTGTTAACATGGAAAATGAATCTCATCGCGTCATGGGGACGGTAATCCGTACGTACGCACAAGAAATGATATCATTCCCATATATAATGAATGGAATTGGAGTGGATGATATGATGTCTTATAATCAGTATGATGTTATAATAATCATATATAGTTATTATTTACACCATTATACCCATCCAAGTACGGTGGTTGTGGAAATAATGACTACACCATTGTGTAGAGACGATATTCTTTACGTACGCATGCACGGTGATTCTGTTTTCCAAAGAATGGATAAATGGTGAAATAGGGTTGTATCATATTTATACTATAATATAAGTATATAATTAATACTTATTTTATTACTTTATAATGAAACAACAAAATAATAGTAAGTATAAGAAGAAATATACTTGAAAGAGTCGGTAGAAGAGATTACCTCTTCGTCGACGCACCTCCTTTAAACTTCTTCTTAGGGAACTAGAGTTGGTCTTTTGAGAAGACCAGAACCTATATGTTATAAATATAGAGGTTTAGAAGAGGAATTCATAGGGTTTGGACGAGATTCAAGGCTCAAAATGGTGTGAAGAGAAGAGGGAAAGGGTTTCCTTTTAATAAGGGTGGATAGGGGCACCTTTGGAAAAACATAAAATATTATTTTATAATAAAGTCATATTTTTTTTATAATAGCTCCAAACTGATTTATTTAAGAGCTATAGTTGGTATGGTTCTAAAGCCTCTCAACCAATAGGTTTTAGACAAGTTTATGTTACTATAGTAACCTTATCATTTAGATTTAACTATAATATAAATAATTAAACTTTTACCATGTCTTCTTGTTTTCTTTCATTACATGGTTAATAAACATACTAAAACAAGACAAACGAACCACAAGTGGCTAATTATTAATATATATATCCTTATATAAGTCATTTTTCCAAACCTTATATTTTTATGAATATAATAACAATTAATAATATAATATTTCTTTAAAAAACAATTTTATATCAATTTTGACACTATTTGGTAATTGATTTTTGTAAAAATCATAAAAACATTATTAGCTCCAAATAAGTTAATTGAATCAATAATAACATGTTATATTAACCTATAAAATTATTGTAATGCATTAAAAGTCTCAAATTACATTTATTTGGGTATTTATATAATTAATAATGTTAATATTTCATTAATAAGGTAATTACTGTATCATCATTGTGTCATAAATAAATTAACTTATATAATGTATAAAAATTATAAATAAAATACCACTATGTAGTAAATATTTTTATCTTTCTAATTAATATTTATAGTATAATATATCATATGTATAACCCTACATTAAAATAATTTTGTTATTAAACTTTGATTTTAACTATTTTAACTCTTCTTTAAATAAAATAATAATAAGTTTCCTAATCTTATCCATGTGGACGTAAAGGGAAATATTTTTTTCATAAGGTTGTTTATAGTTGAATTACACTTATCCAATAGTATTAGGACATGTGTTAGGGTAATAATAATATCAATTTTACCATTAATTACCATATTTACTTTAAATCGTGGTAAATAAAACTAAAAAGTTGATATTCACCAAAAATTATTTTTATCTTATTGAACGACATTTTACTCTTTGATATTTACTGTGTCTCTTGGATTTTGGAAATTCCACCCACAGAAACGGTAAAATAATGTTTTATGTAAATTTTCAAATTCTCCTAGGAGGTGGGTAAAAGACGGTGAAAAGTTCAATAAAAAATATATATATATATATATATATAATTATTATAAAATGACTCAAATTAATTACATTGAACATATATAGGTATTATGTATCAATTTTTACCTAAAATAAATTTACATAAAATAAATAATTATTTAAATAAAAAGTCAGTTTTTAAATAGTGAGCCAGTGTAACACCCCAAGCTTCTACAATACACTTCTCTTTGAATAATGCGATAGCGTGTGTTTTACTCAACATCGAGTTCTAAGACACAAAAACCAATAAAACTAGCCGTTATAAATAGTAATACATATTTTTTGAAATTATATATATTTTATATTTCAAAATGGAATTCATTTTTTGATTCAGTATATCGAAATTATCCTAAGTTGAATTTATGGTATTTTTCTGAGAACTTCCAATTTTTATGAATAGTGAAAAATACTTAAGAACAACTTTTTTAATCCAAATAATTTATAGTGATAAATTATATTATTTAGTGGTTTTAAATTATAATTAGAATTTATTTTTACCATTTTATCCAATGGTGTTCATTATAATTAATTTTACATTGAAATTGGACATAAACAATTCTCAATCTTTTGATATATATTGTTTCTTAAAAACACACTATTTGTTGTAACAACGGGAATTAATTATAAAATTAATTAATTCATCTTTTATGTTTGGAATTTTTAAAATAGACATCATTTTTGAATTCGGAATATCAATTATAGCTTAGGGTAAAATTTTGTCATTGTTCTGAAAAACATCAATTTTTGATAAATAGTGAAACTATTAAGTGGTAGTTAAAAAACTGAATTTTTCATAAAACATAATTTTACTGCCTCTGTGATTGGAATTTAAAAAATCTGAAAGATGTGGTAAATTTCAAGGAGTAAAATGTGGTTCAATGAGATGAAAATAATTTTTGGTGAATAGTAACTTTTTACTTGTATTTACCATGGTTAAAAGTAAATAGGGTAATTAAGGGTAAAAATTATATTAATAATATCCTAAGATATGTACTAATTCTATTGGACACGTGTATCTCTACCAAAAACAACCTTAGGAATAAAATATTATCATTTAGGTCCGCCTGGATTAGATTAGGACATTTATTATTATTTAATTCAAAGAAGAGTTAAAAGAATTAAAATCAATGTTTATTTACTAAAACATTTTTAATATAGTGTTATACATAAGATAAATTGAATTTTAAATATTCATTAGAAATATAAAAGTATTTCCTACATAATTATATTTTATTTATAATTTTTATATATTAAATAATTTAATTTATTTATGACACATTGATGATGTAGTAATTACCATAATCGTGAAAAATTAAAATAATTGATATTATAAATACCCAAATAAATATAATTTTCGACTTTTAATAAATTACACTAATTTTCTAGGATAATATGACATATTAGGATTTATTTAATTGACTTTTTTCGAAGTAATAATTCTGTTATGATTTTTACAAAAAATCAATTATTGAATAGTGTCGAAATTGACAAAAACGAGTTTTTAAAACAAATATTATATTATTAATTGTTATTAAATTCATAAAAATCTAAGGATCTGCAAAGAGACTTATATAATGATAGTTGTATCATTAATGGACCACTTGGGGGTCTCTTGGATGTATATAGTATGTTTATTAACAATATAATATGAAAATACAAAGAGACATTGTAAAAGTGAAACTAATCAACTAAGAGTTAATACTTAATGATAAGGTTAATATAGTAACAGAAACATGTATAAATTCTATTGGATGAGTGGTTTTCGACCTATCACCACCTTAACTGCTAAATAATTCACTTTGGAGCCATTAGAAACCGAATTTGAATTTATTATAAAATAATATTTCTAGCTTTTCCAAAGGTGTCTCTCACCCCTCTTATAAAAGGGCACTCTCCCTTCTCATTAACTCACACCTTCAAAGCCTTTTGGCTCAGCCAAAATCTGCCCAAATACTCTCTCAACTTCCCTCACTTCATCCTAGAGGAATTCCTTTAGTCATAAAGCAAGCCTAATAGCCCTTTTGATCAAATCAAAACGAAGAACCCGAAGAAGAGGTAATGATTTCACCACCCTTTTCCAGGTTCCTTTCTTTTTCCACTTCTTCCTTATTTTTTATTACCATTCTAAAATAATAACTCCAGTATATTATATATACTTTGATGTTATTATAAATATGTTACAACCATATTCAGTATTCTATCCATCCTTTTAATAACATGTCACCATACGTGCGTACGTACGGCTTACCGTCTCCACGTAGTGGTGTAATTGTTATTCATTAAATTATTATTTTGATGGGTATTATAATGATGTGTAACTCATGTAAATAATAAATATAACATGATAATGATTCTTTAAATATGTTACCCCGTCCAGTTATATATTATTTTAATATCAAAATAATGATATTGTCGCTCATGCGTACGTACGGACTACCGTCTCCATGAACGTGATGAGATTCATTCTCCATCATATACATTCAAGTATAATTATCATTTGATGATTAATAATAGTATTTAAGTACTTTATATCATTCTATATATGAATAAGATACAAACTATCCATAAAAAACATGGCTTATGTAACAAAACATATAAAATAAAACGAGTAAGTTAACACCCGAAACAACAATAATACAAAGATATTATTAACAAATCAATGTTAAAAGATCATATATGATATAATATTAATGTATATGATTCTTGTATAATTTAATAACAATTATTTCACCATTATACAATAGTTTTACCTACCCCAACCAACGAAAAGTACAAGGTAAGGGTTATTTCACAATCTCTTCATTATTTGAGGTTGTTTATACGTAATAATCTACTGGGCTTTATTTATCATCCACATCCATGTTTCTTAAAAATGTATTTCAAATCATTTTTACTATTTACAAGAATATGGGTTATAGACATTTATACCCTTGTTTGAATTTTTATAAGAGGTTTATAAAGGAATCATTTCGTCATTTTCCTAACAAGGTGCTTTTTAAACTTTTCAGCATAATTAAAGTAAGAATGTTTTTTAACTTGTACGGCGGGTGAGGCTATTTTCCTCCATTATAAAATCGTTGAAGCTTCCCTTACAATTGTATAAGAATATCTTCAAAGAAAATGTTTTATTTTATAAATATATGACTCTTAAATGATTTCAAAATAAAAAGAGATATTTCCCAAAAAATAGTTTTGATTTTATCTATGTCAACATCCATTGATGGATATTATGCTTATTTGAAGTTGTTTTATTATGAAACAAATCTTCAATATTGTATTGAAGGTTTTGTGATATTCTGGAATGTGGATGTGTTATTTTTATACCATTCATGGTTTATGGATGAAGTATTTACATTTCTTATGATAGTTTTAATACGAATGCTTATGTTATGTTTAAACCTTTTCATATGGGAATGCATTGGACTTTATATGTGACGGGTGGAGGCCGCTATAGCTCCTCGATGCATCGGTTGGTCTCATGAGACAAACTAGTGTCTTGTCACAAGGCCTTGACAACATCTTCTTTTTAGTCTTGGCACGTGGCCTTGGCTATGTGGTTATGATAGTCTGGCATTATCTATTCCATCATTATGAAAGTGGTTATTGATATTGCATGTGAGTATTTGATTCGTAGAATATCCATGTGAATAAGTAAATGGAATTATTTCATTTTATATTTGACATACTATGTTTATGTTCAATTTTAAAAGGCTTTTGTTTTAGTTATACACTGCCTTAAATGTTCATTCTTATTTTTGAAAGTCTCTGCTATATTGTTATCCTTACTGAGAATTTGAGCTCACCCCTTTTCTTTGTTTTATTTTTCCCAGGATGTGATGAAGTAAATTATGAATGACCTGCCGGGATATTATGAGGGGATAATAGTGTAGACTATGGAGACAATATGTTGTTGTAGTAGTTTTTCACTTTATGATTTAATGTAAAACATTATAAATATATCTAGTGTTTCCAAGGATAATAAACCAATCGGTCTTTCGAGATTTGATATCTCTTGTGATCATTCCAATGTTATGTAATCATGCACCGAATCTGGGTAACTGGGGTGGGGGAATTACAGTTGGTATCAGAGAAAGTTTTGTACAAACCTTGGAAGCTAGATTTAGATAAACTCTGATTAGAGAACATAGACCTAAGAAGGACTTTGAGGATTAGTATAGAAGAACATTATAAAATTTTGGTATTGTAGATATTTTTTGAGTTTTCTGAGAATTACATCCATATCTGGATACGAGCAGGTAGAGGCGGCTCTGGCACAGATGTACCTAGGGGTAAAAACTGAAAACACCACTTTGAGCTGGACTCGAACGGGAACTGATGCACGACAATGGGCCTTGCTGCAGTCTTAGTTACGACACTCTCGGGGGATATACTTAGGATAACTCTCATTTTCATTACAAATCATTATGAAGGGTTTATGAGTATATAATTCCTCAAAGAAAACATTTTTTTGATTATGGATTGTATCCATAAATAGTTCAATTTATGTTATGTGTTTTATAAGTATGTAATTATGTATTTTGATTCAAAAATTAATCTAGTTTATGCCATTGTTTTGAAATGTCACCTAGTGGAAGAAATGGAAACCATATCAATGCACGCACTCCATGTAGGGATTTCCCTCTTGATCAAGATATTTATAGTGGAGCTGGTGATGAAACTGGTTCCGATCAGCTAATCACCATACTGGGACAACTCACTCATGTTATGAATAATAACCTTACCCGTATGGAGTACCCTGATCCGAAGCGTGGAGGATCAATGTTAGATCACTTCATGAGGCAACAACCACCAACGTTCAATGAGAGTAAAAATCCCTTAGTAGCTGAGCAATGGATAAATTCCCTTGAGAAAATATTTCAGGATTTGGGGAGTAGTGAAAGGGAAAAAGTTATCATGACAGTTTACAACCTCACGGGAGATGCTGATAAATGGGGGTCATTGATTCAAAACATGAAGGAAGATGATGAAGTATAAAATATGTAATAGAGGGAGTTCAAAGATCTGTTTTTAGAAAAATACATTCCTCGCGATCATCGAGCATATATGGAAAGGCAATTTCTGAGTCTGAGACAAAAGGAGGTTGAGAATGTCCCAAAGTATGAGCCTAACATTACAAGGTTAGCAAGGGATGCTTAAGATTATATACGTAACCCAAGAAGTATGTTTGGTCGTATCTTCGATGGGTTAAAACCATTTCTCTGTCGATCATTAGTCTCACAATCCTTCTCGTCGTACGAAGACAGTGTCTCATGTGCTATCAAGATCGAAAAGGAATTTTCTATGTCTTATAACTTTAAAGTAAAGAAAGAGAAGAAGAGATCTTCTGATCAATCTGGGAATGGAAATAAGGGGGATAAGGGAATGGTTGAATATCCATCATGTGGTAAATGTGGGAAGAAACATCCTGGTACATGCTTAAAGGGAATGGGTGTATGTTACAAGTGTGGTGGAAAAGGCCACCAAGATCATGATTGCCAAGGGAAAAAGGAAGCTACCAATGTTTACTGATACAATTTCAGGGAGATGTGACATTATGCAAATGAATTCCCTAAGCGTTAGGGGAACTTAGCTCAGAAAAGGCCAAGGGATCAAGTCTATGCTTATGCTATCACTACTACTGAGGTAGAAGCTCCAAAAGACGTGGTGCCAGGAAATTTAATGGTTTCCTCAAGTTTAGAAAATGCATTATTTGATTCTAGATAATCGCATTGTTTCATATATTCCCAGCTTTCTAAGAAAATTAGATACTTCAAATTTTATTTAACAAGGGATTTTTCAGTTAAAAATCCTAAGGGAAGTAGCATTGCAACAATGTTTTGTGAATCAGTCCCCATTAGAGCACATACATGTTCTTTATCCACTGATTTCATTGTCATACCTATGATTGATTTTGATATAATCCTCAGTATGGATTGGCTTTTGGACCATGATGCGAAGATTTATTGTAAGAAGAAGGATGTTACGATTTTTGATAATGATGATACTGAACACCTTATCTTTAGAGAAGAATTTTCACCACCTAATTATTATCTAGATCTACCCCCAGTAGCTCAACTAAATTAAATTATAGGGGAAGAAGAGAATGAACTAACTATGGGTGAGGAAAGGAATGTTCAAATAGAGGATGTACCTGTTGTGAATGAATATGTAGATGTGTTTCCGGACGATTTACCTGGACATCCTCCAGAACGGGAAGTTGAGTTTTCCATTGATTTAATTCCGGGATCAAGGCCTTTATCGAATACCCCTTATAGAATGGCCACTATAGAATTAGTTGATATAATGAAAAAACTAGAGGAATTGAGGAATAAGGGACTTATTCACCCCAGTGTTTCTCCATGGGGGTCCCCTGTTCTTTTTGTTAAAAAGAAAGATGGATCTATGAGGTTATGTATCGAATACAGGGAGATCAATGCTATAACAATAAGGAACATGTATCCCCTACCTCACATTGATGATTTATTTGACCAACTGAATGGAGCTCAATAATTTTCTAAGATTGACCTTCGATCTGGATACCATCCGTTGTGTGAGAAAAAGTAAGACATTCTGAAGACAACATTTTGAACCAGGTATGAGCATTACGAGTTTATAGTAATGCATTTTGGATTGACTAATGCACCATCTATATTCATGGATCTGATGAATAGAGTTTTCAAGGAATATCTCGATGAATTTTTGGTGGTATTTATTGATGATATCTCGGTGTACTCTAAAAGATACTAAGATCATGAAAATTACCTGCGCATTATCCTCTAGACTTTGAGAAGACATGAATTATATGGGAAGTTTACCAAGTGTGAATTCTGTCTTCGGGAGATTTCTTTTCTTGGCCATATTGTCTCTAAAGATGGAATCTCTGTTGATCCTTATATGACCAAGGAAATCCAATATTGGCCAGCACCAACGAGTATAACTGAGGTACATAGTTTTATCGGTTTAGAAGGTTATTATCGACATTTCGTCCAGAATTTTTCCCAGTTGGCTAACCCATTAACAAAGATCACACATAAAGGGGTTAAATTTATTTGGACAAAAGAGTGTGAATAATGTTTCGAATAACTGAGGAGAAGATTAGTCAATGCTCCTATATTGACTCTACCATCGGGGAATGATGGGTTTGTTATTTATAGCGATGCATCGAAGAATGTACTTGGTTGTGTCCTTATGCAGAATGATATGGTTATTGCCTATGCATCGTGACAGTTGAAAATTCATGAGCAAAACTATACTACTCATGATCTTGAGTAAGCAGCTGTGATCATTTCTTTGAAGATATGTAGGCACTACTTCTATGGTGAAAAATTTGAGATTTATACTGATCACAAGAGTTTGATGTATATTTTCTCACAAAAAGAACTCAACATGAGGCAAAGGAGATGGCTTGAATTACTCAAGGATTATGATTGTATGATACACTACCACCCTGGGAAAGAAAACAAGGTGGTAGATGCTTTGAGCAGAAATGATAATGGAGTTTTGAACAATATGAGAATTGAATGGGATCCAATTTTCATGGATCTAGTGAATATGGACCTGGGAGTAACCATGGAAGGTGAAACATCAATTATTTTTTAAATGGTTGACAAACCATCTTTATTAGAAAGGATTAAGAGTTCTCAGACCGATGATGATGAATTTCAAAAGAAGATTAATGCTGTGAATGATAGGATATTGAGAGACATTGTGTATGAAGATGGAATTTTGAAATTTGGGAAGAGGCTTTGTGTTCCCGATATACCTGATCTACAAATGGAATTGTTGGATGATGCTCATAGTTCCAATTTCTCTATACACCCTAGGAGCACCAAAATGTATAGAGATTTCAAGGAACATTTTTGGTGGGACAACGTGAAGAGGTAGATTGTTGATTTTTTGTCAAGATGTATGGTTTTTCAACAAGTGAAAGCTGGAAGGCAACAACCTGGAGGAGTCATGCAACCTCTTCCCATACCGAAGTAGAAATGGGACAATATTACTATGGACTATGTCATGGGGCTACTAAAGACTCCTAGAAAGAACGATACAATATGGGTTACTGTTGATCGTCTTACCAATTCATCACATTTTCTTGCTATAAGACAAGATCTACCACTAGAACGTCTAGCAAGACTATATATTAATGAAGTTGTGAGACGTCATGGAGTACCTCTATCGATTGTTTCTGATCGTGATCCCTGTTTTACTTCAAGATTCTTGAATAGTCTTCAGAATGCCTTGGATACTGAACTTTATTTGAGCACTACCTACCACCCTCAAACAGATGGACAATCAGAATGAACTATTAAAACCTTAGAAGACATGTTGTGATCATTCTCACTTGACTTTCAGGGTATGTGGCATCAATATTTACCTCTGGTAAAATTTTCCTATAACAATAGATTCAATTTGAGTATTCATATGGCACCATATGAAGTGTTATATGGAATGATATGTCGCACAACAACCTGTTGGGATAACGTTGGTGAAAGAAAACATGTAGCCCCAGAACTGATGGAGGACACGATGGAAATGGTGGAGGTAATACAAAACCATATCAAAGCGTCTCAAAGTAGGAAGAAGATCTATGCTGATAATCGAAGGAAGTATTTGGAATTTCATGCCAGTGATCATGTTTTCTTGAAGGTATCTCCATGGAAGGGTGTCATACGTTTTGGTAATAAAGGTAAATTGAGTCCCAGGTACATCGGACCTTTCGAAATTCTAGAACGGATTGGGGTTGTACCTTGCTGATTGGAAATTCCGCCATGTCTCTCCAAATTTCATGATGTGTTACACATATGTCTGTTGAGAAAAAACAAGCCTGACCCAACGCATGTACTCACCTATGAGTTATTAGAATTGGAACCCAATTTGTCTTATTGCGAACATCCCGTCAGGATTCTTTATACGAGAGAACAAGTACTTAGAAACCGGACGACTCGTCTGGAAAAAGTCTTGTGGAGAAACCATAAGATGGAAGAGGCAACGTGGGAACCCGAGGAACAAATGATGAAGAACCACCCGAGTCTTTTCATATGGTAGTATTCTAGAAAATTTGAGGACGAAATTATTTGAAGGAGGGGAGAATGTAACACCCCAAGCTTCTACGGTACGCTTCTCTTGGAATAACGTGATAGCATGTGTTGTACGCAACATCTTGTTCTAACACACCACAACCAATCAAACTAGTCGTTATAAATAGTAATACATACTTTTTGAAATTATATAAATTTTATATTTTAAAATGGACTTCATTTTTGGATTCATAATATCTAAATTATCATAAGTTGAGTTTTTTGTATTTTTCTGAGAACTTCCAATTTTTATGAATAGTGAAAAATACTTAAAAACAACTTTTTTAATCAAAATAATTTATTGTGATAAATTATATTATTTAGTGGTTTTAAAGTATAATTAGAATATATTTTTACCATTTTATACAATGGTGTTCATTATAATTAATTTCACTTTGAAATTGGACATAAACAATTGTCAATCTTTTGATATATATTGTTTCTTAAAAACTCGCTATTTATTGTGACAGCGGAAATTAATTATAAAATTAATTAATGAAGATTTTATGTTTTTAATTTTCTAAAATAGACATCATGTTTGAATTCAGAATATCAATTATAGCTTTGGGTGAAATTTTGGCATTGTTCTAAAAAACATCAATTTTTGATGAATAGTGAAACTACTAAGTGGTAGTTAAAGAAATGAATTTTTGACAAAACATAATTTTACCACTTCTGTGATTGGAATTTAGAAAATCTAAGAGACACGGTTAATATCAAGTAGAAAAATGTGGTTCAATGAGATGAAAATAATTTTTGGTGAATAGTAACTTTTTACTTTTATTTACCACGGTTAAAAGTAAAAAAGGTAATTAAGGGTAAAAATGATATTAATATTACCATAAAACATTTACTAATTCTATTGGACAAGTGTATATCTACCAAAAACAACCTTAGGAATAAAATATTATCATTTAGGTCCACTTGGATTAGATTAGGACATTTATTATTATTTAATTCAAAGAAGAGTTATAAGAGTTAAAATCATTGATTATTTACTAAAAAAGTTTTAATATAGGATAATACATAAGATAAATTCAATTTTAAATATTCATTAGAAAGATAAAAATATTTCCTACATAATTATATTTTATTTATAATCTTACATATTAAATTATTTAATTTATTTATGACACAATGATGATGTAGTAATTACCATAATAGTGAAAAATTAAAATAATTGATATTAGAAATACCCAAAAAATTATTATTTGAGACATTTAATGAATTACACTGATTTTATAGGATAATATGACAAATTAGCATTGATATAATTTACTTTTTTCGAAATAATAATTTTGTTATGATTTTTACAAAAAATCAATTATTGAATAGTGTCAAAATTGACAGAAATGAGTTTTTTAAAACAAATATTATATTATTAATTTCTATTAAATTTCTAAAAAACTAAGGTTCGGCAAAGAGATTTATATCAGGATAGGTGTGTCATTAATGGACCACTTGGGGGTCTCTTGGATGTATATAGTATGTTTATTAACCATATAATATAAAAATATAAAGAGACATTGTAAAAGTGAAACTAATTAACTAAGAGTTAATACTTAATGATAAGGTTAATATAGTAACCCAAACCTATCTAAATTATATTGGTTGAATGGATTTAGACCTATAACCACGTTAACCTTTAAATTATCCACTTTGGATCCATTAGAAACCGAATTGGAATTTATTATAAAATAATATTTCTACCTTTTCCAAAGGTGCCCCTCACCCCTCTTATAAAACGGAACTCTCCCTTCTCATTAACTCACACCTTCAAAGCCTTTTGGCTCAGCCAAAATCAGACAGAATACTCTATCAACTTCCCTCACTTCATCTTAGTGGCCTTTCTTTAGTCATAAAGCCAACCTATGAGCCCTTTTGATCAAATCATAAGGAAGAACCCGAAAAAGAGGTAATGATTTCACCACCCTTTTCCAAGTTCCTTTATTCTTCCACTTATTCCTTATTTGTTATTAACATTATAAAATAATAACTGTAGTAACATATATATACTGTGATGTTTTTATAAATATGGTACAACTATATTTAGTATTCTATCCATCCGTTGAATAACATGTCACCATATGTGCGTACGTACGGCTTACCGTCTCCACGTCGTGGTGTAATTGTTATTCAATAAATTATTATTTAGATGGGTATAATAATGATGTGTAACTCATGTAAATAATAAATATAACACGATAATGATTCTTTATATATGTTATACCATCCAATTATATATTATTGTAATATAAAAAATGATATTGTCGCTCGTGCGTAAGTACGGACTACCGTCTCCATGAATGCGATGAGATTCATTCTTCATCGTATCCATTAAAGTATAATTATCATTTGATGATTAATAATAGTATTTAAGAAATAATTGTATATATGAATAATATAAAACATATCCATAACAAACACTTCTTATGCAACAAAACATATAAAAGAAAACGAGTAAGTTAACACCCGAAACAACGATAATACTAAGATATTATTAACAAATCTATTTTAAAAGATCATATATGATATAATATTAATGTATATGATTATTTTATAATTTAATAACAATTATTCCACCATTATACATAAGGTTAACCTACCCCAACCAATGAAAAGTACAAGGTAATGATTATTTCACAATCTCTTCATTATCTGAGGTTGTTTATACATAATAATCTACTAGGATTTCTTTATCATCCACATCCATGTTTCTTAAAAATGTTTTTCAAAACATTTTTACTATTTACAAGAATATGTGTTATAGAAATTTATACCCTTGTTTTAATTCTTATAAGAGTTTTATAAAGGAATCATTCCGTCGTTTTCCTAACAAGGTGCTTTTTAACCTTTTCGATAGAATTAAAGTAAGAATGTTTTTTAACTTATACCGCGGGTGCGGCTATTTTCCGCCGTTATAAAATCGTCGAAGCATCCCTTACAATCTTATAAGAATATTTTAAAAGAAAATGTATTATTTTAGAAATATATCACTCTTAAATGATTTCAAAATAAAAAGAGATATTTCTCTAAAAAGAGTTTTGATTTCATCTATGTCAACATCCTTTGATGGATTTTATGCTTATTTGAAGTTGATTTATTATGAAACAAAACTTCTATATTGTATTGACGATTTTGTGATATGTTTGACTGTGGATGTGTTATTTTTATAACATTCATGGTTTTTGGATGAATTATTTACCTTTCGTATGCTAGTTTTAATAAGAATGTTTATGTTATGATTAAACCTTTTCATATGGGAATGAATTGGACTTAATATGTGACGGGTGGAGCCTGCTATAGCTCCTCGATGCATCAGTAGGCCTCATGAGTCAAACTAGTGTCTTGGCATAAGGCCTTGACAAAATATTATTTTTATTCGTCGCCCGAGGCCTTGGCTATGTGGTTATGATAGTCTGGCATTATGCATTCCATCATTATGAAAGTTTTTATTGATATTGCATGTGATTATTCGATTAGTAGAATATCCATGTGAATAAGTAAATAGAATTATTTCATTTTATTTTTTCCATACTATGTTGAATTTCATGTTTAAAAGGCTTTTGTTTTAGTTATACACTGCCTTAAATGTTTATTCTTATTTATGAAAGTTTCTGCTATATTGTTATCCTTACTAGGAATTTGAGATCACCCCTTTTCTAATTTTTATTTATCCCAGGATGTGAAAAAGTAAATTATGAATGACCTATAGGGATAATATGAGGGTATAATAGTGTGGAATATGGAGACAATATGTTGTTATAGTAGTTTTTCACTTTATGATGTAATGTAAAACTTTATTAATATATCTAGTGTTTACAAGGCTACAAAACCAATCGGTCATTCGAGATTTGATCTTTCTTGTGATCATGCCCTTGTTGTGTAATAATGCACCGTCTCTGGGTAACTGGGGTCGGGGCGATACAGCAAGTGTTTTCACTATTCATCAAAAATTGAAGGTTTTCAGAAAAATACCAAAAATTCACCCAAGTATAATTTTGATATTCCGAATCCAAAAATGAAGTCCATTTTTAAAGGTAAAATTTATAAAATTTCAAAAAGTGGGTATTACTATTCATAACTTATAGTTCATAATAATATTATAATAATATATCGTTTAGTGAAACATGGTATTTCATACCACACATGCTATAAAAGAAGGTCTTGATTGCATGTAATCAAGCCAAGTCAAGGCTGTGTGTAGTGAAAGATCTGTTTGGTGTTGCGTATAACATAATCAAAATTTATATCATTTATACATTAATCAAAATCTATACATAATGTTGCATAGAATAATTTCCACAAAATGAATTTGAAATTGTGTGTACCACATGCCAAGAATAGTGTTGCGAATACTGCACACTAATATGGTGTTGCGTATAGTATAAGCTAATCTTGTTGTAGTATATAATAGAAGACATCACTGAAATTAAAAATAATATATCTCATAAAATCTCAGGGTGTTACACATCATTGTGTACCTCATCCATTAAACAATGATTATTAATATGTAGCCTGGCTAAGAGACCAAGATTCTACTATCCAGAAGATTCATAATCTGAAGATTCATCTAAAGAATCACCAAAACTGGCACTCCAGGTGTCATTAGCTTTCAAAACATTCTTATCTTTGGCCTTTTAATAAGTATTTCTGTTTTTCTCAGAATGCCTTTCCTTTCTTCTTTTCCCTTGAGCATAGGTCCATTAGGTCTTATGTGTTCAGCTCTCGGGCATTCAACACATGTAACTCTAGAATCTGTCATGTCTTTCCTTTCCTTCTTCATATATCTAGATTGAGAGTTCCTCTATCCAGCTATATTGTTCATCCTTCAAGCAAGATTTTCTAATTCATTTTCTGAGGACTCACATCCACTAGATTCGCAATGGATAACAACTTCCTTATATCTGGATCTAGTAACTCTCTTAGGAGTCTTAGATTTCATAAGATTGGAAGTAGTAGTAAAATCTACACTTCCATTTCCATTCTTTTTCTTCACAATATCAGCATCTCTCTTCATTCTAGTCTCATGCTAAAGAAGAGTTCCAAATAGCTCATCATGGGTAATCTGAGTATCCTTTCTATTCTCATCAATTGTAGTCCTTTTAGATTCCCACTCATTTAGAATGGTTTCGATTATCTTATCAACAAGAGCTTCATCATCCAATCCTTTTTCACCCATTTGATATGGGTTCACCATATGAAAAACTAAAACCATGATATTCAGCTCCAAGCATGGCTCGTCTGGTCTCAATTACCATGTATGATCCAATGTGAGTAACTTCATGTTTCATCCATATAGAAATTGCTGCTTCAAAAGTTGAAATTTGGCTATATATATTTCTAGTCACTGATCAAAGTAAAGTATTGTGTACCTTATAACTAATTTGATATTGATTCTTTTCATGATTTGTAAAGGAACATACTTATCTATTAGGAATTTTGAATCCACCAGTAAGCATAAATTTTTTTTAACACCAGTGTTGATAATGAAAGTCTTCATGCAATCTCTCTAATATTCTTAATCATTACAATCAAAGATAGGTGGTCTGGTTGGATTATGATTTTCTATGGAACCAACATTTATTGCTTCCAACTTTTATTAAAATTCATTCCACAAAAACATGTTAGTAGAAAAAGTTTGTAAACAAGGAAAATATTCTAATCAATAAAATATAGAGCAAAAGTATCTATACGAAAAAGTAAATCGAACTATGAGTCTGAAAATAGATTCTGAAAAATGTATCCTGAAAAATTCAATTCCGAGAATTCTCTTCTGAATCAAATCGTGAGATTGATTTAGATTGAACCAAATCCTCTAATACCAATTATTATGATGGTTTGTGAATTAGAATGATATACTCTATAATACCAAACATTGGATCAAAATAAGATTGATATTCTCATATACAAGTGGGAGGGTGGTGAATTGTACCTTTTAAAAATTCCTTTGGAACAATTAAAGATGGTTATGTTTAACAAGGTTAAACAAGATAATTCACACGACCTCTATAACTTCTAATAAATTTCTAAATTCCAGAAAAGTGATTCCGAAAATTGAAATTCAATAAAGTTTACAAAGATGAAGATTCTACCTTAATGTGTATAGAATCTAACTATATCATAGTAAAAGTGTAAATAAGTACATGATAGTTATACTTTCCTTAACAATACAAAAGTAGTGGAAAAACATGAAACAAATCAAGTAATAAGTATAAACTCTTTTTTCCCAAAGAGGAGGGTATCCCACAACCTTGGATAAAGGTCCTTTCATTTATACTTTCCAGATAGTCTATCTTACCCACACCAGGGAAATCCCTCGATATGAAGATCGGAGTCTGTCTTGCTATCCCTGCAAGCCCTCAACTATTAGGTAGTCGGAACCTCTGTCTTCCTCAGCAATGAAGAGCTCAACTTCATGGTGTTGGAACCTCTATCTTTCTATCCATGGAATCCCTAGATTATACACAGAAATAATCAAAGTCACACGAAGAAAATATGCACAAGGCAAAGTTTAAACAAGTCGTTCAAAAGTTCTGCACGAAGCTTGAGAGTTGATTAGAGTCTCTATCTCTAGAAATTAATTCAACAACATGTATGTACAGTTTTCAAAGTTCAGTGTTGAATTTTGTCTCCATTTCAAATGAGATCATATTTAAAAGAAAAGATCCAACGGTTGTCTCCCTTCTCCAACGGTCGAATTCTTCCTTGAATTTTAGAGTTACCTGTACACGTGTCACTCAAACAATGACTAGTTAATCACTGAAGGCATGACAACATTTTATAATAAAACAATTGAAAGCATAACCAAAAACTAATTTTCATAATTGAGTAAATCAATGTTCGGAATGGAGAAGGATAATGATGAATTCGGAGTCTGTAGTACTATGATATTCAGATTCTGTTTTGTAGGAATTTGGATCCTGAAACTTGTAGAATTTCAGAGTCTGAATTTCATGGAAATTCAGATTCTGTCTTCACATGAACTCGGAACCAAAACATACAATGTTCGGAGTTAGAGTTCAGGTGAATTCAGAGTCAGAACTCATAGGAGTTTGCAGTTTGAATTCAGAGAACTCAGAGTCAGAACATAAACAAGTTCGTAATTATAATTCATAATGAGAATTCCGAGTCAAATATATGAAGAGTTCATATCCAGAATTTGTAATCAGAATTCATAACTAGAATTCATAGTCGATCTTTTCATAAGTGCGTAAAAAGAATTAGGAGTAGAGCTTCATGAAATTTCATATCCAGAATTCAGAGTGGAACTTCCTGAGAGTTCGTATACAGAATTCAGATTGAAACATCTTGAGAGTTCTTATCCCTAATTCAGATTCGAAAATAGAATGCTTCATGTAAAAGTATTATATGATTATGAATTTTTTTTTCAATATTATTATTATACATAGAAAATTTATGATATGAATCTTGAAATCTAGGCAAGTGTAAATTTCCTTAGGGAAGTAAATTATCCTTATAGAAGTAAAACAGGGATAAAATAAGATTTTCCTTAAAATATGGTGTTTTTGATTTTCAAAACTAGAGGAATGGTAATGTCGTAAAGAAATCCTAAATTACTTAACAATCTCCCCCTTTATTGATGGAATTGAAATGGTCATAAGGAAAACCTTATGGACTCAACACCTATGGTAATGCAATTGTGTATACTGAAATCCTATCCAAATTTTCATATAGGCACGTCAGTAATTTTTCTAAATCATTATAAACTATTAAATAAGGTTGGATTGATATAATAATGAACCCATGTATAAGATATATTTATAGCTCTACCACATTATTAAAGGAAATGACAGGAAAATATTTTTAATATATATCAACATTATCCCACAAAATAGGAAAATCTACAATATTGATTTTTTCTATAAAAAATTATAAATATATCTCCCATTATTGATTAAAAATTCATACTAATAATTTAGTTTTCATAAGGAATCTATATTAATATTACAATTATAATTGATAATGGGTTGATATGGGGTTTGAAATTAGATTTGGGAATCACAACATTTATTTATTCATTGAATAGTTAAATTATAGTTTATAAAATGAGATAATTAAAAGAAACCCAGGGATGGAAAAAGTGGTGTAATCCATGAGAACCACTATAAATAAAGATATTATAATCCTTTTATAGTGAAATAATATAATAACCATGAATTTTTCTATTACTAGAACTCCCATTATTAGACATGTTATCGACTTCAATGTTTTCATCCCTCGATGTATGACTTACTTCAATCTCCCAATCTGACCTCATCCAACACATTTTAATGAAATAGTACAGGTCCCATAAATTTCAAGATTACTTATAGAGAAGAACCATTATAATCTAAGGGTCATTATTCACTATATAAATAAAAATGTTGAGATGGTTTCATATGTTGAGTCCACTGGTCATCTTTCACACATCTTGTCTAAAGAAATTACGCCACCCATTATAGGAACTGAATCCAAGTACCATAACTCACATGCCATCCCAAAATTTCTCACCACCACCTAACAACCCTCCAACACAAGACATATTGACATTAATATGTATTCCACCAGTAGGATATGTCTAGAAAACCATATACCTTGGAACCTAATATCTATTTTCCCATAATCCACCATCATATTTTTATGAAACCCCCCTTAGTACAACCATTGACCCCCCATAATATGGAATCCACAGTGAATGCTCTTCTATGAGATCTCGCCCCAAGACATTTACAATGTCGAGGGATCAATGACCACATTATCTACCCCTATATATCTCCTCCAAAAACACACAACACATTATTGTGTCAATAAGGTTTTCCTTATGACTTTTCCATTCCTTCATACATGTGGGAGATTTTTGAGTCAATAAGGTTTCCTTATGACATTACCATTCCTTCTTGTTTTGAAAATCACAAAAACTTTTCTTAAGGATAATTTCATTCTACCCATTTTCTTGCATTCATAAGTAAAATTTTCCTTCCCCAAGGAAATTTATCCTTACCATGTTTTTCTTTAGTCATTTTTTATAATTATACAATTCGGTAAGTATCCAGAACCTCGGAATCATATAATACATAGATATAGTGCATTATGTTTTCAGGATCCAAATTCTAATTCTGAGTTCCCTAAATTTAGACTCCAAACTCTTATGAGTTTTGCTTATGAGTTCTCTGAATTCATTCTATGAATTTTTATGAGTTCTGACTCAGAGTTCTTTGAATTCAGACACTTAACTCTTATGAGTTCTGACTCTAAACTCTATGAATTAATACTCCGAAAACAAATGAGTTGAGGCTCCGAATTCTTTGAATCCAGATTCCGAATTTCCTCCAAATTCATAATCATGAATTCTATAGAATTCATGTTTTGAATTCCATGGAAAATAGAATCTGAATATCCTTTTATTATAGATACAGAATGTATTTTTGGTTAGACACAAAACATTTATTATCTTACATTCCTAATATTTGATTTTGGTTATGTAACCATAATTTGGATTACACATGCTTTTGGTTATAAAATGATTTCATGCTTTCAGTTACTTACTAATTGTTGTTTGAGTGACACATGTACAGGTCCCTCCAAAATTCGAGGAAAAATATGACCGTTTGAGGAGTGAGCCAACTATTGATTTCGTGCCTATAAATAGGAGCTCATTTTAAGAAGCTCGTAACTTTTTACAACTTCAATAACATTACTTACATGTCGTTGAAGTGATTACTTGAGAGAGAGGATCTTATAAACTCCTACGCTTCATGCTGAAATTTTGAATGACATGTTCAAACATTTCATCGTGAAGATTTGATTTCTGCAGGGGTGCAATTTCTTTGAAATTTGTGACTTTAGGGTGTGATGTCCGAGGTGCCGATTTCCTTACAAATCATGTGATTTTTGGGATAGAAAGATAGATACCGATCTTCAGATTGAGGGCTTACCTGGGTTTGGTTCAGATAGATATTTTTTATAGTATAAATCAAGGGACCATTATCTAGGGTTTTTGGATACCCTTATTTTTTGGTTAAAAGAGTTACTAGTTGTAACTTATAGTGTTTCATTTTTGTATTCTGCTGTAATTTTTGGTTGTTGGGGAAAGTATAACATTATTATAATTCTATAAACTTGTACTCTGGTTATATAGGATTATATACACTTCAAGTTATAATCCTAATTTTTTTAAACTTTTGTTAAGTTTCATTTCTGAAATCACTTTTCTGGAATCAAGCATGTTATTAGAGCATAGATGTGTTGTGAATTTTGTCTATGAAAAATTTACATAGGGATTTTTAAAGTTTACAATTCACCCCTCTTATATATTGATTATCTGAATCATATTTTGATACAACAATCAGTTTCATTTATATATTACTATATATCCAACAATTGGTATCATAGGTGGTGACCTAGTACCCTGAACCAATCTAACAATTGGCTTCTGAGTTATGGTTAAATTTGAATTAATCTCAGAAATAGATTCAGAAGAGAAATATTCTTTTTCACTTTTTCAGAATCATATTTTTGGATGCATAAATATCAGATTCATATTGAGATATTCTTGTTCTATTTTCCTTAAGTAGGATATTTTATTTGGTTTACAAACACTTATTACAAACATCTTTGTGTGGAATGAATTTCCTTAAGACGGCATGTTTAAATGTTGGTTCTATTGACAATCAAAATCCTACCAGACCACCTATTTTTTATGGAATTAATTATGAGTTCTGGAGAGATATGATGAAGAATTTAGTTGTTAACATTGGAGTTGATAACTACTGAATGATGAAATGAAACTATAAGAATCCTGATATAGAATTGAGAACTTTTACTAATAAAGAGAAATCAGAATATCAAAAAAAATTCAGAGTCAGAAATACATTGCTATGTTCCATGACTAGGAACCTCGATAGTCAAATAACTTCATGTGAAGCTTCAAAATGTGTCTGGAAGATACTTGAAGTTACAGATTTTGGTACTTCTAATGTCATATAAACATGAAGAACTATATTGAGAGATGAATACCATGGATTTAACTGCCTGTATGGAGAACCAACAAGAAATGTTCTACAAACTCTTATTACTATCGTGCATAGATTAGTGTCTATGGGAGAAAATGGTTTGAATGATGAGGCCCTTGTAGATAAGATCATAGACCTCATGCCAAATGAGTGGGATTCTAAGAAGACAGAAATTTATGAGAACAGAAATGTTACCCAAATTTCCTTAGATGAGTGTTTGGAACTCTTCTTCAACATGAGACTAGAATGAAGAGAGAAGATGATAGTGTTAAAAATGATAATGGGAATTTAGGAGTTTATTTCATAACAACTTCTATACATATGAAAGCCAAGACTCCAGAAAGAGTAACTAGATCAAGGTCAATGAATGTTACTATTCAGTCAGAATCTAGTGATACAGTAAAGTCTGAGAATTAATTAGCTAATCTGGCTCGGAGAATGAAAAAGATAGTACCGCAAAAGAACTATTAGAGTAAGTACAATATGAGACACTATAATGATAATAAATATGGACATGTTACATTTTATGAATATAGAAGATTAGGTCATATCTGAACTAATTTCCCTCTACTGAAAATGAATTAAAATAAGGAAAGGAATTAATAAAGAAACTAGATGATGTTCTATCGTTTGAAGCACAAGAAAAGACTTAAAGTAAATGATACCTAGAGCTCTAGCTGTGGAGACTCTTCAGAAATAGATTCTCTTGAATATGAATCATTAGCATCGAAAAATATTGGATTCATTTATACTACTTCATTCCCAAATACATGTGTCATGGCCTAGGTATGCTCTGCCGATGCATTAACAAATTTATATCATGATAAGAATTAATATTCTGGATATTGTACTTTTAATGAATATATTTCATCTTTAGATAATTATGAAATATCTTCTTATGAATAATTATCTAGATTTTCCATGTTATTAGAACAAAAAAATGTAAAATTTATATGAAACTGGACAAGACAACGACTAGAGAAGATGTTATTACAAAAGAGATTTAAGACGTATCTAGTGATATTGATATTAAAGATGGGCTTTTAGAAAAACATTCTACAGACCTCAAGGATGTAAAATCCAAAAAAGAAAAACATTCTATAGATCTTAAGAATTCTATTTCAAAAATAAATATTTTTGAGGAAAAATCTATCTCTAAAGAAATAATTACCGAGGATTGGAATTTAGTCATTAGACTAAAATCCGAAATATATTCTCTTAAGAAACATCTTGAAAAATTTACTTTTGTTATGGAAAATTTGGAGAAGATGTATTCTCAAATCAAACCACAAGTAAATACTATCGTAGTTGGTTATACTAACAGAAATATTATTTTGAAAAACAATTATCGAATCCCTTTTTTTACTAAATGTCAAAGTGGTGGGTATTAGAAAAAAAATTATCTTTAAATAATGTTCAATATCTTGGGTTTCATAATGCTTATTTTTCTAAAAAAATGTGGATAACAAAAATTTTATTGTCGAAAAATTCCATATCCATGGAATTTTGGATTCCAAAAGTCAAACATTCTTATTTTTAGGAAAATAAAGAAGGTACCAAAAATAAGACATTGTACATGAATAGTGGATGTTCCTAGTATATGTCTGGTAAGAAAAACTTCTTTGAAATGATTATCAAGACGAAAGGAGGAAAAGTAACTTTCACATATAATTCTAAGGGAGATATTATTGGTATAGGTCACATCATTCTTATTGGAAAAACATTTTTTTTCAACTGTTTTATTTGTTAAGGGTCTTATGAACAACCTCATTAGCATATGTAAATTATTTGATGAAGGATACCTTGTGAATTTTAGGAATGACATGTTCATAGTACACAATTCCAAGGAAGAGATTATTCTATCTGTCAATAAGAAAGAGAATGTTTACACACAGATCATAGAAGACCATATGAGCCAAGATCTACCTTGCCTTAGTGGAATGAAAGATCATTATTTGTTGTGGAATAGAAGGCCAGGACATTGTATCCTTAGAAACCTATGAAAACATTCTAAGAAAGTACTAGTTACGGATCTACTAGAGATTATATTTGATTATTTAAAAGTTTGTGATCCTGTTCAATATGTAAAGAAACATAAATCAAGTTTTAAATTAGTTGGTGAACTCTCAATCTCTAATTCATTACAGTTAGTGCATATGGATCTTTTTTGTCCGACACAAACTGGACGCATTGGAGGCAAATATTATGTATTTGTCATAGTTGATGATTACACTATATTTACATGGGTCTGTTTTCAAGCAATGAAATTTGAAGATTTTTTGTATTTCAAAAGTTTTAGATCCCAGGTTAAAAATGAAAAAAACCTTCCTTTGATAAATTTTCATAGTGATCATAGAGAAGAAATTCAAAATTCTGTTTTTGAAACATTTTGTAGTAGAAAATAAATTACTCATAACTTCTCAGCACCCAGAACACCTCATCAAAATGGATTTGTTGAAAGAATAAATATAATTCATAAGTAGATAACAAGAACCTTGTTGAGTATATATTCTATATCAAAACATTTTTGGGCTGAAGTTGTACGTACTTCTTGTTATATTATAAATTATGTTTTGATTAGACATTTTCTTAATAAAACAAATTATGAGTTATGGAATGGATGAAAACCAATTCTTTCCTACTTCAGGGTTTTTGGGTGCAAGGTATTCATTCTAAACACTAAAATTTAACATACAAAAATTCTCACCAAAATCTGATAAATGAATTTTCATAGGATACTACACAACATCTAAGGCTTATAGAGTTTTCAATAAAGACACCTGTACTATTGAAGAAACAATACATGTCAAATTTGATGAAATTTATCCAATTGATTTTAAACAACCCTACCCTACATCTTCGGATGTGATTTCAAGAGTAGATTATCAACCATTTTTAGAAGATCCTTCTGATAAGGTAAATTTCCAAGAAGATGCTTCTGATGCATTTACCGCAGAAGATTTTCTACCGAATATTGATGAACTGGTCTTACAAAACCCAAATCAGTTGTTTCATATGAATCATCCCATTGATAGTATCATTGGTGATGTAAATAAACCCATAAGGACTAGATGTTCCTTATGGAATAATGTATAACATCTTTCATTTCATTCCCAATTAGAACCAAAAAGCACTGATAAAGCTTTAGGTGATGATGATTGGATTAAAGCTACGCAAGATGAACAAAATTAATTCAAAAGGAATAAATTATGGAAATTGTTTAAATGACCTAAGAAACCTTAGTTTATATGAGTAAAATGGGTCTTCCGAAATAAGGGTGATTATAATGGAATCATAGTAAGAAATAATGCTATATTAGTTTCTAAAGGCTATAATCAATAAGAAGGAATAGACTATGAATAAACCTATTCTCCATTATCTAGACTTGATTATATTCATATTTTACATTCCATTACATCATTCTACAATTTTAAACTTTTTAAAATAGATGTTAAATGTGCATTCCTTAATGGATTTGTACAAGAAAAAGTTTTTTTTTTTTGAACAAACTCCTAGTTTTGAAGATAAAAAACATCCAAAACATGTTTATAAACATACCAATGCATTGTATGGACATAAGCATGCTCCTTGACCTTGATATTATAGACTTACAAGATTTTTACTTCAAAATAATTATGTCAAGTGAAATGTAGATTCAACCCTTTTTATAAAGAAAGATAAGAAAAATGTTTTGATTGTTCAAATTTTTGTTGATGAAATTATATTTGGTTCAACATAGAAATTTTTAACTGATTCCTTTGCATACCTAATGAAATCTGAGTTTGAAATGAGTATGATGGATGAGTTAACATTTTTCCTTGGTTTTCAAATTTCTCAGAAAACAGTAGAAATCAATATATCCCAACATAAGTATATCAATGAAATTCTTAAAAAGTATGGATATGAAATCACTACGTGTATTGGTACTGCCATTAGTACCTCAAATTCAATTGATCTTGATGAACCTGGTAAACTAATTGATCAAACATCTTTTAGAGATATGATTGGAAGCATACTTTACAAGACATCTAGTTCTCCATACATAGTGTTTTCAGTAAGCTTATGTTCTAGATATCAATCCAATCTGAAGGAATCTCATTTAATGGCATCAAAAATAATTTTTCACTACTTAAAGGGAACCATGGATTTAAGAATCTTTTATACATCTAGAAAAGATTTTATTTAGAAATGTTTTTCAGATGCTGACATTGGTGGATGTAGAATGAATAGAAAATGTACATCCAGAACGTGTCATTTCTTTGGATATTCAATAGGTTCTTGGTCATGAAAGAAGAAACACTCAATAACACTTTCCAAAACTGAAGCTGAATATGTTTCTGCTGGATGTTGTTGTGATCAAGTGTTGTGGATGCAACACACACTCACGGACTATGGTATGAGTTTTAACAAAACACAAATTTTATGTGATAATACTATTGCCATTTCCCCATGTAAAAACCATGCACATCACTCTAGTGAAAAACACATAGATATAAAGAAGTATGTTCTTAGACATCACACACAAAAAGAGGATATCATTCTTTAATTTATCAGAATACAAGATCCACATGCTAATATTTTAATAAAATCATTATCCTCCTATCGATTTGAATACCTAAAATAGAATTTAGTTATGATAACCATAAGGTAATCTTCCTTGTTATATTTCTGTTGATATAAATCTTTTTATAATAATAAAATCGTTTTCATAGGGGGGGGTACATTTTTGTGTTATTTTTCAAAAAATTTCGTAATGATGTTTTCAAAATATTTCGTAATAATGATTTCAAAATTTTTCATAATGAAGTATTCAAAATTTTTCACAATGATGTTTTCAAAAAAATTTGCAATGAATTTTTCAAAATATTTCATAATGATGTTTTCAAAATATTTCCTAATGATGTTTTCAAAAAATTTCCTAATTATGTTTTCAAAATTTTTCGTAATGAGGTTTTCCAAATTTTTCATAATGATGTTTTCAAAATATTTTGAAATGATTTTTTCAATATTTTTCATAATGAAATTTTCAAAAAATTTATAAATGATGTTTTCAAAAAATTTCATAATGATTTTTTCAAAACTTTTCAAAAATTTTATTTACAAAATTTTCATATTTAAGTATTAAAAAAAATTCATAATAATGTTTTCAATATTTTTTTAATGAAGTTTTAAAAAATTTTCGTAATAAAGTTTTCTAAATTTTTGTAATAAAATTTTTTGGAACATAAAGTTCTTCAAGAAAATTTTTCCTAGATACGAATAAACTTCTTGGAAATCCGAATGGTACATTTCCTTTCATAAATATTAGTAATAATCATTTACATGATGGTATTTTCATTTTGTTTTAAAATAATTCAGATTCTTTTTTCCTTAAATCTGAATGTTATTCTTAAAAAAACTGAAATGAACAGATTCGATCAAGATTTCCTTGTGGCTGCTTTATCAACAGTCATATCTGATATGAAGAATTTTCATCCATTGGATTGAATTTTTAAGATGAATCATCACTTCCAACGCCTATATAAATGAACCCCGAATGGTTTTCACACATCGATATCATGCTCTCACTTCCTGATGCTCTGACCTTGTACAGAAGCCCGTTTAGAACTTCTTAGTGTTTCTCAATTCCAAATGTCTGTAGAAGAATCCTCTCAGGAGGATATGTCTACTGTCAAGCCAATTCTGGAGTGGTATGTGTATAGAGAATGGTTAGTGCATCCGAAAATCTTCAACAAGTATGATTATATTATTTCAATGAACATTAACGTGAATGGATTGGAAAGAGTTTTCATCTTCAAACCAAGTGATCAAGACTTAGTATATCTAGATATGCTTATATAGTTTTATGAATCAGTCAGTTTCTTTAAGGAATAAGGATGAGATAATCTTTCTTTCAAAATATATAGAATGACCTATTCTCTTTCATACTCTAAGGAATCTAGTTTGATTGGAGTGTAATATGAATGAGAAGATGAATTTTTTTCTCACACGCTGCCAGTTGTTATAATAATTTTTGTGAAGGTTAAATCAATAGAGTGCCTCAGTCTTACTGATGTCAAGACTCTAAATATTTCTCACCTCTCTATAAATAATTAGATCCTAAAATTACGGGTTCAATGATTTATCATTCCGAGGAAAGGTGATTAGGACACCATGAAGAACAGTGATATGTATATTTTGGATTTTATGGTGAATCGAAGGAAGATTAATCTGGTAAAGCATATTCTCATTACGATTGAGAATATTAAGAATTTAAACCTGAAGGCTCAGATAATCATATATCCTTCCATTCTTTCTTAGTTCAGTTTTTGGTGTCTAGAATATTTTAAAATCCCTTACGGCTCAAATCCCAGGAACTATAAAGTTATTCTTATTAGTGATGATACTTTGAAAAGAATGAAAATTGGATTTTTTAATGACTCCAATGAATTTTATGACCAACCTGAGGAGGAAGATGATGCTATGAAAAAAAAAGTGGACGAACCTTTGAGAAATGGTTCAATGAAAATAATGTTGAAAGAATTAGAAGAGAAAGAGAATACCCCAAAAGCTATGGAATCCCAATCCGCACGTCCGAAAACTAATAAGTAGAAATCTTATAATGATGAGTTTTTAGAAAATTGGAGAAAAGACAATGAAAAAAGGAATGCCAGGGAACAACAGTTGGTTTGGATCCTGAAGAAGCAATGGCTTTGAAAGAGAAGACATCAAATGATCTTGAGAAGCATGTTATGGAAAAGAAAAAAATAATAAGGTGTTTGAGATGGAAATTGTTCATTCCCTTCTTAGAGATACTAAGAAAGCGTTATAGAATATCCTCGTATCGTAATCTTTGTTGGTAGAGGCATTACCTGAGACTCCGAGGAAGAAGTTAATGACTCCAAAAAAGGCCCAATAGAAGGTTGTTTAAGAGAAAGAAGTTATCAAATGAATAGAAGATGAAAATAAAAGCAGTGGTAACATAACTAAATTGATTAAGAAAGTGGAAGACATTCATGAGAAGGAAATTCCTTCCGAGAAATTGTCAATCTAAAGATCTCAAGATAAATCTTCAATGCTTGCTACTATGGGAATAGATGACAACTCTGAAGATGTTGTGGACAAGTTATCTGAGGATGAATGTTATAATCATAATTTTATTCATCTTAAAGATGCTGAGGCAGGTTCTTAGAAAGAATAATTATATGAGGATATGATTGTTTAGATATCTGATAGAGAACATGAATCTCTAGATGAGGAAGCCATTTTGAAAAGTGATAAAGGTAAACAGGTGGTTGTTGATACACATACTAATGATGTTATAATGAAGAATAAATCTAGTGGATCTTCAAAGAGGAAACTTGCTGAGTTGGAGAAAGAACATTCATCTTACAAGGTTTCAGTTTCGGAATCATCACCCCATGTACATGATTTCATTGTTCAGTCATTGAAGAAGCTGGTTGTCACCATTCTAATTTTCCCAAGAATAGACTCAATATATCAAATGCTTTAACACTTGCTAAATCAGAAATCAGATTCAGTGTCCATGGTGATGGACAAGTGTGTCATGCTTGAGGATAATTTCAAAAATTTCTTCATTAACTACGAATATCACAAGAGGTCCTATAAAAAAATGGTTGGCTAGTCAAAGAAGATAGTTTAAGACTTGAGCAAACATTATGAGTTCCAAGATGGTTTAAAAGAGGGTTTTGATATTGATGATGGTAGGATCAAGGATCATACAATCCGTTTTGAAGAAAAACCAACTCTTGAGTAGAATATTCAGATTCAAGAAGTAATAGATTGGAATGGAAAGATGTATCATATTACCCAAATCTAGAAGAGTGAAAGGGGCCTTTGGTTTGAGATTGAAGAAAATCTTATTAAGCAATAAGAAGTCCTGAAGGCTCAAGAAGAGGCACTAAAGGCTCAGAATGGATGAATCAAAGACTTCGAGAAGAAACATGATGATCACGAAAAAATTCCTAAGAGAGAAGTGGAAGATAATAAGGAGATCAAGAAGCTAAAGACTGTAGTGAAGAGGCTGATTCCCAAGGAATATAATGGATCACAGACCCAATCTGGTTTTTTGTTTTATTCATTTCCTTTTACAAATTCGTTCTAATTGTAATGAAATTTGTGGTTGTTTGTATTTTGCGTGTATTGTTATAATCATTCAAGTAGCATAATTTCTATTCCATTCCCTCAATTTATTTTTTTAAAATCACAAATGGTAGAAAGGAAAAATAAATCTATGAAAAGAAGGAATATCCATATTTAAGGGGGAGTTTATCTAAGGGGGATTTTTCATTACAGTGATTTTCGTAGTCAAGATAATGAAAAATCTCATTCCAGAAATCAAGAATATGGTCTTTAGAGTTCCATAGCTTAAGGGGGTTTTATTAGTATTCATCATTGTCCACATGTAAATTTAGATATGTTTTATTTCATAGTCTAGAAAAATATTTTCTATGTACTTATATAATTTTTCTTAAGGATGTTTGTGCCTTCCAAAAAGGGGGATATTGTTGAGTCAATAAGGTTTTTCTTTTGACTTTTCCATTCCATTATACATGGGGATATTTTTGAGTCAATAATATTTCCTTATGGAATTACCAGTTCTTCTTGTTTTGAAAATCACATACACCTTATCTTAAAGAAAATTTTATTCCACCCTATGTTTTACTTTCATAAGAAATATTTTCCTTCCAAAGGAAAGTTATCCTTACAATGTTTTTTTATTCATTTTTTCCATGTTTAAAATTAGGTTTAGTATCCAAAACCTCAGAATCATATAATACATTGATATAGAGATATAGATTTTGATGGTCTGAATTCTAACTCTGAGTTCACTAAATTCAGACTTTGAACTATTCTGAGTTCTGACTCCGAGTTCTCTGAATTCAGACTATGAACTCTTATGAGTTATGACTCCGAGTTCTATGAATTCGGACTCCTAACTATTATGAGTTTTTACTCCGAACTCACTGAATTCAGACTCCAAAATGTTATGAGTTGAGACTCTGAATTCTTATGAATCCAGATTCCCAATTTCCTTGAAATTCAGACTCTGAAATTCTATAGAACTCAGGTTCTGAATTCCTTGGAAAAATGAATCCAAATATCCTTTTGTTATAGATACCGAATGAATTTTTGGTTAGAATATGAACATTTATTTGCATAAATTATGAATATTTTATTTAGGTTATGTAATCATACTATTGCTTACAATTGTTTTTAGTTACAAAACGATGTCGTGCATTCTGTTACTAACAAAACTTTGTTTGAGTGACAGGTGTATAGGTCCCTCCGAAAGTCAATGAAAAATATGAACGTTGGAGGAGGGAGCCGACTATTGAAGTTTTTCCTATAAATATGAGTTCATTTGAACGAGTTCATAACATTTTACAACTTTGAGAACATTTCTTACATGTTGTTGAAGTGATTTCTAGAGAGAGAGGCTCATATAAACTCTATTGCATCGTGGAGAATGTTTGAAATGACATGTTAAAACTTTCCTTCGTGAAAATTTTTGTAGTGTAGAGGTTTTATGTCCTTGAAATCATAGACTTCGGGTTGGGAAGTCAGAGGTGCCGATTTCCTTACAAATCGAGTGCTCGCGGGGATTGCAAGACATATACTGCTCTTCGGATTGAGGGAATTCCTAGGTTTGGGTAAGAAATAATTTCTTGAATGTATAAATCAAGGGACCTTTATCTAGAGTTGATGGATACCCTTCTCTTTGGGTTAAAAGAGTTACTACTTGTTACTTGTAGTGTTTTATTTTTGTTTTCCACTGTAATTTTTGGTTTTTGAGGAAAGTATAACTTTTTTATACTTCTTTAATCATGTACTTTGATTATATATGATTCTATACTCATTGAGGTAGAATCATAGTTGTTGAAAACATTTGTTATGTTTCAATTCCTGAATAACTTTTCTGGAATAATGCAAGCTATTAGAGCTAAGAGGTATACAAAATTTCATAAGTATTTATAAAGTATAAAATACACCCCTCTTGTATATAGAGTATAGACATTATAGTTTGAAACGAAAATCAGTATCATATCTATTTTAGTATCAATCAAACACATATAGTCGAAATATCCAATAGATGAACATCAATTTCTGTGACATTCTATACATGAAATTCAAACCATTTGTCCATGGATACTAGTAATGAATCAAAACTCACTGAAATAACCATTCACCAATTGATATACACCCAAATTCTTCTCGTAGACACCTATTTGAATAATATGTTCCATACTGATTATGTTCATGGTGTTTGAAAACACATATAGTGTGATATCTGGTATATAAATTTCCCTTATAAATTATCATCTATAGGAAGATATATATTTCTTAATTATTAAACCATGAATTAATGAAAATTCATAATCTCTTTTAAAAAATAGAAATCAGTAAAAAACTAATCACACATAGCTTACATGAAACCATTGGAGATACTAATAATTTTCAAAGACATTGTTTGACAACTCTGATTAACGGAACCTATCTAAATATCTGATTAGAGAAATATCACAAAATAACCACTTCTAATACTTATTAAGAAATAATTAAATATTATATGGAAAACTAAAGGCATATGTACTATACAACGTGGGTGTAGGGATTCATGTGATGAATAACATTGTAACCAAAAGTTTATCTATCCAAACAGATGATCTCAACAAATCCCATAACCCCACACACATTCGCATAAATCTAATCCATGTGATCCATAATACAAATCCCAATCCCAGACCTATTTTCTAAATGATATATTTATCTTCTCTTATCCATAACAAACATTAATTTCTTGATCAAATACCATAATAATATTCCTTCAATAATATCATATGATAAACTTACCTTCATGAACCACGTGGAATCTAAATCACTGCGCAAGCTGATAACCCCTCATAAAAAGACCGAAACGACATTGTATATGTTTCCCAATGAAAATGGCCACTAATTATCATCACCTATTAACACCATCATGACTATATCAATCGAGATAATTTTCTCATTGGGTAACTTTATAACCAATAGTATATTCGTGGGAATGGAAGTGATAATATTGTTAACAAGAGTGATTCCTCTTCCAAATAACAGAAAATCATTTTCACATTGGTGTTTTCTATTAGTAGTGGCAGAAATTATGCATTCAAAGAAAGCATACATGATCATACCTTCTAAAATGTTGACTTCAATGTACTCCATCAGAAGGTAGAATATTTTAGTCTATAGTATATATATATTTTCCTTTCCATTCCTAGGAGTTCCTTTTTTAAAAATCTAGACACTAATTTTACTATAGTTGGTCAGTTGTCCAGTCCAATACCTATATTATTACATGAGAAAATTAAATATATTCATTGAATTCATCCTTCCATTATATAAGAATACCAGGATCTCTAGAAACAGGATATGAAACAAAACTCACGCAATTGATCTATCTCTAAAAATAATTATCCTCCATTACTCAAAGCTACACTATGGATTACTAGAAAAAACATCATGTATCATGACACAAACATATAATATAGAAGTGTTATATATATATAATGTAATAATCTCACCAAATGGTTTTTTCACAAAAAACTCAATATCACAAATTTGAGGTGGTGAATCAATAGTCTTAGAGAACATTCATGATACGAATTACTTATAAAGACTATAATCAAATAATATGTTTAAATTTATTGAATTTGTAATAAGTAATATTTTTACAATTAAATTTTCATTATTCCATTTATTTAAATTTTTTTTTATAAACTAATCCTTTATCCATTGGATTTAGAGCCCGATTAACATTATTTTCCTAAAAAAAATTAGTTTGGTGCATTAATTTTTTTAATTCTAAAAATTATTTTAATTTGAAACACTAAATGACTATTGAGGTATTAGGTGGAATTTTTTTCCAATGCATATTCTTATCCACCAAACTCATATATCATTAATGGTTTCATACTCAGTTAATAAGATTTCTACCCAAGAAATGTCACTACAAAAAACTATTCTGATGAAATCATTGTGTCTAATATATTATCTATTGTCAAACCTAAGTATTTTTATAATATTTATTCATTTATCATTTTAATTATAGATTTCAAAAAATATTTTTCCTAATAGATATATCTGTTAATATTACCTGATTAGTACCAACATATGCTTTATCAATATTTAAATGATTCATGTGATCTGATCAATACAAATAATTATTACTTTTAATGAGGAATATATTTTTTACATTGTTTTTGAGTTAAATATTTTACCGCTAAAAATATACATTGTGATAAAAAATCCCATAATAATAAAATATAATACCCTTTATTAAATATATATTTACTTTTTATTTAGTATCACCACGTTATTTTTCTAAGAACATATAGGTTTTGATGGTTAATTGAAATATTAATTAATTAATGATTTCATTAAATGTATATATAATTATGGATAAATTGTTTTATTTCTAGTGACTTGAGATTTAAAAATTAAATTAAATTCAAAATTTATTAAATATAATCGATATAATTGATATATAAATTATTGATAAAAATATAAATCTATAAAAAATAATATATTTCTATTTTATATGAATAATTATTAAATTTTATTATGCATATAAAATTTCCAAATTATTATAATACTTAATTTCATAATATTAATATTTTTTAATAAATGTTTTATTAAATATTTTTATTGTTCATTTTTTTAATATTGAAATATTATATGTTTTATAAATTTTCCTCACTAGGAATTCGTGGATTTTATTAGGTTATTTGATTCGTCATTTTTTATTCTTCCTACATACATTGTATTTTAGGGTCAGAGTCTCAGGTGAATCTCATATATCAAGGATTTATCAAAGGATTGTTCTAGTTGACCAAAATCTAATATCAATTATTCGTTCTTTACCAATCTCCATTATGGTATGATTGATATGCTCGTGATGATAATGGTAATTTTAATTCCATTATAAATAGGAAGACAAAAGAGATTTTGTTTTGGGGATTTATTTTTTCAGAATTTATTGATGCACTTTTTTTCTTCATTATTAAAAATTATAAGAATGGTTAAATTTTCATGTTTTTTACCTATGGTCTTGAAATAGGATTATTTGTGGTGGTCATCTACTTATGTGACTATTACTTGTTGCATTTGTACGGGGGTGTAATTGGGGCTTCTTGAATTGTTTCAACGAAGGATAAAAGATCAGCATCAATGTTTGGTTCAATTTAATTGAGTATACAATATTGAGTTATATTTTTTCACAATCACCAATAAATATTATATGGTCCTAGCCTAAAACATGACATAATCTTGAATTTTTGTCATGAATTTATTTTCTTTATAATTTTGGATCTTTTTTTTTTGATTTTTAGATAATTAGGAAAACTCTTCCCAAATAATCATAGACATAAGAAGTTGAATCTTATACTCATTATCCAGTTTTTCAATAAAGAAAATATTCTAAATTAAAACATGGTTTATTCTTATGACCACCTACTTCCAATCATATACTCATAATTTTTCCTAATCATCATTTAACCCTATAAATTTTTTAATACTTTGGACGAGGAAAAAAATATTATTATGGTATATTAAAAGAAGGAAAACCATTTGTGTCAAGAAAAATATGAAAACATATATAATGATCTTTGAGTGTATTGAAAAAACATTCTTACATAAATATTAAACATATTATTTTCTAAAAATAAAATAATTAATACCAATATAATATAAATAAAACTTTTTTGTGACATATAGAATCATACCTGTAAAACCATTTTATAACCCTTTCATTTGGAATAATCAAATGACCATCTTCAAATATTATTATTACACAATGATTTGGATTTCAATAATGGAAATCACCATTTATATATGTTATATCAGGCTCAATTATGATCTATATTGGGGATCATTCATTCATATAATCTACAATGAGCACACCCATGAGCAATAATTGGGCTCAACCATCTGTATAAGTCATGTCGGGCTCATCAGTGAGCTATAATGGGGCAGAAAATTTTATATATGATGTATAGGGAATAGCTGATTCATATAATTCTAATTTAACATATCATTAATAAAAAAACATTAATCTTAAAACCCATTGAAAAACTCTTTTATTCACATTTGAAAACTCTTCTTGATAAAAATACCATTTTTTTTTCAAGAGCCCATTTTGAATACCCAAACAACAGTTTCTTTCATAAACGAATTTTAAATACTAAATAAAAATAAAAATATCGATATGGATTTTAATTTATGGAAACATAAATTTTTTAAATGGGATATTAGAACAAAATAATGTCCACATTTGTGGTAAAGTCATTGTTGTCTTTATATGTTAAGTATAGATCATTTTTTGGCCAAATTTTAAAAATGTTTAGTATAAAAACATGAAGAAGATTCCATTTTAAAAAACATAGAGTGAAATTATATATAAACATAATAATTTATCAATAATACTTTTATATATAGTTATATTATGGTTTTAATTAATATCAATAATATTGACAGGGAGAAAATGAGTTTATAGTTAAATCAGTATACATTCAATGTGTCGCATACAACATTGAACATTAAAATCATAATATCATTGAATGAATATATTTACCAAAACCATAAATAACACTAGTATATATAATATATGTATATTAAATGTCATGGTATCTATATATACACCTTATTATAGAATAAATTATCCTTCCTTTTTGAAATGTCTCGATGAATGGATATTGAGATGAAATCCTATTCAAATAACATATCATAGATGTAGAAAATAATAAAATGAATAAAATATATTTATATTATTTAAATAAAAATTAAAAAAGTTTAAATAAAATATAATATATTTTAAATTTATTTCAAACAAATTATTAACACGACATAATCAAGAAGTAAGTGTTTAACCCATATAATTGAAATTGTGATAAGAAATTCCCTTACATCACAATAGACATCCCGAAAATGTGTTGAAACATCTGGTATAATGGTTTAAAGAGGTTTATTAACTAATTATATAGTCATATTTATATTTATACTACCATATATTATATTTTATAAAATATTATGACCCATTTATTAATAATATTTCATTATTTTTAGGGTTTCAAATACATTTGTCTTATAGAATCATGATCAATTCATTTGTGTAATATTATGGGTGTTGTCATAAAATGAAACATAAAATCTGGGTGTGGAATGAAATTTTATTAATTTTATTATTTAATTATAAATATTCCCATATATCATTTTTTACATGATGATGATTCTTTATATAGATTGTGAATGATAAACATTTAGTTTAGTTTGGCGTTTGTTCGAACACCATGTACTAGTTTAATTTTCTTTACTATGATAAGTATATATTAGATAATGAACATGAAATAAGATAAAATATAAATATTAAAATCATATTTGACTCTGAATTTTGTTTTTGACCATCCATGAATGATGTAATGTAAAAAAGAACACAAAAATATTCACATAGGTGATTAACCAGCACAACATGGTTCAAAATTCTGTTCCTTTGAATAAGAGTATATGAGAAATGAAATGTATTTTATATATTACATTATAAATATAAAACCATATTATATAAAAAATTTGTTAGTTATAATTCATTTATGTATGAATTAGTTGAGGATAAATTTGATAATTGAATGATTTTAAGAGATGTGCTTTGGGAAAATTACCATTTGATTATCACATCTTTAAGAGACCATTACGGACCTTGTAATTTCACACTTCATGATACTAGAAGAACCTATTTGTGTTAATATTTAGTAGGAGTGATTTGGTAAATGATTATAGTAGAGACAGTTATTTTTGGGTCTAAATGGGTAGGTGAGAGAAGGAATTAAGACATGAGGAGAAGTGGGTGTAAATGATTAAAGAATGAATATTTTACATTTGTAGACAACCATTTTGAGGTGGAATTAAATTTAATGACATTTGAGTGATATAAATATTTTGTTGGATTTATAGGGCCTATCCACACCTCAAAGACACTTTGAGGTTTTTAGTTATTTGGTATTTTTATGATTTATCCATTTTAACATCAACATGTTTATTCTTTTACCCATACTACAGTAAATAATTTTTCCTTAGTGGTAAATTTGTATTTCTAAAAATTATGTTGACCATAAAAACTAAATTTTAACATATTATTCAAATTATAGAATTAATTTTATCGAATTATATTCAATTAATTTCATAAATATTTTTAAATTTATTCCCAAAATCAAAACCAAAATGAATGTTTTTAATGTAAGACATTCAAATGTTTAAAATGTTATTATATAAAATTTGAATGTGAAATTGATTCCAATTACCAATATTTAAGTACATGAAAAAAATTGTAAACTTTCTCTTAATACCAATAAAATATATTATTTAAAACTATAAATTATTTCAATAATGAATCTATATCAATTAAAATATGCAATTATTTTTTCATTATTCATCAAAAAAATAATCCTATCAAAAAAATAAAATGATTCAACCGATGTTATTTTTTATAAATTAAATTAAATGAAGATGATTTTTTTAAATATATTTCTAAAAATGTCTAAATATATTTTTTAGTAATGTTCAATATCAAAAAGTGGAAAAAACTATCATTTGAAAAAAAATACTTCTGTTATACATAAAAATTGATATATTTATATATCATGTATAGAAAACACATAACATGGATATTAAACACTTTATTTAATATATTATATTTATATTATAATAACATTATTTAAAATTAGTGGTTTTAGTATTTATTGGTTTAAAAAACATTTGTGCACATTTAATTGTTTTTTTTTTCAGAAAAGCATTTACATTTATTTTAAAATGGGTTTTACATTTATTTATAATAATTTGGTCCCAAATAATTACCTATATATATACCAATGTGTAAAAAATATTTTCATAATAAATTTAATACTATTAATCTCAACCATTCTAATATCCATTTCAACAGATATATTTAAATAATTATATTTATTTTTTTGTTTTAGATCAATTTCAAATATTAAGAATGTTATCAAATATTGTATTTCCTTTTCTTAAAACTCAGTATGTTACATTCTCCCCCCACCACTATTTCGATATTTTGTCCTCCTAGATTTTAATTTTGTATTGAAAAATGTTGGTTTGACATGAAAAAATACTCTTATTGAAATCCATTATTTCAACAAGGATCAATAAAAAATCCAGATTAAAAGAAAGACGGTGAAGTATGATGATCAATTTAAATTATAGATATTATGTAACCATTTATGAAAATAGTGATATATTATATAAGCCTAACCATCATATTCTGATGGAGAGTGATAGAAAACATGGTCAACATAATGTAAATAATCACAAAAAAATTAATATTAAATTGATTAAAAGGTAATTGATTTCTTAGTATGAAAAGTTATAAGATTTCATTTTTCCTTTTAGAAATAGTTATCTAACAGTTGTGTAATTCCTTTAGTATTTATAAATATAAGGGAATATAAATAAATATTTTATAAGCACATTTTCATACTCATAATATTCTAGAATTATGATTTCCATCCCTACAACTAACATTATGCATCAAAGATCACATAAACCGTAAAATAAATCAATACCATAAAAATGTTTCCCAAAACTTATGGTATTCATCTCATTAAACACAATCCCTACATAAAAATAATCCAAATAGAACACATCCAAAAAAGGTTCTTAATAACATATTATTACCTCACTTAAATCCTCATATGGTTTGACTAATGGTTTGAATGTATGACTATCCTTTAAAATATATCTAACCTTATAGATCTTTCATCCCATCAATAGATGTATAATCATCAACTAAAAAATTAGAATAGTATTTTCCCACACTGTTCTATTTTTGATCATCATTATTTCATCCTTGATTAAATTTCTTTAGACTCTTATTTTTGTAATGTCCCAACTCATTATAGCTAATGTATCTTAATTTTTTAGATATTTGTTATCTTATTATTGTACTGTTCAAGACTGTTTTACTTATAGTCATAGACTTTGGGACCAATTATTCCAAACTCATAACACGTTCTAGATCCTAAAAAAAAATCCCCAATAAGTATTTTAACTCACATGTAACATGTTTTTGGATTACCTCTAGAATTAATATATGCTTTATTATCTATTTCCTTCCAACTTGACTAGTTTTAACACTTAACATTTCATGGAACATTAGTGTTTTCAAACTCAATTTCCACATTCTCAACATATCAAAAAAAATTCATAACATTTAAATTATCAAGAGGGATGAAATCATCATAAACTTGGTTTCAATCCTAATTAATATCGATTAATTTTATTTTACAATGTCTGTAATATAATACAGATCATACCTAAACAATCTCGTGACGTATTATTCATATGTGAAAAGTGTATCATAATTCATTTTCTTAATTACAATAATTACATATTCAACCTATACTGAAAAACCATTGATAAATAATTCCCATGAAATATGTTATTAATTATTTCCCATTTCATGACATAAATATAATTTATCTCTATAATATTCTCTACAAATGACCACCATTGATCAACTTCACCTTTATAAAAATTGATGAAATGTTATACATTTTGCTATTTCAAACCTCATAAGAAATAAAAAATCATCAACTGGGAATTGATTCATCCTTTGGCTACCACTAGATTAGATTATCCCTTGAATAATGGTGGATGTTTCCTTATGAATTGCTACACAAAATATATGTTCCTTTTTGGTAGTTCGGTTTTCTTTTCTACCATATATACCACTATCATTTATCTCCTATGTGAATAGATCCATCACTACAATAAACTATTTATTTTCTGATTCCAACCATCTTAGGATGCTAATTTGGAATGATATCTCCCTTTGGGTTCCTTCCCACTAATTATTACTTGTTCCTACTATGGAAAACCTTTCTGAACATACATGGTTTACATGAATAGATGTAGAAATACTTCATTGATACATCATATAAACATAAAAATAATGTAAAATATTCCAAGGTTATGTTATTAAAACTATCTTATCCTATAATGTTTTCTAAACCAATATATGTTTCCAAATTTAAGGCATCAATATTAGACATTATATAATATTGATTTTGAGAAAAGAAGTTTGTTTTATTCTCATTGATGGTATTTTCATCTTGGTGATTCATTGAATTAGGATAAAATCCATTAATGGAAACCCATAAATAACAAGTGGACAATAATAATTAATATCCATTTTTTCACTAAATAAAACATTGTAAAATAATAAAAGGATTTCTTATAATATCAAAATTCTTATCTTTTCATAATCCCTCTCCCTATTTTTCTTTACCTTCTGGATGACATTTTAAAACATGGGATGAGCATAAAAAGCTCCGTATGAGACATAAAATAAAATTAATGCATTATCCAATTGAAAAAAAATCGATTTAATTTTCATTGATTGTATAAAACAAAACATTTTTACATGAATAAAATACTATTTTTTCAAAAAAATCATTAATACCAATAGAAAATAATTGAAACTAATTATGGATACGTAGAGAATCATATACATAAAACCCTTTTAAAACACTTTTCATTGGAATTACTATAATTCCAACATCCAATATTATTATTACCTAGTGAATCTAAGATAAATAATGGTGATAATATATGTTGTAATTTAAAATTTGGTTGAATCACGATATGTAATGGGTCACACACTTCCATAGAATATATAACGAGAAAACATGTGATATATATTAGGGCTCAAACCGTTGAATAAGCTATATTAGGATCACCCATGAGTGATAATGGATGTCAATCATTTTTATAAGCTATATATGGATCACCTATTTTATATAACGATAATGTAAATAATCATTTATAAAACTCATTCATTTTGGAATACATTGAAATAATATTTTAATCTATATGAAAACACTTTCATATAAATATTTTTTTTTCTATCAAGTTCCATTTTCAATACCAAAACAATATTTTCATTGAAATTACATTTTAAAAACTAATACACATAAAAAGAAAAATAATGTTTTTAATTTATTGAAACTTAAATTTATTTAATGAATGAGAGAAGTAAATTTTTTTCCACATCCCTAGATTATATAATGTCATCATATATGTTTTGAATATAACATTTTTGTTTCCATATGAAAAACACAATATTTATAAAATTTTGTAAAAATATTCATCATCAAAAACATTTTCATGAAATTAAATGTAGAAACAAAATTCATTTATTATACATTTAAATAAATATTTAAATTAAATTCAATAATATTGACATGTTGAAATTTTTTTGATAGTTAAATCTTTAAACATTCAAATTTTCACATGCCACTTTGAAAATTTAAATCAAAATCTCGAGGATATAATAAATTTACCAAAAAATTAAATAAAATGTCTATAGAATTTATATGGATATTAAATGGAATGTTATATATATAACCCTTTTAAAAGAATAAATGTTCATATAATCAAGAAATGAATATATGTAATTAGATTGAGAGGACATCCCTTGAAGATATCATATCATGCATTTAAAAAATAATAAAATGAATTGAATATGGGTATCATATATATATACACAAATTAAAAGGTTAAATACAACATAATATATTCAAAATTTTCTTTACACATATAATTATCATGACATTATCAATTTGTATATGTTGAGCCTTAATAATGGAAATTGTGTAATGAAATTCCCATACCAAACGTTAGACTTCATTCAAAAATGTTCAAACCTACTATATAATGGTTTAAAAAGGGTTATTAACACATTAATTAACTATATTGAAATTATAATATGATATATGATGATTTTATTTCATATTGTGATGTGTTTAATAATAATAATTGGTTATTTTTTTGGTTTCTAGGGCGTTGGTTTTATAGACTCACGATCAATTCATTTGTGTTAAAATATAAACGATATTTTAAAATGATAATAAAAACCAAAAGTGGAATTAAATATTTTTAATTTACATCCATATGTAATATTTACACATATTTCATTTTTATTTTACCAATAGGATGATTCATTAAATAAAAAGTTCATTTAAAACATTTAGTTTTTTGTGTTTCTTCTAAACCCCATAAGTTTGATTCATTTTATTAAATGTGGTGATTATATTATACATCCAAAATATGAAATATATGACAATATAAATATTAAAATAAAATTAATCTTGGAAAATATTTTAGGACCTTCCATGATGGGAGATGTAATTAAATTACCAAAATATTATTCATGAAGGCCATTAACAGGATCAACTAGGAAAATAATTTTGTTTAATTGAGTAAGATGTGATGAGAAATATAATTTATATGATATATTACATTTGTAACATAAAACTAGTATATATACACAACTTTTTATTTATCAATAATTTATATAATAATTATTTGAATTTAAAGTAGTAAAGGAAATGAATTATGTGAGGTACATTGAGAAAATTATCTCATGAATATCTCCTCTTAGAGAGAAACTTGAGGTCCTTCGATTTGGTATTTTGGTGAGAAAATATGAAAACAGACATGGGGAGAGTGGGGATGATTGTTTTGGGAAAATATTTTAGGATATGAAATGATTTTTGGCTCGTAATGGATATTTGAGGTTAAGTGGTTAAACAATGAATATTTAATATTTAAATCCAACCATTTTGAGGTGGAATTTATTTAAATTATTTATATAAATAATTATTTTGTAATCTGCATATGCTGTATCCAAACCTCAGAAATTATTTTAATTTAATATTTTTTAGGTAATTTAATCCTTTATACTTTTAACTTTATCGTGTACCATTTTTTACATATAACATGGAAAGTACTATTTTTACATTGGAAACTTTTTCATACATTAAAATGTAATTGACTATTAAACAAAATTTCAAACATTTTATTCAAAATATGGAATTAAATTTAATTAATTAAATCCTCATTATATTAATAATATAGATTTTAAATTTATCTCATATACAAAACAAAAAAGAAACTTTTTAAAATGATACGTCCAAACGATTGAAACATTATTATATCAAATTTCAATGTAAAAATGATTTCAATGAAATAAATTAGATTAAAAGATAAAAACATGAAATAATTATAAATAAAAAATAATAAAATATATAATTTTATAATATAAAGAATGATGATGAAAAAATCAGTTTCAATTAAAAAATGAAATATTTTTTCACAATTCATCAAAAAATTAATCTCATCAGAAAAATTCCAAAAAATCAAAAAAGTAAGAGATTATGATCATAATAAAAATTATATTTTTATTTTCCAGAATCTAATTTTTTAAATGTTTCAAAAACATTATATAAAATATGTGTCCCATGAAAAGGTGATAATGCTCTATTTTTTGAAAAATAATTCCATAATGCCAAAAAATGTGTTATATTCATATATCTTGTCCAGAATACATATAAGATGATTTTATAACAATATATATAATATATATATATATATATATAATTCACCTAATCCAACACGATTTATTTTATTATTTACTGATATAGATCAAATTTCATAAAATATAAATAGTTTTCCAGAAAAAATTTTCATATTCTTTTAATGATGGGGTGACATTCATTTATAAATAATTGTTCACAAAAAAATTAACTATATATAAATTTGAAAACCATATATTTATAATTCTATTAATACTATGTATTGAAACTATTCTAACATCTAGTTTTATAGTGACATGTAAATAATGATATTTATTAGTTCGTTTATGATCTGTGTGGCATATTGTATATTATATTGGCTAAAGTAATTCATTTTTAAAAAATATTTTGTTTTAAATAGTTGTTATTCTGAAAAATTTATTTCTTATTTCATTATTATTATGGATAATAATTTTTCATAGGTCTTCAATCTATAGGGGCCTTCTTCTGTAATTGTTTTTATTAACTATGATTCATTTGGTTCCTTGGTATAACAGACTATAATTTATTATATAGGTCAAAAATAAAAGAGAATCATAATGGATTTTGTACCTAAACCGTATAACTGAATTCTTACAATTATGTAATTGTTGATATTTTTATATTAAATCAACAGTATAATGTTTTACAAGATGTTATCCAACAATGTTTCTTCTAGTTGATAAATTAGATTGAAGGAAGGTCGATTAAAATTTGTTAAAAAAACATATCCATCCAATTTATGGCACATTTATTTCAATGGTGATATTAAATATTGAAATGTGGTGATAGTTTTACTAAATTCATATATTTTCGTTGGTAGCCAAAATTTTGATTTCATTTATCTAGCATAAATTCAAATACGAGCAATCATAACCTATATATATAAGGTTATTCTTTAAATTTAGATACATAATTCTTGATGTACAATTTGTATGAATTTATTATTATTTAAATGGGTTTAAATAAATTCCATGAATGGGTAAAAAATATTTTTCATACATTTAATGGGATGGATTTTTTTTCAAAAAATTTAAGGTATGGGATTTTGAAGGATATCATGTTCATAGTGATCCATTATATAAATTGTTTTTATCAAATCAATCAACCAAATTTTTTTTGATTGTCATTTTTTATATATTACTTTTTTGAGAATTATTTTATTCTAAAATTGATATGCTCTTATGACACGATTATATTTTGGATCATGAAAAAAATATTTTAGAATTTGGGTCTCATCAGATGAGTTACAACTAAATGTCCGTATTTTTAAATTATGATAAAAAATTGGGGATTACATACATTTTAGGAGTTAATGTACAATTATATGGATTAGTTCCATTATTCGTGTTGACTAGTTAATTTACATTATATACTAAAATTGTGAAAAATCACTATTTTTAAAAAAATATATATAGAGAAAAATATAATTTCATCAAACATCATTTTAAATGAATAATTAAATATTTTCTATGTGTAATTTATTATTTTATGTATAGCCTCAATGATTTATTTAATGTTATTATCTTATTACTACCTTTGTTTTCATGGATATGTGTTTCTATGGATTTTTTGTTGTAAGAATATATTACTCAATATCTAGATCATTATTTCAATATAAACCCATATTAGTTGGAAAATGTTTTTATCATATTCTTCACTTTTCTCATTGTATTCATGATGTGAAACACATTTTTATGATGATCTACCAATGACAGTATCATGGAATATTTATTATTTCAGTGATTCAAATTTCTAGTTATATATTGTTTCCCCGTGACTTTTATATGTCAGTGTGGTAAATATATTATATCAAGAAATTATATTATAAAAGATATACCATTGATGATATATAATGAATTAGTGTGTGCTATAAAATTAAATCATTATAAAATGTTATTTTATGTTAATGTAGTAATTAAATTTATATAGTTGAGATTAATCTATAGTGTGTTGGGTGTATTGGTTTTGGTCATGGATTTTACATTTTAAAAATGTATAAATCGAAATCATTAATAATAAAATGACATGTTTATTATTATTTCAATTGGACATAGAGTGTGTGAAAAATATTTTATATGAATAATTATAGTAATATAAAATAATTTTAAAAAAAAATTGTTTCATTATTAATTGGACATTGTGTGAGCGAGGCATCAGGGTGCAACATCTTCAAGTTAATATGATATCAATTCCTTGATTTTTGTTTTCACTCACCTCTTTTTCCCTCTTTATCATGTGAGGAAATGTAAATGAGAAACATTATTTCAAATATATAAAATTTGGATCGATCTTATGATCAAAAAAAAATTATTTTGAAGGATAACATAATCCATATATATTCACGTGATGGTTTATCCATAAAACATCGTAGAAAAACATTTTGGACATGGAAAACATTGATGAAAATTTAATCTGTTTTCTTTATCAGTAAATGGAAATGGAATGTTGTGAGTGTCTAGGATATATATATATATATATATATATATATGTTAAAATTAATATAAATTGGATTTTTAATACCACTTAATATATAATTAATCAGACATAGAGAGACTAGATAATTATGTGTATTCATGTTTATGGGATTATAATACCATTGTTTATGTTTTCTCTCTCACCTCATTCCTCCACATTTTCTGGATTAAAATATACACGAATATACTAATTTCAAATCAATAAAAAACATTGATTTCAGATATAATCAATTGGGATTATTTGAAAGTGAATAGAATTAAAATATACTATGGTACTATTAAATATAGAAATTTATGTTATTATTAAAAATAATTTGAAGATGTAGTGGCATAAGAAGTATTCATTACAAAAATTTACCTCAGTAATAATTTATGTTTGGACCCGAATTTCTTCAAGAATTAAATTAGAATATTTTGATGAATATTTTTGAATCCATGCAATGGGATTACATGTGATTATGATACCAGATGTGTCTAGAATTTATTTTCTAAAACTAATAAAATATATTCTCTATTACTAGAACAAAATATCTTAATAGAAATTAGATAAATCTAACACATAATCCCAAATTAGATATATGAGAGTACAGTTGAGTATAGAATATGATTTTTACCATAGGATAACTATACAACAACTTGACATGGTGGGTTCAATTTTATGTTGTCCTGTGAGGGATAGTAAAGTGAAATAAATAATTAAATTTTGATATATAATATAGATTAACGTAATGTTATATTCCTACTTAAATTAAATTATATAAGGATATTTATGGTTATCTACATAACCTAGATATCATTGAATGTCAACTTATTCTTAGAATCATTAGAGAATCAGAATTAAAGATGATGAGTCTTTAATACCTGGTTGATTTGTGTGCAATAAATTCTATTATTCAGTGGAAATAACATTCTTCAATGAAGAACCATCCCAAAATAGTTATGAATCCTTAATTGTTTTCCCTCAAATATATTAAACTATTAAATATGTATCATTTTTAATATATAACAACTTTAATTCAATGAATTTGGATGCACTCGTGTAATATTTTATTGTTTAATTAAATTTTTTCTTACTACAGAGGTCTCAAATTTTTTATATCAGGAAAGAAAACGTATATAATGACCATTCAACTCTGTTTTGGTGATTTTATGACATTAAATATTCATGTTTTTTCTATTGGGTTATGAGACCATGGACAAAAGTTTTTGGGATTGATAGAGTCTGATTGTACCCCTAGATTTATAGTGGAATATCTTGCATCGAATGGATCATAAAAGAAGTAATTAATTGTGTTGATTTATAGGTTTTGGGTGATTTAATTTTTGTTTAAAACTTCATACCATTGGAGGAAGGACATTGGATAAGTGGTAATTAGAATTTGATTCTAGAAAAGAAATTAATGTTCAATTTTAGGCTATTTAATGGTTGAAAAAAAAATGCATGGCCTATTGATTCTAGGTGATATGGTGTTAAGATCCATGTTGGATGATCTCGATAAAAAATGCATGTTTATAGATATACATTTTTGGAAAAATATAGACTACACACAATGTAGTTTAGAAGAACACATGATGTGTGACCCCTTAACTATAGTGGCTAGGGTTTTAGTGGAGATACATTTCAAACACCATCTAGGCCCCCCACATAATATGTGAACATTGTGTTGGTAAATTGGTTGTTATTATAGGAGGACACAAAATGAAGAACATCATAGTACATTCTATGCGCCAATATATTTCATGACATTTGTTAAGGTAAGAACATATTACATTTATTTTTCTTTGAGAACCATGTCATATTCACTATATGTTTCTATTTTATGTGGAATATACTTTAAAATATAAAAAAATGGCACGGGATATTTGTCTCTATTATTTTTGTTTGATATGTACATTATGTTATGTGACAATATTATTCCTTGGGGAGTATATAAATTCCCATTTAAATTTAGTAACCTATATTATTCATCGTAATGATATTTTAGGTTTTATTTTATGTACTTCCATCATCAGTATTATGAAACAATGTTAGTAAATTTGTAATTATTTTATCACACAATCTCATCATTTATCGTGATTGTATCTATTCATCCTCCAATGTCAACATATCATCATCCACCTCTCATGATTTAACATGAATTTTATCACCTCTGGATATTCAACATATCATCATGTAATTGTTCTTTTTATCTACTCATTGGTACTTTATATGATAATGATAAAGATTTTTTTAAAATCTAATCTAGTTTCTCTTTTAGATTGAAAATCATGTTTATTCAAATAATATTAATTTCTATAAAAATTAAAACATGTTTTTTAAATGGTTAGTTATTATAATTTTAAATGAATGTTTTGTCAAAATAACATTATTGTTTAAAATGTGATTTATTATTTTTAAATATTTTTTTAAATATTGATGATATTTTATTCATAGAAAAGTTTTTCAAAAAAATTTTATATTTGAAAATTATTTTTGAATTGTTTTCATATATTAATTTATAATATTCCAAGTATAAGTTTCAAATAAATGGTTTTCAAAAATATTTTATGTTTATATTTTTTTAAAGGACGGGAAAATAATACTTAAATGTTTTCCTGTTTATTTTCAAATAAGTGGTTTTGAAAATGTATTATATATTAAAAAATAAATTTCAAAGTGGAAAGGATATTCTTCTCAAGAAATTACTTAAATGATATCTCAAAATTATTTTCCTTCTTAGATGAGATCCATTGGTCCTACCTACGCCATATTGGGTATATAATCCATGTATAAAATTTGTATTATTTTTCTAAATAGTGTTCAATTCATGGTATAATATTTTTGAAACCCCTAGATCTTCCATGAGTTTTTCCCTAATAAAATGTGTATGAATCCCGCTTCTTTTGTTGATTTGTCATATGGTTCATATATTATGAATCCAATGAATTTTTCAAATGATAAGGTATAATCAATATTTTATGATACACATTTAATTTATTGTGTTATAATAGGATTAATTGTTATCATCTAGTGGGACACATAAATATGGTTTTATTTATGAGAGGTGTGGGACCTATATCTTAGTCAAAGGAAATTAGGTAGCGAATTAAATATCTAATTAGATAGGTATTGATGGAATATGTAGTGAATCTTGCATAGTAAGAGAACTATATAATGTGAAGTGAACCTGGTATTGAATTATAGTGCTCAAATGGAGATTCAACCTGTTATAATAAGTCACATATAGAATAGGGAGTGAATAAGATATAGTTTTATAGGTCTAGAATGATGAGTTTAATGAGTATAGTAAATTGTTTTTTACACTATGATTATCTGGGTGGAGAGACATGACCACTAAAGAGGTTATTTTATACACTTATGTGTATGCAAAAAATTTCATGCATTTATACAATGTTATGATGTCACAGATCATGTTAGTTGACTTCATTATGATTCATGACTTACAAACTGCGAATCCATATTCCAGAACTCAATTTTATGATATTTTTAATGAATGTTATGGTTTTAAAATGTTATAATCATTATTCCATACCCATATTAGAATTTTATGATTTTATATCTCCCAAAGTTACAATTAATGAGCATCTGAACTCTCGCTTTCATAAGTTTCCATTCAATAGTTTTTAAAGAATGGTTTTCTAAAAGATATGTAAATGAAGAGTTATAATTTGGAATATCATATTTTGAAACATTGGTGATGCTTCTTTAGATTAGAAGATTATTTTCCATGTTTCCAAAGTAACTATTCTTTTAGAGTCCTCAGGGATGTATTTAAGTATTGATTTAAATATTCATCAAAATTTTTTTTAAAATACATGTATTAATAGATTGGATTGCAATAGATTGAATCAATGGGAAATATTATTTAACCATTTTAAAGTAGGATAAGTTAAAAAGAGTGAGATCTATAGAGATATTTATCTGTACATGTCTATGATTTTTTATGGATATGTTTATTCATTAGTTAAATTATTAAATACATTCCTATAACTTTTGAAATTTATAGATTGACTGGAATCAAATAAATCATATCTTTGTTTTGATACTATAAGTGGATGTGGATCTACCATTGATTTTCCTAAGGGTAACAACACCAAAAAAATGTATTTTGCTAGAGTAGACCGAGAAAAGATGTAAAATAACATGACTTCATACAAAATTGTTTTCAAACACTTGGGTGATATGCTATGGAAATTAAAAAACACATTAAAAACCACCATGAAATAATTAAATATATGATGATCATGGATGAACAAGGTTAAGCTATAGGTTAATTATATTTAATGGAATGCTTCATGATTTAGATATACTATAATTGAATTTCATGATTATGTAGTTTTCCCTAATGATAAGGCTTTTTTCACACCATGTGTTAATGTTTTAGATAATGAAACTAAGATGAGAAAATTGAGTAAATGATGAGTTAGATGGAAAAATTTTATGAGTAGTCAATTACTATGATTAGAGGAGTAAAGGTTATTATAATAATTCCTAATATGTTATCACAGAACATGAATAATAATGTGCAACATAACCATCTCTCATACTCTCAAAATAAGTGAAGGATGTATTTTTCTGAGAGTTATGGTAGTGCAAACCATGGAGGAAATAATATTACATTTCCAATGTGTCGAGAATATTGGGAGAAAGCCCAAATTATGTTTTCTACATAAACAATATTATGTAATCTCTATGTAAAATAATGACATAGTTAATGTTACAACAAAGTGAAAATAAAAATTTATGTTTACAAATTCAATTGGAATATTTTTCTCTATATGATATCATCAATTTCTACATGATTTAAATTTGTATTGTGTCGTAATTATTCAAATTGATGTCATAAATTGAATGGTTCTATTGAAAATTTACAATTTTCTATGAGTAATGGTTATATTACCCTTGATAAAGAGACAAAAAATGATATATTAAATGGATAAGTGTTAAAGAATAATATTAGTAATCCTTCTTAATTGTGTGTGAAGAAAGTGTATTGAATATTGTATTTACGTATTGGGATTCAAAGAATTATAATTTTTGTCAATTTTATGTTTTTTATTCAAATCATTTAACATCAATGGATTATTGAAAATTATCATGTCATTAAAAAGCTTCAATAGTATATTATATGGAACTGATAGACTATACAAAAATTTTTGGAATATTTATCATTTGAATTAAGGGAAGATAACACTTAATATTTTCTAAATGATGAAAAGTTTGTGTTTAGTTTGGATATAGTGATTTTTGATAATAATAAATTAAATTTGATAATAATGATTAACATAGAATAGATTAATTATTTGTTGACAATTGGTTATATTCTATTATTAATTGATTTTATATCATATTTTTATATAAGGAATATATCATATAATCTGGTTTTTATGTTGTAGATGAAGTATAAATGTTTTTTCCAATAATGATTTATGGAAATTTTGGTTTTTACAAAGTTTCATTTGAATACATGATGATGTGATTGAATTTTTTGGTATGTGATAATCAGGATATAATTTATAATAAACGTGGGTGGGCAATGTCAAGGTAATTTTGATAATTTTAGGGTCATTCTTTATATAATTTTGGATTTTCATCATTTTGAACGATACAAAGTTCACTATTTATGGTATGGTTTATGTTAATCGTAGGATGTGGTTTTAGATATTAACATATTACATAACCATTTGATGATTTATCCATATCGGAAAACTTATGAAAATGATTTTTTATAAGAAAGAAGTATATATGGATTGATGTCCCATTCTATTTATGGATATTATGTTTTTTTGGTACTATAGTTAGTTAAAATTAACCTTTATATTTTGTTCAATTGATGAAGTGGAAATTCATAAAGTAATGACCAATGGATGTGATTGTGCATGTGAAGTGGAATAACATATTGTAAGTATACCATCTCGTGAAAAATATTCACTTATAAGAATAGGATATTGAAAAATTGATGTCATGTTATCGTCATTAAAGATTATATGATTTTTAATTTTATACCTATTAGAGTTGTCATTTTATTGTTACTAACCTTCTCTAGGTGACCCAAATTCTTGTGATTAGTAATAATTAATCTCTTTATAATTATTTTTTCATTCATTAGTTGTCCAAATCATCTCATCCCACCTATGTAATATAATGTAGAATCCCAGTTATGAGTGCATTTTGGTAATCATTATGTTTCTATTATTCCACATTTAAAGTGCATTTTATTTTTCATTTATACACTATGAGTATTCTGGATTAAAATTTCACATGTTAAACAATTCGTGATCGGGATAAATTTTGTGGGTCAAATTCCATTCAAGGGGTGTAAAATGTTACACCACTAAATTTTGTGAATATTTTATCAAATATATATAATATATTGATTTTTTAAATTAAATTAAACACTTATTTTATAATTTTTTTAGACGCAATAATATTTATTCATTTGTTACACACAATTACATGTTTATCTTTCTGTACACAAAATATTTAGAATAATATAAACATGAAATTATATTTAAATATTATTATAAAATATGATAGGTATCAAGTATATTCTATAATAGAGGGTATTAATTTGATCAATTAAATTAAAAAAAATTTGATTACAAATATTTATATAATTATATGGGGACCAGTTATTAAGAAGTGAAAATAAAATCCTTTAGAAAAATAATGGAAATATTGTTCTTATTTTTTTTTATTTGATGAAGATTGATTTTGATCAAAATATGAATGAAATATAGTTTTTATTATTATTTTATTTTAATTAAAATGTTACACCTCCTAAAAAATTAAAATCCATCTTATATTTTTTTTAAGGAAATAGATTGTAATAAATCCAATTTATGATTAAAAACATTTTTCTTAATGGTAGTTTTTTCACCATTTTATGACGAAATATTATTAAAACAAATGGAATCAAATTTTTTGAAATTAATTTTCTCATATAAACAACATATATTAAATTTTCATATCAAAAAAATCTAATACTGATGTTTTTTTATTTTTTGAAAAGTTTTTTTTAAATAGTGAAAAAAACACACTTTTAATTAAAAATTTTATTTTTAAATAAATTATTTAAAATTATAAATTATATTTTAAATATATTTGAAGAAAATAAGTTCAATAATAGATATACATATATATATTACAAATAAGCTCAATTTAATGAATTTCATATTGAAATTTCATATAAAAATATTGCAAAATATTGAACATATTCAATTTGAAACCCATCTTTGTCATCTTTTTTATTGGAATGTCATGAAATTAAATTCGGATAATTGTGTGAATTAAATTAAAAAAATGTATTATATATTTTTAGTCATTATAATTTTTATTTTGTAATAATTTCAACATAATTTTTGACCCATATGATTAGTGAAATAGGCTAAATTAATTACCATGATTAATGTATAAAGTAGTTTTTACCAACAGTTAAACATAATATATAAGAGGTAAAACGAAAATCCATCATACCCAAAACAAATTGTATGGAGGTATTCTATCACCTAATATATTAGTAACTATTTAAATATTCTTTTGGGACACTTTTACGTGTTATCTATAACGTCTCTGATCTTGATGCCATTAAAAGGATCCTCGATCTCGATTAGACCCATGGCATCAAGCAAATATCCCCAATCTCTAGAGGATTACAACTTTAAATGAGGGCCTAGGGTGAGTTTATTCAAATAATATTCCAACTTCATAGAGTGTAATAAATTATGAATGAAATAATAGTTAACTAGCTGAAGTAGTAAATCTGACTTACAATAGATAGAATGTAGGAATGGATAACAATTTCAAAAGGAAGATCACATTAAATAATGATGATAATACATGTTATAAGTATCTAATAAAATAGCCAAAAAATGTATACAAATAAATTATAAAATAGAAGTATAAACGTATATAATGGCCAAAAATTACCCAAGCACGAATCGTATGCCCCATCCCAGTCTCATACTCCCCTAACCCTATAAAGCAAAAAAGAACCTACAGTTTTTCACTTTCCCATATCGCTAACATAAATCATATAGTATGTTTTGGTTCCCAATGTTTTCCTAAATAGGATGCGAGGCAAAATCCCATTATGAAATGAGAAAAGGTCATGTTCCATCACATCATTGAATATATATATATATATATATCAGTTGTTTTCCTGTGGTAATATATGTAATTCCAGTAAGTGCTAAAATGTAAACAACCAATAAGTCCATGATCACATATATTTTCAAATTCAATTAATAAATTTCATTTAACAATTAAGTATACAAATTAATATTCATGAATGCATCTATATAATAAACATCATTTAACCATTCAATCTTAATTAATTATTATGACTCAATACCTAAAATAATGCACATCATCCCCCCTGATACCATGATCAAATGATACCTTAGTGGGAAATTCATGAAGTGAAAAACAAGACATAATCCAGGATTGTTCATTGGATTGGAAGATGATTCTTATATTCCATTTTATTGGATATTAAATCCAGAACCTGACCCTATCCTTATAATTCCTACTATGCAATCCATGTGTCACTCTTTTAGGAATATTAACCAACACCCGAAAATCATGTACATGGAAATACAAAAGGACCCATGTATAATTCTTGGTGTGTTGTAACATCTCTACAATAAATGGGCATCCCAGGAAGTCAACTAATTGATATAATTTATCACCCCAATATAATTATCAACTCCACTTGATTTCGTCCATGGTATTCTCATATAAATCCATGTATCCCTAGACATTAATATCAACCCTCTATGTCCATACACTATGATCCATTAGGGAGTCAATGTGTCACTCATGAATAATCATCTTCTGAGCCAATTTTGTCGATCCATGGAATTCTCATTTGAAACCATGTCTCATCAATGTCATATAATCATTCCTCCAATTCAAACCAATTTAATCATATTCATATAACATCTCATGCTCATCACTATAATCAATTAAATTAAAACACACCACATAAGTTGAATAATGTTATTAGATATGACTAGATTGATTAAAAATTATCTACCCACATGGGAAATTCTATTCCACTATATTCTGATGCTAAACAAGTCTTCACATAACCCATGACATGGGAATGGTCATACACCCCTCCGTATTCTCTAACCATTCAATTACAATTAATATTACAATTAAATATATATATCAATTCACAAAAAATTCAAAAATTATACTTATAACTCAAATAATAATTCATATTCTATTGAGTGGGGTAATGAAAAATAAATCAATGCAGTCCAATTTAAAATTACATCAAAAATTCAGATATAAAACTCAACAAAAACAAGGGTTGACTTCAAATCGAGGTTCTTAACCAATAAACATTCATTAACATGCCTCCTTAATTTAATAGTATTTACCTATAAATTTATATCATGTATCTAAATCCATTTCTCAGAATTACCCGTGAATTGGTTGCCTAGTACAATAGATTATGTCATGACATAGACAATAATAAAAGGAATTAGAACACCTATCATATGACCGTATTAGATAACTCATCCGATATCAAATTAGATCAGAATAAAATATAGTAACAAATAAACAATCTAATAAAATAGAATATTATGCTACACAATAATAGAATAGAAGATAACTAGGATGAAAAAATATTGTTTATGTCAGAATTGAGACCTTACTAATTAAGATCCTACAAGTAGAGTGGCCCTTGAATTAGATATTAGATGAAGACTTAGTTGAAATTACTAGAATAGTCATAAAAAGAACATATCTATGAAATCATGTTATATAAGAGGTGGATAGAGAGAAAATTGGTTTGAAATATACTTCTATTTGGGAAAAATTTTAAATTTCCCCAAAATAAATGGGACTCACGGTTTAGCCACATTGTTCAAAAAATCGTGCACGAACCATTCAAAATTATCTATAATGTAGGGTACCCCAATAGTTTTCCACACTATTTAATGAACCATTCGTAAATCATGAAAAACCCCCACTATTAAAACTGTAGACCTCGTCTCTTGGTCCTGTGGCCCAAATCCTATAGATTCCCTAACTGTGAGTTAGGCTATTTCACCCCAAAACATCGGTTTGGGGTAGCAAACCAGACCCAGACACCCCTGAAACCACCATGTATTCAACAGAAAATAACATTAGTCTACAATTAATCACATAAACTGAGAATTGAAGTAAATGAAATGATCCATATATAAATAATAACTATGATCATACAAAATTCTACCATAATAAAATTCATACCTAGAATTCACTCTCTGGGGTGGTCAAAAATGTCTAGGAGATACCTCATCCAATGTTATCATATATTAGACTCTCGGTCCAAGGACTCATCATACACATCTTCATGCTTTCATGGAACCCATACTAGAGGAACTGAACAGTCTCAAAGAAAATTCATTATATGATCCAAAAAATGTGTAAGATGATCCCAAAAAATGTATCAACCTGTATCTCAAACTCTTCTTAATGAAACACATGGGATATTTTCAGATAATAGCATCATAGATGAGAACCATGGATTAAATTGGTCATGGAATGGTACATATGAGGAAGCTAAAACCAATAGGGTACTAGATTGACTCTTTCCAGAATGTCTAATGGCTCAATATATCTCATTGAAATCTTACTTTTACTCTTTATCCTACCGTATCCCATCCTCAGTTAGACATACTCAAAAACAAAATCACATACCTAGAACACAATAGGACATCTGTGGTGATTGTAATATGATTTCTTAAGATACTTACAAGTATAAATCTACTTTGGAATGAACTACACATGATATATGGTCTCTTCAGCAAGATGAGATCCACAAATAGCTTCCTATCATACCTCAATCCAACATATTGGTGATTAGAATGGAATACCATAGAAAACCTGATAAGGATTCATCATTATAGTATATTAAATGATACTATTGTAGGAGAAATCAAATAGGGGTATGTGACTCTACCAAGATACCCTAAAATCTTGTATGCATATTCGCAGCTTGTCCTCAAGTAATTAATTTGTGTGCTCTTACTGGAGATCGTTCGTATGGTGGTATGATGTCCTCTAAAGCATCTATATACCTATTATTCTAAACAAACCTTCTTAAAAATACGAAGTGAACTAGGAATCCCCATCTAAAATGATAGTATATAGGACCCCATGAATTCATACTATATCACTAATATAAAACCTCCCAATATCATTAAGAGCGATGGTTTAGTTGATCAAAATGAAATGTTCAACATTCATGATCCTATTATGCATAACCCACACGACATCATTACCACAAGGAAACTTTAGTAATCCATTAAAAAATCCACTAAATCATCATTACATTTCTCACAAAAATGGTTAGTTACTGTAAAATTCTAGCAGGTCACTTGTGTTTCACATTCACCTATTGACATGTGGAACACCTCACGATCAACCCAGCTATATATCTATTTATAATTAGCTTCCAGTACTAGATATTTAAATCTAAATACATTGTGGTGATGATGTAGTCATGTTATCATGCTAAAGAATTGAAATTTGACATCATAACCCCACACATTTCTAAATAATCCCATATGTGACCATGAAAACGGCGAATCTCATCCTCACTTATATTTCAACTAGGAGGAGTATCCACTCCTGTCACAATCTCGCATTGGACTAGGCCCTCAAATTCTAATAACTTCCTCATCATTACTCTGTCTAAAATGGATAAGGAAATAAATAAGGATTGTAGATTGGTTTTCCCCTAACTATCCTGCACTTCCATGTGTATATCAAAGAACAACGATATAGGCTTCCACTCACTATTGACTTGTCGAACTACATGTATCTAATTCCACTTTTTTAGTGCATCTATCCCTGTATTTCATTTAATAGGTGCAAAAGAATTTTCATATTATAAATGCATCAGGTTTTCAACCCACCTTTATTGTCTTCGATTTTGATCAAATTGTATAAATATGTACGTGAGGATTTTTTTTTGTACACCACAAACTGATATCCCATTAAATAATGTCTCCAAAATCACAATTCACAAACAACCCTGATTAACTCATGATCATGTGTCAGTTAATTTTTCAAATGTCACCTCAACTATGAAGACAAGTATGACATGACTATGTTTTTTGGTATAAGAATATCTCCTATCCAGATACCTTATGTAGCGCAGTATATAGTGTAAATCTAGCTTGGAACTATAAAAATTTGGGTCAACGATTAAGTCATTATCCCTTTCAGCTCCGGAAATACCATATTGTAGGAATATTACAACACAAAATACACACCATTATTATTTAATCTAGTATGTGGTTGTGATAAGCGTGTGATTCCCTTTATAAAATGCCAATAATAACGTTATATCCCCATGAAACACCATTCATCCAAGACATTCTTGGTTCACTCCAATGAACCTATAGATCTCACCTTCATTGGGTAAACATATACTCTTGTATCAAAGAAAATGTAACTCCAAAAAAGTATATGATCCATCTAGAATGATTAATTTGGGATAAAATTATATAACTTATTCTCTCTTATTGTAATTAAAATTATCTCAATATATTTTTAATGGTAAATTAGATTTTGAGAATTTACCAAGATATCATCCATGAAAACTAGAATAAAAGAATCAAGATAAATATGGAATAATTGGTTTACCAAAGTGATGCATACTATTGAATCATTCAAGAGACTAAATGGCATAACTTAATACTCAAATAGACCAGACCTTCTACGATTTTTTTTGGAACATATTTCTAATGGTATAGCACTCACCCAATGATAACTATATCTCAAATCAATATTTTTAAAACGTGATCCCTAGAGAGACAGTCAAAATATCATATATCGGTGTAATATAATACTATTTCATAACTATTAGTTGGTTAAATTTATTTATTATAAACTTATATTCTAAAAGTTCTAACCCCCGTTTTTGGAAAAATGGACTTCTGATCCTCATAGAGACGTACTAGTCCGAAAACCCTATTTCCTCTAAATCCCTTTGCTCCCACATCTAGTCATGCTTCTTACAGGTAGTTGTCTTGTAAGGAGGTATGTATATTAGTGCATACCCTAGAAATATGTAGATTTATAACAATTTATATCTTACTTGATGTAATAGTATGACGAATTATTGGAAAATGTTCCTCAAACAATCCACAACTATTGGTAAATATGTCTGACATGTTACATGATTATGTAGATAAAAATTCCAAAAATGGGCTATTATACCACCCAACCCATGATGCTCGGATCCATATCTGCTCACCTAGAAATCCAATTCAACTTTTCTAATGAACTCTCATAACTCTATTGATGTGAAAGTGACCTTTGGTGAAAAAAAATGCAATGATAAACACATAACAACAAGTTCATCACAAAAATGATTTCTAAACCAGTAATATAAAGGGAAATGTGGTCTCTTATGAAGTGATACCCACCAATATAAATGGCGAACTCCTTGAAATAAAATAAATCTCCATTATAATCCCCAATGTAGTTCCATGTGTCATAAAACCATCTGAATTATTAACACTATTCCAATAGACCTACACAATGGGAACAAATATAAATCTTCGAGATTCCCCTATACCTAAAAGTGTATATGTTATTTTATAAGATACTAATATTTCACTTATAATATGAGAAGGTTCTAGATACTACTTCTCAAGGGCTTATTTCACTTATTATATTATTGATTGTACATCGGCCATGTGATACTGGCTGGATACCATGATTATATTTGTTCTCCTATAACTATAAAACTTGTGTTTGATGACCACAACGATTACCAAAACCTTTCCCTACTCTGTATTTTGTTCTCAGCTCCATGTATGCATAGATGTTTCTAAACCTGATCATAAATGTGGAGTTAGTGTGGACCATCTCACATAATCTTTTAGTGGAAATTTATTTAAAAGTGGTCCAGATGGCACATATTACTACAAGATCAACACTTGACATTTTCCCTTATATAATATGACCTCATATGCCTCATCATACATCACTGGTAACACATAATGTGTAAAATTGAGTGTGTGGTTTGTATTATTATTTCACATTGTCGAATATACAAATGATGATTCCTAATATCATTCAATGCAGTACCATATATAGACATCAGACAACCATATAATTCACCTCCAACCTCCCTCGGTTTATGCTCCATGATAATAACTATATTTACCATTCTCGAAACTATGGTCAGTCAGATGAAATTCACATGTTATCAGATACCATACCCAATTCCATTTTCGAATATATAGGATTTAGAAACATTTCCACATATTTTAATAGACACGATGTTCTAGAGCACTGTAAAATTTGATGAGTAATCCATAATAAATAATTCCTCATTCTCCTAGTTCAAGAACACACAGGCTCTATCTGCCTTCAACATCAGGGGATATAAATTTTCATATAATGATGAATGTAAATCCCTTCCAACAATCTTCTAATGAAAATCCATACAATTTATTACATCCCACCATCTATTGGGGTAATCTAGAAATATATACATAGTGATTGATAGCCTCCAAACTATAATAATATCCGCATTCTCAATGATAGATAGAATTCCCTCAATCAGTTACTCTACCTCATGTGGTATTCAATCCCAAAAACAATTTGGTTGATAATGATATTGGAACTCATACTTCTATGCTTATATAGTTGGGGGAGGGTCACGGTGCTTTCTATGAAGTCTATAATAAGTAGATGAATACCTCACAGAATTATGCCACAACACTTATTTTTTAAACAAAAACTAGTTCCACAACTAACATTATTGGTGTATCCAATAGTACCTCATGCACCACCTCATAAAAAGTGTTTTCTTCATCTCCTTCCTAGAGTACGATTATAGGTTTTCATGGTGGCATTCCTCTATAATGATAAGCACATTCTTTAGATCCAGACCATTATAAAAATTTTAATTACAATATCATAGATATAATAAATAGATTAGGTTAAATCCGTACAATATAATAATAAAATTCTTTTATTTCTCAATGATTTAGGTTCGAGAAATGTAACGAATGTATATAAGTAATAGAAACTACGAATTTTCCACTACTGATGTTAGTTTTGTAAATGGTATCTTCCATATGAAACAAAATTTTCCATCTTATTTTCTTTTATATTTCATTTCCTTTTTAATCCATTAATTTTATATTTATCACAATTAATTTTAGAAGGATGAACCCATGGTCTATCAAATTTCAACTTATAAGGGACCATACTCCTCAGTAACCATAGTATGGAGTCCACCTAATTCACACCATAACACATTCAATAATTCTCATCCCAAAAATAGTTATATATATCATAGTACCAATCACAACATCTTAAAAAAGGTAATACATCCTTGGCATGGAATGATGCATGAAAAATGAAATCTAATAATCTCCAATATAATGAATGAGATGCAATACCCTTATATAATTATGTTGTAACAAAATAAAATCTAAAATAATTTCAATATTAATACAACACTAAAAGTGTTTCTCCTAATGGTGGAATAAAAATTAGAATAATTGTCAAAATATAGACACTAAAATTTCATTCATGGTTATTTTTATTTTTCCAATATATGGGTTAGCTGTGATCGGGAATAGCATAATAAAAATATCCATTTACTTTATATACATACCCAATATCACAAAAAATTAATTAAAAAAATAAAAAATACCCTCAGATACAACATTATATCATTGTTCACCTTGATTCCCCATAAAGGTTCCCTATTCCTGGTTCGACACATGGCCACAACCACATCCCCTGAAACGCAATAGAAATTTGACTAGTAGTGAGATACTAAGATGAGATTGTGGAGAGACCATACCCTCTTACCCTAGTAAAAAAATTATTATATAAATATCATTCAACAAACAGAAATAGTCAATCATACAAATAATTGATACTCATTAAGAATGGAAAACAACATCAAAAGGATGCTCACATACAATGATGATGATAATACATGTCCTATGTCTCTAACAAAATATCCAAAACATATATACATAAATGTTGTAAAATACTTTGAAAAAAATTACAGAATGGAAAAAGAGTAACTCACCTTGAATAATGAGCCTTATCCAAATCCAATTCTTCCCTTCTCATAAGAAGTAATGAAGAAGCAATATTAGGGAAAATTGCCATATCCATACCTTAAATAATGTAGTATTTTTGGGTACCCAATGGTTTCCCTAAAAAGGTGTCTGAAAAATTCCCATTAGTAAACCACTCACGGACATGTTCAATCATGTTAATGAAAATATATACATTTTTTGATGGAATTAATAATAGTAATGCAAGTATGTACTAATATGTAAAAATTTTATAAGTCCAGTTTCCTAGTTATAATCAAATTGAATTTTTCAATTTCATTTATGAAGCAAGTCTCTGAATTATCTGAAACTCATGTGTATTTTTGATCAGATTAATTTAACAATTCAATATAATTTAATTATTATGACTAAATAATTGGAATAACACCATGTGTCCCCCATGATAACATGATCCATGGTTCTATAAGTATTCCATCCAAAAAAATCAATACATGATTGAAACCAATCATGTTCCATGGATTAGAAGAGGAATCATATGAACTATTTAATTCAATAATCAACCGAGAATCTAAACTCATACATGGGATTTATATGTTTGAATCCATGTATTACTTCTTGTGGAATATAATCCAACACCCTAAAATCCTATCCATGGACATCATCATGAACTGGATTATTGTTCTTGGTGTGGTGTTACATCCCTTTCATTCAAGTCTATCCCAAGAGGTCCACTATGAGATCTCAAATTTCATCCATGGAAAAATTATAAATTAACATTATTCTTATCCATGTTATTATCACATGAATCCTTGTGTCAATAAACATATAATTAAACCCTCATAGTATGTCCTTGGTAGTCTGTTAGGTATTCCATGTATCAATCAAGTGTATGCAAGGTTTAACCAGTTTAATTTATCCATGGAATTATCATTTGAATCCATGTTTCACTGAAGTAATATAATAATTTAACCAATTAAAACCCATTTAATCAAATTTATTTAACATTTCATTGTAATAACCTTAATTAATTTAATTGAAACTCACCTAATATGGTTAATCAAGGTATATTCTATTATTAGAAGGCCTTCCTCTTAGATAGACACATGTAAAATTATTTTAAACAAGAATATCATTACAAAAAATTTTTATCACATAACCAAGGATAGTATAATAGTCATCCATCCCACCATATTATTTGACCAATCAATTACTACTGGCATCACAATTTTTTAAACATATCAATTCAAATATAATATCCATCAAATTGATTTAAAACTGAATTTACAATTCACGTTCAATGGAATGTGGTAAACGAGAACTCGTTAAGGAGGACCAGTGTAATATTCTATCAAAAATATTTATTCAGTACAAAACACAATGAAGGGATGACTTCAAATTAAGGTGATTAATCAATAATCATTAATCAACGGGACACTTTAATTCAATAGGAAATACATTTGAATTTTAATCAAGGATAAAAATCAATTTCAATTTGTCACCCATGAACTGAAATCATTGAACAATGATATATACTAACACTTCAACTTTAACGAAAGGCATGAGACCAAAAACCATAGGTCTATAGATTGTATCTCATCCATTATTAGCTCCAAATTCAACTCAAATCGGGAGAAAATTGATGAAAATGACGAAATAAATAATATGGAATAGCATCATGTACCTTAATAGGACATTTGACATTAATAATAATGTAGAATTGATAAAATAATCACCCAAAGGAGATATCCAGGTGATAATTTAGTTCTTGAGGGAGAAAAAACATAAATATGGTAGAAATATATATTAAATGGGGGAAATTGTTAAATATACCCAAAATATCTTGGTCGAGTGGTTTAAGTGCACAATTTGAGAAACTCGGCACTAACTGTAGATGGTTAGAGGTAAGGAAGGGATCCTCACTCTGTTTATATTATAGTTTGACTAACAATTCATAAACATTCCAAAAAACCCCAATTTCATAATAGTAGACCTTTTCACATGAATGTGCATCTCTAATCGCATTGCTAGCAAAAACCATGTGTCCGACCATTTCACACTAATACAAGGGATTCGAGCTCAAAAAATCCCTTATACACCACTTAAACAAGAAATAAATCAAATAGAATTTTAGTTAGGAAGTAATTATATAATTTAACTAAGATTTTTTGTAAATTAATGGATTAATTCATCAATAATGAACTGGGTTAATCAAAAATTGACCAATATAAATGTTAATTAATGAAAAGGCGAGAAAAAAATTCATTTCATTGGAAATATTTAGAGATTTAGGATAAGGAAAACAGATTGTGTTATAATGTGTATTTTTAATTATAATGTATTTTTTATTTTTTTAGCGAAAAAAATAATTGCATTAATCAAAAAATAAACTACACCATTTGTATTATTTAGTTATAAAAAAATATAATAAATGATAACAAAAATATTAAAATATCATAAAATAGATTGAAATATTATATTCCCTTTAATTTTTTTGATGATTATATCTTTTATCATTGGTTTTAATGAAACATGTTTCAATTACATCACTTTATTTATTTTTAAATTCAAATGAATTAAATAATGAAAAAATAGTCATAATGGTTTTTACAATAAATGCTAATTTATTAAATGTTTTGATATTTTTAAATAAACATATATCCACAAGATATTTTTTAAAATTAAAATTAATAAAAAATTAAATTTATGGACCATTTATAATTTTATAATGACCATTTCCCCCAAAAAAAGTAGAAAAAATGGTTGCACGGTTGAGGTATAAAATTGTAATTTCGAACGTTACATGAACTTGTGTGAAATGTAATTTTAAACATGGATATGATTTTAATTTGATGAATGTTATTTAATATTTTATATAATGGTGTAAAAATTATCTTGTAACTATCCATTAAATTTAATCATAAATGATAAATTTCCTAGGGTAGTAAATCAAGTTACCGTGTTAAAAACAAAATGGGTAAAATTGAGTAATCTTAAAGAATTTGAATAAATTCATAAAAATGATTTAATTTTATTGTATTGGATGATTATATTGATGAAACCAAACATATAATACAACAATGATTAATTTTTTAGTTGAATAATGTAAATGAGACCTCCCAGTAAGGCACATTATTGGTATTTAAAGGATTTCCACTCATCCTCTATTATAAAATTCAACTCACTCTATTGAATACTTCACAACTCTAAAAAATTTGGTTCAAAAAAACCCCTATTAAAATAATATATCTACATCTACACCATAATCATAGTGGCTTAATGTTTTAATTAAATCTATCCAATGATGTTTCTAGTGAAAACGAAAGGATGATACCAGAGGTAGAGGTAATGTTCTTCAACAAGAATCATGGATTTATTTTATTCAACACCAAAATAAACTATTTTAAAAAAATAATTATATAATAACCATATTATCAGATAGATAAAAAGATTTTTATGTAATTTATTTTAGCTAAATCCACCCAAATTTCAAAAGAATGTGTTATAAAATAATCATTCTTTTGTACAGAAGAATACCACCTTGTGAATCGATTTCATTCTTTTTTCCATTAACAATTATTAAGGTAGATAATAATGATGGGTTTATAATTTATATATGAAATAAATTATCGATTTTATTTTATTAAACAACTCATAATTTCAAGATTTTCATTTGTTGGGAAAGTGATATTTTCGTTCAGGTATATTGTGTACTACAACCTCTCAATGCACTATAATTCATTCACACATCACATGGAAAGTATTGAAGATGGGTGTAATAATTTTATTATATTTAAAAAAATAATAATATTATTACTTAATTAAAATATATATGAATATATACTATTAAACATTATTTCATTCAATATTATAATAAAATGGAATCAATGTTCAAGCGTATATATATCTTACTGTGTTCATGAATTTTGGTCATAATTTCCTATAAATAAATTTTAATGACTAGCATAAATTTAAATATAATATATATATATATTATAATTATATCATTTATAGAATTATGTAAATGATAAAATCATGTTCAATTTATGGGGAAAAATATTAAAAAATCAAAACATATACTAAAAACAAAGCAGTTATTACCACAAACAAGACATTAACTTAAATTTTTTTATAAAAGTGATATAAAATGTCTTAATAAAATAATTTATGGTATAATATATATTAATATATTAAAATAATTTATTTATAATAAACATATATTTTTTATACTATAGGTTTTAATGAGTTTTAATGATGTTATAACTCAAAGTTAGGGATTTCTGTCTCAATTTTTTTAAATATGGGACACATTCCATTTTCTGAAAACGCTTTTTATGTGGTTTATATACAACCCATGAATATATTATATTAATCTTATTATTTTAATTATTATTATTTACATGTTAATTTTAGTATCTCTAATTCAAGGGGCATATTATTCAATGTTTCTCTAATCGGTATAGGATTTCGTTCTCAATTTTCATTGTTTGAGATGTAAATTATTTTATGCACCGATGTTCTTCAATGAGGATTTGATACATACCCATTGATATTTAATATAATGAACATAATCATAAAAATTATTATTTATGTTTCATTTAATTTTATTTTATCATCTATCTTATGATTAAATGTTACCGAAGTCATAATGATATTATAACACAACATCATCATTTATTAGGATTGTTTTGTTTATGTATCAAATGTTGAAATATCATGATTTACCATTCATTATTTCCTACTAATTATCATATAAAATTTTTATTCAAGATATTTTAAACTAATATCTACATTTTTACTCACATTTATACTCAATAAAATGAAGAATAAGTATTTAATTAAATATGAACATATTTCTATTTTTAGTCGAAAATCTGTTTTCCTCCGAAAACATGTTTTCAAAAAATGTTTACAAAAATGTTTTTTAAATTGATATTTTATGATCATTATCAATTATATGTATATACAAAAAAAAATTAAATATTATTTAAATTATTTTAAAATGGTTCTTATATGTTGTTTAATATTATTTTCAATGAAAATGATTTCAAAAATAATTTTGCTAAAAAAGTGTTTAAAAATATTTTCATAGAATCTATAATATTTTTGCAAAGGATACATATATATAAATTAATTTCATAAATATTTTATTAATTAATGTATTTTAAATGTTTTTCAATTCTCCCTTTATATGATTTTATGTTTTTTTATCAAATTATTAGTTTTCAAAATATTTTATGTTTTACAAAGTTTTTTTCAAATTCGAGAATGATATTTTACTCTTGAATTGTTTTTTAAGATCATTAAAAATAATTTTCCATAAAATATGTAATTTTTTTGAGTTAGCTATACCTTACTAGGGATATCATCCAAGGATAAAATTCATATTATTTATCTGAATGGTTTATGTTTTAATGGATGTATATTTTTAAAACAATTTCACTTCTATATGGTATTCCATTATAATATGCCTATAGAACCCTCTAATATTCACAAATTATATTATAATGAAATTTTTTTGAAACCTATTTATTTTCTATAAGTTAATATATGATTAAATTATTATGATATGCATTAAATTTCACAGGTTTTGATATGAATAATGTTTATGATCTTATGGGACACATAAATTTTATTTTCCATGTGAGATTAATGTGAGTCACATCTCCCTCAAATTCATTTTGTAATGATTTATATCTATCATGTGACAAAGATGGATGGAATTGGGAGTGAACCTAGTATATTAAGACATGGATATAATGTGGTGTTAACCTACAATGGTATGATAAAGATGATATGGGGAGAAAACGTAATAATATAAGATAGGGATGGAATGGGGAGTGAACCTAGTATAGTAAACAGGGCTAAAGCAATGAGTGAAGTTAGTACAATAAAATAAATTTATCTCTAATAATATTGTTTCATTAATACTTGACCAATATGGTAATGATTTACTATTTTTAAGTGTATGAAACATATTCCATGCATTATGTCACTATTATTCTCTCATATAATTTTTTCTTTAGGTTCATTATGATTCATTTCTAATGAACTACCAATCATTATTCCATGACTCTGGTTTATGATATTTTTCATGTTTTAAAAGCTTTTAAAATTTTATTGACATTATTACATACATAAAGTTTCATTTTACACTTCTATATAATCCGTGTTACCCGTTCTGATTATATGAGCTCTCACCTTCTTATATTTCATTCCCCTTATTGTAAAGTAAAAATATATTTATGGTCTGTCTACATTTTTTGATAAATGGGATGCTATTTGTTGTAAAAATAGATAATATTTCACCAAATAAGAATATTGTGTTCCATATATATAAAGGCACTAAACTCATATGGTCATTTGAGATTTATTTGTGAAATGTTTTCAGTATTTAATTTAAAAGATGAAATATACATGTGTAAAAATCCTGGGTCAATATAGTTCGTATAAATTGGAATGTTTTGTCTACAATTATACAATATGATCAGAAATATATAGTGAGATCCATATGGATAATTATATGGACATGTATCGATATGTATCTAAGGACTGGTCTTATTATAAGACATAGTGTAAGAAAATGTACAGGAATTTTTGTAAAAGATAGAGTGACTGGTTTCAAATAATTTATTCCATATCTAGATACTACAAGTAGATTTGTCTTTACAATAGATGGAACACGGGGTAACAACCTCAAAGACAAATTGTTGAGAAATTGATGATCTAGAAATGGTGGATGATAACTGGACTTTTGAAACCCTCTATATGACACACCCAAGGGATATAATTTGGAAATTTAACAACTATTTAAAAACCATCAAAAAATATAAATATATGATGATCATTATGGCCTATATTAATCCTATAGTCTATATTATATAAAATATAATATCTTGTTCTATACTTGTGATAATTTATTTTTCAAGATTATGTAGTTTTTGGCTGTGATAAGTGTTTCTCACACTCTGATTTCATGTTCTTTTTCACTGGAAGGAACCCGAAGGAACCAAGTAAATACTGAGTGTGAAGGAAAGTTTTCTAATGGGACGTCAAATGGTATGGTGATAAGAGTAATGTATGTTGTGATCATTACAAATTAGTGATTTAGAATATTATTTACAATATACACTATGACCAACTCATGTACTCGTCAAAGAAAAGAAGGGTGGATTTTTCTAAGTGATTGGGTATTAGAGACCATGTAGGAATGAATATTTAGTTTTCTATATTTCAAGAATATTAGATGAAATACCCATGTTAATGTATCAGATGAAGGCGTATATTTTTGGACTATGGAAATGAAAGAAACAAATCTAGTAAAATAATATGGGAATCATAAATATTTGTTAATGGAATGGATGTGAATATTGGTCTCCATATGTATCTTTAACTATTGAATTTGTTAAATATTGAAATTATGGGAATTATGTTAATATATTTCACAATGGGAATACACATGATACAGATCATCATTGTTTTATGATTGATGGTTATTTTATTGATGATGAATATAATACAAATGGAAGATAAATGGAAGAAGTGTTCACGAATAGGACGATGATTCATTGTAAATAGTGAATGACAAAAGTGGAATTATTTAAGAATTTAAGTATTGAGGTTCATAGAATTATATTTTTATCATTTTTATATTTTTTATTAGATTCATGAATCATTAATTTATTATTCCACAGTTTCATGGCATTAAAGAGTTTCAATAATATGAGAAATGGTACAAATGGACTAGAAAAGTGATTTAATTGAATAGAAAAAAAAATTAATTAAGGGAATATACCCATTAATATCTTATAGATGTTAAGAAAATGGTGTTCTATTTGGATAGAGAGATTTTTATTAGAATAATGTATATTGAATAGTACTAAATAACTTAGAATATAATAATGATTTATAGAGAATGTGGTTTATATTATTATGAATAGATTTTATAGAATTTTAACATTTAAGTAACATATCCAATAATCAATGATCTATTTAAGTAATGAAGAATCATTTTATTTTTATATATTATTTTATATTAATTCAGGTTATTACCCTATTTTGAGAGATTACATGATGAAGGTATTCACATGTTTATTATATGATAATCAATATATTCTTTATGATATATGGGTGATCATTGTTATGATGAATTTGAGAAATTTAAGATCCATTATTATAAATTTTTAGATACTTATCTTTTTCATGAGATTCAAGGTCAACAATTTATTTAATTAGTTTATGTCAAACATAAAAAGTGTTATTCATGATGAACATTTTTTTTCGACATATAATTATTTATCCATAATGGATTAAATGTGGAATAAATTTTTTTGAGATGAGAACTAAAGATAGATGGAATGAATTATCATTATATTTACAGATCATATGATTTACTTGTGTATCATGCATAAAAATTTCATATACATTTTTGATGTAAGAGAATATGTTGAAATTGATCAAGGAACAACCAAAGGGTTAATCTATAGATATGAAATGGAATGAAATCAAGTAAGTATGTCATAATTTTAAAAATATTCAAATTTAGTAAAAGGATATTAAAATAAAATGTTGTCCTTTTATTATTATTGGTGATGATATAAATGAAATTTTCATGCCTATTTGTGTAATGGTATTATTGTTAATAAATTTCTCTATATCATAGTATTTTTTTATGAATAGTGATATTTGTGATTCTCTATAATTATTTTTTACATCGTCCCATGTCTAAATCATCACATCCCTTCTATGTGATCCAATGAGAAAACATTGTGATAAGATACTCTGGGAATTTTTTTTATTTAAATCTCTCCCCTATTAATGTAACTTTAATTAATCATTTTTCCGATGTGGGTTTCTATGAAGGTATTTTCAAATGCTAATCATTTGAGGACTAAGACAAATTCTAAGGAAAAATTCATTTTAAGGGTGGTCGAATGTAACACCCCATAATTTTGTGATTTTTTTCCAAATATATTTATTATATTGAATTTTTTATATAACATGAAAAACAGATTTTATTAATATTTACACTCAATACAAATTTTATATTGTGATACCCACATTTCAGAGTTTAGAATTTATTACACACAACACCGTGTTTAAACCACACATGTACTAATATTTAAATATTATAAATAAATTTCATAGTTATCAACTATCAATTAGAAAAGATGGTATGAATAGTATTAGGTAAATTAAAAATATCATCGTTTACACCTGTTTATATAAGTATTTGATGAGAAAATCTTATAAATTAAAATAGATCCGTTTAAAAAATATAATAAAAATGTTTTTAAAAAAAAGTATGCACAATATATATTTATATCATCAAATTAAAAAAATCACATTTGTTTAATTATTTTCATGAAATATAAATATTATATTTTAACTCGAATGATTAAAATACATGTTATATGCTTTATAATCATGTGATATGAATAAATACAATTTTATATTTGAAATTTTTTTTAAACCGTACTTTTGATTTTTTATTCTGGATGTAATATAAATTTTTTAACTAATTTATGAATAGAACCTGAAAAAATAAATAAATTTTTTTATTGGGATATAATAAATTAAATTGGTGTGTTTTTTTACTATTATAAAATTATTTAATTTAGATGAATACTAAAAAAACACAGTTTTATTTGAAAACTGTATTTTCTCATAAATTATTTACAATGAAAAATTATAATTTTATTTTATTTTAATGTATAATTAGATCTATTATACATAAGTTAGTACAATTAAATTCATTGGAATAAATATTATTATTACATTTAATATATGAACTTTGTTAAATTTTCTGTATTAAATATTCAAAACCCAGCATCATCATTATATATATGGGATTAATATAAATTAAATTCTACCACATATTTGAAATGAATTTCCTAAATTGTAATACATATTGTGAATTAAAAAAATTATATAATGTGCTTCACATAATTTTTTATCATAATTATTAGTGAAAAAGGATACATTTAATTATCACAATTAAGGTAAAAATATAGTTTACTATTAGATAAACATAATATATATAGGGTCAAATGAAATTAAAACTTATCCAACTCACATTGGATGAAAAAAGTAAACCACATAAAACATAATAACGAATTATATATATTTTTTGGGGAACTTTTCCTTGATATATACATATATAATTGGTAATTTGATGAAAAAGATTGAAAACAAATATTCTTTTCCTTTAAAATATGTAAATCATTGTTATATGAAAAAAAAATTATATGTTCAGATATAATTTTCATATGTAAAAATTAATTAGTTTCTTATCTTAATATTTAAAAATTTATATAGGGTTGAATTAATTACATTAAATGTTTAATAAACACAATAAATGTAATTATTTATTTAGAAATGAATAATATAAATGATACTAAAAATTGTAAAAGTAAACTAAATTAAATAAAATATTGTATTAAATTATCATTTTATATTATTATATAATTTTATATATGATTGAAAATAATATATTTTAATTTCATTATTTCATTGATTTTGTAAATTTAAAATGAAATAAATAATTTAAAATTTGACATTAATGTTATCTTATAATAACGGTTAATTTATTAAATGATTATAAATTTTAAAAAAACAATACCTTATTCCATGCATATGTCACTATTATTCTCTCATATAATTTTTTCTTTAGGTTCAGTATGATTCATTTCTAATGAACTACCAATCATTATTCCATGACTCTGGTTTATGATATTTTTCATGTTTTAAAATCTTTTAAAATTTTATTTACATTATTCCATACATAATGTTTCATTTTACAATTCTATATAACCAGTGTTACCCTTTCTGATTATATTAGCTCTCACTTTCTTATATTTCCTTCCCCTTGTTGTAAAGAAAAAATATATTTATGGTGCGTCTACATTTTTTAATAAATGGGATGATTTTTTTTGTAAAAATAGATAATATTTCACCAAATTAGATTATTGTGTTCCATATATATAAAGGCACTAAAATTTTGTGGTCATTTGAGATTTATTTGTGAAATGTTTTCAGTATTTAATTAAAAAGATGAAATATACATGTGTAAAAATCCTGGGTCGATATAGTTCGTATAAATTGGAATGTTTTGACTACAATTATACAATATGATCAGAAATATATAGTGAGATCCATATGAATAATTTTATGGACATGTATGGATATGTATCTAAGGACTAGTCTTATTATAAACCATAGTGTAAGAAAATGTACATGAATTTTTGTAAAAGATAGAGTGATTGGTTTCAAATAATTTATTCCATATCTAGATACTACAAGTAGATTTGTCTCTGTAATATATGGAACATGGGGTAACAAACTCAAAGTCAAATTGCTGATAATGTGATGATCTAGAACTGGTGGATGATAACTGGCCTTTTGAAACCCTTTATATGACACACCCAAGGGATATAATTTGGAAATTTAACAACTATTTAAAACCCATCAAAAAATTTAAATATATGATGATCATGATAGCCTATAGTAATCCTATAGTCTATAATATATAATATATAATATCTTGTTCTAAACTTGTGATAAGTTATTTTTCATGATTATGTAGTTTTTTGCTGTGATAAGTGTTTCTCACACTCTGATTTCATGTTTTTTTTTCAATGGAAGGAACCCGAAGGAACCAAGTAAATACTGAGTGTGAAGGAATGTTTTCTAATGGGAAGTCAAATGGGATGGGGATAAGAGTAATGTATGTTGTGATCATTACAAATTAGTGATTTGGAATATTATTAACAATATACACTATGACCAACTCTTGTACTCAACAATGAAAAGAAGGGTGGATTTTTCTAAGTGATTGGGTATTAGAGACCATGTATGAATGAATATTCAGTTTCCTATAGTTCATGAATATTAGATGAAATACCCATGTTAATTTATTAAATGAAGGGGTATATTTTTTGACTATGGAAATGAAGGAAACAAATCTAGTAAAATAATATGGGAAACATAAATATTTGTTAATGGAATGGATGTGAATATTGGCCTCCATATGTATCTTCAACTACTGAATTTGTTAAATGTGGAAATTATGGGAATTATGTAAATATATTTCACAATGGGAATACACATGATACAGATCATCATTGTTATAAGATTGATGGTTATTTTATTGATGATGTATATAATATAAATGGCAGATGAATGGAAGAAGTGTTCACGAATAGGACGATGATTCATTGTAAATGGTGAATGAAGAATGTGGAATTATTTAAGAATTTAAGTATTGAGGTTCATAGAATTATATTTTTATCATTTTTATTTTGTTTATTAGAATCATTAATCATTAATTTATTATTCCATAGTTTCATGGAATTAAATAGTTTCAATAATATGTTAAATGGTAAAAATGGACTAGAAAAGTGATTTAATTGAATAGAAAAAAAATTAATTAAGGGAATATACCCATTAATATCTTAAAGATGTTGAGAAAATGGTGTTCTATTCGGATAGAGAGATTTTTATTAGAATAATGTATATTTAATAGTACTAATTAACTTAGAATATAATAATGATTTATAGAGAATGTTGTTTTGTTATTATGAATAGATTTTATAGAATTTTAACATTTAACTAACATATCCAATAATCAATGATCTATTTATGTAATGAAGAATAATTTTATTTTTAAATATTGTTTATATTAATTCAGGTTATTACCCTATTTTGAGAGATTACATGATGAAGTTATTCAAATGTTTATTATATGATAATCAATATATTATTTATGATATATGGGTGATCATTGTTATAATGAATTTGAGAAATTTAAGATCCATTATTATAAATTTTTAGATACTTATCTTTTTCATGAGATTCAAGGTTAACAATTTATTTAATTAGTTTATGTCAAACATAAAAAGTGTTATTCATGATGAACATTTTTTTCGACATATAATTATTTATCCATAATGGATTACATGTGGAATAAATTTTTTTGAGATGACAACTAAAGATATATGGAATGAATTATCATTATATTTATAGATCATATAATCTACTGGTGTATCGTGCATAAAAATTTCATATACATTTTTGATGTAAGAGAATATGTTAAAATTGGCCAAGGAACAACCAAAGGGTTAATCTATAGATATGAAATGGAATGAAATCAAGTAAGTATATCATAATTTAAAAAATATTCAAATTTAGTAAAAGGATAATAAAATAAAATGTTGTCCTTTTATTATTATTGGTTATGATATAAATGAAATTTTCATGCCTATTTGTGTAATGGTATTATTGTCAATAAATTTCTCTATATCACAGTATTTTTTATGAATAGTGATATTTGTCATTCTCTATAATTATTTATGACATCGTTCCATGTCTAAATCATCACATCCCATCTATGTGCTCCAATGAGAAATAATTGTGATAAGATACTCTGAGAATTTTTATTATTTAAATCTCTCCCCTTTTAATGTAACTTTCATTATTCATTTTTCTGATGTGGGTTTCTATGAAGGTATTTTCAAATGCTAATCATTTGAGGACTAAGACAAATTCTATGGAAAAATTCATTTTAAGGGTGGTCGAATGTAACACCCCATAATTTTGTGATTTTTTCCAAATATAATTATTCTTTTGAATTTTTTATATAACATGAAAAACAGATTTTATTTATATTTATACTCAATAAAAAATTTATATTGTGTTACCCACATTTCAGAGTTTAGAATTTATTATACACAACACCGTGTTTAAACCACACATGTATTGATATTTAAATATTATAAATAAAATTCATAGTTATCAACTATCAATTAGAACAGATGGTCTGAATTGTATTAGGTAAATTAAAAATATCATCGTTTACACCTGTTTATGTAAGTATTTGATGACAAATTCTTATAAATTAAAATTGATCCGTTTAAAAAATATAATAAAAATGTTTTTGAGAAAATGTTTTTATGCACAATATATATTTATATCATCAAATTAAAAAAATTACATTTGTTTAATTATTTTCATGAAATATAAATATTATATTTCAACTCAAATGATTAAAATACATGTTATAGGCTTTATAATCATGTGATATGAATAAATAAAATTTTATATTTGAAAATTGTTTTTTAAACCGTACTTTTGATTTTTTATTCTCGATGTAATAAATTTTTTTAACTAATTAATGAATATAACCTGTAAAAATAAATAATTTTTTTTATTGGGATATAATAAATTTTATTGGTGTGTTTTTTTAATTATTATGAAATTTTTTCATTTAGATGAATACTAAAAAAATACAGTTTTATTTGAAATCTGTATTTTCTCATAAATTATTTACAATGAAAAATTATAATTTTATTTTATTTTAATGTATAATTAGATCTATTATACATAAGTTAATACAATTTATTTCATTGGAATAAATATTATTATTACATTTAATATATGAACTTTGTTTAATTTTGTGTATTAAATATTCAAAACCCAACATCATCATTATATAGACGGGATTAATATAAATTATATTCTACCACATATTTGAAATTAATTTCCTAAATTGTAATACATATTGTGAATTAAAAAATTTATATAATGTGTTTCACATAATTTTTTATCATAATTATTAGTGAAAAAGGATATATGTAATTATCACAATTAAGGTAAAAATAGAGTTTACTATTAGATAAACATAATATATATAGGGTCAAATGAAATTAATACTTATCCAACTCACATTGGATGAAACAAGTCGACCACCTAAAAACATAATAACGAATTATATATATATTTTTGGGCAATTTTCCTTGATATATACAAATATAATTTGTTATGTGATGAAAAATATTGAAAACAACTATTCCTTTCCTTTAAAATATGTAAATCATTTTTATATGAAAAAAATTATAAGTTCAGATATAATTTTAATATGTAAAAATTAATTATATTCTTATCTTAATATTTAAAAATTTATATAGAGTTGAAATAATTACATTAAATTTTTAATAAACACAATAGATGTAATTATTTAGTTAAAAATGAATAATATAAATGATACTAAAAATTGTAAATGTAAAGTAAATTAAATTAAATATTGTATTAAATTATCATTTTATATTATTATATAATTTTACATATGATTGAAAATAATATATTTCAATTTCATTATTTCATTGATTTTTTAAATTCAAAATGAAATAAATAATGTCAAAGTTGACATTAATGTTATCTTATAATAAAGGTTAATTTATTAAATGATTATAAATATTAAAAAAACAATACCTTATTCCAATGTATTATTAAATATTAAATAATATTTAACATGTAGCATTCATGGACCTATTTTTATTTCATAATTAATATATCATCCTCTATTTAACAAAAAACTATGTTAGAGTTGTTTTGGACAAAAGTGTCTTTTCACATGTTACATATTCTTGTGTTAAAATTAAATTTCAACCCATATAATTTTCATTTAATAAATTTTAATTCATATTTGGAATCCATGGGGCCATTTTAAAAAATATTTTATCATTAATATAATCATAAAGGATAAAATAACTAAGGTTGGATATTAATATACCATGGTAAAAACATAAATGAAAAAATTGGGTAGACATGTAGACTAAGTAATTTCATGAAAAAAATGATTTCCATTTATTTAATGGAGTTTTTTATCAACAAAATAAACCATAACTTACGATGGTGATAAATATTTTAGGCAAATGTTGTTTTGGAGTCCTCCAAATAATGAATTATTTTTGGTTTTTTCAAGAATGCAACTCATTCTTATCTATAAACGAGAACTCACTCAACCACTTATTAATGCCACTCAAGCCATTTGAATTAAAAAACCCACCAAAAACACATTCTAAATTCCCTTCCCTCAACATTGAAGGTTTATGATTTTAATAAATCTAACCTATTCATTGTTTAGTAAAAACCAGAGGAATATACCCAATTAGAGGTAATATTCTTCAATAAAAGTCTTAATTTATTTCATTCACCACCTCCATCAATTTATTTTGAACCATGTTGATATAATAACCAAATTATCATCCATATACATATTTGTTTTTGTTACTTGTTTGAATTAAAATAAAAAACACTTCCATAAAATGGGTTACTAAAATATCATTCGTTTGTATGGTGAACTACAACCTTACGAATCGATGCAGTTCATTTTTTGAATTTATACCATTCATGGTTGGGAATAATGATGGATTTATAGTTTAAATTATAAATATGATGTTTTATATTTTATTAATATTTTTTAATTAATATATCACAGACACATGCATTCCTTCTATTTTGTGGGAGGATGATAACATTGTTCTTCTGTACGGCGAACTACCACCTCACGAACCGGTGGGATTCATACATGCATTACATGGAATGTATTGATGATGGTTCTTTTAAATATATGTGACATATATGAAATACAAATTATAATTTGATAATTATATTATATATATATATATAGTACCTTCCATTCCATTAATATGACAATAAAACGAAAATAGTATTCATCCCCACATACGGCGTACCTCCCCGATGAGCGGTGTGCTTCATTTACCATAACTAAAATTTATGGATAAAAAAAATATATAGTGGAAATATATTATATTTATTTCATGTTATAAATATTGGATATGATGAAATTGTGATCAATGTAAGAGCACCAAAACAAGAAAATATATATATAACAAACCACGTTGTTATTTCCCGAAACATGAATTTGACATGAAATTGTAAATAAACAAATTAAAGAAGGTCATAAGAAAATTATAGGTGGTGTCATTTATATGATTATGTTTCTATAATATATTTACAATTAACATATATTTATTATAATGGATATTTGAATGAGTACCACATAAGTCAAAACATAAGGTTTGGAATTTCTATCGAACAATTATTTTTCTATGAGACACATGCATTATTCATCAAATGTTTCCTTTATGTGTTATATATAGTTATAATAAAATAATTTAATGATGATTCTATATAAAATTAATATTATTTTTATATACAATTTGGATCTAACTCATATGGGGCTTATGTTTCATAATATACTAAATCGGAATGGGATTTTCTCTCATCATCGAATCATTGAGATGTATGTTAGGTTACAGAACAATATGATTCCATGAGATATAAATAAAAAACCTTTTAAATGTAACATCATGAATTTATTCGTATTCATTATATTTTAGGATTATTTATATCCTATTCATTCTATGTATTATAATTCAATGTTCCCAAAGTCATAAATATATTATGTTATGATCTCATAATTTATTTGGATTATTATTATTTATTAACAAATGTTAAGAAATCGTGATCTAACTCTGAATATTTATCTATAATTATTTTTACCAAATGCGTATTTATGATTACTTCTTGAAAGAACTACATTTTCTCTCTCTTTGGTACTTATAATAATTAGTATTTTTTTAAAATAAAATCCATCCTTATTTCTCCTTTTCATACAAAATGCATTTTCATTATTAAAATTTTTTCCAAAAAATATCATTTTTTTAAATTATCATTTAAGATAATTTTCAAGGAAAATGATTTCAAATTTTTATTTCTTTGAAAATTATTTATTTGATTTTTAAGCTCTCTATATAAATTTTCTAATACTGTTTTCAATGAATATTACAAAAAAATTGAATTATATTTTAATAGTGTTATATATGATTTTAAAATAATCTTTTATTTTATTTCAAAGGATATTTTCAAAGAAAATAATTTCAAAAAAGTATAATTATGGTTTAAATTATTTTTGAATCTTCCATTATAATGTTTCTATATTATTTTAAAATAAAAGTTTTTTCAAATGATATATATTTTAAAAATATTTAATTAAATTGTAATGGATATAATCCACACTAAATATACTAAATAATTGTACAAAATTATTGTCTATGTAAGATGAAACCATTTTGTTTTGTATATGCCTCACCAGGGATATGACGTAAGGATATCATTCATATGTTTTCTATAAATAGTTTTTTTATTTGATGGAATGATTATTATGATACTTGTGTCAATTCAACATGTTATACCATGAGAAAAGTATAATGAAACATGGTTATTTTCAATGGTTATTTAAAAATGAAATGATTGTGAAACCTTTCCATTTTCTATAGTAAAATATATTGTGAAATTTTTATGATACACATTTTATTTCAGGGTTTATGATATGAAGAATGATTATGATATTTTTTAACACATAAATGTGGTATTAACTATGAGATTGGTGGGCCATATATCTACCTCCAATGAATTGGGCATGTATTTATATATAGCACATGATATATAATGATAGAATAGGGAGTAAACCCGACATAATAAGACATGGCTAGAGAGGGAAGGGAATCCAGTATATTACGAATTGATTTCAATGTGGAGTTAATATAGTATAATATGAAAGTTATGGAATTGGGATTTATCCCTATAAAATATAGAAGAGTCTAAACGATTAGTGAAATTTCTATAGTAAATCAATTTGTCTACTACGATGGACTTGAAAGTGATCCTTGACCAATATTGAAATTATTTTTTATGATTATTTGTATGCCAAAAATTCCATACCTTATACTAATGTTACTATATCATACCTCATGTAAATTTATTACAATAGGAATCATGTGTTTTGAAATTCCAATACATATTCTATAACTCCTGTTTATGATATTTATTATTTGGGGTACTATTTTTAAATTTTATATTATTCCCTCATACACAAGTTTTCTTTTTAATCTGATATATCCTCACCATTTACCATTAATGACAATTTGAGATAAATATTTATCTTATTTAAATTCCCAAAACAATAAGGAAGGGTTTTATGGAATGTATGTCTAAAAATTATACTTAATTGGAAGATCATTATGTCAAATATTAAAGTTATTTCACTAGAATTGAAAATTTTGTTTCATGATTATAATGGAACTATACTATTAATATACATATGTCAGTGTTTATGTAATTATTTGAATATTAAAATAAAAATATGTGATATCCAAATATAAAAAACATGGATATCTAGAGAAGAATATGTCATCTCTTTTTATTATTTCACTAGTTTTTTAATTCAAGATCTCATACTTATTAAAATTAATGATCCATATCATGATTTCAAATATCATAAAATTCATTTTCTATAATGATTAATAGTACATAAATACATTTACAAGGTTCAATATAGAATCCTAATCCATGTTGTGTTGGTTATAGCACTCAATAAATAGTCTTCACAGTCCTACAAGTGATTTCATATATATAATAACCCATTCGGATTAACAAATTGTCCGATGGTTTTCCTCAAATTCAATAACCATCCAATAGATGTTGTCCCCATTTTAAAAAATTATATCGAACAAAATGATCTTCCCCTTATCCTTATATTATTCTCAACCAGATAGAAATAAAATCATCATCTATGATTATATTAATTAATTGGTCTTCAAATGTACCTCTTCATGATGTTCACCAATTATAGTATTCAAACTATTCTACATATCTAGTGGGATCAAAATTTGTTATAACCACTTAAAATACATAGGTATATAACATTTATGGACTCTTTTCAATGAATATACTCTTACATACGTAATGGAATTTATTGAATTCATAGAATTCTTAGAATGATCTTCAGTCTATAACAAATACCTTATTCTCTATCTGTAGTAATATATATATCTTTTATATATATATATTCAGAAATTTTAATATATCATAATAAAAATAAGATAAAATTAATCATGAAAATAATGAGGATTTGGATCAATAAACCAGTGATTTCCCAATCTTAACTGTTGTTTACACGGATTTTTTACGGTCACAAATTATTTTCTCATCCAAAGTATATATATAACCACATGATATAATTTATATTTTATAATAATTAAATGAAATACCATAATTACCTAATTAATTCATTTTATTAATTAATGATTTATATCAAATAACTCATCCTCTTAAATGAATCATTAATTGGGATTCATGTTTGATCGCATTCTTCAATTTAATCCATACATAATGGAATCATAAAATTTTTATTTATCTCCTCCTAAATTCATTATGCAATAGATAAATTTGAAACGAGGACTTCAATACCAAAATTCATCGGCTTCACTCATCATATATGAAATATATCAAATCGATATCATATGATATCCATGCATTCATCATATAAAGTTCATATAATAGAGTCTTTAAAATAAACCATAACAACTAAAAAATAAACCATTAAAACACATAAAGATTATGGTGTAGTTTTTATCTCATGACAAACAAATTAGTTCATGTAGTATCAAACAACCTACCTTCAAAAAGAAAATTTGTGAATGATTAGAGTATTCTCTTCAAATAATGGTAAAATATGAAGATCATATTTAATGATCACACAACTCATATAAACAACATCATCTAATAAAATATATATCTTTTAAAAAAATTAATTCTCAATCATGAAACATCATCTTCTCTAATGGCTTGTTAATTAAAATTCACAATCGAGATATCTCTATTTTCCATCATGTGAACACATCTCAAAGAATATGATCAATAGTATCACAAATAAAATTTATCTCATGATAAAAACCCAATGGTAGAGCTCTAATGATAGAAAACCTTGCAGTAGCACCTGGTGATGGGTAGAACATGATGGTATAACATGGTGTATTAACATGATGTTATCAATGAGCAATGAAAAATGAATGTTGAACCTCAATGGTTGCAATCCGGTGGAAGCACCAAATAGTATCACCTGGATGTTGCAGCTGCCAGTTGCATGGTAATGACAAAAACATTCATTAATGAAAACTCTTCTTGATCTAATTAAATGTCATATTATTGCTATATAAAATTTAAACTTCATCAGTTTTATGTTTCCAAATTTTAAAATACAGTTAAGAATTGTGACTATTGCTAATATAGTCATTGAACAGTGATCACATGATTAGTATAAATATAGGGCTTAAACAAATCCAATTTACTCAAACAAAGGAAGTGATGTCCATGTCCAGTAGACTAGCCCCATACGAAGCCCATTTGTGAGATCTCAGAAAGGAGATGAAATCATTGGGAATCACTCTTAACCAAGACCAAGCTAACCTTGAACATGTTAATCTTGATTAGAACGAACTATAGGAGAAGTTGAAGTTAATAGAGATTACAACATGAGCGATGTTATCCGAGCCACCCCAACAGTCTTTCACCATCGCACACCTTAATATTTAGTAATATTTGGGTTTTATATTGGGTTATATAACAAGTCCATAGTACTCTGACTATGTGCATTTTTTTTTAATGTCATAATGAATAGACATTCAATTTATTATTGTGACTTTGTAAATAGTTGTTAAAGAGAAAATAGTATTTTTAATTAATACTCATAAACAAAACATATTTTGATGAAATATTTTATTTTTAAATTAAATAATATTTTAATTAAATATTATTATTATTATTAAATTACATTTTATTAAATATAAATTATTGTATTTTTTTATGAAAACAATGGTAATTTTTATTAAGGGTTGACAGTAGTTTTTATGAAAACCAATAAATTTTTTATAAATGATGGTTTTATTTTTAAAGTAAAAATACACATATTTATATAATTAATTATATAAAATGAATATTATTATTGGAATATGAATTTTGTAATTATCCAATGGTGAATTTTTAATAATTTTCAGAGACAGCCAAATTTTGGGCTAAAAATTAAATACTGTTTAAATATATAATATGTTTTATGACATCATAATTACCCAATATTTATGTAATAAAATATTAAAAAATTTAATTTCGTCCAACATATGTTTTACCATTAAAATAAATCGATTTATGGTTTCTTTGATTTATTTTAAAAATCATTGGTGGACCCCTCAAGGCTTATAAAACATTTTGTCTTTTTAAATGAATTTCCCTGAGATTGTGACTCACCTCCACATAAGTAATCCTATTATTATAATATATTCGTCCATTTTCAATATTAAATAATATATTCCACTAACCATTGGAAAAATCTATGTTCTAAAACCATGGGAATGTTGGTGGTATTGATTAGTTTAATGTGAGGTGTCCCAATCCTAAATAATAAATAATTCCCTCTCCTTTTCCATATAAACACTCCAAAACACCACTTCCTCTTCTCTAAAAGCCTTTAATGTTCGTCCAATTACTACCCTCCTGTCTCTAGAAGCCTCCAAAGGTTCCCAAAGCTCCCAAGAAGCCTCTCTCTACCCGTTGGGATCACACTTCCAATTAAGGGATTTAATTCTTTCTCATTTTTTTCAAAAACATTTCATGTTGTTGTGCCCTATTGTATTCAATTTAAAATGTTTGGGTATGATTTTTCACCTCCCCATACACCCATTTTTATGTTTGGATGATGGGAGACCAATTTCACTCTCATAAATTCATCCCATGTACACTTGTTACCATGTCAAAATTCTGTGAGATATTTCTCTCTCCTCTTTTACATCCAAGTAATTCTTTCCTATTATGCATCTAAATTCTATTACATTTTATGGGACATGTATCTATATGATTCCATTTATGTAAATTTCATGTACATTTGATTAGATACCCATTTTACTCTCATAAACCACTTTTATGATTCCTTATTTCATGTCGTTCTGTTGCTGAAATTTCCCTTCATTGTTCAATGCCAAGATCATTGTGTAGTAAATACCATACCCATGTCACAATCAAGGTTATTCACCTTTATGAACATATAAATATTTAATGAAAATTTTATTTATTATTTCCACATTACATAATTTTGTAATAACTTATTATGTTGATTGATTATATGTTATATGATCCTTGTGGCACACTTATGCATTAAATGAAATGATTAAGAAGGGTTCGCCCTTATAGTGATCCATTGCATTGGGTAACGTATAGCATAATGATAATTCATGTGAAATGGGTGTTGAATCATGTTAATTATTGGGAAACATGATTTTAGTCGTACTTCAAGTGCAATGTGTTTTTACTCATGCTACATGTGCAATGAGCCTTGGCTCATGCTAATTTTATGTTATGTGTTGTTTCCCCATACCCATGAAAAGATTATCATGCATTATCTTGCCATTATTTTCATGATTCTCTTTTGCATCATTGTATTACTATTATATAACATGTAGTTTATCCCTCATTTTATTCCATGTTTATTCCCTCACTAGGATTTATAGATCACCATTTTCTTATGCATGTTCGCAGGTTATCCCAAGCAATGCAAAGTACGAGGGAATGTAGTGGTAATGTAAAGGATGTTTTCAATAAATATATTGTATTTCATGTTTTAAGTTGTTATGTAATGATATTATACCCCATATAAACTACACCTGTTGATCTTATATGTAGTATCTAGTGAATTGTATGTCATAAATCACATTTTAGTGTGTAATAAAGAGCAGTTTGGTCATAGTTGGTATCACATGATAGGTTTAGTTATTTTTGGGATTAGGATTTGAAAACCCTAGTAAATCCTTACATATAGGACTGAGTATAATTAAAACATCTATTTGTTTGTGTGAGTATTGAGTAAGTGGTTTATCAGGAAAATACATCCATGTCTGGATACGCGTTGGTAGAGGTGTCTCTAGCACAGATGTATCTGGGGGTTAAAACCCCGACTAGGAGTTTCGAGCATGACCTGAGGAATCCCGGTACATAACAATGGGCCATGTGGAACTTTTCGTAATGACACTCTCATGGAAAATGATTTTGTAAATTCACAATCTTAGTATAAACCCATATCAAGGGAATTTAAAATATTCTCCTAAGAATATATGATAGAAAGTAGATCATGAATATCATAGATTGAAGCTTATTGATTTATATGTAAAGGAAATAAAATTTATTTATAAGTCATCCGTTTAGTCCTGGGAATACCCATTATGTGCTACCCATAAATTTATTTTTATTCCAGCCAATGGCCTGTAATAGGAGGACTCGAGCAAACAACTGATGTGAAGATCAATGTGATGACTCTGCATATGATATTCCTCAGCCAATGGGAGTGGAAATCACGATCTTTGTCATGATTCTCTATTATGTAACTCAAGATTTAAATAAAAACATGTGTCAAGTGGAACGTTCAACCCCCCCCCCCCAAATAAAGAACAATTCGCTATCAAGATCTTCATGATACAAAGGACTCTTACTTTTAATGGATCATTCGATCCTTCAACCAACGAACAATTGATCAACTCCTTTGAAAATATCATTTCCATCAGTCAATGTTATGAAAAATGGAATGTTCTTCTTGAAACATACTGTATGGAGGATGAATCCAATCAATGGTGGACATTGATAAATAATACGAAGAATGAGGAGGAGATTGAGTTGTTGAAATGGAAGGTTTTCTGGAAAAAGTTTTTTGATAAATATTTTCGGTGCACCATACTTCTTAACATGGAAAGAGACTTACTTATTCTAATGAAAAAAATAGGATGAATCTATTGGCATGTATGAGGAAAAATTCACAAGTCATGAACGATACTCCTTAAAATTTTTCATTACCCCAGAATGAAAGGTTCAATTATTCTTTGGTGGGGTGAAACATAGCAAGCAGAAATCACTGGAGATCCATGGCTTTGAATGCAATGAGGAAATTGTATGATGTTCCATCAAGGACAAAATATAGATAGGAAAATCTCAGAGGTATCATTGGGATAAGAAGAATAAGGTGGAGTTCAATGCTATCATTCCAATGGATATATAATATGGTTCTAAGAAGATGTGGAACCCCACTTTCAAAAAGTGTCAAAATAATCGCCCTAGAAATTATGAGAAGGGGATGAGAAAATTCTTTTGGTTTGGAAGAGAAGGAATCCTCGCTAATAACTGTCGGCAAGAAAAAACTGTGGTTGTGATAGAAGAGTGTTACACTTCAATATACTCTCAATGAATTTATCATTGATTCAACTAACAAGAACCATAGAATATTAAAAATCAGTGCCCTAAGACAAGGGTTTTCAGAGCCTACCAAAATCCTCCAAGGCAGCATGGGCAAGCTTTTCTATTCCTGGCACCAAAGTGAACCCCTAAAATGAAGTGGTAAGAGTCATGCTAGTTTTTTATTCAAGAAAAGTGATCATACATTTCTATTCTGGTACTATGCATTCTTTTATATCCATAAAGTTTAGTAGAATAGTCCCAACACCACCAATAAACATGGTAGTGAAGATGTCAGTGAGTACGACAAATCGGGAAATCATTGCATCCCTGGAATATAACTGTTCCCCTATCCTAATATGTGGATTGAATTTCCTGGGGAATCTCTTCATACTTCCTCTAGTGGAATTTTATGCATTTTTCGGCACGGATTGTATTTCCTTATATAGATCGAACATAATTTGTTGTTACAAGGAAATCACTCTCCCTGTGGAGAATCTACACTCGATTCTATACATGTTCAAGGATGAAGATGAATCTTCATTAGCTCAATCATCTAAATCATGGATATTAATTCCCTATGAGAATTCATATCTTAGTCAGATGATTGTGTCAAACGAGGAAACCATCCTTCAATATATGCCTATGGTTAGAGAATTCGCTAATGTGTTTCCCGAGGAATTGAATGGTCTTCCTCCTAGAAGAGATGTTGAATTCTTAATGGATCATATACCTAGGGCATTTGCAATATACAATACTCCATATAGAATTCTTTTTTTGGATTGTGGGGAGTTGAAGAAATACCTATAGGAGATTCTAGATAAAGGATTTATATCCACATTGGCACTACTATGGGGTTCACCAATCCTCTTCATCAAGAAGAAGAATGGGTAAAATTGCCTTTGCATTGATTATTGTGAGAATAAATAAATCATGATAAAGAACATGCATCCTCTCCCACAAATTGGTGACTTGTTAGATCACCTGAATGGGGAAAAAGTAATTCTCCATGGTGGATTTGTGGTTGCGATATTATCTACTACGGGTGAAAAGGAATATATCCCCAATACCACTTTTCATACAAGATATGGGCACTATGAATTAATAGTAATTCCTTTTGGACTCAATATTTCTCTAGTAGTCTTTATGGACATGTTGAATAGAGTATATAAATATTAGATAACAAAATATGTGGTAGTATTTATAGATGATATTCTTATATACTACTAAACCAAGGAGGGTCATGAAGAGTATCTATGAAGTGTACTAGAGATCTTGCGAATGGATAAGATCTATGAAAAGTAAAACAAGTGTGATTTCAGGTTGAAAGAGGTCTCATTCATGGGCCATATCATCATAAGAAATGGGATATCTATGGTTCCCTCCAAGACAGCTACAATTATGGGGTTGCTGAGGCCAAAATCTATAATGGATATACTAATCTTCGTGGGGTTAACTGGATATTATTGAGGATTTAGGAGAAATTTCTCACCATTGAACAACCCTCTTACCAAGATAACTCATAAGGGAGTAATTTTTTCATGGAGTGTTGAATGTGAAGAAAGTTTTGAGGAGTTCAAATGGAGTTTATGACTTCACCCATGCTCATATTACTAAACAAGTGGAGAACATTCTATGGTATTAATTGATTCTTCAAAGATTTGAGTGGGATGTTTGTTGATGAAAAATGGCAATTTCATTTCTTATGCTTCATGGTAATTGAATGTTCATGAGCATAACTTTCCAACACATGATCTGGAGCTGGTCGTGCTGATATTCACCATAAAAATTTGGTTGAATTATCTATTTCGTGTGAAGTGTGAAACATATACGGACCACAAAAGAATCAATTATATATTCACACAGAAAGAGTTTAACATGATCCAAAGATGATGGTTAGAGCTAATCATAGACTATGATTTCTCATTCAATTACCACCCTAGAAAAGTGAACAAGGGGAAATATGAAATAAGTAAAAAGGACCCAATGATTTTATCACTGATGAGAATTGAAAATGATCCCTTATTCATTGATTTGATGAATATAGACATGGGAATAATAAATATGGGATCCTCATCAATCCTTTGACAAATAATTCTTCCACCATCTCTTATGAAATGGATAAAGGATGCTCATAGGGATGATGTATGAATTTAGAAGAAAGTAGAAGCTATCAGAAGAGGGAAATCCTCGGTGATCAATGTTAATGAAGAACGAATTACAAGATTTGGGAAAAGACTATGTTTCCCATCAAGTTCTGAGCAGAATAAAAAACATTTGGATGATACACAAAGATCAAATTAATCTAACATCTAAGAATCATAATGATGTATCGAGACCTATGATATCATTATTGGTGGGATAATATAAAGAAGGATATTGTTGAATTTACATCAAAGTGCCTGGTGGGTCAGCAAGTGAAGTCTGAGAGACATAAGTCTAAGGGTTCGATGCAACCATTACCCATACCAGCATGGAAATGGGAGAACATCACCATGGGCTTTTTCACCAATCATCCGAAGACATCCAAATAAAATAATGCAATCTGGGTTGTTGTGGATCATCATACAATTTATACCCACTTTATTTCAATTCTAGAAGATTTCCCATTCAATCAACTGGCATAGATATATATCAGGTAAGTGGTGAGGCTCCACAGATTACAACTATCTATTATATCTGATCATGATCCAAGATTCACCTATATGTTTTGGATGATTCTTTAACATGTTCTTTATACTGAGCTAAACTTCAGTACTATTTATCATCCTTCAACTGATGTCTAATCTAATCGAACTAGCTAAACACTTGAGGATATGACGAGAGCATTTTCAATGGACTTTAAAGGAGGATGGGATCAACATCTTCCTCTGGTTGAATTCTCATATAATAACAATTTCCACTCATGAATCCAAATGGTACCTTATGAAGCCCTGTATGGGAAGAGGTTCGAAACTCCGGTATGTTGGGATAATGTCAGTGAGCACAAGCTGTTAGGACCAAAAATTGTTGAAGAAATGGTGGAGAAGGTGAAAACTATTCAACAACATATCAAGGCAACCCATAGTCCACAGATAAGTTATGCAGATAACCATCAACAAGAACTTGAGTTTTCAGTTGAGGATATTATATTTCTACCCATATCTCTATGGAAGAAGGTAATGAGGTTTTGAAAGAAAGGGATATTATGTCCTAGGTACATCGGTCCCATCAAGATTTTTTGATCGTGTTGGGGTTGTTCCCTATAGAATGGAACTTCCACCTACCATGTCTAATGTACATGGTTTCATTCATGTATTTCTATTTAGTACGTACATACCTAACCCTTCACATGTACCATCTCCATAGGTCGTAAATTTAGAGGATGATCTTTCTTATGAGGATAAACTATTGAAGGTATTTTATCATAGAGAAAAAGCTCTATGAAATAAGACAATCCCCTTTTCAAGGTGTTATGTCGAAATCACAAGTTCATAGAAGAAACATGGAAATTAGAGGAAGTGATGAAGCAAAGATACCCACAACTATTTTAGTTTCGGAAAAGGATATTTTGGGGGTGAAATTTCTTAAGGGGGGGAAGATGGTGATGACCCAAACATTCATTAAAGAAAACTCCTCTTGGTTTAATTAAATGTAATATTATGGTTATATAAATTTTGAACATAATTGGTTTTATGTTTATGGATTTTAAAATGATGTTAAGAATTGTGACTATTTCAAATATATTCATTTAACAGTGATCACATGATTAGTATAAATATAGGGATTTAAGAAATCCATATTACTCAGAAAAAGTAAATGATGGCCTCGTCCAGTAGGCTCTCCCCATTCGAAGCCCATTTGTCAGAGCTCTAAAAGGAGGTGACTTCATTGTGATTTGATGTTGACCAAAACCAATCCGAGCTTGATCACGTTACGCTTGAGCAGAACAGAGTACATGAGATGTTGATGTTAATCGAGTCTACCACCCGAGCAATGTTATCGGAGCCACCCCATGAGTCTGTCACCATCCCACACAATACTCTTCTGTCTTATGTGGATTTCAAAAGGGGTTATGTAAGAAGTCCTTACCACTATTTTAATGTACATTATTTTTTTATATAATAAAAAATATACATTCATTTTTTTATTGTTTCTTCGTAAATAGATTTTAAAGGGAAAATATTATTTTTAATTAATACTCAACTAAGAAATCATTTTTGATTAATTAATGGATATTTTGAATAATTAATATTTTAATAAAATATTATTATTATTATTATTTAATTACTTCTTCTTAAATATAAATGATCGTACAATTTCTATGAATAAATTGTAATTTTTATTATTGATTGAAATATGTAATTGTCAAAACCCATGAATTTTCGATAAATGTCGGTGTTATTTTAAAATTAAAAATTTTCATATTTAGAAAATTAATTATATAAAATGAATAGTAATTTTGTAATTAGGATTTTAAAATTATCCAATGGTGAATTTTTCCTAATTTTCTAATACTGGTGAATTTTTGGGTAAAAATTAAATACCGTTTAAATATATAATGTCTGTTATGAAATCATAATGACACAATAGTGGGGTAATAAAATACTACAAACATTCTATTCGGCCAATATATGTTTCAAAATTAAAATAATGTGATTTTGGGTTTGTTTTATTAATTTTACAAAGCTTTGGTGGACGCCTAAATGGTTATAAAACATTTACTCTATTTAAATGAGTTTCTTTGATAGTGTGACTAACTTCCACATAATAGAACCTATTATTTTAAGATGTTAGGCCATTGGCCTTATAAAATATTTTTTTTCACTCCCATTTAGTAAAAACCACGGGCAAAAACTATCACGAACCAGCCCGAGTCGACCCTGAACCGGTCACCCAGGCCAGCCCATGACAAGTCCCGAGAGGCGTTCCCGATCCTCCCAGGATGGTGACAAGAACCAAGGTCATCAATATAGTACACAAGGGAACGATTTTTCCCATATATTAACAATCAAACAAACAGCGGAAATAAACGGACAGCCCAAAATAAATTTATATAAAAATTGAACTAAATATTATTTGTACAATAAACAAAAAGTAGAAAAAAACCAACAACTCAACTGAACAATCCCGATGACCAACTAAATCCATGTGACACTTCTGGTTACTCTCCAAAACAATGATCAAATTTCTCCCAAGGTGATCGAACTAATGATGAAACCTGCACAAGGGTTAAAAAAAGATGAAGACTAAAGGCGTGAGTATTAAAACTCAGTGGGTTAGCCCGATATTCTATTCCCAATGCACATTCCTTTAAAATAAAATAAACATCAATTTATAGATTTAAAATAAAGATATTAAAGTATTTTTTTCAAATGAGGTTCCATGCTATAATAATTATCAAACAAAAACATGCATGTTTAATAAACAAAAATGCAAGTAACAATTCTTTTCAAATAGGTGAAACATCAAAATGAAAATAGTTCTCAAGAGGGCTGCTTTAAGGAATTTTAACATTAAAATAAATAACACATACTACTGAATTTACCAACCAAACACACCATATGCCGAAGGTGAGTAAAAAATAGCCAACGCGCACTAGTCAAGGGAATACCACTAGGCACTAGTTAGTTGTGAGCCCGAGGAACCTCGTATCTCGGTGAATGTAACCATAATAAATATCGGTTCTCATGCACGAGCCACTAGTAGGGAACATAACCATAACCTAGTGGTCCCATATCATCATCATCATCATATTTTAGTTAGTGTTGTCATCGTCAAACATGCTATATGAAACAGAGGCTAACCCCCACAGAATCACTAGAATACTAGTACACGTCCGCCCACCTAGATACCCGAGATTCCCTTTAGTGCTCAATCAAGTTACACATATTATAAAATACACATTTCACATCTACATTCCATTCCAAAACCATAAATACACAAACATACCATAATCTTTCTTCACAATTCTTACATTAATCAACAAACCGCTAAATATTTTGGTAAAACAATTTCATGAAGTGTGTTGAGGCTTTGCACATAAAACTCTTTTAAAAACACTCTTTCAATTATAAAAACACATAAAAACCAAAACAAATCATATTTTTAATCCCAATAAACATTTAATAAAATCATTTAATGGACCACAAAACAATCCCAATTGCATAACTTGTTGTATACAAGTAAAACACTCCTTCATTTCTAGGAAATGCAAAACGAGCCTTTAAACATTTTCTCAAAACTAACCTTTGACGAAGGTATGCGTTTTAATTTTATTAAGGATCTGTATAAAAACCATTTACAGCAGCAAAACACATTCATAAATCTCTTATAATACTCATGTTACATATTCAAAACACAACCATTTTCATAAAGATGTGAAACGGTCCATTTTTGGGCAACTCAGGCCAAAATATGTTGTAAATCAAAACCCACTTGTTTGTAAAAACAAATCCAAATTGGAAATCCATATAAGAACCCAAAAATACCATTTTTCATTCTTCCAATTCCTTTATAAATCCTAACAAATAAATTTTAAATCACACATCACACATAAAATCCAACCGGGCAATTTATCGAACACATTACATGCCCTTTCTAAACAAAACAATTTATTTTAAGTACATGAAAAAGAATAAAACACCATTTGACTACCATATTTTCATTCAAGATACTGTAACATGTTAAAAATACCATAAACCAGACTATAAACCTCACAAAATATTTGCAAAATATAACGGAAAATTTAAACAAACACATGTTGAGCACATTCATGACAAAAAACACTACCTTTCAAAAAACAATGATTAAACATCCACTTTGGACACCAATAAAATAATAAAAAGCTTAAAAACAATAATTATCATTTATATCAGTTTAGGAAAATATTAAAATGATGAATCTTGAATGATAAAGGCATGTGAAAGGGATATCGTACATCCAATCTTTGGCGTAATTAAAACGCACACCCGAAAACACCCGCCGCGGGTTTATAAATCATAAAACTATAAATAACAGACCTAAACAAACAGAAACCCCATAAAAACATGTTATAAAAAAACCCTAGGTCGGTCAATACTATGGGATAAAATAAATCCACGAAATAATGAAAGGAGGGGGAGGAGGAAGGAGAAAGGAGAAGGAATCTCACCTTTCTCCCTAGAAAACTCTTCGTCATCCATTAGATCTGCAATGCTATAGAGAATGGAATGGCTTGAAACATACTAGATACACTCCTAAGGTCTGGACGAACCAGGGAAAGAATATTGGTGTCCAGTAGAGTAATAATTGATTGATTTAGTATGGATAAAATTTACCTTGTCCATTCTGGATGATTTGAGGTTTCCTAAAAATTTTTTCCCTAATCCGCGACCCATATTAGCTCTAAATAGGTACAATCGATTATGAGGGTTGGGATAGGGTTATTGGCTTCTAGGGGGAGGTAGAATCACCTAAAAATATTAAAAAATGAAAATAATATAAATGAAACTATTTATTTTATTAAAACAGGAAATGGGCCCATGGGCTGGCCCAATACATAAATGAGTAACCCAAATTCACCTGGATTATGAATTTTTAATGGGTCCAAAAGGATAAATAAATTTTAATATATCAGTATAGGACAACTGGGAAGTTGAATGGGTGAAAAAGGATGAAAAAAAAAAGTTATAAAAGAAACATATTCAGTTTTTAAAACTGGGAATGGGCTCACGGTTTGCCCAATTAATGAAGTAACCACCCTTTCTTCAAAAACTACTTATCAAACAATGCGGATCCCCAAATTTGGGTGGTTAGACAAATATGAAGCTTCAACACTCAGGATTAATCTCCCCAAATACACATGATAATGATTAGGATTTCCAACGGGCCGGATCAATACAAAGACAAAAAAACCATGTGTGACAATTCTCCCCACCATTAAAGCTTTCCGCCCCCGGAAAGCCAGAACACTTTCCGGATGAAAAAAAACAACACCTAAGGATTCCATAACAACATAATCCAGCCTCTAAAGATAAGGAAATATCAATCACCAACAATGCATCTTAATAATCTTGCCCACACAAAACACAACTCACAACCACGTCTTGAGAATCAACGGAAAGATGAAGCCACCACCTCCACAACCAAGCCAAGAACCCGATTGTTAGGCCTTCTCTCAATGAACCCATCCATCACCCAAACCAAAAAGAACTCACAAAAACCAAATATTCCAGGGGATTCCAAGAATTTAATCCCCACCATTAAGAATGAACTAGCACTAGGAATGTTCTTAGGATGAAGATCCAGGAGACCCATGGTGGGTCTCCCCACCATTAGAAACCAACTAGCAACGAACATACAAGAATTCAAGATGAGCTAGAATTGGGCCTCACTCAAACAATTTAAAAAAAATCCTAAAAACCTAAGATACCATTTTAATAGGGTTACAACATGAACATATAAACCACCCACTCTCGAACGGAGGAGATAAGAACTTGGCCAACACATTCTGCACAAATATGGACCCCCGCCACTTGGGGATGAGAGGGAAGGGGACCCAATAATTTGGCCATTGAAACCACAAAAGAAACAAATAAACTACCCGAAACCCTCCACCTATGAATAGGTAATAGAAAGACTGCACCTAATTTTTACAGGCGGTCCACAGAGGGACATTGATTGAAAACCCACATCCATGAAGGAATAACCATAGAAACAATGTGAGGGGTTAAGTCCACCATGCTTATTGAGACAAAGGGAAATTCACAGAAATGAGGAACCAAAACATTGAAATAGAATATAACATACCAAAACAGTGGTGTAAGGATCCTAATCGAGCACTCCACACCTCTGTCGATTTTTTTGACTGCGTGAAAATCTTCACTCTGAGGCCTATGGTTGGAGCCCTAATTCATGAAGCATTTTCTCCACCGTATTCAGGTGATACAGATCACACCACTGAAAAAAACCTCACATGATCACCAAAAAAACCTTCATATAAATAGGAACACATAGATACATATAAGAATTCCATCTCACTCCAAACGACGGGCAGAATGGACAAGGAATATGACGAAACACATCAACATCACCGAACACAACTGCTCTGTCCAAATGAATTATCACGACCTAGAAGCACCTTTAATAGGTCCCAAACAGATCTCTATTCCAACAAACAGGTTGAGGCATCATCAAAAGAGGTGGATATAAAATTTGAAAGGAATCCTTATGTTGATCAGTAGGAAGGATTTCTAATGTAGAATTATCCATGGCCACATCACAACATCAAACACATCATTAGAAACCCAAGGAAAATTACTCCAAAAACGATCCACCAACAAGATCTCAAAAATAGATAGAACAAGAGTATGAATTCTAGATCACATGGAAGAGAAAAAAATAAAAGTGTCTTCTAAATAAATCAATCCACATAACAATTGGTTTTAAAAAAGGCCACTGTTTTTAGCTCAATTGTTTTTTGAAAAAACTAACTAACTTGATGGGTTTCCACATTCACCAATGGTGTTTCATCAAGTCCCACCCACATGCAAATTTCCTTGCCACCCCAGGAACCCAACCACCATACCATATAGGCCATCTTTCCAGATATAAATAAAACCATGCATGTGGGAACCCATGAAAACACCAAAGGCTAAAACAAAACAACATCATTCCAAATAAAATTACCTTCATAAGGAACACCAACCACCAATTCAAAAAAAACCTTTTCATATTTCGCAAAAAAACAATAATTAATTAAGAACAATTTTCTTAAAAACATACCACTTCTCATTTTTAAAAAAAATTTAAATAATCAAGCCACTCTAAACAACCCCTTCCCATTTTTTTTAAAAAAAACCAGCAATGTTTATTTTCATAATCCTAGGTTCATTGAGACCAATACTGTTTCTAGTAAAACACCACCGATCAAAACCAATTGCCAAAAAAATTTATCCGATTCAAAAAAAAATTTAACATCCCAAAATACCCCATTTAAAACAAAGATCCAAAATCACCATAAAATGATTCACAATTTCAATACATTTTATTTCAACAAAATACATGTTTAGATTATGGATAATCCAATCCCTTTAAATCATTTCCACTTCCCTCCTTTTTTTTTACAAAAACACAACCTTCCAAAACCATTATTATATTTAATTTTTGAAAAACCCATTTTTTACTTTTCAAAATATAATACTTACTTTAAAACTTGTTTCCAAAATTCTCACAAAATGATTTTAAAAACAAAAATTCATAATTCAAGAAAGTTTCAAGAGACCAAAAAAATGGAACTAGTGTCAGTGGGTGACTTGACCATATGGTTGGCGGCCATATTTGAAACACAACACCAACAAAGGGAGACTTATTAGGACCATTCCCCAGCTCCACATGTCTTTCTAGGCCCTGTAAGCTCACAGAGGCCATTAGTTAGACTCCCCTTTTCATATCCCAACACCAAAAAATCAACTAGAACAATGGACACAAACAAAACCGGACTTCCCATGGAAACCTGAGGATTAGAACAAGAAAGATTTAACGACGCTCTTCTTGCACATACCCCTAAAGTCCCAAAAATCCTAATCCATCTACTTTTACATCCCCAAAATTACAAGGGCACTCTAAAAATAATGGTCTGCTAAGAGACAATCTCCCTTTGATAACATTTTTTCATGAACCAGCCTGAGTTGACCCTGAACCGGTCACCCAGGACAGCCCGCGACATGTCCCGAGAGGCATTCCTGATCCTCCTGGGATGGTGACAAGCACCAAGGGAATCAATAGAGTACACAAGGGAACGATTTCTCCCATATATAAACAATCAAACAAATAGCAGAAATAAACGGACAGCCCAAAATGAATTTATATAAAAATTGAACTAAATATTATTTGTATAAGAAACTAAAAGTAGAAAAAATCCAACGAATTAATTGAACAATCCCAATGACCAACTAAATCCATGTGAAACATCTAGTCACTATACAAAACAATGATCAAATGTCTCCCAAGGTGATCTAACTAATGATGAAACCTGCACAAGGGCTAAAAAAAGAAGAAGACTGCAGGTGTGAGTATTAAAACTCAGTAGGTTAGCCTGATAATCTATTCCCAATGAAAATTAATTTAAAATAAAAGAAACATCAATTTATAGTTTAAAATTAAAGATATGAAATTATGGTTTTCAAATGAGGTTCCATGCTATAATAATTATCAGACAAAAACATGCATGTTTAATAAACAAAAATGCAAGTAACAATTCATTTCAAAGAGGTGAAACTTCAAAATGAAAATTATTTTAAGAGGGGTGCTTTAAAGAATTTTTACTTTTAAATAAATAACACATAATTCTGAATTTACCAACCCAACACACCATATGATGATGGTGAGTACAAAATAGCCAATAAGCACTAGTCACGGGAATACCCCGAGGCACTTGTTAGCTGTGAGCCCCAAGTACCATGTTTCTCGGTGAAATTTACCATAATAAATATCTGTTCTCATGCACGAGCCACTAGTAGGGAACATACCCATAAAAAAGTGGTCCCCAATCATCATCATCATCATAGTTTAGTTAGTTTTTTCATCATCAAACTTGCAACATGAAACAGAGGCCAACCCCCACAGAATCACTAGCATAGTAGTACACGTCTGCCCACATAGATACCCGGGATTCCATTTAATTCTCAATAAAGTCACACATATTATAAAATACACATTTCACATCCACATTACATTCCAAAACCATAAAAACACACACAGACCATAATCTTTCTTCACATTTCTTACACTAATCCACAAACTGCAAAATATTTTGGTAAAACAATTTCATGAAGTGTATTGAGGCTTTGCACATAAAACTCTTTCAAAATTACTCTATCAATTATAAAAAAACATAAAAACCAAACCAAATCATATTTTTAATACCAATAAACATTTGATAAAATCATTTAATGGACCATAAACCAATCTGAATTGCACAACTTGTTATATACTAGTATTATACTCCTTCATTTCTTGGAAATGCCAAACGAGCCTTTAAACATTTTCTCAAAACTATCCTTTGACGAAGGTATGAATTTTAATATTATTAAGGATCTGTATGAACACCATTTACAACAACAAATCACATTCATAAATCTCTTATAATACTCAGGTTACATATTCAAAACACAACCATTTTCATAAAGATGTGAAACTGTCCATTATTGGGCAACTCGGGCCAAAATATGTTGTAAATCAAAACCCACATGTTTGTAAAAACAAATCCAAATTTGAAATCCATATAAGTACCCAAAAATAAAATTTCTTAATTCATCCAATTCCTTTATAAATCCAAAAAAATAACTTTTAAATCACAAATTACACATAAAATCCAACCGGGCAATTTATCGAACACATGACATGCCCTTTTTAAACAAAACAATTTATTTTAAGTACATTAAAAGGAATAAAACACCAATTTACTTCCATATTTTCATTCAAGATACTATAAAATGTTAAAAATACCATATAACTGATTATAAACCACACAAAATATTTTCAAATGATAACGGAACATTTAAACAAACACCTGTTGAGCACTTTCATGACAAAAAAACACAACCTTTCACAAAACAATGATTAAACAACCACTTTGGACACTAAGAAAATTATACAAAGGCTTAAAAACAATAATTAACATTTATATCAGTTTAAGAAAATATTAAAATGATGAATCTTGAATGATAAAGGCATGTGCAATGGATATCCTACCTCAAATCTATGGCGTAATTGAAACGCACACTCGAAAACACCCGCCGCGGGTTTATAAACCATAAAACTATAAAGGACAGACCTAAAAAAACAGAAACCACATCAAACAACATGTTATAACAAAACCCTAGGTCGATCAATACTAGGGGATAAAATAAATCCACGAAATAATGAAAGGAGGGGGAAGAGGATGGAGAAAGGATAAAGAATCTCACCTTTCCCCCTAGAAAACTCTTCGTCTTCCATTAGATCTACAAACCTATAGAGAATGGAATGGCTTGAAACCTCTTGGATACACTCCTACGGTCTGGACGAACCAGTGAAATAAGATTGGTCTCCAAAATAGAACGAATTTATTGATTAATGAATGATAAAAGTTACCTTGTCAATTATAGATGATTTGAGGTTTCCTGATATTGTTCGCCCTAATCTGCGACCCATATGAGATCCAAAGAGGTACAATCGATTATGAGGGTTGGGATAGGGTTATTGAATTCGAGGGGGAGGTGTAATCACAGAAAAATATTAAAAAATGAAAAAGATACAAATGAAACTATTTTTTTTATTAAAACAGGAAATGGGCCCATGGGCTGGCCCAATACCTAAATGAGTAACACAAATTCACCCGGATTATGAATTTCTAATGGGTCGAATAGGATAAATAAATTTTAATATATCAGTATAGGACAAGTGGGATGTTTAATGGGTGAAAAAGGATGAAAAAAAAGAGTTATAAAAGAAACAAATTCAGTATTTAAAACTGGGAATGGGCTCACAGTTGGCCCAATTAATGAAATAACCACCCTTTCTTCAAAAACTGCTTATTAAACAATGTGGACCCCCAAATTAGGGTGGTTTGAAATATATGAAACTTTAACACTCAGGATTCATCTCACAATATACTCATGATAATGATCAGGATTTCCAATGGGCTGGATCAGTACAAATACAAAAAAACTGTGTTTGACAATTCTCCCCACCATTAAAGCTTTCCTCCCCCGGAAAGCCAGAACACTTTCCGGATGAAAAAAAACAACACCTAAGGATTCCATAACAATATAATCCAGCCTCTAAAGATAATGAAATATCAATCACCAAAAATGAAACTTAATACTCTTGCCCATACAAAACACAACTCACAACCACGTCTGGAGAATCAACGGAAAGATGAAGCCACCACCTCCACAACCATGCCAAGAACCCGATTGTTGGGCATTCTCTCAATGAACCCGACCATAACCCAACCCAAAGAGAAATCATAAAAACCAAGTATTCCAGGGGATTCCAGAATTTACTCTCCACCATTAAGAATCAACTAGCACTAGATATTTTCTTAGGATGAAAATCCATGAGACTCATGGTGGGTCTCCCCACCATTAGAAACCAACTAGCAACAAACATACAAGAATTAAAGATGAGCTAGAATTGGGCCTCACTCACACAAGACCAAAAAAAACCTCCTAAAAAACCTACTATACAAAGTTAATAGGGTTACAACATTAACATATAAACCAGCCACTCCCGAACGGAGGTTACAAGAATGTGGCCAACACATTCAGCACAAATCTGGACCCCCGCCACTTGGGGATGGGGGGAAAGGGTACCCAATAATTTGGCCACTGAAACCACAAAAGAAACAAATAAACTACCCAAAACCCTCCACCTATGAATAGGTAATAGCATGACTGCACCTGATTATTACAGGCGGTCCACACAGGGACATTGATTGAAAACCCACATCCATGAAGTAATAACCATAGAAACTGTGTGGGGGGTTAAGTCCACCACGCTTGTTGCGACAAAGGTAAAATCACAGAAATGAGGAACCAAAACATTGAAATAGAATCTAAATTACCAAAACAGTGGAGTAAGGATCCTAATAGAGCACTCCACACATCTGTCAATTTTTTTTGACTGCGTGAAAAGCTTCACTTTGAGTCCTATGGCTGGATCCCTAATTCTTGAAGCATTTGCTGCACCATAGTCATGTGATAAAGATCACAACACTCAAAAAAAAAACCTCACTTGATCACCAAAAATAAATTCATCTAAATAGGAACACATAGATACATATAAACATTCTATCTCACTCCAAAATAGGGGCAGAATGCACAAGGAATACGATGAAACACATCAACATCACCGAACACAACTTCTCTATCCAAAAGATTTATCACGACCTAGAAGAACTTTTAATAGATCCCAAATAGATCTATAAACAACAAATAGGTTGAGGCATCATCAAAAGAGGTGGATTTAAAATTTGAAATGAATCCTTAGGTTGATCAGCAGGAAATATTTCCAATGGAGAATTATCCATGGCCACATCAAAACAACAAACACATCATTAGAAACCCATGGAAAATTACTCCAAAAACAAGCCACCAACAAGAACTAATCTCTAGATAGAACAAGAGTATGAATTCTAGATCACATGGAATCTAAAAAAATAAACATGTCTTCTAAAAAAATCATGCCACATAACCATTGGTTTTAAAAAAAGGCCACAATTTTCAGCTCAAATTTTTTTTGAAAAGACAAACTAACTTGGTGGGTTTCCACATTCACCAATGGTGTTTCATCAAGTCTCACCCACATGCACGTTTTCATGCCACCCCAGGCCCCCAAACACCTTACCATATAGGCCATCCTTTCAGATATAAATAAAACCATGCATGTGAGCACCCATGAAAACACCAAAGGCTAAAACAAAACAACATCATTCCAAAAAAAATTACCTTCATAAGGAACACCAACCACCAAGTCAAAACGAAAACCTTTTCATATTTCACAAAAAAACCACGATTTATTAAGATCAATTTTCTTAAAAACATACCCCTTATCGTTTTTAAGTAAATTTAAAATAATAATTCCACTCCAAACAACCCCTTCCCATTTTTTTTAAAAAAAATTCAGCAATGTATATTTTCATAATCCGAGGATCATTGAGACCAATAATGTTTATAGTAAAACACCACCGATCAAAACCAATTGCCAAAAAAAAATTTATCTGATTCAAAAAAAAATTAACATCCCAAAATAACCTATTTAAAACAAAGATTCAGAATCACCATAAAATGATTCACAATTTCAAAACATCTTATTTCAACAAACCAAAAGTTTAGATTATGGTTAATCCAATCCCTTTAAATCATTTCCACTTCCCTCTATTTTCTTTACAAAAACACAACCTTCCAAAACCATTCTTATATTTAATTTTTGAAAACCCCATTTTTCACTTTTCAAAATCTAATCCTTACTTTAAAACTCATTTCCACAATTCTCACACAAGTATTATAAAAACAAAAATTCAGAATTCAAGAAAGGTTCAAGAGACCCAAAAAAGGGAACTACTGTTGGTGGGTTTCTTTACCGTATGGTTGGCGGCCATATACCAAACACAACACCAACATAGAGAGACTTGTTAGGACCATTCCCTAGCTCCACATGGCTTGCCAGGCCCTGCGAGCTCACGGAGGCCATTAGTCAGACTTCCCTTGTCATATCCCAACACCAAAAAATCAACCCGAACAAAGGACACTAATAAAACCGGACTTCCCATGTAAACCTGAGGATTAGAACAAGAAAGAGTGTGGGACGCTCTTCATGCACATACCCCTAAAGTCCCAAAAATCCTAATACATATACCTAGAAATCCCCAAAATTACATGGGAAGTCTAAAAATAAAGGTCTTCTAAGAGATAACCTCCCTTTGATACCATTTTGTCATGAACCAGCCCGAGTCGACCCTGAACCGGTCACCCAGGCCAGCCCACGACAAGTCCCGAGAGGCATTCCCGATCCTCCCGGGATGGTCACAAGAACCAATGGAATCAATAGAGTACACAATGGAATGATTTCTCCCATGTATAAACAATCGAACAAACAGAGGAAATAAACGAACACCCCAAAATGAATTTATATAAAAATTGAACTAAATATTATTTGTACAAGAAACTAAAAGTAGAAAAAAACCAACAACTCGACTGAAAAATCCCGATGACCAACTAAATTCATGTGACACTTCTGGTAAATCTCCAAAACAATGATCAAATGTCTCCCAAGGTGATCGAACTAATGATGAAACCTGCACAAGGGCTAAAAAAGAAGAAGAAGACTATAGGCGTTAGTATTAAAACTCAGTAGGTTAGCCCGATATTCTATTCCAAATTCACATTCCTTTAAAATAAAATAAACATAAATTTATAATTTTAAATTAAAGATATGAAAGTACGGTTTTCAAATGAGGTTCCATGCTATAATAATTATCAGTCAAAAACATGCATTTTTAATAAACAAATTTTCAAGTAACAAATCATTTCAAAGAGGTGCAACTTCAAAATGAAAATAGTTTTCAAGAGGGATAGTTTAAAGAATTTTAACATTTAAATAAATAACACATACTAATGAATTTACCAACCAAACAAACCATATGTCGACGGTGAGTACAAAATAGCCAATGAGCACTAGTAACGGGAATACCCCTAGGAACTAGTTAGTTGTGAGCCCCAGGTACCTCGTATCTCAGTGAAAGTAACCATAATATATATCTGTTATCGTGCACGAGCCACTAGTAGGGAACATAACCATAACCTAGTGGTACCCAATCATCATCATCATCATATTTTAGTTAGTTTTGTCATCGTCACACTTACTACGCGAAACAGAGGCAAACACCCACAGAATCACTAGCATACTAGTACACATCTGCCCACCTAGATACCTGAGATTCCCTTTAGTGCTCAATAAAGATACACATATTATCAAATACACATTTCACATCCACATTCCATTCCAAAACTATAAAAACACAAACAGACCATAATCTTTCTTCGCATTTCTTACACTAATCAACAAACCGCTAAATAATTTTGTAAAACAATTTCATGAAGTTTATTGAGGATCTGCACATAAAAATCATTCAAACACACTCTTTAAATTAAAAAAACACATAAAAACCAAACCAAATCATATTTTTCATCCCAATAAACATTTAATAAAATCATTTAATGGACCATAAAACAATCCCAATTGCACAACATGTTATATACAAGTAAAACACTCCTTCATTTCTAGGAAATTCCAAACGGGCCTTTAAACATTTTCTCAAAACTAACCTTTGACGAAGGTATGCATTTTAATTTTATTAAGGATCTGTATGAACACCATTTACACCAGAAAAACACATTCATAAATCTCTTATAATACCCAGGTTACATATTCAAAACACAACCATTTTCATAAAGATGTGAAACAGTCCATTTTTGGGAAACTCGGGCCAAAATATGTTGTAAATCAAAACCCACTTGTTTGTAAAAACAAATCCAAATTTAAAATCCATATCAGAAACCATAAATAACTTTTTTAATTCTTCCAATTCCCTTATAAATCCAAAAAAAATAACTTTTAAATCACACATCACACATAAAAGCCAACCGGGCAATTTACCGAACACATGACATGCCCTTTTTAAACAAAACAATTTATTTTAAATACATGAAAAGGAATAAAACACCAATTGACTTCTATATTTTCATTGAAGATACTATTAAATGTTAAAAATACCATAAACCAGATTATAAACCTCACAAAATATTTTCAAAAGATAACGGAACATTTAAACAAACACTTGTTGAGCACTTTCATGACAAAAAACACTACCTTTCACAAAACAATGATTAAACAACAACATTGGACACCAAGAAAATTATGCAAAGGCTTAAAAACGATAATTTACAATTATATAAGTTTAGGAAAATATTAAAATGATGATACTTGAATGATAAAGGCATGTGCAAGGGATATCCTACCTCAAATCTTTGGCGTAATTGAAACGCACACCCAAAAACACCCGCCGCGGGTTTATAAACCATAAAACTATAAAGAACAGACCTAAAAAAATAGAAACCCCACCAAAAAACATGGTATAACAAAAACCTAGGTCGATCAATACTAGGGGATAAAATAAATCCACGAAATAATGAAAGGAGGGGGAATAGGAAGGAGAAAGGAGAAGGAATCTCACCCTTCACCCTAGAAAACTCATCGCCTTCCATTAGATCTGCAACCCTATAGAGAATGGAATGGCTTGAAACCTCTTGGATACACTCCTAAGGTCTGGAAAAACCACGGAAAGAAGATTGGTGTCCAAAATAGTACGAATTGATTGATTAATGATTGATAAAAGTTACCTTGTCAATTATGGACGATTTGAGGTTTCCTGAGAATTTCTGCCCTAATCTGCGACCCATATGAGCTCCAAAGAGGTACAATCGATTATGAGGGTTGGGATAGGGTTATTTGATTCTTGGGGGAGGTGGAATCACCAAAAAATATTAAAAAAATGAAAAAGATATAAATGAAACTAATTATTTTATTAAAATATTAAATGGGCCCATGGGCTGGCCCAATAGCTAATTGAGTAACCCAAATTCACATGGCTTATGAATTTATAATGGGTCCAAAAGGATAAATAAATTTTAATATATCAGTATAGGACAATTGTGAAGTTGAATGGGTGAAAAAGGATGAAAAACAAAAGAGTTATAAAGGAAATAAATTCAGTTTTTAAAACTAGGAATGGGCTCACGTTTGGCCCAAATAATGAAGTAACCACCCTTTCTTCAAAAACTACTTATCAAACAATGCGGATCCCCAAATTAGGGTGTTTAGTCATATATGAAACTTCAACACTCAGGATTCATCTCAACAAATGCCCATGATAATGATCGGGATTTCCAATGGGCCGGATCAATACAAAGACAAAAAAACTGTGTGTGAAAACAATTGTGGGATGTTTTGTGTTATTTATTAGTTTAATGTGAGAAGTCCCAAACCTAAATAATAAAATATTGCCTCTACTTTCCTATAAAAACCCACCCAGACCCCTAATTCCTCTTTACTCAATGCCTTTATATTTTGTCCAACCTCTTCCCTACTCTCTATATAATCCTCCCAAGTTTCCCCAAGCTCCCATGAAGCCTCTCTCAAGCGTCTCCCAAGCCTTTGGGATCACCCTTCCACGTAAGGGACATCTTCCTCTCTCATTTTTGTCAAATTTTCATCAAATTTTTGTTCCCCTTATTTAAATTAAAAATTTTGGTGGTATGATTTAACACCTCTCCCATACATCCCTCTTTATTTATTGATAATTGGAGACCCCTTTCTATATCATTAATACCTCCAATGTAAACATGTAACCATAATGAAATTCTGTGAGGGATTTCTCTCTCCTCTTTTAAATCCACGTAATTATTTTGTATTATGCATCTAAATTCCATTACATTTGTTGTGACATGTATGTATATGACCCACTTAATGTCTATGGAATTTACATATTATGATACACCCATTTATCCCTCATCAGCCATTTTTATGAATCCTTATGTCATGCCATTATGCTACTGAAATTGCACTACATTTTTCTAGGCCAAGATCATTGTGTAGTAAATACCATACCCATGTCTCTATTAAGGGTATCAAAATTTATGGACATATACAAATAGAATGGTACTTTGATGTATTTATTCCACATTAATTATTCATGGAATAACGTATGATGTTGATTTATTCCATGTTATATGATCCATGTGACACACTTATGCATGTAATGAAATGTTCAAGAAGGGTGTGCCCTGATAACATACCAATTTATTGGGTAATTTATAGTATCATTATACATTATGTGAAATTGGTTTTGAGTCTTTTTAATTCATGTTCAACATGGTTTTACTCGTGCATCATTGGAAATGCGGGTTTACTTTTTGTCAATATGCAATGATCCTTGGGACATGATAATTCGTTGTTAACTGTTGTAGCCACGTTTCTATGTTTTTATTATCATGCTTTATCATTCCTTTTTTTAATGATTCTCTTGTGCTCCATTGATATGACTATTGTACAACTTTTATTTTATCTTTCATGTTATTCCATGTTTATTCCCTTACCGGGCTTTATAGATCGCCATTTTCTTGTGCTTTTCCTCAGCTTATCCCATGCAATTCTACGAATGAGGTAATGCAGTAGTCATGTAAAGGAATTATTCAATAAAGATGTTATATTTCACGTTTGAAGTTGTTATGTAATGATCCTAAGCCCCAAAGACAATATTACTCTCAATCTTCTATTTTTAGCATGTGAATTTAATGTAATAAATCATGTTTCAGTGTGTCATAAATAGCAGGGTTTTCATGTGCACTATGGTGGTAGCACCAAAATGATAGTACCATATATGTGTAACCTATATGGTATCCCATTTTTATAACAACAATTTATAAAACATCTCACGTTTGTTTCTTCATGAAGTATCATCAAAATATTCCATTAACTATATGTCTTTATTGTATTTATTATCATGAATCACATCCAATTTCATGGGTGAATCCACAAAAATAATCCAAAAACAAATACTTCATCTTTATTCAGCAACACATTTTTACTCCTTCAAAACTGTTAATACTCTTGGGATAACAAATAAACTCCTTTTTCATTTGTTGTCAATATAAATATGTGTTATTTGACATATTGTATCGTAATATCCTTATTCACAGTCAAATGAAAATGTCAATGTGAGGCTATTATCCTCAATTTTCATGCCTATAAAATCACACCCATACCCATCATATACATTTTAAATAGTGAATGATATTACCACGTGGGTTTTATTGAAACTAGAATTGTGTTGGACTACACATTGTCTATTTGAGTGAACTTGATTTATAAAATAAGAGAGATAAATCCTTGGTTGTCAATGTTTTCTATACACGACCATATATATTGTATCGTTCTCATTATATAATATATCTCAAATATTATATCCATAAAATCATATTCATTTAAAAATAAAATGTATCCAAATAGTTCATAAAAACAGTTCATGTACCAGTCATGTAGCCCCATAGTTTTCAAGATAATATAACCATCACTCCCCCTTAATGAGTTCATTTAATACAACCATATCAATGGGTTGAATGTTAAATTGGAATAGCAAACTACAATAATATTTCAAGAGAATCTATAATTTCAATACCCATAGGGAATTATGTAACTGAATATTCTCTTCAATGATTCACCCCCTTAAGCAATGGAATCTTCCTTTTCAAGGTTTTTATTAGATTCAATAAAGGATAAATTATTCATGATTTTCACTAGTGATAGCGTCATTATTTTTCCCTTTCAAGTATATGTTTTAGAACCCCCAATCATGAGATTCATTTCCATATATGTATGAACAAATAAATTAAAAGAATAACAGAATCGGAAGGGGCCCCTTGTTTATTTTAGAAACAATATTTTGGATGAGTGATTCCTCGAAATGTATGCTATTAATTTATTCTAATAATAAATTGATAAAATTTCATGGGATTAATGTTTTTATTTAGTGTCTCTTTTTTAAAAAATATTCATATCCACCTTGACCAAATATTTCATATGTAATATATCTATTTAAATTTTCTTTTTGAATATTAATATTTCCATTTATTGATACTCATAATAAATTATATTCTCACCTTCCAAATCCACTTTTTTTAACTTTTAACTAATCATATTTTTAATCATCGATTAATTTTTTAGTGAATTTAATTTATTTAAATAAAAAAACTAAAAAAATCCTTCATTAAATTCAATGTCTTCACAAATTATTCAAAATAATTATTACCAATTTTCACTTGAAACCTAATTTATTTCATAGTATAATAGATATATTCTTTTATACATTTCATGTATACAACATATCCAAGACATTAAAAATTATATCTTCGAAATAAATTATTCTAAAATCTTTTTTTTCAATAATATTGGTCCAGATCTGCTTATAGGTTATTTATTTATATATGTTTTCTTCTAGAACACACTCAAAAAACCAATCAATTCATTCCACATTACATGTAATGAAATGATAATCCAATATGAATATGATATCTATTTATACTTACTAAAACACTAATAGAACCATTGAAACATTATTTTCCCTTACTAATTCCAGATATTTCATAATTTGTGTTATTGTTGACCAATTGAGAACCAAGAAATAAATTTTATTGGAATTGTGTCTTCCATGGAATATAATTACCTTCTATTTATATAGAAAATTCATAATAGTTATCTGACAATAAAATCCATCAAATTTGGGTTTATGATTACACTTTTAGGTAAATCTGTTCTATTTTAAATTTAATTAATTATGAACATACCGTTTTCATTTGAACACATCATCCCATTATCCTGATAATATTCTATTTATTTCATTAAATCCTTCGTGAATTATATTATCACCTTTTTTAACTCATTTTGAATAGTGAAAAATACTACTTCTATTTAAAATAATTCAAATTCTCTTTCAATCATATTTTCTTCATGATAAGTCAAAAAATTTCAAGATAAGACAATTTAATCTTATGCTACTATATCTCATCAATATTGGTTCTTTTAGTTTATTTATCTCTTCCTTCTAGAAATGAACAATTTTAATTTCATTCTTATTATTCATATTTTAATTTTTTGATAAATCATATATGACCCATAAAGAATTTTATTTCATATTTATTTTTCCCACTAATTATTTTTCTTTTATTTTATTTAATTCTTACCTAATGATGAATCTAACACTTTATTTAAAATATTTAAAAACCCAAATTCATTATTTGATGAAAAACATGATGATGAACCTTTAATATACATGTTAATTTAAATTTTTTCCTTTATACTAATTTTTTTCTTATTATTTTTACCACATTTATGTTTGTGAGGTTTCCCATCACTTTAATATAAGTTTGATCCCTATTCATAAATTATTTTTATTTTATTATTTTTGGAAAAATTACTATATCCAATATAATTAAATTATTTTACAGGTTTCTTACTCATGAATTTCCAATTTATGCTTTTTAATCATTCTGATATAAGGGAAAATATTTTATTGTTGTTTTTATAATCATTTTCACTTGAGCCTTTTGATTATTTAACCAATTATTTTATAATTTTTCATTTTCTCATTAACTCAATATCAATTTATTGTTTCCCATTTTATTATTATAAGATTTTTCTATATAATCTCACATTTTATGAGTATGTTTTTTATCTTATCAATTTTTAATTTTTATATGTGGTCCTAACATGGAATATTTGAATCAAAATGATATGGAAATTTATTTATCCACTTTTCACATTGATGGATTGATCTTAAAATTTAATATATATCTACATTGTCTCAAAAATTATTTTATGTTGGAAAACATGAATTTTATATTCATTTAATTATCTATTTCTTAATCATAATATTCTATTCTCTATACATGAATTTTTGATTCCATGAATTTTATATTTCTTATAGGTTGCTTCATAGTTTTTCTTAAATTATTGTTGAACTCTAGAGACCCATTACTATTTTTATGAACTACCAGGATTAATAAATTTTAACACCATTTTGATCCCTCCCTTATAATTTCATCTTTCTCTAATCATCCTCATTTTTTGAAGCACTTTTAAGAATTGGTTGAAAACCCATTATTGTTGTATCTCACACATCAAAATAAGTGATAGGAGAAATGAAAGAATACTATTTCTACAATCATGAATACCATTCCAATAAAGTGTGGGAAACACTCAACTAATGATAGATTTAATTTTATCCATCTCTCATAATTATCCATTATTAATTTTGAGGTAACATGCCTATGATAAAACTCTAAGAGTCCTAGGTCAGATGGATCACATAGGGGGTGAGGGGTATATAAGTTCTCATTTTATGAATTCTCATTATTTTCAATTAATCCACTTGAATATGTTAAAGATCAAATTCTATTCTAATATTTCCCAAATTTTAAACTTCATTCGTATTAATATCTAAGAGAATTATAAACTTTGAATGGTTTTACAAAAATTCCTTCTAATTTTCCATAGTTCAAATTCCCCCTATTGTAATAGGGGGTTCCACGACCCAAATTAAATATACATTTAAATTACTGTATCATGAATATAGTTAGATGTGAATTATTTACTCTTACCATTATAGTTTATACATTTCTTCATCCACTATTTAAATAACATTTTCCATAGATTAATTATTTTTCATAAAGTTATATCAGATCTCAGACTATAATAAGAAAATCTAGATATTATCACAGTAATATTTTATATATTTTATAAGTTCTAAATACATCAAACTGAATCGACATAGTATTTTATTGACTATCTGGTGTTATGGGATCATATTAATTGAAACTTATTCTCATGATGTTTTCATTCTGTCATCTCTAGTAATTGTCATCATGAGGATGGACCCTCTAATAAGAACCTGACATGTTTATGTCTTTATTCGTAGTATATATGTACAATCATGTGCAATGGTATCTTATATTGACATCTATACTAGTGTTTTCTATTTGATTGCATGCATTGATTAATGAAAAAAATAGGGATAATGAAATCATGGTGATGTGTCATCTATTGTTTTCATCATAGGTGGTATGCCACTAGTTGAATGGTAAAGATATATTTTGTCACCTCTATGTTGAAGATATGATCTATCTGATTATTGGTTGTTCAGGATGGTTGAACATTTACAAACCACTGTCTATGGTAGTCGGTGGTAAATACATCTAGTTCGATCAGTAAACAATAAATCAAGAATTTACGATGACATAAATTTGCACCATTATTTTTGATATATTTATATTCAAAAATATAGTATTACATAGAATGTGTTCATAATATGGTCGTTATTTCTATAAATAAACTTTATCTCTATAGTGGGATTTATGTATTTCTAGACAACAAAATTGGTCTATGAATACCATTCATTACTATCAATATAAGGTCATAAAGGGTCACACACATTAGTTTATTTAAGAATATTATGTATTATGATGAATACATATATATGATATGGGTGGCCCTACAATAGGGACCAAGTATTCTCCAAGAATTCAATCACAAAGAATGAAATAAATTAATTATTATAAAATTAATGAATAATTTAGTGGAATTTAGTTTCTAGAAATATTTAAATATTTATGTAAATATAATTAATAATATCATCAAATTAATATTATTTTAATATTACATGTTCATCAAATATAAGAAGGAATTTTAAGTCGAGTTAAATGTCTATGTTTTATCAAGTAATATATTTTATAAATATTACTTGTATGTTATAGTATATAAATAATTTTTATAATGCATTCCATATATTCATAATTTTTATTTATTAGTTAATTTATTTAAATTAAATATAACTAGGGTCGGAAACCCAATCCAGGTATTTAGGAAAATCAATAATATAAGTTGAAGATGAACATCATTCTATGTTCTTTCCATGCATTCAAATTTGAGATATTCTCTCTCCTCCTAATTCTTTGACAGTGAAATTCTATAACCGAGTGTATAATCCAAAATCTATTATTTAGATTGAATGAAGGAGATCATGGTCATCGATGTGATGCCAATGGATTCATTGGATCTTCGTGCTAAAACCTAGAATTGTATAATTGAAGAGAACATGATATTTTGAAAGATTTGTGGTGATGGATAGGGGTTCAGCATTAGGTCATTCATGAAATGATTTCTAGAGATGAATTATAGTCATGCATGAATCAATTCATAAAATTTATAATTTGAATTAATTTTACATTCTATTTTTATTTCATGAGATATCCTCATAACTGTACTGAGACTCAAATTGCTGATGACGACAATTTTTATCATCTCAATGATGTGTTTTTATTTTTTTCCAGGCCACTAGCTTTTGAAGAGATCCTTGGAACAATAAAATGGTATAAGAGGGTTCCTGTAAATTATATAATCAAAGAAAAGTTATGATTCTTTAAAATTAATTACAACGTATTGAATCTGATCCAATGGATCTGACCATGATCTTATTTAAGGTCGGATGACAAAGATAAGGTAATTAAAAAAATCATTGATCAAAATATGTTGTTATATTGGTATTAAAATTTAAACATATATTTTTTATATCCAGTGATAAGTTCCCGATTAACCAAGATATTGAATTGGGCGTAATGTATGGAAGGTATATTATGGTTATCTTTGATTAAACAATTCTCAGTTAACATAAAAAATTAGAATATATTATTATTATTTATGAAAAAAAACATTTAATTTAATGTATATCCTAGGAAATATATTTTCAAAAAATATGTATCATATATGATGTTTTATATGGATGGAATATCAAACATAAAACATTGGAAGTGGTTGGGATTTACTACTGAATAAAACCAAAAAAACACCAACATAAAAAGACCGAAAAAATGATTTTACACCAACTTTTCAAGGAACTGAAGAAATAAATGGAGACCCCTCTATGGATTCTAAATCACAAAATTAAATCTATCCCGGGGTTTTCCTTATCTCTCTCTTGACATACACCAGTAATCCTCTCCCAAGATAATGCACACATCTACTCCTACACTACACTGAACTGCACAACTCAAAGTGGCACCACCCTCCCTCCAGTATTGTCTGAATGTCGACCGAGGACCGAATGACATGCACGACCAATACGAACTAGCTGAAGAAACCTTTTATCATGGTCTAGATTATATCCATAAATGGGAACTCTCCATCATTAGGGTCAACCCATAAAGGTTCCTCCATTGTATCCCCTGATCTAAGACCATGCACTATTAGCACCACACATGCTGCATTTCAAGATCTTTCCAAAACCGGAACCCTCTTCATCCTCAGCCTCAAAACATTTCTACATCATCTGGCCTATTTGTGGGTCACAAGTGTTGAACCCCTCTCATACCACTACATCAAGTGTTGATTTACAACACCACCACTGACCTCTATTTTCCCAACTTGGTGACCAAAGAACCATTGTAGCCCCACGAACTCTCTAAACATATTATATTTTCAAAAAAAGGACCAAAAATAGGTTCTTCCCATCTGGTATGGGACTGAAAGAGTTTTATCACTTCTTCCATACTTGGAATGGGTTAGTACAGACTCACCAGGTTAGGAAAACCCGGTATGTAATTTTCCCGACACTGGATGGGCATGTGAGGGTTATTCATAAACAATATTTAACCTGATGAGTGTTTATGGGCATTCCAATAGTTTTATTTGACCAAATTTAATTACATTATTTTATTTTATTTCATTATTAAATTTTGGTGATTAATTTTTTAAATATAATTAAATTATTCCTCAGAATAAATAATTTATTTTAAATACTTAATTAAATCGGATGACAATTTTAATCTTTTCAATTAAAACAAAATGTATTTAAGGGGACGAATAAAAAAACATTATTCACATTTAATTAATTCATTTAAATTAATTCAATACCCTCATACATTTCATAATTTATTTTATACTACACTTTACATTTACTTTCTTTCGTGACCTGAGCATATGTTCGATCTATGTATTCCTATAATATATTATTAAATTATTTATAACATCAAGAGGTGATTTTTATAATAAACAAGGTGTTTACATTATAATTTTTTGACATTATGAAAAACGGCCGACATGTAATTCATTATTTCTATATATAATTCAATTTTATATTCCCCTTGCCGATTTTTTAGTATTACTTTACAATGATAAGGTCATTTGAAGTCATACATAATTCTAATTCAAATAGAGATTTAGATTATAAGTGGACACAATAGATTGGGGAGGATCATCATCATGACTCAAGCAACGAATTTGGTATGACATCCCTATATCGTGGTTGATCCATTGATATTAACATCATTGACCAGATTTGGATTCTCAAGACTAGTCAGTAGATCATTTTGCTTAATAATTTATTTATTATTTTATGTATTTTTACTGTAGTTGGATACACATAAAATAATTAGGAGTAAAATTCATATAGAATATATGGAAATTTATGTATGAATCTTCAATTGTGAGTGAGAGAACCCAAAATGAACCGAATTAATACAAATCTATTACATAAATTTAGAAAAAATAAACCCCCAAAATAAATAGGTTACAAACACCATCTATCATTTTAATTTAAAAAAACAAGGCGTTTCGTTGCTTGATCAACCATAGTTGAGGGTGCCTCCTATAAATAAGGAGTTATTATGTGAATGATTGGTTGAATCAACTGAATTTGGTAGTTTGGGATTATATGTGGATATCATTATATCACCTTGTAGGTAAATAATTGAGGGAATTATTGTTTGATTCAGAGAAGCTGGGAAATCACTCAACATAACAAGGATTTGGGAGTTAATGTGGTTGGCCAATAAAAGTCTGAAATTGAACTATCCATGTAGCGGAATGGTCGTAGACTCTATACATTGAAAGGATGTTCAAGGTTATATTCTAATAGAATACTCAAAAAATATATTATTCCAATTCAAATTCACGAGTTCCATTATTTCAATAAAATACTGGGATACATGTAATGATTAATTAATTAATCAATAATGTCTTAATAGATAATCAAGATAAATGTAAAATAATATTTTTTAGAAAATTCCAATTAATACCACAGGACACACCAGGATAATCATGTAAATTTTTTTTCTAAACATACATGAATTTCCATGGGTTGTACATGCATTTACAAACCATATAAAAATATTTGAGAGTCAATGTTATGGTGTCTCCTATAACTTTTGAGACACCTAAGTAAGCATGTGTGTTCATAATCCGTACAAGAGACTCATGTATTATGAACAAGATGTGCATGTTATAATATTATTATAAATTTCTGATCTTAGTTTGGGATTCAATAATAGGACATTGATAACTTGACATGTTTTTTTATATTTTAGAATCATCCATGTAAAAAGTGATTTATGATATCAATATAGAGATGCTTACACTAGACATGTGTAAATAAAATAATGGATCATGATCTTTCAACAGATAAATTTCTCATATCATTTTAAAATATTTTCAAAATCGTCATTTACTTATAAAAAATAAAGCAATTGGATAAAAATTAGTTATTAAAAATTTTGGCAATGTTCTTCAATATATTATGAACGTAATGAAGTGTTAATATTTAGTTTTTGTAGATACCAAGTTGAAAAAAAATGTGAAAAGAAAAATTTAATGAATAACACAAAAATGAAACTTTACAACATCCTTCAATGAAGAGGTATTAAACAAGAAGTTATTTTCTTTTCATATCATGAAATAAAATATATGGATGTTTAAATGAAAAAAACTTACAGGCATATTAAATTATTATATTAGTATTTTAGTATATTAATCAATATAAAATTTAAATTTTTACTTATAGTTTTGAGGTATAAAATTCAATGTTCTTATAATATATATAAATAAGAATATAGGAACCCTATAATAGAATCATTAAAATAATTGAGGGGTAATTTTTAAGATGATGAGAATTGGTGGTTCCTATGTCCTTGATGAGATGCACACATATTCTAATTGGAAATTGACTGATCTAGTAGAAAATTTAGTGAGTATATCCAAAACATTAATCACTTGTTTCTATTGTTCACAATGATATATTATTATAGTTAAGGGAATGAATATTATTTTTTTTGTTGAATAAGGAAATAAAATTTCATTGATACTTAAATCCTTGGGAATAGCTGATGAATATGAACTGGCAGCTATATATACCCAATTATGGTAAGAAAAATCATTTTCCATTAAAAGTAAAATTGGTTTTCAAATATATACCTTGTTTGGTACTTAGAAATCATGGATAAAAAAGAGTATGTTATTATTGACATATATACTCAATTATTTTGAAAAAAGAAACCTCTATAAGTAATAATATGCCATAAATGTTTAGGAATTAGTTCATAAAGATAGAGGAGAGTATTTAAAAAGTAATCAATTTCTAAATATATAAATCAAATAATTTCTTTATGTTATAAAGGAATATGAATTTGATGCATGGTAGATAAATAGTCATAGGATATATTATTCTTTGGGCTATTATAATGATGAATATCTTGTCCATGCATTCATCAATCACTATAATTATTCAAGGAGTAAAACATAAATGCTCATTACTCTATCCACATTAGGGATGTTTTGTTTATAAAGAGGATTTATGTTCATAAATACATGTTAAAATAGATCTAAAATATGTTTCATGGATTAATTTCAAAATTTAAATTTTCTGATAAACATTAGAGCTACGTTGTATGTAAACATATTATCGATTTCAGATATTAAATCCATTTAACAATTAACCAATATATTTCAGGATGTTCTTCTCAAATAACAATGAAATATCATGATAATATTCCAAATTTAATGATAAAATGTTAACATATAAGTCATTATATGATGGAAATATATAATTATTTATTACCATATGTTATGATGTAAATATTTTGTTAGGTCATAATCAGACAGTAACCAGGAAAGGAACAATGTTTATCTAAATTATCTTTCCCAAAATTTTTATAAAATTTGACAGTAATTCCTCTGATAGATAATGCTTAGGCGTGTGAAATACTGAATTTTTCAAAATGGTTGAATATCTATAATTTACATACTGGGAGAAATATTGACTTTGTTCAGGTAAATGTTTGATATGTATAAATATTTTTTGTGAATAAAAATCTACAAGTTCATGTCGAATAAATTGTTCTTGATAAATATATTGTATATAAAAGAAAAAATCATTATGATGGTTATATATTCACCATATTCGGTGATACATTATTCATATAGAATAATAATTCCTACAAGTATGTAGCATATGGTCATTAGGTAATATTGAAAAGACCAATTAAAATTCCATATTGGAATCCATCTATCAATTTACAAGCGTTATATGATTTTGAATATTGTGGTGGGTATTCAAGTGAAATGATTCGTAGATGGTATAAGCGTGGTACTAATATTGCTCAATTGGTCACACTAATTAATTTTACCTAAATCCATTATCATTTTAATTTTCAACGCCCAATTCTATGAACATATTATTTAGAAATCGATGTCTAGACCACTAGTCTTGGAAGGTGTCTATACAATGCAACAAGAATGATTTGTGACATCATAACATTCCAACATGGTTTTCATGTTTCTAAAATCCAATGTTAGATTAAAATTAATAATCATTATCATAGGGAATTCATTTAGAATGAATCTTTTCAATGTGTTTATCAAAGGTATGTTGGAGATCCGTTTTTTCCATAGTGATATATGTTTGGTAAGATATAGGAAAAATATATTTTTCTTATAGTTAATTAAGAATAGAATGAAAGTAATTATCTAATGATTGAATTAATCTACAAACCAAATGCCTACAGAACATAATCTATAGAGGTAGATAAAATGGTTTCATTGAAAAATTCAGTCATACATGTACTTACACAGTATTAAAAAATCCATGTTGAAAAAATTCCATAGATAATTGTCACAATTCTCTCGTGGCATAAAACTCTCAAGATAACATGCATTCCAGCAAGAGAAAATTAATGTGGTATGTTTAACTCCTTATTCTTCTTTGATGGGTAAATCACATATTTATTCATATGTTCATGAAATGTTATTTGGAACATATACTATTGTTGTAAAATATCAGTGATATCTAGGAGAACATAATGGGAAGATGTTAGAATTATCCAATAGTACAAGAGCATGTAAAAAGGATATATACATGGTTTGTGGATATAAAGAGATATTAATTATGTGGGGACACAAAATAATTATCATGTAATTTAACTATAATCTAATATCATTTTTATGGTATGGTAATGAGTTATAAAATCTCATAAAATCTATTGGTATATATACCTATAAATACTGAGTACATTTCAGATTCATAGGATTTTAAGAAGTTGTTATTAAATTAAATTATTTGTTCCAGTTCATGGAATCTCACTTAGTATATAAATATTTTATCATTAGGATAATTTCATTACTTTTACATGAAATCATTTCATGTTTTGATAGTTGAAAATGATGATATACTCATGGATTCCACCACTATATATTTTTTATTGATGGAGGTGAGGTAAAATTTATTAAATTTTCCATATAGTGGAATATTGTGGACCTTGCAACTAAAGACCTAAAATAACACAAAAAGATATTAATATTGTGAGATATTGCAAGGATATTTAAATAGTTCTATAGAGTTTTATTTGGAGTTTTTTAATAGTTATAATCCTAGAACCAACTATAAAGTACTTTTATAAAAAAATACCATGCATGTAGTTAGATATTAATTATGTAATCATACAAGTATAATGTTGATTTTTTTTGCATCCACTATTTTAATGTTATTTTCAAGTGATTAATTTTTGTATCAAATGGTCATATAAAATCCAAGGCTTTAATGATAACCATAAGAGACTATGAAGAAAATATTAAATATACTTCTTATGGGCCAGATAGGTAACACTAATTGGACAAGCTATATGTTTGAATTTTTTCTGTTGGGGGCTCACAAACATTGAAGATTTTTCACATATGATCACACAGAGTGATCTGTAGTAACTGAAATCATGAATATGTTCCCTTCAATACAAACACCACTTGTTTTAGGTGTCATTGGTTGTTAATATCTATGAACAAGTGCATTGGTCTCCTAAATGGACCTCATTATAAGTGTTTTCCATTTGATAACGTACATTGATGTATGAAAAAATCCATGATAATAAAATAATGGTGAGGAATATTGTGTTGGTTTTTTCATTGATGGTATGTTATCCATTGAATGATCAAGATGTAATTTTCTGATTATGAATTATGGAAATAATATTTCTCATGCCATGTTTATAATTATAGTAGTACTATAATAAATCACTATTCATGGTAGTGTAAGGTAAATCCATTCCATTAGATCAAGAAATAATAATTAAATATGTGATTGTGACACCAGTGTGAATCCTACATTATTTGATATTTAGTGTCAACTAGATTATATTACACACTCTGTGTTTATAGGTTGGTTATGATTACTATAGCTGCTCCTTATCCCTTTATGGGACCGAAAGGGTAGTTAAACTATTCTCTTGTATTGTGAAAAGTATTTTATATTATCTAGATATGGGTATGTAGGGTAACACAAAATATCTTATTCAATAATTTCCCCTATTATGGTGAACATCTATATATGACATGGTGGGCCCCATAAAAGTTTCTTATTGTTTTCCATGTTAATAATCACTGAGAAATAAATAAATTTATTATTATTTATGTAAATAATAATAGGGTTAAATTTATTTAGAAGAATTATTTACAAGTGTAAATAAATTCTTAGATTCTTATTATTCAAATGAATATTATTTTAATATTCGGGAATCGTTTAATATTTACAAAAAAATTAGTGGAGTCAAGTCAAAATACTCAGTTTTATCATGTAATATATAAAATATATATAATGTATGTGATAAAATATAATAAAATTTATGACACAATTTAGTTCATTATATTGTTATTTAAAACATATTTAATAGAGATTAAATGTATGGGGGCTGTGAACCCAATTTAGGTATTTTGGGAAATCCTCTTTTTAATTCCGAGAGAGGAGTTGAATTCCATGAAATGTTTGAGCTTTCCAATTTTAGTGATTTTATCACCACTTGATTCCCAGAGAGTGAAGTGCTCCAACTAACTATTTAACCAAAAATCACCTTATAGATCGAATGAATTGAAATATAGTGATTGAATTTATGCTGAAAGATTCATTGGAACTACACATTATTACATTTATTTCGACAAAATTGGTGTCAATGGATACATGAAGCATCTGTGAATGATCTTGTGGGATTCTACTATGGATCTTGTGTACAACGATTGCTAAAGACAAGGTGCAATCATTCCTAATTCTATTCATAAAAAGGTATATTTTTTATTTATATTTCATTAATTTTTTATTTAATGTGAGATATTCATAATTGTATTGGGACTCAGATCACTAGAGATGACTTTTTTGGTTTCCCCGAATATGAACGTTTTAAAAAATAACATACCACAAGCTTCCACTTTTCTCTCTTGTACCATTACTACCCTTAATACTGATACTTCACTATGTAAGAAGTTATTACGTCCAAATAGAAACCTAGTATTACCAATAAAGAGTCCCATTATGTCCCTACCATTCGAACACCAACAAGATGATATACTTATCCTTTGAAATAATTATCTTTCATAGAAATACTTCCCTCTTCTCCACATATTCATTTACTACATAGGTAATCCTATTCATCCTCTATCATGAGATGGATCAAATGGTCTACTTGTTTACAACATCAAGAACATCATCACAACTGCTCTTGGAAAAATTCTTTTTATATATAGTGGTTTAAATTATCCCAAAGTTCTTCGAATACTTAGTTATGTCATGTTTGGGGACTCCAGGTTTCCCCCTCTCTTACATAAATAATATTAAACAATCCAGATTCTCATATTTTTTTCATTACATAACAACATCACTGCACTCCACCTGTTGCAATATAATTATCTCAGGTATCTATAGTAATTTTATTTTTTTAAAACAAAATTATAAAATATTTATATACGGATTCATTGAATACAAAATATTTTCGACCAATACTATCATGATTTCAAGATCTTGACTATAGTATTATAAGATTTTTTATAGTCTCCCATGATTTCTTCATCATAAATACATATAACCCCAATATGGTATTTCACATTAAGTCCATGAATTATAATAAAATTATTTTCTCCTTAAATTTTGTATATTATTTGATGTTTAAAATCTAATAATTATTTCTCAAAAATTCAATATGTTTCACCAATCATTTACCATGATATTATATAATTGAATAATACATTAATTGATTCCTCATATTTTAATTTTCAATCTACTCATTTCAAAACTGTGTATATAAATTCCACGCCACATATTTATAAACAAAAAGCGTAGCCTTGACTCATTATCCATGAAATACCTTAGATCTATCACATATGATATTCATGAATACATAATATCATGTGAATTAACTCAAGTCTCTATACAATAACAAATGAACTTATAATTGATATATAAAACTCATGAATCACAGGTTGATCCTTTGATGTCATTTCATAATATTTAGTACATAAAGTATCAAAAATCATTTATTCATCAATGTATTGTGTAAATATTAATGTATTATATTCAAATTATAAAAACACATGGGTTTAATATTTAAGGGGAACATAACAGATCTTAGTTGAAGCATCTGATAAAATCATCATCCTCTCAACAAACAAATTATCATGAATACAATAGAGTATTCACACATGATTTGATGATTTGGATCCACATTAATAGTTTTTTTATTCCTCATCATTCGTCAAATATCAAGGAAGTAGGACAATGGTAGAACACATTATAATAGAATCTAATGGTACAATGACAAATAGATCATAATATTTCTAGCATACACAATGGTAGAACCCGAGGATAGATACAGAATGTGAAATCTGGTTGTAGAAACTAGTGGTAAAATCTAAGAGCAGTACCCTGGTGGTAGCACATTAACAGTAGATCCATAGTGTTAAAAGAAATATGGAATAAAAATCCATTGTTGAGATCATTAATATTTATAATCAAAATGTTTCATTATATTATGAAAATTTATGGATGTATTATCAATCTTGAAATCCAATTCTTTATACAAAATCATAACATTCCTGTCTATTTCACCATTTTATCTTCACTGACAATAAAATCTTTAATCATTGATAAAAATGAAACACATTGGGTTCATCCGGAACCATCTCAAAAAATTATAAATATATAGAATCTCCATAGGAATCATATACATATATATGATTACTCTCAAATCTATAAATTGAGAACCAAGGATTCCAATGATTAGTTTAATTTTCATCCCAACTTCCACAATAGTATGATTTTATATTTTACAATTTATAGATGAAGTTGTACAACAGTATGTTATGTTCCTACAAGGTTTTTACATAAAATATTACCTACTGCTATTATTTTATATTATTTAAGTTGGGTGTAATGAAATCCAATAGACATTCACCTTTAATGAGAAAAACCATTATATTTCGTTGAAATAATATTAGAGACACCAATGGAGGAGCTTCACTTTCAAGAATCCATTACCCATGGAACCCATAAGGGTATATATTCCCTAATCATATACTATTCTATTTTCATTATAGAAATTTTAGTACACATTTTAGGTGAATGTAGAATTTAATGGGGGATAACGGTAACTAACTCATTCCAAATATATCATTGTATTATATATATAACAAAACTATTCACTTTTCAGTATTTTTTTATAAATGATAATTAAATATATATATTTTATTTTTATTAGTTTTAATGATACATAAAAATATGAATCATGGTCCTAATATTCATCTAATTTATTAAAAATTCATATCAAATTTTTGTAATAAATTAATTTTAAAAATTCAAATTATACACATGTTATTTTTATTATGTGAGTTTGAATAATAATTAATCCTAGATCTTTTAATTAATTCAAATTATATAATGAGTGTCAATTTATTTTTTAGTTCTTGTTATGTGGGTTGACATATTTTATCTATAATTGTGGTGTTTTTACTTTTTATTATTTCTGAATCATTCTCCTAATAATAATTTATAAGTGAGAATAGTATTAGAAATATTTTATGGTTTTATTGGGTAATATATTCTTCAGATAAATGCATTAATTCTGTGATTGGGGAAAATGGATTCATGTATCCTGCTTTATTTTAATAATATTGTTTATTTATATTGATATAAATATTTACTTATCCTATTCTCATTCCACACCATCAATATTCATATCAATTATTGTATGGAATCTTTTTTCCTTTATCATTATTTTCATGTATATTATGTTTTTATGTTTAATAATTTTTTTTATTATATTTCATATTTGATATAACTTGATGATCATAAATTATTCCTGAATGGTTTGTATTATTGGTGTCATCTTCTTCTTTTAAAAACACTTTTTAAAAAATGTTTCATTGATTTTGGGGACTCGAGACTATATTATTAATATTGCTTTAGGGGTAGTGGTATTTGTATGAACATCATATGTATAGATGATGTTCATATGTTAAGGTACAAAACTGTGTAGTTCAAATTTCATTGTTAATGGATTCTCTTTATTGAGGTATAAATCATTTTTTCATTGATTGGGATGATATCATATATTAACCCCATACTAGGACCCTGTCAGTATGGGTTCGTAATTGTTGTTGTTTCGTCTTTAATTTTTTAAATATTTTTCTTACATTATTGGTTTTGAATTCAAATATTTTTATTATTTCATCATCTTGGAAAATAATTTTTCATCATAATAATTGATTTTCAAAAATAGAGATTTATGTTTGATGAATTGTGACTTATGAACTATTGGATTCTCATTTTATTATTTTTGAGAAATATATGTTCTATTAACTCTATATATAATATTTTTACAAATTTTATAATCTTTTTTTATCGTTATTAAATAATTTGGATATTGACAACAATTATTCCACAATTTTTAGGTAACATTGTATCAATTAATATTTCCTGGAATTAACACTCACAATCATGATAATTGTGTGGTTATTTCTAAATATAATATATATTTATGTTAGAAAAATTAGTAGCATCTGATTAATGTATTATCCATAAATGTTATACTAATCAAATATATTTCTTAACTATAAATTATCAGAATATTCTTGATACATAATGTATATTATTTTTTAAAATATGATTTTTATTATAAACATGAAAATCATAAAATATGAGAACATAATATTTATTATAAGAAATTATTAAGTGTATAAAATTTTAAAATATGAATGTAAATATAGAGAATTAGTTTGCTAGATAATAACTCAATAATATAGAAATTTTCGTTTTTCATTGATATGTAGAATAGAAAGTTCAAAGATAGAAAGGAAATTACTCTCACTTCCACATAAATGGATTTATTATACTTTTTAAGTCATAAATTATTTTTAAATGACATGTTTACTAAATAAAATTAAATTTAGTCCTAATATGATTATTAAGACAATTAATATAATTTTTTTGTATTATATCCTTTGTATAATTTTATTTTACATATTATTATACAAAATTTAGTGTTTTCATGATCATGTATTGATAAATATCTTCATTAATATGTTTTCAACATTTTATGGAAATAATTTATTATTTGTTTTTCAAAAATTGGTATGATTTTTGTTTAACGGTTTCATCACATTGTCATTAAACATACCTTTACCCAATATTATTGATATTGTTTATTTTTGTGCATATTTATTAACTAAATTTTGTAAAAAAATTATTCCTATTTTAAATCATGTGTTTAAGGAAAATTACTATTAATATAGACTAATTTCACAAATATTATATTCTAATGTTTTTGGAAGTGATTTGGAATGACCAAAAAATAAGTCAAATTGTGTCAAACAATGTAATGGATTAATGATTTGGTGGGTCTAAATTCACAATACTGTTATATTGACAATCATATTAGAAATTAACATTTTGGGTGGATCATTAAATGTTTATGATATATTTTTAAAAAATATACATTACCCAAAGTCATTGTTTTATAGGTGTAGACTATGAATAAATTATAGAAAATATAAATTCATAATTTTAAAGAGGATAATTGTGTAATTATTCAATATATTATACTCTATACCTCCCAATTTCCACAAATAATTTGTGTGAAGATATCCAAATCCATGTATTACTAGTTTTTAATGAAAAATAGGCTAATATACATGCCCCACTCACAAATATATATATATTTTTATGATTTATTTTTAGAACCATATTCTTTAATAGAAATAAATTTGTATGGTTTCTATATATTTATTATATTGGATCATAGAGGGAAAATTTTATCATTTTATAGAGAATATTTAATTTTACAACCATCATTAACTCATTTTTTCACTATAATCTTATAGATTGAATTAATAGTTTGAGATTCCATAATTTCAAATACTACTTCCCTAAATATGTGTTTTTCATTTACATCCTTTTAAAATTTATATTTAATATAATATTATTTCATTAAAATAAATATAACATTTTCCTGATTAATTTAGTTTTATTTTCATTTTTATGTAACTATATTTAGTATTTAATGATATAATATACAGTTAATTTAAAAAAATTATAAAATTAAGAAAAAAATATTTATCATAAAATAGAAATGTAATCATAGAAGATGATTAATATTATCTCTAGATATATTAATTTAAAATTAATGTAATGTTTTTACTCCTAGGAAGAATGACAAACCTATAGAAAAGAGAAATTAATATATCTATTTATGTCATATAATAACCCGATTTTATTATTATTGAGTATATAAAAACAAATATCAATCTATATGGGAAAAATATTTTATATAGTTCATAAAAAACAATCATATATATTTTCATAATAAAGTCACAGTAAAACAGTTCTATTTATTATAAATTTTAATGTAATAAATTTTTATAAATTATAATATATATTATATTGTCAAAAATATATTTTTCTTATGTATATATAATTAATTATAATTAATATAATAATTACGTAATGATAATAAATACTAATTTAATCACTTTTAAAAGTGGAAATAGTATTTAATCTCAATATATATTTTTTCTATGTATTAAATATTTAATTTTAAAATTTAATATAAAACATTTATAGAAATTTTTCAAAAAAATTTATTGGTTATATATATATGTATTAAATAATTAAAATTCATGGAAGAAGTTATATATAGTAAAAAAATTTAAATAAATACTTTAATATTGAAAATGTATATTTCATAAAATATTACATTTTAGGTGCTTTCATTTTAATTTTAATTTTATTTCATTTTAAAAATTATATCTTATAAAAATCGTAAACTATTTGGAATCAAAAATTTTAAATTAGCTAATAAAGAAAATTTATTTTTTAAAAAAAATTATATTATTCAAACTGATTTACGATGCTAATGGATAAAATATTGTAGAGTGGTGTTAATATAGTGGTAATTTAATAAACATATCAAATATATATCTAATATATAGGTTGAGGGAATGAATAAAATATTTAATTAATTTATCAATTTTTCGAGTCACTTTACATTTAAAATTAAATTTACTATACATTAATGATTTATTATGTTTATTATTCAAATAAAAATCACCAATTAATGGAACCCATGTACCCACATAAAATAATAATATTCCATTGATGTATGCTTTATCATATAACAATATTATATCCTATAAATTTCTCTAAATACTTATTAATCCATTTGCCTCAATAAGGATCCCCAAATCCTTCAAAACCATAAGAGTTCACTAATGTGGCACCAGTTCTAGTATAGTAATTACAAAAAAGAATTTTTTAATTTCACCTAATATTTTTAATTCAAATTTTATTTTATATAATTTAAATTTTAAAAACATATTATGGAAAAATTTATTCATATATAAACCTAGTATTATATTAATAAAAATATTTATTTTATCTCATTCATTCATTATACCATATTTTTGTTTAAGTTATTTTAATCATCTTCATCAATGATTCTATGACATTTGAACCCTGAATGAAAAAGATAATATAAAAAACAACATTATTTTGTATTATTTATGACTAAATTTTTTGTTTCTAAATATGAAGTGGGAATATATGTATAAATACTAAAAAATAAAAAAGATTTTTAATATATTCAGAAGCTTAAAAACTAATAATTTAAACCCATGTTTATAAATCAATGACATAATATCAATAAGATAACCCTACGAATCCTAAAATATATACATCAAATTCATATAATTTGCATTATAAATATATATTTTATGAAAATCAGTGTAATGAGTTGGTACCAAATCTTTCATACAAGTTCATGCATATAACAAAAGAAACACAAAACAATCGATGATTAATTATAACAATAGTGTAGAAAAAATTAGGACAGAATGAAATTTAAATTAATGGTATTATGTATGGAAATTTAAATTAAATTAGGATATAGATGAATAATTAAAAAACTTTTATTATAAATAATATTAGATATAATTCGAGAAAGTATGAATCATATGTTAAGAGTTTCATGTAAATTTCCTTTTATTAAGACACTCTCATATTATATAACTATTTTGAAATATATTATACATTTTATACATAATTGAATTATTGTATAAAAATTAAATTCATAATAATTGGATTTCTAATCCTATTTTAGTTCTGTTATATAAATTTCCTTAAATTCAAACATTTCTATATTTTAACATTTTTTCGGATTTATTATTTATTCTATGAGTCTTACTTAATTATTATGATTATTTTATTTTAATATAGCTATATTAAACAGATTTTCTATAGCTTATTTTATATTCCCTCTACATAATGGTAATTTTCATCACCTTATCAAAGTATACATATTAATTGAATTTTGTATTTATAAGGGATGTCATCTTATCTCTATTTTTGAGTTATTTTCATTATTGTCCATGATCATTAATAGTAGAAAACCCAATTCGCTTTATACATAACATATAATATGAATTTTTTTAAATATCATATATATTTATTAAAATTTATTCATCTAGTTAAATATATCACATTGATTCATATTATTTTAAAACATTATGAAAATGTTATCAAAAGTATTTCAATTTTCATAACAGTTTTTACCTTTCTCATAATATTTCTTTCAATGTTTTTTATTTATTTTTAATATCTCGTTATTTGGATTTTTATGAAAACAAAATATATTCATATGTCCTTATATATATTATTTATAATAATATTCCATGAGACATTATTGATACTCAATAGATGAAAACATGATGTCCAAGAATTTAAATCATGTGGATCATGTAACCATCAGGACATGCAATCACATGTCATTTGGAAGGTCATGTGGGAACTTACTTCACTTCACCTACTCTATTGATGATCACATGAATCCCCACTATAAGGACCCTATTAGAATATAAATACGCTATAAAACTAATCATGTTCTTTCGAATGCTTCAATACAAGCACAAATATTCACATTAAGGATTCCAAAAGGGATTATTTGATATTGTAACATAACAATTGAAATTATCCCCACAGTTATAAAAAACCCATTATAAAATAAAGGTGTAATATGTTGGAAGCTTTATGTGATTATGATTGACATTTATTTTAATTTGACTTTCTTATGAAATTTTTAAAACCGCATGGAACTCCATTGTGACATTTTCACCATTTCACATAATATCATGTTGTATTTTCACCATCGTCATGAAAAATGATCTCATACACATCCATTAGATAATTTGATTCCCCTTTTGGATCCACATACAATAATTGGGATTATTCATAACAATTCTTGCAAACCATAACAAGATCCCTAATGATCATGTGAACCATCATATACCAGAAGGGAGATATTATATGATTATTTTCACACACTGTCACAATATCCTCATCCCATACTGGGACACCCGGACATAAAACCAATGGGAAATTGATGAATATTTATTAAAACAAGGTAAAAAATTGTGAATTTGGAGAAATCCTCTTGTGAAAGAATGATAAATTGTTTTTCATGTGAGAGGCATTATGTGTCTAGTGTGATCATAATTTATCACAAACATTCACTATTAAATGTTATCCTTATCTCGAAAATGTCCCTTGTCATGCTACATTGGTTTCACGAATGGCCTATGACAAACAAAACTGATCTCAAGAAACACCCTTGAAAAGACTTCATAATCAATGAAAAGGCCCCATAAAAGTCATGTTGGATCATGTGATGGCCTCTCCACATGAATTATTATATCATGTAGATTATCAAACATTTAATTTAAATTGTGGAATGATAAATTAAATGTCACAATTATTACACAGAATCTATTGGAAATGATATGGTTATAATAAACATGGAGGTGAAGGAGTTCTCCCTCAGTCGTTGTAGATAATGGAACTCCTATGACTAACATTGGCAGGATAATGAAAAACACATGATGTGATGATCCTCCCATTGACCCAGTATCATATTTTTGATATACAATCCAAAAAAATGTTATGATTTCAATATGGTTGGGAGGCATATAAAATGTTACCCATAAAAAATTATGAGCAGGAGTTTGATACGTCACCATAGATATAATATATGAGTGGACATCATTGATATTGAATTTACATAAACACTCTATATATAACATGATTGAATTATGATGCTATATTTGGTTTATATGATAGAGAAATCACTTGTAGACTTGGTTTTTAAAAATATAAACAAGATAATTTTATAATCACTATAGAACATAAGAAATAATGACAATTTGTTTTGAATAGCTTGGATAATATATATGTTTTATAATTTATTTAAAGGCATTATGTTTTTCACATGACATATATCAATCATGCAGCTGAGAGGATAATTTTCAACCATGTATTTCAAAATCCTCCAAATGTGTCACCCATGTCATCTGAATCCCTTTAGAAATGTATTCCATGTCTTAAAAATTCTAGTCTACATGTCACTAATGTCATTCCAATTTCACTATAAATATATTCAATGTCCAGAGAAATCCCCTAGACATGTTAACCATGTAATAAAATATCTAAGGTACATGTCACCCAAGTATTGTGATATCCTATTGACTTATATCACATTTCATTAGAATTCATCTGTATTTATCAGGATGGTCATTATAAGGGCTCAAAATGTATAAGACAGTTCATATATAATCACCGAGACATATTATCTAGGTCATGTGATTTCCTCAAGATATGAAATTCACATCAAGGGGATGTACTCTAAACAAACGATCTTTATCCCAAGATTCCCTTGGCCATGTCTGTGTTGATCATTCGAATACCATTAAAAGTATCATACAATTATTGTGAATTCATACGAACAAGTAACCAATTCATTATATATAATTTCAACATGTCATTGAAGCCATGTAAATTCCTATGGATAGGTCTTAAATGTTATGAAAAGTCCTAATATCATATTTTCCATTTCATTGAATGTCCTTTGTACATGCCGTTTAAATCTCGAGATAGTCTTCTAAAAGACATACTTGGTAATTCAACACCCCTATAAATTTCATTTAATTCATGTAAAAGGAAACATAAATGTATTATTCAATCATTATTGGAACCCCGATATGTCTCGCCATTTCAAAAAAAACTATCCAGACATGTCAGAAAATCCCTCAAAAAATGGTATGAAGTCACATACGAAACATGAAACAGAAACCACATGATAAGATAACCAAGTATAAAAGATATATTAATACATATCTTATACTAAACTATGGGGAATAAAATTCTGGACTATAAGGGATACATCTGATTCCATTCTATGTTCTGAGTTGTGTTGGGAATCCACTGTAGCGTTTTCCCTCCATGTCATTAATAGTATAACCAATTGCACCTAAACCCTCTTATAGTGTCATCAAACCTCATCCAATAAAATGTTGTTAAGATAACTAAACTATAATTACATTTTAATCCTATAAGAAATAGGATATGTGAGACTCATTCATATGTCTCTAGATCTAAAAAACAGCCAATTAAATATTCCCTAGTTTTTATGTCTTGTACCCATATTTGATGAGATTGATCAATTGTTGCCCTTCTTTCTCACACTGAGCATGGATGACATGGTTTTATGAATTTTCAACAACCATATCACCCAAAAAATGAATGTCCCATGACTGGGGAACACACAATGTATAACACCTACTCATTATAATGATATGAAGTCCCCAAACAAGGTCAACCACCTTAGGGTATGTCTCGAAGGCATTCCCATAATGGTGATCCTCGGTTAATAAGCCTCACATGATTTAATTATCCATCCCCACACCATAGAATGTTGAGGGTGGATTGAACTATGATGACTCTGATACCTAAAAAAACATGATACATAAGATCCCTTCTTAAGTCTCAATTTCAATACCTGGTGCCTTTGTGTCTTCATACATGTCCTTTCCACATGACATTAAACTACATTGGTTTTAATTGTTTTTAAAAATATGATATGTCTGATGCCTCGTTATGATTATTTCCCATCCTTGAAAAAATTATCACTCTCCTATATGGCATTAAACACTATTACAATTGATAATATACAATCTAAATATAATTTGATACCCTGTTGTAATAAATAATATAAAATATATAATTATCCTCAGATTCATACAAATGGCCTAATTAATAAAACACACCCATTTTAGGAAAATGTTTTCAACAACTTTCCATTTTATTAGGGAACCCAGTTAAATATCTTGATTTTTAAGATGTTCTTAAACATATCATAAATATATAATAGAGTCATATATTGGGAAAAAAATACCTCCATAGGGTGTGATGAGAAAACACTCACATCTTATCAACCAATTTTTATTATAGAGATCCATTGTGTTTGAAACACAAAATGATTGCATGCCTTTGGATTGAATTGATGAACCTTGTTTTGGAAGTGGTAGCCATTGACCGTTTCTCAGAAATGAATATAGTGAACTAGTCACAAATGATTTTTCAACAATCCTTGAACCCCCATACACATCCATTAAAAAGGAATCAAATATTTAAGACCCCGTTTTAAGGGATACAATGATAAAATATCCAAATCATTAAAGGAATTGGTCACTGTGTGTCCGACACTGATGAAACCAGAAATTTTATCACAAATAAATTAGTAAACCATATGTCAATCTATAAAAAATTATAGATAATTGATTTAACATGAATTTTTAAAGAAATTAATTTCTTATGTAAATTAAAAATATATTCCCAAGATTAAATAATATATAATTGGGTTCTAATGATGTAATTCCATTAACACTATGACAATTCCTTATGAGAAATATTTCAAGAACAAAAATTAAAATAGAAAATTCATTTTTTTAATAGATTATTGATTATATTTAATTTTTTTGATGATATAATATTTAGTGGACTTGTTCCTTGTTTTAATTGAATCAATATATACTAATCTGAAAAAGAACACCCTAAAGAGAGATCATGCCTTTATGATTTAACATTTTTGGAAAATCATCTTCAGATCCAACCATTGGGGGTTGTCGAACAACTTCTTCCACCCATTAACATCAACATCGGGATGACAACACAGTACATTATGAATTCAACTAACATGTTATGATCACGTCCCTTTGGGATTCTCGTAATGTTCTCCAGATTCTGAAACTAAAGAATCTATATTGATTGTGGAATGTTTTAGTCAAACTAGTGGTGCTCGTTTCCACCTAAAATCCATTTATAATCATATAAATGGAGAATGAAAATTAGATCCATCAGTATTTGAGGATGGTGGAAAAACAGGTAGAATACATGTCTATTCCAATAATGATCCACTGAGGATGGACCATGCCAACCACAATCACAAGCATCATATCACTAGTTTTCCTCATTATCTAATTGTGGGTACCACCCGACTTATTTACTCCTTGTAAACACATGCATTGGTAGACTGGTAGTGTCATTAGGTGTGGAAATAAATGGATAAAGTGTATTTAACTCTTATCCCTTATTATTATAAAAATACCATTGGAAAATTATTATGGTAACTTGGGGAAGTCACATATCTCTCCCCACTCAAAACAAGTCTTTATGTGTATTCCTATTGCAAGAATGGGTACATGAATTTATTCATTCCCACACATGTGAATATCATCATCATATTTTAATGGGAGAAGGAAGACATGTGTGGGATCATATCCCCAATAAAATTGAAGATATCTCCTAGTACAAATTAAGGACTAAGAATGTGAGGTCCTTATTTCATGTACACACTCCTCTAAAGTGTCATTATATTCTAGTAACAATAGATGAAATATGATGGAATATTCCAAAATTAGTATATATTGTTGGGTATGAACGTATTCCTAGCCCAATAATAAAAATAGAACACCACCATGATCTGTACAGAAGGACATAATGATAGTTGAAATATTTGAATAAATACCCACACATTGTGAAAATACTTTAAAAATGACGTGAGGGGGATGCAAACAGACCTTTAAGATGGGCCCCTCAAAGTAAGTGGAAACATTACATGCAAAATTATAAGGTTTAGGTCAACTCCACAAATTCATGTTGATGATGAATCCCTTCAAGGGATTCCATTACACCCAAGACATACATGATCCCAAATAAACCAAATCGAATAGAGTTAAATTGATGTTGTTGTAGTAGTCATCCATGTGCAAACCCATCCCATAAGGATGGGTGAATTTTTTCCACAACCCCATCCCTTAGGGTTATCATTACTTTCAAGCGATATTAAATACTAGGGGAGGCTACAAACCATCCCAACCTATAAGGATAGGGGAATATGTATCTCAGTCATCATCACCAAGTTTATCACACCCTAAGAGGGTCCTGTAGAAATTAGTGGGCGTTCTAGGTTATACCCTACCCACTATTTTATTGGAATTTATATCTCATTTTCTATATTCATATTCTTCAAAACCATTACTAGAGTCAAAAAATATTCATCCATTGGATAAAAAGATTCCAACAGTGACCTCGAATCATCCTTAGCCTTAGGGATAGGGGGATTTTGAAAATTATCATCATCTTGGATGGAATTAGACATCTCCCGGTTGGGTGGTAAATAACATTATTGTGAATTCCATTAATTTATCCTACCACATGAAAACATTATCTATTACGGGTCCAGTAGAAAAATAGATCTAGAAACTCCCTTATTGACACTATTCACAAACCATGTCAAAAGGAACAAATCAAAAAACAAAATAAAACCCTATAGGGTTTGTAAGTGAAATTGCTTTAATATGTTTTGGGGTAAGATAAATGACACTAATTTAAACCTGGAATGGGGAGAAAGATGTTGTGAAACACCCTGTTATGTTGAGAGTAAGAGGACAACGACCATTTCACGATACATCTTGGTGAATGTCATCACCATCCTATAAAAATGATGTAGACCAAGATAAAAAATTAGAGCGATTTAATGTAGAAAAAATAAATTGTGAAAAGGTTTATCTAGAGTAAAAAAATAAAGATTAGTTTATGTGGAATCTATAGAAGGATCCAAAAACTATAACCTCAAAATAATGGGTTTCCGCCTCTATAGTGGATCACTTCCAATGAGAAAGGGAAAGGTGTTTATAAATACAAATCATATAGAAAAATAATCAAACATACCTCCACTGATGAATTTTTGGGACAATATGACAATGAGATAAAAAATCTCACACTAGTCAATGAGGATCTACTAATGAAAAATGTCCCCACTATGAATAATCATTAGACAGAGATAAGAATCTCTCCTCCCTAAAATCCATAAAGATGTATTCCTCCAATAATATTAGAATTTTTGTTTTATATAATATCTTGATCAATGTATCCAGTTTACTAAAATGAGGAAGTGGAAGTGGATCATGAATTTAATCTATTATAGAAAGAACCTCACTCTTTAAAGGTGATATTTCAGTGATAGAACAGATTAAAAACCAGTAGGATATGAAATTGGGGCGACCTCATCATGACCCACCAACTCCATGTAGATACGAGGAGGCCTCAACAGTGTTACTTCAAGTACTTCTCAAAGCCATTGATTCATGGGTACATCAATGGAATCCATTTAATAGGTGTGTGAACTAGTGTAGGATGAGAAGAATACAAATCCAGAATGGGTTGATCACACATTAATCCCACCCAATTTCACATATATAGTCCTTAAACATTTTATGGGATGGGAGATCCAAAATATCATCTCACATAATTCATTTCCCAATATTACCTGATGACGGCCCTCGAGATCAATAGGGGTCTTCTAATATGGGATAAGTTCTATAGACCCAGATAGGGCTAAAAATTATATGGTTTAACAACCATCAATTAGGATAAAATATTTATTAGGAAGACATTATTCTAAAATTAATCCTTTATATAATCTCTGTACTATGTAATATGACAACATTTTACCTCTTAAACTGTAAAAAATGATAATGTAAAAGTTTTTCTATATTTATAGATTTATGGAAATGGTTATCCTAATTACACTATATCCCAAATTTGAAAGAAAAATTTATAGAACTATTTGATGAAAACACATGGATGATCTATCTACACTTCTAAAATCGATGAAGTATCTAATAAAATTCTATGATTTTGATAATTGAATAAATTCTTGAATGATTTTAATTAGAGAACTCTATCTATGTCTCAAAACATTCTTTGTGAGTAAGGGAAAATGAATGGGAAGATAAAGACTAATTTTTTTATCATAAAAACTATGGCAGGGAAAATTTAGGGAACCATGATGTCCCATATTTTCCCAAATCCTTCTGTCGAGTTGTTGCAATAACAAAATCACCATCGACTAGAATCCAATGCGGATTAGCGTCTCCTACAATTTCAGAAATGTATAAATAAAGTGATATCCTATTGAAATGAGAAGGTCCCATGTTATTTCATTTCATCCATGGAAAATAACCTACTCATGTTTTCATAGCCATGAAAATGTAATGATATTGACCCCAATTCTCATCCCAACTACTTCCCTTTACAATGGAGTATGTATCACACCATCCAAAAAATCTTCCTCATAAAATAATTCATAAAATGTATGGTTGATTCTAGATAGGAGATCATTGAAAATACCAAGTAATATCTGACTTGTTCTTCCATAACCAAAACATATGAATTGAGTTATATGAAATAAGTTTCTTCTAGCTATAGGAAAAAATTTGATATTTATAAAAATCAAAATAATTTTTATAGAGATAATTCCAACAAAAGATTTTAGATCAATAAAAAATAAATATCCATTCACCAGGAAATTACACTATAAATAAATGCCCTGAAGTTATATATAATCATCATACATATGAAAATGAAGATAATGATTCATATGATTTATTTTACACTTAAATATTTTTTTGTAAAAAAACTGAAAACGGGAACTAGCCCACCAAATGAAACCCGGATCAGATTAATTTACCATATTTTTTCAGTTAATGTGTTACACATAAAATAACAATTCAATGATGATATATAAGACTATGAGAATGAGTCTCCCATGACTTATTAGATATCTAGAGGATAATGGAGTTGTATTTGAGGATATATGTGACATTATGGGAATTCACAAAACTAATATCTTGGTGAATCCTAGTAGAGGTCATATATGAAACCAATAACCATGATAAATAACTCCATTAGGCTTAAAAAACAAATAGATATCATGGATCCCTTGGCAACCAACCAAGCCAAGTCATCATACAAGACTAACTGGTGGGGGTGTGTTTGTTGAATCATCCTAGACATAGGAGAAGACCTGCAAGAGACATGAAACGTACACTAGATTCCCCTATCAACTCTGATCAAGAACCGAAATAGTCTACAATGAATATATCAACCCCTAATACATACTAACACAGCGTTGGGAGGCATATAAACTTGGCACAAATATATGACATTATGAAGTAATTGGGTGTTGTACCAGCTAATATTTCACTCCAAGATACTCTCTATCTTTTAAACGAACTATGAAAAGCACTCATAGTAGCCCTCCAAATCCCACAAGATTTTGAGTTAGAAGTCAAGGTAGCTTGTATTTACTAATTGGAGATTATTACATTGGATCTCTATTTCATCATTCTATTCACAGAAAAAGATCAATAAGAAGTTATACAAAGGCATATCAGACCCCTATATGTTTCTTGAAATCTAGATAATGTCTACATATAAATTTAATTAATTGAAAATGGTTCTGAAATCAACCTCATCCTATTAAAAACACTTGAATGTTTAGGACATATAGAGGGGAACATATCTCCAAAAAAACATTAACATTCAATGATACAATAATATTTAGAAGTGACCTCTTAGAAAGATCAATCTCAAGGATTAATTTCTTGTTCTCACATCTTACATTATGTTCATGTTTATCATATAGAACACTCTTTATAATGGATTTTTGGGAAGACCACGGCTTTACAATAATGTGATGGTACCTCCATCAATTCAATGGAGAATTAATTACACAATTAATTATTTTGATGGTTTAATAAAATGTTAATGAGCCCTCAATGATTATTTTTAAGCCATATATATTCATATAAATGATTCTAGAAAAGGATGGGAAACAACCAGAAATCAATGAAAATATATGTGTTTCAACCCTCAATGGCTTGCAGAACTCCACAATGAATACATCATTTTTTCTCAATGGGGATTAGGTGTTACCCCATATAAATGATTGAAGTAATATAATTATTATTATATCTCTAAGATCCTCCATCCCAAATAAATAGTAAAAAATAACACAAATCGTCACTGAAATCTCTCTGTGAGGCCTTATGTAGTTTAGGGTGATAAATTATGTTTCCATGGATTCTATCTCATTAATAATGACATAGATAGCCTATTATTACCTATAATTTAGGAAAATAACTCTATGGACTCAGTGGTGGATGAATATATGGATGAAATATGGAACCGCCACCTGAGGTTTCAGGAAGTCATATCCACTGCCACTAATGAACAGTATTAGGTAAATCTAGAAATATATGATGAACAAACCCCTAAATTGGTTAGATATTCTATTCCTTTCATTAATTAAGTGGTTTAAATTTAATATATAGAGAATAAATGATGTGTACTTACTTTGAATTATATGGATATTCAATGGCTAAAACCTGAAATGTCCATAAAATACCTAGGCATATACCATGACTATTGATGTTTCAAGTTGTTTGGAAGGGGGATGAACCCGTATCATGAGGATAATGTATAATTAAATTTTATAATACCGATCAAATACAAGTTTTCCAAGGAAATGAAATACCCAAGAAGTCCCACCGACATCATATGTATAAATGAAAATAATTTGAATATTATGATCCCCATATATTTGAATGATCATAAATAATACTTCTTTAATGATGATTTCCCATTATCAATCAAAGAACACCTTATCAATTCTAATATCATATTCTAATCCATTTCCATTATGAATCGGTATTTAGGGTATAATAAACAAACAATATCCCATAACCATGTGGAATCCACCATCATCATAACACCTACAAGGATATTTTTATATCTGGTCATGAACATTGTGTTAAATGATGCTTGTGCTACTTAAAAATATGACACACATCATATCCTTAATCAATCCTTGGTAAATATAAGAGAATCATATTTTGTTAACATTTTTTGTAAAATCTCAATAGCGATGGGATCACTTCATTTAACATTAATAACTAATCAACATGTTGTAGTATAACTATTTAAAGACAAAACCAATGAAATGTGATTTTTCTGTAACATCTATGAAATTTCTTGTTTTCTTAGTATTCCATCTTGGAATTCAGGCAGACCAAAAAATTCTACTAAAATCACATAATTTTCACACCCTAAAAATGCCATGGAATGGAGTACGATATAAGATAACATCACATACATATATGTTTCATAGCTTACCTGGCTAGAAAATCTATCCAGATATATAGATAATGATAAAAGGGATGGCCTACGAATGATATGAGGACCTTTAATAATCATAAGATAACTTAATCAATATATACTTCAACCATATTTTTGTATGTTTCTTATGGAATGAAAGATGTACATTCTTTATTTGGCCTCAAATGAATGATCACATTGGGCTATAATCATATAGAAAAATGTTTTGTTGAATGAAATAACTCTATAATAACGTATTTGAAGGATGAAACAGATTTTGGTATAGTATTATGATGTTGATAATAACTTCCTAATGAAAATATTTATTGTGAAATTGGAGGAATTACGTTCACAACCATGAATTCCACAGTATGTCGAATCAAAGAACTCAAGTACACCCTAAGCCATCCAATGATTATTTGTTTCTTGTATGGATGGGATGTTATTCATAAATAGTATGACATCAATTTATTTTCACAGAAGTATATGAAATGGAATTTAATGACTGATTTCCAAGTGGACCATCACACAATAAAAGGAACACAATTGGAAACAGAACATCCCGACAAAGAGATTTTATATGCCTAAGAGAATCCCAAAACATGGGATAAGTATTTTGTTGATTTCTTCCAAATTATTATTTTTAAGAATATATAATACTTAATTATCAATCAATATGGTTTAGTTATTGTGTTTATCTACCCTAAAAAAGATATTTTTCTCTAATCATTCCAAATATAAGAGGGATTCACTGAAAACGTGGTCAATAATTATACCCTTATTGATGGATTAGAATTTTCCTTAATGATACATATATCATTCCTTAACATTAAAGGGTATTTTAACCGAGTGATCATGGAAATTATCAGTTAATATTCTATCAAAAAGAATGAAATGAACTCTATCATCAGCTACATCAGCTGACTGATGCAAGAGTTATTATTTTAAACCGACATTGCATCATGTCCCTTAGTAATATTTTTTGTCAACCCACACTGCATCACGTACCTTCATCATATATTTTTCATGTTGACACTCTGGCTAATATAGAAATAGTCTCGTTTGACCGTAATTAGGAAGCAATAAACTCCACATCACAGAAAAAATAATTGTCGCATCAATCGTCATACATGGAACAATGGAAATAAATAAGCTCAACGTCGTCCCAAAGAATGATTAAACGATATCCACCCATGGATGGATCGATCCCATAGTTAATTACCTCTTAATTGGGAGTCTCTTGTTAGATTAATTTGAAAGGAAATAGAATTGGCACAAAGTAGCAAATATTACCCTTAAAGATGGTCCAAATGTAAAATTTATATGTCTAAAAATTAGGGTTTGATGGAATCGTCATCCATTTTATAGCTGGAATCAAAATTCGTACCGTCATTGAAGAATTCCATGTAGGATCATGTGACAATCATAAAAAAGGGATGAGGATCTCCATAAAATCTGGAAGCATTATTACAACATGAAATTAATAATGTACTACTATGTGTAATTCACCATGAAATTTCCCGAATTCCTCATTCATTAAGTCATCATCCATATACTACCATGATTTCAACAAATGGAAAAATATTCCTCTCAATTTTCCGTATTGGGAATCAATGTAGTGGGGTCATATAGCCTATCCACTTCAAATATGTTTATTTTAATCAATAATTATATCCTCTTCATTACCAAATAGTACGTGGAAATCAATTTCATCAATTTTCAGATGAAGAATATCATTGATATAGTAAAATACACAATAATAACTTATTCCAATAAGATCACATGTTATTGATGGGAAAAGTATAATTTGAATAAATTTTATCATGAGTACAATGTCAAGAACAAACATTCATCTCATTATCATGATGATGATAACGTAATAAAAGAGGCCTTCATTTAGACTCTATCAAATATAATACACAAGATAGTGGATATGGGTAATAATTCTTGTATGGAAAATCTCCTCCGTGATTTATCATCCTACCATACCTCCAAACACACTACTACAGTAGAAACTCTATATTGATTGGTGTATATAAATGAGTAAGTATTTCACATAGAATTATAATTTCCACCATTTTGAAATGTTATTTTTGTAAAAATCTCAAATGATGAACAATTTAAAGAGATCTAGGATTAGTTGGGATGGATTTATGAGAAAATGTTTCATACACTGCACAACCTTGATCTCTAACAAATCATGATCTCATGAGACTTAAATAAAAAAATATACCTATATTAGTTCATTTAATGGGAAATGGTATTGTCTCCCATTAATCAAATGATACCTGGACATAAATCTCTATAAATGGAACCCAGAGGGGAAGGTCATCACATCATACGTCAGTTATATTCCAATGGTGATTACTCAATGTCTATAATAGAAGGGGAATGTTTCATGACCCCATCAAAGTATGATTTCTCAATATATAATTTACAGATCATCCATAACAAACTTCTACAATAAAACATCATGGAATTATTCTTCAAGGGATATTTATTAGCTTCAAGACATTAATATGAATTGAAGAAATACTATTTAAAAGATTTTATAATATATGGAAGACATCATGGTCACATAATTATGAGCATCAAGATCCAACCATACAACATGATGTTAAACTGTATGGAAGGAGTCTTGGAAGAAAGATAAGAAAATACAATGCATCTTACATCTTTATCTTATGTAGTAAAACATTATAGAGAAAATCACTTCATATTTATTTGACTACATATTGCAATGATTGGTGTAAAAGAAAATTGAAATTCCTAAATCCCCTTGTATGATTTAGATCAACATAGTGAATTTTCATTTTCAAGAACTACGAGTTGATTGATTCATTCCATCATCAGATAGGTAGTGATTCAAAAATCTAATATCCTAGGTCAGTCTAGAGTATATTCATCATATTTGTAGGACATTAAACTATGTGAAAATTAATTCATCACTTCATGATATTATAGATTCGCACCTTGTGTCCTATGAATATGATTCCCTTGGAAAGAATCTCTAGAAAAATTCTATTAAAAACATGGTATGCAGATCATGATGTGATTTACTTAATTCTTGACATCATTTGTAGTTATTCAATAATAATTTTACATGTCAATAAATATTATTCATTTTCATACGACATTAAGCTACATAGTTTCCTAGAATTATGTATGGATTCATTCAAATTCTAATGTGAAAATAAAATACAGCTATATCATATATATTATCATGGCCACCACATGATGAAAATTTTGATTTTTTTTCTATTAAATTCTTTTATGTTGCAAGATAATCCATTTTCATTCATTTATTCTCACACCAAGTATAAGTCACACAATTTAAGTAATTTTGCTACGGTCTTCCCTATGATATCAAAAAAAAATTAGTTAACATTAGATGTAGAATGATTTTCTGTGAAAAAAAATATATAATTCATATTATACATTAATTCCACATTATGATAAACAGAATTGTTTATTTATCTTTCATCACATAAAACCATTCCTTATTATGGACCTCTTTCAAGAAGACTACTATCATGGGTGTTGGAATCCCACTACATATCATTCATGAACAATATGCGGATTGATTTTGGTAGTAACATGATACATATTTATACCTAGATCTCCAATCATGGTTTCAGCCGCCACAATCAACAGGTATAATTCCCCCTCATTGAAAGGGTCATAATCGAATGGAAAAATTACAAATAAATATCTATAGGTGCTTTGAATTATACTATCACATGATGGTTAGTTATTCCCAAATTTAAAATCCTATGACCATATATATCAATAGATGAAGAAAATCCCCCCCCCCAATACAAATTGAGTTGACATATGTGGAGAGTTTCTCATCCACAGGCGATGTGGGGTTGGATTCCAACTATTCTATTATTTGCAGTGTTACCCAGACCTCCAATACATTGTCTATGTATAATATCCAATGGGAAGAATTACCCCATCGGTTTCTGTTTTATACCTAGGTAGATATTTTTCCATTTTAGAAAATCATTTGACTATATTCTTACTATCACCAGATATATAGTGATCCAAGATATCCAATCATGAATAATGTCACAATATCGATGTTGAAAATTCAACCCTCATGCATATGAGTTAAACGAATTCCAAGAGGTATTTTAGAACTATTTTGATAATGATTCCTATTATCATATTCTACATAGGGAAACATTGATAAAAGATATGGGGTGAAGTCATGGGTCAAAATCACTCCAAATCATGTCCCCTACATGCGAGTAAGAACTATAAAGAGTGATATTCTTAAAGAAATTATTATTGAATGATAATCACTATTTAAATATTCATAGGGAAACCTAGGTAAGTTCAACTATAAAAATACAATATTACTCTTCATAACGTTTCATTATTCCAATATGTTATCTCGTTCCATCTCCCAAGTGGGATCGATGTACGACTTTCTTATGCGTGTGATAAATCGAGTAATAATGGTCTCCGACTTATTGATAATCACTAATATTAAAATTCATGAATAAAACGTTTTTTCTAAATAATAATACAATATAATAGTGAAATTTTAATGCAATAATGTCATTCATAATTTCACATCTATTCAAACATCCTTACCACATGACATTCATACTCCAAGGGAAATATCCTTACTAGATGATTTCAAACAATAAGGAAAATATCCTTCTCACATGTTTTTAAACTGAACATCTGATAAATCTTATCAATGTGACATTAAAATTAATATTCCATCATCTATCCCAATGATTTATTACATTACAATAATAAAATGAAACTTTCAAAAATGGGAATATGGTGTTTTCATCATATTTAATGCACCACAACCTATAAATCTTACATCATGTTATGGGAAACATAGTTTAATGTAAACCACTCATAGCACCTTCAATGGAAAATATATATCTCTATTTTACCTTTCTAGTGGTGGATCTACACATGGGCTTTGATACACTATCCAAAGGCTTGTTGGCCACACAAAGAGGACTTTATGATCCTTATATACTTGTAGTCACCAAGGAAACAATTAGAACCACAGGGTTTTTTGGGTCATACAAGGAATGATTATTCCATATAATTACTCATGAATCGATAAAATTATCACTTGGTTTAATAAATTTCAATTACCATCTCAAAATAGTGTTGGAGTAATCATGACCACATGTATCATAATTTGGTTATTGTGTAACAATCCCTCCATAAAAGATCAGTATAAATAATGAAATTAATCAAAATTAACATAGAAAAAATCATTATGACCAATATATTGATCCTTGTGGTGAAACATTCAAGACAATGAACATCTAGTCAAAGAAACAAAAAACATGCACATTGAAAACTCATAAAAGGTTGATTGAGAAAAACACAATTCTTTTCACACTAATATTTTGATCTCTATTGTTTAGTAAAATTTAAGAGTGTAAATAAACCCTTCATAAATAAAATATTTCCCACTATGGGGTGCTAGTTAAATTAAATCCATGCTCACTAGACCCCCTTGTCCAATAAAAACAAAGGGTAATGCTTTGTCGCATCACATCGATATAATAACATAGTCAATATGTAGGGACACAACATTAATGGTTATCAAACCATTCCTGAATAATATATAATTCATAAAACACATTCACAAAATTGATGTATGAGAAGACATAACCAGTTCCTTGAGTTGATATACATATCTTAGAGATCCATGGATTTTAGGCTTCCTTGCTCCTGGCTCTTCAATGTCACAAAAATTAACATGGACAGGTTTATCCAAATGAATCTACTAATCCAATGAATTCCACCATAAAATAAAATAGTTATTTTCCTATCCTATTGGAACATTATAGTCTAGTACTATTATAAAATCATGAACTCTACCAGCTAGTATCCACCTCACATTAACTCATATATTAACCGACCGTGATTTACAATCCCCATAACTAGTGAATTTAACTAGATCTATCATCCAAAATTTTACATAACCATGAATCATAAAATATCTCAATTTTGGAATTTAACACAATATTTATCAATAATAATATTGGCCACACTGCAAAAAATTAAAAACTATGGAACTAGGAGTGAGCCTCATAACTGAAAAATAAACAGCCCTAGGGAAACAAAACCCTTTCTTGGATAGAAATATCTCAACATCCACATTAATTATCCCAATGTTTTAGTATTCACAAAACATACATGGTCTTCAAAAAATTGTGGGGATCCACATTACATGATCATGAATTTTGGAACTATGGTCTCATCCATTAAGGTTTCTTATCTCCAGACAAGAGGAATATGATCATTTCCAGTAATGTAATCCAATACACCTAAGCATTATCGACACCATGTAGGAAAACATCACCTTGGAGATTTTTTTAATTCTATGTACATATATCCTATTAAATATTAAATTGATAAAAATCCAAGAAATGTGAATCACACCACCCATAATTCAATTATCTAGGTTGATTTTACATCCCTAATATTTTACAATCCAACTGTACCTTATCAAAACTCATTCATAGACCATGGAAAGTATTGTTGACACCACAACATGAGAATGAATGAAATACCAATAGAACCATGAATAAGTGCCTCTAAATTACTAGTAGGATCTATCCAGTCCTTGTAGGAATGCTACTCAAATCATTATGAGCCCTAGTAACACCATGACAGATATCAGTTCCTTATTGTGTTTTGTCCATCCCCATAATGACTACCGCATCATATATTCATTAATAATGTTTTCGAATAAATCCATTAAAATTTAATGAATTTCATGTCCTTACCATTTTATTTTTATTTAAATGGAAGACTTTGTTAATGTATAATGTTAAAATGTGTGGAGAACATTACAATGTGAATTCTATATTACTAGTAGCATATGTTCTAATCTCAAAGCCCCTAAAAATTTTAATTGATGTTATGTGATATATTAACATAACATACAAGAAATGGTCAAGTTTTATGTACCATAATAAACTTTCTAATTGTTGTAGAACAATATTTCATAATATTTTGTTGATTATCCGATAAACTATTTAATCCAAAAAAACCTAAAATGTTAGTTGAACTGCTATATGAATCTTAAAAGATGAATAGTGGATCCATATCTTCTTGATTTCCATATTTGTGTCTTATAATAATGGAAAACCATGGCCTTTGTTGTATGGTCTTTGAATGGGAAAATTTGGGAGTAGTGTCATGGGAAATTTATTCTTTAAGTATGTCTATCTGGTGATGTATTTATCATATTGTAGAGTTTTATTTTACAATCCCCTAGCCCATGGATCATTAATATGAAATGCGAACTAATATTGTATTTGTGGAATCACATATATGAATCGATCTCCCAATATTTATGTTGGTTGAATCTTATCCATGAAACAAAATTGTTGGTACTTTTTTCACTTTCATTTGAAGTATTTATTGTGTTGTCAGTTTGCTCGATGTGAGCTTCTATATAGGCCTTAAATTATCTTCAATAATCAATGCAAAAAATTTATCATCATGTAAAAATGTGTAAAAATTCCCATTAAAATATGATAAAACCCTAATATCATCATAATATTGGGACAAAAAAATCTCACCATCATTTTATGGGATGCCTATCAATGCAATAAATAAGGCCATGTCATTTTTTCTGAATACATTGAAACTGATAGATAAACCCCAATGATGAATAGTATTTAATTATAATGCTCTCATCATTATGAGTAGAATGTAAATCATTATGAATTGTCATCATATAGGCAAGATCCTCATTGATTTCCATATCATCGTCAATAATACTATTAGTGGTAATTATCACATTTGGTATAAAAGGAATGTAGTTATGGCAGAATAGTTTGGCCCTAATTTTATAACCCTTTAATTTTCGGGGCCACACACTGCTAATTCATGGAAAAATTTGTTTGAAATAAATGTATAGTATATTTTGGATGATCAAGTACTCATAACCTCGAAGATGAAACCCATACAACCCCATAATACCTGGAAAAGATAATAAATTATATATGGGGATCTTCCCTAATAAATGAGGAATAAGAGGATACATGGGTTGTCCAATATATAAATGTATAACAACATTTTCCCCATACTCACATAGTGTCCACCCTAAAAAATGTGTGAACTCAGACCCCACAATCTATTTAATTGGGAGCATGTACCTTCCTTGGTACATGGAAAGAAAATCGTCCAACTATATAGTCTAGTCCATATAGTTAATAACCTCCAAAAAATTGTTGGTAAATTAAAACAATTCTAATATAGTATAATAGTAACAATCAAGACTATGGGAATCATTTGTGGGACATTCCATTGAACTATTGGATTTCGGTTCAGAATAATTTTTCTTAATAAAATACCGTATGAATTTCTTAAATGGGGTATCTTCCCCACGATGTAGGTCACTATGAATCCACTTTTCATCTTAAATTATCAAATACCTATAATTTTTAGTTTTAATATACTCATCATCACATGAGTTCTATTTTGGGAAATTTCCTTTTAAATATCTCCTACAATTGGTGCATCCCAAATCTACTCGATGTCCCAAAGAAGTATATCTTCTTCACTATGTGTCTAGTGGAATGTATTTTTATCAAAAATACATTAGCATATTATGTATTTCATCATCTATTTATTATCTTAGATGATGATTTACCAGATCATAATATATTCATGCATCTCAGTCTTGTTTTGGAATTCTAAAAATTCTTATGTGATATACTTCAGATTAATGGTCTAGCCCCAATCCATTCTGAAGATCCCCCAGATCAAAGATCATATTTAAAAAACAATATGAATATATGGTTTGGGTAATTATTTTTTGATAACTAAAAATTAATGTGGATGTAAAATTAGTTTTATATTGATTATTTCAAATTTTTGTTGGCTTAAATTTCAACATATACCAATATGATCCTTTTTCCTCGATGATGACATTTACAGTCTAGGAGATTTTTTCCCAAAAGTTATTATGAAAGTCTAGAATCAAGTGGGTGTAATTGTTGATGACTATGATGGAATGATAAGATGATGAATTAAAATATCAAACTCATAATGAGGCAAGAGGTCTGAGAGAGGTTATTCCATAAGACTTGTCCCCATCAGGTCTATCGAGATTCTCTAGGATTTCCTAAAAAAATCATGACAGTTTGAATCCACATGTGTGACTATATAATTATAAAGATTCATGGATGATACAACCTCAATCCATGAATACTGATGAGAAATGGAGGCCACATATATTAAAACTAGAAGCACATGTCAAATGAATGAGGAATCGTACAAAAATAAGTAATTGACTCTGATAACATCATGTGAATTTCATGATCCGTGAATGGAATCTGAATATAATTACTTTTTATTGGACTTATCAATCATTTTACCCATATAAATACTTATAGACACATGATATTTTATAATACATGTAATCATGTGACCATTTAGCGGTCACATGAATTTCATAATGATCATGAAATCACTATATCCAGATAATGATTCATGAGAATCCTTCTAGATAGTTGTGGAACCAAATATATAGCTCAGGTTTTAAGTCAATTACATAGAGATTATTTATTTAATTTGTTCAATGAAAGAGTGGAAACATTGTTATATCTCACGAAATAAACTTGGAAAGTGGTCTTAAGTTCGGTTCTTTTTGAGAGGTATTTCTAAATAGTAATTACAATGAGGTATTTTTTTGCAATATCATAATAAGAGAAATCAAAAGTGATATGGAGTTTTAATTCACTTATTGAATTAATTATTTCCTAATAAGTATATTTTTAGGATTCTTCATGGAATATGAAAGGCCAATCAAAAGATTCAATTTCATCTAAGACACCAACCAGTGGATGCCCTATGGACTCATGTTAGAATTTACTCTCCTCATAATTTTGTCCTTATCCCTGTAGAACACATTCCAGGGGGAATTTATTTAAAACACCTAAATGATAACTCTAAATTGATTTTTTTAGGGAATAACTAAAGATTGGTTATTATAATATGTAGAATACAATATCTGTAGAAACATGACTACGTGATGTCTAGGTTGCCGAATCATGAGAATCACATATCCTTTAGGGCGACACATGATAGAATGGTATTGAGAATGTCACACGGGTGAATAATACACTAAAAATGACCTATATATGATCATAAGAATCCGCTTAAGAATCTTCCATGTATAATACAAATCCCATCTGACAAAACATCTTGTTCTTGTTAAGGCATCCAGACAAGCAGATGAGATCAAGTGGATGATTCTAGACGAGTTCCTTTAATAAAGTTCTTGTGAATCAATATATAGATAAAACAACATATTTCAATTTATAAAATAATTTTAAAAATTGTTTTTGATTTATTAGATTGAGATTTATGTTGATTCCATGAGACATGCATATAAGATTCATAAGAACCTATGAAACCCACCAGAGATATGTCAATCATGTCACACAAGATCATATTGGTGTGCCAAATTCTACATTTAATGGACCATGGACTAGTATTTTTCAACATTTTATTATCCTTTTAGATCCACTAGCATGTTTTTAGATGTTTTTTTTATAATGATCGAATGAAATCATGAGATCCACATTTGTCACATCACACATCTCAGAAAACACTGGGGACTCTTTACATAATACTCGGGCTCATTCACAGGATCCTCTACTAACAATGAAACACCCTAATGGGAAACCAATAGGAAAATTCCTAATATTTTTTAAATATTGAAAAAATGATGCTGAACATCATATCATATTTCAATGTAAATATACCCTAATTTTAATGTGAATGGGATGTGCCCAATTGTGATCAACTTTGATCACGTGAGGCTCATGGATGCGACATACTGATCTCATATATCCTTCCTTTACCACACAATTTTGTTTCTCAAATGGCCTCTAAAATGAAAAATTGACCTATTGAAAGGCCCTTGAAAATACACATTAATCTCATGATAGACCCTGAAAAAGACTTATATGATCATGTGAAGTCCCCTCTAGAAATTTCATGACTTTGTGAAAATTATTATACATATTGGGATAATGGTGGAAATAAAAATTGACATATCAACACGATTATGTGATATCCCATTAATATTACATGGGTCGAATATATATTGTTGTGACTGAGTGCTCTTACTGTCATTTTTTATCATACAACACCATAGAGGAATTACAGCCTGATCACATGAATCCTGTGATATGATACTCCGTACCCTTTTTCCAACTCCTATATGTGATAAATGAAACATGAAAGGTGATGTATAAATAATAATTTTAGTCCTATAAAATCATACTCCATGGAAAAAATGATAAATATAAGAGAAAAATACTACACATATGGGAGTGAAGAATAGAATTCTTATTAGACATGTAATTCATGTGATCACAAGTTTATTCCTGCACATGAAATCTTGGGAGTGATCTAAGTGATGATAAGATATGAATTTGTTCATCACATTAATACTCTTTAGATAACATCAAGGCCATTCGACAAGCCTTCCATATTATGAGAAGCTATTTCATCACGTTGACTAGGACACAAGAAATCTAAATAATTTAACTCATGATTAACATTGTGGAACATAAACAATAAATACGGAAAATATGGAATACTTATTTGAAAAAATAATGACTAATTTTCATTTAAATGAATCCTACATTTCTCATGAACAATATGGATAATTCCATAGATCCATGGAAAAAAATTAAAATATTTAAATGTTCTCTGAACATGACACACATGTAATATGATGCCCTCAAGGCATGTCTTCAATGTTTTGATAAGTCCTCTTGACATATCTCCCAATTCAAGAGAAGTCCTTTAAAATTGTCTTCATAGTCTTACAAAGTCCTATTAAAATGTTTCTAAAGCCTTATGAATACCTATGTACATGTAACCCAAGTAATATGATATATTATGGAAATGTCTATGAATTTTTTCATTACCTTGTTGACATATCATCTAGGTCTTGCGAAGTCCTTTGGAAACATCATCTAGGTCATTCAATGTCTTCTAAACATATCAACTAGGTAATATATATTTTTCCATGAATATCATCGATTTAACATGATAGTATTTTATACATTCACTATTCATCACTTTACTCCCTCTAAAATATAATATTTATCATACGATGACCTTCAGAGAAGTCAACTAAGTATTGTGAAGTCATATGAACATGTATCCAAGTCAGTCGATAACATCAAAACATGTCACCAAAGTATTGAAAATTTCGACAACCATTTCATCTATACTTTTGAAGTCATATACTCAAATTTTCCATGACATAAAACTCCTCCAGTAATTCCATCCATGTTATGTGATCATCTTCCAAGAATTCATCCTTGGTCAAGTGGCACTCAAAGACATGTTAGTCAGATCAAGGAACCAGTCTCTTAATTATATTATTCAATAATTATAGTTTTTTGATATATGTGAAACATATCATATATTCACTTAGAAAATGAAAAAATTACACTTAATTCATGATAGAAAGGCACTAAGGTAATGTCATGTAGAATCACCCAGATATGATGCCCTCATCCAGTGGACATACTCAGATATACCACAAACTGAACGTTGATAACTCTGATTTCATTTTAAATCCTAATACATATAACTCGTTCCAATGTTAGGAAACAGTATCAACATACACCTCGATTTATGTCCCTCAATTTCATAGACACTCTAACCCGTGAGACTCAAATGGTCCTTTGGTTTCATCATTCCTCCTCATCCATTTGTGGACTAAGAAGCTAACTCGACTACTAGTAATCTAATTCCTATCCCAACAAGATATGTAGGAATTATTCCAATGGACTAATCATCATATTAATCATCCAATAAGGGATTCCCTGCTGAATAATACCCATACCAATTTCTGATGATATATATCATATTTTTTCCATTTTTTCTCGACCCAATCATGGATTATCGGGGATTAGGGGCTTGAATAAAATCATATCAATCACGACATGGAAGACCCTCACCAAAGGAAAACTAATTTTTTAATTCCTATTCAGTGGCGTTATAAAATTCCCTCCATAAAAGGGAAAAAAGGGGTAATTTTTTAATCCATTCAATAATTGTAATCACTGGGTTATAAACCTCATTATAGTTAATTATCAATTTCATACCATCAACTGGTTGAGGTTGGAATGAACTAAAATTAATTTGATTCTTAATATAAGTACTATATGTAAGAAACATCCTAATGTCTTTATCTTAATACATAGTTTGAATGATCCTCCATACATTCCCATTCAGAAAGAATCTAAATTTCATTATTTAAACGATATTTTTGGTGTATAATTCATGTTATAAATTGTATATATAGACACCTCAAAAAGATTAAATACCATTTCCAAAATATTAATCCCCTCTATGGATGGTAGTTAACTATAACGTTTCTTTCTATATGTCTTCAATATATATAATTTTTATGATATATATTCTATAGTAGTAAATGAAAAAACAATATATTTATATAAATAAGGTATCATTAATTGAACACATCCATTATGTGTAAAAGTATTTGACTCCTGGTCATTTATTAAGGTAATAAGTCCTATATCGGGGCAAAGAAGAGATTTTTGACCACGAATAAATTCAATAAAATGGTTCCAAAGAATAAAAATTTTACCACAGAATGTGTGTGTTGATCCCAACGTCCCAAAATCTGAAAATATGAGTAATTAAGTTTCATTGGGTCTCAAAACCCGAATGACCTCCTTCATTAAGAAAGCAAGGTAGTTATATATTATGGATATGGGATCCATTCAATGTTCCAATTAAATTAAAATAATAAACAAGGAATATATAATTATGAAACCATTATTGAACCCCACAAACAATCCTAAAAAATGGAAAACAATTTAGACCTACTTTTAATGAATTTAATGACTGAATAACTGAATGATTATAGAATTTGGGGGATTTGGATAATAAATCTGGGACACCATGTATTTTCTATGAAAAATGATTATATAAATTTGTTTTTATAAAAAACTAACAATATATTTTTTAAAATATTTTTGTCATTCAATATATATTTTCATTTGTTTTACAGATAATTCCTCATCTATGGCCTTCTCAAATAAATTATCTATTAAATTATAAAGTTTATTATGATTTTTATTGGATGATTAAATAGTGATTATCATCAAAATAAATTATTAATTATTTTTATGATTGAATAAAAATTTGTGAAATATTATTAATAGTATAGAATGAAAAAATAGTTTTTAATGTGACGTAATGTAATACCATATAAAGTAATCCACAAGAAAAAAATACATACAATTTGGAGGAAGGGATCATATGCTACAAAAATAAATGGATATGAATATTTTAATTACGACATAAAAAATAAATTAATAAGATAATATTTTTCCCATATTATTTTTATAGTTCAATCAATTTATCATTGATATCACATGATCAAATAAATTATTGTGATTTTATTTTGTTTTGTTTGGGGCCCCAAATTTATAACCCCCAAATATATTGTGTATATCCTTATATATCTTGAGGTTATCATGGGTTATGGGTAGGGATATCAAATAACCTAGATTATGGGGTATGTATATTGATTAACAATCAAAAATGAGACGGGAACACTATAGTGAATCCAAATCTACAGTGTTATGATTTCTTCAAAAGAGAGTCTGGACATATGTTTTCATTTTTTATACTTAATATTGTGAAATATTTCTATTTAATGTCTCTATAGTTTATCTTTATTTAATTCAAATTATTATGATTGTTTTCATGGTGATTAATTCATTGATCTATATTTTTCATCCATATTAAATGACTATGCTTTCATTCAATGTAAAAATTATTATATCTCAATGATCTTATTCAATTAATCAATCAATTTTTTTCCATATTGATTTTCCAATCAATTTTTGGATATAATAACACTTTATCTATAAATCACTAAAAATTGTTTTCCCATATGGTGTGTGTGGTATTATTTTATTCTTATAGTTATATTATCTTTATGTGATGATGAATAATATTATGTTTAATTTATAAAAAATGGATTCATATGTGAATAATTTTTTTCTATGAAATTCATGTTGTTTTGTAAAATATAATGGTTATATAGGCTGTCTCCAAATATAATAAACCATATGTTCTTGAGAGTGTGTATGAATGTTATGATTAAATATATAATAATATATATCTACTTGAGTCATTTATGTTTGAAAATGTATCTCAAGAATATAAATATATTCAAGAGTTTTCTTTTTTTGGGGTTATTTAGTTGCAATTACAGACTGGTTCAATTAATTTTAGTAATTTGGTATTTAAGTATAAGGGAATTTGTTTTTGAGAAGTCATGATTTGATCAAATATTTTCATAAGTTAAAAGCTATGTTTTATTGGTTTATCCCACTATATATTTAATACAATTTTTTATCTATAATGATTAAATTGGATATAATCATTACTCAAACTAATAGTTATTAGAGATACATGTCTTGGGATGATTCAAATTATCTTCAATGATAAATTAAAATATTTTATAATATTTGATGAATAGTGATTTTAATAAATATTTATCATTTGTTTATATATATATATATTATTAAGAATATTTTTTAATTGGACATAGAGTGTTCATTGAGAGGGATGTAAAGAAATCACAAATAACTATAAAAACGCTATAGGATGATTTAGTTGTGATAATCATTAAAAGAATCCAATTTTACTGATATAGAAACATTTTCCAAAATTTAATTATCTATTATGAAACATTTTAATATATCCATCTCTTCATTCACACTTCGATAAAACCATGGATTATGGGATATTTTGAATAATATTTTTAAATCACATCATTCAAGTTTTAACACATTGGAAATTACCATATGGGACTTTTATCAAGTTTCCATTCTATAACATTTAAAAATGTGCCTTGAAAATTAATATAAAAATACAATGGATAGAGAACTATAATCTACCATTTTCTATCACACTGAAAATGAATATAAATTATATACATTTATTGATGTAATTAGTTTTCAAAGAAATTAACATGGATAATATCTGAAATATTTATGGGAAATTGGATTACATTGATGTTTAAACATATTATGTTCAAATTAAAAAATTATCATTAGACATATATTTTTCTCCACATATATTTGAAATAATATTAATATATTCAACATGGAATATTTTGTTTTGGAAAAATAGAGATGTTATGAATAATCATTATACATTATAAAAATGATCTGGTTTAATATCAATCAAAAAATAACTATGAAATAATTATATTACATTGATATCCTCAATTTAAAATTTATAAATGAACATCACTATATTTATATAATATTTTTTTTAAATGATGTGGAAGGAGTTCAATTATGTGGGGATATAATATCCCATATTTTGTTAGACTTATCCCTTATATGTGTGGTATAAAATTATTTACATTTGAAAGATATATTTATTATAAAAATATTTCAGAGAAATAAATATGTGTGTTTAAATATTAATTTTGTTTTATTCCTTTTGAAACAATGATATTGATTATAATGTAATATAATGTAAAATTGATTAAATTTCATCATAAATGAATTAAAAATATTAGAAATTTAATTAAAATTTAATCACAAAAAATAGATATATATTACCTACTGAAATATTATTCGAAGATGAGTAAATCACTTTTTAAAGGAACATTAAACCTATAAAAAGTAAAAAAACATTATAAATCTTGGAATACAAGGGTTTTATGAGAATCCTTGTTTTAGGATAAATGGAATTTATATAAAAATATAAATCAATTGGTAAATTCTATTTAATATTATATAAATTAAATAATGAAATTTCATTTTTATAAAATTGTCATTATAAGAGAATTTTAATTATTACAGATTATTAGTAATAAATATATATAATGTAAAAAGTATATAATAGTCGAAAATAGTTTTTTTATAAGTATGAAAAATTATTTATCATTAATAGAATAATAAAATGATGATGATAAAGTGAAAAACAATCAATTCTAGAAAAATTTATATTTTTACACCTTATATATTTCTTTTTCTTTTATTATTTATTATAATTTTGAATCAAAAACTATAAAATTTAAATAATTATTTTAATGATATTTTTTTTTATAATATATAAAACAATTGAATTAATATTCAAAAAATGATTTGAAATTATTATAAAATAATTATAAATGAATTTTATATTTTAGAAGATGATTTTATAAAAAAATTTCCATTTGTAAACTATATATTTTCATTTTCAATTTTTTTTTCTCACATTTAAAAAATTAAATATATAAAATGGATTTAAAATATGGATTTAAAATTATTGAAATATAAATTATAGTCAATTTCATTTTTATCAATAAAATGATATATAAGATAAAGTGAGTCACAATGATAAAGGGTAAGATGTGTTAAAATGGTTAATATATTAGGAGTATAAAGATTGATTTCTCAAATATTGTGTTGGATAATTCCATGGGGCTATGATATCTAAACATTTTACACCTCTCAATTCACAAGTGGTGGGGGTATTTGGGTTTCCATTCATAATTTCATAACATGTTCACCCCTTTCACTAACAATACTTCTCTTCAAGCCTTTCTCCTCATATCCCACAACCCAATGTCTCTCTACTCTATTTCTGGAAATTGAAGCATCAATATCACTAAAAAAATTATCAAGGAGATAATAATAAAAGAATATTCAATGATTTTCATATTAAAATTTATATTCATACGGTTAAATGTTTCTTATTGATTTTTCAAATGTACTTTGGGATTAAATGAGCACGCTACTATTGGATTGGTGGATCCATTAATAGTCTCATTCACTTTGCAGTTAATGAAAACCTCAATTTATTGGTACAAGGGTCAACTTATTGAATATGTTGCATACTTTTCATTATGCAGGTGGACCTATATATTTTACCTTAAATAGGGACTCTGTCTATAATATTGACCAATCCTATATCAGTCATAGTCTTCGGAATAGATGGGAAATTTAATTTTCAACAAATAAAGTTCTCATAATTTTAGCTACAATCCATGTTTTTTTTGAAACCCTCAAATGAAAAATTTTAGGAGAGGAATAATTTTATCAAGGGGACCCAGAGGTCTATGGAGTGTCCTAGGTTTTTAGGGATCTGAGTTCTAGTTTTGCAAATCCATCATAGGTTGAATAGTTAGTTCAAGTTTATTATTAATCAAGCACATCATTTAGATGGAATTTCATTATGGGGATCATTGTTTATAAAAATATGTTAGGTGGATTAAAAATATAATAAAATACTTACATGAAATTATTGATTCGTTTTGAATGGTTGGTACAATTTTTGTTAATCTTTCTTCTTAACCTTTTGAATGGTGTGATTTCTAGTAGAGGGGGTTGATTTGTTTTCCAAAAGTTTGGCCAAACATGAGGCCAAACCATATGGCATTAAATATTAAAAAAATGACTACTTTTATCTAAATTAATAATAATCATCTGACCCCCGTTCTCCATTTTAGTCCATAAGTATCATATGAGGCTCTCAGAACCCTTTATTCTCATCCAGGGTGGATCTCCTACATTTGAAATCCAAATAAAATTTATTCTATTGTTTTATAATTATAATGGTGTGTTTCAGAATCATATTCCTACGCTTTTTTTCTTTCACATTCAAATGGTATCAAGACATTGATATGGGTTATACAATATTTTATTGGTTATTTTTCAAGTTATATCATTTATATCATTCCTTCTAATACCATTGTATGTTACCAGATGATGTGATCATATGATTTTTTAGAAGGAACTACCTTAAAGTTAAACCACATTATTTTCTTTTCATTTTCGTGTTTTAATGTTGATGTCATATCATCCTTTTCATTATTGATTTTTTTTAAATTTAATGTTTTTTTGGATTTTTATTTAATTTAATAACATATTTTATGTGTTGTATACCATATGAAGTTTTTTTTAATGTGATTTTTATAAAAGTGAAAACTAAACCTAATGTGGATTGATGTTATTAAATTACTCATTTAGGTTTTTTTTATTTCATGTGGATACATGATTTTAATTAATTGGATTCAAATGGAATATCATAACCATTGTTTTTTTCTAATTTATATAACTTTATGGGGTCTATTGTAATTTCGCAACAAACAATTTGACTAGTGTTAAGAGATACATATAATTGGAAAGAAACTATTATATTCTAAAAAATATAAACCAAAAAAATGGGGTCATTATTTTAAACCATTGATTGAGAAATTATACTTCACAATAATTTAATATGTTGATGTGATATTGAAAATTTTGGTACTTTTTATTATAAAATTGAATACAATTATGATTTCATGTCAATAAAAATTCTCAGTGAGTAAAATTTATTAATTATGATATAAAAAATATAACCTAAGAAATGAAATTATTATTATGGTTTCTGCTGGACTTGGGACAAATATAAATTAAATGAAATGAATTATTATTTAATAAAAATGTTAGAATGATTTATAATTCCAAGGATTATTGGAATTAACACCTTTGATTACATATAATATATACTACTATGAATGTGAGGAATTGTACTTAAATTTAACATGAAACTTGATAGGTAAAATGTTTGGTTGAGCACCAAAATTTTAGACAATGATAATTACATGGGAATTAGTGGAGTGCCTAGATCGTGTGTGGAAATTGATTACTATGGAATTCATGGATGATTCCTTAGATTTAAATTTCAATTCCAAGATGAGATCACATATTATGTATGATTATTGATAATATGAAGGTATAGTAATGAAATAATGAGAGAACATATTCCACATGTACTCTAGGATTAGTTTTAGTAATCCCTGAGAAATTTGATGATTAGGAATGTTCGGATGAGAGAATATATTCTATGTGATACCTTATGATAGTTGTAATGATTTAATGACCACCAGGATTCCATGTGTAGATTTATTGTTGACACAATAGTCATGATTCTGTATAAAACTACCTGAAGCTTGAAGAAATATGTCAGGTCACTCATGGTCATTGAAATAAGGATAAAAATTAGTATAGTCGTCCTCATGTGTTATACTAAACCAGGGGACTTTGTGATTGGTTACAACCATTCAGTAAGTTGTTTTGGAATAATTAAATTTTTTATTAATTACACATCATCATACAAAATTTATCCGAATTGTTATTTTTGTTATGTCATTGGTGGAGTCTTATTGAGTTATAATCACCCCATTTTCAAGAAAAAACATCACTTGGGTAATCCTAAACACTCTATTCTTGTTTATAAGAATTGTTTCATTGAATTCCACATTGTTGAAGTATGTTGTTGGCTTCACCAATTAGAGATGAATGATGGTACTATACAGGTCTTTAAACTAGTGACTAATTTTTTTGGCCTCAGTTTATTATTTTTTCTATTGATAATTATTGGGTTTGATCCACCCATTGTGAATCCAATTGGTATATATAGTACATTTACATGTTATATCATGTGATGTTATATTAATATTATGGAATCATATCTACATTATGGTATTTTTGTTTTGATGTTATCTAATTTTTTTATTTACATTTAGATTTGGAAATTTAGTAATGATGGCATAGTCTCCGCATGGGAACTTCATAGGACCTCACTCGTAGTAAGAATCTACTAACATAATTTGATGATTGGTTGAGGTCATGTGGTGCACTGGTCCAGGAATTAGTCATAGAGTGAGCTGGGTTATGAGGATAGAGAGTGGTATTGGAGATATTTTCTATGATTCTAACTGTTTTTTAATTGTATATTGGAAACTCTAGTGCTGTTATAGCATGGTAATGATCACAATATTTGATGATCCATTCCCATGTATGAGTGGAAGTCTAACTTGTTGGGGTGGGAATTGTTTTTCATAGTTTTCATTTTTAAAATTAAATGATTCCCAATGCTAGAGTCATAAATGGGAGTGAGGTTATTGGATAATGGGATTTATAATATTATCTATAAAGGATATAAGGTATATGACTGTATACATAGTTCTATGAATAATGGAATTATAGGTAAAATTCATGATTTTTTATATATATTACATGGAATCACTTGTGCAATTTGTTATATGTTATCAACAGTTTATATATGTTATTAATTTATATCTACCTAATGTTTTAAATAATTTATTTTTATGGTATTTATATTCTCTACTACCAAATATATGTTTTTGATATATATATTATTGTGGTATTTAACATGATGAACTCTTTGGGTGTCTTCTAGTAAATATGCAGGTATAATTAAATTATTATTGCGATGGTTTTGGTTAAATAATATGACATTAGGAGACTTATAATGTGTTTTCCCTTGAAAAATTACAACTAAATTCTATTTTACCAAGACTATATTGTAATAAATAAATATATAATGAATGAATAAAACTAGGAATCATGGGAATCATTTAAAATTTTAGAATGTCATATCATTGGGTTTAAAATTAGTGATGTTTAATTAATATAAGAAGTTAATTGATAGAGATCTTAGGTATATTTGTGATGAGTATAATTTATGGGTGTATCCTTACACTATGTATGTCTATTTTTTCATGGATAGATACATCTTTGTTGCTGATTCATTTGTATATGTGTTGTGATAAATTGACTATATCAACACATATTTTCATACATTACTTTTAAAACATTTAGATGATAAACAACAAAAAAACATTACAAAATTTGGATCTAAAGGTTTTATTACTGGGAAAACCAGGACCATACATAAAATTTACAATATAAAAAATAAAAATTTGTTGAACTCATTCTTCTCTAGCTTCTTAATTTCCATTGTTTACTCGTTATTACATGTAATCCACTTGGTATATACCTCAAAAAGGGGTGATCTAAAATTCCATTAAGATGATAGGAATTTGGGAAAAGAAATCATTGTTTTATTATAATAATTATCATCTTAACATAGTTGTATGATCATAAACATGACCTGAATCATTAATAAAAGTTATGAAATGTTGCAAAGCATAAAAATAAAGCAGCATGTATTAGTGGTTAACTACAACACATAGTTTTAAACAATGATATAATCATGGTCATGAATAATTCAATTTAAATCATGAGATTTATCTCATTACAAATTTCATTGGAGTTCAATATAATTCCATGCCCACCTGTCACATTATAACATTTACATTGTGCTATATAATTTTGAGCACATCCAAAACATCAAACATTTACATTATCATTCATTCCACATAGAACATATTTAAATCATGGAAATAAAAAAATCCTAGGATATGAATGACTTACATGTCATAAATGTTAAATTCCTAAACAATGGGCTCCCATAAGAAAGAATTCGTAATGTACTTGATCATCACACTTTAGTGAAGACAGTCTAGAGAAGTAAATGGTGTGCATTCATTTAAAGGAGGAGTACCTTTGGAAGAAATAATTTTTGTCATAAACTAAATTATTAAACATTCATATCCCATAAAAGGAAATATAATGACGAATAAATTGTTTCTATGTATTAAATATTTGGAAAATTTAGTGAAAGAGGGAAAACCTGAAGAAATAAAGTTGGGTTTGAGAATTCTTCTTTCCTTGTATATGGACACTTTATTCAATTTATAGTCCAATAAAATGACATTATATTAATTAATTAACAATTTAAATTCTATTTATAAATGAATATGTTTAAAATTGTTTTATTATGTTTTTATTTGGGCCTTTGGATGAGTAATAGAGTTTAAATTCATTGTTCACGAGTGTTATTTTTCTTAGTTTACCTGGATGCTTCACTTGTACACAAGAATGGAAGTCCCTGCAAAACATAGATAAACATAGTAAATTTATATAACAAGTTATTACTGATCTTATTTGTGTATAAATGATATTATAATTGTTTTTGATATATTCCATGTTCATGGTTCATTAGATAAAATTAAATGAAAATCACTATAGTTTAATTTTGGCAGTTTTTGATCACAACAAACATGTTTTGTTTTATCATTTATTATTAGGTGTATAAGTATGATGCATAAAATAAAATGGGTTAAAAAATATAATTTAAGAGCTTTTTCTAACCATTTAGTTGTTTTATTGACAACCTTTATGGAATTTATGGAAATAAAAGTTCATAACCAACGATGTCGGTAAATTAATACTTCACGGACGATGATTTCCTTTTAATGAAAATGTAGAGGGAGAAAGAGGGAGGTGTTAAATGAATATTATTCCATTAAAATGATATTATACTATTATATAAATCATATTAAATTTATAATGACATTTTTATAATTTTATTTTAGGATAAGATAAGCAAAGAAATGAATTTTGAATAAATTGAATGAAAAAAAGAGAGAGGAATTACCTCTTGATTTCTACACTTGAGATCCTCTTGAGGGCACATAGGGTTGTCTTTTTGATGAGACCACGAGATCCTAGACATGGGGGGATATGGAAGATATTTGGGCAGAATTTTTTCAGGGATTGAATTTTGGGAGTTGTGAGGAATTGAGGTTGTGAGGGGTTGTGTTTATATTGGATGGGAGAGGGTTTTCTTCATTTTTATAATCATTAATTTTTTATTTCTCCATAAGTAAAAAAATATAGATGATTAAATGAATTTATAAATTAACATTATAATGTGATTTTGAACCAATGATGTTTACATCAGCGGAAAATCATCTATGACACTATAATTCTTGTATTTAGCATTTATCGTAAATTATCATTTTTTACTATTCACCAAAAATTCAAGAATTATCGAAAAATAAAAAAATTATAAACCTAACCATTTATAGCCATATTGAATCCAATAAGGAAATAAATTTTATGAAAATAATTTTCCCAATTAGAGTAATTTAATTTTTAATGAAAATCATAAATTTCATGAAAAATACACATTTTAAAATTATAACAGCTTTTCTTACTATTTGAAAAAGTATTTAATGCGTCAAAAAATTAGCATATAATCATAAGACATCTAAAAAATAGTGTATGAATATCATTTAAGGAAATAAATTTTATTTTATATTATTAAATTAATGATTAAAAATTCATGACTTATAAAAATTCCAACAATATAATATAATTAAATCATCTTTTCACATATATGATGAATAAATTTTATATATACTATCATTGGTAAGGATACTATTCACTTGACCAATTTAATTTTCATAACACTAATACTACTATTCATATACTGAAATTATTATTCATAAGGTTATGTTACTATTCACCAAAAAATATTTTTGTCCAAGCAGACTCCAAACATCTAACTGATCAGAACAATGCATGTCATATTTTCAAAAATGAAATCATTAAAGTAGGAAAATTATTTTTACAGGTCACATAGAATTTAGTATCATGTTGTGGAATTGTGTTTATTAAATTTATTTTATGTCAATATTATATATGAAATTATTATAAGAAGGGAATAACATTGATAAATATTTGGGTCATTACATTCGTACCCCTCTTGAAATTTTTCCCAAAAAATATTGTTTTACATAATCATTCAAGGGTTCTTCACCTCCATATCATCCTATATTTACCAAGTCACTTCTTCATAATTATTTTTTATCCACAACATGTTGAAAAGATTTGTTGTCTTATTTCATAGAATATAATCTCTCTGATCTAAATATTTACTACTAACTCTTCATAAGAGAGATCTTCTTCAAGTTGTACCACATCTTAGGGTAGTACATATGAGGGATATGGAATGTACTTCCTCAATAATGAATTTTGAAACACATAATGAACTTGATACATATTCTATGGAAGTGAACATGATAGGACACAACTCAAATGTGTTCAATGATCTCAAAGGGGCCAATGGACCCAGATAATAGCTTCCCTTTTAGTCCACACTGCATGAATCTATTCCATAGTGATATTTTATGGAATAATTTTTCTACAAAATCACAATACAATTCTCTTTGATTGTTGTTAGCATGGATCTTTTTTTGACTCTAGTAATATTTGATATGTTGTCGGATGAATTTGACCTTCTATGTTATATATTGAAAATGATCAGGCCCAAGATTATTTATTTCTCCTACTTCTCCAACCATGTTGGAATAATATATCACTTTCATAGAAGATATTCATATGGATCCATCTGAATACACTAGTGGAGGCTATTGATTTATGAGAACTAAACCAATGGGATTTTCTGATCCCATCCACCTTTTCATTCTTTAGGGTAGGCACTGAGCATATCTTCGAGCATTTGAATAGTCCTTTTAGATTGGCCATCAATTTGGGGGTAATAGTTTATTCTGAAATTCTATTCAGTACTCACAGAATGTTTATGACACCTCAGGAATTTTTATCTTAACCTGTGATCATTATTAGAAACAATGGAGAGTAGAACCCCATTATTTCCCACCACTTAATTCACATATATCATTTCATTTGTTTAAAAGGTAGATCTTCTTTAATATAGATAATTTGAGTAGTCATGGTGATTCGGACCACCAAAACCAATAAAATTATTTCCTTGGGATGTCTTTGGGAGACCTATGATAAAGACTATTAGAGCATTCTCACACTTCCACAAGTTTATAGTCAATGGTTTCATCATCCATTTGTACATGTATAACTCTTCTTTTACTTAATAACATATCATGATCCATGTGATATACTCGGAAATATATTTCTTCATGTTGTCCCACTAGAAGTGTTCTTAAATATCATAGTACATCTTGGTTCTCCAAAGATTGGTGGAGAATGTTGAGCTATGTGAATTTATAAGTAGCTCGAGTATTATCTCGGGTGATGGAGGCACATAGAGCCTTGTTCTATACCAAATTACACCATCATCATCGATATGGAAATTTTACTAATTCTATTCAATTACTTCATTGAACTTATTTTAAAACACTGGGTCATCCCTTTTTCCTCCTTAATCATCTCTTAGATAGATGGTTGTGAAATAATTTGGGAAAAGTATGATTTATTCCCTACCATTATGATTTCCAAACCCATCCATTGCATTTTCATGATTTTCCTAACCCGCCCCCCAGGGCTCGTGTCGTGACTACCCCAATCACGCCTTCCATAGCCCAGGGGCTGGCGACTAGTACCAAAAGAATATATCTCTAAACGGGGAAGTAATTTCCTTTAAAACATGAAAACACACAAAATAGAGTACGTGCTGGAAGCAAAACACTAAGTAAAATTGTATATAATTAGTGCTGAAAGTAAAGGGGCCAGAATAAAAGCCCAACAAGAAAATATATGTACAACTGAAATAAAGTACAATTGAAAAGGAAAAAATAACTGAAAGGTGAAGAGAAGCTCCTGGATCATCCACCACGGATCCAACCTATAGGTTAGGTACAGATATCCTCCTCATCACTCCACTTCTGTCAGTCTCCATTGCATACCAACACATCATATAGTCCACCTCCGGGTATCATCCAGTCCTGGTACTCTCTGCCTCAGTCAGCACTATCCATCATCTGAAACCAACAAAATGAGGTGCTGGTGTATCTCATGTAGGGGTCATTATATATATACTTTGTAGGGACCCGGAGACCCTCAAGGTCTCACAAAGCCACCAATGATAAAACAAAAGTTTTAAATCAACAGATAACCCCACCTCGGTATATGACCATACCTATACATTTTTTATCATGTAATCCATCCTAATCATAAGGTAAACACAAATTTTACTAACTCAGCTCAAACAAGGATTTCTTTTATCGAAACCACAACTTCTAGAAAACATCTTCTCAATCAAGTATAGTGGGCCTACCGCGTCACACAATGGCACTTCCCAGTAACCATGGACTGCTGAGGTACTCCTCCTATCAAGTATCATGGGACTTTCGTGCTCATACAGAGGCGCTCCTGTCCGTGGTTCTACCACACTCATATAGAGGATTTACCCCTCGTAACCTGTGGAGGTATTACTCCTATCGAGTACCGTAGGTTTTCCGTGCTCAAATCGAGGTGCTCCCCACCATGGGTCTTTCGTGCACACACAGAGGTCCACCACATTGGGCTAGTCGAAACACTCTGAGTCAAATCGGGCAGTAGTTTTTAGGTCTCACCCAGCAACTCGATCTACGCACTACCCACTCTCTTCTCCAGGAGGATCTGCTCCATTAGCTACTATTAGAGGCTCCAACTACCAAGAAGTACCACGAAGAAGTATCCCAAATGTCCTCCATGTTATAAAGGTCTCAACGCAATAGACGACGCTTCAATCGGATTCCCGGTCTGTGGGTTATTATCCATTTAGTCTTGGGGGCCCGGTTGGAGTCGTGTACGATCCAACCTGACCATATCTCAACTTTACCCCAAACTCTAGTGTGGTATACATAAAGGGATAATCATGCTCCAAAAAAAGAATCACTTCTCACGGTTCATCAAATGGTTGTCTGGTGCCAATGAAATGGCCAAAGATTGTAAAGGGTCGGTAGTGGGCCTGTGTCCGGTCCGACCCGGTTGGACTGACTCTGCCCAACCCAGTCTGGGCTGACTCAGTTTCGGTCAACCCAGTCAGACATGTTGGGTCTGGCTTGGCCCATTGGGTGGGCTATCCTGTTAGGATAGGCCTTTCCTGCTGAGCCCAACCCAGTAGGTAGTGCGGGTGGTTCGACCTGGAGCGTCTTGAGGGCGCGACCCAGCTCGGCTCGGCCCGGAGGGCACGACATGACCGTTTTGTCCAGGGTGCCATGAGTGGGGAAGGGGGCCGGTTTGGGAGGCATGGCAGCTAGGAGGTGGCCGGGCAGGGCACGACAAGGTGGGCGGGGGTGGGGTAGGGTGCGACCATGTTGGGAGGCGGTCGAGCAGGGCTTCAGGCGGGCCGGCGGTCAGCCGTGCCGGGCCCGACTAAGCTGGTAGGCGGTTGGGAGGCTGGGTGTCCATGCCGGCATAGTTCGGCAGGGCTCGGGCCGGCACGAGCTGGCGGGGATTGGTAGGGTCGCGTGGGACGCCAGCGACGATGCAGTATGGGGCGTCATAGGCCGGATGTGGTTCAGCCCGTGGAGTCGGCTAGTTTTGGGCACCATAAATCCATAGGGGCGGCACGGTTCGCAGAGTCCATGGGATGTGCGGCGTTTTCTTGTGCCATTGTTGCCTTCGATGCCGCTTCGTTTCCATGCTGAGAAATAACACAAATGAGAATGAAAGAGGGGTCGGTCCAAGTTGGGTTGTCCCACACCCTCTGCGTTTAGGGTGGTATCACTTGGATCATCAATGAGTAAGAAAGATGAATAAGAATTGTTTTACAACAATTAAACTATTCCTGTAGATTATGAGGAAGTGAAAAAAAAAGTAAATTTACACAAAACTAGACCCCCTACCTTTGATTGTTGGTCGACGACGTTGAAGTCACGGGAAGGAGAAAAAAGTGTTCGTTGTAAATCTTGTCTGCCAGGCACTACCAATCCTGAGTTGCGTTAGCTTGTTGACAATGATGTTGAGGTTAGGTTAGTTGAATATGCCCCACATTAGTATGATCCAAGGGACGAAGTCGAAGAAGGGCAGCGTTCTTTGTCGGTGGAGTGTTCTTTGTTGGAAGATCTTTTCTCCCAATTTATTGTCTTCTGAAGATCTACCAAAAGAAAAATTTCACAAAAAATAATAAAATATTGAGTTTGTCTATTATTTAGTTGCTGACATAAAAAGTAAAATTAGTCAATTAATAACATGGATACCGTAATTAATTCATGACTGTTGGCACATATTAATTAGGGTAGGTGGACCCAATTAATTAATTGGGAGGTAAAGAGTCCCCCGCTCATTAATGTGGGAGAGTTTAGACGTTTTACTATCCTCCATCAACCGTGTGTTTAGCCATGTGTTGTCCCCACGTCGTAACCTCTCGCTGGAGGTCAGGTTTAGGTGGGCCCCACCTCTATAACCTCTAATTGGAGGTTACGGTGTGGTGGTCAGATATCTAACATCCATGAGGAGGTTTTAACCACCAAACATTCCCATGGTGGCACAAATAAAAATAATGTGAAGCTAAGTTTATTTTATTATTTTCCACGAAAACCCAAAAACTATCTTTTAAACTCGACTGAATTCTGTTGAAGAGAAAGTATCATTATGCAAATACCATCTCTTAAAGTTCAACAGTGTCCTCAGATTTCAATTCCGATCACTTGTTCAAAATTAATAAAAACCTGCTCAAACATTTACTGAATGTACTCGAACAAAACATCAGAAATTGATTCCGTGCACACCGTGCCTCGGAATCATGCACCGTCAATTTTCACGGACTCCTATAATTCTCATGTATTTAATAAAAATCACGTAACTCTTGAGTCTTTACATTATCGCCACCTCAGGGCTTTACATCCCTGTAATCTATAACTCAAATTAAGGGAAAAAGTGGGGGTACTAATCATGCATCTGAGCCTCCAACATCCATGTACTCTCCTGGAGGTTCCCATGCTACCAATGAACAAGCACCAGAGGTATCTACCATCCATGTAGTACCCACTCATGTCGATCCTCATTCTCCAATGGAACCACCATGAATGTCGGCCCATTATCGTCGTCTAGCTCTCCATGGTCGATGATGTTAGATGGGTCGTACACATATCTCCTCAGCTGAGATACGTGGAAGACATCATGCACCCGGTGCAACTGAGGTGGAAGAGAAAATCGATAAGCACCCTCACCTACTATGCTTAGGACTTGGAATGGTCTGATGAATCTCTGAGATAACTTGCTTTCTCGGACAAATATTCATAGACCTCATTGAGGTGATACTCGTAGAAAGGCGTGGTCACCATCCTCAAACTCCAAAGGTCTCCATATTCTATCGGGATACGACTTCTTCCTACTAGTCAGACTTCATCTACTCTAGGATGATCTGAACCTTCTTCGTGGTAGCCCGTACCATCTCTCGTCCCACGAGTTCTTACTCCCCTGGGTCAGTCCATCACAAAGGTTCTCTACATGGTCGCCTGTACAACGCCTGAAATGATTCATTACCAACGGTGGTGTGATAGACTTTGTTGTAAGAAAATATCACCAATGGTATGTGGTCCTCCGAGCTACAACCAATGTCAAGGATACATGCACGAAGCATGTACTTGAGTGTCTGAATGATCCGCTCAGTTTGGCCATCTATATGAGGAAGGAAGGCAGTCCTCAAACAAAGATGCATCCTGAAAGCCTCCTATAACCCCTTCCATAGTCGAGAATTAAACATTGTTTCACAATCGGAGACAAAATAAGAAGTTACTCCATGTAGCCGCATAATCTCTTTCAGGTAGAGGCATCCCAAGCTCTCTACTGAACCCTACTCTCTGATCGGTAGGAAGTGGCCTGACATGGTAAGTCGGTCATCAATCACACAAATCGACTCGTGACCCCTGGATATATGTGGAATTCCTGTCACTCTCTCTATGTATTTCCAATCCCACTTCCACTCTGGGACCTCTAAAGGTTGAACCAAGACTAAGGGTACCTGGTGCTCTGCCTTCACCTACTAACAATTGAGGCACCGAGAGACAAAATCTGCAACTACCTTCTTCATACCTAGTCACAAGGGTTGTTATCAAAGGTCATGGTACATATTCGCCACACTTGGATATACAACTAAATGGGATGTGTGGAACTCCCTCAACACATCCTCTTGAAGTGTCACTAGTATCAATGTACATCCTCTGATGAGTATGACCTGCTCCCCACCTTTAGAAAATCCATTAGGTGCCTGCCCTGTAGATATCTGAGCATGTTGTGTCTCGTAGTTAGTGTCTCCACGTTGTACCTCCCTGACTCGCTGAAGAAGTGGGGGGTGACTATAAGAGTCTGTAGAATGGGTGCTCTGTCTCAATCCGCAATGGATATCTTTAAAGCAGCCATCTGCTCCATCGCCTCGCCTGACAGTTGTATACCAGATATCTTGTTGTGTGCATATAGTATGATGTTCCCCTTTCCGGGAGTATAGACTATCTCGATGTTATAGTCTTGGAGGAACTCAATCCATCATTGCTTTCCCAGGTTCATGTCCTTCTGATAGAAGATAAACATGAGACTCTAGTGAATAGAGTACATGGTAAAACATTCGCCTATCAGATAGTGACACCCCATATAAAAGGCGATGACCACTACTGCTAACTCCATGTCACGGGCAGCGTAGTTCTACTCATGTTTTCTTAGCTACCAAGAACCATACACGATCTCTGATCACTACTGCATCAGGACACACCCGAGTTTGGTACCTGATGCGTCTTAGTAGACAGTGTACCCTACGCCTTCCTCTAGAAGCCTCAAGATGGGGTGCAGTAGTCAGCATCAACCTTGGATCCTGAAAGCTATGTTGGCATCTCTCAGACCAAATTAATGGTTTCCCCTTCATCTTCAAGGCTGATAGTGGTGCTAAAACTCTAGAAAAGTCTGGACCGAATCTTCGGTAGTATCCAACCAATCCCATGAAACATCGTACCTCCACCACACTATATTATGGTCCAAAGTAAATACCGGCCCAATCATTGCTAGATCACATGAAAATCCAGAATATGAGATGAGATTCCCCAAAGAGTGAATCACTAGGTTCCATAAATGTCACTCATCATCTCGAACTATGACCTCGTGATAGATTGATCTAAAGTATATCTTTGAGAACCATAGTTCCCCTTCAACTGAACAAAGAGTCTGTCAATCATCAAGTGTGGGTACTTGTTCTTCAGTATCACCTGATTTAGGAAATGGTAGTAGTCACAATACCTAACGATCACATCAACATTCTTGGTAAATAGAATCAGGGATGCCCAGGGGGAAACACTGGCCCGAATAAATCCCTTACCCTACAAGTCCTCTAGTAGTACCCACAGCTCATGAAGCTCCACAGGAGCCTTCTGATATGTTTGTGTAGATATCAGTGCAGTACCGGGGTACATGTCAATGTAGAAGTACACCTCTCTGTGAGGAGGTAGACCTGGGACATCATTAGGGAAAACATCTGTGTACTGGTCCACCACTACATGATGAGATAGAATCTCTACATCAACTTCTCTGAGGGTAAGGCAAGCCAACTAATGAGTGATCGTATGAACCCTCCTCCGAGTAAGTCTGTCATGTGCTGCAAAGTCTCCCTTCTCATCAGTGAAGGTAAACCTAGTCCCATCCTTGTAGACACACAGCACATTATGCCTAATAAAGTTGATCTGATCATGGACTGTAGATAAACATTCCATTCCCAGGATGACGTCGTAAGTTCTCGACGCTTCTACAAGAAGATCCCAACCAAAGCTCTCGCCTCCTAGAGTAAGCTCGCACTACAGGAACCAGTGTTTAATCTTCAAGTCTTCTACCGTAGAAGTCTCTATCCATAAGGATCGATCCAATGACTCCGTCAGAATCACCGAGCTACAAATGATGGTAGTGGAAATGAATGAGTTACTGGAACCTGTGTCTATAAGAACTACAACTAATTTGGTGTAGACACAGATCATACCTCAAATCAACTCTGGAGTTCCATGATCATAGGACTTAGATTCTTGGAGCTGAGATCTTCAATGTCCACCTGCTCCCTGTGGTCGGGATGGACTTCCTTTTAGTGGTGGGAGTAACGCCTTGAAACATCACCCACCACCATCTGCTCGCCCAACACCTCTCCCACGTCCTCCGACTCCCTATGGACCGCCTATATCGAATATCTACTTCTTGATGGGTAGTACTTCGACCGACTGCTGATCATCCGAGTGGCAAGTCGTACATTCATGAGCAATGTGATCGTGCCTGTTTTATGAGTAACACTGCCTACTCCTGGAATGTGTGTCTCTGCCATGGGTGCCCCGTAAAACCGATCATGAGACATGAAGTTGTACACCCATGGGTAGGGCCCTCTTGGACCTCTATAAAATATGACTACTATTAGTTTCCAAATAATCCACTACATGTCAACTAGTGGATGTTCTCATTACTGGAGACTCCTCATCAAGGAAACTCTCCACTAAAAGAGCATTCTCCAACACCTCTTCCTGCTTCGGGATGATGAGGGAGATTATCGAAGCCCTGATCTCTCACCTGAGCCCTTGATCGAACGTTCAGGCCCTGCTGAATTGGTTCCGCACCATATCCTTAGAGTAGCATTAGAGTTTTGTGAACCTCACTGAGTATGGTGCCACAATCATGCTACCCTACTACCGATGATGTTGTTCCTATATGCACACTGCTTGAGAGTCGCTGGGACAAACTCTGCCTGGAACAGGCTCTCGATGCCTTCCCAAATAAGAGTCATCTCATTGTGAACCTAGAGCATCAAGATCCACCATCTTCCCACTACTTCCTATAGAAGGCTGGAAGAAAGTATCACCATGAGGCCTTCTGGTGTCAATACTAGTCGGAACAATCTCAACACAGCCTCCAGCCAATCATCATCCGCTTTCGGGTCCGTCTCTCCCCTAAACCTGGGTGGCCTCTTGCATTGGAACTCGTGAAACATGCTCAAGAGTCATGCATCATCTACTGCTGGGCTGGTGGCATCGGTGGTCCAACGGGAAGTTGTATCACTGGTGCCTCCGCTAGAAAATTTCTATGCACTGAGGCCTCATCACTCTGTGGGATATCGATGCGTACAACTCTTGGGACTCTAACTGGTCGTCCATGGGGATGCATCCTGAAATAAACAGATGCTACATGATCAAAGATTATAACTTGTGAGCTGACCTTGTTTAGCTGACATAAAGAAAACATTTTAAAACACACACATACTTCGTTTTTTCTTGCACTTAGTCAGAAATTAGTAGTCAGGGTCCTGTTGTATTGATTCGTCAGCCACCACACCAACACTGGACTATCTTAACTGAAAACCACACTCAGTACCCTTAACATTATTTCTTCATATAAAACAAATATTAGAGTCATATGTTCTGCGGTAGAACGGACTCCTTTGATACCAATTTTTCATGACCCGTCCCCCCCCCTGGGGCCCGTTCCGTGACTACCCCATGCTCTCCATCTATAGGCTTGGGGCTGACGACTAGAACCAAAGGCATAAATCCCTAAACAGGGATGGAATTTACAGTAATACATGAAAACAAACATGATCGATTATGATATGGAAGCAAAATACTATGTAAAACTGTATACAATGAGTGTTTAAAGTAGAGGGGAAAGAATACAAGCCCAACAGAAAAATACAAGTTCAACAGAAAACAAATACATTTGAAAAATACAAAACAAATGAAAGGTAAAGAGAAGCTCATGGATCTTCCACCTCAGATCCTAATATAAGGGTAGGTACAGATAGCCTCCCCATCATTCCATGTTAGTCAGTCTCCCCCGCATAAGAACACATCGTATGGTCCACCTCTGGGTATCATCCAGTCCGGGTTCACTCAGCCTCAGTCAGTGTTGTCTGTCATTTACATCCAACACAACGAGGTGTGGGCATAGCCTATGTAGGGGTCAATATAATGATACTCAGTAGGGACCTTGATACCATCATGGTCTCAAAAAACCCGCAAGGATAAACCACATGTATGAAATAAGCAGATAATCCCACCATGGTATATGCCCATACATATACCTAAGTTATCAAGTAATCCATCTCAATCATTAGGTAAACACAAAATTTACTCAGTTAGCTCAAACCAAGATTTTTTTTATCGAAACCACGGTTTTTGGAGAACTCATGCACAATTGAATACAGTGGGAATGTCGCGTCACATAGAGGTTCTTCCAAATAACCTCGGACTGCTGAGGTACTCCTCCTGTCGAGTACTGTGGGTCTTATGTGCTCACAGAGAGGTGGTTCCCACTATGGGTCTACCATGCTCACACAAAGATGATCCCCTTCATAGCTTGTGGAGGTACATCTCCTGTCGAGTATTGTGGGTCTGTTTAACTCACACAGCGGTGCTCCCCACTAGGCTTGTCGAAACACACCAGATCGAATCGGTCACATGTAATCTTGTCTCGACCAACTACAAGGTCTTTTCACTCTGCACGCTTGTCTCCGAGAGAATCTAATCCACGAGCTACTGGTTGATAATCCAACTTCCATGAAGTACCACAAAGAATTACCTCAATGTTCCACCTCTTCATAGTTGTCTCAACCCAAAAGACGGAGCGTCAATCAGACGACCGATCTGTGAGATTTAGCCTTTTAGTCCCAGGGGCCCGATTGGATTTGTGTACGATCCACCCTGACTGTATCTCAACATTACCCTAAACATTAGTGGGGTATAAAAAAAGGGACTGTTGCACTATAAGATAACCAACGCCATAAATGGTTTGCCAAACGGTCGTCTGGTGCCAACGATACGACCAAAGAAAGTAAAGGGTTAGTAGTGGGCCCGGGTCCGGTCCGACCTGGTTGGACCAACTCGGCCCCACCCAGTCTGGGCCGACCCGGTCTAGGTCAACCCCGTTAGACCTATTGTGTTTGGTCCAGCCCATTGGGTGGGCCAGCCAGTGAGGTTTAGCCCAGACTGCTGGGCCCATGCGAGCAGGCCGCAAGGGCGGTTCGACCCGAGCTCCAGGCTGGTTTAGCCCAAAGCATTGTGTTTTACAGGGATCCACGAGGGGGGATGCAAGACATTTTATATGGTCGGGTGGCTAGGAGGTGGTCAGGTAGGGTGCGACTAGGCGGTCGGCGGCCGGGCATGGCGCCAGGTAGGCCAGCGGGCAACCGGGCAGGGTGCTGCCTAGACGGGAGGTGGCCAGGCAGGGCCACAGGTGAGCTGGCGGGCGGCCGGACAGGGAACACCTGAGCCGGAAGGTAACCGAGAGGCCGTGAGGCCAGGCCGGCATGAGCCAGTGGGGTTTGGACATGTTGTGCGGGACGCCGACGGCGGTGCAACCAGGTGCGTGGGAGGCCAGCGGTGGTTCGGCCCGTGGAGCCAGCTCGGTTGGGGCACCAGAATGCCGATGGGGTGACACAGATCGTAGAGGCTGTGGGAAGTGCCTCTTTTTCCTATGCCTTTGTTGCCTTCAACTCCGCTTAGTAGCCCTGCAATGAAACAACAAAAAAAAGAACGGTGGAGGGGTCTTGACATGTTGGATTAGCTCGCACCCTCCTCATTTAGGCTGGTAACACTTGGCTCATCAATGAGTAAGAAATATGAACAACAATTGTTTAAAAACCACGCAATGATTCTTTTCAAATCTGAGGAACTAAAAATGAATGGGAAAGTTACACAAAAATAATCCCTCTACATTTGATTGTTGGTCATCGATGTTGAAGTCACAGGAAGAAGACACATGAGTCTGTCATTTGTCGCGTCCTCCATAATCTCCCATTCCCGAAATGCATCGGCTCGTTGATGATGATTCATAGGGTAGGTCGGTTGAAGATGCCCCACATCGGTAGGATCAGAGGGAGGAAGTTGAAGAAGTTCATCATTTTTCATTGGTGGAGCATTCTTTGTTGGAAGAACTTTTTTCTCAAGCTCTTCTCTTCCCACGCTCCACCAAAAGAGAAATGTCAAGAAAAATAATAATAGATTGAGTTTATCTATTATTTATTTGATGAAAAAAAACTCAAATTGGTGAATTAATAACTTGTCAGCCCTAATTAATTTCTGAGTGTTGGCACAAATTAATTATGGGAGTTGGAACCAATTATTTAATGGGGAGTTCCAGAGTCTCTCCCTCATTAATGAGGGAGAGTTGAGAGGTTTTACTCTCCTCCAACAATTGGGGGTTTAGCCCCATGTGGTCCCCACATCGTAACTACACGAGGGAGGATTAGGTTCAGGTGGGCCCCACCACCATAACCCATAATGGGAGGTTAAGGTGTGGTGGTCCCACCTCTTACTTCCATGAGGATGGTTTATTCACAAAACACCAACATGGTGGCTCAAATAAAAATAATGTGATGCTCAATTTTTTTATTATTTCCACGAAATCCCAAAAACTCTCTTTTATACTAGACCCACTACCATCAAAGTGAAAGTCTTCTTAAGTGAATACTGGCACTACGAGTTCAACGGTGTACTCTAATTTCAATTAAAAGAACCAGTTCAAATTTTATAATAAACCACAAATACGTTTACTGAATTCACCCGAACAAACATAAGAAATTGATTCTGGGCCAACCGGGCCTCGAAATCACAGGCCGTCAGTTTTCGCGGACTCTTAAAATTCCCATGTATTTAAAAAAAATTCCATGGAATTTCAGGATCTTTACAAATAATATTGGGTCTTTTTCAATATTCAAAATGGATAATCCATCAGGTTTATTTCCATTAAGAGCATCAACTACCTTGTTTTCCATTCTTAGATGATATTGAATCGAGAAATCATATCCTTCAACTTTTTATACCCATATCCATACAAGAATTTTAATCTTTATTTTAGTGAATATATTCATTAGGTTCTTGTGAACATTATATATATCACACTTCTAAACATATATGCAGTGCTTCTAGATACTAAATATAAAAATTATAAATTATAGCTCTTTATCTTGTGTCAGGTAGTTCTTCTCTTGGACCTTCAACTACTGTGAGGCATAACCAATGACATTATCATTTTGCACAAGTACACAACCCATGTCATTTTTTGAAGAATCACTTTATATCCCAAAAATTTATCTACTTTTCAGTAATGTGAATATAGGTGTAGTGATCATCCTTTTTTTATCCCTTTGAATCCATCCTCACATTATTCAATGAATACATATTTCAACCCTTTCCTTTTAATCTCTTTTAGTGGGCCAGGAAATCGTGAGGTATATCTCAAAATATGTTGGCATTACCTGCTAATATAAGAAAACTATGGATTTCTATGTAACAAGGTGGTCTGTGTCATTCCTCAATTTCCTAGGTTATTGAAGGGTATACATAAATTCAATCACTTTTGATCACATTTACAATGAATTCAAATTCCTACATCCAAAATTAACACTTACTAAACATGAAATATAACTTCTCATTCCTTAATATCTCTAAATAAATCATAGATGTCCTCCATGTTTTTCCTTGATCTGGGAGTAGATGATAATTTCCTCGATAAACATGACCACAAATTTGTTTAGGTAATGTATAAATACTCTATTAATCAAATCTATAAATATAGTAGGGCCTTTAGTAAGTCATAATGGAATCCCCAAAAACTCATTGTTCCTATACCATGAATGGATGGTTGTCTTTTTAACCTCATCCATCTTCATCATTAACTGATGATCTCCAGATTTAAGATCCACCATGGAGAAGTAATGAGATATTCACAACAAATAGAAAAACTATTGAATCCTTACAAGAGGATATATCTTTTTTATGGTGATCTTATAGAGTTCTTATTAATTGATAAACATCCACATTGACCCATCATTCTTCTTTACATTGTTCACTAGCACACCCCATGTTGATGTGTTATGGAGTACGAACCCTTTATCCAAATGATCTTACTGCAACTTCATTAACTCCCCAAATTTAATATGATACACCATAAAGAAGCACATTTAGAAAGAAAAATCTCTAGATATGAGTTATATTGATAACACTATCTCACAATATGGGTATAGTCCATGTATCCCCTTAAGAAATACATCATTTTATTCCATCATGATTGGAAGTTCACCAAGGTTGATACTTTCCATTGACTCTACCATTTGAGAAAGGCATGCTTATTTGCAAGGGATCAACACACAAACTAATTAAGTATTTTTCAATGGGGATTCATGATCTTACTAACATTGGTTTATGAGAAAGGGATGGTTTTGAACATGAAAATATATTTTATTTTCTTGAGATTTTATGTGTTCCCTATATAATGAGAGCCAATACACCTGAATATATGGACAAATTCAACCAACGAGAGTATTAAGAGATTTGTAGGATAAATCTTCCCACATATGCCAATAGGATAAGAGTAAAAAACATAGGTTTAAATGATATAACTACTATTTGTTTTATAGATACTTATACATCAACATTTTTGGGGTTTGATTCAATAGTACTATGAACTTACAACATATACAGGAATGCATAAAACTAAAATCAAATAATACTATTTACATTCATGATTGAATAGGATGAATACCTTGTACGACCTCGTATTCATGCTCCACATTCACAGTAGTGATCTAATAATACTTCCCCAGTTCCTTTGTCTTTGGTGGCTACATTCGCTGATTACCCTTAGAGACACGAGGATTAGTTCACCATTTTGCATAGTGCCCTTTCTTCCTAAAGTTGTAGCATTAGACCACGGGTGGTTCTCTCCATTCCTCTACCACATTGCAATGTCGTCTATGTATTTTTGACATTCAAGAGTTTTGTGGCCTTATTTCACTGACATGAAGCATTTACCCCACCCTTTGAGGAAATTACCATGATCTATCATCCCAAATTTTTTACATGTGTGTGGTTGGGTTTTCCTTCCTAATATATCATTATATCGACTAGAATGATAATACAACCTTAATTTTTATCACCATATACATGGTACCATTTTCCATACTCCATTTACACATTTATATCACATCTAACAACTTCAACATAACTCTTAAAGTCACTAATTACATGATCCTTTTGAAGCTGTTGTTTTGATCCACTAGATAATAATTAAATATTTCTATTTTTGATGATAATATATCTCAAACCATACCTTGAGAGCCTTGTAAAATTTGCATCATAGGTAGTTATAGAATCTAGTTAATTTTTCTTAGGATCTATTAATTTTTTCTATATCATTTTAAAATGTTTTCATGGGAAATAGTTTTTATGCAACATTATCTTAATGTTTTCCTAATCCATCACTTCAATTTCATCCCATGTCATGGTGTTCGTAATCGAATCCTACCATTGGTCAACCTATCTATCTAGATGATAAATGGAAATATTCACCTTCTTTATCTTCTAATAGTGAATCAAAAAAAGATATTCTTAATTTTGTTGTCCTAATATTCAAAACCTAATGGATCTGAAGTCCCACTAAACATTAGTGGTCATTTCCATATAAAACACTTGAGAGACATTTTCTCCATCTTAGGTAAAGTAAGAAATTCCACATTATTAATGTTATATTTATTAACATGGGATAGATTAGTAAAAATCTTCACAATGTTTTGAACTCTACATACCAAAGAATTGGGTATGTCATTTGTTCATTCATAGCATTATCCCTCACATAGGTTATTGTCATGTTTTCTCCTATGTCCAACCACTTTATAAAAGAGAAAAGGTTTAAACACTCCATAAGTCATAATGTCAAAAATAATATATATCATTGTTCAATTAAGTTTAAATGAGTATATTTAGGGATACCTGTGTTTTGAAAATATTCTTGTGTGTATACATATAATTATTCACATAGAAAATGTTTTATCTAAGGTTCACTAATATTAATTCCAAAATTAAATAACCATCCTCTAATACCATCTATAGTCTCCCGGATTTTATACAATACTTTTACATCCTATTAATGTTAAAAATCATAAAAAAAATACACAATATGGACCTAATGGTTTAAATTCTTTGAAAAAATACGGCCATACATTACATTTACAATATAAAACCTAAAAAATTATTTAATTCCTTCTCCTCATGCTTCTTATTGAACCTTTTGAAATCCTCTGAACATGTAGTCACTTAAGGATATGCATAAAAAATGGATGAGTAAAAATCATATTTATAGGATAATCATGCGTGAAAAGAAATAATGGGGTGAGTATAATCATTACCATTATAACCATTTCAATCGATCATAAACATGAATTGAATCAATAATAAAATACTTGTAATGTAGAAATGCATGAAAATGAAACCTTATGCAATAGTGGTTACCAACCACACATAGTTGTAAAAAATCATACATCATGTTCATAGATATTTAAATTTAAATATTGAGATTCATTACATTACTCAATTCATTAGAGAACTATATAATTCTCGGCACACCCGTCACATCATAACATTTATATTGAGTTATATTATTCTAGGTGGACCAGTAACATCATATTATTTACATTATCATGAATTACCCATAAAACATATATAAATCATGGAAATAAAACATCCCATGGAAATTAATGTGTTACATTTCAAAAATCATAAATTCAGAATCTTTGGGTTCGAAAAAGATAGAGGTAATACCATTATTGGTGAACAAAGTTTAGTGAAGACAATATCGAAGAGTAAATGGAGTGTCTTTTATTTAATGAATTATTTTGGAAAACATTATGTTTTCCATAAACTCATTTAGAAAAAACTTATATACATAAAAAGGAAAAATAATAATGAATAAATTATTTCTAAGGAATAACCATACTAAATGGAGTAAAATAGGGAAATACCAAATAAAGAATGCTGGGATTGAGGATTCCCCTTACCTTATATTTAAACAATGTATTCACTTTAATATTCTATATAATGATATTAAATTAATTAATTAACAATTAAATAGTATTTTTTCATTAATATGTTTCATTATGATTTCAATAATTTATTTTATGGTCCTTTGTATGAGTTATAGAGTTCAAATTAATTGTTCAAGAAAATTCGTTTCTTAGTTTTCATGAACAGTTCATTTGTACATGTGAATGGATGTTTAGGTAGAACTGGGATAAACAACCAAAATTTATATTACATGTTATTTGTGATCTTATAGGAGATTAAATTATCTATTAATTAAATATGACGATAATTCATTAGACTAATGTTAATTCTCATTGATTTAGGATAATTTTTGTTGTTTTTTATCAGAATGAACTTGTTTTTTTAATCATATAGAATTATGTTTAATGTTAAATCTATAAAAATGGTCAAAAATATATTTAATATATATTTTCATCTATTTAATAGTTTTATTGACATCGATTAAGGCATCTATGGAAAAGGAATGATCATCTCCTACGATGTGAGTAATTGAAACTTCATGGGCGACAATTTCGTTTATAAGATAAAAAGGACATAGAGGAGAGTTTAATGAGTAATATTCCATTAACATGATATTATACCATTTACCTCAATCATATGGATTTATCATGACATTTTGATAAAATAATATGAGTATAATATAATAAATAAAATGAAAGTTGAAATGAAATTGAAAGAAAATAGAGAGAGGAATTTCCTCTTGAATTCTCATCTTGAGATCCCCATCAATGAACCAAGTCGTTGTCTTTTAATGAGACCATGAGCTCCTGGATTTGTTATAGGGTATATGTAAGGCCTTTCGTTAAAACATGGGAATGGATTGAAGCTTGAGAGGTGTCAGGAAATGAGGTTGTGAGGGGTGTTATTTTTAGAGGTGGTGAGTGGGGTTTTTCAACATTATAATCATTAATTTTTTATTTCATGACATCAAAAACATATTGTAGATTACATGTAAAAATATAGTAACTTGATATTTATATTTCAATCAAATTATACATAAATCATCAGATCATCATCCCTAATTGGATGATTCATGTATTTATTATTTATCGTAAATTATCATATTTTTCAATTCAAAAAAAATCATGTATTACAGAAAAATACAAAAAAGTATCCATAACCATTTTCCGATGTGTATAATAAAAATATGAAGTCTAATTTATGAAAATAATGTTAATAATATGATTATTTTAATTTATCATTTAAATCATAATTTACTTGAAAAAACTCATTTAAAATTTAAAACTGATTTTATAACACTTTGAAAAATTAATAGAGGCCTTATAAAATTATCATATAATCATAAGACATCATAATTGAAGTATATGAATAAATTTTATATGAATAAATTTTATTTTAAATTATTATATTAATCATTAAATATACAAGACATAAAAAACACCAACACTGTAACATAATTATATCATATTGTCACATATAGGATTGATAAATTTTATTTATAATATAATTGGAAAGGATCCTATTAACATTTCCTATTTATTGTTCATAATTTTCATATTACAATTCACAAGGGTTACATTAATATTCAAAAGGGTATGTTAATATCCACTAAAAATTATATTTGTCCTATCAGACTCTAAAAATCTTTCTAATCGCAACCGTGTATGACCGAATTTCAAAATTCAATCCACAGAAGTGGAAAAATAATATTTACTAGTCACATAAAATTTAGTAGAATGATGTTTAATTATGTTTCAAAATATTATTTTATGTTGTTATAATATATAACATATTTATAAAATGTTAATTCCATTCATAAAACATTGGGTCATTACATATACGGCTTTGGTTGTACTATATATAAGAAGGTTACCTGTTGTGACTTCAGTTGATCTATAACATCATGGTAGAAGTATATTTCGTTGTATATTGTTATCTTTTGAACCTTTTTGGTAGGTGAACCTTTTGGTTTTATGGGACCCTAGATAGGGATTCTAAGCCTGTAGGTATGGATGTTGTTGTATCATTTGATGTAAGGCCTATAGTATGTCAATTTTGGTTCCATGTTGAGTTGCCATGTGTTTGGTTATGGAGGATGGAGTGTTCCTATGGGTAGTGCATTGTGTGTGAACCGACCAATGGGGCCAGGATAAAGAAAAAAGAGATTTTTAAAGTTTCGAAAATGATACTTTTAGTTTGGTTTGTTTGATGATTCAGGGTGATTGTGATAGTTGTTGACCAAATTCCATAGATGTTTTAGATATTCCAGATTTATTTAGAATCATTTATGGTTGTAACTGATGCACTAAATGTACTATTTATTTTGGGTTTGGTAAACGATATACCTTGCATATGTTTTACGAGAATCACCATGAGCTCTTGTGTTCTACTTATGAGGATAATTTCAAAGGGAAGGATCTTTCATATTCCAAAACATGTTATTCTGATGATGTTTGGATTCAGTAATTGAGGTTGAACCTCGATACACTGATCTATGGTTAATATAATATATTTATAAATTTTTTATTCTCAAATGAAACATAGGTTTTGGGTTTTTAATGACGGTACCCTTAACTTGTGAGAAATTTTACGCATGTTGGGGGGAAGCTCCAAGAAATGATCACATCTAAAAATACTAATTTGATTGGTGGCATGGATAGATTATTGAGCTGGTGTGAGAGAATAAAATTGGAATATTCTAAATTATATGAAATTTATTCTAATTCGATGATTATTATCATGGGATTATGTGACCATAATGGTTTTGATGAAAATAAGAAGACATGTTCTTATCAGATATGCACTGTATAATTGTCCTAGGTAAATGGAATACTTGGGAGAAGGCACCCACTTATTTTCATTGAGAAGAAGGTGAAGTAAGCTGGTTATGTGAGGGTCCATTTTACCCACTTATATAAAAAAATATACCATCTACATTGAATGGGAGAATCATTTGAGGTTTGGAGGATCTTATATAGTGTTCTGGAGAAAGTTTCTCCTAGAAGATTAGTTCCTGATCACTCGGTGGAGAATCATGATTTAGTAACCAATTTTTGTTAATTTTTCCCAGTTGAAGATAGATAACCATGATTTTATGTGAGTCTGGTTTTAGGGTGGCCGAGGTACATTATATTGAGTTTGATATGTCCCTGTAGTGGAAGGAGACATCATTGATGGATATAAGTTTTGTCGGATAGGCACTCGTGTTTGAAACTTATAGATGCATTTGGGGTTGTGGATTCATCAATCTTGGATCATAAGAGTTATACACATTGTTTGTAATTATAAAAATAGAATTTATTTACAGAGGGATATACACATAATGTTTTATTATTGGGGTATTACCATAATCTTTTTGAAGAGTGTAATCCTCCATGTGGACCAGATTTCCTAGTACCTCATGGGATCTATATATACTACTACTACTACTACAAAGATTAAATTTTTATTCCCAAAAGCACTTCTGAGAAAAAGTGGAAAATTATACAAGTACAAGTCCAAAAGCATTAGACATAGTAGGAAATCACAAAATCGTTAATATTGCGACTACAGATATTGGAATTGCTTACCCGATATAGCCCCCAGTGAAGGGAGTGTTTCTTTGTATCCAAATAATCTATTATAAGGTCTTCAAAGTAGTTGAAAAGAATGTCCCATGTTTGTATGTACTCCTCCGCATTGACTTTTTTCAATTGAAGCCACGTGAAAAAGGAAGCTCATGTTTGTAGATCCAATCCCTTTGAATTTTTCTGAAATCACCTCGAAGATCTCTCTCTAAGATTCTATTCTCCTCCTCATATGAGTCCATGTTCTTAATGGACTCATCCCACATTTCTTCATCAGAAGATATGAGGAGCTATAGAAGTTCCTTTCCATATGCCTCATCCAGATTTCCCAATTCCTCCCCTACTTTTGTATTTTAGGAGTCTGACTCTCAATTTGATGTTTTCCCTTTTGAAGAACTGTGCTCTTCTTACTAAATTGAACCTGTTTTGTAGTTACATCAACCTTTACCTTGGCCCAACTGGCTGACCATGTCTCCATCGGCTTCAGAAGCTGATAATAGTCCTTACAGCCTTGATATTTCTACCCATTAACCACAATCCATCCCCTTGTATCGCTAGTCCCCTTAAGGCCCTTCTTCTTCCTTGGACTAAGAAGCCCTATACCATGAGTTCCCTCATAACAATCCACCGAGATCTGACTAGAGATAACTTCCTCATAATCAGCCTCTAATAAAAGGGTTGAATGAACTTTGACTGCCTCTTATATCTCCTTCCCCTGGATCGCCCATTGCTCCTGTTCAAACCCATCATCATCTAACCCATCAAACATATTACATAACATTATAAATGGATTTCATCACCTAGACCTTCTATTAAGCTCACCCTCCTCAAAAAGGCGTGACTACGGGGACTCGCGCCCCTTATCACCATTCAACACACCCTCATGTAGAACCACTGCATGACAATAACACTGCAAGACTGCAGAAACCCTGTATATGAAATCGGACTTTCCACCACCATATTCATCGAAGGAGAATTCCTTTAGAGCTTTGGATCATCCAGATCATTCTTCATATGCAATAAAATATCTGTGACCCTAGGTTTATCCATTACGGGAGAAGGCTTTGCCTGAGTGGGGTCACTATTACCAGACATAACTTTTGATGACCCATTTTCGACCATAGGATTATCAGAAGAGGGGATACCCAGACCCTCCTATTCAAATACATTCCAATGTGTTCCAGACTCTGTTCTTACTTCATCTCTCATCTGATATTCCCCAAGAGGATTCACCTTCTTGATCTGACGCCCATTACGACAGGAAGAAGCAAGATGTCCTATCCCCCAACAGGACGCATAGTGATCAGTCCACGACTCGAAGACAACAACTTATTTCCACCGAAACTCTTCTGAAATTGTAATCCACACCCAGTCCAACAGCTCCATTGAAACATCTACCTCCATAAATATTCAAGGACTAATACAATGGCTCATGGCCTCTGTTCTACTGACGAAGTATAGGAAGTGACAAACACATTTTTTGATTATCCGCATAATAGATGGATTTTGGATTGGTAGAAGGAGATTTGGGAAACATACCCATAATGCAACAGTCAGAGTGTCTCACTTCATATAGAAATTTAATGTCCATTTGAGAAGATAGTAGAAACTACAATAGAATTTCCATAGAGCCTTGGACCGTGCGGTAATCAGATCCTCCATCGAAGAAAATCTGATCATAATATGCTTGCTGTCATGAAGTCCCACCACTGCACGATCTTGTAAACCTCAGGATCCAAAAATAAAATGATCTAACTCATCCACCAAACTATGATGATTACAGAATCATGCCACCAAGGTTAGATTGATGAGATCTGAAGCATGAGTGATCTCCAACCGCAATATTGGTACCTTACGTGATCCTTTGAAAAAATCGGGGACTTTCAGGCCATCCTGTATCTCCAGAAATGGAGGGAGAAACTCTATATATGAATAGGGTAGAAAATAGGGAAAGAACTCATTATCAGGAAGTGAGAGAAGTGAACATCTCCCCTTCAGTGAGGAGGGGGGAGCCGGGATCTCGGCCATTGGGCCTAGGGCATCTCTAGGAGGAGTACAATATTTATACATTAAGGGTAATAATAATGTCGCATTAACAATGTAGAAGTCATTGTGGTATCAAGATTATCATTTCCAATGAATTATATTCCTACCTAGGTCACTCAAGGGACACAAAATCAAGAAATCATAAGTGTTTTTGGATAATGATTGATCATTGGATATGGGCTCGGGGTTGTTTTAAAGTGATCTATGAGTTCTTGAATTAAAAATTCATTTGTGTCATGTAGAGAAAAATTATTGTTTGGGAATATTTTAGGATATACCTATATAATATAACCATTAGATAAGTATGAAATCAATTGTACTTTTTTGAGTTATCATAAAATTCCATTGGGTGTGAAGGAATCCTTTTTATGTTGTTCATTAAAACATCAAGAGTTACATCTAGGTTTTTTCAATAAAAGTTAACCAATGATGGTTGAACAATAATTATATAATGGAAAGTAGATTTTTTGGGTTGAAAAAAACATATGGAATATCTCGTTTAAGATGTTAGAAACATTTAATGAATTAAATCAGGATTTTGAGGGCTTTACTTTTGGTACATTCCTTCATAAATGATGATTATCTAAATTTCCCTGTTTGGAGTTTGATAAATAGGGTGGGTTTCGATGCATAACTAGTAATCTCATTGATGTTTGGGAATGGTATGATGGAAACTACACCAGTTTAGTCATTGGAAACGAGGTGTGGTTTTCTTTAGATAATTTCACTATTTAGGACACCCAAGCATCAAATTTTGGTTCATGTCTAATGAATCCAATGGTGAGGAGAACCATAGACCTATAAGTTGTTCATATAATGACACTATAAATGATTCATTTATGATTTTGGACCTTTTATAGTGTTATATTATATAATGTTCCTTTAGTTGAAGTTCATATCTTGGTTAGGAACATGGAATTTTGAAATGGAATGATGTCATTTGTCCTTTTGATGTGTTCTGATATGGGTCAGCATATATTGGTGGATTAAAATAGAGACATATCAAGGAATAGAAGTGTTATAGTAGGTTGTATTTAAAAACCACATTCATCTATGATCTATTAAATAGTAGAAATATATAATTTCTGACTAGTAGAGGGGTTGAATTTTGATCTTGTGTTTGGATTTGAATTTTGAGGATTTATAACCCCACAGAAGATTCCTTTTGAGAATGTAATAATGTGATTTATGAGATATTAGAGGATATGGGATTATATATATGGTTTTTGGAATGTATTTCATGTATTTGGAGTTATATCCTATTGAACACAATCCATGAATTTTATGTTTTAACTTTTCTCTCCAACCATGTTGTGTAGTCAAATGTTGAGCGCAATTTGTTAAAAAATTAGACGGGAAATGAAACCATGTAAATAGAGGATGTAAATTATATTTTTTTTCACGTATTTTGTTAAATCATGAGCCTATCCATGTTAATTAAATGGTATCTTTAATTTGAGTATTACATGTTTGGCATACGTTTTGGACAACTATATATCAAAACTTTGACCCTTCGAATAAATCCAAAAAATATATTTTTCAAATTATTTTTGTAAATGGCCTATACCCCCAATAATATCTCTTTATCATATTGTAAAAGAATGTTAGGCTCTTTACAACCCTTCCTCACATTCATTGTGGATATTCTCTATCTGATGACTAAATTTTCAACCTTTTATGAATTTGGAAATCTCTATGCGAGTCTAAGATTCCACGTACTATCCATCATGGGTTTTTATCACGTGTTCTCACCCCATTTATTAATGTTTACCCTATTCAAGATCATATATATATTTAATCAGTTTTTCCCTTTCTTCTCAAATTTAGTGATGATATAATATTAGTATGCTCTAATGAGGTTACGGTAGTAAGACCCTTCAATTTAACACATATTCATGACTTTTTCTTCAAGTGAGTGTGTGGTGCAGTCATGACTATGTATGGGTGATTGATTCAATTTTTAATTAATTTTTTGGGTTATGTTTTCCATATCTAAATATCTCGTCTAAATTTTGTTTCACATTAGGATGTTGTAAAATAATGAGGGGTTCCTACAAAGGGAAATAACCTTTTATTTTTTTCATGGTACTAAATAAATTGGTTATTTTCTAATTGGATGAAGATAATATTGATTTAAATTTATTATAGTGAAATTGATTTTTTTTAATTAATTTTTTCTTATGGTTTTATTCTTTTAGGCCCTAATGGATAGTTGTATAACACTACGTCAGAAATGGGGGAATATATGTCTACTTGGTGTTAAAATTTTAATTTGATCGTCGAGGTTAAAACATTGTCAAATGAATTTTCATTTTATCCTATGGAATTATTAATGGGATTTAAAAATAATTATTGATCTTGAGGGGATGATTAAATATGTGATATTATTTTATATATAATGTAATGAAATTATGATTTTATATTTTTTAAATTAATCGATGTGTTAAATTTATCAATTATTAGATGGAAATTAGAATTAAGGATGTTAAACAACAAATATGTTTAGTGGTAAAATTTTCCCATATGGGAATAATATTAAATTAGTGGGTATTTAATCAAGAGTTTAAAATTATTCCTTATACATAGCAGGGTCAAGATGTTCAACATGGATTCTAAATGATACATTCTACTTCAAAATGTCAATATGAGCATAAATATTATATATGATACTTAATGAATGGCAATAAAAATATGATCACTTAGATTCATGATATTTATGATGACATGTGAAGTACATGAGGATATAATAGACCTTGAATGTTACATGATAATAGGGGATTTTTTGGATGAGGGATGGTTTTTTATTGGGAATTTCATGGTGAGATCTTATATTCTGTGTAACGATTAATAATTGGATTGTCCTGGAATAACTGTATGAGATCTTATGTTCCAATGAAATCATAGGAAGAGTGTCGAGATTACTTATAAAATTTTATGATAGGTAATCCTAATATTTGCCTTCATATTATTTATTATACCTCATGATACTAATAATGATAAATTAACCTCACGTATTTTATCTAGTAATTTAAAGTTTTCACAGTCATCGTTTCATTTTATATGACACTTTCAAACTACAAAAATTAGTTAGAGACAATTTCTGTAATTATCCTTAGGATTTATTATATTAAAACATTATTTAGGTGTCATCATTGACATTGGGTACTAATGAACTTCTTCATATTATCATTTAATTGTCTTAAACATGATTATTTTTAATCTATAGAACAAATTCATTCAATTCTTATCAAAGTAATTATTTTAGTGATTCATTTTTGTAGAGGCCTATTGATTTATAAACACCCTATTATTCAGCCTCCATTGATATTTTGTGCTTGAGAGGATACCTTTTCTTCTTCACAAGCAATATTTTTAAGGAAATGTCCATTTTATGTCTTTTTTTGGCTTCCTAGGTTAGGTTTGGATGATGGGACTTGATAGGACTCCGGAAAAATAATTGATGGACTATTGGGATGTGTATAAATTATTATTTTTTTGATAATATTTTTTTTTGATCTTCATATGTGGGGATCTGGTTGGTATAAAATAACCATATATATGATATAACATGTGTTGTTGTATTTAATTTATCACAAGATTCTTCTGCAATGATGTTTTTATCAGTATATTATCACAATGTTGTTATTAGGGTTTATATTGAACACTCTATTAATGAGTTTACCGTCACCCCATGAGAACCTCATATGAACTGACCCCTTTTTGGCATCCTATGACATATATGAATTATTTTATGAAATAACATGGAAAACTACTCTGGTAACTATTCGTAGAGTGGTTTATTCTGGAATAGCACAAATATTTGATTATGCTACTTGTGGTTTCTTCAACCCTTTAAACTCATCCAATATAAATGTTCTAGGTAATTTTGTTGGTATATTATAGATTTTTTATTGTATACTGAATGTCTTATTTCACCATATATCTTGTAAAATTTATGTTGATGTTGATAATTTCAAGACCCAGGTAGAATTTGTGTAGATAATAGATTTTATCCATTTTTAAAGTAATTAGATGATACAATTTATTTTATGTCATTACTACTCCTCCTATAACCCACTAGGAAACCTTTTTCATTTTTTGAATTTAGAAATTGTTATTAAGATGTATTTTACTTGAGATTAATCGTACTACTTTATTGTTGGTATAAATATCAGTAATAATCCCATCAATCCTACTCATAATGGTAAATACTTTCATGTTGAAGTTACTCGTTGACGGACTCCAAGTGTGTTGAAAACGTATAATTTTCAAGAATGGATCCTTGAAATAAAACACACATTAAGTATTTAATAGAACTAATATAAGAGTATTATGTAATTTTATATCCCCCAACTATGTGTATTCTACATACATAAGTATACATCCATGTATGGTAGTATATACCACATTGCAGCTGACCCATGTAGATGTGGTGTATCCCATTCTACTTACTCATGGTCAATGGGTTTTTGAATATCCAATAAATCATGAAAATTTATTTAAACCTGGTTCTATTAATGTTAACTAATTTTATACAGTACAAAGATTTACAACATCATTTAATGAAGATTAACTTTTGAATGATACTAATGTAGATATTAGGATGCATAATAATATTGTTGTCATGTGAGAAGATGTCATGGATAATAATAGTTCTATGAGATGGGATGCAACAATGTAAATAATGAATGAGAATACGATCAATGTTAAGGACTCATCGGCTGATAATGAAGAGAAGTATCATGTAGTGGGATTCATTGAATCTACTAATGATATACATTGTCCATATAACATTATATAGGACATCACATATTGTGAATTAAAGGATGAAACTGCAAAGCTTCGTTATTAATGTGACAACTAGTATAAATGTGAAGACTTTATAAAGGATATTATTTATATAAGAAATGATAAAAAATAAGAAATAAGAAATTCTATTCCATTATACCCAAAACAATTCCCAACAGATATGGGTGGAATGGTCATGGATCAAAGAAACATGCAAAATCACCAAAAAAAGTTATTTTATCATAAATTATATAACAAGAAACCAATAGCATACTCTTGATGTAAAACTAGAAAGGGTGGTGGAAGATACAATTAATACATAGGGGACATTGAATTTTAATATCTATCATAATGAAAATAATGGATGATTTTATAAGGACTGGTCCACACATGATCAGGGTGGTGAGACAAAAACTTCTCTGGATCTATTACATTATTTTAATAAAGCGATTTCTGATGTGGATTTGGTCAAAAATATCACAATGGATGATTTTAATTTAATATATGAATGATTACTAAAAAAATTGATGAACAATCAATACGTTTTATAATCATATTGTGAGTCACAGATTTAATGAACATAGGATTAGCATAGTAGCGTTAATTGCCTCTTTCCAGAATATGGAATTTTGTGTAGAGAACCATATAAAATGTCTTTTTTAGAATCCAAAACGTTAATTTAATTTTGTTTTTATAGGTTTAATGTCATTAATAATTTTAAATTTTTATATAATGGTATACTGATACCAAAATCATATTAAACTACTTTGATAGTTTTCTGATTTTATGAGGGTTCCCATAAAACCCATAAAAGTTATTATTTTTTTAGAATATCAAAATATTAAACTAGAAGGAAAAATAAATTATTATTAGAGTAAAACATACATATAAAAAACATGAATATAATATTTTTTTGTCAGAAACCCAAAACCATTCCTCAACCGTAATCTATTTTTAATAATAATTCATCGTTAAATAAAAGTCCATATAATTTGAGGAATTTGTTAATTTTTAATATTTTATGGAAACCCATTTATGAATGGTATAAGGACCTGGCCATAAAAATAACATATTCAAGAAGTAAATAGATAATTCATATTGAGGATATTTTCTGGTTTAGAGATTTTGAAATTTTGGTAATACAATTTACATAACAACATGAATATTAAATGTAGAGAATTCTACTCCATATCCTTTTTTCATAAAATGAAAACTCTTCAAAAATAGAGTCATGTCTACTTCCATGTTTTAGACATCATGACTTTTCCTTGATCCCACCCTTGACCCTATTCATATTTATGTCCTGTGAAAAACATTTCAAAACATGGGATGAGCATAAAAACATCAGTAAGGGTTACAAAATAAGAAAGAAATCATTAGTCCATTAATACATAAAAAACATAAACTCTTTTAATTACCTCATGAAAACATAATATTTATGAATAACACATACTAATCACAAATCATAAAAGTTCTTATTGATTTCATATCATACATAAATGGTATTTATAAAATAAACACAATGAGTTACCTTGAATACCCAACACAATATATTCCCTAAGTCACTTAGCATAAACATTCACCTTTACCTCCGTCAGATTACCCAATGCATTGGAGACCTATATCAGGCTCACCAGCACTAGATTTATCACGGAACCACATATATTCATAAATAATTCCCAAGAACCATAACATATTAATAACAGAAAACAAACATAAAGGAAAGATAATGATTCCACATTTTAATCAAAATATATCATTAAACTGTATTTACATAAAAAATTCCTTTATAAAAACGAATTTCAATACCAAAATATGTAAAAATTATATGGTATTTATTTTCTTTTTAAAAAACATTTGGTCTTGTTAAGGAAGCCAAAGATCAAATAATACTCGTGGAGGTGGAAAAAGGTCATTGTCACCACAGACGTTGAAAAAATTATATTTTTTTTTTCATAAAATGATTCATATAAAAAGATTCTCTTTTAATTAAATGAAATGTCAAAGGTGTTTATCCACCGTATAACATAATGTCATGTATAATACTAAATATGATTCAATGAAAGGAGATTGAGATGAAGTCTATTACCTGGTGCCTGACTTGACACGTTCGTTCCTTAATCTCCTGAATAATTAACTAAAGTTACTTTATACTTTCATAAAAACATTTTTCATGTTTATTATTCCATTTATATGACTTATTACCATGGTATAGACATAATCCAATCATTTATGTTAATAATGTTTCTTTGTCGATATTTGGTACTTGAGTCAAAAATGAACACCATATAATTACAAGTTGTCCAAGTGGTCAATAGTCTATTATATCAAGATTGATATTCATGATTTAGATATCATAAAAATCATATATATCTAATATATATATATATATGATTTAGAGCAGTACAAAACATTTTTGAGATAAGAAATGAAATGCACCGTTCATGGAGAAGGTAAGTCGTACGTACGCTTGAACTCAACATTCATTTCTATTTAATAATTTAATGGAGTTAAAACATAATGATACATATAAATATTATAATTATAGTATAATATCATATATAATATCATTAAAACTATCCGTTATACATCCCTCATATGGAATTAATGAGTCATATCACATTGAGGGGGCAGTAGTTCACACTTCCTCAAATGTAATTGTCACGGTTACCCATTATAGAAACCATAAAGGTAGGATATAAATTTAATATACAGAAGCATGAAAGAAACATAAATGTATTATATATCATATATATAAATACAGTTCTTTCTTAATGGACACTATGAGAGGCAATAGGAGATAATCGAACAATCATTGTTTCGTGAGGCGTTAGATGGACATCCATAGAAACAATATGTTTTTCATCAATTAGATGGTGGTATGTGTAAGTGTAGTTATAATACTTCTAATAAATAAATCTTCATATATTGAGGATACATGTGTTATTATAAATGAAAATAATAATGAGAGTTTACGGGTTGGTGAAGTAAAATAAAAGAAATGCAGTTAAGAGGAAATGTTACCTTTAAATTGGGTAACTCCCTTTGGATTAAACCAAATTGATTTCTTGATTTTCCTTATGCCTATATTAGGCTTCTAGGAGGAGGATTGGGATATTGAGAGAATATTTGGGAAGGCTTTGGATAAGCAAGGGGCTTGAGATGTGTGAGGAATGAGTAATAAGTGAGGGTTTTTTATGATGGCGAGGAGGGGTTCTTTAGGAAAGTGTGAAAATAATATTTTATTATATAATGATATTCAGATTCTAAAGGTCACAAACTAATTAAAGTCAAAGATAAGATGACTCATGGTACAAATAAAATAATCCAATAATAATTGGATATGTTTAGGATGTAATTTGAATATTTATAATCTAATTTAATTAAATCATTTATTAATGAGGTTAATACTGCATCATTGTTGTGTCATGAATAATTTAATTTATATGATGTCTAAAGACTATAAAAATAATACCATGATGTAGGAAATACTTTTCTAATTTGAATTAATATTTATAGGAGAGATTATTATTTATATAACCCCGTATTAAAATTAATTTACTAAAAGATATTTTTGTATGTCATTTTTGTCATTACATTTTGTTAATTCACCTAAAGTGTCAATGTAACTCATAAGTGGCATAATGGGGTCCCACAATGTACCCAATGATGATCATGGTTGTAAATAACTCATCCAATACGGTTAGGATAGGAGTAAAAAGTTACTATTCACCAAAAAATATTTTCAACTTATTCTTCCAAATTTTACATACTAATAAAAACAATTTATGTCAGTCTTTAGAATTTCATTTCACATAAGCTGTAAAATTTTATTTAAATGAAGAAGTCAATTTTTTATCTACTACTATGGGGTTTCACTATATATCAAAAATTGATGTTTTATAGAAAAATACCAAAAATTCAGCCTAAGATATATTTAATATTGTAAATTTAAAAATGATGTCTATTTCACAAAATTAAAAATGTATAAGTCATATTAATTAATTTAAATTTAATTCTTGTTGTCAAAAATCAGCGTGTTTTTAAGAATCAATAACTGCCAAAATATTGATACTTGTTTATGTCCAATTTCAAAGTGAAATTAATTACAATGACAATCATTGGATTAAATGGTAAAAATAAATTATAATTAAAAATGAAAAAAAATTAAAAATAAAATATAACCATATAAATTATTTATATTAAAAGGCACTTTTGAATTAAAATATAGTATTTTCATTATTCATCAAAAAATGATCTTTATTCGAAAAATATCAAAAATTTACCCAAAGTAAATTTTGATGTCCCGAATCTAATAAAGAATTTACTTTTTCAAATTGAAGATATAAAAATGACACAAATTAGATTTAAAGAGGTTTCACCATGAATGTGCGGTAAATCAGCCTTTTACTAAATATTAGAGTATTAATGCATAAAATTAAATTCATTCATATTTTTTCCCCTAACATTTATTGGATAAATGTAAAAACATTTAGAAAATATATATAATAATTTTATAGTTATTTTTGATCATTACGTCCATTACAACGACTATGCATTAACTGTCATTTTAAATATTAATATTATATAATTATATTTTTAGTATAACTTAATTTTTTGTGCAACGTAATATTTCAAAGAAACATGTTGTTGTGTATCGAGTACGCCATTGAACATAGAATCCCCTTTAAAGTAAAATTTATATTTAATTCACTAGTATTAATAAATATAAAAATTTATTACTCATTATTTACCTTAGATGTTACATCCTTCCCCCCTTTTGAAAATTGCATCCCCAGAATTTTAAAATAGGGTTTCAAAACATAATTTAATGTCCCACATTGGAAAAAGAGTCAATAAATATTTCACTATAAAATAAATAAAAATAAGTACAAAGGTAATCCGAGATAATAGATACTAGGATTCCATGAAAACATAGATATGGAAAAGAAAACAAACCATCAAGTTCTGATAGAGAGTGATAGAAAACCTGATTAAGAAAATGTTAACCACTAGAAAATCACAAACGTGTGATGGGTTAAATAGTATTTGATTCCCCATTAGAAAAGGTTAATAGAAAAAGTTTTTTTTTTAAGTTACATTCCATTTAGGAATCTATTTATGAGCTTAACTAAAAACATATGGAATCATAATTGCTTGACATGTAGACTTTTATCCTTTACTATATTTCTAACCTAAACTCATATTTCTTCCAAATGATGAGTATTCAAGATGACTTGTTCATATTAAAGGTGTTATAATCAACTTCAAGAGAGTCACATAATCCACAAAAGATGAACTATATATTTCCTTTTCCTTTAGATATTAACTAAAACAAAAATAGTTAGTTAAAGATCATAAAATCCCCCAATATTATAATCCTTTATAAAATGAAATACTACCATTAATCTCCAAAAACCATCAAAATGTACCCCATGTTCAAGAAAGACCATTCAATAAAAAATTTTCCAACAAATTCATCAATATAATCAAAACTAATATTGAAACCCAAATCTTATAAGGATTTAAATTACATAGTTTTCCATAGTAAATCTTAATATTTATCCCAAAAACATCAACTACTCTTAATGTCTCATACTGAAGTGTAATTAAACTAAACACATTTTTTCTATGGTTGTTTGAACATTTACATAAATAACCCAAATCAACATATATTCATCCAAAATAATATTGCAACCCTTACTCCACAATTTAAATCCTAAGTTATTCTCTTTTCCTTAAGCATATAGTGTTCCAGATAGAGAGAATGTCTTCCAAAATAACCTCTATCGCATAATCACCAAATCAGTTTCTTATACTAAGAATGTCCATTTGATAAAAGATATAATCCAAAATAAACTCATTCTTGATAAATAAATTCATTTATCTAAAAATAATTAGTTATACTAACCAGGGACTTCACATAGCCCAGTGGTAGGTGATAAATCCCAATCGTTCTTTGGTTGTGGGTTCGATTCCAGCTGCTTTGTCCGACCCGATAGGTTGTCACACTGTCTGTGTGTTGTCCTTTTTTAAAAACTATTAAATTTCATAACATTCCAAAAAAGGGAAAAATTCCTAAAAAATAACTGAAACATAATTTATCCTCAAAGGATATCTAATACCTTTCAATTTTCACCCCAAAATGTATTGACCAATTATCAATTCTAAATTAACAATGACTATTTCTATTATGTTTACCATTATGGTTATGTCAATTATGCTTAAATTACACCCAAACCTCTAATGTTATCTAAACCGACCTCTGATTCCAACTATAAGGACCCATCATTAAACATTATATATACATGAATTAAATGAATAAATCACATTGATGATATTTTCAGGTTTAGAGTTTTAGAGAATTAGGTCATAATATTTACATAACAACATGAATATTACATGTATAAAATTCTACCCAGTATCCATTTTATTCATAAAATAAAAATTCATAAAAAATGAATCATGTCTAGTTCCATGTTTTAGACAACATGACTATTCCATGATCCCATCATTGACCCTATTCATCTTTAGGTCATGTGAAAAACATTTCAAAACCTGGGATGAGCATAAAAAGCTCAGTATGGGCTATAAAATAAGAAAGAAATAATTATTCCATCAATACATACAAAACATAAACAATTTTACTTACCTCATGAAAACATACGATTTATGAATAACACAAAGTAATCACTAATCAAAAAATTACTTATGGAATTCATATCATATTTACATTGTAGCTATCACAACTACATTGGGAGTTATGTTAGAATACCCATCACAGTATATTTTCTAAATCTCATAGGAGAAACATTCAAGTTTACCAACATCACGTAACCCAATGCATTGGAAAGCTATCTCGGGCTCACCCGTCCTAGGTTTATCATGGAAACACCCATATACATAAACAATTCCCAAAAAAACTAACATATTCATAACACAAAAAACATAAAGGAAAGATAACAATTCCACATTTCAGTCACAATATATCATTAAAATATATTGACAATAAAATACAATATAAAAACCATTTTCAGTAACAAAATACGTTAAAAGTATATGGTATTTATTTTCATTAAAAAACATTACGGCTTGTTAAGGAAGCCAAAGACCAAATAATACTCGCAGCGGCAAAAAAAGGCCGCTGTCACTACTTACGTGAAAAAAATTCCTTTTTTTATTTTATAAAAATGTATCATAAAAAAATATTCCCGTTAAATGAAATGAAAAGTCGAAGGGTTTTTACACCATATAAAATAATGTCCTGTATAAAACCAAATATGGCTCAATGAAAGAACATTGAGACAATGACCCTTAACTCATGTCCGACTTGACTCGTTTGTTCTTTAATCTCATGAATAATAAAATAAAGATAATTTGTATTGGCTTAAGAACCCTTTTCAAGTTTATTATTCCGTTTTTATAACTTAATTTTATTTTATATTCATTATGTAATCATTTAGATTAATAATGGTTGTTTTGTCGATATTTGGTAAATGAGTAGAAAATGAGCACCTTATAATTACGAGTGGTCCATGTTGCCAATAGTCCATTCTCTCCAGAATTATATTCATGATTTAGATATCATATAAATCCTATATTTCCAGAATATATATGTATTTATTGCAGTACATAAATTTTTGGAGGTAATAAATGAAATGCACCGTTCATTGAGATGGTAGGTCGTACGTACGCATGAATGCTACTTTCATTTCTATTTCATACATTTATGGAATTAAAACATAATTATAAATAGGTATATTATAATTCTAGTATAATATAATAAATTATATCATTAACACTATATTTTATACATCCCACATATGGCATTAACGAGCCATATCACATTGAGGGGGTGGTAGTCTGCACTTCCTCAAATGAAATTATCGTGTTTACCCATTATGGAAATCATAAAGGTAGGAAATAAATGTAAAATACATAATCATTGAGAAAATATATACATAATATTTATCATATATAATAAACTTTTCATCTTAATGGCCGACATGCAAGGCTGTAAGAGATAATAGAATAATCCTCATTTTGCGAGGCGTTTCTTTTCCATCCATAGAAACATTATGTTCTTCACGAATTGGATGGAGGTTTGTGTAAGTGTGGTTCTAATAAATCTCATAAACACATCCTTCTATATTTAGGATATTGGTGTTGTTATAAAATAAAATAATAAACAGTGTTTACGGGTTGGATAAGTAAATAAAAAAGGAAGTTAAGAGGAACTATTACCTTTAATTTGGGTAACTCCCTTTTGTTTGAACCAAACAGGACTTCTTGAAGTGCCTTCGTCCTAAGGTAAGGATTCTAGGAGGAGCAGAGGGATATTGAGATATTATTTGGGCATGGTTTAGATGATCCAAGGGCCTTGAGAGGTGTGAGGAATGAGTAAGAACTGAGGGCTTTTTATAAGGGGGAGGAGGGGTTCTTTAGGATAGTCTGAAAATATTATTTTATTATATATTGTTATTCAGATTCTAAAGGACCAAAACTAATTTATGTCAAATATAAGATGAGACATGGTCTAAATATAATCATCCAATAATAAATGGATAGGTTTTGGATGTTATTTTAATATTTATAATCATATGTTTTTAAATCGTTTATTAATGAGGTAAATATTGCGTCATTATTGTGTCATTAATAAATTAATATATCTGATGTCTAAAAATTATTAAACAAATACCATGATATAGAAAATATTTTTAGCATTACAAATAATATTTATATTTGAAAAGATAATTTAAATAACGGCATGTGAAAATTAATTTAATAAAAGATATTTGTTTATGTCATTTTTGTCATTACATTATGTTAATTAATCTATAGTGTCATTATCACTCATAAGTGGCTTCATGGGGTCCCAAAATTGACATAAATATGATCATAGTTGTATATGACTCAACCAATATGGCTAGGATATGTGTTAAGGTAATTTGGTATTATTATGATATAAGTTTTACATTGAATTTCCTTATTTACCTTTAAACGTGGTAAATAAAAGTCGAAAGTTACTATTCATCAAAAATTATTTTATCTTATTTAAACACATTTTACTTAATAATAACATCCATGTATGTCGGATTTTCGAAATTCAATTCACAGAAGTGGTAAAATTTTATTTAAATGAAACAGTCAATTTTTTAAATACTACTATGTGGTTTCACTATTCATCAAAAAGTGATGTTTTTCAGAAAAAATACTAAACATTCAGCCTAAGATGTATTTGATATTATAAATTAAAAAATTATTTCTATTTTACCAAATTCAAAACATAGAGGTTGAATTATTTAATTTAAAATTAATTCTTGTTGTCAAAACAAATAGCATATTTTTATTAAAGAATAACTATCAAAAGATTAATTCATGTTTATGTCCAATATCAAAGTTAAATTAAATAAAGTGAAAAAAATATATGATTAAATGGTTAAAATATAATCTAATTAACCATTAAAACAAATTAAAAAGAAAATACAACCATAAAAATAAATTAGATTAAAAGGAACTTTCGAATAAAAATACTCTATTTTTCACTATTATTCAAAACATGACCTTTATCAGAAAAATACCAAAAAATTACCCAATGTAAATTTTGATGTCCCAAATATAAAGAAGAATTTTACATTGTCAAATAGACCGTATAAAAATGACCAAAACTAGATTTAAATTGGGTTCACCATCAAAAGTTGGTAAATCGACCTTTTATTGAATATTTGCGTATTCATGCTAAAAATTAGATTCATTCATATTTTAAGCCCCAAACATTTATTGGATAACTGTAAAAACATTTAAAAATTTTGTATAATAATTTTGTAGTTTTTTTTTTCATTCCCACCATTAAAACAGCTAGGCGTTAACTACCGATTATAATAATAATCTTTTAATATTTTTTTTCACTGTAAATTAATGTTGAGTGCAACAAATGATTTCAAAGAAACATGTTGTTGTGTATAAAGTATTCCATCAAACATAGAATCCCCTTTACAGAAAAATTAATATTTAATTCAAAAATATTAATAAATTCGAAAATGTCTTACTCATTATCTATTTGGGATGTTACAAATGGACCCCTCCACTAACTAAATAAAACCAAAAACATCATCTATTTTTTAGTAAAAAATATACACAAAAGGTTTAAATAATAATAATCTCCCATGATTGGAATCACCCAATATCATTAAAAGTTTTAAAGTTCTCAATTCCCAAAAAACTAATTCAAATGTAAGATAGAATTATACACAGTAGGTAAGAAAATGTAATGTCTAAAATCACTTTAACTATTTATACAAAACTTATTGATTCATATCTAACACTATAATATAGAATAACTAGAACAATAATTATTTTATAAATATGAAATTTAAATTAAAAATCAATATATTCTCACTGATTTATTCATTATACAAAGTTATGTTTTTGGTATGATTATTTGACTACATGAATAGTTATATATAATTCGCACCATTAATTATTAAAAAAACATAAATTAAGAGGATATTGTAGGATAATGATATTTGTTTCAATAATTAATTATTGGTAATATATATTACCAATTTAATTAAAAACAATTTATTGAAACAATCTTCCAAAAATGTAGAAATTTTTATTGTTATTTACACACCATTGTAGTAACTTCCATGAAATAATAATGGGAGCCCACATAGTATATATTTTTGCAGTGTTATCCCTATAACCATTCAATAGTTCATGAAAAAATTAGTAAAGAGAACGGACTAAATCTACCATACTGAAAAGATCATGGAATATGATTTATAATGAACACCAATCATAAATTTTACTATTAATGATTAAATTTTTTTTAGTAATAATATATTAATAAATTGAATTCATTAATATTTTTTTTTATGAAAATAAATTTAAATATAGAATTTAATATATTGGTTTTCAGGAATTTATCCATTTAGATGTAATTCATGGTATTTGTTTTAATCATAATTTTCATTCATTGAGACAATATTTATATTCACAAACTATATTTCATCATATGTTGTTTCTATATTTTCCATGAATTTTTTAACGTAATTTAATTTTAAATCATAGTATTTATAATTTCAATTTTATTTTTATCCATTATTTTCATTTGATTCATAGATCACAAATGATTTAGGGGTTTTCTAATCTGATCCTTCTTTAATTAAATTATAATCCTTCCACATGACTATGTCATTTTATGGTCGATATATTGTATCGATGTTAAATACCACATTATATTTTTTCCCTTTGGGGTAATTTTCCATAACTGAACAATGCATTAGTTTGGATTGATTCTTACTTCTAAAAATTCACTATCATAATGGAAAAATTGACTCTATATTCTAGGTATATTAAATCAATTTTATTGTTAATTATTAAGAAAAATAAATACTTTTTTCACTAAAAATTACATATATATTTTATATTAAAACTCTCATATTTTTAAATTTAGAAAAAAAAATATTTCTATTTAATCCATTTAGGTCATTTCAAAACATTATAAAAATTTTATAGATTTTAAATTGTCGAATATTAATAACATTTTCTAAATTTCTCATGATATTTATTATAAATTACCATTATTATTTTCAATTATTACACTATAAGGACATTTAGTATTAATATATAGTGTTTTATTTAATTGAATATCTTTTGAAAATAGTTTGGAATGTTGATTATAGAATTGTTATTATAATATCCTCTACAAACTAAATTGAAAACTATTTTCATGATTTATCCTCAACATTACATATATTCACAATAAAATTCATATATACTGATTATTTATATCATTTATTTATCACCACATATATAATTTTATGTATTATTTATTGTAGATAATTTATTTTTAATTAACATCTTATCTAATTTATAAATTATACTTTGTGACTCATTTTTGAAATTTTTTTGTTGGCCATATTCTTTTATTGATTAATTAATATATTAGTAAAGTTATGGTCCTCATATTTTTAAGGTTAGATCCTTATGAAATAATTGGGATACGAATTATGAAACCTTATATTGTATTGGGAAAATATTTATATCACATGAGATTACTTTGGGTTGTTATTAGTGTTTCAAATTCCACTTTTTTATGATGGTCATAGTATAGAGCCTTGGTATATATTATTATTATATTTTATTAATATTTTTACACATACCTACTTAATATAAACTGGTTTTTGTATATCGAGGATGTATTATAATTTTTTGAGTTTTCAAGATGATTCTTTTATGGGTCAACATTTGAAATCATATTTCTGTGATTATTTTTAATTCACCAGGTTCACTTATTTTGTTTCCATGATCTTAATCATTTATATATTCCATTTCTTCCATGCTTATGTCTCATCGGATTTATGATCTATGGAAGTTTTATTTATAACTAAATCATATTTCTTTTGATTAATTTAGAATTAATCATCATCATTTCAATATGTTTCTATTATACCATAATATTGAAGAATAATATCATATATTATATCTATATAAAGGAATCAGGAGGGGTGGATTTTTTATTGAAATTCATATAGTGTTGTAAAATAAAATAGTTATATAGATAATCTCCAGAGACACTAATGATTTTTCTCACGAGAGTGAGATGATATCTAATCACGCATATGTTTTTTTCACGTCAATTGTCTTCAATTAATGTTTGAAAACTAATTATTTATATAAAAAATATGCAACAATATATATATATATATATATATATATTCATTCTACCCACCTTCACCTATGAAAGAATGGTAATTATTTGAGCAATGGTAGTAAGTGATCTTCAAAACTGGAGAGAGAGTCTTCAAATGAAGTTTGTCAATTGGATTTTTATATTTTATATATAATAAGTTTCTTAAATATTTATGTGAGTAATTTTTGAATTTTGACACATTGTTTTGGTTTGATTAATTGAAACATTTTTTAACTATAAACTAATTTAATTAAAATTTTAAATAAGTAATTGTAGTTATGGTATGATAACGAGTTAAAAAAATATATAATGAATTATTTATTTTGTTTTATTGTATGATTCCTATTGGAAAATACCAATTAGATAAAAAATATTTATATTTGGAATTCATTATATAAACTTTCATGATGTTTATTGGAATGTTTGAGAGATTTGGTGGGATATAAAAAATATGTATCTTTAATACATGATATTTTGTTTTCACACATATGGGTTGGGAATGATATTTTGAAATTTTTTTGGATTTCAATGTAAATTATTGATTTTGATATTTATATGATGTATCGTGTTGTGTAAAATTATATTCAAGAGGAATGATATATTTATCATTGTTTCATTAAACATTTGATATAGATGATAAAAATAGGAGAACTATAAACATGTTGAGAATATTATAGTAATTTCATTGATGTAGTTAGGTTGAAATTTGTTTTCATAATACGGATAAGTATGTTGATTCTATAGGGATAAAATATATTACATTCTAAACGAATATTCTCTATATATTATGTGATTTTTTTGAAGAGTTGTTGGTTGGATAATATAGTATTTTCCTATAATTAGTTTATCCTAACATCATATGAATGAATATTAGAATATACTTATATTAGATATTTTTCAATCACTTATACCTCAATATTTTCTCCCCTATATTTCGTAAATATTATTGTAATCATCTGTTGATGGTGGGTGTCTGTTGAACCATAAAAATTTCCATGTGTTGTGGAGAATACAAAAGTTTTTTTCATTATTTGGAATTCTATTATTCTAGAAATATTTAACGTTGGCTGGTTAATATTGATTATGATTATTGTTTTAAAATAGATTCCTTTTTTTGAGTGTATTTTTATATTCATTATAATCATTAGAATTCAACACTAATAGGATTACCTATATACATACTATAAAAATTTTGTATCATAGATTTTTTTATGAAAATAGAGCTAAGATACATTTATAAGTAATTTTATATGGTCTAGGAATTAATTATTAGAGACTATGCCATTATATTTTTTTGGATAAGGTGGATATACAAGTTTTAAAAGATAATTTTTTGTATTTTTTAAAATAAAAAGGTTAAGGAATATTTATATTTTTGAGAGAAAAATAACTAATTATTTATATTCATTTATATAAATATTGACAATTTTTAATTGGATAATCATTTATAGATTGTACTTGGATATTTGTAAGATGATGTTACCATGGAATTTGATTTTAATATTTTAAGAAGATAAAATTATCTAGCTAATGAATACCCTTTTTAATATATATTAGAACCCTATGATAATAAACAAGCTGTTTCTAATATGGATAAACAATAGTAAAAAGATAACTAAATTAAATCAGATGATTGATCATGTGATTGTGTTTAATGTCATTTGGATTAAACTTGAGTTTGTTAATATTAAATAGAGAAGTAGTGTTCCCTCATTTATTATGTTATTTTCATTTCTATAATCCTAGTACCAGGAAAGTTCGGATCAGGCACGCCTGATCCCGAAAATTTATTTATAAAAGAAGAGGTGCATAACAAAGGTCAACGAAAGACAAAAGAAAAATTGCATCATATCAAAACCATAATACTCACCATTACCGTAGTCTGACATTGCATCAGCATCAGAAGATTCCCATTCAGACGATTAATATTGCTTGAAGAGCTGGATATATTGTCCCCCCTGTTTCAACTGCGCCTCAGATAGCTCCTCTTTGTAGGGACATTTACTCTTTGATCTCCCCCCAGTATCAATCGCAACCCTTCTATCTTTTTTAAAGGCAGATCTCGTCGACACCGTTTTAGGCATATCAGAGTAATCTCTCCTGGGTCTTCTTTTGATTGTATTCTTCACAAGATCTTCCCACTCAGAGGCTCCCTTATTCCCTTACATCAGGGCATCACTGTATGAGACATGGTCTTCTTGCAGGGGGTAACCAGGTGACTCCACATCACACCCAGGTTCAACCTTGTTGATCTTACTCAAGTCATTCATAATTCTTCCAATAACCTGACTCACTTTCAGATTTTCCATCACCATTGTTTCCTTTTGCATGACAATGTCATGTTAACTACCTTCTGCCACCATGGAACCATGCTACTGTTCAACCACACCATTGATGACAAACTCACCTTGAATAACCTGCCCATTATAAGCTTCCAATACCCCACTCACCTCCTTTGGAATCTCATTGATTTTCTCAACAGAACCCTCCATTATTTTCCCATTTCTATCGTGCTCCATCCCAGGTGAGACATGAGGCTATCCACCAGAATCACCCATGGTCAAAACAACTGAGGCCTCCATCACATGGATTGTGATGGCATCTTCATGAGATGGGAGACACCAAATTTCCTCCTATTCCATTAGTTTATCCTTCTTCGGGTCAATATCTATTAAAACAGAAAAATGGTTTGTCGAACAGTTTATCAATCCATCATCACTAACCTCTACCATGACAGGAGAGCTCTGCCCTGGAAATTTACTCTCACTAGATGTCTGAGTTTTCTCCAGTCCCCTTCCCATATACTATAAGTCAGACTCACCAGCCTTTATCTATCCTTTATCAGGTTGTTCCATTACTTCTTTCCCCTTTCTTCTAGCCATATTCATGGAGCACTCATTTTCCTGCATTGAATCTTACATACCTATTTTACTTTCATTTGGCAATTATCCTGATTGGGTCTCCTGCCCCACACACATTTCAATGATCTAATTTTTTATTTATAGATGACATGGATGGTATTTTAGAATTTTAATCTTATGATGTAATATGTATCATGTATTGGATTACCATCTCATTAAGTATGTAAAAAATACATATGTTAATTGATGGAAAATTGGAAATTTATGATGGATGGCGGGAGAGATATATGTTTGATGAAAGTGATTAATTGATATTAGAAGAATTATTTTATAGACATGATTGTTTATGTTGATGTCTTATTCCAGATTATGAAAAATGTTAATTTTAATACCCATATAATTGATGTTGAACTTTTATTTATTAGTAAAATAGTTCTTAATTTTCATTGATCTATTTTTATGATATTTTAATTTATTTTATTGAAGAATTTGATTATATTTTGGTGCTGAAAATGGATACATTGGAATGTAACACTAAGTTTTGTATGACCTCACATGTGTTTCATGGGACTCCATTTATCTATATGGATTCTAATGAAATTCAGATATATGTAGAATTAAATTAGTTTACTTTTTTAATTTGAATTAATATATTATGATATTATTTTGGTTGATTTTGTATAAATTAATATGATTTTATAAGAATTTGTCCTATTTTTAAAATATTATTTGATTTTTGTATGTCTTCCCGACTTAGTGAAATTTCATGAAGTATAATAGATGAAAAATGACATGTTTATATAATAAATTTCTTATTTAGAGAATAAAAAAGTAGGGGATTACCACATATTTATTTTTTACGGTATATGAATAAAATTGATTTGAATTAACATTTATTCATTCTAATGTGAAATTATGCATGATATAAATTGATGACATGCTGAAACATGAATCCGAGAGATGTCACACCATAGTGATGGTTGTGGTGTGTGAAAAATATGATGAATGATGAATACACTTAATGTTGTATTTATTATATCCATTTTCCATATAATTTTAGACCCAATGACCTCATATGGTATACATAATGGTGGAATATAATGGTGTCAAATAATTTTTAATATTCTGAAAAACCCTCGACTTTGTGAGACAAACCATAAATAGATCCACAATGAAAAACATACTATTGTGAATTTGTAGTGATTGTATTAAATATATCGTGATTATAAAAAAGGGAAGAAAATGTATACTATATTGTAACTAGGAGAATTTCAAGAGAAATTTTCACATGTGAAAATAGAATTTTCCCTCCTTGTAGTATGTCAGGGAGTATTTCAATTTTAATCATTAAGACATGATATATGTTCAAATTATAAACATTTTTTGGATGATATGAATAAAATATTACAAATTCTACATGGATTTTTTTTATCCATGATGTTTTTATTAATCACCAATGATCATATTTTCTAAATATATATATATAGAAATATATGATGCATGAGATTTAAATATTTAAAATCACAAAAATTAGTTTTTTAAATAACAAATTTTTATAAAAGATAGAAATGAGGAATGTGATGTGATCAATGAAATTTAGAGAAATAGATTTATTGTCTAATCGAATAGAAATATTATGATTAATTTAGTCATGTGTTTAATTGTTATTTATGGAGAAGTTATGAAAATATGATGTTACTTCTAATGATATAAATTATTTCTACGAATAATGAATAATACCAAAAAATGAATGCATAATTTCACTAACAATCTGTTTATTGTAATTAGGTATAAGGAAATTTTATCAGCTGTTACTTGACACCATTTCTTATGATACTGGAAAACATCTGGAAGAGGGTCTTTTATTTTATTGATAGTTATTCGTATAGTAAATTAGGATCTAATTAATCAATGAGAGAGGAGGATGAATTTAAAATGTCATGGTTCTAGAATAAAAAATGTATTTTTTGTATTTAATATAAATGTTTAATAATTTAACCCTCAATTACATTTTATTATCCATTCAATAACATTCCTAGATTCATGGATTTAAACTAACACCCAAATTCAATAAATTTTATATTTTTCAAAATCCATTTGCAGAAATTTAACACAAAAAAATTGTATTAAGCTCTAACATGGTGGTTGAACCATTTATATATTCTATTATTCTACTTGATTATTTTTATTCATTTATAAGGAAGATCAATTTATTAGGGAATGTCAATTTAACAGGTCTTATGGTATTATTTTAAAATTAGCGGCACTAATACAGAACCACCCATAATTGGTGTTGTAACTAATTTGTATACTATATGTGTTATCATTCCATAGTTACCACAATGATCATAATATTTTTATTGAGAACTATCAATGGAAGTTCCTTGTCAATAGTAGATAAGTTCCCTTTTCCTAGGGAAAAAATTTATACAGTTTTAAAATTTGAATACAAAATTATCTTCCATCATAATTTTGAAATACTAACCAGAGTTTCCCTCAAACCCAACACTCGAACTATTCCATCACGTACCCGAAGGAATCCCCAATCCACACAGGCAGGAAAAATGCACCTGAGAATCAAACAACACAACAAAAAGAACAACATCTCCCATCCTTAACCGCCACATGGAAAATATATAAATAAATAAATAATGAATGAAATAGTTGAAGGGTAGTGAATATGTATGTTGTAACAATAAGGAATCAACGGAATAAGACAAAAACAATTGTATCAAAAAAAACTCCATTACATGTGCACCAGTAAAAGACTAAAAACCACATAGCTAATCCTAATAATGGTATGGATGACCTCCCCCCCATCACACCGCTAGATACCCATGTAGCTGACATGAACCTCACCACCTCAAAGTGGAACCATTCCTCTCCCTGCACTAGATGGAATAAAATGGTCTACGCACCGCCGAAGAGGTCCTCGAGGTGTGAGCTAACATTCGTTGTAGGATCCAACACAGTTTATCATTAATAAGTCTTTTTATAATAAATCATGTATTATTATTATAAATTAATATATTACATGATATTTTATAAAGAATTTTTTTTGAAAACATGGTAATCATTACCCCTTTTGAACAATTATAGTCCGAAGCAGGTATATCAATTTCTTATCAAATTTCACAAATAATTCTCCACTAGAATAAACAATAACAACCTGAATAACTCAAAAAAACAAGAAAAAAAAAGATAAGAAGAAGTATCACACCACAAAAGTGTACTACATGTCCTAGCCACAAACTACTCGTACCATAATAATCATGTGCAAAATTCGGATCATAAACATAAGCATGAGAACTAGATGAATATCCAATGAGTAAAGTCCCCAAATGTATGTATTGTTCCCATAAAACAATGGCCCTATGAAGCAGAGGAAATAAACTATATAAACCTATTTGATAATCCCAAAACAATTTTTTATAGTCCCAAGCTAAACCTTCAACTTAATTACACATGGAATCACATGTGCTGTTTTTCACAGATGATTTCAATTCATTACCATACGCATTTTCATTCCATTTGTCCAGAACCAATGGAAGAACGTTTCTCTTATAAATAAATATTCAAAAAACACAAAATTATCATGATAATCAAATTTATAAATCATTATATATATCATGAAAAATCATTCTTATCAGAAGAGGCTAAGGACGAAACCATATACCTCAATGCTCTGGACGTACATGCTCTCAAAAGATTCCAAAATCAATAAAACCCAAGCCATCATTGAATTCCATATAATACAACCCCTCTTATAAGGATTGATCCAAATTTATACACAAGAAGTTTTTGGAATAGGGGAAACCCAAATAAATTGACGACAAAGATATGGAGAACACTAAGGAGAAATGGTGCATGTAACAGTTGCCACGAAAACCAACGAAAATGAGGGAATAACCTTGTTCCACACCTATATATCCCACTCATGGATGGGAACATGCCATGGGGCCTAGGTGACTGGGAGATCTCTAAGAGATAGGGATAGACCTGAAATCTAAATGATCGGGTGGTCCAATGTATCCCATGAGGATGGGAATCAATAAACACGTTTTTCATGAAGGTGTTGTTTAACATCATGCGGGACGATATGCAGATTAACATCACGCGGGACGGTACAGTTTAATGTCATGCTGGAGTGGTGTGCAGTTTAGGGTCACGTAGGACCATCTAGTTTAAGGTCCAATATGACCATCCCGTTTAAGGCCATGCATACCATCCAGTTTAAGGTCATTCAAGACCATAAGTCTCATGAAAAGTATTTCTTGAGGAACATGTCATTGTTTGGAGGACTTATATGCTCACTATCCATGGTCACTAGAGAGTATGCTCTATTGGTGTAAACCCGGTGGACTATGAAAGGTAATTCTGATTTAGGATCCATCATAGGTGGTTTCCTACTAGGTATCATTGTCCCCCTGAGGGCTAATAACATGTCACCGTGCTGAAAAGAGAAGAGGCGAACCTTCGTGTTGAAGGCTCAAGCCATCCTGCACTGATTCCTTCCTAGACTATGCAAGGCCCAATTCTTATTCTCGTCATGTGCTTTCAATTCATCTATATGGATTTTAGCCACTCTATCCTATGATTTCTGGTCATAGACCACTGTGCACAATGAGGAAAACTAAATCTCATTGGGCAGTACGACCTCAGTTCCATATACATGGGAATTTGGGGTCACCAGCGAGGAATTACGATCCGTCATCTGATAAGCCCAGAGGGGGTTGGAGAGCTTATCTGGAAAACTCATCTTGTTCTGACAAACCTTTTTATATATTATGTTATATAGGGTTTAATTAGTGCCTAAATCTACCCATTCTATTGCACGTGATAGCTAGAGGAATGGTTAGAGGTGATATTGTACATGGTGTATAACTATTTCAAATCGACTGATCAGAAGTTGGTTCCGTTATCGGTGAGAAAAACTTGAGGAACCCCAAACTGATGGATGATATTGGAACTCAGAATTTCAATGATAAAAGGGGCCTTAACATCCTTGAGTGGAATTTCCTATGCCCACATGGAAAAGAAATCTGTAATAGTAAAAATGAACCAGCATTTACGAGATGTTGTCGATGGGTATGGTTATACGACATATAAATACTCGACTGCAAAGTGCCAAGAGTACTTGGTAGAGTAAAGAGGCTCAAATTTCCATTGCATGAAGTTAGCCTGAACATGGCATGAATGACACCTATTGGAGAACGTGATGCATTCATGGATCATAGAGGGCCAAAAAACCTTAATCTCTGGATTTATTGGGATAGTATGGGCTCAGTCTGATGGGAACTATAGGAACCGGCGTGAAACTCTTACATAACCTGTGGAATCTCAGTCCCCTAAATGAAATGGGCAAGACCACCATCGAAGTTGCACTTATATATGATCTCCTCAAGGCTGGGACCACTCTGGATGGTAAACTGCAGCACGCGACATCATATTCACTCACGCTCGGCCCAATCAGTTAGGTGGCAACCACTTTGGAGATACTCGACAAAAGGGGATCCTCAGTCGAGAGTCTCTTTGACGACTACATCTGAAGAACCTGGGGGTCCTGGAGTGGGGGTGCTGATGGTAAGATGGATTAATCACAGTCCATCATCACCCTCTATGTTGATGGGAGAAATGACTCTCCGGTGTGCCATGTGGATAATCATATCATCTTTTTCGGGCTCTGCAAGTGATGCAGCTAAGATGGCCAAAGCATCCGCTCGACCATTCTTTGACATAGGGACATGTGTAACCTCTGGTCGATAAGGGAACTTCGCCATTAGCTGGAGAGTGTGTTCCAACAATGGAACATGCTGTGGATTTCTAAAAAAAATATCCACCATTGATCTGCTTAATATCTAGCTTGGAGTCCCCTTTCACCTGCAAATGGGGCACGTCAATCTCGAGGGCCAGCTCGAGGCCAGTAATGAGATCCCGATACTCTTCCTTGTTGTTGGTGTAGAGTTCTGACAACAGTAATGATTATAGCAGAATAGCTTGTGCTGGGTTAATAAATAGGATACCTAGACCCACTCTTTTGATCTAATGATCATTGAGCCCCCTACCGGTGGGGCTCTGGGAGGCGACATTGAAGTGTGTCTGCCAACATGGGATACCATGATCCACCGAGAGGATTGCATCATCGGGAAAATCCATGTACAGGGACTAGTCTGCAGAGGTTGGATGGGCAGCCTGAAAGTCTGCATATGACTGTCCCTTGGTAGCCTTCTGAGGCACAAACCGAAAGTCAAACTGCTGGAGGATTACCACACACTGCACTAGTTGTCTTGTCAACATGGGATGACTTAGGATATACTTCAGTGGGTCTACTAAAGACACCAGCTATACCTTGTGGTTCTGCAGGTAATGTCACAATTTCTGTATGACAAACATGAGCACAAGGTAGCTCTTATCGAAGGGGGTGTATCTGGTATCCGTATTGAGGAACATGCGAGTGAGGTAGTGGAGGCTGTTCTCTGTCCCCTTATTGTTCTTATAGGAGAGGATGTCACCGAGGGACCATTCCAGGGCGGTGACATAGAGAAATAACAGCTTTACGGAGATAGTTGGCATTTATACCAGAGGCTGGAGCATGTACTACATTATTTTCTCCAAGGTGGTCTGGAAGTCGTCCTCCAACTCATAACAGGTTCCCTTATTCATGATCTGAGAAATGGGCTTAAACTTTTCAGTCGAATTCACAATGAATTGGGTTATATAGGACAAGTGGCATTGGAAACCTCGAATAACCTGACTATTTCTTGGTTTAGGCATCTAGCTTATGGACATGATCTTCTATGGGTCGATCTCGATGACCCGGTACCTGAAAACAATGCCAAGAATCATCCTGGAGGTGACCCCAAAGGAACACTTCAACTGGTTCATCTTCAAGTGGCTTGAACAAAAGTAGCCGAACACTTTCTCCAGATCCATGAGATGGTCCTAGAATCATGTGAGATTTGACCACCATATCGTCCACATATCATTCCACAAATTTCCCGATGAATGGCTTCAATATGTGTTGCATGTCCCGCTGATAGGTGGAACCTGCACTCTTCAGGCCGAAGGGAATAACCTGGTAACAGAAAGTACATTGGGGCGACCTTGAAAGTATTGGACTCATCATCCTCAGGGGCCATCGAGATATGATTATATCTAGATTAATCATCCATGAAGGAGAGGGCTTGTAACCTAGCCATAGCGTCGATCAACATTTCTGTCAGTAGAAGGGGAAAAGCATCCTTCAGACAGTGGCTGTTGAGATCGCAGAAGTCGATGAAAACTCTAATCTGTTCATTCTTCTTCTTTACTGGTACAATATTGGACAGACAGTTGGGGTAATAGACCTCCTAGATGATGTTGTCTTTGATGATCTTGTCAACCTCGGACTCGACTATGGCACCTTGAGAAGGGTGCATCTTTCTGGGAGGCTGCTTGAACCAGTGATGATTTGTAGGGAGACCGAGACTGTGGACGGACACCTGAGGATCTAGTCCTAGCATCTCATTGTAACACTAGGAGAACACATCATGTGGCCATTTAAGGAGGTCCATGTACTTTTTCTTCTCCTCGAGGGACATGGTGTCACTAATCAATGTGGGTCTTGGATCTGCATCACTACCAAAGATCACATGTACCAGTTCGTCGACCGTGGCAGAGAAGCCTTCTTCAAAGGTAGGGGCATCCTCCAGATCCTCTTCTCCACTTATAGAGGGATATTCCATAGGGGAAGTTATTACGGAGTTTCTATACCCTAATGGGAGGCTGGTACCAGCATAAGACGAAGTTGTTATTTCATCGGGGAGCTCGAGTGTTGCTGAGACCATAGCAATAGAGGTTGTCAACCTGATCCCATCTGTTCTCTATCCCAAGGGGCCACACTTGATAATATCAAAGTAGTGGTGGAACGTCGGTGGAGATGGCTTATTCCAGCCTGTTGAAATAGACTTGTATGATATACTTCTGTTTCCATGAGTCGGATGCCCCGATACCTGATGGGAGTGGGCGGCTCCGGGTTCACAGAGTCCTGATTCGAATAAGAATAAGAAGTGACCTTTCGAAGTGGTCGGGATTTGGGAACATGGTTCCCTATTGACCTTGAAATTAAAAAACATTGACCTATATCGGGTGTCGTGGCCTCCAACCTATGGATCGAGAAGACGTAGGTGTCATTCAGGCCTTCGTAAGGGTCGGTCGTAGAAGTGACAGGCTCAACTTCAATTCCCTGGGCTTGTTTGTCCTTGCTCTTGTAATATTTTGTGTCCAGGTATCAGGCTTCACAAGAGGCAAAAGAAGATGCATCACCTTGGATTATGCCTACATGAATATTTATGGATTACTTGAGGAACTAGTTATATGATAAGGGGACTGCATAATGCAGGTGGAGCCACGGTCTTCCCATCAATTCATTGTACACGGTGTCCCGGGAGACAACCATAAACTCGGTAATGGAAACAATTCCGTCGAACTAGGTCTCCAAAAGGATCAATCCAAACAGGGTCTACTCGGTCCTATCATATCCCAGGATTCTTAATTCGGAGGGATTCAGGTCATACTCGGATAACCCTAGCATCCACAATGTCTGTGTCGGGATAAGGTTAATCCAAGATCCAGTGTGAACAAGACAGCGGAGAACCTCCACATTGTTAAATTTTCAGGTGATATAAAGGGGGCGGATTTTCCCCTACATGGGAGAGCCTTCATCTTCTACAAAGAAAGAAATGATGGCCTGAAATTTGGTATCCTAAAACACTTTAGCATCTAAATCCTCTGTAGCATCTACCTCTATCTCAAACTGGAAGGGGCTTCTTAAACCCTCAATGAGTTCTTCACGCATATCTGGCGACATGAGAAGGTCTTCATGGATAGAATGCCTCGTTGGGATGCCGGTGAGGTTATTGAGAACATCATTCTTCTACTCCAGGCATGAACTTCTGCTTGCATGAAGCAGATCTGTGAAAGAAGGCATGGTGGGCCCTGCCGGCCAGACCGACGGCTGACTGGTACTCGGTATATCCTGGTGCCCACTAGTCGAATCCAGAAGAGTTGTTGTTGGATGTGGACTAGACAGTTGAGATCAGAAAATAGTGGGGTGAAGCTGGTTGCGGCATGGCCGATGTTTTTCTGTCTGATCGAGTATCACTAACGGTGGTGGAGGCGGGCCTGTCGACACCAGATAAAGAGGTTACACGAGCTGAGTTCTATGTTGGCCTTCTATATGCTCTTGGTGGAATGCATGACCTGGCTGGAGGTGCAAACTGATGTTCCCCTATGAACCATATGGTCGTGGATCCGCTGATGTTAGCGTCATCTGGGGACATTTGGGATGTTTACCCAGCGCTCCCCCTTGTTGGAAGTCATATAGGGGTTTACCATCTCAACATTGTTTACCGAAGCATACCCTTAACTATACCGGGAAGAGTCATCCACCAATGGTAGGATTCTGGGAAGGATCCCCAACTTCAGTGGCATAAATTATCCGAGAATGTGGGATGAAGACTACATCGGTGGGGTGATTTGTTTTTCCCTACGTCAATGATGCTTTCTCTTCTCGGAAGAGGCCAACTAGGATGATGATAGAAAAGTGGTGGACATATATTCTGAAGGATCCATATGATTCTATCAAGCAAGGATAATTCCATGGGCATAGAAATTTTTTTTGGGCCATCCAGCTGTTATACATATGAGACCCATTCTCAGAAACCTGCTGCCACTCGCCTTTGATATCGCAACTGCTATCTAGCCTTACAAAGTCACATGCCACTTGTGTCGGGGCTGGGCCCAACATGACTATGTAGTTTTCAATATGGTCTTGGAGGTAGTCCTTGAACACATAGCATTACATGAGGGTGTTCCCCAGGATTCGATGCTAAGGGCAGTAGTTGGTGTGATTAGTGTGGTTTAACTCTGCAGGCTTTCTGCACCCAGGAAAGCCTAAAATTCCATGCTATAATGGCACTATGGAAGTAACCAGAGACCCGAACCTCTTTGATCGAGTAGGTCTGATTTATTTTTTCAAGAATGGGAACTCTAGAATCAAGGCCCTGATGAGGGGCCGGAGGGGTATGTCAAAGAGGCAGACCATGATTGTCCCACCTAGGTGGTGGTGACGCATTCTATGGGGGCACTTGCTCGTTTAGAGGGAATTGTTTAGCCAAAGTCTATGCCTGAGGTACAGGGACTCTGCGAGGATACAAGGCCGATTCTACTGGTATCAATTCTAGTTGCATGGGGGCTTCTATTTGGGCCACCGTTGTGGGCCCAGCTCTGGCCTCCCTCCCCACTAGGATTACTAGGGGCAATGTACATGCCTAGATGGCGTGTAATAGGGAATCCTTAGGCCACTGTCCTTGTAGGAGATGTCTTGGAACCCTCCGGGATAGTTGTGAGTGATTAGGGTGGGGACCAGCTCCGTCTTGACGTTCCCTGTGCACATCTTCAGTAATTTCTTTTGAGTCTATGGCATGTGAAGGGTGTATGTGAGCCCCTTCCACCGGTCGATAATGTTCGTGACTCGCTCATCAGGCCTTTGTTTTCACTTGAAGAGGTATGCGATACTGGTCTTCTGGGTAGTGGAATTGAACTGGTAAGGGAATTTCCTCTGATGGTCCTCCCAGCTTGTCACAGATCCGATGGGGAGCTGGCTGTACCAGACAAATGTCATCCTCACCAATGTCTCAACAAAATAGTGTATTATGGCGGCCTCATGCTGCGCTGGAGTCCCTAACATAGAAATAATCATTGATTTTATGAGGGATAGGTGATGCGGCAGGTCCCTCATCCCATTAAAGAGGGAGAAGGTGGGATTCTCGAAACTGGGAGGCGCCGACATGTCATCCAACCATGCCGTGTATGGATTTCCATCAGGTGAGATTTCCACCTATCACGTTTCCAATGCCTCTAGGAGGGTGATGAGTGCTGCCATTGTATCAGCTGGATGGGGGTACCTATCTTGATGGGGGCACCAAACCACGAGTGTGTTGCAGGGTTCTTCAATGTGGTAGACAGGCTCAGCGGCTCGTGGCGCAGCTCGTGGAGCGACCCTTGAGGGGGCTGAGGGAGCCCGAGCAGGGTTCCGTGGATTTTCAGGACATTTAGGAGTGTTTGGCGAGACATTCTACACCCTCTTTCCGTGGGAAATGGCTTTTTCCCGGTCAGCAGGAGCTGCATGATCAGGGTTTTCTGGGGGCATCTCGACAAGGGGAGGCTTTTCATTCCCCTACTGCCCTGGCGTAGGATCACTGTGGTTGGGTCATCGCTCAAAAACACATTAATCTATGAGTTATTTGACCAAACTTATCTACTTATCATGTTTCTGGAGCAATGACGCCTTCTCGGGGTCCTCCTCCATCTTCTGCACTGAAGTGGATAGGTTAGAGTGCGTGACATCTCCGATGTACTCTTTTCCCTTACCGGAATTCCGGCTGAGTACCAATGACTCGGTTGGTTCAGGGACACCTAAGTGGTTTTTTTGTGATGTGTAATCCTCCTTAATGGGTATAGTGGTGGTGGAACATCCTCCGGTTGGTAGTTCCCATCAAGATGTTATAGCTTGTTTCCCCTCCCGATAGATCGGTCATGTTGACCACATCTCTTCTCAAGGGCATGTCCTCAATGTCGCCTAGTGAGTCAGGTAGCCTATGATTTGCATTAAAGAGGAGGGAAACGTACTGCCCCTTGCCATGGACTTTCACGTGGGGGTGGGTGGTATCCTCCTTAATAACCTTGCATATTACTTGGAAACTCAGAATGCATTCATGTTGGAGGACGTTGTGGTGACTAGGCGGCTCAGGGTGCTGGACCACAGAGAGTGTGTCCAGGTCAACCAGACGACATTGTTCTCCGATGTCTTTAGGGTGTGCGTCGCTCCAGGGATAATACACTAGCTAGTGGTGAAGATAGAAGTGAGTCACCCATAGGGTCCGATGCAAACATTAAAACTCCTCCAAGTTGAGAGATTCTGGCGCACAAACATTTGGTCCTACAACCCACCAAAACTTTTCAGGGAAGTGGTCCGCTGTGAGGATTGTTCAGAAGATCCTTAGGCTTGATTTAGGGTCTGGTCCTGGATTACCCCACTCGTCAACTGGGGGTGGCTGAAGCACTAGCAGTGATACTGTGGCAGACCGTCGGGATAGCGGGCTGGCAGGTGGAGAGTATGACAAGTGGGCGGACTGGACGCTGAATCTTGGGCTATCCTCTAGGGATTGTAGCGACATGGATGCTAAATCAAGATAGGATGGACCATCGACCAGAGCTCAAGAAACATCATCCGCATCTGTCGTGGGTGGCCTATGACATGTCTCTTATGACAATGAACCCCAAAATATATCTTCGTAGTCTCTCGATGAGACAGATGGAGATTTTGGATATGACGGTGGTGAATGCGTGGTTGGTCCATAAGGACATGCCAGGTTCTCATCCTATTAGATATAACTTTATAGGTAGACATGGATCCTTTGGACCTCGCATTCCATGAGTACAAGGCTGATGCGCCTCGTTCCGGCCCCAGCCTTTGACTCAGAATACTGAGTGGAGGGCTCTAGAGTTGAGTCGTACACTACCTGAATTTCTGAAAAGAAAACTGGTCCGATTTCAGTCTGGACCTCCCCAGATTTCCTCTTGCAGTGGTGACCACCTGCTCTCCTGCCAATGGTTGAGTCATTAAGGCAACATCAACTTCCAACATGAGGAGGACCTTCATCCATAATAGTGACGGGGTTGAGAGAACTCCCGCTTGGGTGGGATGCGGTGCGAGGAGCACTAGGTAAAATGTCAAAAGGTACATTGGTAGGACCTCTGTGGGAAGCGCTAGAGTAGGAAGGACATCCACTGGAGATGACCTAAGAATAGGTAATAGCGGTGGGAGCATGGGTAGGACCTTAATGCTCACTTCCCATGAAAACATCATTGCGAGGAAAGTCCTCATACCGGTAAAGCCAAGCATGGGTATGACCTCGTGTAGGGAATTAGTGAAGTGATGTTTTCCTCCATCCCACCGATCGATGTGCCGAGGAGGACCTTCACTGGATGGTATGAGGACATGGGGATGACTTCCATGTTGGTTAGTGATCAGACATGAATTTTATTCATACCTGTGGTCTGTAGTAGAGGGAGTGACCTCATACACAGTGTAGTGAGTGCGGGAAAGACCCCCATATGGAGTGTTGTTGTCACATGGAAGTCCCTCACATGGGTTTAAGGTGGAATGGGGAAGACCTCCAAGATGAGGTCAAAAGCAGGGAGGGACTGCACCTTCTATAATGGTGGTACGGATTGGGCCTCCACACTGGGTGGCATTGCTGTAGATTTTTCCATAGCGGCCATCGCCTGTGCTGGTGACCGAGGGAGTCTACCTAGCCTGCCTGTGGGGCGGTTGGGGACTCGATCCTGGTCAGGCATAAAACTGCCCCGTCTAAAAATTTACGGAGAGTTGGGGATATGATTCAGCGGTGGCTCGGGCCATAGTAGTCACTGATGTTGATTCCCCACGACAGGCTTCCTCTTCCAGTTGTGTCCAGCACTAGTGCTGGGTCAGGTGAACTAGAGACGGTGGTGTACGCACATGGCTTACCTACTCTTTGGCTCAAGAAACCAGTCGGTTGCGCTAACACAACCTAGTGGGAGCCCTCTCTGGGAGCCCTTGGAGCAGGAATCTGATCAGGCTGACCCGTGCATCCCATACCTAACCAGCATAGGGAAGGGATTTGTCAATGCATTCTGGGGATAAGCTCCTGAAGCGGTTTAATAATGGGGTGGGGAGTAGTGGCTCCCAGCATGGCCCTCAGGGGTGCTGTTGATGGTGACGCGCATCGGCCTCAAGATCTAGGTGGGCCATATCCATGGTGGGGATGATCCCATCTTCGTCATACCTGAGTATAAGGCCATTAATTACCCTTCGCTGGATAATTTATGATCGGGAGAGGGGGCATGGGCGGCCAGATGTCATAGTGGTTGAGGCCGTCATGGAAGAGGCAAAAACGCACAGGGTTGTTGCGTCGATATTTCCTCTTCCACTATAATGGTGGGCAGGTGGTGACCGAGTTCTGGATGCCACAACATGGTTCCTAAATGTAGGGATATGAACTCGTTAATACTGATATGAATATAAGTCGATAACCAGTTCCCTATCGTAATTCCTTCTTCTGTGACCGTTAAAATGGATCCATGATGACAATGTCGCAGAACAGGATGCTCAATTACCGGACTGACCCACCTTCTAGAGAGTTTCACGTCAGGCCCACTATTTGCATGATGGGGCCTGATATTAGATACCGGGGGTCTGATGACATGATAATACACCAATTGCTCATATTTTACTAGTCTTTATGATGACGAGAAGATAATTCACATCAAGTTCACCATTTCTATTTCCTAAACGTTCGACGCGGCACGTGCATCCCTCTGTGGAGGACGTGTTGTTGATGCCTTGCATTACCACTTTCCAATGGCAGGTGGCATCCGCTCCTTATTTAGGGACTTCTACTCCCTGATCGAAACCGATGATGGGATTTCAGTTCTTCCTTCTGTGGATTCCTTCTCGGAGCTTGTCACCTAGTCCGGGTATACCTTATAGACATTAGACGTTGTTCATGAAACTCTTCATGGCGTCATATAATCATGGAAACTAGTTAATTACACTAATTTTATCATGACATTCCAAGAGTTCTGGTTAGGGGAGTAGTCACATTAGGCATCACTAGAATGTCTGGACTGTGGGGGATTCATGCGTCTTCCTTCTATCCCTTATTATAGGTCTTCTCAAGGGAACTAAATCCCAAGGAATCCAACATAGAACGTGGGGAATCACTTGACATGGGAATGTATCTGAGGTTTTCCTCAGTTTCCAATGTTTTACACAGGCTATGCCGAAATTTTAACGTCCAACGGAAACTTATCAGACTGATCAGAACACTGATTAGAGTGGACCAGATGGAGGAACCCCCTAGAGGGAACACCGATACTGGGGAAGTCACATGGGTGTCTTCCCGAATGTTGTTCAATGGAATGAGGATTGGGTAGCCTTGATCCTACCGGGATGTGGTGGACAAGGTAAAAATATGGATGTATGATGATCAGTTTTGTGGGGGGGGGGTGGTAAATGGGATGAAACCGTCATGGGGATAATGATGGTTTTGGGCATAAGCCTCGAAGAGACCTCATACGTATCCCCATGGTAGGGAATCAATGTCTGTGTAATTCGATGAGACTATGGGATACCTGAGGAGGCGACTCGTGATAATGGACGCATGGACGGGACCCAAAAGAAGTGAAACTTCTGAGTCGGGGCATGAGATTCTCGAAACACATAGGATAGTGACAGATATCAAGATGAGACATGATTGATGGGATTGAACCACATAGAGGCTTCCTATGTATCCTTGTTGCAAGAATTCAAAGTCCATATAGTTCAAGACTGGGGAAACAGTTTATTGTCATGCGGGATAGAAGCAAACATGACGTTATGGTGGTCGGAATGACAATGTGGTGGGATTGAACCTCATAGAGGCTCCCTATGTACCATGACTTGACATGGATCAATGTCCACGTAGTTCAAATAGTTGTGGGTCTTACACTCTGAGGAGGCCCAATGTTGGGCCTGATCTTCATGGAGGTTTCCTACATACCATGCCTTGACATGGATCAAATACCACATAGTTCAGATGGGTGTGGGGCTTATAGTTTCAGGCTACCCAGTTTTAGGCATGAACCTCGTGGAGGCCTCCTACGTACCATGCCATGAAATGGATCAAATTCCTCATAGATTAGATGGGTGGGGAGCTTACACTCTTAGGCTACCCAGTTTTGGAAATGATCCTCGTGAAGGCTTCCAACATACCATGCCTTGACATGGATCAAAGTCCTCTATGTTTGGGAATGGGTTGGGGCTTACATTCTGAGGCAGCGCAAGGTGTTGGCAAACTGACGTGAATATGGTCAGAATGACTTGGTGTGGGGATTGAACCTCATGGAGGTTTATTATGTACCATGCCTTGGCATGGATAAAATTCCTTATAGTTCGGGAATGGGATGGGGATTAAACTATGAGGCCACCCAAGGTGTTGGTGAATATACATAAATATGGTCGGATTGACCGGGTGGTGGGCATGAATCTCATGGAGGCTTCCTACGTACCATGCATTGACTTGGATCATATTCCTCGTAGTTTCGGAATGGGCATGGTAATATAATATGAGGTGGCCCAATGTGATTATCATGGTTGGTGCTCACTCTAAGCGCATGTGAGTCATTTTCGGTGTGAGAAACAAGAGATAGCAGAGACCCGACGATCACGTCGCGAATGGAGCATCCTTGGTATGTGAAGTGGGGAATACGCGCAGAGCGGACTAAAGAGGAAACAGGGGATTACAAGTGGTTCGCAGCCCAAGAATTCGGGACTTACTCTTGGATGGAGGGATGAGGAAACAAAGCGCATCAGGAGATGGATTTGGGACTCAAGAAAGGAGGATACCCATTCTCTATCATGCCCATTTCTGGCCCTAGGGACTGAATATGAATGGAGGAGAAAGGATGAAACATCATTCAATAATTCTAGGGGCCTACACCAAGGTGGCTACCCTTTCCCCGCGGACAAACGCCACTCAGATATGGAGGATATCATCCCCTGTGATGGGTGATCCCATCTGCATGGAGACAGGTGGACGTTGAGAATGTCAAATATTGGGGACCCCACATGCGAGGCATGGGGAAAGGTCATAGTTTAACAATCATGTGTTGTAGATGATAGTTCTTAGCAGTTTAACATCATGCAACTCAGACGAGGAAGGTTCCCTCCACACCCCATGAACTTGCATAAATGGTACCCTCTCTTCATTGGTGCGGAGAGGGGGCATGCAAAGCTGAAACGAGGGGGTTCCATGGAGTGAACCATTGAGGGGTCCATGTTAGTTTGGATATGCAATGAAGCAATAGTAGTTAGCGTGCCTATTCGACGAAGCATGAGGCAAAGAAACAAAATGGGTGGTATTTTCCATGAAACTTTGATGTTACTTCATAAGAGCCTAGAATGTCGTACGGAAAACACGGTGTATGATGATGATGTCTAGGGAATAAGAGACACCCACAATTGACATCCATAAGAAGTGTGTCGAACACTCACACAATGGTACCCCCATGGAGTACGGGGAACACAAGTGAAGAGGTAGCTGGGAAGAACCATGGTGAGGGATCCCTAGGAGTTGCGTGAAACATTTGAGGCTTGCACGCGAAATAAGAAGCCATGTGCAAAGAACGCCGTGCTGGCGTGAAATCGGTGATGATTGAGAATAAATGGATCTGAGGATTTTCACACAACTAAAAATTATTGCGCACAAGGAGTACGAATTGCACGCAATCGGGTGGGGCTGTGCACAATGACTTGGGTCCTCGTAATTTATGTGGATTTCCCACAATTATCAATCATACACACAAGTGGATGCGATTGCATGCTGGGGGTGGACACCGAAGGGATTAGAATTCAGTCAAAACCAATGGGATCTCATGTGAAGGCAGACCCCATGGTGACATGGCGAGAAAAGAACTGTACCTGAATGCCATTTTTGCACGTGCAGAAGGAAAATTTCACGCACAAGAGCTGGTTCAGATTCTTCAGCCCGGAAGTCGAAGTGGTCACCGTATATTTATAGGCGTTCGGGGGCACTAAAAGTAGGTCAGTGAAAAATAATATCACGACAATGTCAGCGGCACAAAATTTCAACCGCGTGGGGAGTGGGCGTGAAATATTTTCCACCCATGCCAAAGAACAGTCACAAATGATGGAGCTTTCCACCCAGGGTATATTGTTTTTCCGCACTTTTGAGTTTTTTTCACGTGACTCCTCTAGGCTCCCTAGACTGCGTTACCTAATCCGAATATGACTTCGCTTTGTCATTTTGACACCATCTTTATCCCTTGATCATCTTTCAGTATCTACATATACATTTTGGTCACACTATGGTTTACTTCCCGTCAAGAGGCTTGAAATTCCCGCATGAGCTCCACTGGCATGATTGTTGGAACAACTAACCAATTCTTCATATAAATGATATCATCCTTCTCTATCTTCCAGTATGAAGTTGTCTCCCTTCCTTCAATTTTTTTTCTCAGGGATAAGCATCCAATGTCTTCATATTGCTTATCCCTGATTTGTCTCTAAATTTTAGACTCAACTGCAACTGAAACGAGTTCCATTTTCACCTATCTCTCCTAAACCACACCGTGAATTTTAGATATCAACGACATCCTCCTCCACTTGGAACTAGATTCCTAAACAATATGAGTCTGAGTCTTCCAACTCAAGTCATCTTCCACATCGTTTTCTTTCCTAGGTGTATAAACTAGCTCAAAATAAAAAATTGCATATAATCAACCCATCTCTACATTAAAATATTCAAATCAAGGTGAGAAAAGATGTACTTCAAGATATTGTGATAAGTATAAATAGAAAACCATTCACTGTGGAGGTAGTGTCACCAACATATCAAAGCATAAACCACCGTTGTCAACTCAAGGTCATGTGTTGGGTAATTCCTTTCATGCTTCCTCTTGTATCGAGACTCATATGCCACAACATTATCTATTTAGACCAAAAAATCTCTGAGTTATATCCCAGAAGCATCACAATACAACGTATACCGTTCACTTGAATCTTGTAGAGCCGAAATTAGTGCAGACATCAAATGCTTCATTAACTCTTAAAAATATGTCTCACAAGCCTATGACCATTCAAGCATTACTCCCATTTTGTTCAAGCCTGAAAGTGGTGTTTCAAAAAGGGAAAAGCCTTGGAAAAGTCTCCTATAATATCCATCAATCCCCAGAATACTTCAGATATCAAAAATATTCTTGGCTACTCCCATGAAATTACTTCTTGAACCTTATCTAGATACACTGAAGAGCCATTCTTTGAGATGATGTGTCCCAAAAAGTTTACCTAATCAATACAAAATTGACACTTAGATATCATGGAGTATACTCGAAGTTCTCTCAGTGTTCTCTAGATGATTTCAAGATGTTTGTCATGGTCATCATGAGTCTTGATGTACACTAAGAGGTCGTCCACAAATACTACCAAAAACTGATCTGGGTACGGAAGAATGAACTTTTTCAACGTATCCATAAACACTACCGTTGCATTTGATAACCCATAAGGCATTAAAACAAACTCGTTAATCCAATATCTACTTATGAAAACATTCCTCAGTATATCAGAAGTCCGAACTTTCAACTAGTGATACCCCGATCTCAAGTCGATTTTAGAGAAAACACAGGCTCTCTTCAACTGGTCAAACATATTGTCAATACGCAGTTGACGATATCAGTTCCTCGAAGTCATCTTGTTCAACCACCGGTAATCGACACAAAAATGAAATCTCCCATCAACCTTCTTTGAAAACAGTATAGGAAATCCCCATGGTGATGTACATGGATGGATAAATATTTTAACCTTAATGAATTCTAACTACGATTTGAGTTATTGAAGTCTGTTAGTGATATTCTATATGGTGGAATAGATACTGGTTCAGCTACTAGAATGTGCTTAATAGTAAATTAAAAAACTCTCTAATGTGGAAGCCCTGATAAGTCTTCCGGGAATACATCCTGAAACAAATCGACCACTGGTGGAAGGAAATATTTCCTAACACCTTCGTTATCCAGTAAAATACTAGCAACTTGGTCTCTGGGCTCTTCTCAGTTGTTGAGTAATTGGCCCTTCTCAGCCTACCCGGTTATCCGACTAACATTTCTATTGATCGGAAAACATTTAAACTTAAAACATGACTCTATTCACAACTGGTGTCTCCACGTTGTCATGTATAGTCTTGGTAGATTCAATCCATAAATCAGCTTTCTCTAGACCACCCTCTCTAGTAAAAGTAAGCAGGTGCTGCAACTGAAACTCCCTCGTAATATTAGATATACATTTCACAACCCTCCCTGGGTCCCTTTCCATCATTTCATGAAATGGGTGAGGTTCTTTCGAAACTTTCCCCCTTCTTCTTCAGCTGGTACAATTTGTGCCTCAGGTTCACCTATTGGAGGGCCATTTCTAACTATACCCCCCGCTCGTCCTCTCAACAAGTGTTATGGAGGCATAATTCTACAATGTCAAACATGCATCTTCGAAAACAGTTCACAATGTTACCACAGTTTCACACAACCACATTATTCATATAACATCACAATTATTTCTTTTAATTTCAAAATTAGAATCCATATTCATTTCAATTTTACAATAAATGACAAGAAATAGTTTAAGTTCGACAATCTACCAATAATCCTTTTTCTCGTGCGTGCCTAACATGATGCATGTCACAATAATCATGAGTTGTTAGAAAGATGCATGTAGACTAGACAGTCATGCCATTCTAGTGCACAAATCAATAATCAAAAAATTCCAGAAATAATAATCACATCCCACATTTACTACATCTCCCAAGGTGAAATAATATTCAATTGTAACGACAAACAACAATATTAACAATACCACCTTGAGTACTGAAGTTTTCCCTCGTACATGGGTTAGAAACTCCCATGCATGAGATCATAATAAAGCCCCGACATTCCCTAGTCTCCTTTCTAATGTCCACAAATAGTAAAAGAAAAAAATGGAGAAAGAAAAGACCTCACCTTTAATACCACTTTGTAAAATCCCGACCCGGGAGCCAATGAATGGTGCTCTGATCCGGTTGTTCACAAGCCCTCATGCGCGCCTCCTCGTACGCCAGATGGTGCCGACTAGTAGTGTGGGTCTAGTAAGTCCATATTTGGGATACTATACATTCTGTTATTCGAATAAAATACCAGCGGAAGTAACCAAGAAATAGCAGAAAGGAATATAAATATCACATTACAATGTCACTAGCATAATAAAAAACCAGAAATAGAGAACTCAACTGAAAGGTAAAACATTCTATGAATATTCAAATGCCAAGTGTCTACAATGAAACTGAAAGTAAATAAAAAATGACTCTAAATAGGACCAGACCCACATATGGTTCCCTCTTCGATGCTTCACCCCCAAACAACACACTAAACATGGATCTTTCCATTTTCATATCCTACATGAACAAAATCTATTCAGGTACCTATCAGGAAGCCTAAGTAGGGTGTGAGTAAAAATCAGTATATCACCACCAACAATGTCAAAAAAAATCTAGTCATAAGAACTGTATGAAGATTCACTAATAATAATTCAATGAAATATGGAAAACAATTATAATTTTATAATTCACCCTTCATTATGAAGATAAACATTCAGGTTCCCAAGAATATCCAATACACAATTCCTGCTTAGGCTTGTGTAGGAGCCTAAACCATTTCACATATTCATTTTATAATTAATATTACGTAATATTTATTTTTATGAATTTTAAAATGAACCCTAGTACAAAAAAATTAAAAGATTGTAGAAAATCATGCCTTGCGAACATGTGAGTATTTGGAGCATCAATACCTATCTCACAACCACATGGATATTTTGAGGATCAATCATAGTCCCATAAAATATCAAATTCATGAATTTCAATGGTTCTAGAACACCGAGTCTAGAACCACTGTGGGTATTAGGAGCATCAGTACATGTCCCACAACACTTTTTCAAAACAAATAACCAAATCACATATACAACCATATTCAAATGTTTAATCATCATTATCCTTCCATAATAACTCTCACCCATATTCATGTAGATCCACAATTCACAATGAACCGCATAACCAGACCACCAATTAATTATTTATGCCATGAAATTTATACAAATGCATATGCCTATCAAGATGAGATTGTGGGATTAGATTTAGACCACCTACCTCGACTTATTGATGGATGTTAGCCCATCAAAAATCCCCAAAATCTGAGCTGCACAACGACGTCGATCATGTTCTGGATCTAAATCCTTAAAACCAAAAAATACGATCAAAGGAATTAAGATATTTTAAAACAAGATCTAGATCCACAATCCTAGATCTATACCTTAACTCATAGTTTTAGATCCGTTTAAACGATGGGAATCACCCATGAAATGATTATGTAAGGATAGAGGTAAGAACAGAAGAAACAATAGGATGAAATCTACTTACCGAAAAGAGAGAAGATATTCAATCTGAGCGTTCAATCATTATAAAATGTGTTTGAATCGACTTGGAATATCTCCAATAGGCTTTGGAAACTCCTAGAAATTTCTAAGACTGATCCAATGGTGGAAAATAATTATATCATGAGTTTAGGTGGTATTAAAAAGGATTTTTAGAATTATAAACCACATACATGGTTTCCTGGATAATGGTGCATTTTTTGTCAAACAGTGTGCAAACCGTGCGGACCTCACAGTCCAGATTTTCATGGTCCACATAGTTTGGTCTCACGGTTTTCCAAACCGTGCGTAAACCATGTGTACCTCTTTGTCTAGTTCTTCTAGGTTGGCACGGTTTGGTCGCATAGTTTGTCAAACTGTGCGCAAACTGTGTAAAACCCACTACCCTTTAGTTTTACTTAAAAGATCACCCCAAAGTACCCTATGTAACTTCTCCAAAATAGAGGTACATGAAAAATTTAAAAGTACCTACAAACCAGATTTTTATTCTCTATCTTAACCTCAAATATTTTATCTCATTAATATAAAATTATTCATCCAAATAGTATAGTGTAATTTTATCCTTTTACAGGTGACCCTCGGGTGGCATTTGTAGGAATCTATAAAAATTTACCTCTTAAAAAAATTCCCATTAATTGCAATTTCCTCCCAAATATCAGGTTTATTTTGACATCATCAACTTGTCTTGTAGCATCCTGATTATTCTACAATCTACACTTATTATCTTGTCGTTCATTAAATTTCTATTCATATATCAATATATGAGTCTAATTTTATGAATCTTATTTCTTGAACCCCAAGATCAATATTATTTGAATATAAATTAATGAATAAATGGATACCATGAATAATTTATTTTCCATTCTCATTGCTAAATACACTTATATATATTAATATTATGAAATCATTATTTTTAATTTCTAGATCGTTTTTTTCTGTTCATTCATAAATATCAAATTTAAAATAAATTTAACTAATTAAATAATTAATATGACCTAGTTCTAAAAATAAGACAATTTAAATCTAATATAAAAGATGTTGACCTAATTAAATCCTACATAGTTACTAAACCCTTTTTAAATGATTGAATAAATTTTTGATCCCATTTTTTACTCACCATTTCATTCATTTGTGTCATGAAATTTCTTCTCTAAATACGATGGCATACATGTCCGATCATCTTAAGTACAATCATTCTGGATATGATCTATTTAGAATTATATTCAACAACATATTTCTTTCATTATCAACAGGAAACTGATTTCAATGGGTACGATGTTTTTTATTTGGATTGGACTCAATATGAAAATCCAGATATGATCTTCCTGGATACTATCGCATTGAGTATAATTCCTTTTTGATCGAAAACATATCTTTTAATCATTTTATTCATTGTTATTACAACATAATATTAACAATAATTTAACGATTTATAATAAGGATAAAAATAAAATAATCAACAAATTTAATTAATCATATTCACGAAGAAAATTATTCTTTATCAAAATAATTACTTATTTCGTATCAGATCTAGAGTGAATATGATATCTATTTATATCCAACAATATGAATTATCCATGTGACTGATTACCTTATTCGAGATAACATCCAATTTTTCTTTATATTCCTCTCTCATTCCGGAACCAAATAAAGTCAAATCATATCCTTTTATTTCAAAATACATCCCTCACTACGATGGAAATTGTGAGTTCTATTATTTTTATAAATAATAGTTAGTACTATTTCCCCCAAATACAATGTGATGTGATTTTCCTTATATATTTCATCTTCATCATTATTGAAACTATAAAGTAAGACATAAGAAAAATACCTTACTAATCATCATTTTACTAAAAAGGATAATTCTTATAGAATAATATGCATTATATTATATTCTCTTTCTTATAAAAATTTTAAAATTATAAATTTATCTTAATTAAAATTGATAGAAAAACTATAAGCTATATAAGAAGTGAATGTGTTATGAAATGATTTTTCAATGGATATGAGTAGGTCAAAGGTTATTCAAGAGGAACTCAAAAATAATTAATTGAATATAATTTTATTTCATAATATTTATATATAATTTTTTATTACAATCTATATTGTATGTTGTATGGAAAATAAGGAAATTAAATTGATGATTTACTTTAGAAAAATTATTTTACAATATGAGGTTTTGTAACTATTTTTGATTCATGTTAAATAATATAATAAATACATTGAAAATGTAAATAATTTTGGATAATATTTGTAGGGTGTGTGTAATAGAATTTTTTGTTTTGAATTAATTTAGGCACAAAATTATTTTTTATATCACGTAATAGTAAAAGGTAGATTATTTTATATTATTTTAATATGAATGGAATATGTTTTACCCAACACCATGTTAATCATGAATTACAAAAAACATAATTTTTACCATTCCCTATGTAGAACAAAAGTGTTAGATATATCTTAGTGTATTAAACACACAACACAAACAAAGCATACATTATATGTAACACAAGTGTTATTACGAAACATGATTTTGATTTTATATTTATTTAAATGATATATTTATAACCAAGGATTTTGAAATAATAATATGAATAGTAACACATAGTTTTTGAATATTTTTTATAATGGTTTATATAATTAAAAAATATTGATAACAATATATAATTTTTTTGGAGAATACCTTATATGTTTAATAATATTATTTTTGCAAATGAAATACATTTCATGAGCATTTATGAAAAATAAAAAAAATTATTTTATAATCATATATAATATTAATTTGGTAAAATACATTTATTTTTTGAGTATATAATTCCAAAATTAGATGAGGGTAATTTTTAGGGAATCTTCTGAAAAACTATAATTTTGGATAAATAGTGAATAATAATGCTTTTTTGTTAAAAGTTACCATTTATTTTTTATAATTATTAATGATAAATATATTTTAAATTTGATTTAAGGTCACATTAGATAAATTATATATATATTAATATAAATTGTGTCATAATTTTTATTTTAACATTGAAATTGAATATAAAAAGACAATAACATGTGAATCTCTTTATACTTTTAAAACATGTAATTTCATCTCGTATATGAGATTAACATTAAAATTAATTTTTTCCATTTATGTGAATTTATTTTTCAAAAACATATATAAAAAAATTTAATCACTATAATATTGGGATTATAAAATGTTACGTAATTTATTAAAATAAATTTACTCAAAGTTAATAAAATTAATCATAGCTATTATGTTGAATGTAAGCCTAATTAAGAACTCAACCAAAAGTTTTGTGGCCCAAATGACATATAAAAATTATACAAATCTCATTTTATATCCATATTTAGTCCATTAAAAATAAAATTTTTATTTTGGTTGGTTTGGTATGATTTGTTTTAGGTAATAACTTGTGTACAACTAACTTGTTTTCAGAAATTCTAGTTGAGCCCTCTTACATTCGTATAAAATGCCACCACATCACCCTATCCTTCACACCTCTCAAAAATTTTGTATTTTACAATATCCGCACACTAGAATCTAAATCTATATCTATATATATATACTAATTTAGGCTTTTTTTCCACCATGTGTCGCTCCCACATCTATTTCCTCTACCCACACCTACCAAACAATTTACAATCCACCTAATTTCAATCAAGTCAATTCACGAATTACCTCCACCAGTCAACCTTTGAAAAAACCCTCGATAGGCTCCCTCTTCATCTAAAGATTCCTATAGAAGCATCATATCATCTGAAAAATTTATCTACAATGTCACACAATTAGAAAAATCTCTCTCCGAAACTTTACATCACTGCTACTTCGAGACTTCATCTTCTCTCTCATTGAAACATCGCTTTTACAAATCACCAATTCGAAACCCTCCATCATTTTCAATTAATATTTTTACAATGACTTCAACATGATCGTCTGCTAAAATCAACGGTCTGCACTGATTATCAAAACACTATCTTCACCTCTTCGGATATCTGCAAACTTGGGTTTCGTAAGTGACTGCATTCAGTGTCCAAACTATAGGGTTTCAAGTTCATCTTCAGTGTCTACCGGGTTTCTGTCCTTTGGCATCCCAGGCTCTTCATTCTACAACCAATATTACACTTTCCAATGATATCAATATGGAAACCCTCTAGTAGAATTGGATAAGTGGAAGAATAAGCTAAAACGCCACATGCTGTCTCCAAACTCCCTTTTCAGGTATGTCAAGTGTCAGGTATGCTTCATCACCACGAACATGTTCAGTTATTATCAACCTACTGTGGTATGTGTTAATTTCTAGACATTTATCTGCCAACCAACTTGAGGGCATGCCAAGATCCCCGAGGGATACTCCTTCAAGATAAAAAAATGATTGATTGCCTTATCATTTGAATCGGTATTATGTGTGTCTCCATCTTATGGTCTGTTGGGATCTAGATGAGGAATTCATGGTTTCTCTTTCTCCATTACATCAACTATGTTTTATTTTAGTTCGGGTCTTATCTTTTCAGGACAATGTTTTGAATTTGTTATATTTTCCATCATAGTCAAATAGTACTCTTATTGTCAATTATTGTCATTTCAGACCATTAGTTTGATCACATGAATCTTGTACTTGGAGATTCTACTGGGGATTTCACTGAATTCTATGAATTCTCATTAAATCATCACAATTGAATATTTCATTAAGCATTTATCATGTAGAAATTTATCTTTTATTTGTTCTTATTTTTTTGTCTAAATGCATAATGGATTTTTTGATTTGATTGTTCTCATATGTCGACTTAATGGGATTTGATCGTTTTTCAGGATTCCATTGTTTGGATTCAATTGATTTGAAAAGATGGGTTTCCATCAAAAATAATATTTAGGCTTGGTAATGTGATGATTTATTAAAAGTTCCATCCTCACAATCCTAAACTGCTTTCAGTTGATCCTTATCCAAGCATTCTAATGCTTCTTTATCTGTTTCTTTTTGTCTTCCATTAAACTATCTTAGTACTTTAATTTTTCATTCAATTTTTTATGATTATGATTATTCATTATGATAACTATTAGAACTATTAATGAATATTATATCTTTTAATTTTATAATTTATGATCTGATTTTTCATAATAATAAATAAATATACATATAATTATGTAGCTTCAACACAAATGAAGATTATATCACATTGAGTTTATTTAATGTTTAAGCATGAATAATATATTAATGGATTGATGTTACTGTTTGGATAACATTATAATGATTGAACAAAATTGTAGGATGGGTACCTTGCTTTATTTGTTGTCTATGTTTTTGATATTATCATGGGCAGTTTTATTTCAAGTTCTGTTTTGGTTTAGAATTATTTTATTTTCTGATTTTCTATAAATCAGTGCACGAGAAGGGGGTGCATACCACGAAGATATGGTGAGAGATCGAAACATTACACTAGATAAGAATATCTCTCTCTCCCTCTATATCTCACAATCCAAAGAATCCATTGTCCATATATTCATATATATTTAGTTAGATTAATTTAATGTTTTGAAATTACAAGAAATATAGGTGATCATTGAAGGAGGAAAGACTAATATAAGTTGAGTTGGTTAGTATTTCTCTCTATATTTTTAGTTATTCATCACACTATATCCTCTACAAAACATATCATTAGTTCGACATGAGAAAAGGTTAGTTCATGTTCCAATATTGTCTTATAAATTTCATTTTGTTTCGACTTGGAGGCCTTATTTCCCATTAGTCTTTTATGTTGTTTTCAATATTAATATTATACGTTTATGTCATCGAATAATGTCTGATGCCAGCCTCTACAGTTCATCTCATATATATATATATTATGCTTATATTAGATATATGATCTGATACACTAAGAGGTTTTCAAATTATAAAATACTATTTCATTTTTATTTAATTTTTTTATGGATAAATCCTCTCTCTATCATTATTATTACTGTATGTATTTATGATATTAAATACAAAAATACTAACATAATGGGGAACTTGAAAATAATATCCACTTAAATTTTTTTCACCATAGGTTCTTGATATTACACTTCTCAATTTTCCTGGAATAACAAATTTTCATGTTTTTGACCTACCTTATGACATTGAAGCATAGATTAGAATAGTATTTATTTTATTTATCAATATTTAAAGGTGTAAAATACTGTCTTTTTTCCCATAAAAAATCAGATTTACCAAACTATGATCATCATCAGATTGTATGAAATGCTGATCTGGATGGTATATTATATTTTTGAACTCATGCCACATCCCAATGTTTTTCACTGATGTATCTGTTAAAATGAATTTTAACAACATTTTACCAGTTTTTATTTCTCATTTACAAAATTCAAACATGTAATATACTATATCTTCTAATGTTGGGTACCTCCAAGTTGACTTGTCACCTCCACAGTCAACCACATCACCCAAAATACACTGACATTATCGAATATACCCCCACTCTGTCGCGTGCTACCTCCTCAAGAATTTCTCCCCATGCGACTCCTTCCATTCACCTAGATTTCTATACCTGGTACTGCATCCACGCTAAGGGTTTCGAGAGATCTCCAATCAATACACCTCCAATCAAATCTACTCATATCCTCCCACATATTATCCCTGGAATCATCAGGCTTACCATCCCCAACCATTTCTTCATTCCCACCTTCCACACCATCCCACTCTCAGGAATTTCCTCTTATATCATTAGGGTTCTTGATGAAATCCCTCAGCCACTTCATCTGCTCTCACCCTCAACCTTCTATGGCTACGGCTCCTCCAATTTGGTTTCTTGGGTTTTTGGTCGTGATACCCATCCAAACATCCTACTAACCCACATAACACCTACATCGTCCTCCCCCATATTTTGATTCTCTTCAACTTTGGTTCCGCCTATCGATTCTCCTCATCTCATCGAATGGTTCCCATCTAGAAACGCCAGTGTTGTGATTCATTTTACACCTTTGAGAAAAACCTTCCTTCATTTCAAAGTACCCTCATACCATCGCATCGAACCCCCTATGGCTCAAGATTTATATCCGGTCATCCTATGGTGTGCAATAAATGTTTTCCTATTGAATCATCCATTCCCTTCAAATCGGTCAGGAATTTCTTCATAGTCGACCTACTCCCACATCTGTAGTAGCAGTTTCTCTCTACAATTGAATTTTGACAGGTTGATCCACAAGGTAATTTGTTCTTCCATACTTGTGTATATATTAAACTTTATGAATTTTATACATCTATCTGCACTATTTTTTATTTTTTTACTAAAATTTATTCTTCAATTGAATAGAAACTATATTTTTAAGTAGTTAATTATGGTATGTGTCTCAGAGATGAACTGTCTGATGCTTTTATTGTTTTTAAAGAAATTGTGATGGGTCATTGCACATACAATAACTTTTTCTTCCATAGCTGTCTATACTTTAAATTTTATGAATTTTAAAAATATATCCACACTATTTATTATCACACTCCAGTAATTTATTCTTCAATTCAACAACAACTAAATTTTGTAGTCGTTATTTATGATATTTGTATCAGAAATTAATTATCTGATTATTTTTATTGTTTTTGGATAAATAAAAAGTTATGGAATACCCCCATGAATTTTTTACTAAACATTTTTATTTTAGAGATTTTCCAGACTAGGAATCTTGAGAAAGGTATGAGCTTAATTTCATATAATAGTTTGGAGTAGTTGGTCGTTTTATTTTGATTCATGTTCTACCAATTTTGATGATGTCCATGATTTTTACATTGTTTGTATGTTTTGTGATATTTTTAATGACTCCAAATGTGCTTACATTTCTTCATTAATTTAGGTCTATTTTTCAACACCTCCATCTTTTTAATGCAATGGTAACACAAAATCAAGGTAATTACCATGATATCTTTTTCCAATTAATTCAATCTTATTTTTTTCCATTTATGCTACTTACTCAGGTATGCGATGTTTAGTCATTATGTTTTTAAGGAGGTGCGACATTGACAATGAGTAAATATTAGGAATAAATGATTTGATGTAGTCTCGAGGGTATGAAAAAAATTTATTGGAAAGAATTCATTATGTTTTTCATTTCCGTGATTGATTGCTTTTAGTAGGATATGAATGATCATGGGTTCAAGCATTCTTTTTGTTTTTTGGACTAGTTTAGAAAGTGTTGTGAGCATGTTTTGAATCATTTTTTAAATCTATTGCGAACATAATATCTATTCATCTACCATTGTATGATTATATTTGTTCATATCTAATGTAATGTTTTACATTATATTTTCCATTATTTATGATTTTTGAAGTAGTTCATTAGTTTTATCATTGTTTTCAAATCTATCAATTACTTATGTTATTTGAGTTGGAATATAATAAATAATGATATGTGATTATTAATTTTAGGTATCCTTGTCCTATTATTTAAAATTTTGTTTTGATGAAGCTTGAGAGAAATATATTAATGTCATGCTTTATGGTTAAGGAACCTGGACTAACTAGAACAACCGACTCTTCAGTTCCATGTAATCAGGTTGGTGAACTCCATTTTCTTTAGAGTCATATCACACTACTATAGTATGAGTTATTTAAATAGGTGTAGTGGAAATCATATATACCAACCATTACTATATCTCTAAATATAAAGGCGGTATGACTTGATTTTTACATGGTGATTCCCAAGAAGAAAATAACATAGAAAAACGAGGGGAGGATATTTTGGGCTTGATCGTTTCCACTTGAAGAAGCTAGAGAAGTGTCTTGACATCAGATTGAGTGATGTGATTGAGAATAAGGTTGGAACATTAGCCACTACCTATCCATTTCCATTTCCTTATTCATTTTAATTTTCCTTCCTATTGTTATATGGTGATTTATTTTTTATACGATTATTGTTCTGAATCAAATGCCAATCTATTATGTAAGGTCACCCAACTATTAATACCATCATTCTTCTTTCACCACTTTCACAACATAATTGATGTACGCTGTAAACTATAATCAATATCTTTAGTTTGATGTTTTATGTGGATTATCAATTTGATGTGTGTATTAAATTTTTAATTAATATTGTTTACTTTGTAAATTTCATGTTCTTTATTCTTTATGTTATTTTAATTTTTAAATATTATAACATAATGTTTGTTGTAATTTCAGGTACTTTTGGATCATTGATGCATGCGGTTTGGCCCCCATCTATAACATTGAATAGCCTCCAAGATTCATTATTTTCCAATGGTATGGGCCTAAATTTATTTTACACTCAGGACACTCTCTATAGCTTTCCAGTTTAGGATTTGTCCTTGATGTTGTTTCATTCTCACATTGTCTTCATTCGATATGTGTCTATTGTGCGGTTCTTAGTCAATTTGCGTTCGAAGTTTTATTAATTGGATATTCATTTTCCATTGTAGGAGTTATTTATTTATATATTTTACAAGGAGATGATGTCCTGGGCAAACCACATATTTTGTAATTTGGGTAAGTATTTCCTTCATGATTTTTTTGTCATGTCTATTGGGTTTTTATAATTTCTATGGTTTGATTTTGATTAAATTGTCATTGAATCCTCCTTTCAATAAATCCAGCTGCTTTGAAGATGGAGGACTGTTGAACTCCAACACTGATTATTGTGCCATTCACGATCATTTTACAGACATCTACACGACAATTTTTTTTGCATTTCTCATTATTATAAAAATTGAACTACATTACATTTTTCATTAGATGATTAATACTTTTAACTTTGGCGTACTGTTTTTCAGTGTTGTTGTGGTTTTAATGTCTATTGCATCCTTGATAGAATGGGTTAACCCTACTTGATGACGCTACCATTGAATCTATAATGGTTATTAATGAAGGAAAACACATTTTATTGGTATCTTTATCTAGTTTTAGAATGTATTTCAGAATATACATATTTTCTGAAAAAAAAGTGTGCAAACTGTCACCCCATTTTTGAATTAAAAATTGAGACTAGGTGTCCTACATATGCATGTGCTCATTATCATATGTATGTTTTTTATGGGGTCATAATAAATGAATTCAACATAACCATTAAATTCTGGATTCAGAATTGTTTTTTATGTGAAGGATGCAATTTCTCATTATCATATGTATGTTTTTATGGGGTCATAATAAATCAATTCCTCATAACCATTAAATTTGGGATTCACTATTCTTTTGTATGTGCAGGCTGCAATTTCTCATTTTCAATGTAGTTGTACAACATGCTCAGTGAATCGGGTGAACGTTCCATCCAAAATTTCAATTGTAGTTGATGATCTTATACCTTGTTTCCTATTATTACATCAATAAAACTCAAATGATGAATTCTATATATAATTCCTTCTTAATGACAACTTCATGTTAGAAAAATGGTAATAAACAGTTCACTCCTTCTTCTCCTTCTATTTATTTTATGTTTCATCTTTTTGATTTGACGCAATAACATGAATGGGAAATATAGATTGCTATTACTGATTATAATTATATTATTTATTATTGTTTATTGAATTTATTTTATCCTTTTAATATAAACATGAGTTTAAGATGCTTATATTATTTTATGTAACTTTTCTTCTTCATGGGTTCATATGTTAACCACTTTAGAATTTTATTCTACTATGGTCAGGATCCAGTGCTTAATAGGATTTAGTGGTAATAAATCTTTCCCATTCAGGTGAAATATAAAAACCAATAAATATCATCCATTATTCCCTTAAATATAATGTCATAAATAAATACCTAGGTACAATAGCAAAAATTGTTACTTGAAGATTTTTTTGGTTTGGTTATCATGAATTTTACATCCAACTATCGCACATAATTATAATATAGTTGATTCTAATGGTAGGAAATCTGTGAACAATTCCAGTGTTGGGATGAAAGGTCTCAATCCTACATAGTGACTGGGTGGAGTCATACTACAATTTGGGGGAATACAACATCATGGAAGAGTGGATCATTTGGCGTATTTTGGAGTAGTGGATATTTTATTTTTATTTGATCTATTTTTTTTATATCATTAAATATGATTTCACATTAATTTATTTTTTTGGGGTTAGTATTTCACTTTTTTCGATTCTGAATATGTTCTTTGTGTGACGTATTATGTGTTTACCATGATATATTATGTTTTGTGTTGGAATAATTTAGTTTATAGGTTATTCATTTAGTATTCCATTTGTGGATTGTATGGGCTCAACTCAACATTAATTATCATAACGATAAGAATTTTTATTAACCATTTGAATGATGTTTTCATTAATGTCTTTGAATTCATAATGGTAAAATTGAAATTTTATTCTTTAAAAGTAAATTTAAATGATTTCTACTATATTTATGGTGTCAAATTAATTGTGTAACTTGTCTTGAAAAATATGATTTTACTTTAGTTTTCTATCGATTTTTATTTCATTTTACAATCCAATGTTTTTAAAATTTTATTTTAAATTTGGTTTATTAATGTTATTGAAATCACAATCCTCAGAAGATTTCATTTCCTTTAAATTTATCTTTAATCTTTTTTAGTAAATTCATGGGTTTGATGATACATGTGTTAATATATACATATAATTTGATGTATTATTTATTTTCTTAGAGGGCGATACATGTTTCAAAAAATTTATACATAATATTTGATGTATTATATAATTTCCATGATTATAATAAAACAATAAAAGTTACCCACTAGTGTACTGATACATGTGTAAATTAGTAATCTGGAATGAGAAAACAAAGGAAATATGTTCAATGTTATGTATTTATTTGTTACTTTGGAAGAAAAAAACTAGGAAATCAAGTTTTCCATAAAGGGTGTGTTGTTATTTTGAAAGGTTTGTAGACAAATTAATATTACATTATAGCATTATAGTTGAAATCGAGTTGTGAATCATCTTTATGTTATGATTGTGTTTTTCAATATATTTATTTGGAATTGAGAGTTACTAGTGGTTCAAAACACAGGGTTTAACATTATTTAAAAAAAATTAACATATCTAAAACAAAACTATATTGTGAATGGATGAAGTCCATATCATGTTTAATTATAATAAAAAATCAAAAAATATTGAAACATCAAAAAAAATTAATGTGCAGATTATATTATATCGAAGGTTTATATAGGAATTAGTTTAATATAATAAATATAACAGCCCATATTTTAGTATGAATATTAATTCAGTGATTTTATTGATTTTATTATCCAATTTATAAGAAATAATAAACTAAAATGAAGAAATATTTTTTAATTTATAATAAAATATAACAAAAATTGGATGAAATTATGTTATATTTTACAATAAAATTTTATGAAAATTTATAATGAAAATTAAAATATGAATATATCTATAAGTAATTATAAATTAAATCATCATGAAGTAAACTTACTCTTCATTTCCAATGCAAATAACAAAAATCAGCAGAATTATAGAATGAATGCAAAACATGTGGAATATCACAAATATTTCAGAATAAAATAAAAGAATATAATAAATTATTTTTAGAGAAGTATATATATCATTGTGTGTATATATATATGTAAAATGGTAGAATAAAATTTTTATTTTCATTGGAATATATAATAGCCTTGGGGATACATATAGACAATGGGTATATTTTCTTTTTTATAATATCATTCTATAAGAAAATATTGTATTACAATTTATATATCTTACAAGTATGACAAATAATTTGAACTGATTGCTTAATTATGTAAAGACAATAAATAATTATATAATTATTCATCACTTTAGAAACTATTATTATTTTTCACAAAAATTTAATTAATTTTTTAATTGATAAATGTATAATATATATAGTTTGTATTAAATAATATGGGTTTATTTTTAAGTAAAAGTTTTTAAATGTGTGTAATTAGACACAATTTATTTTTTTCTGTGAAAAATAATTTGGTTGGGTCAAATGTAAAATAATTCATTAATTAGTAAAGGTGGAAAAATAGGATATGTAGTTATAAAGGTGTATAAAATTATATAATATGAAAATATAACAAATTAATTAAGGGAATCTGGACCCTCTTTTGTTTTTTCCACTTTAAGACTACTTTTAATCCCCAAATAGCTTTCCTTGACTATTTAGTAAGAATTATTTGAAAATATTACACACAAAAATTTCAATAAAATGACCCATCATTTTCACTGACATGGTTATATTTTTTTAATTTTTACTAGTTACTATAAAAATTATTTTAATACATATAAAGTCGGTTAATAGATAATATTTTGATAATTTAGAAAATTATAGAACATCATTGATAATTAGAATATTAATGTTTTTTAACTAAGTTATTCTTTTTTTGTATTAAATTGAAGAATGAATTTTTTTAATTAAACTGATAACTGGTTTTTAAATTCATCTGTCACCATTTAAAACATTTTTGAAACTGAATTTTCAAAAGCATTTAATTTGGACCTTTAATTATTTATTCATTTTCAATTTATTAAAATTTTCAAATTTATGATGGAAGCTTTTGAATTTCAATTTTTTAAATTATATATGTATAAATAAAATATTAAATGGTATACTATAATTTTTGGAATCTTGATTTATAATTTCTCCATGGAATTTTAATCAATTTTCTGATCACTTGATTTTATAGAATTTAATTATAACAAAACAGGTAATGATATTATAACTCATTTTCATGTCTTATTAACATTAATTAGTTATAATATATATATATATATTCATTATATAAATATTCTTCATATTTTAGTAAATAATATATCGATTTATATAAAAAAATTGTCTTTATTTTATTATATGTTTTATTCAAAATCACAAGTTGATAATTATAATCTTTTTATTTTAGAAATTTTACTTCATTTATGAATTCATAATTTCATGAATGTCATAGAATAAATTTTTGATACATTTTTCAATATTTTAATTATTGAATGATTACTGAAATATATTTGTTTCTATTGAAAACTATAATTTATTTTCACGTTCATACAATGTCATGTTATAATTTTGATTATTTTTAATGTTTAATTATTTCTTTCGGATTAAATATAAACCAATAAATAAGGATTGAATCCATATTATACTTGAAAGTGGTGTAAAATATTTATACAAAAAAACGTGCATTTTAGAATCGAAATAATCATTAATCACATTCTGCGGAGTTATTTTATTTAATTTAAATTTAATTAAAAAAAATGCATGTTTTGAATCAAATTAATTGAAATATATTCATAATTAAAATATATTTTTTTAATTATGAAATTTAAAAATATTAAAATTATATTACCCTAGTAATGGTTAAAACAACAATATCAAGTGTTAAAATAAATTAAGAAGGCAGCAAATTTCATAGAAACTAGTGAAATAAATATTATATGTATATATATAGACCATATATAATCTAATTTTCTCAAGGGGTACATTTTATAAAATTTTTGATACATTCATTAATATATTTAATAATTTCGAAATTTTCATGCCACCCTTATAAAATGAATTCCGTTTTCTTCTCCTCTAAACACTTAATGAGACATTTCTATCAAAAAATATATACACAAATATATTTTTTAAAAACATACCATCACACTATACGTCTTATTTTGGGCATAATACTAATCAATTAGGTCTTCATGTTTAAATTAAAGGATGTTGGTTTAAGAAGTGGAATATATTTTTAAAAGAAATTTTACATCAATTTCTACTTATACAATATTAAAAAATTCTTAAACCATGTCGAAAAAATTAAATCATAATCATCCATATATGTAGAAGTTATAATGAAAATATAATAACATATATCCCTCATTACATCTATCAAATTGTTAATGAAGCCATTGTTCGTCTTTGTGGAGGACTACCACATTGGGTACAAATGTAATTCATTTTCCATCACTTCCTTTTACAAATAGATATAGCGATGGATTTCATATATATATATATATATAATTCATTAAATAATTAAAATGATTTTAATATAATAAATCATCAATTTTCTATCCTTCCCATCTATTGAAAAAATGATAACATCGTTTATGGATTCATGTAGATTACCAACTCCAAAAAGTTATATTATTCAATACTCATCAAAAAAACAAATGGATTATATATATACAATATTATTTAGTTTTATAATAATCATTATTTAATGAATAAACAATAGTTACATCCATTAACTCATGTTCATTTAGACATGGAAATGTTTCTTATGCATGTGTATGTCCTACCTTCTCAATAATTGTAATAAAATTCATTTTTCATATAAAATATTAATAGATGGATTTAAAAGTGTATAATTGTATAAAAATTATAATCAACTCATTATCATTTTTTTAGTGACGATTGAACCCTTTTGTCTTTGACCACGGTCAATATACAAAATTCGTTTTTCAATTATAGTCCCACCATTCTTAAAACACAGAATATTAAATAAACTGATCAAGTTAAGAAAAATTTAATTGAAATGAATGAACAGAATATTCTAGTGACAAATTAATAAACACATAAAAGGTGATTACAATGATAAAAATTTGTTTTATATTATTATAAATATTTAAATGAACATAGATATAATGTCTAAAATGAAGGCATTGGATTTTATCTCAATTAAACTTCATTGACTCATGTTTTAATGATATAGACCTATATACATTTGTATGGTTAATATAATAACATTATAGATAATATATAATAAATCCATTAAAATCATTGAATTTTATGTTTCAATTCAAATGATTTCCTAAAATGGTATTTGACGTGAATGTTACTAGGTGGTAAGGAATTTAAAAACACAATTTCATTTCATTAGGTTGTATTACTTCATCACTGCCTTTGTTATTACAAGATTAAGTGTGTAATGAAAGATGATTTTTTAGTTTATTTCCATATTTTGAATTTAAATTTACAAATCATTTACAAATTCTATCAATTGATTTATTTTCAATTCAATTATATGATATTTTTAAGGGTATCCCACCACAATTTTATTTTCTCAATGGTAATTTTTATGTAGTTATTGTTTGGATATTACTAATGAAATACATGAATAATGTTTTAGAAATATTTTAATTAATATTTTCCATGCTAGAATTATCATTGAGTAAATAATTTATCAATATTTTATTTACCAATTTAACAGTTCTTATCCTAATGTAATTTATATAATTTTGAGGTGATAATACAATTTCTATCTATTTTTTAATAAAATTGATTCCCAAAACATTTTTTCAAAACATAACTTAATATATATTTTTCAGTTAAAAAATTATTTTCATCATATATATGATTTAATAAATGTTTTCATGATTTAATATTTACTAAGTATAAATTTTTATTTAATGTCTTATTTACAAATTTTTTACCACATTAAAAAAGTTTCCAAAAATATTTTTTTTATTTGTTGAATGTAGGGAATTTTATCAAATTTTTGAAAATATATATTATTTTAAAAATTATATCATTATCTTATTTTCAAATTTTCATGACCTCTCAATGCACTAATGATTTATTTATATGATTTCAATGATTAATTGAAATATAACATGTTTTCTAATATTCTAGAAATAATTTGTTTTGTAATGTTATTTTTCTTTCAAATGTTGGTAATGATATTTATATGGTATGTTTATTTATAAATATAAAATTAAATTGAGATTAAATATTTTCCACATGGGTTATATTTTAATTATAGTATCCATATTATTTATCATTATGGGTTTAAATTGTTTCAATTTTATCTTCTTGGGTTATATTGCTTTTCCGAGTGTAAATCATGAAAATAGAGATCCAAGTTTATTTATATATAAAAAAAATATTATTTCATTATCTATAATTATGTAATGGATTATGGAATCTTATTATTATTATGGGTGAATATGATATATCACATGATGATTGGTGAGCTAATTATAGCTCATGATGTTAGGTGATCCTGAAATAGAAATCTAATGCATTGGGTAAATAGATAGAGTTAACCATATATAGTATTCTCCTAAGAAATTATTAAAATTTACTATAAATATTATAAAATTTTTAATAGTTCTTATAATAATTTTATAAAGATGATGTTACAGGATATCAGGATATTTAATTTTTTTTCTTTCTATGAGTTAATAATGGATTCTTTTCTTATGACCATTTTCACATACAACATGTTTTTTGGATTATACCACTATTTTATTTTGTAAATTCATTATTCCATGTACCAATTTTGTAATCATGGTTTTAATTTGTATAAATTTTATTATTTAATTAACATTCACTTTTATTATGTCATCATACCATTGTAAATATTTTATACTCATATATGACATTCAAACTGTAATTATTACATTTACACTTACTAGCTAATTGAGCTCACCATTATTTTGTTTCCATCTCCCAAGGTTTTGAATAATAGTTTTATGATTATTAGGTCTATGAATGTCACTACACGTGAAAAAAACTATTGGGAGGAGATTCACATTTTTCTGAACAAGTTGATTATATATCCATGTATTTATTCTTGAGTTTTATTATTTGCCGAAATCATTAATCCTATAATATATTTGGGTATATAAGTTATCCAATATTTCTGTTTGATATTTTATTTTTTATAGGATTTAATATGGATCACATTTTCTCGTATAAAATCTAAAAATGTAATGATTATGTTTGAGCATATATTCAAGGATTATGGACTCAACGTTGTTATAATTTGATTCAACATAATTTTTAGATGTCATTGGAGAATATAATGTTTTTATGTGATAGTGAATTATTTTTTATGGATATCATAATTTTTTATATGTATTAGGATGAACATGATTTTAATTTCAGAGACACCATTTTGGAGTATTATGAGAAGGGACATCAATGTGATTAACGAAGTCATGGCAGATGTTTTATTAGTGTGAGGAACATCTGATCCTTAAGTTTAATTTTTGTGATATTTTTAGAATAATACTATTAAACTTTACAGGATATATTTAGAATGGAATGAGATAACCTTTTAGGATTATGCATTCCTTAATGTTGAGGTTATTTATTTTGAATATAATATTATTTATTTAATTTTTATTCTAAGATAGATATTTGGTTTTATTGAGAAACTTTAGAAGTTAAATGAGTTATTTATTCTTTTAATGGTAAATACATGTTGGATATTACCATACCATTTTCTAACATTTTAAATTTTGATTCTTTTATAAAGATAGGAGGAATATATTATTATCCTTTTGTGGATTTTTTATTCCATTATATGTTGGTTTTAGTGCTTCATGAAATAAAAAATCATCTTCAATATTCATAATTTTCCGAAACAGATGTAATTATGGGGTATCATTTTTAAATGATGAAATTATACTTGTAAAGTAAGTTTATTTCATTATATTCATAGGAAATATTCTTGATATAGGCCTCAAATCTAGGGAAACGTTATTGGGAATTTATCATTATACCATCATTTTAAATGATTTGATGGACTTTTTCACACCACATTGGTTTATAGTTAAATGTATAATGACTTTATACTGATAAGTTCTTATTATCAAAGTCCTTTTTCTTTCTTTATTTTCACATTATTTCTTCCACCATGGTAATATCTTAGCATCCTACTAATGTTCTCTTATTTAAAAACCTAGTTATTTTTCTTCTAAATACCCATCACATTTACCTTCCCATCCTATCAAATTGAAGTGTAATTATCCCTTTGTATAGACTAGATTTCCAATTAAGGTAATCTTAAATTATAAAAGGATTTTACATTATTGTCTATATATTTTATAATCCACTTTATCAAATAAATTTTGAAAATGTTTAAAACCCTTTATATTCAGAAAATGATAAAATTATGAGGATTTAATTTCCCAATGCTGGGAAGAATGTAAAAAAACCAATATTTTTAGCATAAATAATTTCCATGTCTTATTTAAATTAATTATTTTCATTTTTATGAGTTATAATCATTATAAAAATATTTGGTAATTTATTTAGGTTAATGACGTAGGTTTAATTTCAAACCAATTTTTTTTAGATAAACAATATGGTTTTATTTAAATGAAAAATTTCATAATTATATAATTTTAATATAGAAAATGAATTTATTGTTTCATTCAATGGGTTAAAATTATTTTATGAATAATTTTTTAGAATATTATTAAAATTATTTTTATTCAATTGCTAGGTATAAATAATTTTTTCTATTTTTTTTTGCATTGTGATATACTATAGAAGAGAAATTATATTTTTAATTTATTTTAATAATTTAATTAGTTATTTTATATTTAAAAAACAAAACAAATTCTATTTTTATACAAATTATACTTTAATTTTTTTAAAAAATATTTTTTATATACATAAAAATCAATTTCCTAAAAATTAGGATTTTATATTAGTGGGTGGGATTTATTTTATATTAAATTTTTCCATTTATAATAATTAAATTTGATATAATTTATTTCAAATTTTTGAGTATTAGAATTATAAATAGTAAATAATTTTTTCATAAGTTTTTTTTTCATAATTATTAGTGAAAAAAATTGTTAGTATAATTAATGTAGAAATTGAATTACCATGGGTTAAGTAGATGATATAAGGGATAAAATGGGCAATCACAATTGTCTAAAAATATATATAATATCAATATTTAGACCCTATATCATATCATATATGAAAATTATCCATTTTGAGTTTATTTTTATTAGTAATACAGTAATATATTTTACTATTTTTCAATATGTCATGTGTGTCCACACACTCACTTATAAACGAAAACCCCCTATTATCTAATATCCGTAATTAAATAATATTTTGGATTCAACAGTGAATAAAAAATTTTATACCCATAAAATATAACCACACATTATATGTATTATTTTTTCCATTATACCATACATAGAGGGAATAATGTGAAATGAAAAAGAGTTTTTCTGAAGTAGAGTTGCGACTTTTAACTAAATGTATGATTTTTATTTCATCTTTTATATCTTCAAAATATTCTAAAAAAATTATAAAATTATAAAATATTTTTATATTTCATTTGGATAATTTCATAACCTATATCCATATTATATTCAATTAAATGTGAAAGGAAACTATAGTTCATGTGTTCGTTGGACAAATATCTCCCAAACTGACGTAATTCGGTTTCCATCACCCTCACTCACAATTGGTTACAATGATGTATTTAATGTATATATTTCATATTATTGAAATTATTATAATTATTTAAAGATAATATATCATCTATTTACTTACATGTTCATCCACTGAAAGGGAAAAATGTTATGTGTGTTTTCTTGTGGACTTCCACTTCCACAAGGAGTTATAATTCATTATTCATCACCAAAATAAAGTCCATGTATATATATTTTTACATGGATTAAATAAAACATAATCGGTATATAATATTAAATATTTGATGATATAATATAACATACCTTATTTCCCTTAGGTTCACCAATAAATGGATATGCTACTCATGTAAATTTGTAAACTACCATCGTGATAGTTATAACATTATTCATTATTCTTAAGTATATTTCATGGATTATTTAAAAAAATAATTGATGTATTGAAAATATATTAATGAAAATTTAAATATTTTACAAATGATTGTATAATTATATTTTTTACCTCATAAGACATACACAAGAAATCGTGCAACTATGAACCGAATATCCTCAAAACACATGATGTGGACATAACTAGTAATGTAATTAAATATATAAATTAAATAAATGAAAATAATGCTTAATTATAATTTAATAAACCTTTAAAATGTTAATAAACAAATACATAATTTATATATGATTATTATATGAGATTTAAATGAAATACCTGGAAACATTGGACATGAGGTTGGTGATTTAATCTCAATTCAATATCTTTGAGTAAGGTTTTAATGTTATAAACCTATATTATTTTATATGGATTATATATATTCCTATTACATATAACTGGAGGAATCATTTACAATTAATTTTATATTTTTTTAAATTAAAATTATTTCATTCAAGAGGATTTGACATAAGTGTTACAATGAGCCAAAGTACTTCAAAACTCAATTTATATTCTATGAGTAATATTATATATTCATAGTCATTGTTTTAAAAAAATTAAGTGTATAATGACATATAATTATTTAATATTTTATTTAGAACATTTATTTGATTATTTAAATTGGTTTCCAATATTATACCCATGAAATTATTCTCAATTCAATAATGTTATCATTATAAGGGTTTCATATCTCTCTTTTATTTTGATGAGACATAGGAAATATTCAACACATTTTTTCCATTGATAGGTTTATATACAGACTATTAATTTCATATATTATGATTATTATATTAATTATGGGGATTTAAAAATCTAAATAATTATTTCCCCTTCTTGAGGATTTCAGTTAATTATTATTAAAGTGGTAATATTTTTTTCTTAAAATCCAATTTAAATTTGAATCATTTATGCCTTAATATAAATTGTAGTTATTATATGGACAATAATTGATAAACCAATTTTATCTTACTTATCATCTAATTATTTTTTTAATTTTATAGTTTTAGAACAATTTTAATTTGATTGGGAAAAGAAATTATTTATAAAATTAATACTTGAAAATAGGATTTATGCCTCTTTTTCATTGGAGAAATATTTTACACCAAATTCAACTTTATTAAAATTAAGTAAATAATTTTTTCGTATATTCATCAATAAATTATAATTTCACTTTTAAAATTTTTTCAATTTTTATAGAAAAAGTAAAAAAACTTCTTTCTATTTTCAAAAGAGTGAAATTTCTACTAAATCAATGAATAAGAGATTTCTTAATGATTTCAATTTGAATGAATTTTTCTAATCTCATTAATATTAAATGATTTAAATATTCTATTAGTAGATTCAATGGATTATTTAGATGAAAATTGATTCCCATGTATTTTAAGACTTATTTCTTTTGAAATATGTTTCCAACTAGGAAGATGTATTTTCCCCATGAGCCTTTTAATGACCTTTTAATCATGTTTCTATATCAAATGATAGAAAACCTAGATTTTACATATGAGCCACATGGAATTTCATTTAATGATAGCATATATTTTCTTTTTTCAAATGTATTAGGATTGTTCAAAAGATATTTTAATGGATCCTATTTCATTACAAAATTATATAAAATTACAAAACTAATTCTTCCTTGGGAATTTAATTGATCCAATGATTCATTTTTATGTTATATTTTTTAAGGGTTAAATTAGCATCACAGGTATTGAAATCAATGCTAAAAATGAACAGATTTGAAGCAAACACAAGGTTTGGTTGTGTGGATTCTGGGCATTTAAATTTTCTATCAGAGTAATGTTTAGATAAATTTAGAGATTATGATATTTTTATATGTAGATATATTAAGATTTATCGGTATAATAATTAGTTTATATGTGAAAACAAGGTCCCACTAAGAGATAAAACACCACACCTTTACATCGTCATCAGGTCCCGACTAACCTGGCACCGCCAATTGACATGCATACAAATGGTCCCCTAATTAGGGCCCTCAAACATGATCAAATGGGATATTTCAATAATTAATTTCATCCTAAGGAGTAACATGATTATTCAGTGTGAATTTTACTCACCCAAACACCCCAAAAAACATTCCATAAGGTCACCCATCCTGACACTACTCTATTCCAAGAACACATAACTGAGGAGTTCTATTTATGTTGGAAATTGAAAATAAATGTGGTCCTTGTTTTCATGGGTGATATCATTTAGTCTAAATAACCTTTTTTATTCTAGGGTGTTGCATTACATGTTTATGTTTGGTCATATATTTAAGTTAACAGTAACCCTATTTTATGTTTAATGTGATCAGAGTTTACAAGGATTTTTCAAGAACCAGCTCGAATACCCTCATACATTGATACCTAGACTTTTCCTCACATGGTCATAATGGTGGTCCCTATTACTATGGTTCAAAAAAAATAATATTGCCTAAAAATTAGAGAATTGAATGATATATTAGATAATAATATAAAATAATGGAATATAAAACATTTTCCAATTATTGTATCGACAATCATCAATGAACATTTACTAGAACCAAACTGGTAAACCGATCCCTAAATAGTACATCATTAAAATACACAACATTTATCTAATAAAGTCTCATAAAACCCATTTAACAGGTGGATCACATCTCCACAAGTCACCTTCCACAGTTTGGGTCCCCTGAACCAAGTACACCTACCACCTCCAATGATCACTTTCTTTTCCCTTGTACATAACCTTAATAAATTTAAGAAAACAAAAATAAATGATAGACTGAGAGTTAAAAATTGCATTAGGGTATGAAAAATTGTTTCTTAATTTATTATATAACAATTAAATAATTTATGGTTTTAATTTATGTTATATAAGGAATGTACTTATATTTATATATTTAAAATAACCAGATTTCAACTCAACAGATAGAAGATAAATCAAAATATTATTAAATGAATGTTCTATATAAAATATTTTTATAAAATAATTTTCATGGATAAAAAATTCGTAAAAACAATTACTTGTATACTGAATTAATATAACACCTCCTTCAAAATCCCTTAGTTGACTTAGTTTATTGATATTGGGTACTCACACATTAAATCAACATCACAATTCAATATATGTGTGTACCCTAAAATCACCACAAAATTTGGGACCCATTATGGGAAATCAGTCAACACACAATTAGGGGAATAATCATGGGAAATAATAATAAATATGGTTTAGTAGGTTATTTCATAATTAATCCATTACAAGGTAGTAATTTTCTTAGCATTATTTTCCTAGTCACCAACTATCTTATTATGGGCACATGTAATTTAATCAATCGGTCAATAATTATTTGTAAAGTAATTAACTTCAAATCAATTAATGATTCCAAATTTAATTACTCAATTTCATGTTCAAAATTCCTTTTCAATTTAAAATCCAAATAATTTTTTTTCATCAAATTCATTCATTTTCAAATCGTCTTTAATTTCAATCCAATTTTATTTTAAATAGACATCAATTAATTTAACAAATAATTATTCAATATAATCCATCATTTTTCAAAAAAAAAATTAATTACATTATAAATTAGTGTTCTTACATATTTCATTCTATTTTAATAAAACATAAAATTATTAGATTTCCATTTTCATTAAATGAATTAAATATCATTTTAAATTAATCAAACTACATAGGGATTCAATTTTATGGTAAATACTTATGGCCACATACCATTAAAACCATAAATAAATCAAAATCCATAATTGGAATTGCAACAATATTGTATTTGAAGGTGACCTTGAAATCCGACCTATATTTCATGATCCATAAAAATTGAGTAATAATATTTTAATTAAAAAGTGATCTATTACTATCTAAAGAGGCCCAAATTGGAGATCCAGAGAAACCTATGTATAAGAGCTCCACTTACTTGAAGGATATTGAACCCAATTATTGTAACGTGGATTCAAAAGATACTATTTGAGGAGTAAAAAACTTTTAAGAACCACTGATGACCAAAAAATATATTGCATTAAAATGGGCTGATTAGCATCATAAAAGAAGGTCCTTGGGGTTTCTGAGAAATTTTTTAGGGGAATTACATACCACATGCGTGGTTTTCAATATATTAAGTGATGTTAGTTGAAATGTTTCACCTTAACCATTCCCACAAATTTTTATTCTAGATAGGTTGGCTGAAAGGTTTTGAAGAAACACATTCCCCCTTCCAATAGGTCTTCACAGGGAACATATATTTCTATTCAAAGATGGAAAATTTTTCACAAACTTTGTGCCTACCTTACATAACACAATTTGATACCAAACATTTTCAATCATAACATAAAATTAAACATGACAGGCCCCAGTGAATGTACAATAAAAATATGAATCAATTAGTACCTGAAAATAAAAGTAATGGGATGTTACAACCTATCCACTATAAATAAATATAATTCCATAGAAATCACATTAAGATGATTCCAAATCAAAGAGAAGTGGACACTAATCTCTAAGAGGAGTATAATTCTCCAATGTTTCATGGAAATTGGATAAATTCATATATGGAACATATAACAATGACCAAATCATACAATAATGATCAATTATCACAGAAAAAAATAATTTTCTCAGATATAAAATCATAGATAAATCATACTCAGCATCAACATCTTCCTAGAAAAAGGCATTATTAGTGTAATAAAGATACTTCATTAATTTCAATTAATAAAATACATTGTGGATTTAATTAAATGCAAATGGAATTTAAAAATTGTAAGATAATTTCCCCACATTCACAAAAATCTCAAAATGACCCAAAAGACATATCACAAGAATTCATTATATCCTAAAATTCCTTTGACCCAACATATGTTGAACTCTTATAAACACCATATTGCCAAATTAAATTTCTAAATCACATCAATGAGGATTAGAATAGGATTTATATGTACATTATTATATAATCATTATTATAGGAAACAATTCTATATTATATATCATTTCATGGACCAAACTCAGTCAACTGAAATATGCATCAACAATATCTGAAAAATTAGTAGAGACTTACACAGATGGACATACATGCCCTCAAAATGTGGCATTCTGATAATAGTTTTGTAATAATTATTTTAGTCAAAATCAATTAGTACTAAATGAAAATCCTAAGAAAGAATTTTTTTAATGAAATAACATAACATGTCTTTATGAGTCTGTATTTCTCTTTTTTTCTATCCATTCATCTATAAATTAAAATCCATGTTCTATAGAACAAGGACACTTCCCGTTTCAAAAAAATTAGTTGTATCTTGAATTTTAATAATATGATTATATTTTTTTCATCCTATCTACCAAAATACATATTGAATTATTCCCTCAATGGGTTCATGGAATCCCAAGAATAAATTACATAGAAATAACATCACACATTTATGTTGGAAGAGAATTTAGTTAAATAAAACCTAAAAGAATATGGATCTCATTTTGGATATACTGATTGGTATAATAATGGGAAAAAAATAATTTTTGTCTCATTTAAAACCAAGACACAAAAATCACCACTTTATATCATTGATCATATTCATTGTACCCTAGTGCACCACTCAGTAAATGTTATGGATATCCCTAGTCACATCACTTCTAATTGGAAATGGTATAATGTATTTATTCAATAAATGTTCTATATCATCAGAATAAATTAAAAACTCACCAATGGTATCACCAAATTTAAAAGACATCCTAAACACATATAATTTATCATCAAGATACTAATACTAAATAATGATCTTAATAACATAAAAAATCAACTAAATGTTTTTTTGAACAACCTCGACCACATCCTATCAGACTAACATATGAAAATATTCACATAGGGATATATAATTCCACTCTTCTGGTGTCATTTTAGTAGCATGGGTCTAAATCATCATACTAAAATAATCATAAATTACATTCCCATGACTATTTGTGTTGGTAATTGTTAAATAAAAATACTTAAATTACTCAACCAAACAAATTTTATGAGGGTTTAAATATTTTTGATAGAATATATTACACAAACATTATTGTTTAGAAAAATTGTTAATGTTTTACCTAAAAAGGAAGTGATTTTTTTTTCATGAGACTATGAATATTATTTATGATTTTGAAATCATGGATCGTATAATTCATCTCATGTGACCAATGCTGGCTAGAACCATTGGCTACTATGTCATCACCCTGCCTAATGATTCAGTCCAAACTAGAACCATATGTCACACAATAGAAAACATTGACATAACGAGTCACAAGAAGAATCAAAACTAATGCATAACTCAAAATACTATTAAAATCAAAAAAAAATAACTCTATAATTTGACATCCCCGAAGTCCATCACAAATTTCAATGTGAGAGAACTCATTAGAGAAGCCAACATCATGAAATATTTAACGAAGCTATTGTAGTATCATAATAAGACAAAGATTATCTATATAATAAATAAAATTATCATTTGTCACATGCCATAATTTTTTTTACCATATCATAATGAAATAAAATACCACAATCATAGATCAATTGTCTCATAAACCTCAGTTCCCAAATCCATAAAATAAATTTTGATATATTGGAATAATGTCAGTGATTTCCCTAAATTTACATAACATATCCCAAATAATTCACATGTTCTTTTTATTTTTTAGAGTAAACAATTATTTTTTCCTAATATAATATCAAAAATCCGTTTATGTACTGATTATATATCATGTACATCAGTGCCAGAAAAATTATAGTATCATTGGTTAGAAAAAAAGCTATCAAAGGCACTCACAATGGTAATACCTACCCTTAATAGAAAACTTTTTAATGTTATGTTATTTTATTTTAAATGGTGATAATGATATCAAATATCAATCATCATTGACCACTACACCCAATGGAACTATTCAAATAGATCCTCACAGTAATTGATATTGTTTCTTTATTATGAATCATTTATGTTTTCATTAATAAACACATTGAGGAATTGTTCTATAATATTAATCTTCATAAGGAACATTGTACCCAATAGTGAAACACACAAGAATAGAAATAGTTAATCCAATAGATCAGCCATGTATATGATTAACTATTTCAGTTCATCTAACACCATATAGTATGAAAGATTTGATAATGTTATAGTAACATGTACTAAATCAATGGAAAACACCACCCATATAAACTTATTAATCACATTAAAATCATATATAAACACAATGTGAAACATTAATTTAATAATTGATAAGTAAACTGTTAAATATTACTACCACTTGCATATAGATGAAAACAATATTATGATTCCCAACACAAGAAATGAAGTACCATTTCTAATTGAACATGGGTCCCATCATCCTTTAAAAACATAGTACACACCATTATGTTTATTAATAGAGACCCAGTAATGATAAATAAAAAAATTGGAATTATGATCAATAATCATATCAATTACATGATTGAATATAATAGTTTCTATGTCGAGAAAAAAAATCATGTGAGCTCTATCTATGATATAGAGAAAATACTAGAGGGAAATAGGAGACTCAAATCTATCTTCATTCCAAGTGGAGTGGTAATATCCATACCATAAGAAAAAAATTTAATACGATGATTTACCATTTTAACGAAATGAGTTTATATTAATGAAAGAGATTCAGCAATAAAAAATAAAAGAGTCACAAAAATTGAGTCTATAGTGATGGTACATCTCATTATTGTTAGACCTATATAGGATACCTTAGGAAACTCTTCCATTTCCTGAAAATATTTTTTCTCTAGATACATGTGTCTATAAACATTTAGTTTGATAAGAATATTCTTCCAACATTGAAATTTTAGATACAAGTAACACCATTACATTATTAATATTAGACAATGTGTAATAGATATTTCAAATTTTACTTGAGTGTCTTCACAAACTATATACCTTTTGACCCTTTATGAAAACCTATTTTAAATACCCAACATTGACGCACAAAAAGTATATTATACGGCTTTTTTCAGGACTTCATGGGGTTCTAGATGATAACTACTATCATGATCCACCATTAGACTAATCACATAATATCATTTCATTAAATTAACTGAAAAAATATTCACTAGGATAAAAATTAAATCCCATCAACTATGACTTACCATGCATGTAAAGATCATCCATCAACACTCTATCCAGTATATCTGAAAAATAAATTTGTTCAAACAAGAAATAATGTTATAAAATATTATATTAAATACCTATAATGAATATTTCTACCTTTAGAAATTTATTTTTCACTACCTTTTGAAAAAACTATTAAATATTAATAAATTGGTTCACACAACGAGTCACAATTTTATTAACCTTTTAAGTTTAAAAAACTCTACAAAATATTCCAACACCATCATATGTTGATAAAAAACTCTGAAAAAATAAATTTGATGTATTTTAAATCTTATCCCTTGTGTTTGATTGTAGTGACCATATACATACGCCAGATCCTACAAGTTCATGCCATTATCAGTGTAGCACACTTTATATTTATATAATCAGGTGCATTAAAAACACAAAATGAAAATATATATTTTTTAACAAATCCTTAGCCTCTTATTGATCATTAGTGGATTAGTAATATGATAGAATCTGGAGAAGAAACAAATTATAATGATCTCTAGATTTGTCACCTCAAGGTTCCACTGCCGAAACCTAATCATAAATGGTTAAAATCACCTAGTGAATACCATTGATAGAACACATCCATATCTCTAAGAGATTCTAGTGCACTAGTGGATTCTCTAATTTTGGTTCACAATTATCATCCTTATGTGTCCTTTTCAAATGTATTTTCTATGTAAAGTTGATGCATATAGTAAAAAAGAAAACACAGTTACATCAATATGTACACATAGATCAATAACCTAAAAAAGATACATATGTAAATAAATTCCATATATTGAATTATAGTTTCGGAATTCAACAAACAAAAATAAATGTTAGGGAATGATTATAGTCATGTAAAACTATTCATATAATTTTCATTATTAAACCAACAATGTTTGATTAATGATTATTATCATGGGAGATGGCTATGGACTCTCTTGTAACCACATTTTCCCCCTAGAAACCCTACACACTTTTTACTAGGATATCCTAAACAGCCTAATGATATCAATAAATTATTCCCAACAAAACACCTCTCGTAACAGTTTTTTCTCAAACCGGCTAGAATAAGATGGAACAAAACCACCTAGAATGATCATGACATTACATAAAGGTAATTTTCAATCCCCATGGGTTGGAAACAGTAAACTAGAATAAAAAATTTAAGGTAAATTTTACCCTACTAGAAAAAAAATTAGTGGAAGAAAAATTTACATATTTCCAACAAAGCATTATTTCACCTAAATATATAGAATATATATTAAAAAAAATTCAAATTAAAATTTTGTATAATAAGTATTTATATAATATTTTTACATTGAATATATTAATTTTCAAAAAAAAATTATGTATAATCATATCAAATTGAACAAAGAACTATGTTTGTGGTCCTTAATGGTTGTTAGTTTCATACTATATGTTCATAAAAATTATTTCCCATAATCATAGATCTTGATATGTGGGCACATTCAAATCAACACCCAAATTGGGGGGGGGTAGGTCCATTATAGATATTTAATGGAAACTATATTTGGGGTTTATTATAGATAAAAATTCTGAAATGAGTTTAGTTACTATTTTTATCACCATTTCATTGTTAAAGAGTCAAGGACCTAGCATTATTGTACTAAAAACAAACTAAATAATCTATCTATCATGTTCATAATTGAATAATTCTATCAATATTGGGAAAATAATTAACATCAATTGAATTCTTCATTACGAATTATATTTTCCATTTATATGTTCAACATGAATTTTCATTATGAAAAAAATAATAGGGTTACATATAATTAATTATGTTTTAAGTCACATTTCATTTAATCTAATTCTTTCAGGAATCATCTTAATATAATTTCATCCAATAATTATTCAATTCTAGCCATCATTTTTCTCAAAATAGACCCATAAATTTAAATTCAATTGATATTTTTTAAATTTTAAAAAATTAAGTTCCTTCTTAAATGAAAAATCATATCACCATAATATGGGTGTTTATATTTACAATAAAATCATTTAAAATCTATAAATAAAATTTAGTTTAAATTGTTGTGTAAAGCCTTATGAAAACCATGAAAATGAATCCAAATGACAAAAACTAAGAATGAGATCAAAATATCAAGCCTCAAAATCAAGATCCATAAAAAAGATATTAGACCCATCAATAACAATACGATCATTATCTCTCTAATGATGAGAGATGACGATATTCTAGGATACCAAACATGAGGATATCTACTTTATATAAGTATGTTGAAATAAATAACTGGTACTTTATTATAAATGGATATTTTGTAGGATTAAAAATTTCCTCTTCAGAGCCTGGAGTGAATAAGAAAAAAATATTAGGGTTGCAAGGGGTTGATTAAAATATATAATAGGTTTTAAATTGTAGAGTGCCAAATTTTGACGTACGTGGACATTAAAATAATTTTGAGGAATACTTAATACACAAAAAAATGGACACACAAGGACCTTAATAGTTTAGTGTCCATAGAAACTCGGAACATAATCTTCTAATCGTGGTGAAAGATCTTCAACATCTCTGATAAAGATATTCCCCATTTTTTTCTTACATAAAACCATTCATTTTCTCTAGGGGAAAGGTAAACATATAAATGGTTATCTCAATTTCTCAGTACAGGTAATAATGTAATAAATAAAACAAATCATATACATTTGAACTTAAAAACTTGAACTTAATGTTTAGACATCAAAATATTGAGTTGTGAAATAAATCTTGGCAGTACATAAGGAATAGGAAATAAAGGAACATTAATCATGATAAAATAGCATATGAATAAAACATTTAATTGTGTAAAACCATTAATCACATGATATTATTTCCATAGTAGCCATAGAATTTCTTCCAAGACCATCTTAGTGGACAAAGTCCTTTTATGAATCCAGTTCACTCCTTGTTTCAGTCCTGTAACAGTGAACCAGATTAACATACCATTCCATCCATGTCTATCTCATGAGATATAAATCTTTAACCAATTCATTGGAGCGATATATAGGTCCCACCCATCTCATAATGAAATCATTCTTACGTGTGCAACAACATAAACATAAATCATTCGTCATGACCCAATGAATAAAATGGGTTTTATAGACATCATCCCATCATAACATAATCCATATAAAAAATGGATATCATTTCATCATAATAAAAGTGAAACCATGTAAATCATAGAGACATTATTCTTTAAACATACACATATAAAAATAATGTCATCTTAGATGGAAAATGGTTTTGATAAAACACTTGAACTGAATTCTTGAGGAAAATATCATTTCTTCTTCAAAATCATTTTATTTTCACATAATGCCATGAAATTGTAATAGAAAATAATTTTTTTGAAAATAGTCATGAAATATTATAGAGTAAGATTTAGGAAAATAAGGTCTTATAAAACCGTAAAAATATGTTCATGTCGTATAAGATAAAAAAACATCCTTCTTGTACTTTTTCCAGAAAAGTCATAATGTACCTGGTATGGTAAACAAAATAATGATTCCTTACATACCATGTAGTAAAAGAAAAATATGGGTAAAAAGGAAATTAATCATACATTAAAGCATTTTTAAAAAACAGGTACATGAATGATAAATATAACCCCAGTAAATACTTATGAATAAACAATCTCGGATAAAAACGAGATTGGAAAAGTTATCCCTTACCTTATGTCAAATTTCTTCTGTATGTGTCCGAGACTACTATATAGTGGGTTTAAACAATTTATTAACTTGTAATATAACTATAATAATATTTATGATATCATATATGATTCAATTTTGACTTTATATTATCCGTTCATTTTTTAATTCCATGTTAAAGGAGCGTTTTGGGTAAAATCGTTTCATTTATCGTCCGTGTTTTGACTTGTAATTATTATTATGATTAATTAGATATTTATTACATAATTCCATAATATAAATCATGATTTATATATAATATATATTCAGAATATATATATATATATTTGATCCATAAATGGATGGAAATACACCGTTCATGGAGACGGTAGGCCGTATGTACACATGAACCCTGTTTTTCGTTTCCTTATTGAATTGAATGAAATTAAGTTTGTGAAATAAATATATATATATACATAAATCTAGTAGAATTATTATGTCATATATTTCAGGATTACTTATTATGTATACGTTATAATCATTCTTGAATTGTTAACATGGAAAATGAATCTCATCGCGTCGTGGAGACGGTAATCCGTACGTACGACCGAGCGATGATACCGTTCTCATATTTATTGAATGGAATTGGAGTTGATGATATAACTTATTAGAATCATTATGATGTTATAATAATCATATAAACTTATTATTTACACCATTATAACAATCCATTTATGGTGGTGCAGGAAAAACTGATTACACCACGGCGTGGAGATGGTATTCCGTACATACGCACGCGTGGTGATTTCTTTTTCCGTAGGATCGATAAAAGGTGAAATAGGGTTGTTTCATATTTATAATAAAATATCAGTTTATAAGTAATACTGATATTATTACTTTATAATTAATCAACTAAATAATAGGAAGTATAAGAAGAATGAAACGTGAAAGAGTCGGTAGAAGAGATTACCTCTTCCTCGACGCACCTCCTTTAAACATCTTCATAGGGCACTTGAGTTGGTATTTTGATAAGACCAGAACCTCTATGATATAACTATTGAGGTTGAGAAGAATAATTGGCTGGGTTTTTCTGAGCTTCAATGCTTGAAAGGGTGTGCAGGGAAGAGGGAAGGGGTGCCCTTTTTATAAGTGAGGAGAGGGGCACCTTTGGAAAAACATAAAATATTATTTTATAATAAAGTCATATTCGGTTTATAATAGCTCCAAATTGATTTATTTCTATGATAAATTGGGTATGGGTATAAATCCTCTCAACAAATAGGTTTTATACAAGGTTGGGTTACTATTTTAACCTTATTATTTAGATTAAACTGTAAGTTAAATAATTTAACTTTTACTGTGTCTTCGTGTTTTCTTTCACTATATCGTTAATAAACTTATGATAACAAGAAAAAAAAACCAAAAGTGGTTCATTATTACTATAAATATCCTTATATAATTCATTTGGCCGATCAATATATTTTTTAAAATATAATAACAATTAATAATATAATATTTGTTTTAAAAAACTATTTTATGTCAATTTTGACACTATTTGATAAATGTTTTTTTTGAGAATCACAAAAACATGATAATTTCAAAAAACATTAATGTGAATAAATAATAACATGTCATATTAACCTATAAAATTATTTTAATTTATATAAAGTCTAATATAACATTTAGATGGGTATTTATAACATCAATTATGTTAATATTTTTTTAATAAGGCAATTACTACATCATCATTGTGTCATAAATAAATTAACTAATGTAATTTCTAAAAATTATAAATAAATTATCATTATGTAGGAAATTTTTTTATCTTTCTATTTTATATTTATAGTCTAATATATCTTATTTTTAACCCTATATTAAAATTATTTAGTTATTAAACATTATTTTTAACTATTTTAACTATTTTAACTATTCCTTAAATAAAATAATAATAAGTGTTCTAATCTGTTCCAAGTGAACCTAAAGGGTAATATTTTATTCCTAAGGTTTTTTTTGTCGAATTACACTTATCCCATAGAATTAGGACATGTTTTGGTGTATTCATAATATCATTTTTACCTTTAATAACCCTATTTACTTTTAACCGTAGCAAATAACAGTAAAAAGTTACTATTCACCGAAAATGATTTTTATCTTATTGAACGACATTTTACTCCTTGATATTAACTGTGTTTCTCAGATTTTGGAAATTCCACACACAGAAGCGGTAAAAATTATGTTTTATGTAAACTTAGAAATTATCCTATTATGTGGGTAAAAGACGGTGAAAAAGTTCAATTAAATTTTTATATATCTAAAATTATTATAAAATGACTCAAATGAATTACATTGAACGTATATAGGTATTATGTATCAATTTTTACCTAAAATAAAAAATTATTCAAATAAAAAGTTTCTTTTTAAATAGTAACCAGTGCTTTCACTATTCATCAAAAAAATGAATGTTTTCATAAAAATAGAAAAATTTCACCTTAGGCTAATTTCAATTTTCAAAATCTGAAAATGATGTCCATTTTGAAAGCTAATATTTATAAAATTTCAAAAAGTGGTTATTACCATTCATAATGGTTACTTCATAATAATATTATAAAAATATCTTGTTTAGTGAAACTTGGTATTGCGTACTACACACTATCAAAGAAGGTCTTGATTGCATGTAATGCAAGACAATTCATGGTTGCATGTAGTAAAAGCTCTGTTTTGTGTTGCGTATAACATAATCAAAACTTATTTAATTTTTACATTAAACAAAATCTATACTTAATGTTGCGTGGAATAATTTACACAAAATGAACATGAAATTGTGTGTAACACAAGCCAGGAATAGTGTTGCGTATACTACAATCTAATACGATGTTGCGTATAGTACAAGCTAATATTAGTGTAGTGTATAATAGAATACATCAATGAAATTAAAAATAATATATCTCATAAAATCTCTGGGTGTTACATTCTACCCCCTAAAAATGAATTTCTCCCTCGAAATTCGTTGGGGTTATAAATGGTTTACTACATGAATGTTTCATTCATAGAAACCCACATCGTAAAAAAGATACTAAAACATTATTTTAAAAAAGGAAGATAGAATCATAACAGTATCCCAAAGTAACTCAGCACTGGGTTCCCACATAGGACAACATAGGTGAAAATATGGATATAGAGGAGAAATTTAACCATCAACTTCCGATGGAGAGTGGTAGAGGACATGGCTATGGAAAATCCAACAATCAAAAAGCCAGAAATTTGTGATGATCGAAGGTGTCATATAATTAATCAGATATAAGGGCACAAGGACACCATTTTTGGTTTTCATGATCATTTCCATAATGTTTAATAAATTGAAATTAGAAAAAAATACTTTCTTGAATTTGGTACAATCTCACCGTTGGTCGTTCTATGGACAATTTCCACTTCATCTCTTAAAGAAATGAAGTTGAATTTGTCATTCTTAAGGTCTTATAATATCATGTGAAAAATGATGGGTCATTTCATCAATCTCAAACAAACGGTTACAAAAAGTTATCAAAATTACATAAGACCATCTATAGTGAGATTAATAATATATGGTTCCTAAAATGGACATATACATCATATATCATACTGCTTAATATAATAAAACTAGTTTCTACTAACCAGGGAGTTACTGTAGACCAGTGGTAAGAGATAAAGGCATGTCTCACATCTTTTATGGGTTCGATTCCCATAGCCTTTCCCGACATGACGGGTTGTCACCGGTTCTGCAGGTTGTCATTTTTCTAAAACTACATTATTATAACATTCAATAAATAATATCTAAAAAAGTTCTATCCATAAACAATACTGCCTTATTTCCATCATAATCCATTCCAATATTTAGTGTTCTCCAAAATACTTTTGTCCAAGCTCATAGTATAAAGAAAACAATTACTAGAAATTTCATCGACCGAGAATGTGAATCCCATCATTTATCCCCCATATATCGTACGATATATCATGTTGGTCAGATAACAGACATGTGAATACCTTAATCGTGTATTCTATTGAAAAATGAATACCCATTGACCCTTAGTGAAAACATGAATACTGTCAAAATTTAACACTTTCCACATACCAAAATCCCTAAATTTCTATATACTCAAACCATGTAATAACTTTTTCCTTATATCAGTCATGAGCTCATTTCTTTTTTTCTTTCTCGCTTCATTATGTGCATATCATCTTCTTTCCAAAAATATTTCTATCTCTTTTCATGGTTATCAGTACCATATAATTATTAAAAACCAATACATAGATATTCCAAAATTCCACGATGCCATAAATGAAGTTCGATTATACTATTTTGAAATCCCATTACATAAACACTTAATCATTTCACACCGTTATTTTCATACACAACATCCAAAATAGTGATCGCATTTGACTTCCCTTTATCCTTTTCCTTAAGAGGTTTCTCACGTTGATCATCATTAAACCATGGATTAGGGAATTTATTTGCATAATGTCCCATTTCCATTCACTTAAAACATTAAATTGTAGGTGGTGCGTTCTCTCCAGTATTTTCTTTATTCAGATCATTAGCAACCTTTTTTCCATTACCTCGACACCCAGATGTTCGATGAACATCTTTTCCACACATAAAACATTTTCTAGTCCCTTTAAGAAAATATCCACCATGCTTCTTTCCACACATTGATCATAATGAAACATTCATCTTCATTTTAACGTTGTTCTGAGATATTTCCTTGAACTCAATCATTCATTTCTTGTGAAAAACATGAGATGGATATGTAACACCAACTTCCAGTTCTACCTTGATAGAAAAACACACAATTTCATCATATCTACTGAAGTCTCTTATAGCTAATGCCTTTCAAAGACTTGTTTTTAAGCCACTAAAGAATCAATCAACATTACATTCATGTTTGATGATAAAGGCATATTCATACCTTACGAGCCTTGTATAATTCTCTTCGTATATACCAACAGATTCATCATCCTTTTTCTTAAGCTCATGGAAATACTTTTCCATCTATGTTCAAAGAATACAAGGGAAGTACATATTGGAAAATACGTTTTGGAACTCATCCCATTCCATGGATTCAATTTCATCTAGGGGCCTCTAATTCTTAATTAGAGTCCACCATTGTTCTTCATCACCTTCTAAACAATAAAAATCTAGAATGAATTTTTCATGTTACAAACAGCAAAGTATGGAAAATAGAATTTCAAATGTACTGGTCTATTGTTCAGCAACAAGTAGATTAGAAGACCCACTGAAAGAAGGTGGGAGTTGCCTTATGAAGGACTCAATAGAATATTGTTCCCTTCCCTGCTCATTTGGAAGTCCAGAATGATTCATATCTTGTGTAAGTATAATAATAAGATTTTTTAATCCATATCCCATAAAATTGGTTTGTTCAGGAGGACAATCAATGCATTTTCCATTTAATTGATCAACACGGTTCTTTCAGGTTCCAGCCATCGTCTAAAACCCAAAAAGAATAGTGTGAGAGGCAAAAATCATGCTAGGGAAAAAACACAATAAAAGGGGAGTACCTTCAATATATATCATCTTAAGGTTAATTCTAAGATTGTTAAAATAATTCTAGGACTGTAACCTATACTTATACTTAACCATAGGGACATCCCTTGACATACGATAGAAATATCTCTAGGGATGTCATTAATGTTTTTGCATCCTAGTTTCCAATGGTTAACTAAACCTTTCATATGATACCAACTGTAGAGACCCAAATCATTACGTACATGGAAATTACATTACATTTGTAGAATACTTAATCCATTACAAAAATAGACACACAAGGACCATACTAGTTTTCTGTCTTTGGAAACTCAGAACATAATCTTCTAATCTTGGTGAAAGATCTTCAACATCTCTCATAAAGATCATCCCCATTTGTTTTCTATCCTAAAACCTTTATTTATATCCTCGGGAAAATAAAACATATAAATGGTGAGATCAAATGCTCAGTAAGGGTATGAATGGATAAAATAAGAAACCCATATACATTTGAACATCAATACGTGAACATAATGTTTACACATCAAAATCTTGAGTTGTGAAATAAATCTTGGCAGTATATAAGGAATATGTCATAAATGAACATTAGTCATGATAAAATAGCATGGGAATAAAACATTTAATTTTGGAAAACCATTAAGAACATGATTTGATTTTCATAGTAGCCAAGGCATTGCTGCTAAGACCATTTTAGTGGAAAAAGTACCTTTATCAATCAAGTTCACTCCTAATTTCAGTTCTATAACCCTGAACTGGATTAACTTACCATTCCATCCATGTCTATATCATGAGATATAAATCATTACCTAATGCATTGGAGGGAGATATATGTCCCCCCATCTCATAATGAAATCATTCTTTTGTGTGCCACAACATAAAAATAAATCATTCATCATAACCCAAAGAATAAAATTGGTTTCATAAACATCATCCCATCATAAAATAATCCATATAAAACAACTGGATAACAATTCATCATAAGAAAAGTGAAACCATGTAAATCATAGTGGAATTATACTAAAAACATACACATATAAAAATAATGTCATCTTAGATGGAAAACTGTTTTGATAAAACACTTGAAATGAATTCTTGAGGAAAATATCCTTTCTTCTTTAAAATCATTTAATTTTCACAAAATTCCATGGAATTATGAATGAAAATGATTTTTTTAAAAATATTCATGAAATCATTTAGAGTAATATTCGTGAAAATAAGGTGTTATAAAACCGTAAAAATCCATTCATGCTGTATAAGTTAAAAAAATATTCTTCTCGAACATTTGCCAAAAAAGACAAAAAGTACCTCGTATGGTAAAAAAAGAAAGATTCCATAAATACAATTTAGTAAAAGTCAAAAATGGGTAAAAAGGAAATTAATCATACATGAAATAATTTTTAGAAAACAGTGACATGGATGATAAATATAACCCCAGTAAATACTTACGAATAAACAATCTCGGATAAAAACGAGGATGGAAAAGTTATCCCTTACCTTATATCCAATTTCTTCCATATATATCTGAGAATCCTTTATAGTGGGTTTAAACATATTACTAACTTGTTACCAAACCATAATAATATTTATGATATCATATATGATTCACTTAAAACATTATATTATCCGTTAATTTGTCAATTCCATGTTAAAGTAGTGTTTTGGGTAAAATCGTTTCATTTATCATCCGTGTTTTGACTTGTAATTATTAATATGATTACACAGATCATGATTAATTAATTATATAATATATAACATGATTTATATATAATATATATTCAGAATATACATATATATAATATATTGATAAATTGAAGGAAATACACCATTCATGGCGATGATAGGCCGTACGTATGCATGAACACTGTTTTTAGTTTCCATAATGAATTGAATGAAATTAAGTAGACGACATACATATATATATACATAAATACAATACCATTATTATGTCATATATTTCATGATTACCTATTATTTATACTTTATAATCATTCTTTAATTGTTAACATGGAGAATGAATATCATCGTGTCGTGGAGACGGTAATCCGTACATACGCACGAGCGATGATATCGTTCCAATATTTATTGAATGGAATTTAAGTTGATAATTTAATTTATTATAATAAGTATGATGTTATAATAATCATATATCGTTATTCTTTACACCATTATGCCCAGCCATGTATGGTGGGGGAGGAGAAACTGATTACACCACAGCGTGGAGACGGTATTCTGTACCTACGCACGCACGGTAAATTCGTTTTCCATAGAATAGATAGAAAGTCAAATAAGGATGTTTCATATTTATAATGACATATCAGTATATAAATATTACTTATGTTATTAATTTATAATTAAATAACTAAATAATAGGAAGAATGAGAAGAAATAATCTTGAAAGAGTCGTTAGAAGAGATTACATATTCCTCGACGCACCTCCTTTAAACTTCTTATTAGGGCATTAGAGTTGGTCTTTTGAGAATAACATAACCTCGATGATATAAATAGAGAGGTTTAGAAGAGGAATTTGAAGGGTTTAGCAGAGCATAAAGGATAAAAAGGGTTGGAAGAGAAGAGGGAAGGGGTTCCATTTTTATAAGGGAGGAGAGGGGAACTTTTGAAAAAACTTAAAATATTATTTAATAATAAAGTCATATTTTGTTTATAATAGTTCCAAATTGATTTATTTATAATCTAAAGTGGGGATGGGTCTAAATCCTCCTACCAATTGGTTTTAGAAAATGTTTGGGTTACTATTTTTACCTTATCATTTAGATTTAACTCTAAGTTAAATAATTTAACTTTTACCGTGTCTTCTTAATTTCATTCATTATATGGTTAATAAAATTACTATAAAAAGACAAAAGAATCACAAGTGGTTCATTATTAATATATATATCCTTATATATTTCATTTGGCCAAACCTTATATTTTTAGGAATATAATAAAAATTAATAATAAAATATTTGTTTTAAAAAACTATTTTATGTCAATTTAGACACTATTTGGTAAAAGATTTTTCTGAAACTCATAAAAACATGATTAGTTCAAAAAAAGTTAATTTCATAAATAATAACATTTTATATTAACCTAGAAGAGTAGTGAAATTAATAAAAAGTCTAAAATAACATTTATTTGGGTATTTATAACATCAATTATGAAAATCTTTCATTAATATGGTAATTACGACATCATCATTGTGTCATAAGTAAATTAACTTATTTAATGTCTAAAAATTATAAATAAAATACCATTATGTAGGATATATTTTAATATTTCTATTGAATATTTATAGTTGAATATATCTTATGTACAACCTACTATTAAAATGTTTTAGTTATTCAATGTTGATTTTAACAATTTTAAATCTTCTTTAATTAAAATAATAATAAGTGTCCTAATCTAATCCAAGTAGACCTAAAGGGTAATATTTTATTCTTAAGGTTGTTTTTTGTCAAATTACACATATCCAATAGAATTACGACATGTTTTAGGGTAATAATAATATCATTTTTACCCTTAATTACTCTATTTACTTTTAACCGTGGTAAATAAAAGTAAAAAGTTACTATTCACCCAAAATTATTTTTATCTTGTTGAAACAAATTTTATGCTTTGATATTAACCGTGTTTCTCAGATTTTAGAAATTGCATTCACAGAAGTGGAAAAATTATGTTTTATATAAATTTTCAAATTCTCCTAGGAGGTGGGTAAAAGAAAGTGAAAAGTCCAATAATATTTTTATATATCTAAAATAAGTATAAACTTTCTCAAATGAATTAAATTGAACTTATATAAGTATTATGTATCAATTTTGGCCAAAAATAAATGTAAATTAAAAAATAATTATTAAAAAAATTCTGTTTTTAAATAGTAACCTAGGGTTTTCACTATTGATCAAATATTGAATGTTTTCAGAAAAATACAAAAAATTCACCCTAGGCTAATTTTGATATTCCAAATCCAAAAATGAAGTCCATTTTGAAAGATAAAATTTATAAAATTTCAAAAAGTCGGTATTACTATTCATAACAGCTAGTTCGTAATAATATTATAATAATATCTCATCTAGTGAAACTTGTTATTGCGTATTAAACATGCTATCATAGAAGGACTTGATTGCATGAAATGAAAGCCAAATTAGGGTTGCGTGTAGTGAAAGCTTCATGTGGTGTTGCTTATAACATAATCAAAACAGATTTCATTTATACATTAAACAAAATCTATATTTAATGTTGCATAGAATAATTTCCACAAAACGAACTTGAACTTTTGTGTAACAAAAGACAAGAATAGTGTTCTGTATACTGCAATCTAATACGGTGTTGCGTATATTACAAGATAATCTTGGTGTAGTGTATAATAGAAGATATCAATGATATTAAAAATAATATATCTCATAAAATCTCGGGGTGTGACATAAATTATATTTGATGAAATTTTCAATTTAATTTGAAACCGTGTGCATGGTTTTTAGAATGATATTCATAGTTATTAGTAATTGTGTAACCTAAACATGATCCCTCAGATTCAATATTGGGTTATTAGTTAATAAACATGGTTATATTAACCATCCATCTAACATGAAAACCACAAATATCCATGTGTTCAAGATTTGGGTCGGTTTCCACATGATTAGGAAAAATGATTCAACTTCTATTGGCTTTTCATAGGGAACATAGTTTTCAAATCAAAATTTAATGGTATTCCATAACCATGCGTCAACCATGCACATACACATGAAACTATAATGTTTTTTAAAAATACACATGAAACAATATGAAATAATCCACAAACAGAGTATGAAAAAAACAAGTGTCAATAAGTAATGCGTAATGTTATTTTATATGAGTAGTGATATTTTGGGAGTCATTTTATATTGTTTAGGTATATTCAATACATAGGATTATCTTTTTGGATTATTTAATAATAATACGATTATATTTTTGTGGATGTGAGTTGAAAGGTTTTATATTACCATTAAAGTTGAATTTTTCATTGATTTTGTGTTTATTGAGGTTATTTCGGATATATGGTTATTTATTTTTTGGATAAATCTATGTTGAAAAATTTGTGCTATTTGGGAAATTATAAAATTAAATCTATTATTTATTCATATGAATATTTGTATACATTGAACATTATCATACCATTGTTGGAACATTTTAGTTTTGGTTAATATCAAAAGAGAAGAGTAATATCTTGTTATCCTTTTGGGTAACATATAATCCATTATAAATCAATTTGAGTTTATTAGGAATAAAAAATATCATCTTTTATTATAATTATGTAGAAAAAAAGATGATATTTTTGTTGAAATTTATTAATTTCAGAAGTTTTTATTTTCATGTATGCATATTTTCTTGTATTCATAGTATAGATAGAAATGAAATTTTTCAACCCTTGAAAATGGATCTTCATTAAATATGATATCATATTACCTTCATTTATGAGGAATTGATGGTATTTTTAACACCACGTTGGTTTATTGTTAAGTGGTCATTGAATTTTTATTGATCATTCACTTTTTTATTATCAATGATTTGTGTCTCCATCCATTTGTACATTATGTTTTTTTTTCTGTGTCTATATTTTTAATTCCTCTTATTTTCTTTATATATTAAATAAACATCCTATTATTGTTATCAAATTTAGAAGCCTAGTTATTTTATATTTGTTATGAAATTAATTTTACCCTTTCCATCATTTAAAAATTTATTTCTATTATAACATTTTATGATTTGGGTTTTTAACAATGTTTTTTCGATATTTAAAATTATTTCATATCATGCCTTTATGTTTTATCATCTAATAATTGAATTAAATTTGAATTTTCGTAAATCCCTTACTATCATGCATAATATAAAATTAAAAGAAAAAAATTTTAAAATGGGGTAAGAATGTAAAAACCAATGTAATGATATGATTAATCATGTTAATGTTTATTTAATATTCATTAAATATATTTAATATTAGAATTTTAAATAAATGAATAATATGTAATTTTTTAGGCCAATGGAAAATTATTTATTTCAATTGAAATTGAGTTGCCAAAAACTATATATTTTTATATAAATTATTTAATCAAAATTATAGAAGTTTAGTTCATTAAAATGAAAAATATTTTTTAAATTTTCTTGTTGTTTTTTAGTATTTTTCAATGAGTGATGAAATATATTCATTTTTGTCGTATTCTATCTTTTCATCTAAATTAATGATAAATACATATTCTATTTTCTATTGATGTTAAAATTTTATTTTTTTCTTTAAAAAAATAAATGATATAAAAATAAATTTTATACTTTATCTAGTTATAATATCATTTTTATCCAAAATTTTTTATTTTTTTTTGCAAATCCCATTTCCCAACACATTTTGATGAAATGGTTATTATTTAAATTCATCATCTTCTTTAAAATAATTTTAATAAAAAGTTATCCATATATATAATCATTATAATTATTTATTTAAAATATGATAAAATTATCTCTTGGATTAAACTAATTGTAAACACAGTAATAATTTGATACAATGGTCTAGGTTATACTATTTTTATCAAGGGCTAATCTAAAGAGAAAATGTATATAATAACACAATAAAATGTCTAAAACCTATTATTTATCCATATTAGAATGATATTAATCTCATATTTGTTAATTATCATTTCATGATACATTTTTATCAATAAATTATGATATTTTAATATTTTTAAAAGTTCGATGTGTATCTGGACCCCCACTTCTAAATGGACACCCCTTTTACTCAACACGAAAAATATAAAAGTCATATTCATTTAGAATAAACGTCCCCAAATCCAATAATTACAACCATTAGAAAGTTCTAGATGTCTCCATTTTTGTATAATACCAACGATATATGGGTTTAATGTGTAAAGAAAACGAGGATGTATAAAAAGAGTTATAGTTATTTAATGAATTTTTCAGTTTTATTTCTTATTTTACATCCATAAAACATTGTTAATTTTTTTTGAAATAAAATAAAATAAAATATTATATATTATAATATTTAATTATTATAAGTTCATAATATCTATCAATATCCACATCCATGAAATGGGAAATTATACCATTATTTGTGTGTATTATGTGCAAACTCATCATGATCTGATGTAATTCATTTTCTATCTCCTCATCTCATGTATGAAAATAATGATGGTTTTAATATATATATATATATATATATATGTGATATTATTTATAATTTGATTATTATATAAATATATCATATCATCTATTTTTTACTTTTCCATCCATTGAAAAATTATAAAATCCGTAATGAGTACGGGTGGATTACCACATCCATGAAGCAATGAGATTTTTTTTCATCATTGAAAAAATGGATTGTATATATAGTATTATTTAACGAGATAATGTTTTACATATGATGTAATAATAATTATGTAATTATAAAATAATCCTTATCTTATTTCAATAATTTTCTATGAATAATGGTAACATTACTCTTGTGTACGTACGGCCAACCATAACTATGATTTCAACATAATTCGTTTTTCACAACCATATTTCATGGGAAATTTCAGAAAAATAATAAAATTATAAAAATGATAAATATATAATTATAATTATTATATATATTATGGAATTATTAATTTCTATCTAATTTTAGTATATAGAAGATAGTTTTCAATTATTAAGTGAACTTCTCTGAAGAATGCAATTTGGATTAACTAATTAAATAATTGAATATGTTATTTAAATAAAGGAAACAAATTGTTTAATGGTATATTAACAAATGAAATAAATTTTTCTTAAATAGATAACAAATATATATATGTTTATTATAATGTCTTTCAAGGTCATACATGGAAATTATAGACTTGATGTAAGATATTTCGTCTCATTTTCACTCCATTGAGGAATGTTTTAATGTTATAAAGATAATTCAATTTATATGGTGTATATAATACCTTTATACATTTATGAAAATTAATAGTTTGAATATCATGGTATTTTAATTTAAAATTCAAATTATTTCAATACTAGGGATTTGAATGGAATGTTACAATATGGTAATGTATTTTATAACTCAATTTAATTTTGTCATGTTTTATTAATTTCCAAATTATTTATGATAGAAATATATTGTGTGTAATGGACAATGGTATACTTATATTTTATTTCAAATTTATTTATGTATATTTATAATTTTTACACATAATTTTACCATTTATTAACTATCATTTCATTGATATGATCTCTTTAGTTGTTTATCATCATACTATTATTTCTAAGGGACATATTTGATATTCAACACATATTTATGTTATAAAATGTATATATATACCATTCATTTATATTATGATGATTATATGTTAAAATATGGTTATTTACAAATCCATATAAGGATATATCTATCATGAGGTTTTGGTTTTAAAATTACTAAAGAATTATGGGATTTTAGTTTGAATCCCATTTTATTCAAGGTTGTTTCTGATTGAATATCAATCATGAAAATTATAACACTCTTATTTGATACCATAATTAATCCTTTATTCTTATGTGGTTATTTTATGAATTTTTATTTATTGGTACCATTTTTTCCACTTGGGCACTCAAAATGATTTAGTAAATGTTTTTATTAAAATCTAAAAAAAATTCTCCATTGTCAATCAGAAAATCATTTTCTCATATATGGATTTCCCCTAGAATGTATTTAATAATGTTTTTAAAAATTCATTAATGAATTTTAGAAAAAATATTAATCGAGTTTTTATCATTAAAAAAAGGTTTAAAAAAACAAACTTTTCCTTTTTTGAAAATTTTATATTATTCCTAACGTCAGATTAAAATTTTATTTCCAAAAGTTATTCATTGAAGATAATTTTACATCATTATTAACACTATATGAATTGAATCATCCAATACATATATCGATAATTGATTAAAAATAATATATTATTACTAATAATTTGGAAATTTTAGTTTTAAATTATTATTTTCAATATTAAAAGGGGTTTTCCCTTATATATTTTTTTAATGATCCTATTATGTTATTTTAATTCATCCACGACTATGACACACAATTTTATATATGTTTCACTTTGGTAATGTTTCAATAAGAATATACTTATTAATTATATTAATGGATTATGGTGTGTTCCAATATATTATCAGAGAATGTGTTTCATTACTATAGTAAAATCAAGCTATGAAACAAAAAAGTATATTATTAGTTTGAAAAATGAAATATTTACTATGTTATCAATATATTTCTATTCTCATGAATTTTTTATGATGATGGTTGAGACCTATATCGATCATGATGGAATGTCATCCTTATATATCTCTTTATGATGTGTGATCCTTGTATACCCTTATAATGCACTGGGTATATTTATAATGATGACTGATTATATATTTCTCATTAGTGATTATTATTGTTTACTAGTTATGGAATTTCATTTATAATCATGGTTATAAGAGTGATATGTATATTTTTTCAAATATTATAATATATTATCCTTATGTTCTCTATGGATTTTAATGGATCATTTTAATAAGTATTTTTTGACATGGATCATGATTGTTTACATATTAGTCTATAGTCATACGTTGAACCATTATGTGATGTATTATTTCTTATGATCTTGATTTTGATGTGTATGAATTCCCTGAGGTTATTATTTGGCGTGCTGATTATTTAATCATACCTTTATTATCACCTTGTACTCAAATATGAATATAAAATGTTAATATATATGTTTACCCTTGTAGATCTCTGGAGCTCACCCTTGTTATGTTTATTCTTTCCCATGTTATTTATAATGGATTAATGTATGTTATTCTTAGGATGATTACAAGATGAGAAAAATATAGTGGGAAAATATGTAGATTTTTATGAAATATTTATTCAAATATACTTTTTTTATGTAATAATATATCATAATTATTTGAAAATATATTCCTAAAATGACATTAGTTATTTTTTTGATAAAAAATTGTGTTTTTTTAATCTATTATATAAGATTAAATTTGGGTCGCATTTATCATTATAAAATCTAGAAGTGAAAGGATTTTGTTTTAGGACAAGATTTAGGTGTCTATATTCGTGTCTATTATATTAAATGATTAAGGGATGTCAATATTTTTTATTAAATTAATTATTTAATTATTATGGTAATTGTATTCAATAAATATATTTTTTAATTTTAATGGATGATATAAATTTAGTTAGGGTAGAAAGTGAATGCATCATGAAAATTAAATTGACCTCATGATGGTGGAATTCTCACTCAACTAAATATGAACTCAGATAGACTACCCGGAACAATCACTATTAGAAAGCTGACCAAAATCCATCTTCATAATAAATTAACCAATATATCTCATATTCAACTGAACTTATTATGAATGGTCAGTTAATTAGTTTTGTACTTATCCAGCATAAATATTTCACCCAATAGACCTCACCTGTATCATTGAATGACTATCAAGTGTTAGTGAGATTATAAAAAAATTTATTCAATGACATTTGAAAACCAACTGCCTTTTAATATTCTCCTACGTAACTGACTTTAAGAATAACTCTTGAGTACTTCACCCACCATAATCCTTCTCAAATATTCAACCATTGAATCCCCTAAATAATGTAATCAAATAATTGATGGAACCATTCCAATATATAATAAATATTACCTTATTCCCCATCAACCAACTAAAAATTTTAACACAAAACAACAATAAAACCATCTATTCGTAATCGAATATTCCACACCAGAACATTCTGCGGAATATTCAACCACACTCAACCTAGTTCACTATATCAAAATGATTATTTGAATTTAACATATTGAAGAACAACACCAATATTTCTATCATGTTAATTGATGAACATGAAACGTGCCACCGAACCCATCAAAACACTTAAGTGGTGAAATCAACATCACAATGAATAAATTATTTTAGAACACGATGTGGCCAATTGAAGAAATAGAATATCCTTATTTAAAAAAGGAAATGAAATCGATAATGGATCTATAATTTTGAATTTCGTACTAGATGAGTAGAGTGATGATTTGAGTATTTAAAAACCATACAAACAGTGTATGATGAATCAGAAAACTAAACATCACCCTTGCATAATGAAGTTTCAACCATTATCCATTTTTAATGAAACCTTTATACAAAAACAATTAATAAAAGGTGATCCATGGACTTCATGAAATCTGTAATTATTTTTTCATATGCTTGTGAATTATAATTTCTCTATGGAATAATAGATTGGAATTTCAAACTATAGAACCAATAGAGAAACTATTACTCAAAATTTTCACTCCTAAACCTAATGACCACCATATTTCGTCTCATGTTAAATCTGGTATCCTGAATACTTTATTGGAAAATCTATATGCCTATGAAACACAAAAATACCATCAATCTGATAGTTTTTGGGATCTTTTATTTATCATTATTTTAATTTAGTGAAGCTTTTGCATAGGATTTCAGATGTTATATTAGGTCAATGCTTCATCGGTCACCATATACTATGGTTTTCATATTTATCTAATGCTCTAGAGATCTATTGTTGGGCATTTATTTCTATTATGACCAAGGAATCTGGATCATGTATCTAAATTAATTTCAAACTATTGAGAGTAAATATAGATCATATTGAATAATGAGGGATTATATTTTCTGTTTTAAAACAATATCATGTCAAATATTCCACATCTACTAACAAAATTATCAGGTTCCACTAAGAGGATTTGGGGGATTCACATTATTTCATATGGAGGTATAGTATTCCATGATTCCAAGTTGAGTCTAAATACCCATGAAAACTCCTTCAATCCATTAGTTATGCACCAAACCAACCATCACATGGATCCATGAATAGACACAAAATATCCATACGAATATTCAATTTAAAGATCAAATAAAAAATAAAAATCCAAAAAATTTGAAGATTCACAGACACTATTATCTCACTATGTTAGCATTCCCAGTCTTGACAGAAATAGGGAAGTTCTAGTGGAACGATTATATAGAATCTCACTACATAATATTTTAATAGAATAATAGAATATTTCATTCAACTCTAATTTTGGAAATGTCTAAAAAAACATCCCCATGTACAATTTTTCAGGGATCTCCTCACTCTATTCTAAATTCATGATATCCATCTTGCGACCAGTAGTTGCTTCACTAAGTTCCTCATATAAGGATTCAACACCTAATTTTTACTATGTTGTGAAATAGCATAACACATTGTCCTAATAATAATATCAATGACACATGGAGGATGATCATGGAATGGATTTTCTTTCTTGGATGTTTCACGATGACTATTATAACTGAATCTATACCCATCATTAGTCCGAAAACATGGATGGAATCTGATGAATGAACAATACTCTGAAGCTCACTGCACTTCTACCTTTTTATATAAATAATCAATTTTGATGATAAATATTTCCATTTTAACAGCTCATGTTGTTATGAATTATTATTTTTTGAATAAATTAAATTTCATTCACAATATTAATTACATGAAACATTGAGTTAAACTTCTATTATGTGTGACAATGAGTTATAAAAAACCACTATATATTTTTAATGCTATAATTAAAATTCTATCATTATAACATAGTAGTTTAACATAGGGAAATTAATATTAATAAGTAATTATTAAATATTATGAATAATTAATTTATATAAAAAAACTTATTGATAAAACATCCATACTTTTTTTAATGTCTATATATGTATGTAAAATATTATTTTCTCTAAAATAGTTCTTATTTTTTTTTGAAAATAATCATAATAATTTTATTATTTTTGAAAATTAATTTTACATAATAACTTCAATTTTTAAATCATAATATAAAAAATATCATAGGGTTAATTTTTGGATATTTTCTGTAAAACAAATTCTCAATGAATTGGGAAAATAATGTTTTTTGTTCTAAAATACATTTTCATTTAAAGAAATTGTAATGGTAATTTTGAGGGAAAAAAATTTGTTTTAAATTAATATTACTACAATTATATATCCATTAATATAATTTATTTAAATATCATAATTTTCATATGAACTCTTTTTTAGCTTGTAAGCATTTCCTCAACATATAGATGTTTTCTCATCACATCTGTCAGATTATTAATAAATTAAAAAAAATTCCCTAATCAGATTGTAATTTTGAATAATATATTCAATATTTGTAATCATTATAATTTATAATATTGAACATGTTAATCCTAACTATTGAACATAAGTAATAGTAAAAACTGTAAAAATTATTTATCGTCAAGAAGGTGAAAATGGGTTTTCAAGGGGTTAAACTAAAATGATAAGGTTTAAAAAGGAAAAAAACATTATAAAAACCTATTTTATTTCATTATTTATAAATTTTTTATTTTATTATATATAATGGTAAATTTGGGATCCTTGTGTCTGGAGAAGAACATGGGTACACCTTTTTCTTTTAGAAATTAAATGTGTGTCTCTCACCTCCATATAAAAGGCCACCCAATCCCATCTCCTCTTCACACAAATAAATACATTATTTTGTCCGTTAACTTTCAAAATATCTTCTTTACATCATTTATTAAATACTAATGTCATTATATTTTTCATAAATCCAACCTTCTATGTCTTTTGGCATAATCCAAAAGAAGTTGTCCATAGAATAGGTAACAACAATAAATGAGTGTATTATTTTATTTCCACCTCAACCTAATTATATTATTATTTAAAAAATGTTTATATTATTGAAATAATATATTCCAAAAACTGAGATTTTATTATTTTATGTTAATGATCGAAAATTATCCCATCTTCCATAAAATATATTATGAAATCATCATTTGTGTTTATGGTGAGCTTCCACCTCATGGACCGATGTCATACATTTTTCATAAAAACCTCTCACAAATGTGAACAATGATGAAATAAATTTCTATGTTTGATTTTTTCGTCACTATTATAATTAAATATTGTTTATATAACATATAGTATTATATTTTAGATTTTTTGGAAACACTATAACATCGTTTGTGTGTATCGAGGATTACCACTTTAAAATGAAATGTGATACATTTGTACTTTAAATGGAAAGAAATGAGGATTGATTCCATGAAAAACATTATATTCTTTGAATAAACTGTACTATTAAATTTTTAAATATTATTTTGTTATATTTCGTTCAATATATCGAGATAATGGAGACAACATTTATTCGTATTATCTCCATGAATGGTTTTTTTTATTTTGTATATAACTCATATAGATTAATAAAATAATGTATATAATGAATATGATTTAGATTTATTTCATGGATAAAATTATTCATATAAGTTAACCATTATCAATTTAATATTACTAAAAACTACAAATGAAAAAAATACAAGAAAAACTGAGCAGTTTTTGCCCAAAACGTGGCTTTAACATGGTGTTGTTAATAGAAAAGTTAAAATGGTAATATAAAATTTATATATGGTATTATATATAAAGATATGGGTTTATAATAGTTTTATAATAATATTATACTTGTTATATAGGAGTCAGAAATTTAATTGATAGTGGATGAGACTTATGGTCTGGGATTTGTTTCATAATTTTCCTTACCTAAGACATATGTTATGTTATGAACCTATAATCATTTATCAGGTATGTATACATGCCCTATTGAATTTAATGAATTTAAAAAATTTATTCTCATGATATTTAAATTATAATTTACAATTATTCCTTAATTTTTCTCACAATTCAATTTTACCAAAGTGGTAAAAAATTAATGTTACAATCAAATAATTTATCTTGATTATTAGTGATTACACATAAAATGGTGAATGTTTATAACCTTTATTTATATAAAATCATAAAATTTATTATTCTATTGTTATTTCATGATATTAAATTTTTCCCATCATTTCATTCTCATTATTTACGAAATAGTTTAAATAATTATTCTATGAAAAATAATCTTTATTTCTTTCATTGATCAAAAAAAATTTCTTCCAAAATCATGTTTTATAAAAAAAATGAATGGTTTTCATCATTATCAAAATTTTATAATATATAAACATTTATCAATTTTTGAATACATAAAAATTTATTGGAAAGGAATAATCATGTCATTTTCTAAAGAAGGGTTGTTCTGATTTTCGGGAATATTAGAAAGGAATATTAATCATCACATTTTTTGCATGTATGTAATATTCACCATTATAACCTAAAAACGATTATAAGAATCATTTATATTTTTTAAAAATTCTTTTCATTTAAATCTATTTATTTAATATTTAAGAAAATTTTAGATTTAGAAATTAATTTTCAATTAAAATTTGTTTTACGTAAGGAATGTTCCTGGGGATTCATCTTTATAAAACATTCTCTATCATAGATGTCATCATTTAATCTAACATATTATTTGTTTGGAAAATTTATCAATGTTTCTATTTTCTATTTTATTATGACTGGTTTCTTTTTATAGAAAATGTATATTTATGAAACAAGTTTCTCTTCCACATGTTATACCATGAAAAATTTCATATTAAGCATGATTCATTTCCATGAGTTATATATAATTTTATGATAAAATGATTCTGAAACCTCTATCTCTGAAAAAGGCAATGATATAATTAAATTCTTATGAAATCCATTTCGATTAATATATATGATTTGATGAATGTTTTATGATCTTTTATAACATATACATAATATATTCATCATATATTGGGTGATACCTATATATCCAGCCAATGCATTGGATAATGCTTTATATCTCATGAGATTTATGGAAATGGATTAGGGAGTGAACCCAATTCATTAAGGGATTTTTTCCAATACGATGGTATTGGGAGTGAACCATGGCTACCATGATAATATGGGGAGTGAAAACATTCCACTAGGACATCCTTAATAGTGATCCTTGACTACTAAAGAAATTATTTTCTTTTATTATGTGTATGGAATAATTCTATGACCTATTCTAATATTATTATCTCATAGATATTTTTATTAGATCAATTTATGATTATTGTCTTAGAAAATACCAATATTTATTTCATGACATATGATTATGATTTTTTATTCGAATTTTAGGATTTGAAATGATAATCTAATGTTTTAATAAACTAATGTTCTTATAAGGAATACATTTTTCATTTGTTTAACCTTACTGAGAATTTGATCTCATTATTTCCTATATTTACATTCCTCGTATTATTAGTAAATTTATACTCAACCCAGTGCACTATATCATAATGATTATTTGAATTTAACATATTGAATAACAACACCAATATTTCTATCATGTTATTTGAAGAACATGAAACCTGCCACCGAACCCATCAATGCACTTAAGTGGTGAAATCAACATCACAGTGAATAAATTATTTTAGAACACGATGTGGTCAATTGAAGAAGTAGAATATCCTTAATTAAAAAAGGAAATGAAATCTATAATGGATCTATAATTTTGAATTTCGTACTAGATGAGTAGAGTGATGATTTGAGTATTTAAAAACCAAACAAACAGTGGATGATGAATTAGAAAACTAAACATCACCCTTGCATAATGAAGTTTCAACCATTATCCATTATTTATGAAACATTTATACAAATTTTTTTAATAAAAGGTGTTCCATGGACTTCATGAAATCTGTAATTATTTTTTCATTCTTGTGAATTATCATTTATCTATGGAATACTAGATTGGAATTTCAAAATATAGAACCAATAGAGAAACAATTACTCAAAATATTCCCTCCTAAACCTAATGACCACCATATTTCATATCATGTTAAATCTGGTATCCGGAATACATTATTGGAAAACCTATATGCCTATGAAACACACAAATACCATCAATCTGATAGTTTTTGGGATCTTTTATTTATCTTTATTTTAATTTAGTGATGATTTTTCATAGGAGTTCGGATGTTCTTGTAGGTCAATTCTTCATCGGTCACCATATACTATGGTTTGCATATTTATCTAAGGCTCTAGAGATCTAATGTTGGGAATTTATTTCTATTATGACCAAGGATTCTGGATCATGTATCTCAATGAAGTTCAAACTATTGAGAGTAAATATAGATCATATTGAATCATGAGGGATTATATTTTGTGTTTTAAAACAATATCACGTCAAATATTCCACATCTACTAACAAAATTATCAGGTTCCACTAAGAGGATTTGGGGGATTAACATTGTTGCATATGGAGGTACATGATTCCATGATTCCAAGTTGAGTCTAAATACATAATAAAACTCCTTCAATCTATTAGTTATGCACCAAACCAACCATCACATGGATCCATGAATAAAAACAAAATATCCATACGAATATTCAACTTAAAGATCAAATAAAAAATCAAAATCCAAAAAACTTGAAGAATCACAGACACTATTATCTCACTATGTTAGCATTCCCAGTCATGATAGAAATAGGGACGTTCTAGTGGCACAATTATATAGAATACCACTACATAATCTTTTAATAGAACAATAGAAGATTTGATTCAACCCTAATTTTGGAAAAGTCTAAAAACACATCCCCATGTCAAATTTTTCAGGGATCTCCTCACTCTATTCTAAATTCATGATATCCATCTTGCGACCAGTAGTTGCTTCACTAAGTTCCTCATATAAGGATTCAACACCTAATTTTTACTATGTTGTTAAATAGCATAACACATTGTCCTAATAATAATATCAATGACACATGGAATGGATTTTACTTCTTGGATGTTTCACGATGACTATTTCAACTGAATCTATACCCATCATTAGTTCGAAAACATGGATGAAATCTGATGAATGAACAATACTCTAAAGCTCACTGTACATCTTTTTTTTTATAAATAATCAATTATGATGATAAATATTTCCATTTTAACAGTTCATGTTATTAGGAATTATTTTTTTTTTAATAAATTAAATTTCATTCACAATATTAATTACATGAAACATTGAGTTAAACTTCTATTATGTGTGACAATGAGTTATAAAAAACCACTATATATTTTTAATGCTATAATTTAAATTCTATCATTATAACATATTTTTTTAACATAGTGAAATTAATATTAATAAATAATTATTAAATATTATTAATAATTAATTTATATAAAAAAACTTATTGATAAAAAGGTCCATACTTTTTTTAATGTCTATATATGTATGTAAAATATTATTTTCTCTAAAATAGTTCTTCTTATTTTTTTTGAAAATAATCATAATAATTTAATTATTTTTGAAAATTAATTTGACATAATAACTTTAATTTTTAAATCATAATATAAAAAATATCATAGGGTTAATTTTTGGATATTTTCTGTAAAACAAATTCTGTATGAATTGGGAAAATAATGTTTTTTGTTCTAAAATACATTTTCATTTAAAGTATTTAAAATGGTAATTTTTAGGGAAAAAAATTTCTTTAAAATTAATATTACTACAATTATATATCCATTAATATAATTCATTTCAATATCATAATTTTCATATGAACTCTTTTTTAACTTGTAAGCATTTCCTCAACATATAGATGTTTTCTCATCACATATGCCGGATTATTAATAAATCAAAAAAATATCTTATCTGATTGTAATTTTGAATAATATATTCAATATTTGTAATCATTAAAATTTATATTATTGAACATGTTAATCCTAACTTTTGAACATAAGTAATAGAAAAAACTGTAAAAATAATTTATCGTCATGAAGGTGAAAATGGGTTTTCAAGGGGTTAAAATAAAATGATAAGGATTAAAAAGGAAAAAAACATTATAAAAACCTATTTTATTTCATTATTTATAAGTTTTTTATTTTATTATATATAATGGTAAATTTGGGATCCTTGTGTCAAGAGAAGAACATGGGTACAACTTTTTCTTTTACATGTGTGTCTCTCACCTCACTTATAAAAGGCCACCCAATACCATCTCTACTTCACACAAATAAATACATTATTTTGTCCGTTGACTTCCAAAATATCTTCCTTACATAATTTATTAAATAGTAATGTCATTATATTTTTCATAAATCCATCCTTCAATTTCTTTTGGCATAATCCAAAAGATGTTGTCCGTAGAATAGGTAACACCAATAAATGAGTGTATTGTTTTATTTCCACGTCAACATAATTATATTATTATTTAAAAACTGATTATATTATTGAAAATATATATTCCAAAAACAGAGATTTTATTATTTTATGTTAATGATCGAAAATTATCCAATCTTCCATAAAATGGATTATGAAATCATCATTTGTGTTTATGGAGAGCTTCCACCTCATGGACCAATGTTATTTGTTTTTCATAAAAACCTCTCACTAATGTAAACAATGATGAAATAAATTTCTATGTTTTATTTTTTTGTCACTATAATAATTAAATATTTTTTATATAACATATAGTATTATATTTTAGATTTTGTGGAAACACTATAACATCGTTCGTGTTTATCGAGGATTACCACATTAAAATGAAATGTCATACATTTTTACTTTAAATGGAAGGAAATGAGGATTTATTCCATGAAAAAAATTATATTCTTTGAATAAACCGTACTATTAAATTTTTAAATATTATTTTCTTATCTTTCGTTCAATATATCGAGATAATGGAGACAACATTTATTCGTATTGTCTCCATGAATGGTTTTTTTATTTTTTATATAACTCATATAGATTAATAAAATAATATATATAATGAATATGATTTAGATTTATTTCATGGATGAAATTATTTATATAAGTTAACCATTATCAATTTAATATTATGAAAAACTACAAATGGAAAAAAAAAACAAGAAAAACTGAGCAGTTTTTGCCCAAAACGTGGCTTTAACATGGTGTTGTTAATAGAAAAGTTAAAATGGTAATATAAAATTTATATATGGAATTATATATAAAGATATGGGTTTCTAATAGGTTTATAATAATATTATACTTGATATATAGGAGTCATAAATTTAATTGATAGAGGATGAGACTTATTGTTTGGGATTTGTTTCATAATTTTCCTTACCTAAGGCATGTGTTATGTTATGAACCTATAATCATTTATCAGGTGTGTATACATGCCCTATTTAATTTAATAAATTTATTCTCATGATATTTCAATTATAATTAACAATTATTCCTTATTTTTTCTCACAATTCAATTTTACCAAAGTGGTAAAAAATTAATGTTACAATAAAATAATTTATCTTGATTATTAGTTATTACACATAAAATGGTGAATGTTAATAACATTTATTTATATAAAATCATAAAATTTATTATCCTATTGTAATTTAAGGACATTAAATGTTTCCCATCATTCCTTTCTCATTATTTACCAAATAGTTTAATTAAATATTCTAAGAAAAATAATCTTTATTTCTTTCTTTGATCAAAAAAAATTTTCCTTCCAAAATCATGTTTTATAAAATAAATGAACGGTGTTCATCATTATCAAAATTTTATAATATATAAAAATTTATCAATGTTTGAATACATAAAAATTTATTATAAAGGAATAATCATGTCATTTCTTAAACAAGGTCTGTTCTGATTTTAGGGAAAATTAGAAAGGAATATTAATCTTCACATTTTTTTCATGTATGTAATATTCACCATTATAACCTAAAAACGATTATAACAATCATTTATATTTTTTAAAAATTATTTTCATTTAAATCAATTTATTTAATATTTAAGAAATTTATAGTTTTAAAAAGTAATTTTCAATGAATTTTTTTTACTTAAACAATGTTCCTGGTGATTCATCTTTAAAAAACATTTTCTATCTTATATGTCATCATTTAATCTGACATATTATTTGTTGGGAAAATTTATCAATGTTTCCATTTTCTATTTTTTTATGACTGGTTACTTTTTATAGAAAAAGTATATTTATGAAACAATTTTCTCTTCCACATGTTATACCATGAAAAATTTCATATTAAGCATGATTCATTTCCACTAGTTATATATAATTAAATGATAACATGATTATGAAACCTCTATCTTTGAAAAAGGTGATGATATAATTAAATTATTATGAAATCCATTTCAATTAATATATATGATTTGATGAATGTTTTATGATCTTTTATAACATATACATAATATTTTGATCATATATTGGGTGATACCTATATATCCATCCAATGAATTGGATAATGCTTTATATCTCATGAAATTTATGGAAATGGATTAGGCAGTGAACCCAATTCATTAAGGGATTTTTTCCAATAAAATGGTATTGGAAGTGAACCATGGCTACTATGATAATATGGGGAGTGAACACATTCCACTAGGACAACCTTAATCGTGATCCTTGACTACTAAAGAAATTATTTTCTCTTATTATGTGTATGGAATATTTCTATGACCTATTCTAATATTATTATCTCATAGATCTTGTTATTAGATCAATTTATGAATCTTGTCTTAGAAAATACCAATATTTATTTCATGACATATGATTATGATTTTTTATTTGATTTTTATGGATTTCAAATGCTATTATAATGTTTTAATAAACTAAGGTTCTTATAAGGAATAAATTTTTCATTTGTTTAACCTTACTGAGAATTTGATCTCATTATTTCCTATATTTACATTCCTCATGTTATGAGTAAATTTATAATGTAGTATATTTCAATAAAGGGTTGTATTTATGAATAACATAGTGGGAGATGATGCAGATCACATATGATCCATTTTTTTAAGATTCCCTGTTTTGAAAGGTGTTATTCATTTACGATCAAATAAAATATATTTTTATAATGAAATGAATTATCTTATAAAAAGTTGTAAGTTCTAATTTATAATTATTAAGTAGCTATAGTTGGTATCATAAGAAAAAGTAAGTTAAGATTAGAAACTAGGATGATACAAAATTATTTATACCCCAAATGATATGTCTATGGATAATTCTAAGAATGACTCAAACTATCGGAAAATTCCCTGTAATTTATGTAAATTGTAGAGATATTGGTTTAGAAAAATTTCGATCCACATATAGATATAATAAATGGTTGTAACTCTAAAAAAATGTTACATAGTTGTTATAACTCTAAAAATAATGTATTGTGTTGGAATTTATTTTCACCTTTTTTGGGACAATGGGACTTGCTATAGAGGTATTTTTACACCCACTTGGGATATGCTTGAGTAATTAACAAACTCATTATAATCCCTCAAAATAAATTTATTTAAATGTCTAATATGAATGGCCTCGGAGAACCATGTGGTGTCATATATTAAAAATATTGATTCTTCATTTAAACATCATATAATTGTTCTTTTATGAATATATGTATCCCCACTATGATTGTTTTTTGATACACTATGTTTATTATTTTTGTAAATGGTATGAACCCAAATGATCTATATTAATGTAGTTTATCGTACACTATGTGATTATTTTCTATATCATCCAAACGTTGTGGGATATGGAATAAAAATATCACTATCATGCTTTCCCAAGATTCTCATATTATGAATCAGGATAGACTCCCAATTAAAAATAAGAGGGAAAAAATTATTATGTGTCCATAATGATCCAACATATAGATTTTTATTGAGTATTCTAGTAAAATAGTTTATGATAAATGGATGAGCACCACAGAAAAAAATTACCATTCTTCAATGTATTTAACAAAAAAAAATTCATTTTTGGAATCTCGTTTGTAGGAGGTGAAGCGTATCAAAAGTGGAATAATTTCGATAATTTGGGTAAATTTGATGTAATTGGCTCTATTTGTTGGGACATTTTTTTTAACTTATTTTTCAATAATGGCATTCATTATATTCGTCATATGAATATAGTGAAGGAGTTCTATGAAATAAATGAAAAGTGTAATGAATCTATTTGATCATATGAAGAATATTTACAAGTCCTGTGAGGTACAGTTCTTTTATTATTATTCAAACTGAATATAAGGATAATCAATTCTTCAATGTCTTAATACCAATTATCATAATTGTTTTATCAATAAAGGACATATTTAGATATTATGTGATTGGCGTTTTTGGGAATGTGATTCCTACAAATCCCATCATCGTCCCAATAGATTAATTTTGATGTTATTATAGTATGGTATGATCATTAAATATAAATATTCCACATAAATTTTCATTTATGGGAATAAATATTTAATATTTTAAAAATACTTTAATTATTAATTAGTACGATGATATATACAAAATTCTATTATAGAATCACATCAATTGTAGGTGTTTCGGTTCATATTCAAGTAAGATGTTAATATTTTATGTTTGATGAGAAACCCCACATTAATGACATTCTTATTGTGTTGGAATTTTATTATGACTTTAAAGAAATTATCTAGACTTCACCCAAAATGTTTAATTGGTGTCTAAGTAGAGATTATACCTGGATCCAAGCCAGTTTAAAAGACTCTATATAGAATCCCCTAGAGTGATATCCAAGAACTATTACACTCCTAGAGATCCTTGAAAATATATTCATTCAGAAAACTATGTCACAATGGGGTGTACCTATTATTAATAAACAATAAAGATGGAAAAATGAAGCATTACATTGTTTTTCAGTATATGAACAAGATCATAATCAAAAAAAGTTATCCTCAATCCAACGATTAAATTTTTTTGATCAATAGTTAAAATATAAATACTTTTATATATTTATAATTCATTCTTGAAATCATTAATTGAGGTATACAAATTAGGTTATATAAATGATATAATTATGTGTAATGTACGGACACAATGAATTTAAAGTGACGCTATTAATTTTCACTAATTACACCTATTTCTTCTGGGATTTATTGATTATAGTATTTAGATAGTACTCTTATCAATTTTAGTTAATATTAATAGAATGCATTCTTATTTATTCTAATATTAAGGAAATGAACGATAATAATATTAAATTTGTAATAAAGACCATAAGGAAAGAAAATGTATGTGAAAAATTTACAAATATTAAATTTTTGAAACAAATGGTTACATTTTTCTTCCATATTATATTATGGGAGTGTATAATTATATATCCATCAATGATGGAGGATATTTAACATTACCCTAGACTAACCACAATGACACAGATTCATTGTTTTATTGGTTTATGTAAATTTTCATATATTTTTTTTATTACTACTTAGGACTATCTCATTTAATCACCAAAATTACTAGGAATTGAATTATGTTACTCTATATATATATTCATTAGTGTCATAGAAATTTCATGGAACTAAAGAGAATATTATTCTAAGCATATATGCATACATTACCTTATATTGGAGTTGGGATAATAATTTATTTTGATTCATCAATTTTTTGGAATGGGATTTGTCATCCTGATGAATACATTTTAATACATTATGCGTCATTATAATTAATTTTTTGTTTGAAAATTTACCCCACTAATTATTTGTAATTAACTATTACTATATTTTCATTAATCTTCTCGAGAGTTATATTTATAGAGAAAAGTGATATATATATATATAAAGAAAAGTTTAATGTATATATTCACATAGATGTAATTGAATATGATCCATAGAAAATGGTTAGAGATGATTAAATATTATGAATGCTCAATTCATTAAGACTCTGGGTTGGAGAACAAGGTGGTCCACTCATTGAGTCAAATGGATAATTCTATCTTATCCATGATTAGGATTTGAAAATATCAAATATTTCATGATTTAGAAATTATGGATCATGAAATCCTAAAGCAAGGTGGGGAATCTCATCTTGATCAATGAAATGTTCTACCATAAATCCATGTAAATATTCAAGGGATATTTAAGGTATGTGTATATATTCAAATGAAGAATATAAATGATCCTCTGATTGACCACGATCATTACAAAATTATAAATATCATGATCCATATATGTTTGTGATTATATAAGACATAAATAAGGATTATTTATATGATGCTAATTTTTATTCATACCCAATTCAATTTATAATTATGTGGATGTGTAGAGATTAAATATAGTATTTATGGTAGGATGGAATGAATATAGATATATTGGAGATTGTATATTAGTTCTTGGTATGTCAGAATATTTAGGTTGAGAGATAGAATTTTTAGGGGTTGTAAGGTATATTACCCATACCATAATGTAAATTGAAAATAATCCACACTAATATTTCTTAAGACTCCAGAAAAAATCTAAAATTCACAATGCTATGTGGGTTTTAATTTATTTCCATAAAATATCAACACACAAGGTCGATATCAAAGAATTTTTTCATCCAGAATAGTGTTCAAGGATGTATATTAAGGAACTAGTAATGTTTTACTACATTACTGTGTTTATAATTTTGATTTTTTTCACAACTGGGGTTTTTTTTCCAGGACATACAGATGGCGGCTCCACCTTCGGCGGCTCCTACTTCGGTGGATCCTGCGGGTTCTACTTCATCGGCGACCACAGTGGGCTCTCCTCCTTTAGCGGATTCTCCCCAGGTCTCCCTCGGAGGCTCCCCTAGAGCTGTGGATATGGAGGTTCCAAAGGCGTCCTTCAAGGACATTCAGTGCGGGGTTTCTTCCATGTCATGTGATGGGGTTGCCTCTCTTTCAGTGCCTAAGGCTCCCCTGGTCATTCCACCCATTTCGGTGGAGAGACGCCCAGTGAATCATGTTGAAGGGGTTCCTATTGTGAGGCTCTCGACTTTGGAACGTCGGGAGGAATCTTCCTTTCACGACATGACCCTGGTGGCTTGTTTTGGTCGCAACAAACCCTCTTAGAGTTTCTTCAAAATTTTGTGGATTCTTGGGGCCTGGCTCTTCCGGCGGTGGTAGCCGAATTTTCAATGGTGGCCTTCTGCATCTGTTTTGCGTCCAGGGAAGATTTTGTCAAGGAATGGTCGAGGGAGGTCAGATGGTGTGGAAATTGGCGGTTTTCCTTGACTAGGTGGTCATAGGATTTTCATTTTGGTTGTGAAGCATCCGTGGAAGCGATTTGGTTATCACTTCTAGGGATCCCTCTTCCTCTTCATAATCCTGTGATCCTAGAGGATATAGGTAATTCATTTGGCTCTTTTCTCTTCGCTGATGAGAAAACGTGTTCCCTTCTGGCAGCGGCCGACCCCCGAATCTGTGTCGAGTTAGATCTAGTTGTGACATGCCCTGCTTCAGTTCTGGGGGAATCTAACGATGGTTTTTCGTGGAAGCAACGTTTGTTTTATGACCAGGCCCTATGTTTCTACTTCTTCTGTGGCTTACATGATCATCTAGAGAAATCATGTCGACGGTGGAGGGACTTGGCGGAACCTTCCCGACATGGTCAGTAAGGGTGCTCGGGTAGGGACCCACCGGATGTGGTTGGAGAGAGAAGGGAAAATTTTACTGTTATTCCCATCACTTTTTCGAATTCAAATTTACTCGAGGCCCCAGGTACGGCGAAAAGGACGGGTGGCAAGACATCCTCTGCCACGGGAGGCATGATTTCAGATCCTTTTCCGGTGTGCATGAACCTCATCTCATGGTCGTCGGTCCTAGATTCCATGGAGGTCCTCTCTTTTGACATTGGGCAGATCAGACCGCAAAAGGAATCTGTGGTCTGTTTAACCTTCTCCATGGGATGTCCTATGAGAGCTCTGTCTCCCCTACTCCTTCTCTCTGTGTTTCTTCTTGTTTTTCATCGGAAATGATTCAGAAGTCCATGGTATGTAATCCCTCACATATCTTAGAGAATGGATAGGAGAAGGGAGGCATGGCTCCTAGAGTAAAAAAGGAGCTGATGGAGGCTCATCTTTCCCCTCAAAAGAGGCTTTTATTATCCTTGGTGTAAGGTGACATGGGGTCCTATCCCATGGATTTTCTCCCGCCTGGTAAGAAGTCTCTCCTGGAGGCAGCGGATGACTCTTGCAAGCAAGTGGTTTTATCTCCGAAACAGATCATGCGCAAGGTTGATTCTTCGGGACCTATTACCCGTTCCAAGGATAAAGAAAATGGTATCCTTGAACCCCCCCCCCTCTCAATGTTCTGTCCTTCCCCGCTCCCAAAATCCCGTAAGGGTTTCCTATAATGTTATCTATTATTATCTCGAATGCTCGTTGTTTGGGAGTGCAAGCTGAGCATTCGTTCTTGGAAACAGAGGGATGAAAGTGTAAGGCTTCTTTTCTGGTTGTTTTGGAACCAAAAATGGATTCTTGAATGTTGGCATGGATTGCTAAGATGATGGGGTTTCCAAACTCCATGCACGGGGGGTCTCTTAACACACAGATCTGGATTGGATGGAATAATATCATTTTAGTGGAGGTGGTGAACATTCTTCCCTAGTGTATCGATACAAGAATTGATGTGGGTGGCCTTTATAGGTTGTTTATGTTCGTTTATGCAAGAAATCTGGTTGGAGGAAGAAGGGAGTTATGGAATTGCATGAAATTAGTTCCAGCTGGTTCCCTCACTTGGTTTGTGGGAGGGGATTTCAACACAATTGTGGATCCATCTGAAAAAAGAGGTGGTTTGAGTTGTAGTCAGGAGAGTATAATGTATTTTGAAGAGTGCATATTACATGCTGGACTTATGGATTTAGTCTTCACGAGATCTAAATTCACTTGGTGCAACAATCGTAAAGGTGATAGCCGCATATGGAGTCGGCTGGACAGGTGCCTCACTAACATGCAAGGCTTGGATCTCTTCTCAAAAAATTTGGTCACCAACCTCACATGCATTTTATCCGACCACGCTCCTCTCTTGATCGAGGTTAATAAAGAAGCGGTGCTGGGCTGCTATTTCAATTATTCAAGTGAATGGCACCGTGACACGGGGTTCATGCAGTTGTAGAAAGCATATTGTCTCAAGGAGGAGAGGGAGCGTTCTTTGGGAGGGCTAGTGAATCGTCTCAGACTTCTAAAATAGGATATCATAGTCTCACTGAGTAACCAACTGGTTTCCTCTAACGGGGTGGTTAGTATGCATGAATAGATTGAAATATTGGATGGTGCTCTTCAGTTGGATCGGGACGAGAACATCTTTATTATTCTATGTTATAAGAGGGTGATTCTTTGAGAAAATATGTTGGATATGGAGAGAGAAAAGAAATAGAGGGATTGGGTCAGATGGCTGAGAGAAGGCGATTGGAATAATTCCTTTTTTAATGCATGCAATACGGAAAATAGAAGCTCGAGGATCAATATCAAAATGGAGGATATCTCATTTACCTCAGATGTGAATATTGCTATAAACATGGCTTTGAAGCACTTCGAGGAGCTACTAGACGGGGTGTCCACATTGAGTTTTGTGAGGAATGGGTCGGCAAGTATGGATTTCCTAAGTTGCATACCTATGCTGGTGAATAATTGTGACAATGTGTACCTCTCTTCTACCCCGCAGGAGGAGGAGATCAGAGAGTCTATGCTGAGCATGCCGATTTCCAGTGCGCCCGACCCATATGGTTTTGCTGCTTCATTATATAGCACTTCCTGGGAAATTTTTGGGATAGTTGTGGTGGATGCTATCCATGAATTTTTTAGTGGGGGCACTTGAGAAAAGGGGTATCCTCCTCTCGAGTGGTTCTTGTTCCCAAAATCAAAGACCACAGCCTCATTAGCCACTTCTGGCCCATCTGTCTTTGCAATGCATCGTATATGATTTTGGCCACAGTTATTCGCAGGAGGCTTTCTAGAGTCATTCCCAAGGTTATATCTTCGGTGAAGCGTGGTTTCATCCAGGGACGATGTATCTCAGGAGCTGTTGGCATAGTGAGTGAGCTGGTCCAGGACATTAACAAACACACAGTGGGGTTCAATGTCATTATCCAAGTTTATATGAAGAAGGCTTATGATATAATGGAATGGAGTATTATCATTAGGGTCATGAGGGTGTTTGGATTCCAGGAACGGTTCTTCGATATCTATTTCAAGTGTTATTCTTCACGATGGCTCTCGATCGCAATTATGGGGAAATGTTTTGGCCTTTTTAAAACTGTCCGCGGTGTTAGAAAGGGTGATCCTCTATCCCTAACTATGTTTTTCCTTGAACATTATGGTCTATCTAGGAATCTTAATATAGATGTTTTAGAGGGAATGCTGAAGCTGTATCGTGGTAGAAGGAATTCAGGGTGCATAACCCACTTAATGTTTGTTGACGATGTCTTACTTTTCACGAATGGGAGGTATAGATAACTAAATCATCTCAAAGGCATTATGGCCAGTTATAGTGAGTTGAGTGGGGATCATATTAATCCCTTGAAGAGTCATGTTTTTATCTTGGATAAATGTTCGTGCAGGAGGTGCAGGGATATCAAGAGTATTATTGGCTGCAAGCAGAAGCAACTACCCATTTTGTATCTTGGCCTGCCGTTTTCTTGTGGTCAGATCAGGATTCCGATATTTAATTGGATCATGGATCGGTTTCTTGGGAGTATTTTCAACTAGAAAAATAAACTGCTATCATTTGGAGGCCGGGTCATGCTCATTAATAGCATACTGTTGTCTATCCCTATGCACAAATTTGCAGTAATTAAGCCTCCGAAGGGCACTGTGGAGAAGATAGAACGTATCCTGACTTCTTTACTTTGGGATGCAAAGGCATAAGGGAGGTGCCACTAGGCTTCTTGGAAGTGGCTGACACACCCGATCGATGAAGGCAGAGTCGGCCTCCGAGACATTAACGTCACCGTTCTTGGTCTACAATCCATGTTAGCATGGGAAATTATCAACGAGGAGACTCTGTGGGATTGTTTCTTCAGAGAGAGCTACAGAGGGCAGGATGGTAGTATACCGCAATGCACGAAAGGTCTGGAAAAATTTATGTTCGAACGGATGGGGGATTTGGATGGTTATACCATATGGATAGTTGGTCGGGGGGAGATTGAGTTCTGGAACGACATTTGGGCGGATGGAAAACATGCATACCCCAGTTGCCCATCCCCTGACATTTCATTTAGCGAGGCCAGCAACAGGTATGAATTTATCCATGCTTCGTTAAACCTGAACCAGATGAGCCTTTTTGAAATTATTGTGATGAGGGATGAGCCGGATGTATATAGTTTCACGGAGGCATGTTCTGGCAGGTTTTATATCTGTGACTACAGGAGAACTATCCAGAGGTAGAGCCACACATTGCAAGGGTGGCCGATTTTTTGGTGTAATTATTTGCTGACGACGATGAATTTCTTGGTGTGGAGGATCAAAAACAGGGTGCTTCCAACGGAGGATAATATCCAAAAAAGAGGAGTATGTATGGTATCATAGTGATATCACTGTTAATTTCCTAATACAGATATGGCAGATCAAATCTTATTTCAGGGAAAATGGGCCTCGCTTCTTTGGTCTTTGTTTACGCAACCACCGTCTCCTGTTGGAGAGCCCTGGACCTGTCAAGTGTTTGTGTAAACTTGATTTGCTGGGACAGAGAATAGAGCTATGGAGTGATAGATCATGACCATCATCTTGGTGGCTGTTTGTTGGACCGTTTGGGAGGCAGGAAACCAAGTAAGGATGGGTTCTAAAAAGTCTCTATTGGACCTTCAGATTCGACATAAGTCACTCATTGTGGAATAGGATTCGTTTGTGAAAGGGGGCCTAGCATCGGTCTAGCTGTCTAACTTCCTTTAGAACCCATGCATGCGGCAATAGAGTGGTGGAGTTTCAGTGAAGTGGCAGCCCCCAAGCCGTGTGTTGAAACTGAATGTCAACAGGTCGTTCGTGGAGGGAGTGATGAGGGGTGGATGACTACTCTGTGACTACTGGGGCTCTGTGCATGTTTCCTTTAGTGTGTTTTATGGCCTGGGTAATTCACTGGGTGTAGAGGTTCGGTCCCTTCTTACTAGTTTCATGGTCTGTAGGAAGAGGGGCTTACAGGTGGCGGAGGTGGAATCAGATTCAGTGGTGCAGGTCAAGGCTTTGTGGGGAAGTTATGAGACTCCTTGGGAATTGATATACCTTATCCGAAGGTGTAAGGTGGAAACAAACCATGGAGGGTTAATTCACCATAGCTAGAGGGAATCCATCATTTTTGTTGATACTCTTGCTCGTTTGGGCATCCAGGAGGCCACTCTTGTAGTTTATGATAGACCTCAGTCTCTTCCCCTTGAGTTCTTTTGTGTGGTGCAAGGGTGTGCCCTTAGACTTCATCATTTTCTCCCCCCTTGAAGGTCCTTTTTGGTTCTTTCTTGTCCTCCTTTGTTTTTAGAATAATAAAAAATAACATTCAGTCCAGTCTGATTATGATTTTTGATTAGCCTAATATTTATAGTTAAATATTCAATATTCCTTGGATACATAGTTATATATCAATATTTCATATCATAAATACATAGATAGTGTGTACAATAGTATAATTCAACCAATATATGATATATCAATATATTTTTCTATGTTTACAATGGTTATTGAGATCAACTCATTCCTTGTGTTTTGTTTTCATTGAAAAATATCTTTCACTTGAGCATTCAGGTGGCCCCTAATGAATCAATCCCTGAAATAATTGTAGAGATCTAATGTATTGGATTGATGTTGGAGAATTTAAAATACTAGGACATAATAATGATATCAAATTTTAAATTAATTTTATATCCATTCTTCTAAAAAAAACAAGTCATCTTATAACCAGTAGAAAAGTTATGACGATAATCAGTAGTGTAATATATAATGTTATGTTTTTGATAATGTATATTTAAGAATTTATCCATCGAATAAGTAAATTATATTTATAAGAAATTAGTAACTAAGATAATTGTATATTCGATCATTAGAAATTTATGATCATATCCATATGGTATCTGATTAGATGGTGCTTCTACCAAACCTCTCCCATGTCCATTAAGTGTTTAATGTGTCTTTCCAATGATAGTACATGCATGATACATCTCATGTGATGAACTTCAGGGCCATGTCATTAGAGAATGTTATTTATTTTTTGGAACAACCAATGGCTATCTCTATAATAGAGTTAATTTTTTTAAACAATATCATTCCCCATTTCAAATTTGTGGGGAAATCCCACCATTTTTAAGACCCTATATGGGAACCCAAGGAAATGATGGAAAATATGTATTCTAATTTGATAGTATGAGGATGATTAATATTAATTAAATGATTCATTTTAATGTGTTTTAGTGTAACAACCAAATATTTTATTTTAAAATACTTTTTAATATTTTCAAATGAAACTTTTAAAGGGTTAGTGTGAACCAGGACAACTTCAACATATTAAATACAATAAAAGGAATGTCATCCCTGATAGAGAATACCTGAACATACCATCCATAGATAATTCATCATTATGTCAATCATCCACCTTCACATGACCACATGGATAGTTGTATAGTGCAGGTTTGCACATGCCGAGTATCGAGGGAAAAATTCACAGCTACTTGTTCTTCCAAATCTGGATGACGAAGCTCTGGTAAAAACTATTTACTATAAATCCTCACCTGGAGCAGTTCCATGTAGCATGTCTATGTTCTTATAATTATAGAATACTAAAATGCCTAAATAATGAAATGAATTCCCAAGGACTTTCGACATGAACCCGAATGAGAAATAATGTAATACAACAATCCACTAAGTGGGAGAGGCAAAAGGCATCAGAGCAGCTCGGTGAACATCAAAGAGGCAACTAGGGAAACCGAAATGCACATCATGGAGTAAATATAATTAGATGAAAAGTGTATCATAGAGGTAGTTGGAGAAAAAAAATATGTGCATCACATGTGTCTCTATAGGAGAAAAATAGCGCATTACAAGGATGTGAACCAATGCCACCACTATCAATGTCTCTCTACACCAACAACATGGAAAAAATGTAACGAAACTCAGAACAAGCTATAACACACCAAGTTTTTCTAAAAATAAATAGAAATTCATGGAACATTAATTGAAGTAGATATTTATAACTAGCATTTAAATATAAATTTTCCACTACTATGTTATGAATATCAAGAAATTGTCTTCCTCATTTGTGTTCAACATGTCATTTGGAGTCTGATGAAACCAACATGTTTTTTTTGTAAAAAGTAACATACCCTTATGAATAGTAATATGAATACTAATATGACCATAATGAATTATATATTTTATTATTATTTTATTTTCATAAGGCTTTAAGATAATAACATCTTTATTAATTTTTCAATTTTATATAGAAGAAGTTATAGAATTAGAATTGTTAATTTTAAAATTAATAGTGATTTAATAAAAAAATGAAATTTATTATATTTAAAAAATTATTTTCAAAAATTAGACTTCATTTTTGAAATATACACATCAAAAATTGGATATGGTAAATTTTTGGGATTTTTCATAAATTCATGAATTTTTGTTGAATAGTGAAATACGATAAAATATCATATTATCATATTATCAGTAAAAACACTATTAATGACATCATAAGTGACTCAGAGACCCTTGTATAGAACTGAAATTCCAATATTAATATTCTTGGTCAAATGAACTAACACTATTCATATTCATGGGAAAAAATATTATAATAATTATTCAAATAATGAAAAATACCCCCTCTCCTCCACTATAAAAACCACCCTCACTCACATGTTCATCCCAGACCTCTCAAGCCATGAGTCATGCCTAAATTCTTCCCAATAAATCTCACAAGGCTCTTCCCCGCTTTCTATATCTTATAGTCTCACTAATAGTCCAAAATCAAATCCCTTAAGAAAGATCTCAAGGATAAGATATCAAGAGGTAAATGTCCTCTTTTATTTTCAATATTTTCATTCATTTGATGTTATTATCTTCGTTTACCATCGGATTATGTTGGTATATTTTATTCCATATACACCCTTACTGTCATTATTATGTATGATTTAGGGGATATCCGACTTATCCCATGAAACTATTTTATTGATATTTTAAGTGACACCATTAGTCTGCTGAATTTTCTTGAGAAATTTCACATGTTTTCTTTTATTTATAGATTCCATTATTTTCAAATTTTTTCCTCACCTCCTCTTAACCAATATGCATCAATGTTCCAGAATATTGTATATTCTTTATTTTCTCATATTCATGGAAAATTTATCATCATTCTTCTTCAACTGTCCCTCTTATTCAAGGAATTAAAAACATTGACCACGATGTGTCGAATTACTGAAATTGTGGACGATGAGATTTCATTTTGTCCTTAAATAATTCATGTCTGATTATGAATCCATTTTTATTGTATTACTAGTCTATAATAAATATATTATGTCTCATCCATAGTTCTATAATTCTCTTTTATGCATGGTTTTAATTTATAGAACAAAAAGTGGTTGTAATTATCAAAGATCAACTAAAATGATCTAAATGAATATCATTAATGTTTTAAATTACGAATCATCTTCATGAAAGAATTAAAAAAGTGAAAAATGGTAAAATTTATGGTTATAGAAATATATATATACTACTCCATTCCAATTATGGGTTTTGACGTCCAATTGACAAGAACATCGATCATGAACCAATCTTGGAAATCATGTAATGAACCCACCCAAAAACAGTTCGAGGATCCAAAGAGTAACAATAAAAGGAAATAATGATGTTATAAAATGATTATATAAGATGTTATAAACATGTAAATGTTTCTAATAACACTATTTTAGAAATTATACAGGAATTTTAATCAAGTCTGAAGTATGCAAATTCTGAGGTATGAGAAATCTTATCCTGATTTCCATTCTATGGGATAACCTTATACTTCATTATTTATGTGGTATTAAAATTGATTGTGGTATTTGTTTTTCTTATATTATGTTGAATAATGTATATTTACAGTTTATATATATACATATATATATATATATATATATCATCCACTCTATTAAGCCTCTCTTTTGTTGTATGATATTTATAAGGGGTTTTCCTTTTAAAACATCTTTTATAAATCTATTTTAAAAAATTCAAAAGTAATGTTTTTACGAAATTATTAATTTTGTATGATAATTTTCTGGTTCATGGGAATCATTTATGATTATGTTTAGGAACAATATATCCCTCTAATTCATTGGGTATGTGAATGTTGGAGGTCAGTCGTATGGTTACTCCATGGGTAACTACGATTGTTACACAAATAGCAATGTTGTTGTAAGGGTTAAAAATTATATGGTAGCCGAGAGCGTTACATGATTATGTAAGTAATGACCCAAGATTACTTTATAGTAATACATATGTTATTTTTTATTGTTTAATCTCATGTTTCACAATATATGTATATATACACAGGTGATAAGTATGTCTTATTAAAATGATTTCATACATTACAATTATTCATGGACTAATGTGTTCTTTCATTCATTATATATACCTTACTGAGTTTATGTGGTCATCCCATGTTGAAAATGACATTTCATTGGTTAGTGGATGTGTATGAAAAATAAGGAAGCAATGTTATATTTTTAATAATTGACAAGGAGTCATGTTTTATGTTTTAATGATTTATATTTGGAAAAAAATGGAAACTGTTTTTATTGTATCGAATTTGTAACAATGTGTAATTTTATGAATGTATTATTTACCAATTCATAAAATCTCTAGACATGAAAAATTCATCAATCTAAAATGAATTGTTTTCTTAAGAAAATTCAATATTATGTATATATTATGGTTTGGTCCTTATTGTTGGTAGGAGATGATGGTTTTGAAAACATTAGGGGTTATGTGATATTAAACGAATACCGTAAATGATTTTTCCTATATGATTAAATTGAAATGTTTTCGAATTTAAATATGAACATCATGATTCATATATGATATTTTGGTCATAATGTTTTTCCGCATAAGGAATAGGAATGATAAAGAAGAGAGGCACCGACATAAGGACATCCTTCTGGATCTATAGCCTGTAATGGTAGGTATTGGAACCGAGTAGTTTGTTACAATAATGGATCCACTTATGTAGGAAATAAATGGTGGAGGAATCCATGCATGATAACCAATTGAGGTACCAAAATAGAACATGATAGTAGTTAACCATTTCATGAGAAAAATTCCTCCTGCATTCAATGGATATTCTAACCTAGTAGTAGTTGAAGGAAGGATCAATGTCCTTGAAAAGTTATTCAATGTTATTGGATGTTAAGAGAATCACAAGGTAAGTCATTCCAATTATCATTTGGAAGGTGAATCTTATTTTTGGTGTTCAATGGTATAGAATATTAGGGGTAAAGTGAATTTTGATTCCAAAGATTGTGATTAATTTATAATTATTTTCTTTGAAAAATATTTTCCTATGGTTTTGTGACTTATGATGGAGATGCAATTCCTTGAATTGAAGAAAAAGGGGGAGAATTTTGTGGATGTGTATGAAGAAAACATCACTCGACTGGTGAGGTATGCCCAAAATCTAATTCGGTATCTTGATTGAAAAATCAACCGCTTTTACTAAAGACTATAGCCTAGGTATCGAAGTGCGTTGGCCTCCGTTGAATTCAAAAGTTATGAGAATCTTGTCTGATGTGATGAGGGAGTAGAGATGGAGTTTACTAATGAACATGTTCATTTTGGAAATAAAGAGAATAAGATGTCTAGATGGTAAGCGATGGCTAATAATCAACCAAAGAAATCTGATGTCAAGAAAATCCAATTTCCAGTTTATAATAACTGTGTCAAGAAACACCCTGTGGAATGTATTAGCAAAACTGGGAAATGTTTTACATGTCGTACGTTTGGACATATAGCTTGAGATTGCAATGAAAATGATCCTCAAAAAAATCCCGATATCTAGACTATAATGTGTTTTAAATGTGGTTAGATGGGTCATTATGCAAATTCCTTCCCAAAGAGATATATGAAAGATGCAAAAAATCCAGATAACATGCAGAAAATTGTAGTGATATCCTTTGTGACTACGTTAGTAGATGTCAAGCCATCCAATGAAGATGTATCAGATACATTGTTTGTTCAGTCATATTTTTCTAATGTTTTGTTTGATATAGGGACTACACATTCCATCATATCTACGAAATTTCTAGAAAAATGGAAATATCACCTCCACAAATGAGACCCAGACTTGTTGTTGAAACACTAGGGGGAATATTTTTTCAAATTGGAATTATAAGAATATTTCTATTGTTGTATGTTGAAAGACATTAACTAAAAACTTTTTTTAACCATATCCTAGTTTGATGTTATTCTGGGAATGTATTTGCTTTCTTTTTATCATGACAAAATAACCATAGATCTAAAGAAGTAGTTTTTCAGAAATATTTTATTTTTGTTTACATGAAGGAATCCATACAATTGATATCATATCAGGAAGCTGAGAAACTATTTAAATTTTTATATAAAATTTATCTTGCACATATCTTATTAAAAAATGTATTTATTCATATTAATGATGTTTTGGTGGTAAATGAATACCTTGAGGTTTTTCTGGATGAGTTATACAGTGTCATACTTGATCGAGAAGTTGATTTCACAATTGACTTAGTTCATGATTCAAATCCAATTTCAAAAAACCCTTATCATATGGCTCAAATAGAACATCTTGAATTGAAAAATAATTTAACGGATTTTCTCAATATATGCCACAATTTTCCAAGAACCTCACTATGGGGATCCACTTGTTTTGTTTTTTAAAAAGAACGATGTTTCCATAAGACTTTTCATTGATTATAATTCTTTGACTAACACAACTGTTAAAAAAAGTACCTTTTCTGATATTGATGACTTGTTTGATCATCTCCTGGGAGATCAATACATTTACATGATGGATTTGAAATCTGGATACCATTAACTAATGGTAATGGAGGATGGAATCTTGAAAATAACCTTTCATACAAGATATTGGCATTCAGAATTTGTTGTTATGCATTTGTTGTTATCTAATTCACCTACTGTATTTATGAATCTTATGATTAGTGTTTTTCATGAGTTCTTGCATAAAATTATGGTTGTATTTATTAATGACATTATTTTATATTGAAAAATTAAATACAATCATGAAAGAAATCTAATGGTTGTTTTTCAAACCTTAAAAGAAAAGAAATAATATAGAAAATTCATCATGTCTGATTTTTGTTTGCAATAGATTTCTTGACATGGGCACATTGAAAATAATGATGGAATAATAGTTGATCCTGTAAAAATATAAGTGTTTGATTAATGGAGAAGTCCCACAAATTTTACAGAGATTCGTAATTTTCTTTGGTTAGCAGGTTATTATCAAGGGGTTGTTAAAAACATTGCATGGTTTTCTAGTCCACAAACTACGTTAACAAATAAAGGGGTCAATTTTTTTGGATAAAAGAATGGGATTTTTGATTAAAGGAACTGAACAAGAGATTGGTTAATTCTTCATTTTTTGTTTTACCATCATGTAATGGTAAGTTGTTCATCTATATTTTTTCTTGTTTGAAGGGACTTGGTTGTGTTTTTATGCATAATGATCAGGTTATTGCATACGCATTTAGACAACATAAACCTCATGAGCTAAATTATCCCACAAGAGATTTGGAATTCCCAACTATGGTTTTATCTTTAATAATTAAGAGACATAATTCATACGGTCCCAAATGCCAAATATATCTTGACCATAAAAGTCTGAAGTATATATTCATTTAGAAGAAATTAAACATGAATTACAAAAGATATCTTGAAATGAAAAAATGTAATGATTGAACAATCAATTACCATCCTATAAAAGAATTCAATGTTTCAAAATCATTGAGTCAGAAACATCATGAATCATTAACTATGCTACCATTGGAACATGATAAATTGATTAATAATTTGTTGTATTTTGTAATAGAAGTATTTTTTGTAAGAAATTCCATTGATTTGTTTCATGTTTCAGTGTAGATAACATTGTCAGATATAATTAAGTGAGCGCAGAAGGATGACTGCGAGCCTCAAAAAAGGTAGAATTGGTTAAAATGGGTTAGTTTCCAGAATTTAACCTTGATAAAGATTGCGTTTTAACATATGGAAAAAGGATGAAGATGCCTAGTGATTCTCAGTTGAAGAAATATTTGTTGTGTTAATCTCAAAGTTCTATATATTCCATTCATCCTACCAGTACTATGATGTATAGAGACCGTCAACAGTATTATTGGTGGGATGAAAGGAAAAGACATATTGCTGATTTTACTATGAAATGTTTGACATGTAAACAAGTTAAAGTAGAGCGGTAGTTATCGAAGGGTATTTTTCAACCTTTTCCAGTTCCATAGTAGAAATTAGATAACGTATCCATGGACATTGTAGTGGGACTACCAATGACTTCTTGAGTTAACATTGTGATTTTAGTTATTGCTGATTGGCTAAAAAAATCATCACATATTCATTCTATTCGAGATACAATGTATTTTGATGAACTTTATCGACTGTACCTAAAGGGGAGTGTAAGGTTACATGGAATTACTCTTTCCATTATATATGACTAGGAACCTAGTATCACTTCAATATTTTGGAAGGGACATCAGAAGTTCATTTCCATAGAAATAAATTTCAGTACATCATTTCATCCTCAATCAGATTTGCAGTCAGAATGAACGAATCAATCTTTGGAGGATATTTTTCGAGCTTTTTCAATAGACTACTAGGTTAGTTGGGATCAAAATATTTTTATTTAGTTGAGTTTTCTTATAATAATTATTTTCATTCATGTATTCAGATGGAACCTTTTGAGGACTGGTATGGGTAGCGGTGTCAAACTCCAGCATTTTGGGATGAAGTTGGTGAAAGAATGTAGATGGGGACCGAATTAGTAGAAGAAGTGGCAGAGAAAGTGAGGATGAACCAGTAGAACATGAGTAAAACTCAGTGTATGCAAAAACATTAATCAGATAAAAGAAATAAAGACTCCTTATTCGAGGTAGGGGACCATGTTTTCCATGAAATCTATCCTTAGAAAAGTGTGATGCATTTTGGAAAGGAAGGGAATCTAAGTCCACCATTCATTGGTCCTTATGAAATCTTGGAGAAGGTTGTATCCATGGAATAACCAATAGATTTTCCTCTGAGTTTTCTTAGTTTCACAATGGTTTTCATGTTTTGATTTTGAGATAGTATGTGCCAGATTCATCACATGTCTTGAGCCCAGAAGTCGTTCAGCTGAAAGAGAACCTTTCGTACGAAGAGAAACCAGTTCAGATTCTTGATTAAAGGGAACAAATATTTCAGAATAAGGTAATCCACTAGGTAATTATTTTTTGGAGAAACCACATGGTAGAAGAAGCAACATAGGAGTCTAAAAATGCTATGAGAGAAAAGTTACCTCAGTTTAATAATAAGTAAATAAAATTTTGATGATGCATTTCATAGAAGGTGGGGAAAATGTTATACCCCGTGTTTTTCAAAAAATATATAGAAATGCATGGAACACTGTTTGATGTTGATATTTATAACTAGTCTCTAAATATAATTTTTCCACTAATATGTTTGGAATTTCAAGAAACTGTTATCTACAATGGTGTACAGTATGTTATTTGGAGTCTGATGAAACCAACTTGTTTCTTTATGAATAATAACATAATCTTATCAATAATAATATCAATAGTAATATTCCCCTAATGAATATTGAATTTTATTATTATTTTATTTTTTAAGGCATTAAGATATTAACATCTTGGTTAATTTTTCATTTAGATATAGAATTAGTTATAGAAATAGAATTGATTATTTTTTAATTTAGTATGATTTTATATTAAAATTAAAAAAAATTTGGAAAATATTTTCAAAAATTATACTTCATTTTTGAATTCTACGAATCGAAAAATGGTTAGGGTAAATTTTTTGGATTTTTCTGAATTTCTTGAAATTTCGATTAATAACTAATACAATAAAATACCATATAAACAAATTGTTAGTAAAATAAACTATTCATTACATAATAATTGATGCAAAGCCACTTGGTTCAAACTCACATTACATTATTACTTTTTAGGTCACCTTAACAAAGACTATTCATAATCTAAGGAAATGTTATTATAATAACGATTATAATAACGAAAAATATCCCCCTCTCTTTCACTATAAAAACCACCCTCACTCCCCGCTTCTTCCCACACCTCTCAAGCATTAATACATGCCTATGTTCTTCCCAATACATCTACTATGTCACTTCACCATGCTGTAGATATTATGTTCAGACCAAAAGACTAAAACTAGAGCCCTTAAGAATGATCTCAAGGAGAAATGATCAAGAGGTAAACATCCACTTTTATTTTCTTTATTTTCATTGATTTTTTTATTCTCATCCTTTCCAATTTTCTTATTTTGCGATATGTCATTCAATATCATCGCTTAATTTATTTATTATTAAATATTTATGTGATATCCCCATTTTCTCATCAAACTATTTTTGTGATACTTTAAGAAACGTCGTTAGGCTGTGAATTTTCCTGAGAAATTACTGATGTTTTCTTTTATTTCAAGATTCCTTTATTATATTCTTTTTTACGTACCTTATCATAACCAAGAAGCCTTGATGCTCTATAATCTTGTATATTTTGGATATTATTAAGTTCATGTCATATTATTCATCATTATTCTTCTCCTCTCTCAGTTCCTCAAGGAATTAAAAACCTTTTCCATGATGTGTCGAATTACCGACATCATGGATGATGTGATTTCATTTTTTACATTAAATAATTATAGTCTGATCATGAAAGCGTTTTTATGGTATTAGAAGGATATAATATATGTATTATGTCTCATACATTGTTCAAGAATTACTTTTTACACATTGTTTTAATTTATAAATCAAAATGAGGTCGTTATTATTTAAGATCAACTAAAATGATCTAAACAAAGATCATTAATGTTTTAACATAATAATCATCCTCATGTGAGAATTCTAAAATAAAAAATGGTAAAATTTATGGTAGTAGAAATTTTTAACTACTACTATATTACAATTTTTGAGTTTCTCTTCTGATCGACAATAACTTCCATCATGAACAAATCATTGAAATCATGTAATAAACTCACCCAAAAATAGCGCAAGGAGAAAATACTAACAATTAAAGTGTGAAATGGTGTTATGAAATGATCATATAAGATGTTATAAACTCTATAATGTTTCTAATAACAATATTTTAACCAATATATATGAATTTTAAACAAATTTGAGGTAACACAATCCTTGGGTAGGGGAATTCTTAACCAAATTTTCATTCTTTGGGTTAACCTTCTACTTCGTTATTTATGTTGCATTAAAATTTATTATGTGATAGGTTTTACTAATATTATGTAAAATTATGTCTATTTATAGTTTATATAAATATTCTATCCACTATATTATGTCTCTCTTCTATTGTATGATATTTATATGGGCCTTTCTTTTAAAAATCCTATTTTACAAATCTATGTTAAAAAATTCAAAAGCAATTTTTTATGAAACTATTCATGTGGTATGATTGTTTTCTAGTTATTGGGAATCATTTATGATGAAGGGTGGGACCTATATTTACCTACAATTCATTAGGTATTTTTAAGTTGGAGGTCGACCGTATGGTTACTCCATGTGTAACTGCGATGGTTACACGAATAGTAAAGTAGTCGTGAGGGTTAAAAATTATATGGTAGCTGAGAGGTTGAAAACATTATATATGTAATGCCACATGATACCTTTATAGTTATACTTATGATCTTATGTATTGTTGAATATAAGGTTTCATAAAGTATTTATATAAACATAGGTGATATGTTCAACTTTTAAAATTGATTTCATATATTACAAGTATTCATGGACTAATATGTTCTTTCCTTCTTATTTTATCCCTTACTGAGTTTTAGTGCTCATCCCAAGTTTAAAATGAATTTTCACAGGTTAGTGGATGTGTAATACAAAGAAAGAAGCCAATTTTAAATTTTGATAAATTGATAAGTAATCATGTTTTAATTCTTCATGTTTTATATTTGGAAAAAATGGAAACTATTTTTATGGTATCCGCTCGGTAACAATGTGTAATGTTATGGATGTATAATTTCCGAATTCTATAATTCTATTAACAAGAGAATCACCTCAATATAAATGGAATTTTTTTCATGACCAAATTCTTGATAATGTATGTAATATGGAGGGGTCCTTATTCAGGCTTCCCAAAATCCACAATCATAGGAAAATTCAATTGTAACCAAATGAAATAAAAACTATAATGACATGAAAAAAGAGGTAAATGGAACTGGAGAAGCCTGAATCCCAAGACAGAGGAAACTAAAGCCTCTGAAATGCACAACACAAATGAAACTACAATGGATGAAAATCCCATAATTGATACAACTGGAGAAACCATAGATGCATATCACAGTGGCCTTTAGAGTAGTTTTAGAGTGCATCACATGATCAATATAATCTACCCCCACTGATATCATTCCTTACACGCAACCCCGAATTTAGTTTGTGTTACAAACAACACTAAGTATTAAAATCCACTATATATTTTAAATATTTTAAATTAGACATGAAATTTATTACATAGAGGTAAAAAATAAATATATTACAATATATAATTATGTTTTTATTTTATGTGTAATCTTTTTATATAAATATTTCATTTTAAAAAGTATTACATAATTTTAGGTAAAACAATCATTTGTTTTAAAAACACCATTTTCTCCAAAAAAAATTGTTATTTATTTTTCTAAATAATAATAACATTTTTATTAAAATTATAGAGAAAAATAATTTAATAAAAAAAAATTAAAATCAGTATATCAAAATTATCTTATAGTGTATTTTTGGGATTTCCCCAGAAAATATTATTTTCTAAACGAATAGTGAAAAATACTGGTTATAATTTAAAATATTCATTTCATTTAAAAAATAATATTGTAAATATTTTTTTTTATATATGATTTAATGAAAAATTAGATAAATGATATATCATTTAGTATAATTTAGTTAAATTAATACAAATTTAACATATATTACTAATATAAATACATTTTGATATTTTAACCATTTTCTCTTTGGAATACCACTTTTTTATTATACCCGGAGGATTAATTTTAAATTATATTTTTTCAGTAGTGTAAATTGAATTATTAGTAAAGTGGAAAATAATGGAATTAGCATAATTTATGTTATCTATAATGTCCAAATTATTTTTTTACAATAATGAATCTGAAAAATAGTAAAATAAATTAATGTCATTAAGTTAAAAATGGTTTTACTAGTGGGTTAAAAAAATTGCAGAGTTATTAATGTTTGAAAACATGTAAAACATCCATTTTTTTGTAAATATTTATATCTTGTATCTTATTTCATAGAAAATGGTCCATTTTCGTGCTTTTTGGTATGATAAAAATGTAGTTACATGTGTCCCGTTTCAAAAAAATTACTTCTGCGCTGCACACCTCACATAAAAAAGTCCAGCATCTATCCTATCAACTACACACATAATTTTTTTCTATAACAAATAACTATCCAAATAACTTCCTTAAATCCATACTACCTTCCTAGAAGCATTATTTTTTATAGAAATCTTACCTATTAATGTTTTTGTTGAAAACAAAAAATTATAGTTGCAAGAATAGGTAACACCGCTAACCGAGTGTTTTGTTTTATTTTTTCCTCATACTCATTTGATAATTATTAAAAAAATTTATGATATAGTAAAAAAATATTATATATATATGGATGAAATTTTATGTTATGTTAAAGACATTCAAGCATCTCCTATTACACAAAACGGGATATGAAATCATCATTCTTGTGTATAGTGGTCTACCACATCACGAACTGATTTTATTATTTTTCAATCACCACCTATGAATAATATATATAAATATGGATTATGTTGTTAAAAATTATATTTATGATATATTTATAGTTATGTAATTATTATTTATCATATACCTTTTTACATTCCATTCCATGGAAAAAGGATTACGTCACTAATGTGAATGGTTGACTATCACTGATTGTATTGATGTGATTCATTCCCACCATAAATAGAAGTTATTAATTATTGATTTAATGAATATATGAGATATATATTAAATAATAATGACTTTTGAATGGTAATACAATATTTAAAAAAATTTCGTTCAATATTTCTAGAAACTGGAGTCAATTTGCATGCATATATAGATCGTACAATCTCAATGAATGGTGTCATTAATTTATATATATAACACCTATGGATTAATCTAAAATACATATAAATATTAAATATTATATTTTTATCTTATTAATATTTCTTTGGATGATTTTATCAAGATGAAATTAATAGGAACAATATTAACAAATAAAAACATATATGAAAAGTAAAGCAATAATTGCATGAAACATTACATTAGCATGGAATTTATAATAAAATGGTAATAGAATTACATAAGAAAAAAATATATGTTATGATATATATAATTATAGTTATTTTTTTAAAAAAAAAATTTATTATTTTAATGGATTTAATTTGTAAAACATATTTCGGTACATAAGGCTAGTGATTTCAATATGAATTTGACTTCCACGAGACATATAGTAGGTTATAGAATTATCTTATCTTATGATTTGTATGTATAGACAATTTAATGTGTAATTTAATTTATTTATTAATTCATGTTATAATTTATGATTAATTTAATTTAATTCCCTCGTGGGGATTAATATTTAACATTACAAATGTGGTAAATATTTTATGTCATAATCTCATATTTTATCAGGATTTCTCATGATTATGTTTTCAATGATTAATTATAACATATATATATATCTCAATAAATTAATGAAATTTTTATCTTACATTTATGTAATAATAATAAAATTTTTTCCTTCATTTTTATTTCACAATATAATCAGGATTTCAAAATAATGTTTTATAAGAAATATCATTTATTTATATCGCTGGTTGAAAAAAAGTTTTCTTCCAAAACAATGTTTTATAAAAGGATTTTAAAAGGTGATTTTAACAAAATAAAAATATTTTTTAAATAAATTTTTTCCCATGATGGAATTTATTACAAAATTTTTCGAATGAAATATTCATGGCATTTCCCAACATGTTCTGTTAGAATTTTATAAAAAAATTAAAGGAATAATTTTTTAAAATACACAAAATGTACTGAAAATTCCACGATCATGACCTCACAATGTTTTAAATAATCCACTAAATGTTTTAATGTTTTATTTTAAATAAATAGATTTCGAAAATATTTTATGAGTTGTTAGATTTAAAGAATAATATTTAAAAATATTATTTTCTTTATGTAATGTTTTATGTTTTTTATCGTAAAAATAATTTTTCATCTAAGATGAAATACTTTGATATAAAATATGATTTAAAAGAGATATAATACAATGATGATATAATTATTATTTCTCTGAATGGTTTATGTTTATGATGAAATGATTATTATGAAACACATTTCTCTTCCATCGGTAATTCCATGATTAAATTATTGTGAAACTCACTTAGTTTTTCACAACTTATGAAATGATGAAATAATGAAATTATTATTAAACCTATTTATTTTACATAGGAAAAGATATTATGAAATATTTATGAAACCCATTTTATTTAATGGAAATTATATGATGAATGTTTTATGATGTGGTGGAACACATATGAATAATATTCATTATGTTTAGTGTGGGACCTATATATCACACCCATGGATTCACTAATGATTTATGCCGCATGTGATAGATTAGACAGGAAAAGGGATTGAACATAATTTGGTAAGAGTATTTTTTCACTATTAAGGTATTTAGAGTTAAACGTGACTACAGTTACTGTTTGTTGGAGTGAACACATTAAAAAATGATTTCATTGTATATGATCCTTGTCAACTATGGAAATGATTTTATATTATTATATGTATTTTACAATTATATGTCCTCTGATAATGTTTTTATCTCAAAGATCATATTCATTTATCTCCTTTTGATTATTCTCTTCTAAGCAGACAATCTATATTCCTTCACTAAATATTATTATCCTTCATGGGTAGTGTATGATTTCTAAGAGTTATGATAATGTGCTCATACCATTATGTTCATATTATTCTTACTTATCTTTAATTTTTACCCTTACTAAGAATATAAGATCACTGTTTATTATAATTCCTTTCCCCACGATATGAAGAATAGAATATTTTATGATATATATGGAAATGGTGTTATTGATGATGAACATTATGAGATATGATGTAGTTCTCAAATTAACATGTCATCAAGGTTTACATGTTTCCAAAGGCATTATACCAATAAAATTCCCAGGTGTGTGACATTATAATTTATTAAATTCTCATCTAAAATGAAGTAATATATATGTATGATAATAATAGGTCTTTATAATCCACAAATTTTACTATTTATTTTGATCTTAAAATTTATAACTAGAATTTTTTATCATCCGTTTCTTTTTTTTAATACTATCATACAATATATTATTCTACAATATTCTAATATCCCATAATTTTTGTTGTCTCTGTCATTATGAAGTGATTGAGATTTTCAAAATTCCATCGATGGTGGAAATCTAACTAGAGAGTTTCCTGGTGGAAGAAAACCAGTGAACTAGATTTCACAAACTGATCATGATTCCTTTTATTTTTTTCCAGTAGATATATGAATTGTTAGAGGATAAATATATAACCATACATAATGTTAACTTCCATCTGATCATTTTTTAATGTGGGACATTCATTCATATCTCATAATTTGGATTAATATTTCATGAGGGGAACAATAATCTTAATGGTGGGTAGAATCACAATTGAGTCTTATTTGAGGGAGTGACGTATTGACCTCATAGGGAAATAGTCATCCCTATATTGTTCATTCAAAAAAAATTAGAAGTGAGGTTTTGTATACTTTATTATCCTCATAGAGAATTTAATAGTGGAGTTATGTTTGTCGGAAAAAGAAGGATCATAATATCAAATCCATGGGTGTATCAATTTCTATCAACAATTCTTTCTTGAATATACAATTTACTTTCTTATTTTCATCCACCAATACAACACCCTGATTACTCTAGAACATAAAAAACTGAAAACAAGTGATTTAGATTGTAAATATGAAACTACAGATAACTCACTACAAAACCACATTGTTCATCCCTATACATAATTCCTTGTTCTAAATAAAAATTATATTCAATATGTCCCTGTAATATGATTAACATAAACCTAGAATCATTTTCATGGTTTAATATTTTATTTATTAAGTTATATTTTAGTTTTATATATAAAAATGATCAGATCCAGTTCATCTCACCTCACTATTTTTCATCAATATGTTCACTAATCTTTTCTATTGAGAAAAAAACATTATATATCATTACAGAAGTGGAAATGTAGCTTTTAAATATAGTATTGAAACATATCCCATCAAAAATTTATTAAATCATAAAAGTGACTTTTGAATGTGGAAATAATGAAAATATTCTAGGACATTTAATTAGACTTTTTTAAAACAATATATCCCCAATTTATAAATTTCAAATCATCATCTAGGACCCAATATTTAATGGGATTTTGAAATGTGAATTGGGATGGTCCAACCCCTATAAATGACTCATGGATTGGTATGAGGGGATACTAATTATAATCTATGATAATTTTCTAATGTTTAATGTAATTTCAATCCCATGTTAGTATCATAATATCAATACAACATGAATATAATTATAAGGACCCGACCTTAAACATTACATAATATTGAATTAAATGAATAATTTACATTGAGGATCTTTTTAGGTTTATAGTTTTGGAGAATTATGACATAACTATTACATCTCCAAATATTACAAGGTAGAAACTTCTACACAGTTTCCATTTTGTTACAAAATTAAAACTCTTGAATAAAATAGTCAATTCTAGTTCTATGTTTTAGACAGCATGACGTTTCCTTGATCCCATCCTTGACTCTATTCATCTTTGGGACCTATGAAAACATTTCAAAACATGGGATGAGCATAAAAATCTCAGTAAGGGTTATAAAACAAAGAATGAAAACATTTTTTCATAAATAAATAAAAAACATGATATCATTTACTTACCTCATGAAATCATAAGATTTATGAAAGACACCAAGAAATCATTAATCATAATGGTAACTTGTGGCATCCATATCATACATACATTGTAGCTATCACAGCTACGTCAAAATCTACTTTTGAATACTCATCATTGTATATTCCATAAATCTCACAGGAGAAGCAATCACGTTTACCTCCGTCATGTTACCCAATGCATTGGAGAGCTATATCGGGCTCACCCACCTGAGGTTTATCACGGAACCACCCATATACGTAAGCAATACCCAAGAACCATAACATGATCATAACACATAACATAAGAATAAAAGAAAGATAAAATTTTCACATTGCAACAACGAAATATCATTTCAAGATATTGAAATATTAAATCCATTTTCGAAACCATTTTCAATACAAAAATACGTAAAATGAGTATATGGTATTTAATTTTCCTTTTAAAAACATTATGGCTTGTTAAGGAAGAAAATGATCAAATAACACTCATGACGGTAGAAAGGTCGTTGTCACCGCTTACGTTAAAAAAACATCCCTTTTGTCGTTTAGTAAAACACTTCTTATAAAAATATTCCCATGGAAAGAAATGAAATTTCAAAGGGTTTTATACACCGCATAAAATAAAAACTAAATATGCCTCAATGAAACAAGATTGAGACGAAGTCCCTTACCTCGTGTCCGACTTGACTCGATCATTCTTTAATCCCCTTTAATTTAACTAACTTCATTTGGTATGAACCAAAAGGACATCTCGAAGTGCCTTCTGCCTAGGACAATGTTTGTAAGATGAAGAGAGGGATGCAGGGAGCTTAATTTGGAAGAGTTTGGAAAAGCCAAATGGGTTGATAGGTGTGTGGAATTGGTTAGAAGTGGTATCCTTTTATAATGGAGAGGAGGGGCTTCTTAGGAATGTGTGAAAGTATTATATTATATTATAATGGTATTCACTTTCTAATGGTCAATGGATCAATATAGAAGATTATACAATGAGTCATGATAAAAATAAAGTCATCCAATCAGAATTGGACATGTTTTGTATAATAATTTAATCATTATAATATTATTTATTTAAATCATTTATTAATGACATAAATACTTCATCACTATTGTGTAATAAATAATTTAATTTATTAGATACCTAAAATTTATAAAAAAAACTCCCATGTAGGAAATCTTTTCAGATTTTCAATGAATATTTATCGTCGAAAATAGGACTTATATAACACTATATAAAAATTAATTACTAAAATATTTTTTTAATGTCATCTTTGTCCTCACATTAAATTAATTAATCTAAATTGTCATTATCACTCCCATGTGGCTCAATGGGGTCCCAAAATCGACCCAAAGATGCCCATGGTTGTAAATGACTCAACCAATAAGTTTTGTACCAGGGTTACGGAAATTTTGAATTATTATAATATTCTTTTAACCTTGAATTATCGTATTTACCTTTAACCACGGTAAATAAATGTCAAAAGTTACTATTCACCAAAAATTATTTTCATCTTATGGAACAAGTGTTTTTTTAAATTAATAGATGTGGTAAAATTTCATTTTAATAGATGTGGTAAAATTTCATTTAAATGAAAAAGTGTTTTTTTAAATACCACTAAGTGGTTTCACTATTCATCAAAAATTGATGTTTTGTAGAAAAATACAAAAACATAAGCCTAATCTATATTTGATATTCCAAATTCAAAAATGATGTCTATTTTTCAAAATTCAAAACATATAAGTGGAATTAATTAATTTTAAATTTAATTCTCGTTATCAAAACAAATAGCGTGTTTTTAAGAAACAGTAACTATCAAAAGATTGACACTTGTTTATGTCTAATTTCAAAGTGAAATTAAATAAAATGAAAAAAATTTGATTAAATGGTAAAAATATATTTTAATTACACTTTAAATAAAAAAAAGTTAATCTAACCATATAAATAAATGAGATTAAAAGGCACCGTTGAATTAAAATAAAATATTTTTCACTAATCATTAAAATCTGAACTTTATTGGAAAAATTCCAAAAATTTACACAAAGTAAATATTGATGTCCCCATTATGAATAAGGATATTATTTGGTCATATATAATGTATTAAATTATCCAACACTATATTTAAAGAGGGTTCTACACTAGCAGTCGATAAATTGGCCCTTTAATATAAATTATGATTAAAACTAGTTTCATTCACATTTTAAGTCTCTAACTTTTATTGGATAAATGTAAATACAAATAAAAAAATGTATAATCATATTTTAGTTAGTTTTGTTCATTCCCTCCAATACAATGGCTAGGATTTATCTACCATTTAAAATAATAATATTATATTATTAGTGTGCAACGTAAGATTCCAAAGAAACCCGTTGTTGTGTATCGGGTACGCAATCGAACATAGAATCCCTTTTAAAGTAAAATTAATATTTAATTAAGAAGTATTAATAAGGATAAAAATTTCTTATAATTAATTTACATAGGATGTTACATCATTCTCCCCTTTTGAAAATTGAGTCCTTTAAATTTTTACTCACTTATCAAAAAAATTGGGGATATTTATCCCTCATAGCATTTTCAGATTCCCACGTTGCCTCTTCAACAATATAGATTTTCATAAAAACCATTACGTGGTGAATTACCTTATTCCACAACACTTACTCTCTATGGTCATGAATTTGGACTGGTTGTTCTTCATAAGAGAGATTCTCTTCCAACTGAACTACCTTTGGGATCAAACATTAGATGAATATGGCATATACTTTCTCAACATAGAAACATGAAAAACATTGTGTACTTGGAATAAAATTGGAGGAAAAGCCACTATATACACAACTGATCCAACTTTCTACAGAATTTCATAAGGTCCAATAAACCATAGACTCAACTTTCCCTTCTTACTAAAGAACATCACACTTTTCCATGGAGAAACATTGAGAAAGACATGATCACCTACCTAAATAGAAAGATCCTTCCTCCGGTTATCAGCATACCTTTTCTATCTGCTCTGAGTTTTTATCATGTAATTCTAAATCAACTGAACTTTCATTTCCATATCTTCTACCAATTCTGGTCCCATCATCTTCCTCTCAACTACTTCATCCCAAAAATCCGGAGTTCAGCAAAGCTTTCCTTAAAATGACTCAAATGGATCCATCTGTATGCCAGAATGTAAACTGTTATTATATGAATATTCAACCAAAGAAAGATGTTGGTCCCAACTTCCCTGCTAATCCATCGAGCAAGAACGTGACATATCCTCAAATGTTTTAATTCTTCGTTATGATTGCCTAACTTATTGAGGGTGAACAGTTGTAGAAAAATTTAATTTAGTACCCAACGACTTTTGAAGGCCATTCCAAATGTTAGAAGTAAACCCTAGATCACGCTCAGATACAATGGAGAGGGGAAATCAATGCAACCTGACTATCTATTTAACATACAACTGATCAATTTTATCTAGAGATAATGTATCTCGAATTGGAAAGAAATGAGAAGATTTAGTCAATCGATCAACAACAACCTAGATTGCATTATTACCTTGAGATTCATTTGGTAATCCCACAATAATGTCTATGTATATATTTTCCGATTTCCACTCTGGAACTCGTACAAGATGAAGCATTCCTTTCGGTAACTACCACTCTACATTAACCTACTAACAAGTCAAACACTTCACAGTAAAATAAGCAATATTTATTTTCATTCCATCCCACTAGTAATACTCTTGAAGATCTCTGTACAATATAGTACTACTAGGATGAACTGAAAATGGGGAACTATACGCTTTACATAACAACTCATTCTTCAACTGTGAATCAAAAGGTACACATAATCTCCTCCCAAATCTCAAAACACAATCGTTATCAATGATAAATTCATGCATCATACCCTTCTGAACCAACACAACCTTTTTATACAACTCACTATCTTCCTTCTGCGCTTGCTTTATTCTGGCTGATAGAGATAATTTCACTAACACATGATACAAAACAGAAGAATATCTTGAACAATAAACTTATATGCCGAAGTTTATCATATTAAAAAAACAAATGATCTCGTTCCAAACATAACCTGGCTAATGAGACATTACTTTTTCGACTCAAAGCATCGGCCACATTATTTTCTTTTCCTCGATAGTAATGGATCTTTCAATCATAATCCTTGATTATTCCCAACTATCTCCTCTGCCTCATGGCCAATTCATTTTTAGTGAATATATACTTTAATATTTTGTGATCAGTATATATTTCACACTTCAATCCATACAAATTATGCCTCCAAATATTTAAATCAAAAACAACAGAAGCTAATTCCAAATCATGTGTACAGTAATTTAACTTATGTGGTTTCAACTGACGTGAAATGTATGCAATTATCTGATCATTCTGCATTAGGACACAACCCAGTCCTTTCAACAAATCATCACTATAGATAACAAACTCACCTTTTTCTGGAAGGCAGTTCCAAAACAGTATCATTCACTAATCATCTTTTCAATTCTGGAAAACAATCAATAAATTCTTTTGTCTAGATGAACATAACAGCTTTTCGAGTTAACTTAGTCATTGGACTAGATAACCGTGCGATCTTTTTAACAAACCTAAAGTAATAACATTCCAAACCAAGAAAACTATGAATATCTATTATATTTGTGGGGATTGGCCATTATAAAACAACTTTTGTTTTAACAGGATCAACAGTTATGCTATTTTTTTTAATCAATGTGACTAAGGAAAGATATTTGTTGTAACCAAAACTCACACTTGCTGAATTTCCCAAATAGTATCTTTTCTTTTAAAGTTTCCAAGAGAACACTTAAATGACTTTCATATTCAAAATTACTTTTGGAATAAACCAAATTGTCATAAATAAAAACCACCAAAAATTTTCACCTGAGTCAACTGAGCCATCACTGCAACAAACTGTTCAATTCTGATTCTGACCTTCTTAGGATAGTGATTTGAAAGGTCATTTCCCTCTGTATGCCTTCCTAGAAAATCTTTATTGTTTCCTCTTTGAAAAACCATTCATAAATCATAAATATCTTAGGTGAAGAAACATGGAAATATGTAAATGCTATATAATTTCAATATTAACATAAATTACATTATGGATATTGATTTAACAATACCCTAACTACTAATGTTATCTAAACCGACCTTTGATACCAACTATAAGGACACGAACGTAAACCTTACATAATATCCAATTAAATTAATAATTAAAATTGGGGATCTTTTCAAGTTTATATCTTTAGAGAATTAGGACATATCTATTACATCTCAAAAGATTACAAGGTAGACACTTCTACACAGTTCCATTTTTTACAAAATTAAAAACTCTTGAAAAAAAGAGTCGTGTCTAGTTCCTTGTTTTAGACTGCATTACTTTTCCTTAGTCCCATATTTGACCCTATTCATATTTAAGTCCTTTGAAAACATTTCAAAACTTGGGATGATCATTAAAATCTCAGTAAGGGTTATAAAACAAATAATGAAAACATTTGATCATAAATACATACAACACATGAAATCATTTACTTTCCTCATGAAATCATAAGATATATGATGGAAACATAGAAATCATTAATCATAAAGGTAACTTGTGTCATCCATGTCATACATAAATTATAGCTCTCACAGCTACCTAGGGGGTTACTTTGGAATACCCATCACAGTATATTCCCTAAATCTCTTAAGAGAAACATTCGTTTTTACCTCTGTCACATTACCCAATGCATTGGGTAGATATCTTGGGCTCACCCACCCAAGGTTTATCACAGAACCTCCCGTATACATAAATAATACCCATGAACCAAAACATGATCATAACACATTACATAAGCATAAAATAAGGATAACATTTTCACATTGCAATATCGAAATATAATTTCAAGATATTGAAATAATAAATCCATTCTCGAAATCATTTTCAATACCAAAATACGTAAAATGAGTATATGGTATTTATTTTTCCTTTTAAAAACATTATGGATTGTTAAGGAAGCCAAAGAACATATAACACTCACGGCGGTAGAAAGGTCGTTCTCACCGCTTACGTTAAAAAAACATTCCTTTTTGTCATTTAGTAAAATAATTCATATAACAATATTCCCATAGAATGAAATGAAATTTCAAATGGTTTTATACATGGTATAAAAAACAAAATATGCCTCAATGAAATGAGATTGAGACGAAGTCCCTTACCTCATGTCCGACTTGACTCGATCATTCTTTAATCCCCTTTAATCTGCGTAACTTCCTTTGGTTTAGAACCAAAAGGACTTATTAAAGTTCCTTATTCCTATGTTAAGGATTTTATGATGAGGAGAGGGATGTAGGGAGCATAATTTGGTAGGGTTTGGAAAATCCAAATGGGTTGAGCGGTGTGTGGAATTGGATAGAAGTGGTCTCCTTTTATAAGGGAGGGGAGGTGTTCTTTAGGAATGTGTGAAAGTATTATATTATAATATAATTATATTCGGTATATAATGATCCAAAAATCATTATATTCGAATATAAGATGATTCATGGTCAAAATAAAATCATCCAATCATAATTGGACATGTTTTGGATAATAATTTAATCATTATAATTTTATTTATATAAATCATTTATTAATGAGGTAAATATTGCATCATTGTTGTGTTATAAATAATTTAATTTATTAGATACCTAAAAATTATAAAAAATACTATCATTTAGGAAATATTCTAATATTTCCAATGAATATTTATAGTCGAAAATAGGACTTATATAACACCATCTAAAATTTAATTACTAAAATATTTTTCTTAATGTCAATTTTGTCTTCACATTAAATTAATTAATCTAAATTGTCATTATCACTCCCAAGTGTCTCAATGGGGTCCCAAAATCTACCCAAATATGCCCATGGTCGTAAATGACTCAACCAATATGGTTTGTACATGTTTTGAGGTAATTTTAAATTATTATAATATTCATTTAACCTGGAATTACCCTATTTACCTTTAACCGCGGTAAATAAAAGCCAAAAGATACTATTCACCAAAAATTATTTTCATCTTATGGATATACATTTTACTTCTTTATAATAACCATGTATATAGAATTTGCAAATTTCAATTAACAGAAGTGGTAAAATTTCATTTAAATGAAAATGTATGTTTTTTTAACTACCACAAAGTGGGTTCACTATTCATCAAAAATTGATGTTTTTCAGAAAAATACCAAAACTATGGCCTAAGATATATTTGAAATTCCAAATTCTAAAATTACGCCTATTTTTAAAAATTCAAAACATAGAATTTTTATTAATTAATTTTAAAATTAATTCCCATTATCAAAACAAATAGCGTGTTTTTAAGAAATAGTAACTATCAAAATATTGAGACTTCTTTATGTCTAATTTCAAAGTGAAATTAATCACAATGACAAACATTGGATTAAATGGTAAAAATATATTTTAATTTCACATTAAAACAAATTAAAAATATAATCTAACCATATAAATAAATTATATTAAAAGGCACCCTTAAATTAAAATACAATATTTTTCACTAATCATTAAAAAATGAACATTATCGGAAAACATCCAAAAATATACACAAAGTAAATATTGATGTCCCCATTATAAAAAAGATATTATTTGGTCATATAGAACGTATTAATGTATCCAAAACTATATTTAATGAGTTATCTCCACCAACATGTGATAAATCAGCCTTTCAATAAAAATTATGATTAAAATTAGTTTCATTCACATTTTAAGACTCTCACTATTATTGGATAAATTTAAATACATTTAAAAAACATATATAATCATATTTTAGTTAGTTTTGATCATTACCGACAATAAAATAAGTATGAGTTAGCTACCATTTAAAATAATAATATTATATTATTAGTGTGCAACGTAAGATTCCAAAGAAACCTGTTGTTGCGTATTGGGTACGCTATCGAAGATAGAAACCCATTTAAAGTAAAATTAATATTTAATTAAAAAATATTAATAAGGATAAAAATATATTATTATTCATTTACTTGGGATTTTACATCCTTCCCCCTTTATGGAAATTTTTTCCTCACAATTTTTACCCACTTATCAAAAAAAAGTGGGAATATTTTTCCCTCATAGGATTTTCAGATTCCCACGTTGCCTCTTCAACCATATGGTTTTTTCACAAAACCATTACATGGTGAATTATCTTATTCCGCAACACATGCACTCAATGGTAAAGAATTTGGATTGGTTTTTCTTTATAAAAGATATTCTCTTCTAACTGAATTACCTATGTGATCAAAACATGAGATGAATATGGCATATACCTTCTCAAAATCAAAACATGAAAAACATTGTGTATCTGGGATAAACTTCGAGGAAAATCCACTGTATACGCAACTGATCCATCTTTCGCCAGATTTTCATAAGGGCCAATAAACCTCAGACTAAACGTTCCCTTATTACCAAAACACATCACACTTTTCCATGTAGAAACATTGAGAAAGACATGATCACCTACCTGAATATAATGATCCTTCCTTCGGTTATCGTCATAACTTTTCTGTCTGCTCTGAGCTGTTCTCATGTGATTCTAAATCAACTGAACTTTATTTTCCATCTCTTCTATCAATTCTGGTACCATCAGCTTCCTCTCACCTACTTAATCCCAAAAAGCTGGAGTTCGACAACACTTTCCTTATAATGCCTCAAATGGAGCCATCTGTATGCTAGAATGAAAACTGTTATTATATAAATATTAAACCAATGCAAGATGTTGGTCCCAACTTCTCTGGTAATCCATCGAGCAAGCACGTGACATATCCTACAAGGTTTTAAATGTTCATTCTGATTGCCCAACCTAATGAGGGTGAAAAGTTTTACTAAAATTTAATTCAGTACCCCACGACTTTTGAAGGTCATCCGAAAAGTTAGAAGTAAACCGTGGATGACGATCAGATACAATTGAGAGGAGAAATCCATGAAACCAGACTATCTCTTTAAAATATAACCGATCATGTTGATCTAGAGATAATGTATCTCGAATTTGAATTAAATGAGAAGATTTAGACAATCGATCAACAATAACCCAGATTGCATTATAACCTTGAGATGCATTTGGTAATCCCACAACAAAGTCCATTGATATATATTTCCTATTTCCACTCTAGCACTGGTAAAAGATGAAGCATTCCATTCGGTAACTACCAATCTGCTTTAACCTGCCGACAAGTCAAACACTTCACAGTAAAATCAGCAATATCTCTTTTAATTCCATCCCACCAGTAATACTCCCGATGGTCTCTATACGACTTAGTACTACAAGGATGAACTGAAAATGGAGAACTATAAGCTTAACATAACAACTCATTCTTCAATAGTGAATCACAAGGAACACATATTCTCCTCCCAAATATAAAAACAAAATCACTATCAAAGTTAAATTCAGACAACATACCCTTCTGATCCAACATAACCTTTTTATGCAACTCACTAGCTTCCTTCTGAACTTTCATTATTCTGTCTGATAGAGATAATTTCACTAACACCTGATACAAAACAGAAAAATATCTTGAACTAAAAACTTATATGCCAATGTTTATCATATCAAAAAACAAATGTTCTCATTCCAAACATAACATGGCTAACAAGACATTACTTTTTCGACTCAAAGAATCAGCCACTTTATTTGCTTTTCCCGGATGGTAATGGATCTTGAAATCATAATCCTAGATTATTTCCAACTATCTCCTCTGCCTCATGGTCAATTCATTTTGAGGGAATAAATAATTTAAACATTTTCCATCAGTATATAGTTCACACTTCAATCCAGAAAAATGATGCCTCCAAATATTTAAAGGAGAAACAACAACAGCTAATTCCCCATCAGGTTTAGGTAATTTAACTCATCTGGTTTCAACTGACGTGAAGCACATCAAATTACCTGATCATTCTACATTAGGACACAACCCATTCCTTTCAATGAAAAATAAATGTAGATAAAAAACTTATCTTTTTTGGAAGGGAGTTCCAAAATTGGAGCATTCACCAATCTTCTTTTCAGTTTCATGAAAACAATCAATACATTCTTTTGTCTACATGAACTTAACACCTTTTCGAGTTAACTTATTCATTGAAATATATAACCATGAAAATTTTTAAAAAACCTCCAGTAATAACCTACCAAACCATGATAACTATGAATCTTGGTTATATTTGTGGGTCTTGGCCATTCTTCAACAAATTCTGTTTTAACAGGATCAACAGTTGTGCTATTTTTTGAAACAATGTGACCAAGGGAAGATATTTGTTGTAACCAAAACTCACACTTGTTGAATTTTCCAAATACTTTATTTTCCTTCAAGGTTTTAAAAATAACCCTTAAATGACTTTCATATTCCTCATTACATGTGGAATAAACCAAAATGTCATCAATAAAAACCACCAACATTTTTCACCTGAGTCAACTGAGCCATCACTGCAATAAACTGATCAATTCTGATTCTGACCATTATAGGATAACGATTTGAAAGGTCATTTCCCTCTATATGCCTTCCCAGAAAAGTTTCAATGTTTCCTCTATGAAAAACTATTCATCAAATAGAAATATCTTAGGCAGAGCAACATTGAAATCTGTAAATTCTATATAATTCCAAAATGAACATAAATTACGTTATGGATATTAATTTAACAATACCCTAACTCCTAAAGTTATCTAAACCCACATTTGATACCAACTATAAGGACCCGACCTTAGTACTTACATAATATTGAATTAAATGAATAATTCACATTGAGGATCTTTTCAGATTTGGAGTTTTTTAGAAGTAGCACATAACTATTACTTCTCAAAAGATTAAAAGGTAGACACTTCTACATAGTTTCCATTTTTTTAAAAATAAAAAACTCTTGAAAAATTGAGTCATATATAGTTCCATTTTTTAGATAGAATGACTTTCCTTGATCCCATCCTTGACCCTAGTAATCTTTAAGTCCTGTCAAAACATTTCAAAACATGGGATGAGCATGAAAATCTCAGTAAGTGTTAGAAAACAAAGAATGAAAACATCTGTTCAAAAATACATACAAAACATGATATCATTTAATTAACTCATCAAATTATAAGATTTATGAAATACACATATAAATCATTAATCAAAAAGGTAACTAGTGGAATCCATATCATACTTACATTTTAGCTCTCACAGCTACCTAGGGAGTTACTTTGGAATACCCATCACAGTATATTCCATAACTCTCTTAGAAGAAACATTAACATTTACCTCCGTTACGTTACCCAATGCATTGAAAAGATATCTTGGGCTCACCCACCCTAGGATTATCACGGAACCACCCGTATACAAAAATAATACCCAAGAACCATTACATGATCATAACACGTAACATAAGCATAAAATAAAGATAACATTTCCACATTGCAATAACGAAATATCATTTCAAGATATTGAAATAATAAATCCATTATCAAAATAATTTTCAAAACAAAAATAAGTAAAATGAATATGTGGTTTTTATTTTTCCTTTTAAAAACATTATGGATTGTTAAGGAATCCATAGATTAAATAACACTCACGTTGGTAGAAAGGTCGTTGTCACCGCTTATGTTAAAAAAACATTCGTTTTTTTCGTTTAGTAAAACACTTCGTCTAAAAATATTCCCATTGAATGAAATGAAATTTCAAAGGGGTTTATACACCGTATAAAATAAAAACTAAATATGCATCAATGATTTGAGAGTGAGAAAAAGTCCCTTACCTTGTGTCCAACTTGACTCGATCGTTCTTTAATCCACTTTAATTTAGGTAACTTCTTTTGGTTTGAACCAAAAAGACTTATTGATGTGCCTTCTGACTAATATAAGGATTCTATGATTAGGAGAGGGATGTATGGATCTTAATTTGGATGTGATTGGAAAAGCCGAATGGGTTGAGAGGTGTGTGGAATGGGATAGAAGTGGTCTCCTTTTATAAGGGAGAGGAGGGGCTCTTTAGGAATGTGTGAAATTATTATATTATAATATAATGATATTCGGTTTTTAATGGTCCAAAAATAATTATAGTCGAAGATACAATGAGTCATGGTCAAAATAATATCATCCAGTCAGAATTGGACATGTTTTGGATAATAATTTATTCATTATAATCTTATTTATTTAAATCATTTATTAATGAGGTAAATACTTCATCATTATTGTGTCATAAATAATTTAATTTATTAGATAACTAAAAATTATAAAAAAAATACTATAATGTAGGAAATCGTTTCTGATTTCCACTGAATATTTATAGTCGAAAATAAGACATATAAAAAACCATATAAAAATTAATTACTAAAATATTTTTGTTAATTTCAATTTTGTCTTCACATAAATTTAATTAATCTAAATTGTCATTATCACCCTTAATTGGCTCAATGGGGTCCCTAAATCGACCCAAAGATTCCCATGGTCTTTAATAACTCAACCAATAAGGTTTTTACAATTGTTAAGGTAATTTTGAATTATTAAAATATTCATTTAACCTAGAATTACCCTATTTACCAATAACCGTTGTAAATAAAAGTCAAAAGTTACTATTTACCAAAAATTATTTTCATCTTATGGAACAAAATTTTACTTCTTTATAATAACCATGTATATCGAATTTTCAAAATTCATTTAACAGAAGTGGTAAAATTTAATTTAAATGAAAAAGTCTGTTTTTTTAACTACCACTAGGTGGTTTCACTATTTATCAAAAATTGATGTTTTTCAGAAAAATAAAAAACATCATCCTAAGCTATATTTGATATTCCAAATTCAAATATGGTGTCTATTTTTCCAAATTCGAAACATATAAGTGGCATTAAATAATTTTAAAGTTAATTCTCATTATCAAAACAAATAACGTGTATTTAATAAACAGTAACTATCAAAAGATTGATACTGGTTTATGTCTAATTTCAAAGTGAAATTAATTATAATGACCAAAATTGGATTAAATGGTAAAAATATATTTTAATTTCACTTTAAAACCAATTAAAAATATAATATAACCAAATAAATAAATTTAATTAAAAGGCACATTTGATTTAAAATATAATATCTTTCATTAATCATTAAAAAATGAACTTTATCAGAAAAATTTTAAAAATTTACGCAAAGTAAATATTGAAGTCTCCATAAAAAAGAAGGAAATTATTTGGTCACATAGAATGTATTAAATTATCCAAAAAAGTATTTAAAGAGGGTTCTCCACTAATAGGAGATAAATCATCCTTTTAATATAAATTGTGATTAAAATAAGTTTCATTCACATTTTAAGCCTCTAACTTTTATTGGATAAATGTAAATACATTTAAAAAACATGTATAATCATTTTTTAGTTAGTTTTGTTCATTACTGCCAATAAAATGGATAGGAGTCATCTACCATTTAAATTAATAATATTATATTATTAGTGTGCAACGTAAGATTCTAATGAAAACTATTGATGCGTATCGGGTACGCTATCGAACATAGCAACCATTATAAAGTAAAATTAATAATTAACTCAAAAATATTAATAAGGATAAAAATATATTATTATTCATTTACTTGGGATGTTACATCCTTCCCCCCTTTTGGAATTTGAGTCCTAGTAATTTTTTACTCACTTATCAAAATAAGTTGGGATATGTATCCCACGTATCATTTGCAGATTCCCACATTTCCACTTCAACCATATGGTTTTTCCACAAAACCATTACATGATGAATTACCTTATTTCGCAACACATGCACTCTATGGACAAGAATTTGGACTGTTTGTTCTTCATAATAGATATTCTCTTCCAACTGAACTACCTCTGAGATCAAAACATGAGATGAATATTTCATATACTTTCTCTAAATATAAAAACATGAAAAACATTGTGTACCTGGGATAAACTTGGAGGTAAAGCCAATATATACGCAACTGATCCAACTTTCTCCATAATTTCATAAGGTCCAATAAACCTCGGACTCAACTTTCCCTTATTACCAAAACACATCACACTTTTCCATGGAGAAACTTTGAGAAAGACATGATCACCTACCTCAATAGAAAGATCCTTCCTTCTATTATCGGCATAAGTTTTCTGTCTGCTCTGAGCTGTTCTCATGTTCTTCTGAATCAACTGAACATTCTTTTCCATCTCATCTACCATTTATGGTCCCATCAGCTTCCTCTCACCTACTTCATCCCAAAAATCTAGAGTTCGACAACACTTTCCTTATAATGCCTCAAATGGAGCCATCTGTATGCTAGAATGAAAAATATTATTATATTAATATTCAACCAAAGAATGATGTTGGTCCCAACTTCCCTGGTAATCCATCGAGACAACACCTATCATAGCCTCTATAGTTTTAATTGTTCGTTCTGATTTCCCATCTTATTGAGGGTGAAAAGTTATACTAAAATGTAATTCAGTACCCAAGGAGTTTTTAAGGGCATTCCAAATGTTAGAAGTAAACCTTAGATCACGATCAGATACAATGGAGATGGGAAATCCATGAAACATGACTATCTCTTTAACATACAACCAATCAAGTTGTTCTAGAGATAATCTATCTGGAATTGGAATGAAATGATAAGATTTAGTCAATCGATCAACAATAACCCATATTGCATTATTACCTCGAGATTCCTTTGGTAATCCCACAATAACGTCCATGGATATATTTTCCCATTTCCACTTTGGCACTCGTAAAAGATGAATCATTCCTTTTGGTAACTGCTATTGTTCTTTAACTTGCTGACAAGTAAAACACATCACAGTAAAATCACCAATATCTCTTTTCATTCCATCCCACCAGTAATACTCCCAAATATCCTTGTCCATCTTAGTACTACTAGGATGAACTGAAAACGGAGAAATATAAGTTTCACATAAAAACTCATTCCACAACTGTGAATCACAAGTTACACATAATCTCCTCCAAAATCTCAAAACACAATCATTATCAATGTAAAATTCAGGAAACATACCATTCTAAACCAACACAACCATTTTATGCAACTCACTGTCTTCCTTCTACGCTTTCATTATTCTGTCTGATAGAGAAGATTTCACTAACACCTAATAAAATACAGAATAATATCTTGCACCAAAAACTTCTATGCCAAATTTTATCATGTCAAAAACCAAAGGATATCATTCCAAACGTAACATGTCTAATGGGACATTACTTTTTTGACTCAAAGCATCAGCCTCTTTATTTACTTTTCCCGGATAGTAATGGATCTTGCAATCATAATACTCAATTATTTCCAGCTATATCCTCTGACTCATATTCAATTATATCCGAGTGAATATAAACTTTAAACTTTTGTGATAAGTATATATTTTACACTTCAATCCATACAAATGATGCCTCTAAATATTTAAAGAATAAACAACAACCGCTAATTCCAAATCATGTGTACGGTAATTTAACTCATGTGGTTTCAATTGACTTGAATCATAAGCAATTATATGATCATTCTGCATTAGGACACAACCCAGTCCTTTCAACGACACATCACTGTAGATAACAAACTCAACATTTTTGGTAGGCAATGCCAAAACTGGAGCATTCTCCAATCTTCTTTTAAATTCTTAAAAACAAACAATACAATCTTTTGTCTAGATGAACATAACACTTTTTCGAGTAAACTTAGTCATTGGACTAGATAATCGTGCTAACATTTCAAAAACCTCCAGTAATAACCTACCAAACCAAGAAAAATACGACTCTCAGTTATATTTGTGGGTCTTTGCCATTCTTCAACAAATTATGTTTTAACAGGATCAAAATTTATGTTATATTTTGAAACAAAGTGACCAAGGAATGATATTTGATGTTACCAAAACTCACACATGCTGAATTTACCAAATAGTTTCTTTTGTTTTATGTTTTTAAATAGAACCCATAAATGACTTTCATATTCCTCATTACTTTTGGAATCAACAAAAATGTTATCAATGAAAACCACAAACATTTTTCACTTGAGTCAACTGAGCCATCACTCCAACAAACTGCTCAATTCTGATTCTAACCATCTTAGGATACTGATTTGAAAGGTTATTTCACTCTGTATGCCTTCCAAGAAATGTTTCACTATTTCCTCTATGAAAAATAATTCATAAAACATAAATATCTTAGGCGAAGAAACATGGAAATATGTAAATGCTATATAATTCCAATATTAACAAAAAATACTTTATGGATATTAATTTTACAATACCCTAACTCTTAAAGTTATCTAAACCGACATTTGATACCAACTATAAGGACCCAACCTTATACCTTACACAATATTGAATTAAATGAATAATTCACATTGAGGGTCTTTTCAGGTTTATAGTTTTAGAGAATTAGGACATTAAAATTACATCTCAAAAGATTACAAGGTAGACACTTCTACACAGTTTCCATTTTTTTCAAAATGAAAAACTCATGAAAAAAGAGTCATGTCTAGTTCCATGTTTTAGACAAAATTACTTTTTCATGGTCCCATCCTTGACCCTATTCATCTTTATGTCATGTGAAAACATTTCAAAACATGGGATGAGCATAAAAATCTCAGTAAGGGTTATAAAACAAAGAATAAAAACTTTTTTCATAAATACACACAAATCATGATATCATTTACTTACTTAATGAAATCATAAGATTTATGAAAGACAAATAGAAATCATTAATCATTAAGTTAACTTTTAGCATCCATATCATAATTACATTTTAGCTCTCAAAGCTACCTAGGGAGTTACTTTGGAATATCCATCATAGTATATTCCCTAAATCTCTTAGGAGAAACATTCACGTTTACCTCTGTCATGTTATACAATGCATTGGAGAGCTATCCTGGGCTCACCCATCCTAGGTTTATCATGGAACCACCTGTATTCGTAAATAATACCCAAGAACCATAACATGCTCATAACACATAACAAAATCATAAAAGAAAGATAACATTTCTACATTGTAATAACGAAATATCATTTCAAGATTTTGAAATAATAAATTCATTCTCAAAATCATTTTCAATACCAAAATACGTAGAATGAGTATATGGTATTTATTTTTCCTTTTAAAAACATTATGGATTGTTAAGGAATCCAAATATCAAATAACACTCACGGAGGTAGAACGGTCGTTGTCACCGCTTACGTTAAAAAACATTCCTACTTGTCGCTTAGTAAAACACTTCGTATAAAAATATTCACATTGAATGAAATGAAATGTAAAACGGGTTTATACACTGTATAAAATAAAAACTAAATACGCCTTAATGAAATGAGAATGAGATGAAGTCCCTTACCTCGTGTCTGACTGGAATCAATCGTTCATTATTCCGCTTTAATTAAGGTAACTTCCTTTGGATTGAACCAAAAGGACTTCTTGAAGTGCCTTTTGCCTAAGATAAGTCTTCTAAGATGAGGAGAGAGATGTAGGGAGATTAATTTGGAAGAGTTTGGAAAATAAAATTGGGTTGAGAGGTGTGTGGAATTGGTTATAAGTTGTCTCCTTTTAAAAGGGAGAGGAGGGTCTCTTTAGGAATCTGTGAAAGTATTATCTTATAATATAACGATATTCGGTTTCTAATGGTCCAAAAATAATTATCGTCGAAGATACGATGAGTCATGGTCAACATAAAACCATCCAATCAGAATTGTACATGTTTTAGTTAATAATTTAATAATTATAATCTAATTTATTTAAATCATTTATTAATGAGGTAAATACTACATCATTATTGTGTCATAAATAATTTAAATATTTAGATACCTAAAATTTAAAAAAATACTATCATGTAGGAATTATTTGCATATTTCCAATGAATATTTATATTAGAATATATGAAGTATACAACACCATATAAAAATTAATTACTAAAATATTTTTTTTAATGTCAATTTTGTCTTCACATTAAATTAATTAATCTAAATTGTCATTATCACTGCCAAATGGCTCAATGGGGTCCCAAAATCAACCCAAATATTCCCATGGTCATAAAGGAGTCATCCAATATGGTTTGTACAAGTTTTAATGTAATTTTGAATTATTATAATATTCATTTGACCTTGAATTACCATATTTACCTTTAACCGTGTTAAATAAAATTCAAAAGTTAATATTCACCAAAAATTATTTTCATCTTATGGAACAAAATTTTCCATCTTTATAATAACCATTTATGTCTATTTTTCAAAATTAAATTAATAGAAGTGGTAAAATTACATTTAAATGAAAATGAAGATTTTTTTGACTACCACTAACTGGTTTCACTATTAATCAAAAATTGATTTTTTTCAGAAAAATATCAAAACTTCAGCCTAAGCTATATTTTATATTAAAAATTCAAAAATGATGTCTATTTTTCCAAATTCAAAACATATAAGTGGAATTATTTAAGTTTAAAATTAATTCCCCTTATCAAAAAAAATATCATGTCTTTAAGAAACAATAACTATCAAAAGATTGACACTTGTTTATGTCTAATTTCAAAGTGAAATTAATTACAACGAACAACATTGGAATAAATGGTAAAAATATTTTTTAATTTCACTATAAAACCAATTAAAAAGATTATCTAACTATATAAATAAATTATATTAAAAAACACCTTCGAATTAAAATACAATATTTTTCACTAATCATTAAAAAATGAACTTTATCGGAAAAATTTCAAAAAATTTCACAAAGTAAATACTGATGTCCCCATTATAAAGAAGGATATTATTTGGTCATATAGAACGTATTAATGTATCCAAAACTGTATTTAAAGAGGTTTCTCCACTAACATGCGATAAATTGTCCTTTTAATATAAATTTGGATTAAAATTAGTTTCATTCACATTTTAAGCCTCTATCATTTATTGGATAAATGTAAACACATTTAACAAACATTTATAATTATATTGTAGTTAGTTTTGTTCAATCCCTCCAATACAATGGCTAAGAGTTAGCTACCATTAAAAATAATAATAATATATTATTAGTGTGCAACGTAAGATTCCAAAGATCCCCGTTATTGCGTATCGGGTACGCTATCGAACATAGAAACACATTTAAAGTAAAATTATTATTTAATTAAAAAATATTATTATGTTTAAAAATATATTATTATTCATTTACTTGGGATGTTACATCTTTCACCCATTTTGGAAATTGCGTCCTCGCAATTTTCACTCACTTATAAAAATAAGTGGGGATATTTATCCCTCGTAGAATTTTTAGATTCCCACATTGCCTCTTCAACCATATGGTTTTTTCACAAAACCATTACATGGTGAATTACCTTATTCCGCAACACTTGCTCACTATGGACAAGAATTTGGACTGGTTGTTCTTCATAAGAGATATTCTCTTCCAACTGAACTACCTCTGGGATAATAACATGAGATGAATATGGAATATACTTTCTCAACATAGAAACATGAAAAACATTTTGTACCTGGGATAAACATGGAGGTAAAGACACTATGTACGCAACTGATCCAACTTTCTCCAGAAATTCAAAAGATCCAATAAACATCGGACCCAACATTCCCATATTACCAAAACACATCACACATTTCCATGGAGAAACTTTGGGAAAGACATGATCACCTACCTCAATAGAAAGATCCTTCCTTTGGTTATCGGCATAACTTTTCTGTCTACTCGAAGTTGTTCTCATGTGCTTCTAAATCAACTAAACTTTCTTTACCATCTCTTCGACCAATTCATGTCCCATCATATTCCTCTCACCTACTTCATCCCAAAAAGACGGAGTTTGACAATGCTTTCCTTATAATGCCTCAAATGGATCCATCTATATGCTAGAATGAAAACTGTTATTATATGAATATTCAACCAAAGAAAGATGATAGTCCCAACTTCCCTGGTAATCCATCGAGCAAGAACGTGACATATCCTCCAAGGTTTTAATTTTTCGATCTAATTTCCCATCTTATTGAGGGTGAAAAGTTGTACTAAAATTTAATTTAGTACCCAACAACATTTGAAGGCCATTCCAAAAGTTATAAGTAATCCTTTGATCACGATCAGATACAATGGAGAGGGTAAATCAATGCAACCTGACTATCTATTTAACATTAAACCGAGAAGGTTGATCTAGAGATAATGTATCTCGAATAGGAATGAAAGGAGAATATTTTTTCAATCTATCAACAATAAACCAGATTGCATTATTAACTCGAGATGCCTTTGATAATCCCACAACAATGTCCATGGATATATTTTTCCATTTCCACTCTGGCACTGGTAAATGATGACCCATTCTGTTCAGTAACTACCACTCTACTTTAATATGCTAACAATTCAAACACTTCACAGTAAAATCAGCAATATCTATTTTCATTCCATCCCACCAGTAATACTCCCGAAGATCTATACACATCTCTGTACTACTAGGATGAACTAAAAATGGAGAACTATAAGCTTCACATAACAACTCATTCATCATCTATAAATCACAAGGTACACATAATCTCCTCCAAAATCACCATACACAATCATTATCAATTTTAAATTCAGGAAACATACCCTTCTGAACCGACACAACCATTTTATGTAACTCACTATCTTCCTTATGTGCTTTCTTTATTCTGTCTGATAGAGATGATTTCACTAACACCCGATACAATATAGAAGAATATCTTGCACCAACAACTTCTATGACAATGTTTATCACATCAAAAACCAAAGGATCTCGTCCTGAATGTAACATGGCTAATGAGACATTACTTTTTCGACTCAAAGAATTGGCCACTTTATTTTCTTTTCCTGGAGGGTAATGGATCATAAAATCATAATCCTTGATTATTTCCAACTATCTCCACTGCCTAATGTTCAACTCCATCTGAGTGAATATATATATTAAACTTTTGTGATTAGTATATATTTCAACCTTCAATCCATACAAATGATGACTATAAATATTTAAACCAAAAAACCATAGAAGCTACTTCCAAATCATGTTTACGATAATTTAACTCATTTGGTTTCAACTGATGTGAATCATAATCAATTAATTGATCATTCTGCATTAGGACACAACCCAGTCCTTTCAATGAACCATCACTGTAGATAAAAAAACTTACCTTTATTGGAAGGCAGTGCCAAAACTGGAGCATTCACCATTCTTCTTTTAAATTCCCGAAAACAATCAATACAATCTTTTTTCTAGAAGAACTTAACACCTATTCAAGTTAACATAGTCATTGTACAAGATAACCATGAAAACGTTTCTATAATCCTCCAGTAATAACATACACAACCATGAAAACTATGAATCTCGGTTATATTTGTGGGTCTTGGCCATTCTTCAACAACTTTTTTTAACAGGATGAATAGTTAGGAAATTTTTTGAAACAATGTGACCAAGGATAGATATTTTTTGTAACCAAAACTCACACTTGATAAATTTCCCAAATAGTTTCTTTTCAGTTAAGGTTTTAAATAGAACCCTTAAATGACATTCATATTCTTCATTACTTTTGGTATAAACCAAAATGTCATCAAGAAAAACCACCAACATTTTTCACATGAGTCAACTAAGCCATCACTACAACAAACTGTTCAATTATGATTCTGACCATCTTAGGATACTGATTTGAAAGGTAATTTCCCTCTGTAAGCCTTACCAGAAATGATGTATTGTTTCCTCTATGAAAAACCATTCATAAAACAAATATATCTTAGGCGAAGCAACATGGAAATCGGTAAATTCTATATAATACCAATATTGAAAGAAATTACATTATGGATATAATTTAACAATACCCAAACTCCTAAATTTATCTAAACCGAACATTGATACCAACTATAAGAGCCCAAACTTAAACCATACATAATATCGAATTAAATGAATAATTCACATTGAGGATCTTTTCAGGTTAAGAGTTTTAGAGAATTAGGACATTACTATTACATCTCAAAATATTACAAGGTATACAATTATGCACAGTTTCCATTTTTTACAAAATAAAAAACACTTGAAAAAATGATTCATGTCTAGTTCCATGTTTTAGACTGCACGACTTTTCTTGGATCCCATCCTTGACCCTATTCATCTTTAAGTCCTGTGAAAACAATTCAAAACATGGGATTAGCATAAAAATCTCAGTAAGGGTTTTAAAACAATGAATGAAAACATTTGTTCATAAATATATACAAAACATGAAATTCATTTACATAACCCAAGAAATAAAAAGATTTATAAAAGACACATAGGAATCATTAATCATAAAGGTAACATGTGGCATCCATATCATACATACATTTTAGCTGTCATAGCTACATTGGTTGTTACATTGGAATACCCATCCCAGTATATTCCCTAAATATCATAGGAGAAACATTCTCATTTACCTTCGTACGTTACACAATCCATTAGAGAGCTATCTCGGGCTCACCCTCCCTAGGATTATCTCGGAACCGCCCGAATACTTTAATAGTACCCATGTACCATAACATGATAGTAACACATAACATAGGCATAAAATAAAGATAACATTTCCACATTGCAATAAAAAAATATTATTTCAAGATATTGAAATAATAAATCCATTCTCAAAATCATTTTCAAAACCAAAATATGTCAAATGCGTATATGTTATTTATTTTTAATTTTAAAAACATTCCGGAATGTTAAGGAAGCCAAAGATCAAATAATACTCATGGTGGCAGAAAGGTCATTGTCACTGCTAACATAAGAAACATTCCTTTTTAGCGTTTAGTTAAACGCTTCGTATAAAGAGATTCCCTTTGAATGAAATGAAAATCAAAATGGGTTTATACAACATATAAAATAAAAACAAAATATGCCTTAATGAAATGAGATTGAGACTAAGTCCCTTACCTCATGTCCGACTTGACTCTATCGTTATTTAATCTCCTTTTTTTAGGTAACTTAATTTGGTTTGAACCAAAAATACTTCTTGAAGTCCCTTCTTCCTAAGGTAAGGCTTATATGATGAGGAGAGGGATGTAGGGATATTAATTTGGCAGAGTTTCGATGAGCCAAATGGCTTGAGAGGTGTGTGGAATTGGTTAGAATTAGTATCCTTTTATAAGGGAGAGGAGGGGCTCTTTAGGAAAGTGTGGAAGTATTATTTTATAATATAATGATATTCGGTTTCTAATGGTCCAAAAATCATTATAGTCAACGATAGGTTAAGTCATGGTCGTGATAAAATCATCCATCAGAATTGGACATATTTTGGATAATAATATAGTCATTGTTATCTTATTTTTTAAATCATTTATTAATGAGGTAAATATTGCATCATTATTGTGTCATAAATAATTTAATTTATTCGATGTCTAAAAATTATATAAAAAAAATACTATCATATAGGAAATAATTTTATCTTTCCAAATAAATTTTATAGTCAAAAATATGACTTATATAACACCATATAAAAATTAATTACTAAAAGAATTTTGATAATGTCAATTTTGTCTTCACATTAAATTAATTAATCTAAATTGACATTATCACTCCAAAGTTGCTTAAAGGGGTCCCAAAATCTACCCAAAGATTCCCATGGTCGTAAATTACTCAATAAACAAGTTTTAAACTTGTGTTAAGGTAATTTTCAATTATTATAATATTTTTTAACTCCGAATTACCCTAATTACCTTTAACTACGGTAAATAAAAGTCAAAAGTTACTATTCACAAAGAATTATTTTCTACTTATTGAACCAAATTTTACTTTTATATAATAACCATGTATGTCATATTTTTAAAATTCAATTAATAGAAGTGGAAAATTTTCATTTAAATAAAAAAATCTGTTTTTTAACTACCAATAAGTGGTTTCACTATTCATCAAAAATTGATGTTTTTCAGAAAATACCAAAAATTCAGCCTAAGCTATATTTGATATTCTCAATTAAAAAATGATATTTATTTTTCCAAATTCAAAATATAGTAGTGGAATTAATTAATTTTAATGTTAACTAACGTTATCAAAACAAATAGCATGTTTTTAGAAAATAATAACTATCAAAAGATTGATACTTGTTTATGTCCAAATTCAAACTGAAATTAATTCCAATGACCAAAATTAGATTAAACGGTAAAATTATATTTTTATTTCACTTTATAACCAATTAAAAATATAATATAACTATATAAATAAATTATATTAAAAGTAAACATTGAATTAAAATAAAATATTTGTCACTATTCATTAAAAATGAACATTATCGGAAAAACGTTAAAAATTTACAAAAGTATATATTTTTGTACCCATTCTAAAGAAGGATATTATTTGGTCATATAAAAGGTATTAAAGTATCCAAAACTATATTTAAAGAGGTCTCTCCACTAACATGCGATAAATCTGCCTTTTAATATAAATTATGATTAAAATTAGGTTCATTCACATTTTAAGCCTCTAAATTTTATTGGATAAATTTAAATACATTTAAGAAACATGTATAATCATATTTTAGTTAGTTTGGTTCATTCTTGCCAATACAATGGCTCGGGGTTAGCTACCATTTAAAATAATAATATTATATTATTAGTGTGCAATGTAAGATTTTAAAGAAACCCATTGTTGCGTATCACGTACACTATCAAAAAGAGAAAATCTTTTAAAGTAAAATTAATATTTAATTCAAAAATATTAATAAGGATAAAAATATCTTATTATTCATTTACTTGGGATGTTACAATAATTCCCCAATAACATAAAGTATTATCCCTGGAATGGCTCTGAAACATATAACTTGCAGAATTCACTATATTCAATGGGAGGAAAAAGGAATTCATCAAGTAGTAATTAACATCATTAATTATCACTAATGTAAGGAAAAAATATATGGGATCAATAAATATCATGAATAACCTCATTAAATGTTGTCAGCGTGATTTAAGTGGTTTTAAACATACTTCCCTCCTCATCCCAGTGAATATCCCCATTTCCTAGTATTATTTTACCAATAGTTGATGGGTAGTAAACATAATTTTCAAGACTATTCCATTAGAGGATAATTAAAAGGAAAATACCTCGCTAATTTGTAGATATATGATCTGGGTGAGTGTAATAAATTCCCAAAAACATGGTAATAGATCTACAATAATATAAATATAGTAGTTAAATCCTTCCATATATCCTTTATCGAAATAATTGATGTATAAACAAAAACCAATTATGAGAAACTAATTGTTATCATGGTGAATGAGACATCACCCCCCCCCCCCCCCACCACCACCTCGGGTCTTCTATCATTACCACTATCTGAACCACTACATTGATTGATTTCATCATGTTTGTGGAACTAAAAGATGTATTTTCATGTTCCAAAGATTATACAAGTAGAAACCATGAAAAATGGATAAATTTATTATTGAAATAATTATATTGAATCTATCAATAAAAAAACATTTTTTAAATTTTTTTCATCCATCCTTTCAGCCTCCACCTATCATCTGAGTCTACTCCCCACTTCATTCAAGAAACAAATAGGTGAAGAATCATAAATCGAATATAGAGGAATTATTGAATCATAATGTTGAGTCTCACACCAATCAAAAAACTACCATCAACATTCCCAAATAAGTACCAAAATATAAATAAGTATAATATAGCAATATTATATCTACCTATCATTGACATTAATAAGCAAGGACCTTGTAAGATTCATTCTTGTTAAATTTCAAATCCCAAGGGAAAAGTTAGTTTAATTTAAATAAATATTAGAATGAAGCTTTTTTGAGGGGTTTAAAAACCATATTGGGAAGGATATTGATTTGAAAACCTGATTATTCTTTATAAATATGCCCCTAAAAATGAATCTAATGCGCTTTTGAAATAACCCCTTTGAATAAATATTAACAGAAGGCCATGGTAGAGGATATTAATCATCCCCATCATCCATTCCAATCAAGAGTAATAAATTACAATAGAACATAAAAAGATGCCCAATAATAAGAGATTCTGGAGATATTAAGAAATATTGATATTAATGTCCTTTTTCGTGAATCTGTCAACCAAATGCCAAATAAATAAATATAAATAAAGTAACACATTAAATGAATTTTGGTTAAAGGACTAATTGTTTTAAAATACATACATTAATTAAATACTACCATTAAAAGAATTCATTTTTACATTGACCTATTCTAAATATCTGAGATTCTCTAAATAAAAAATTTAAAGGTGTTATCAAAAAATGAATTAAGGGGATGATCTTATTACAAAATATTCTACTGCTGATTATTTTTGAAAATGTGTTAAATATGGAAAAAATTTATTGTACAAGGAAAATTATATTAATTATTTACATTTTGATTACTTAAAAAAATTGAAACATGTTCATTACATGTGTAGTATTCTTTAATAGAGAAAACTAAGTAGGAAATGATACCATAAAATCCTAACAGATTGATTTTAAACTAAGGATATCAAAATTTAAATACACTTATTTTTGTTAAAATGATAAACATATGGACATAATATAAAAAAACTTTAAAACCTAAATACTTTTATTTTCTTTGAAAAATGCTGAAAAAATGCCCTGAAATAGGGTAGACAGTTGGACACATTCCAAGAATTATCCCTTCTACCACATGAAAATTATTTTCCTTGAAAATGTTTCTATACTCATTATATAGAACTATATAAATAAAAACTAATATCTTCTAGAATTATATAAAATAGATGTATAAATATTGTTAAAAGATAAAATAATTAAGCTCTTATTGAACTACAGAAGTTTGAGTACCATTTAAATTGTCCCAATGAAAAATAGAGAGAAATTTGTACAATTCATGAATAAATAAATGGTTCGCAAATTACATAGAAGTATTTGGTGATTTCTCATTAACTGTATGAGATTTATACATGTGACATGAAATGAAAAAATAGATAATGCCTTTATATACAAAATTTTTGAGAGTCTAGCTAGGAAGGCTCTCAATTTTTTCATTGATGGATATTAGTGATTATATAATGTTTTCATTCCATTTGTGGACCATGATAAAATCTCCTTCATAGGAAACTCTAGTATTTTACACTATTGAAGGATTCCTTTAGGTCATTGGAATAATATTAGTAAATTTTATTTATGCATGGTATATATCTTATCAGACATGATTGAGAGATACCTGGAAATATTTATTAATTATTTTACTATTAATGTATATTTTTTCATCATTTCCATAAATGTTTATAAATCGGTTCAATGATATTTATGGAAAATCACATGTCATTGAATTTTAAAAATAACAATTTCATGGTAAAAAATTAAATTTTTTGGGACAATTTTTTTTAAATAAGGGAGTGAAATAGATATGATTTTTTTTTTAATTTATAAGCACATTTACTCTGCCACTTTGAGATATATTATATCATTTTTTCTAATTTTTCATTTTAGAAAAGGCTTAAAAATGTCAAATTCTCTCATAAACATTAATTTTCTATAACATATTTTATATATAAGGATTGGATTTTACATTTATATTTATTATCTTGTTTGTGTTTTGAAAAATTTTATTAGAAATGTATTATTATTATATTAATATAGGAAAAAATTCACATGAACAGATGATTATAGAACATTCATTTAATATTTAAAATAAAATATTTTATAATATTTGCAGTTACTTTAGAAATAATAAGTGACCACGTTAACAATTTCCATATTAACATCCTAAAATACCATATGAATTATTATAGAATATGTCCTAAAACATAGACTACATACCACCCATAAACCAATATGGAGGATTATATTTCAAAAAGAGTGAAAATTAGGATTTTGGAGGAGGCAACGCAAGGACACCTGATAGAATAAGTTAAAATGCATAATGTTGAAATCTGTATATATATATATCACCATTTTGGTATGAATCCTTATATAATTTTCTGGTGTAAATATTTCCGCCTACAAATTTTGTTTTAGAAAAAAGTGTATTGGGAGCTTAAGATAGTGAATCTAAAGTTTAGAAATGATGGAGTGCAGATGAAGCACTTTATGAAGGAATATATGAAGATTATAATAGAATACTAACTAAATGACATGGTGTATATGAAAAAAAATTCAATTCCTTGATAGACTAATCTGGAAAAGCTATAATGAAATTCAAGATAAGGTGTTGTTTTTCTCATGAATGATAAAACTCTTGTCAGATCAACAACATACCAAATGATTTAGACCAAACATAGTAACTAATGTTTTCCATATAGTGGATTTTAGATAAAGTGAGATATATCATATAACCACATCAAATTGAATGTCTATAGAGTAAATCATTACAGTGAATATTCCTAGAAAGGGCCAACAGATGAGTCTATACCCATCTCCATGTAAATTGAATAACTAACTAACATGTTGTCTCTTTCCTTCAATCTATTATGCCATTTTCTAAAATATGTGTTCCTCTATAAATTAATGTTATTTTTAAAAAGATTTTTATTAAAATATATGTTGAGGGAGTGGATTATGTGATGTTTGAGGTACTTTATCTATTCTATTCGATATAGTTTTATTATTTTAAGAAATAAATTAATAAATGCTCAACATTTAAATGTGGTACATATCCATTTGTATTGTTTTTAATATTTTCATTGATCAAATTGTTTCCCTAATAATTTTCATTCCCATACATGAATGGAATGATTTCATTAGTTCAAAATTTTTTCGAATTAAATGATTAATGGGTGAATTTTTCACTTCCATCAAAGATATTTAGCTGAGACCTAGAAAACCTAGTGTGAGTGAAAAGAAATGTTTTGGAATCAATATTATAACTTGAGGTAAATGCATTTTTTTAACAAATTCAAAGGAGATTGGTCATCTATAAAATTAATATCCTACATATCCAATCAAAATAAATATGATCTATGTCGATTGAAAATAGTATAAAATGTGAATATCAATCCCATAAAGAATCTCTACAGGATTTAGTACTATGTGTGTGTGTGTAAATTATATTTAAATATATACTCAACAACATTCTTTTCAAAATTTGTCAAAAAATAATGTTACAAAATATTTAACAAATATTAATTAATATATCTCTTAATTAACAAAATGTAATTTGATCATGTGAGGGGAACACCGAAATTAAATAAATAAAGTGAAATATAACTTATGAAAATTTCATTCGTGTTGTATCATTATATTAAAAATTCCATCATCGGTTTCGGAAAAATAAGAGAGGTGGAAAATAGATGGGGTTACTATTTAAATTTTAATTCCACATAAATATATTTTTCCACTCCATAGTTTTTTTTTAATTTATGTGATGTAGTTAATTAAAATCATAGGGTAGGGATGAAAATTCATACAGTAGGAGAATATTTGTTTTCATTAAGTAATTGATTTAGTATATGAAATTAGGTAGGATTATAATTTTGATAATATGTATGAAAAATATTTATATTTATTATGAGTGAAATATTTTATATTTAGGGGAGTGATAAAATAAGTTTTTTTAATTTTATTAATTATTTACTGTTAAAATCCACTTACAATATTTAACAACCTATGTAATAGATATATTTCTGTTTATTTATAAAATTATAGAATTTTGTTGATATTTATAATATTTCGTTATTTTTAGATTAATTTTTAATTATTTTTAATTAATATATTAATAGATACAATTTGAATGAATGTTTTAACATGATTTTCGATGTAATACTTTAACGTTTAAAACAATTTTGAAATTAAATTAGAAAAATCCTGAATTTTAAATTTTTAGTATTTATTATTTTTAAATTAATTGAATTCCATAAAATATTATTTATTGTAATCACGTTTAATTGTATACTTTTGATTTCATGTTTTATAAATCATATCATGAACGAAAGAATTTAAATTTATTATTTTCAGAATTTATGGAAATTAATTTTTTCAATGATTTTTTTCTATAAAATTTCATTTTAAACTATTCATTAAATTTTGTAACTATAATATTCATATATTGAAATAAAATTTTTTAATTATATTATTATTTGAGAAATATTCACTATGATATCATGTGAAAACACCTTAGACATTAAATTGATAGCATAGAAAAGGCATTGTCACTAAATTGGTCATTCCCACCAATTGAAAGCATATTAAAGTCAAGGTCAAAATAATTAGTAAAATCCATAATCACCTTTAACTAACCACATAATTTCATGTTCAAAATTACACATGATTCTTGGTTAGGTAATTTTCCATGCATGTTTCTTGAATATAGCATGCACTAAAGTTATGACCCATATATCACTCATGGCCAGTTAAGTAACCGTGCTCCAAACCCAACCTACCATGATGACACCGTCAAAAAACAACTGAAATGTCAAATTTTCCCCAAAAACAATAGAATTATTTATATCCAGTTCACCACTACATTCATTCTTCATCATTCGATAATTCAACTACCCCATTGGGTTGTGGAATGATTTACCAAATCCATCATATATTCAATATTCTATGACATTCTCTAAACTAACTGACCAAAAATAAAAACTCAAAACACCCATAAAATATCCTCTACACATTCTACCATGCTATATATAAACTATCCTTGTCTTGTTGAACTACTCTTAACCAGACCATCAACATTGTGAAGAACATCTGTGTTAGAGACACAGAAGAATAAGACCAATTTTTTGATCATGATGGATGAATAACATATGATACTAAGATCACAATAATACTGTACTAACTAAGTTAAGGATGAAGCTACGATATCCAAATCAAATTAAATGAGGCCAATTGATTATTTTTATAGGTCTACTTGATGAAGGACTCAACATCTACAATTGATTCCCCATTAAATATTTAGACCTATGTTCTTAGAGTGAATATTTCAAGTGTATAAAACTATACCAACAAATGGTTTATGAATCAAAAAATTTAATTTAGTCCTATAAAAAGGGAGATTTATGATTTACCCAATTCATATAGGAATACATCCACTCAAATTAGGTTGGAAATGATAATCCTATATCTTCCATAATATTGTGAAAAGTAGATTGAATTAATGTTTATGTATATTGAATTATGTAATGTTTAAATATATCTTCCATAACTGGTATATGTAGAGAAAATATGCAACAATAATTCATCACCTAGGCCCAAAGAGACCATTCATTTGTCCCAAGTGCTAGTTAGAATTTTTTATATCATCATCATTAGTCTCACAAGTCCATGAAACCTAAATCTACCTCTCATTTGAAAGCTTTATATTTCTGTTATCTATCTGTATGAGATTACTTATGAATAGTTTTCAACTATATTTTTTTCATCCCCTGTGTGCATTTTTCATTTCTCGCTAAAAAATGTAGTCAGTGGATTTATTTGAATTCATAGAAGCTCTGCTTTTCAGTTTTATACATTCCATCATGACCATGGATGCTGCATTGAGAAATATAATATTGGTCATAGATTTTTGAGTCAATTTGTATCATTATGACACATGGTAGTTTCTATCTTGATATTACAATAAATCTCTTGTATCATAAAAACCACAGATTCAACAAAAGGATCAGTACCACTCTGTGTATGAAGGTGATTTACACTACTGCATGTAAAGGTGTGAGATGCCATGATGTTAAACAAGATCCCTTAACCTAACCCAAATCCATTTATCCAATAGTAACACACTAAAACAAAAAATATGTGACACCATAAATCAACCCAAACAAACATCCTCATCTCTTTAATGAAGATAAATTTGTTGTAATTTCATCTAAACATTTGTAGAATCACAGACACCCTAAACTCAATAATTTGTTTTGCTCTATCAATATATATGTATAGACATTCCAATTGAGAAATTAGCTAGTGGTCCTCTATATTAAATTCTAACCAGTTAATGGTATAGTATCATCAATATATTTTAATTGTTATCTAAAAAAATCAGGTCCATGTTAACCATCTTGTGGAGCCCATCATTTTATTTTAATACATAAAATCCAATCCACATATATCTTATTTATTACATAAAAATTTCATATGTGGATCTGAAAACTAATTTTCACTATTTTTTGATGTAGAATAATAAATAATACAAGTAATAATATCAATGAAAAATGGTATGTAATCATTGAATGATTGTTTAATTTTTGGAATAGTAATGAATATTCTTCCAACTAAATTCACCCCCACCACTAGTTGTGACCCAATGTTTAATATTGAGAAATAAAGAGTGAACTAGATCTCATTGTATTGATTATTTGGTGATGTAGAATCACTAATAATTTAGAATACTATCCTTGGACCATTCTATTACACATGTGGATCAAGGATATTATAAACATTGTGTTCTGTATTTTTTCATCATTTAAATGAAATTTTACTCTATTTTTACTTCATGTGTTCTCTTCTCACCCAATTTTATTTCTTCCTCTAACTATGAAGTGATTTATATTCTCATGATTCTATTTATAGTGGAATCCTAACATGGAGTTCACCTACAAGGAGAATGGAATTAAACCTATGTTTATGACCCTAACATGATTCCTTCTATTTTATTTTAAGGATATATGTATAATGAGAGGTTGAGGAGACGATCAGACCTTATGTCTCATTAATCTAAATTTCATTTCACACGTATGAAAAGCCATTACAATCCCACTATTCATATTTATGATGGGTTTGGTGATCTAAATTGAATATGGAATAAAACATTTATACCATTTTAGAGAATGATTATCTGATCACATAATGTACTATCCATGACTGTGATTTACATTATCAAAATTTATATATTATGGTAATATGAAGTTGACTAGATAACATAGATAATTTAATTGAAAGGGAAATGTTCTGATACAAGGGAGGATAGTAATGTTAAATCTGTGGGTTTCTCCATCTATTTCTTCCATTTTATCGTAAATTTTCATCTTACATTCAACATTATATTCTTTAAATCAATGCCCTTTATTTCAATCATTATTTAAAAAGTAACAAAAAAATCAAAAAATATTAATTAATTAATTTTTTGATGAATTGATCACACACAAATCATTGGGAGACAAACACGGTTAACCCTTTTCTATAATTAAAGTAATAATTAAAAATTTTATTTGTTGAGGCCCCATGATTAATCTACAATGAATAATCCCAGATTATGTTCAACTAAACTCATTCCCCTTAATGGTTTTTTTCTTTAGAGTAGGCACACATCCTCATATGTGAGAGGAATACAACTTCTAGTGAGGTTTTAATGAGGTATGTGAGGAGATTATGACCTCTTTAATATCGTAATACAATATCAAGAAGAATTATAGAGTATAATCAAGTAAAAATAATCAACAACCATACATTATATATGTAATTATCCAAAATTGTTATACACCCAAAAACATACACATAAACATTCCGTGACATAGTAGTTTCATGTTCAAAATGAAATCCAAATTAATAATCAAAATGTAATCCCCAAATGGATCATGAAAACACCTTTTTCCCTTATCAATGATCCAATCCAAATACTATATCATCCATCTAAAATAAGGAAATTTTCCTTATCCTGGCCTGCATCAATGCTGTCTACTCATGTACACAATGATTTCCTTAGAAGAGTGTGATTAAAAATATTTCGGTCATCACCAAAGGTGTCTATAAGAATATCATTTATTAAATTTGAATATATATATATAGAAAATAATTAAATAACGATGGTAGTATTTTTTCTATGTTTTATAGAAATTCAATTAACTACATTCATTCTCATTTATATGTGTTACCCATAACTACCAAATCTACATCTGGCCATTTCAGTCATCTGAATTATATGTGAAGGTATGTCACAAGTAAATATAAAAGGATCGTCAGTCCCACTCAACAATTGGGATTCATTAAACCATGTATGAATATCCGAATCATGATATTTAATTCCAAGTAAATACCTGGGAGTTATGGGATTCACTCCGTTGTTTGAATCATACTACACATTTGGGAACCTATTTCATCATTCTGGCCTACAAAATGTAGTGGAGAACCAGTACAAAAACCCACCAAATATTTATCAAATTCATAGATGTAAACATTAGGGTCCTCTTATCACATAATGAATATAAGGGTTTACTTTTTCACTTAATCATATTTCGATAGATCATTACATTCATATTATTATCAATTCCCATAAATATCACCTTTAAATTATTAAGAAAATTATAACCATTTTTTCAAATTTCATTCCATTTAACCACTAGTCTATACCATTATTACCATTTATCACAAATTTTCATTTATAACCTATAAAAAATATAAATAATTAATGTTAATCTAAACAATATGTTATACCATGTTCATATCAAAAAAGACAATTATCATTTTTATTATCAAAAACCCTTAAACTAATCACTTAACAAAGAAATTTCCTTTTTCAATGGACTTTCACATCCCATGGGAGGACGTATGACCAATATCTTAATTGTTAATATATTTTACATGGATCATGATGGGTCTAAAATAACATGTGGACATCCAATTTGTAATTTCCTGTCATGTAATTCAATATCATAAAATAAAGGATAAAAAATCGCAACCCAATATAGATTAATACACATCATGTCAATGAAATATAACATGTATTACACCTACCTCTAGTTATAAGATAGTCTTTTAGTAAGACAGAGCCCTTGATTCATGATAAAACAATCTTAAGAAAAAATCCATTGATATATTATAAAAAATGGTTTATGACTCAAAAAAGTTAGAAAACATCCCACCATGATTATTTTGTATGTTAAAAGGGAAGTGGTAGAATCACCTAAATCATTGTTTCCCCATAAATTATGCTTCAATCAATGTGTGATTGAGGGTGAATCACACTTGGAGGACAAGAGATCCCATAGATTTTCATTCCAGCTTCTACAGGTGTAAATGGTTGGAGAATCATGTAAGATATCATAAATCATGAAGGTTTAAATTATGAAATTCCGCTCCTTTAATAAGTAAAATGTTGTGGGTAAATGATTGGCCAAACCAAACATAAATTGTTTAAAACATTCTATCAATGATAGGACATTAGTAACATAGATTTCTCTGTAGCTTGTACAGTTTATCCAAACTTTCAAAGTCAATGTGCCTACCTTTAACCAGAGATGCATGTTTTTCAGTTTTCCCTTGATTTTTTTTCAACATTGCATCATCCAATCACATGTCGCACAGTTATGACAGTCTGTTATTACATACCATGCATCGACTTTAAAATATGAATGATATAGAAACATTCCACCACTTTCATGTCCCAGTCTCTCAAAAAAAATTGAGCCCCATCTAACTCTTAGGATGTACTCCACTGTCCATTTTTAAATACAATTAAGTTGAAATTATTCAAGAATGTACCTCCTCAAATGATTTTTACAATAAAACCTCTACGGATTATTAGAGATCATCCTTGATATTCCCTATAAATAATCACTAATCCACCATGGTAAAGAGTACTGGCTACTAGGTCAAAAAATCATCCTCACTATCTCATGCTTCCTCTTGAATATTACTATTCATCCACAAAAATTGGAAAAATTTTATATTATTACCTCTCAAAACATTATAATTGTGGTTCAGAATATGAACCGGATTATCTTGGAAGGACACATCAGTCTGAATCACAAAAACCTGAACCTATATCAAATGATATGGTTGGGGATGATACTATTGAAGTTCTGACACATGAAATATATGAAGCATATTTCAATACCACATTTTAGGATCCATCATATATTAAATAGTTTTGATCATCTCCATAAAACATACATGTGGGCCCACATTCATTATTTCTGAATCTAATGGAGACCTAATTTTTAAGATACTTGAAAGAACACATGGTCACCCATCATTAACTCAATTGATCAAAGGAATATAATAGAATATATCTTCAATATACAATTTTTCCTAACCATATTATTCTAAATCTAAAAAACCTACTATTACCTCTCTGGTATGAAATTCAATCCCATCAAATTTGATTTTCTAACATCCATCCATCATTAGGGAGATATTAACAGAAAATAATAGAGACCCGTGAAAGGTTCCATCTGAATAGTATCCTAATATATATTTTTACTGGTCAATGAAAAAATCATAAATATATTTATCCAATGATCTATCATAATCTTGGAATCATGCCTTTAATGTGTCCTATAACACTTTGATAGAATGTTTTGATTTTCCAAATTTTTATGGGTGATAATACGTACCCCAACCACTGACATGCCCTAAACATTCTATAACCTTTTCTAAAAAAGTAATAAAAAATATTTTTTATCTAAAATAATAATATTAGTAACCCCTTAAATATTTATATCTCTTGGACATATAAATCACCTTACCCGTATATTGTGAATGTCTCCCAAATTAGGGGGACATGTGCTATCTTCTTGAACTAGTCTTAAATAACCAATATTGCATCATTCACATAAATATTCCATGGAATCCAAGAAAAAAACTTCATATCATTGTCACATTATATTATGAAATGGGAAATGGATAAAAATAATTGCAGGTCTGTGATGTTGGTATTTCACCTACTGATAGGTATACCATCATGTCCCGAAATAAGAAATATAATTTTTCCTTCATGGTAACCATTTATATCTTTGAAGATAATGATAAATTATTGGAAATCTACATTTAACCTCCAATATTGATGCATGAAACCACACATCATATTATCCCGCATATAAGTAGGCACAAAAACGTAGTTGTGAATTTGAAAAATAAAATCCCCATTTATAATTCAATTAGATGGTGGAACCCAAATTCATAAATATCACTAAAATCAATACATCATGAATCCTTATACAATATATTTATTATAATGTTCGTATGTGATGGATAAATGGAAAAATTAAATGATTTATATCAACACATGGTCCTCCTGGATGCCTATATTCATCTCAATAACTACTGAAATTATCATCAACAAGGATCTAAACTAATAAACTACATTAGTATATTTATTGTGACTCAATGTATATGTAAAAGTATTTATCTTCCATGGCATGTAATCATTCCCAGTTAAAAATTACTACATATTCTACATTCATCATCACTACAGTTGATCAAATTCACGATTGGAAAATATCTAAATAATGCGATTATGATCAGTATAAATTATAAACTTCTCACAAAAAATAAAATGTCACTATCATGTCAATGTATGTACCACTAAATAATAATCAATATAATTTGTAGGATAATTTTTTTCATATTTCCTAAACTATCGTGATCCATAGAAAACCACATGATCTCCTTGTATTAACAAAACCCCATGTCCAAACCCATATGCATCTTAAATCATCTAATACTCCTTTCTTGAAAATTTCAATATCATAATTTTGTTGTGGTAAAATATTTATTGATATCTTTTATGATAGTCTCATATGATCCAAACTATTGAAACCATACATCCTACTTTTTCATCCACGAGAGTAGAGCTACCAAGTGGGAAAATTCTTTAATTAAACTTTAGTAATATCCCAAAAACCATGAAATTTATAGATATAAGTAACATTCATGGGCTATTTGCAAGATAAAATTGCATAAACCCTCCCTGGTTCCACTAAAAAACCTTCTTAAAAGATGATTTAACCCAAATAAATATACATTTTTAATATATAAATGACATTGTGAAAGCCTATTGTATAACTGATTATCTATAATTGTAATTAAGAAAATGTCATCATGTTTGGAAGGATCATATTGGGTCATGGTGAACATAATGATTTCATCTAAAAACTAAAAGCTGATCCAAATATGGGTGAAATTTTTTATTTGTCAAAACCATAAATATAGAATGTTTTCTCATCAATCCTAATGAAATCACAATAAATTCATACAATCCATACATATTCATAAAAGTCGTATGTGATGTATCAGAATATCTCACACTCATCTAATGATACACGACACATAATTCAAAATTAGAAAACCCAAAAGCTTTGATAAGTTAATGAAAATGATCATCAATACATTTAAGTGGATGTCAATTTTATATTTCCTTCTGATTAAATTTATAGTAATAAACACATAAAAATAGGGTCATATATTCCTTACTAGAAAAACACACTAGAGCTCCCCATAGTGATGTACTCAAATAAATGAATCCAACATCCTCTAATTCATCCAACATTATTAGAGATATTAATTCGAAGCTGTTGCAATTATATATGATTTAATATGAACTATCTCTGATCTAAGAATAATCTAAATAATTAACACCATCGCCCAAACTGGTGGAAAACCACTTAAGTCATCTAAAACACATCTTGAAACTGATATACATTGGGAGGGAAGGAATTATTATCCACTCACCCATAATCAAGAATTTTACATTCCACCTTGGATGTGAGTTCACATAATTTATGATAAATTTAACATATATAAATTTTTTTATATTCTATTCCCCATGATTAATATAATTGACACAATCTAGAGATGTCAAACATAATTAGAAAGGGTCAGAATAAATATGATCCTTGTATATATCCCACCATTACATTCCATGTATTAGTCCCAACCCTATCATCTTAATAACATACATGTCCCAATGGAGATGATAGCTTAAAACCTCAATGAAACACTGCATAATTTTAGGGACACCATATGCTCACACCCCAATCGTTGGTAGATCGATATAATCCGAAGAATATACTACAAATCTAGAAAAAACGCATTCACAAACCCATCTAATATAAAGTATTATTAGTCTATTGTATGATATAAATCGGTAGAAAGAATATATTATATATAAATCTTACTTGAAATAGTCCATGATACAACATTTCCACCAATAAGTTTAGGTTGGATAACAAAATGTGGACATGTCCTAGTACATTATGATTTGGCCTAAGTCCATTGGTTTTAATTATCATAATGATATGAATAGCCTTGTCTCAAATTACCACAACACCCACCCTACTAGTATGAACTTAAATAGCACTCAATAAATTTCCAAGAAGACTTATCCTCTACCTTTGATAGTATGTATTTTATTACATGGTAGGATGTTATCATAACAATAATTTCTACTTATAAATATTTAGAACCAAATATTCCAACAAAATCCCATTACCTCAAACAGAATACTCTATCAGGTTCCCCTATAAAATTGTATGTTGATCCACTACAACAACAAACATATTCTATAAAATGTTATTTACCTTGGGCTCAATCCATCCTTTATGTTCATTATGAAAATGTGTGTTCATTGATGCCTCGTTTCATGTCAACATTAGAGAAAAAAAAATGTTTGTGAATCATCAAGTATAATCCAAAACCTTCATACAACTCTAGGTCAATTTTACATGAACTTATGATTTTCTTTTCCTTTGGGCATCAAGGTAAAATTACTCTATGAACATCTTTTGGAAGTAATTCAATTCAATTCAATTTTACTTATCATCATGATCTGAATAATCTAATAATCATATCAGTGTTACTCATAACATATATAATTATATCTTATAGATATTTGTAGTAAGAGTCTCTAATATATATATATAATCACCTTAACAGACACAATCAAGAAATCTCGGGTCTAATTTCTATCTTCAATTGCAACAGTTTTGGGGTGCTCCATCTTAAACTATATTATCATGTAAAAAAACTAATCACATCCTCCCTTGGGCCTCTCTAAATAAATTTTATAAAATGGGATATGTTCCCCCAAAACTACTGATACTTACAATTACACAAAACCAATGTAGGTTCTTACCCCATTACTATAAGAGCATTATTGGTGATTTCGTCTTATATCTGAACTGGTAATTGTCATCTTCGTGTAATTTCAATACAATTCCAAATTAATATATGAGAACACATAATATATCATTTCCATACATTACACAACAGATGTATTACTATAATAAATAATTCCCTCTTCATACACCATCCAAATAGATATAATCTAACCTCTACCACTATCATAAACCATCCTAATCATGGGTCGTGGATTCCCCGAGGAAAAAAACGTACAAAATCACAACCCTTTCATTATTCATCATTTTTAAACAATTAAATGTCAATAAAAATATCCATCTAATGGATGCACCTTTTTATGAATTTATATTTTCACATCAAAATTAAAACCCATTAAAACTGTTCATTAGTCACTATATTGTAAAACAATAAATAACATAAAAGAGTATTCATTTCCCACAACCCACCAAAACCTATATATCTCTGTGTTTATAAGAGGTTTAAATTTATATTAATCCTTAGTTTATTATTGAATGTATTCACATATGGACATATTTAAATTTTGGACCAGAAATAAACCCTGAGAACATAATATAATTATCTAAAATGTGTGTCACCGAAGGTGAAATAACACTCAACTATAACAACAAATACCATAACCAAGAATCCCTACCAAGGAATGTGGGATTTACCCCACACATGATTTTTATAAACCAATGAATGATATCATTTATTAGTATATACACATCCTAATATAAATAATAAAATTCTTAAATAGTAATAAAACCAAAATTAAAACCTTCTTATATCAATTTATAATGTCCTAGATTGGGTTATACTAAACATAGTTCCCTAAGGTGGTTATACAAATGACATCTGGTGCACATCCCCATATGAAAGAGGTTATCACCTTGAATAATGTCTTAAATAAGGTACATGGGGAGAGTACACCCTCTTTACTAGAATAATACAATATCATAAATTATGATAAATAATACACATGTAACAATGTTCAACATCTATGAATCATACAATCAATTAACCAATAATGTTAATTTCCCTAAACTATAAATATTATCATTTCATGCCACAATAACATCAATTTCAAAAATAAAACTAAAATAAGTTAGTTGTTAAAATCTTTAAAATTGTTTCGGAAATCACTTATGGTATTCTCAACTATTATATTACTCTAATCCTTTACCATCTATCTAACATAGCTAATTTTCTATTATACTGACCTAGAACTATGTCATTTTCTCTGGTACTCGATGAAGGACCGAGTATTTTATGATTAGAACTGAGTATGCTAGAAAGTTTTCATTCAATTACACAATTCAGACATAAATATTGTACGAATTTATACATGGAATAATAAAAATTGTTAACAAATTATGTTCAATTTTTAGATGCATTTAAACTAACCGTTTATTCCAAATTCAATGTGTTATACATATCAATCAAATTTACTTTGGGCCATATTCTCCATCTAAAGAATATTTTAAAGTGGATAATATTTTGACATACAAGGATCATCCGTTCAAGTGTCCAACTGGGATTTAGAAATCCATTTATTACCATCCCCAACCATGATCCGGATTGTTTTGTCCATACCGTTAAATTCAAGATCATCATTCGTTCAAAAAAAAAACAAATTATCCATAAGGGCACCTAGAGAATCGGTGTGGTCCACAACAGGGAGAGAATCAACAGTCTAATATCCCACCAATTATTTATGCCATTTCAATGGCTGAACATCAATGAACTATTATAAATTAATAACAACAATGGTATATGTTTTCATTTTATCAAATTTCATGGTTTATTTTATTGAACATGTTATTACCTCCCCTAACAATCACATTTCCCCATTCAAGGATTTTAAAACCATTTTCACCCTTTTCAATCCATTTAACCACATGTCCAATCGTTTTTACCAATTTATCACATTTACCAATTGATAACATGTATCTCATTTAACGAATTCATGTGTTGGAAAAGTAATCATTTATACCATGTTGAAATACTGCACACAATTATCGTTTTTTTTAATCTCATAAATCCATTAATTTAACAATTATACTATCAATTTACATGTTTAAAGATGTTTCCCACCTCATTGGTGGCCCTAGACCATATATCCTCACCTTTATCCGATCCAAAATATTTAATAAGGGGTCCACAACATGGATTTACACCCTAATTATCTTTTCGTATGATGGAATATAAATTCCCATCATAATGGTTAAAATAATCAACCAAATACACTTTAATTAACCAAAATACATTGTAATATTACTTGTACACCTATTCAAAATTCATAGAAAACCACTCACTTAAACATAACCACTGGTTCATGTTTAAAAATACATCATTGCTAAAATAAAGAATCAATTGGAAAATAGATTATTAGGGATTCATTAGGATACACAAAATATCACCACGATTCTCTAAGAAAATAGATTAATGATAATTTTTTGGATTACTGATAGCTTCTACTCACAACCAATACTGATTCAAATGACCCCATATTAAGAGAGACTCAATATTGCTGGGGTAGGTATCCATTGATTTTTTTACACAATCAACATGAGGTGGAATATCATGGAAAATATTGTATTAAATCATAAAAAATGCGGGAAAAATTAAAATTTCCACTCATATAACGAGACTAATGGTTTAGCCGCATGGTTTGAAAACCCATGTTCCAACCATGAGGAACCCTTTATCCAAGAGAGGTCATGGATCACACAGTTTTCATGGGATCCTAAAGAGTAATTCAAACCTTGTATTTTCAATTCATTTATCTCTAAACAATGCCACATGGTTTCCAGACACCCCTAATATAGTTTTCCAAATGTGCAACATTCCCTCATTGGTTGTATGTTTATGGCTCATGATTAATACTGACCATGTGTCAACTATAAACCCTAGATAATATGGACACTTTCCCCCCTAATTCGTATATAAAAATTCACAAACACCCTTGTGTCCACTCATACTGTTAAGAATCATTTTCATATCCATTTTTTAGGTATTTAAATAAAAATTAGAGTATATAGATCCATTAATAATAGGGATCTTACATATCTTAATTCCAATTTATATCCACTAAAATAGTTTGTGTTATCTTTAATATCTATCCATATTTCTTCCCGTGATGTTTTATCTAACATTTCAGATCTTTTATTCATAACATATAGTCCTAAATATTTCATTATGAAGGATGTCATTATGAAAAGAGGTGACTCTATCTATGTATGTTAGGTGTCTTCCTCTATCATTTTCATTTATAATATTAAACTAAATCATCCCTTAAATAATCATATAATAATATAAATTTTATATCATTATACTTATGTAGAAAATATATTACAATATATAACTACACTTCCACACTCAATCATTCATTATAACATATTCATTCTTGTGTAAGGTCAACCAAATATACGAATAATATAATACCATTTTCATCAATTTACCCATGGATAGTTATCAATACATAAATATTCATAATATATGGTATTAAGGATGTAATAATAGTAATTTTATCACAATTAAATGGAAATATTATAAATCAATAAATTATATAAATAATTAAATATTGTTGTATAAATAATCTAAAAGAAGTGATTCATTTTTTGTATACTCACAAAATTTCTCTATATTGTCTGTATAATCAAATTTAGGCTTTTAAATTATTTATTGAAATACTATTCCAAATCATTGAGATTTATATTGAATATTGTATTCTCAATTAAAAATGATAATTGATAAAACCTTATAATAATAGGAATGGATCAATCATAACTATTAGAATCTATCAATAATATTAAATTATTGCTTGAAAATATATAATAAATTTCACAAAATTCATCAATATAAAAGATAAAAAATTTGAAAAAAATTGTTATGAAATATATTATTATTAATTTTATGTTTATAATATTTATACTTAACATATTTTTAATAACTTCATCTTCATGTTATAGGGAATAATTTTCCTCTATATTTTCATTTTGAATCAAAGTATTCCATGTCCATATTTATTATTTAGTTTTGTGATTCAAATTTTAATATTTTATATTATTATATAAGATCCCTTTACAAATATTTTTATTAATTTATAATTTTTTCAAGATAATATGATTCTCCTGCTTCCTCTATGTTTCATTATTAATAATCTTCTCCCATATATTTCAAATATTATTTTTTGACTATTTCTTTTAATGTTTTCTACTTCCATGTCTTTAAAAATATAATTCCACTTCTTTATTACTTTTTAAAGTAATTATTTCATACACACTTCTTTATAAAAATTAAAAATGATAATATTTTTTTATTTTTATATGTTTTCTTATATCCTCAAAATAATTTATCTTATATATATATAAAATTTTATGTTATAATAATTTTAGGATTCTTATCTTCACATTAGATTCATCTTCAGGTATTCAATCCCTCTCAAAACTTGTATGGCTTAATTGTAAACCTTATGATATTTTTTTTGGAAAACCATTTTATTTTTATGAATTAATTAATATAATTATTTTTATGGATTTATAATTATTTTTATGTTCGTGTATAAAACATGTGATGGGATATATTTATGTTATGGGTTGTCTAATACTTGTATATCCCTCCACATTAGTAGGAAAATCAATATATCTAAAGAGATAATTATGTTAGGGTATTTGGAGAGTTGTGAGAAACAAACCCATGTCACCCCTAAAGATGTCACTCAGGCCAGCCCATGGCATACCTAATGTGTGTTCTCAATCATCCAGAGATAAAAACTACATCCATGGTCTCAATAAAAACCTTTTGAAATTATTTCATCCTCTGAATGAAAATTTTATCTAAATAATAAATCATCTATTAATAATAAGTTGTATATAAATGGATACATACCATAAAAATTGAATAAATACAACATCAAATAAAAAACCAAAATGAAATTCAACCTATTATGGATGATGCATGAAAAACACAATGGAAGAGAAACAAAATAAAAAAATTGATACAATCTCCATATGTCCCCAAATAACAATTGACATCCAAAACCATTCATCACGAGAAAAAACACAACAAACATGATAAAGAGCTTGCCAATTTATCTAAGAATAAGACATAATAGTGGAATAATATATAGACTGAGTTTAGTGTTTTAGTTAAATAAATCACAATTGGATTTTAAAAAAATTGAATCATTTTATAGGATAATTGATTATTTCTTTTTTAAAAGTAAATCTAGATACAAAAATTCAATCATACATACATTACATAAAAAAAACCTATGTTTACACTTAATTTAATTCGTTATTAAATTAAAAAATATCACTCGTAATATATTTTTATATCTTAATACCATTTTATCAAAAAAAATTTAAAAAACTAATCAAAATATAACTACAAATTTCAGAACACTTTTGTTTCCATTTAATAAAATAATAATCATGATAATCATGAAAAAAAATTATTTAATATCATGGAACCATATCCGAAATATGTAAATTTAAAAAATTAGTAAAATAGATTCATGGTACCAAAAATTATAATTGATATATAGAATAGAAAATTAACATTCAATGTTGATAATTTATTATTTTCAAAATATATTCCTAAACATCCTATGTGGTAGACCTCGATGTACCCAAGCAGAACAATTGGTGGGCCTATTATTGGATTTCTGTGTGTATAAACAATTCGATGCTTAAAATAGAATCATTAATAGGACTACCCTTTGGGATGTGGTTATATAAAACATATAATCCATATAATAAGGGATAGAAATAAATTTCATCTCATCCATCAACATGAATCCTTCAATCCCCTTGAATTTCAAATGTAATGAGGTATTAAAAAAATTTCATAAAAAACTATAAGGAATATCTGTCCATTCACATATAATAGACTAAAAATTAATAAATCCTTTTATATAAATTCCATCTGAAAATAACAATTTTATTACACCCCCATGTACTATCATCCACATCAAAAATATCAAACACGGTACTAAAAGAGGATATTTAAAATAGACACCATATAACCTATTTAAAAAGTGCCAAATTGAAATTCAAAAACATCCAATCTCGAAATGAAAATACATTACAACTTTTTTGTTAATAAAATTTAAATCGTATAATAAAAAATTTATTTAGAATCCCACATTAAACCAATTTAGTACATTAAAAAATCATGGTGTAAAATGTAAGTATTATCTTCATATTTAAACCATATAATTAAATCCCCTTTATTCTTTTCCACCTTTTTTCATGAATTTGCCGCAATTTTTTTCCAATCCATTATTTGTATGTCTTTTTATAGTTTTCAGCATAGATTTTTCCACAGTTTAGTGATAAAAACCATAAAAATAAGAAATTTATATATAACGATTATCATAAAAATTTTCCAAACCATATAGAGAAAGTGAATAAGCCATTTATAATGAAAATAATATTAGAAAAATATTCAATAAAGAAATTTATAAAATTTTAAATAGAACAAAAATTAATTAATATGATAATAGGAATAGTTTCGTGTGGTTTCAAAAACACCACAACATGCCCCCTTTTTCAACCAAAAGATTTTATGGATTAAATTTATCAATAACACCAAATTAAAGTGGGTGAAATGGTATAGAGAATATAAAAAAAGTCCTAATAATGAATCCTATGAACATAAGTAATTCTTTCGAACCAACAAATCATGTACATAAATCCATGATACATATCTATGTCCATCAATATAGAATCACAATAAAATTATACATAGATGTTTTAGATATATAATATGGGTCCACACCATTTAAAAAATATATTTAAGCTAATACAATTTATAAACCCACTATGAAGATAGATGTCAACGAAGAGAAATACTCTCCACGAATTGTCCCAAATGATCACTATAGAATTCACACCTCTACCTCGTCTAATTAACACTTTGCCTTGAAATTATTAATCACATAGGAACACATGACCCATGGATAAATCGACATAAAAAATACAATAACAATGAATCTCAACACACTTCACAACCACAAATCCAATACTATAAAACCCACAAGAACACCACAAAAAGTAACAAGACGTGATATAGACCTCATGTGTTAGTACTCAGCTAGTATGATTTGACCTCAATATTAGAAAAATATCCCATGGAAATACCAAAAAATATAATACCATCATTTTCTCAATCACTCAAATTCAAATCATGTTATTGTTACCCAAGCAGTCACCCAAAGTTCACCCATTCTAAGCCCTTCATGAAACAATCCACACACATACACCGCACTAGAACACATCCCTAGAAAAATTTAATCCAAAAAGGGCCATAAACTAATTTATAATACATAGCCATCCAAATTTGGTAATAAATAAAATCACTCAAATAAAGATACCCAGAAACAAACCATTACCCAAACAGCAGGGCATGAGGAAAATTGAGGATTCCCAAAAGAATAAAAAAATTTAATTTTGAAATTTGTGGGATCAATTTTATGTTCAATCATAAAATCCAATACAACAAAAAAAGGATTCACCCATGGATCATTTTATATTCCGTAAATGTAAGATGTATAGATTAAAAATACAAAATTTATATAAAAACCGTACCACAGTTGATTTCGATCAAATTCATGGTCCCCTCACTTTTATATGAAATCTATTAAACAATTAAACCAAATTCACTCCAGATAATGAAAATGGACTAATTAATATTTCAAAAATATATACCTTTATAATTTAGGTTCTTTGTAGGATTATAAAAGTCTATGTTATGTGTTCATGATTGTGGGATATCTAAGTATCATTCATCAAACATCAATAATGTGATTATGGATCTCCCCAATCTTAATATATATTACAAATTTTTGAGAGTTATAGAGGAGTTATAATTCAATAAATAGATTAACCCACTTGTTTTTGTATAAAAATATATTTTATACATAGGTTTTAACATCCATAACATTATTCTGTGTCCATATGGAATTTAACCCTTTAAATATACCTCGAAATGACAAAAATGGACATTAATTCTAGTAATCAATATAAAAAATATTTTATCACTTTCTTATTACATCGATGTAATGTTACATGATAAAATAACATCCATTGTTATAACTATTCTCTCCCAAAATAGAATTTGAACCATGAATTATAAATATTAAATGTTAAATATTTATTCAAAATTTATATTTTCTTTTCTATTAAATGAATAACTTAGGAATATATTATGTAAATAAATTAAAAATATTACATTATAAAATTGAATAATATTTAATTTATTTATTTCATTGAATATATTTAAAATATGATATTACATGGCCCCCACAATGTTCTAAACATTAATTAAATATAATTGGATAATCATCAGAATGTGCTATGTGTATGGACCTCTAGAAATTTATCTCAATAGTTGTGAGTAAGAATCATTGATGATGGCTGGAGTCTCAATACCTAGAAAGTAACCAATGCAAATTATTTTTTTTAGAAATTATAACCACTTATAAAAACAATTTAATGTAATATAATCTCTTTGTCTCATGATACATCAAAAATCCAGACACACATATCATGTCACCATCATTTATTGCATTCTTATATTATATCCTTAATATATGGAATTATGTTTTTTAATAATTTATATTGATTTTGTATAAGTAATCTCATCCTGATAAACTCTGATTATGATATATCTTCCTTTTAGATGAAAAATAAATGTCATTATCATTAAATCAATGATATAACCCCAAGGATGCACACAATGCATTCTACATCACCAAAATATAAATACCATAATTATCTCATTCATCAAAATATGTTATCAAATTGAACACATTGATAATTATCTCGTGTTGTCGGGAAAAGAATTATTATAAATAGGAATAAAATTTATTCTTGAAAGTTTTTGATACTATATTAGTGGGTCGGTCCTCATTATCACTTTAAAATGATATCACCAAGTGAATTTAAAAAGAGAATAATTCTCAATTCTTATTGTACAGTGACAACTGATTATCAGATATTATCACCTCTCGGTCAATAATATATATATATATATTCTATTACATATATTGAGTGTTAATATTATAGTATCATGAGTCACTTATTATAAGTGGTAACTGTAATAACCAATTGATATTTCAAATAATAAAAATACATTCTCATTGAAATAATAGATATTATGGTTTTGACAATATTATCATTACTGTAAATCATGAATATATATTTATATAAATGGCATGGTAATATAAAATTACATTTATTTTCTAGTGAACCCACATTCCAATGCACCTTATTTCACTAAAGAGAACATTGTAATGATCATCAAGTTACCTCTCATATACTTGATTAAAATTTCTCCATATAAGACATCCTTCCATTTATACATTTTATTCCCTATCATCACCTTGACATTTTATCACATTCCATTAAGAGGATCCAATGATTCATGACATATGATTAAATTTTCTAAAATACTTCTATATCTACAACAGATGAACCAAGAAACTCAATATTTGTAGATATTACTACCATAGTATTTAATGATCCCTTTCATCTCACTTCATCAGTATAAATATATCATTGATCAATTGATCATGCAAAAAATTAGTTTAATCTCCACCACAATAGTGTTTATTTGTCCCCGTATAAAAGGTATATATCCCACATACTCTCTCAAGTAGTATTGGATATATTATATAGTATATTAAATGAAATATGTGATATATAAATCAATGATACATATGGATTTAGACATCTAATATTAGAATCAACTTATATCTCAATCATGCATTCTTGGATATATTTATCTCAGTGAAATATGTAAAAATTCACACTTGATTTGTTATAACTTGTATTTTTTTAATACTTTGTCTGAATATATACATTATGAGGGTATAAGAATCCTTTTTTACGTTTCTTCATCATAACTTCTTCCATAGATCATTTGATTTTTATTTATGTTACTATATGGAGATATATTTTTAATCAATTTATTACAAACTATAAGACATTTTATTTTTTCCCCATAATTTCTAAGCATATATTACATATAAAATGGTGGAACACCAACTATGATCATGTAGGAATGTGGAATACATTCATTATATATATGTATTGTTTGTTCATTCTATATTTTTACAAACCCTCTCTTTTTCATCATATTGAAATCTTCTATAATATGTTGTATCGAAACCAAATACCCAATATAATTGGATTAAAATTTTCTATAAAAAATTTAATTATAATGGAATTAATTATAACGATTTTATATAACCGATAAATACTTATTAGCAGTATTCTTATTCCATACTTATATAAATTATCCTCAATAACCACCAATAAAATTATATCAATTTAGGAAATAAAAATATGAAAAGAAAATTTCACAAGGAATCCATTATTTTTATTCATATGATATTGAAAGTAATTTTTATTTCATTTATTATTTCCATATAGTATTCATTATTAGTAATGATTAATATATTGCTGATGGCAGTGAAAATAAAACCACCAAAGTTATTTTAAATTTCACACTTTGTTTGTCTCTTGAGAAAATAATATTCTATAAACTATTATATAGGATATTCTAATAAAAACTATTTATGAATTTTAAACCTTAACATCTATCCATTTAAATATTTCTCGAAATATATAAAATAGAGGTGAAGAAAATATTATATATATATATAGAATTTTACATTATTTTGAATTTTTTATCATTGGTATTTTTATAATCTCCTATATAATAATTATGATAATTTCTCAGAGGAACATTATGTTTTATCATAACTAAGGTGTGATTATTGACTCAAACATACAAAACAATTTTATTTAAATACAATTAATGATACAAAATATATTTTATTCATATGATAATTCAAATGATACCCATTTTGTATTATAGTTGTTATAAGGTTATTGTTTAATTTCACTATTTTAAAACCATGAATAAAAAACATACTAGATGATTTTATAATATATATGAGATTCAACATTTACCCACCTTTTACATATATCACAGAAATAATGTGAAAATGGAAAATCATAGTTTAGAAATAAATATACTCTTCATTTTAAGAATGATTGTATATATATAAGAATCATTATTTATCATCCATTTAATAACGTAATAGGTCAACATTCAGTAAGGGAATTTGAGTTTTAGATTCAATCCACTATATATTTTAATGACTAATTTTTTTATTGCCTCAATATTATTTGAATAATTATATTTATGAACTTCATATATTCTAGATATGATTTTGTTAATATGTTACATTCCAGATATAATTTAACAAAATCTTCTAGGGTTCATATGTGTACATCTTTTTTATCCTTATAAAATATCATGTATTGAATCTGAAATATCTTCTAGATTATTTTTTTGCTACACTTTATTTCAAAAAGTCTCTTTTTTTAAGAAATAAAATTACGTTTTTGATTATAAACATGGTTATTTTCTTAAACAATTTTAAATTCTACATTTTCCATATTATTGATGAAATTTTTAGTTTTACATGGAAAAAATTAATTTTCCACAATTGGGTCTTATCAAGTCTTACATATTGTTTTGATAAGTTATTTCCAATGATTTATTTATTTTTGAATAATTACTTTTGTATAAAATATCTTATTCAACATTTTATTCATAATTATATTTTCATATGATTCATTCAATATGAAATAATATGTTGGTTTCCTCACTCTATTGTTGTAGTTATCATCCACTCTCAGTTTATTGTAGAGTGAACCGTCACATTGGGTAATTTTTTGTGACTTAAATGGTTCACATTTTATGAATAATATATAAAATTGAAAAAATTTATCATGTACCCAATATGTATAATTGAAATATTACATTTGATTATAAATATACTAAATGTAGATGATAGTTATTACTTATTTATCAATTCATTTCAGATTATCATTTAATGGCCTATATTCCCACATGAAAACATAATATCATCATGTAAAATGATCTCCCTATTATTTTTTATTTCATATATGGATATGGAAAATATTCCATTATTTGTGTTCTATATTTGTCTATATCATCTTATCATTATTATTTTTCACTATTAGAATTTAATATTTAACTTTTTTATATTATAATATTATAGGGGAACCCTTTTGAAAATATTACAATGTGGGTTTTCCGTAGTAAATATTTTATAAATCACAATGAAACTAGAGAAAAATGATATTAGGGATGATTGTATAAGAAGTATTATATTTTTTATTTTTGACATGAATACAAATTAATCTAGTTAATCAATGTATTGTATCGCCTCAAGTACATGTGTACATGCATGAATTCCATCATTAAATATATACATGATTAGTGTGATTATAATCATATTGATTTATCACATCACTTTTTCATCATAAACATCATAGTGATTAGAAAATATGGTGTAAAAATCATTGTCATCATGTTACTTTTATAACTCCTTTTATATTGATGATAAAATTATGATATATACATCAAATCTGTCATCCACGAGTCTTCTATAAGAATTGTTCTCATCTTTGCAAGCTTTTTAAGATGGTTGATCAACCACATATAATTTTTCATAATGTTGTAATGCAATTCATAGATAATTATACTATTATGGGAAAGTATTACTGATAAGGAAATTTTCATTATCGAGTATTTATTTAAACGAATCTATTGTATTATATTACATTTTATATAAAATCATAACAAAATTGATATTTTTACCTTCATTTTGGAAAATTATATAAATCAATTAATTATTTCATTAACTGTCATCAATTATTTTATAATATTCTTGAATCTATCAACATCTAAATTCAGAACACATGGTCACTTACGTATTATAATAGTAATAACTAATTCATTAATGATAATTTTTTTATGTTGACCTGCTACTCTCATAAGATCCCTGAATAGAAAGGGGAACCCTCAACTAGGGATAATGAGAACACCAAATGTATAGTTTTACTAAAATTTAAAAGATTGAACGAATTAAATGGCACGATATTCTCTTTCATATTTTTTAATAGTTATCTCTGTGAATGTAACTAACTAATATTTTTTAAGCTACCTTTATGCAATCCAATTCACAACATAGTAATTCTTAAAGAGAAATTATTCACCATTCTTGTTTATTTTTATATATGAATGTTTTTTATTATTCTACATGATTTCACATAAATACTAAACATATAAAAAATACCATGTATAAATATATAAATAAAATGACGTGATTATAGAAAATTAAAATGGTTAATCCACTGAACAATTAATTGATTATCCTAATTCTCGATGGTCACAACACGAGTACCATGGAATCTCATTTAACTTGATATATAACATTTAGCCCTTAAAATGGATTGAGCACACATCTTATGACGTCCCAAGACTCTATGTGAACAAGAATATATTTTTTCCACTTCATTATATATTAATAATGTTCTCAAGTAGGTTATGGGATCTCAAGAATAAAAAATACAAATAAATTATTTTTATCATGTATGTATAGAACTGTATACATATAAAGACGTTACATATGACACATATATCACCATTTATTACATAATTATAAAAAATATACATATTTAAATAATAAATAAATTAAATATTTGAAAAATTAATCATGAAATGGTCGTTCAAGGATCATGATTACTCATTCCTCATTAAACTCAAAAAAAATAAATTAATTTTTTGAGCTAACATACACCAGGGTATTTATATTATTTTAAATAAATTAAATAAATTTTTATTCAATAAATACTTTTCACACTATTTAGTAAATATTTTATGTACCCTCCATATAAGTTTTAATTTTTTTAGATTTTTTATTGAATATTTTTTATCGCCAAATGTATTTTAAACATCATAGTAGTGTCCTAGGATCGAGTTGCACCCAAAGGGTCTAGATGGCTCATGAGAGCCCGGAACAACTTATCCTTGGTCATGAACCCTATGAAGGTTGTGACTATGGAGGGAAAAATGATCTACACATGGGGAACAACACATAATAAAATAAAAAATTAATATTAATAGTTCTTATAGAAACTATGCCCTCTCCCAAATTGATGGGGTTACCATTTACACATGGTTTGTGGCTAAACCTAAAACTAAGTCTAAAATATATTTCATTCATAAAATTTTCATAAATCTTATGTGAAATGGTTGAAATGTTTTTATATTTTTTCATTACTCATTCTATTGATGAATAAATTTCCCAATGTGCCTATATATATTTCTACTGCAATGAACCATACAGAAGGCTATTATTCATAAATTAATGTATATTATAGTCTCCAATGACATTGACTTACCTAGTAATGTTGCTCCACCAGAAATACACTTAACTAGAACAAATATGACCATCACCTATATCCTAATTTCATTGGTTATACGTGATGTAATCATTCATAATATATATAGAATCTTATATTTTTCTGTCTGTTATACATATATATATATCAAAAAATATATAAAAGAAATCTTTGATTGGATATAACATCAGCATGAAATAACCGATTGAAAAAAATATTATAGTATTAAGACTATATCCACACCCTATTAATGAATAAATTGATTTTTATTTTTTAATGTGTATTAATAAAATTAACACTTACTCTTAGAAATTTTTTAAATCTCTGGCCTTTTTGAAGCATAAAAAATATTAACTTAATATATTTTCGAAAATATTTGTAATACTTATTTACCATTGAAAACATATAATCCCCACTTTATAAATCATTCCAAGAAGGACTATGTTCCCCATTTACACATTTTGTATGATATAAGCACTATTGATAGAACAAACACCGTTTATTAACTTGGTCTTTGTGTCCTAGACCTTCAAGAAACACTAGTTTCTGTAGAGACACTAGCTCCCTTGCATGGGTCTAGCCTAGAATCCCAATTTTATCAGTATACTAATGATTATTCTCATAGGTAGTTACATGTTATTTCATTGAGTTTCTTCCTTACTCACACCCAACATAGGAAACATCCTATTAGTTCCCTCATATATACACTACTCTTGGATAATCACACTTAAATGTGGAGTTCAAATATGGAAGGATCCCAAAAAAGATATCCTATTTCACATGGTGGAAAATTTTATCCTTTTAACCCTTTAACAATTATGTATGTTCCATTAACCCCCCCCCCCCCGAGAAAATTGACCTAATCGTTGACCTTCGAGTTCACATTAAGTGATACCAATACTCTTTATGTCGTGTACCACAAATGATACAAATAGAAAATCTTGACCTTCTGATTTCATAGACATCCTACCTTAGCTTGGATTTTGGGTTTTTGCCTACCTGGAAACCACATTTTCCATGAAGACTCATGGTCCCTTACATAGGGACCACACTCATTCCTGTAGGAATCATATGAGAAATGAATATCACCATAGACCAATACATTTTCTTTAATTTTTATCATTAATCACAATCAAGAAAGGAAAAATTCTAGTACTCCACCCATCTGGATACTACACTAGGAAAATCAAGTATAACTATGCAGTTTTATTATTGTTGGCTCAAAAATTGAAAGGTGCATCTTATTGGCTAGATTAGAAACATTTATCCATTAGCCCCATTGACATTATATTGGGTTACTATATTTATGTTGAAACATGAAATCTGAAAAACCCATACCCAGATTCACTTATTGATTTATTTCAAATTAATCAAATAAAAATTAATTAAATCAAAACCTTAAATAAAAATAAAAATCCTACCACCTATTAGTTTCATAAAACTAGTGTTCTTATCACTGTAAGAGATCACATTTTGAATAAATAAACCTATCGACACATAAAAAATTATCATTATCAAATATTTATCATAAAAATATAAGTTTTCCAAGGAGACTTAATGGATCTTTGACAATACCCAAGGCATGAGAGGTCAAATTATCGATGTTGTTACATAGATCAAATGATTATAGATCTTCTATTTTCTCTCACTCACTAAAATATTAATATTAGGTAGATAAAGAATATAATTAAAAAAATATAATAACCAAATCCTTTTTTTGGACCTATAAATATTTATATATTAGATTATAACATCTATAAATATCAATTAGGTCATTATAGAAGTTAACCCTTCAAATAGACCCAAAAAATGATAGCTAAAATATTCCACAAAAAGTTTTGAATATTTTTATCTCATACTTGTATCATCAATTTAATATTATGTAATAGAATATAATTAATTTATATTACTCATCACTGAAAAACTATTTAAATAATCATTACATATTAATTATTAAATAATCATTCAATTATTTTTTTCTTTATAATCATTATATATCTTGTGAATATAATAATTAAATTTATTCCACAGTTATTCTTATAAATATAAATAATATTGTTTTATTTATTTTTTTTCATCATTTGTACATGGACATTACACATTCACTGATACAGGTCCCACCATGTCTAAAACATTAATTCTCTATAATTGGCCACACATTTGAATAACTATTGTGTGTTCCCCTCTAGGACCATATCACAAAATACATTTGTGATGTACTCATAGGCTATGAGTTAATTATAGGGAATTATAAAGAAACATAATTATAAAAGGTCTATTCAATGAAAAAATAGCCTCATAAGAACACATTTCATGTAATATAATATCTTTCTATCATGATATCACATAAAACAACATGCATACATCATGTTTTCATCCTATCATTCATTATTATTTTATGAACTAACTATATGGAAATAGCTTCATCAAACGATTCCATAGATTTTATAGTGGTACAAAATTCTTGTTTAACTCGGATGGTGAAATAGACACTTTTTATAAGTGTGAAATTATGTATTGATCATTTAATCGATGTCATACCACCAATGACACTCCTAATGCAGGCTAGATCGCCACAACATATTTATGACTACATTTATCCAATAACAAAGTATATAATAAAATATTTCCCATTAAAAATGATCTCAGGGAAATAATAAAGTACACAAGCTTAATAATAGGAATATTTATTAACACCTGAAAAATATAGTATTTGAATTGGCAGGTCAATCCTTATGATATCCTTTACTAGAGATCACCATGTTTGAACAACCGTAATATAATATTAAATTAATATGATCTCTTAAAATATAATTGTAATACAACATTTATTTTAAATAATTAAGGTACATTAAGTCCATAGGCATGTGTTAAATATTAATTTCAAAACAACATAGAGTTCTCATTAGAGATAAGATCTTCTATAACCATATGTTACAATCAACAATAAATGTAAATTACCAGGTAAATAGTGGACATAGAAGTGTTAACGATAGTATGATAATAATAAATCATGAATAAATCATTGAATACATGAATTTTTAGAAAAAAGTTTCATTAAAATTTGGTTATAAAGAACCAACTATTATAATAAGACCTGCACACTAGTTCACAAGAATACATCCACAATACTAACCCCCTTGACTCCAACATAAAATAAATTTACTAAGAGAAAGACAAAAATATTCTCAATTTATTCATTAATTCTATGTATCGTAGATTAGTATCGTGTTTGACATAATTCGAATATAATAATTCATGAAGTTAAAAATATCCTAGACCCACCACCCCACTTATGTATGGGGAGATTCATGATATGGGGATGGTCAATTCCATGAAATCGAAGAGGCCATACAATGACCATTTTTAGGGATAAACCTTCCACATTTCATTCTGACATTCCTAGGAGGAATATGGAAACTAAAAAAACATGAACATAATTGATCTAGCACCATGTTCAAATACAATTATCTTAAAAAATACATTAAAAAATTATTCATTTTCAAGAAAACACACATTCCTTTAAATAAACCACCTCATATTGGAAAATTCATTTTAATTTGAATTTTTTTGAGACCCCATTTTTAAAAATTAACAATATAAAAAAATTATCCTCATAAAAAAAACATTTTATTAAATTTTTACACTTATTTCAAATCACATCCCAAATATTATTTCAAAAAATATCATTTGTATCGTTTATTAGGAAAAAAATAAATTCGATAATTAATTGAATAAAAATCTATTTTTTCACCATAATTGTTTTTTTCAATATTATATTTTAAAATTGAACACACAAGGAAAACACCCCAAATAACATATTTCACAACATGTACATACAAAGTTTCTATCGTTCAAATGTTTTTTAAAAAAAATTTAACACCTTTTTTAAAAATAAATCCCTTAATATCATTTTAAACAAAATACAATTAAAATAATTCAGTATAACATAGATTCAAAACCAATTTTCTAAAATAAGATATAAAATAATTAACAATAAGATCCAATCATTCTTCCCCAACTATTTTTCAACAAATTTTATAAATAACCATAAAAAATTTCTTCTTTACATCCAAAATCCGAATTTATAAACATAGAATTCAATATCTCCAAGGGAGAAACACTGTATTCCAGAAAAAAACCATAATTATTACTAAATTAAATATCAATAATTTAATATTTTATCCTCATTAATTAATATAGAGAAAATGGTAAAACCAATGATATCATTACAAAAACAAATTAAAGCAAAAAACCCATTCCATAGAAGAGATAAAATTGTGAAAATATTGGAAACAAATAGATAAACCACGTATCAACCATGAAACAATATTATTAATGGGTTAGGAATAAATTTTCCTAGTCTTTAAATTATTTACAAGACATTGTTGGATAACTATGTAGGCTAGCGTTGTTGGTTAAATTTACCTATAACACAAATTACAACAAAAAAAATCATTGATATAAGAAATATGGTTATAAAATACCTCAAAAATATAAAATTCCATCAATATATAACAATAACCTTACTCAAAATGAAGACTCAAATCCTAAAAAACAATTAAATCACGCACTTTCGAATGAAAAGAAGCTAATAAGGCCATCCTTTCTACATAACTCTAATATTTCAGTGACTTTAATGGTATTCATTATACCAAGACACACCCCAAAATTAAAATTGGGGGAACTAATATCATTTTTCACAAACCAACCAAGGATACCACTAATTCAGCTCCATGATCTTTCTCTGGACATTCTTAGGGTGCATTCTCGATCGCCCATTGTTTGAAAGTAGTGTCATGGTATATAAACATATATAGAGGGAATAATTTCACCATATGAATGAGATAAATTATGAAATACTGAAATGTTTAATTTAAGTAAGGATTCAATATAATGTGATACATAATAATCAAGAAAATTATGAAATACATCATCATATAAAAAAGGAAAAGAAGATCCAGGATATCAGGGATGAATCATGAACAACTAAAAATAAAAAATTAAAACCCAATCCAAATGATTTCTATCTCTATGTGAACCACCTTCACTCTTTATATAAAAATACATACATTAGCCATAAAATAAAACAAAAAACATGATATGGACCATTCAATGTTACATGAAATGAATCCATAATGGGAAAAATAATAATGGTGTATATAGGTTGTGTGAGAAACAAAGACCAGTTGGATGTCCCCAAAGTGTTTATATTTTCCCTTTAAATACCAATTAATCCATTTATGTTTCAAATACAATATAAAAAATAATATTTTTTTACATATATATAAATAGAAAATATCAACCAATTTGACTTTAAAAGAAGAAATTTCTTTCAGTTTTAAATAATAATAATTACGTATAAAAAATCCACTAATCAAATAGTCTTTTTTAAATAACTCATTTCAAATCCACCTTTTTAAAACAAATTATAAATAAACATTTAGAAAAACATTTTTGGGAATTTTATAATGGAAAATAATGAATATGTCTAAAAAATAATACACCAATGTACCATTTTTTATGAATAAATTAAATCATGAAGTAAAAATGAGATATAGGGTCACATATTCCAATTATTATGACCCAAACCCAATAACACGTAGTCGGTTCCCACTAAAAATACATTCGAATAAGAAATAAGTAAATAAAACCTAATGTAATGATTAATTTAGTCGTCTTGGTATCTTAGATACATACTCGAGTCTTAAATTATGTTTGGAAAACAAAAATAGAATCAAAATTATTTTTTCTATTCTATTTTGAGAATTAGTTTACTCCTTAAAACATATCATTGTATATAATTTAATTTAGACTTCATGGAATCCTAGGGAAATGATATAAAATATGTATGTCCTTAATATATTAGTAAGGATTATATACAATATATGAAATAATAAATCAAAGAGCATAATCAATATGGAATTGTAAATACTGAACAACCATTTTATTTAATCAACAAACTAAGAAAGAAGCATATTAAAAATATGGAAGTTAAATAATCGAGAAAAAATTCCATTGAAATTACTAGATATTTTAGAATCATTATAGAATCATAAATAACTGAAAATAATGACATTAAATATAAAAACTAAGAATTAATTGAATCTAGATATATATTTCATAGTGAAAAATCTCATTGATAATAATAACAAAAATATAATTGAACAATTGATTAATTATCAGGGGACTTGTTTCTAAACTATATGATGCCTTTATCATGGAGACCATTCACAAGATATTTTAAAATATACGGGGAAAAAACAATTTATGTTTTCCAACTAAGTAGTACAATTTCACTACTGATTCATCATGGGGATATATATAACATGACCCCATCCATGTCATTATTGTTGAAAGAATTCATCATATAAAAAATTATCAATGTAATTAATGAACAATGGACCTTAATAAATATCATTGTTAAGAAAATTATATGAATATATCAAAATTATCTAGGATAATTAAATAACTATCATTAATACATCGTATGAAAAAATGGAATATTGCTTTAGAAATAAGCATGCCCATGATAAATGATTGGGACATTTTCAATAAAATTTATGTTCAACGACCACTAGGAAGTGATTAATTCATGGAGAAGATAATTACTACCAAAATGATTCAATGAAGTGAATATTGATATGATCATTGGTCATATTAAACACAACCCATATCAATTAATAATACTGACAGTATCAATAAAATAAATACCCATTAGGGTAATAATATTTCTTCATGTCATAAATTAAGTAAAAATAACATATGAATATCTTTAAAAAAATTGGAAAAAATATTCTTTTAATTTTGAAAAACAGGTTTAAAATATTTTTTTATTGAAAATTAATTTTAAATAAATTAAAGGGTTAAAATTAATTATATATATAATATTAGAAAATTAAAAATGTTTTTAAAAACGTTTTTATAAAAAAATTTGGAGAAAACAAGAATTTGGAAAAATATATAAATGAAATAAAAATTTATGAAAATATTTTTTAAAAACATTAAGTGATATAGAGTGGATAAATAGTACTATAACCTAATATCATGATTTACTAGATTAGAAAAAAATCAAGGTTATATGAACAAAATATAATAGATTTTTTATGTAAATTCAAGAATAAACAACCTTGATTAGAAAGAGATTGTGAAATAAATTCTTAACATGATCAAAACATTGAAGATAAAATAAATAAAAATAATATGTTATGTAATTTTAAGTACACAAAATATAGGTATAAATATATAAAAAATATAGTAAAAACTAATTACATATTTAATATTAAAATATAAATAACAATCACGATGCAATATAACTGAATGAAATGAAATTGGGTAATAAAATTCATTACACGTTGGTAAATTTGATTTAAATCCCTATTGTTGAAATAATTCACATTTAAGATTAAAATACCATAAATAAATAATAATTCATGATATTATGTATTTCCCTGACCCCAGAAGCCTAGATTCAGTGCATTGTTATAATACATTAGAATTTTTACAAGGAAAAAAAATCTTGAATGACCATTCAGTTTAGTTGTTTGGGGAAGACATGTTACATAAATAATACCCATAATACATTGGGAAAATATAAAAAAATCTACATAATATACTGAAATAAAATCCATCATTGAATATTTATTCTATGTTCTCTTCTTCATAACCTGTGGAATTAAACATAATAAGGTTGAGCTGAAATACTCTGTAATGGTAATTATAATGAAATTAATAATTAATCAATAAAAATGGACAGAAAAATAACTAAGTACACATTTCGTAGAAATAAAAAGATAAGGCATAAATAATGAGGCATGTATAAAATAGAGACACTTGACATAAATTTTTTAATTGAGAATCAACTATGTCCATAGATATGTCAATGAAAAATAACATTGAAGCAAATAACTGATACAAAGTGAGGGAAATTTATTTCTTATAATATGTAATTTATTAGGCACATGAATACCTATTACCATCATTAAACTTCCTAAGACGGTTTAAAACACGGATGGAAACAACCTTAATTTTTTCATCTTATTTCTCTCATGAGAAAAATTGGACGCATTTAGGAGCTACACAAATCATGGATCCACCCATCATTTCCAGTAAAAAATATTCATATTATTGAATAATGTAAATAATAAATATACCTTATCAAGTTAATGTTTTCATTGATAAATAAGGATTTATCAATAATTCCCCAATTAATGAAATAATTTTTAAAGTAACCACCTAATGAATAATGGTATACGGTTTAGGCAATTAAAAAATCCACTATATATGATTATATATATATAACTAAATTTCTTTTAAAAAATGATTACAATAAAGTTATTTCTTCAAGGGAAAGTTAAAAATAAACAAATTAATATGATTTTAATAACATTGGTGAAGGGACTAATATTTAAACATTCTAAAGTGTCCCATAGAACATTGAAACATTTAAATCACAATTTCTATAAAGGTATGAAAATGAATTAATTATATATATTTCAGAGAATAAAGTGATTAATGAAATAATATATCAAAATTGTAACAGCCCAAGATTTAATAGTATATTATTTCTTCAAAATAATTAAATAACTTGCACTGTAGACAACCCCGAGTTCAAGCGCACCACGACTTACCAAACTAGCCATTCAAAAGTGGTTATGAATATTATTAACTAAATTTGGAACTGTATATAATCATTATAATTATTGAATATATATAATGAGTATCTTTGAAAAAATCTAAGAACTAATTCATTCTTTTCAGATAAAAGATGTTTTTTTAAAAAATTACACTTTTACCATCTTTTAATGGTGAACCCTTTTGAAATCCAATATTTGAAACATTTATATATTCAATTTGACAAAATAAAATTCTTCATTAGAATCGGGACATAATAATATAGTTTCAATAAATTGTTGGTGTTTTTTTGATAACTTTCATATTTGGGTGAATAGTGAAAATAATATTTTTTTAACAAAATTTTTTTTTAATAAAAATAACTTATAGTGATAAATTATTCATTTAATATGTCAGATTTATAAATAAATTATCTTTTTACCATTTAATATAATTATGTTTATTGTAAGAAATTTCACTTTGAGATTGAACATAAACAAGTGTCAATCTTTGGATAATTATTGTTTCTTAAAAATAAGAATTTTGGCTTTGACAACGAGAATTAATTTTATATTAATAAACGAAACTTATATGTTTTGAATTTGGTAAAATAGACTTCATTTTTGAATTCGGAATGTCAAAATTATCATAGGGTAAATTTTTGTTATTTTTCTGAAAACATACTATTTTTGATAAATAGTGAAAAACACGGAGTTATTGTTTAAAAATGACTTTTTATTTAAATAATTATTTGTTTTATTTAAATTTATTTTAGGTCAAAATAGATACATATTACCTATATATGTTCAATTTAATTCATTGGATTCATTTGTAATAATATATATATATATAGTTTTATTGAACTTTTCACCGTCTTTTACCCACCTCATAGGAAAATTTGAAAATATACATAAAACATAAATTTTCTGCTTCTGTGAGTTGAATTTAAAAACCCCGAGAAACATGGTTGATATCAGTAAGTAAAATGTTGTTCAATAAGTTGAAAATAATATTTAGTGAATAGTAACTTTTTATTTTTATTTAACACGATTACATGTAAATTGGGTAATTAAGGTTAAAATGATATTATTATTACCCTAAAACGTGTCTAAATTATATTGGATAAGTATAATTCGACCAAAAAACAACTTATGAATAAAATATTATCCTTTCGGACCACATGGATTAGATTAGGACATTTATTATTATTTAATTTAAAGAATAGTTAAAAGTGTTAAAATCAATGTATAATAACTTAAACATTATTAATATAGGGTTACAAAAAAGATAAATTATACTATAAATATTCATTAAAAATATAAAAATATTTCCTACATAATGGCATGTTATTTATATTTTTTAGATATTAAATCATGTAATTTATTTATGACACAATGATGATGCAGTAATTACCTAATTAAAGAAATATTAAACCAATTGATATTATAAATATCCTAATAAATATACTTTGAGACTTTTTATGAATTAAAAAACATTTATAGGTTAATATGACATATTATAGTTTATTAGAGGAATTTTGTCAAATTTATAATGTTGTTATGAATTTAGGGAAAACAAAATACCAAATAGTGTAATAATTGACATAAAATAATTTTTAGAAAAAATATTATTTTATAAATTGATTTAATTTTCCTAAAAATCTATAGTTCAGCCACAAAACTTATATAAAAATATATATGAAATTAATGAACTAATTTAGGTTCAATTGGTATTTTATATTATGCTTATAAACCATATAATACAAAAATAAAAAGAGACATGGTAAATGTAAAACTATCTAACAAAGAGTAAAATCTAAATGTGAAGGATAATATGGTGACCTAAACCTGTCTAAAACTTATTGGATGGGTGGTTTTAGACCCATACCCACCATAGAATTTAAATAATAATTTTAATAATAATTAGAAACCGAAAATGATTTTATTATAAAATAATATTTTAAATTTTTTCTATGGTGCCCCTCACCCCTCTTATTAGAGGGCACTCCCCCATCACTCTAATACACACCTTAAAAACCATATGGCTTGGAAAAACCCTGAAAAAAATACCATATCAATTGTCCTAACTTAATTTTAGAGGCCTTCATTTTTTTAGAAATCCTACCTAAGGATCCCATTTGATAAAATCAAAAAGAAGAACTCAAAGAAGAGGTAAATATTTCAACACCTCCATCAATGTCCTTTCTTCATCCACTTCCTCTTTCTTTGTTTTTTCCATTCTAAAATAATAACTCTAGTATCTTCTATATATTGTGATATTATTATAAATATGGTACAACCATATTAATTATTCTATCCATATTTTGAGTGACATGTCACCATACATGCGTACGTACGGATTACCATCTCCACGTCGAGGTGTAATTGTTATTCAATAAATTATTATTTGGATTGGTATAATAATGATATGTAATTTATGTAAATAATAAATATATCATGATAATGACTCTGTATATATGATATACCTTCCAATTCCAAAATTTTATAAAAAATACATTGGAACTTGTGCGTGTGAACGAAATACAGTCTTCACTACGCGATGAGATTCATTTCCATTTTCCACATTCATCGATGATTATAAAAATATATATTACAAATAAGTACGTAATATATGACATAATAAATCTACTAGATATACATATATATATATTTATTTATTTACATACATATACCTTATTCACTTATTTCCGTTCAATACGATTTGAAAATGAAAACAACATTTATGCGTACGTACGGACTACCATCTCCATAAATAGTGTTTTCCATTTCATATATAATTCTATTATAAATATTTATATTGTATATATATATGATATATAAATAATGTTTTATATTCTGGAATTATTTAAATCTTGATCTATGTGATATAATCAAGAGTAACAAGTTAAACCCCGTACGATAAAGACATCAATAATTACATGAAATGATAATTTAACAAGAAAATTATTATTAAAACATTAGTATAAACTAATAAATGAATCATGTATGATATCATAATTATTAATATGGTTCTGGTATAATATAATAACATACTATTATTTTCACACAGGAGGTTAAACGTACCCATGATTATAGGAAAGTGCATGGTAAAGGTTAATTTCACAATATCCTTATTATATTAAGTTGTTTTTACGTATGTATCTAACGGGACATATAAATTATTCATGCCCATGATTCCTAAAAGAGTTTTCAAAGGTATTATTTTAAGGGACTCTTTCACTAAAACATTATTTAAAATGTTTTAAATATTTATTCTTATAAATCTTTCTCATTAATATCCATGTCTTCTAAATTGTTTTTAAGGATTAATTTTTATGGACCAGAAAGTTTTTATAAATGTTAATTTCATTCAAAAGTTTCAATGTTTTATTGGAAACATTGATTCAAAAATGTAATTAATTGTCTTCCTTTCTAAAAAATGTGACTTTTTAAATATATTCATGAAAAAGAGTTATTTCTCCAAAAGTGTTTTAGAAATCATTTTCATCTATGTCAACATCCTTTGATTCATTTTAAAATTGTTTGATGTTTATTTTTATTATACCAATATTCCATATTGTATTGAAGGTTTTTCTGATATGTTTGACTCTCGATGTGTTATTTTTACACCATTCATGGTTTATGGACAAAGTATTGACATTTAATATGCTAGTTTTAATACGAATGTTTATGTTATGTTTAAACCATTTCATATACGGAATGCATTGGACTAAGTAAGTGACTGGAAGAGCCCGCTATAGCTCATTAATGCATCTATAGGTCTCATGAGACAAACTAGTGTCTTGGAACAAGGCCTTGACAAAATATTATTATTAGTCATGGCATAAGGCCTTGACAACATCATTATGAAAGTCTAGAATTATTCATTCCATTATTATGGAAGTGGCTATTAATAATACAAGTGATTATTCTACTAGTAGAATAGCCATGTGAGTAAGTAAATAGAAATTTTTGATTTATATTTTCCATATTATGATTATATTTATGCTGAAAATGAATTTTTTTAGTCTTATATATTTCCATAAATGTTTATGCTTATTTATGAATGTTTCTGTTATATTGTTATCCTTACTAAGCATATTAGCTCACAAAATTATATGTATTATTTTTCCCTAGATGCAATGAAGTATATTATGACTAACATGTAGTGATAGTTTATGGGATCTCAATGTTGTCTATGGAAACAATGTTGTCGTAGTTTTACATTTTATTATGTAATGTAATCCTTATGAATGTATCTAGTACTTCCAAGGCTAATAAACTAATCGATCATTCGATACCTGATCTTTTGTGATCATGCCAATGATAGGTAATAATGCACCGACTCTAGGATTCTGGGGTCAGGTAATTACATTTGGTTTCAGAAAAAGATTTGTACAAACCATGGAATCAAGATATAGATAAACTCTAATTAGAGCACATTACCCTATGATATAACATGAGGATTAGTATAGGATAACTTCCCATAATTTTGGTATTGTAGAGATTTTGTGAGGTTTCCATGAAATAAATCCATGTCTGGATATGAGTAGGTATAGGTGGCTCTTACAAAGATGCACCTAGGGGTAAAGCCCAAAAACACCGCTTTGAGCTAGACTTGAATGTGAATTGGTGCACGACAACAAGACTTGATCCACTATTGGTTATGACTCTCCTGAGGAATATGTTTTAGATAATTCCTATTTTCTATAATAATCAATATGAATGGGTTATGAGTATATTCTTCCTTAGAGAAATCATTTTTTATGATTATTTATTATATCCAAAAACAATTCAATTTATGTTAAGTGTTTTATAAGATTGGAATTATGTATTTTTATTCATAAACTAATCTATTTTATGCCATTGTATTGAAATGGAACCCCATAGAAGGAATATGAACTCCAGTAATACATATGATCCATTGAGTATGAAGGATAATGAATTTAACAGTATTAATCCAACATTTAGAAGGGAAATGGTATCTCATTTATTCTCAACATATAATGAAATAGTATCTGGTTTTAATAAGATAAGTAAATAATCCTCTGAGCCCTATGGCTATAAAAGAAAAAAAGAGAACAAAAGGTTGGAAGAGAGAAAGATAGATTAAGGGAAGAGGGAAAAGAAGAATTTTCCCATATGTTATAACTGTGGATTGAACCACCATGGTAAATGCTTGAAGGGAATGGGAGTTTTTTATAAGTGTGGAGAAAGAGGTCACCAAGAATGTGATTTCAAGGGCTTGAAAATGGATTCAAATGTGAAATTCTCCTACTGCAAGGCGTTGGGACACTACAAGAAACAATGTCCCAGTCATCAGAGTATACTGTAAATAATGCTATTGCTATTAATCAAGTTATGATACTACCTGAGATAATGATTAATGAATTGTTTTATTATGTTGTTGTTATAAAATTATTTCATTTGAGAATTGTATCAACAATATACTAGTTATATGAATTATGGAGATAAATAATGATTGTATTGTAGTACTATTTTGTTAAGGATTTGAGATTATATGGTTATATGAATAATGACTTAATAATAAGATACAATTTTTGTAAAATAAATGGTTGAAGGAAATGGAAAATTTCACGATGACTTTATTATCGGAAGTTGTTTTTATGTAAGTATCTTCTTGGAAATATTTATTATCCATGTCCATGTTTCATGAATATTTTTTAAAGGGATTCATTTAGGGGACTTTATTACTAAAACATTATTTCAAATGTTTTAAATATTTATTCTTCTAAATCTTTTCATTAATGTCCATGTCTTCAAAATGGGTTTTTAAGGATTTATAAATATGGACATGAATGTATTTAAAAATTTTAATCCCTTTCAATTGTTTCAAAGTGGTATGGGACATTTTGATCGAAAATTTTATTTAAATGTCTTCCTTTCTATATTATTTAAATTTTCAAATGTTTTCATGAAAAAGGCATATTTCTCTCAGAGTGTTTTACAAATAATTTTCATCTCTGTCAAAATTCATTTGTGGATTTTAAAATTGTTTGAAGTTGATTTATTATGAAGCCAATCTTCCATATTGTATTGAGGTTTTTTTTCTATGTTTGACTATGGATGTGTTATTTTGACACCATTCATGGATTATGGATAATGTATTGACATTTCGTATGATACTTTTAATACAAATTTTTATGTTATGTTTAAACCTTTTCATTTGTAGCATGAATTGGAGATAGTAAGTGACCGGTGGAGTCCACTATAGCTTCTCGATGCATTGATAGGTATCATGAGACAATCTAGTGTCTTGGAACAAGGCCTTGACAAAATCTTATTTGTAGTCTCAGCACAAGGCCATTACTACGTGGTTATGAAAGTCTGGCATTATGCATTCCATCATTATGAAAGTGGCTATTGATATTTCATGTGATTATTATAAAAGTAGAATATCCATGTGAGTATGTAAATGGCATTATTTTGATTTATATTTGACATATTATGATGATGTTTATGTAAAAACGGATTTTTTTGTCTTATACATTGCTTTAAAAGTTTATGCTTATTTATGAATGTTTCAACTATATTTTTATCCTTACTGAGCATCTGAGATCACCCCATTGTATGTTTTATTTTTCTCATTATGAGAATAATTATATTATGACTAACCTACCGGGATAGCCTATGGTATCTCAGTGTTGTCTATGGAAACAATGTTGTTGTATTTTTCCATTTTATGATGTTATTTTAATGTTATTAATGTATCTAGTACTTCCAATGCTACTAAACTAATATATCCGTTATGACTTCATGTTTTGTGATCATGACAATGCTACGTTAAAATTCACTAACTATAGGCTTCTGGGGTCAGGGCGTTACTGTTGGTATCATATGGAGGTTTCATTTGAGTGTTGTAGAAATAAATACTGGTTATATGAATTAAGGAGATAAATATGGATTGTAATGTAGTACTATTTTATTATGGATTTGAGATTATATGGTTCTAAGAAAAGTGACATAATAGAAAGCTAAATTTTTTGGAGAATACTGGATGAAGGAAATGTAATCATTAATATGGTCCTGATAATGAGGAAGTGATTTTTGAATAACATATGGTTGATTTGGATAAATTATATTGGTTATTATTGACTTCCTTGGAACAGGTTAATAGTTTGTTTATTTCATCACTATTGGAATATTCAAAAATAATTGGATATAAGGAATATATCCAGATTTCTATAAATAATAGTGGAGGATGAATGTAATTAATATGGTTTTATGGTAATTCAGAGTGTTAACATTTTTTAAAAGAATGCAAGATGAAGTTGTTCACATGTTATTATGTGGAAAAAAGGTTTTTTATTGTGTTAAAAATACTTATAAATTTTTGTCTGTGAGTTTGGATAAAAGTACTTTTCATAAATCTAATGGTTGTAATAGATTATGTTAGAAATTGGATACAATTGAAACGATTATTTTTGGATTGTTGTAAAAAGGACAACCCAGAAGTCGGGTGACAACCAGCCACGTCCGTGTTGAGTCAATAAGGTTTTTCTTATGACTTTTCCATTCCTTCATGTTTGGGAGATATTTTTATGTCAATAAGGTCCCCTTAGGAATTTACCATTCCTTCTTGTTTTGAAAATCCAAAACACCTTATCTAATGGAAAATCTCATTTTACACTATGATTTTCTTCTATATGAAATATTTTATTTCTGCAAGGAAATTTATACTTACCATTTTTGTCATTGTTCATTATATTTTCTACGCGTAAAATTATGTTTCATATCTAAATCATTGGAATTTTATTATACTTAGATATAGAAGAATTCTGTTTTTTGTCTCTAAATCCAGACTCTGAATTATCTGAATTTAGACTCTGACCACTTCTATGTTATGTCTCTTAATTATTATGACCTCTGACTCCGAACATTGTAAGATCATGTTTCGAATTCTTGTAAATCCAAATTCCGAATTTCCTTGAAATTCATACTCTGGAATTCTATAGAGTTCGGGTTCTAAATTCCTTGGAAAATAGAATCCGGAAATCCATGTATTATAGACACTGAATGTTTTTTTGGTTACACTCTAATATTTTACTTGATTATATTATGAATATTAGATTTTGTTAATGTAACCATATTTTTTCATACACTTATTTTTAATATAAAACAATGACGTGCATTCAATTACTAACAAATCGTTGTTTGAGTGACACATGTAAAGGTCCCTAAAAAATTCAAGAAAAAATATGACCATTGGTCGAGGGAGACGACCGTTGGAGTTGTGCCTATAAATATGATCTCATTTGAAATATCTCAAAACTGTTCTATGATTCTATAGATAACAAGATGTTGAAGTGATTTCTAGAGAGAGACACCCATTGCTTTGTGCGTACAAAACTTCTTGTAAATATTATCTTTGGGTGACTATGATTGTTGCTGTGTACAATCGAAGGGTTCCGGGGATAGGACAACAGAGGTTCTGACTACAACGATGGTGATGATGTACTTTCTAAGGAAGGCATAGGTGTCTACTACCTTTAAGTTTAGGTCTCCCTTGCTGAGGAAGATAGAGGTGCCGACTACCTTGAAGTTGAGGGCTTGTAGGGATATCAAGAAAGACTCTGATCTTCGTTTTGGGGGCTTACCCTGGTGTGGGTAAAACAGATTTCTTGAATATATATCAAGTTACCATTATACAATGTTGTTGGATACCCTTCTCTTTAAGTGAAAATATTAACTACTTGTTACTTGTTTCCTTACATGTTTTCTGTTGCATGTTATTTTTTGAGGAAAGTATAACTATCTTATAATTCTCTATACTTGTACTCTGATATAGTAAGATTCTATACGCATTAAGGTATAATCATTATCTCTGCCAACATTCATTAGGTTTTATATTCTGGAACCATCTATCCAGATTCACTTTCTCAGAATCATATTTCCTAAATCAAGAAATTGTGAAGAACTTAGGGGTTTTGTGAATTTCGTTGTTAACCTTATAAAACATAACCATCTTTAAATGTTTCAATTTAATTTTTTAAAGAATAAAATTCACCCTCCACATGTATTATGAGAACCATTAGGTACTTTATTCAGTATCACTATTATTCAAATCCAACATTTGGTATTATAGAGTATATCAAACTCACATACCATCTAAATAATTGGTATTAGTGCACTATTTAAATCTCAATTAATCTCACGATTAGATTCTGAAGAGAATTCTTCTTCTTCATATTTTTTAGGATCATATTTTCAGAATCATAATGTTAGGATGATTTTTTGCTTAGAGTTACTCTAGTTATATTTTACTTGCATATGATATTTTCTTTTGATCACAAACTTATATTACTAACATATTTGTGTTCCTATAATTTCCATAAGATGGCAGTTTTAAATTTTGGTTCTATCAATAATCTAAATCCTACCAGACCTACTATTTTTGATGGAAATGATTATGAGTATTGTAGAGATTGGATGAAGATTTTAGTTATTAACAGTTGAGTTGATAACTACCTAACGATAGCAAGAGACTATATAGTTCCTGATAAAGAATTGCGAACATTTACTAATCAGGAGAAATTAGAATACAAAGAAAATTTCAAAGTCATAAATACATTTCTATGTTCCATTGCTTGGAACATATACTTTAAAATATCATCAAGGAAATCTACAAATTGTATCTAGGAGAAAAAATAAGTTACACAATTTCGTACTTCAAAAGATATAGAGACAAGAAGAGTTATTTTAAGAGATGAATACCATGTCTTTAACTTTCCTTATGGAGAACTAATGAGCAATGTTCAGCAAAGGATTACGAATATTGTGAAGATATTATAGTATAAGGGATAAAAATCATTGGATTATTAGGATCTTGTATATAAAATCAATGATATTATGCCTAACAAGTGGGAATTCAAGAGGAAAACAATTTGATGAGAACAGAAAAGTGACCCAGATTCCCTTAAATGAGCTGTTTGGAACTATTCTTCAATATGAGACTAGAATAAAGATTGATGATGATAATGTTAAAAAGAATAATTGAAATAGAGGAGATGAGTTTATAACAACATCAAATCATATGAAATCCAAAACTCCATAGAGAGTTAATAGATCAAAATCTAAGAAGGTTATTATCCAATCTGAATCTAGTGGATGTGAATCATCAAAAAATGAGTTATGAAATATTGCTCGAAGGAAGAACAGGATTTTAGGATAGAAGAACATTCAATCCACATATATGAAAAAGGAAAGTAAACATAAGAAATATTTTTAAGATACATGTTATTAATGCAAGAGAGCTGAACAAATAAGGCTTGATTGTCCCATGCTTAGAAGAAAGTAAACAAATGAAAAGCATTCTGAGAGAAATAGAAAGAATTACTACAAAGATAATGCTAAGAATGTATTGAAAGTGAATGAAACCTGGAGTGCCCTTGGGGGTGACCCCTCAGATAAATCATCAGATTACAAATCTTCTAGACAGATGAATCATGGTCTAATAGCCAGACTACCTATTGAACTTCATTGTTTGATGGCTAAGGTACACAATGAGGAATCATTGACCAATGATTCATTAAATGAAAATTATAGTAATGATTAATATTATGAATATTCATATAAATAATACTCTTCTGATTAATATTATACTTTTCCTTCCTATGAAGAATATTCTAGGTTAGCCAAATTCCTTGAATATAAATTCTAAGGATCTAGAAAACGTAATTTTCATAAAATTTATTCTCAAATCCGACCTCTAAGGAATATTTCTGGTTTTGGTTACACTAGTTCTAAACTGATTTTTAACAACAATTATTTTTTTCCTCAAAGGGCTCCATTTTTCAATAAGATTTAGTGTGGTGGACATTGGGAAAACAATTGTTTCATAAATAAAACTCACTCGTTGTGATTTCATAAAGAATATTTTTCTAAGAAAATGATGGTATGTAAAATTTTTCTTTATGAAATTTTTTGATCCAATAATATTTGTGTTCTAAAAGTCAAACCCTTTAGTTTTTAGGAAAATATAGAGAGTACCAAGAGCAATATTTGGTACAAAGATTGTGGATGTTCCCAGCATATGACTGGAAAAAAATACTATTTTGAAAATAATATCAAAATGAAAGGAGAAAAGTAGCTTTCGGAGATAATGGTTAGGGAGAAATTATTGGTATAGGTAACATCATTCTTCTTTGAAAAACATTGATTTAAAATGTTTTATTTCTTAAGGGTCATAATAACAATCGCATTAGCATAAGCCAATTATCTAATTAATGTTACCTTGTGAAATTTAGCAATGACAAGTCCTTAGTACACAATTCCAATGAAGAGTTTATTCTTTCAGCCCATATGGAATGGGAATGTATACACAATAAACTTAGATGAACTTAGGAGCCACTATCTACCTTGTTGTAGTGCAATATAAGATCGTTCTTGGTTTTGGAATAGAAGGTTAGGTCACTATAACCTTAAAAACCTATGAAATATTTTGAAGAAAAGATTAGTTAGGGATATTATGGAGATTATCTTTGATTCTTAAATAGTATGTGACCCTAGTCAATATGGAAAGATACATAAATCATGTTATAAATCAATCGGTGAAGTCTCAACTACTGATTCATTATAGTTAGTGCATATATATCTATTTGGTACTATACAAACTGGAATCATTTGAGTAAAGTATTATTTATTTTTTTTGTTGATGATTACACTAGATTTATGTGGGTCTATTTTCTATCAAAGATGTCTTAAGCCTTCTCATATTTTAAATTTTTTAGAGCCCATGTTAAAAATGAGAAAAACCTTCCATTGAAAAATATTCATAGTAATCATGGAGGAGAATTTCAAAATTCTGATTTTGAATCTTTTTTTAGTAGAAAAGGCATTACTCATAACTTCTCAGCACCTAGAAATCCTCAAAAAAATGGTGTTTTTGAACGAAGAAATAGAATTCTTCAACAGATAAAAAGAACATTTTTGAGAGAATATTATTTAGCAAGTAACTATTGTGATGAAGCGTTAAGTAATACTTGTTATACAATAAATCATGTTTTGATTATACCTTTTCTTAATAAAACTCATTATGATTTATGGAATGGTAGAAAACCTAGATTTTCCTACTTTAGTGATTTTGGTTGAAAAGTATTCATTCTGAATACTGAATATATTGTACACAAATTCACACCAAAATTTTCTTGGGGAATTTTCTTAGTCTACACCACATCTTCTAGCACTTATAAAGTTTGGAATAAAAACACTTGTACTGTTAAAGAGATAGTAAATGTCAAATTTGATGAAACATATCCTTTTGTTTTTAAACATCCCCAACCTACATCATTGGATATGTTTTCAAAAACTCATTATAGACCCTTGGTAGAAGATCCTTCTGATAAGGAAAATTCCCATGAAAATGTTTTTGAAGCATTTACCCCAGAAGATGTCATACCCTATGTTGATGAATAGGTTTTACAAAACCCGAACCAGTTATTTCTAAAGAATAATATCAGTGATTTTATTATTGGTGATGTGAATAAATCGGTAAATGCTATAACTTTTTTATGAAATAATGTATTAAATCTTGCAATCCATTCCCTTTTAGAACCAAAAAGCACTGATGAAGCTTTATGTAATGATGAATGGATTAATGCCATGCAAGATGAACTAAATAAATCTGAAAGGAATAAAGTATGGAACTTGGTTGAGAGACCTAAAAAAACTACTGTTATTGGAGTAAAATGGGTCTTCAAGAAATAAGTGTGATGAAAATTGAATCATAGATAGAAATAAAGAAAGATTAGTTGCTAAAGGATATAATCTACACCAAGTAATAGACTATGAAGAAACCTATGCTCCAGTATCTTGACATGAATATATTCATATATTACATGACTTTGCAACAATCTTTAATTTAAAATTTTTTCAAATGGATATGAAATGTGCTTTCTTTAACAGTTATATTCAAGAGGATGTTTTTGTTGAACAACCTCCTGGGTTTGAAGATACAAAACATCTTCTTCTGTTTTTTAGACTTAAAAAGCATTGTATGGACTTCAGAAATCCCTTCAAGCATGGTATCATTGACTAACGGGATTTCTGTTTCAAAATAACTATGTCAAAGGAAATGCATATCCAACCCTTTTTATAAATAATCATAAGGAAAAAGATTTTATAGTTCAAATATCTGATGATGAAATTATATTTGGTTCTACTCAGAAATAATTAACTAATTCCTTTGCAAATCTAATGAAATCTATATTTGAAATGAGTATGATGGGTGAGTTAACATTTTCCATGGTTTTCAAATTTCTCAAAAACCAGAAGGAATCTATATATCCCCACATAAGTATATTAATGATATTCTTAAAAAGTATGGATATGGAAAAAATAAGAGTATTAGTACTCCCATTGGTACCTCTAGCATAGTTGATCTTGATGTAGCTGGGAAACCAGTAGATCAAACATATTTTAGAGGTATGATATGAAGTTTACATTACTAGAAAACTAGTTTTCTAGACTTAATGTTTTCATTATACTTATGTGCAACATATCAATACAATCCTAAGGAATCTGATATAAATGGAGTGAAAAGAATTTTTAGCCACCTAAAGGGAACCATGGATTTTGGACTCTTCTATACTTCTGAAAATGTTTTTGTTTTAAAAAGTTTTTTAGATGCAGACTTTGGTGGATGTAGAATTTTTAGAAAGTGTACATGATGAACTTTTTATTTCATAAAAGAGTAATTAGTTTCATGGTCATGTAAGAAGAAACACTCAGTAGCACTTTCCACTGCTGAAGTTGAATATATAGTAGCTGGAAGTTGTTGTCCTCAAGTGTTGTGGATGCAACAAAAACTCACATACTATAATATGTATTTTACCAAAACACAAATTTTGTGTGAATATACAATTTACATTTACCTTTTTAAAAACCATGCACATCACTCTCATGCAATACACATAGATAGGATGCATAACTTTATGAGGGATCACACACTAAAATGAGATATCAGTCTTCAATTTATTGAAACACATGATCAATTTGATGATATTTTGACGAAATATTTACCCTCCAATAGATTTGAATACATTAAATAGATGTTAGGAATAATTACCATAAGGTAATATTCCTTATTAAATTCATGTTGAAATCAATCTCCTTACAGTAATAAACTGTTTTTCAAAGGGGGAGTACATTTTCTTGTTAGTTTTTCAAACTTTTTGTAATGTTGTTTTCTTAAACATTTCATAATTAAGTTTCTAAAGATTTTCATAATGAACATTTTTGTAATGAAGGATTTCGTAATTAAAATTTTCAAACTCAGAAATTTCATAAGGAAAATTTTCACAATGAAGGTTTTCGTAAAGAATATTTTCATAATCAAAATTTTCGTAAAGAATATTTTCATAAATGAATTTTCTTCGATTTCATTTTTTTCGTAATAAATATTTTTAAAATCTAAATTTCATTAAGAAGAATTTTTTTCCTCATTATGATTAATCATCATGGAAATCCGAAAGGTATTTTTTCTTTATTATGTTTTCAAAGTCATCATTTAGTTGCTGTAATTTTCCTTTATGTTTTAAATTTTTTTAATTCTAGTTTCCTTATATCCGAATGTATTCCTTTAAATACCTCAAATGATCGGATCCTTCCAAATTTTCCATGAGGCTATCATATCAACCATCATATCTAATTATAATATATCTCTACCATTAAATTGTCTTTAGAAGTTCAATTATTGCATCAATGCCTATATAACGGACCCCCGTAGGGTTTTCCTCATTGAATTTCATGCTTTTTCATGTCGAAGCTCTACCCCTATTTCAAAAGACTGTTCCTAACCACTCAAGTGTTTCTCAAATCCGAATGTCTGGTGAAGTTCCTTCTCAAGAGATGTCAACTGTCAAGTCTATTTCAAAGTGACAAATTTATAGGGAGAGGTTGGTGCATCTGAATTTCCTTTCCAACTACAATTCTATTATTTCCATAAACATCATGTTGAATGGATGTGAAGTATTTTTCATATCGAATCCAAGAGCTCAAGATGTAGTGTATCCGGATTTTCTTGTGGAATTTTATGAATTTGTGTGCCTTTTCAAAGATGAATAAGGAGTAAATTATAAATCGAAATATATAGAAAAACATATGACCTTTCATACACCAAGGATTCTATCTTGGTGGGGTTGTCTTATTAAGGGGAAGCTGAATTCTTTTCCCATAAATTGCTGGATATACAAGGAAGTTTTGTCAAAGTGAAATCTATAGATTGTTTTGGACTTTCAGATGTCAAGTCTATGAAGATTGCTCGTTTGTCTACAAATAATCGAATCACTGAATTATGTATTCGAGGATTCATCAATATGAAAAATGGTGATAAGGACACCTTAAAGAAGGTAGATGTGTAATTGTTAGATTTTATAGTGAATCTGAGGAAGATAAATTTGATGAATCCTATTCTGATTACGATAGAGTATAATAAGAATGAATAATTGAAAGATCAGATTATAATGTATCCAGCTATTCATTCTAATATAATTGGTCAGTGCCTTGAGTCTTTCAAGATTCCTTGCAGTTCCAATCCGAGGAATTTCAATGTCATGTTAGTATGTGATGATACATTGAAGAGAATGAATATTGGTTTCTCTAATGATTCCGTAGAATTCTATGGCATACCAGAGGAAGAATTTGAAGCTGTTTCGAAGAAGAAAAATGTGGCAGAACCATCAAAATAGGTTGTAATGAAGATGAAATTAAAGGAATTTGTAGATGAGGAGAAAAATATAGAGGATAAAGGAACTAAATACACACCTCTAAATCCCAAGAAGCATAATTCTTATCAGGATGAGGTTGTTGAAAAGTGGAGTGAGGATAAGAAAAACCATAAGGAAGGAGAGCCATAGTTTGGTTTGGATCCTGGTGAGGCCAAGTCTTTGAAAGAGAAGACAATCGATGATCTTGAGAAGCAAGATAAAGAAATGAAGAAAAATAAAAAGATGTTTGAGGATTAAATTGTTCAATTACTTATAAGTGATAATGAGAGAGAATACGATAATATCCATGTACTAAAATAATTCTTGGTAGAACCCTTACCAGAGACACTGGGGAAGAAATTTCTCACTCTGGAAAAAGTATAAGAATAGTTTATTGAAGAAAATGAAGATGTGGAAGAAGTGAAAGAAGAATAAAGCATTGTTAACACAGAAGACCTCATAAAGAAAGTTGAAGACTTTCATTAGAAGGAATGTGCATCTTATAAATTGTCATTCCAGACGTCACAGGACGAATATTCAATGATTGATACTCCTGGATTAGATGAAAAAGATGAAGATGAATTGAATAATCTCTCTGAGGAAGAAAGTTATAATCAATATTTCATTCACCCTGACGATGTTGAGATAGGTACTGAGAAGGATAAGATAGATGAAGATAGAATTGTTCAAATGTCTAAAAGTGAACATGAGTTTCTATATGAGGAAGTTGTTCTGAGTACTAACAATGGAAAATAGGTGATTGTGGATACACCAAAAAAATTTGTTATAAAGAATAAGGAATCTAGTGGATCTTCCAAGACATAAATTGTTGAGATATAAAAAGATTACCCACCCAAGAGAATCTCAGATTCAGAATCATCATCCTTAGTACATGATTTCATCATTCAATCACTGAATAATCTTTTTGACACTATTCTGATCTTTCCAATCATTGAATCCTATTGTTAGATGCTCCAACACAGGTAGAATAAAAAATTATATTTAGTATCATTGGTGATGGATATATTTTTAAAACTTGAGACTGATCTATAAAAATTCTTCATCAACTATGATGCCCATAATAAATCTTATAATAAAATGATTAGATGTTCAAATAAATTATTTGAAGACTTAATAGAGATTTATGAGTTTCAACATTAAGTGAAAAAATATATTGATAATGAAGATAGTGAAATCATAGATCTCACAACTAGCTTTGAGGAAAATCTAACTCTTGAGTAGAATACATAGATTTAAGAAGTAATGGATTTGAATGGGAAGCTATATTTTGTTGCTCATAGTTGGATGAAGGAAAGGGATCTTCGGATCGAGATCGAAGAGAAGCTAGTTAATCAAGATGAGTTGTTGAAGGCTTAGGCCGATGCTCTGAAGGCTCAGGATGAAAAGATCAAAACTATAGAGAAGAAAGTAGAGGATCATTATCATATCATAAAGAAAGTAGAGGAAGAACACAAGGAACAAAAAAATCTAAATACCATAGTGATGAAATTGATACCCAATTAGAAGGATGGAAAATAGATCCAATCCGATCATTCGTTGTATTCTTTCGTTATACAAATTCTTCTTATCCTAATTAAAATTTTGTTGCTCGTTTTTTTTATTTATTTGTAATAATGTTTCAGGTACTATAAATTCTTTTTCATTCCCTCAAATACATTTTGAGAATCATAGAGGGGGGAAAGGAAAAAATAATACTTATAAATATCCTTAAGGGGGACTTTATAAAAGGTAGAGTTTCTATTAAAGATATTTTCATATTCATGATAAGGAAAAATGAAACAACCCAAGATTTTATAAGATATTTTTTTTAATTTCTATCATATCTTTTGTTGTGTGATACACCAAGATTATCTTGCGCTATATGCAACACCGTATTATCTTGCAGTATACGCAATACTGATCTTCGATCGTGTTACACACAATTTCACGTTTTTTTGATAGTAGTTATTCTACAAAACAATGAGTGTATATATATATATTCAATGTATAAATGAAATATGGATGGATTTTGTTATACTCAACAACAAAAGAGTCTTTCACTATACGCAACCCTTACATGGCTTTCATTACACGCAATCACAACCTTCCTCGATATCGTGTCTTGTACGCAATAACGGGTTTCACTAAACAGTGATATATGGTAATAATATTTTTATAAACTAAATGTTATGAATATTAGTAAATAAATTTTTAATTTTATCACATTATATTTCATCTTACATATTTTGTAGAACATGGTATGAGAACCAAATAATTTTTTCGAGTAAAATTTGTATTTTTCCAAAAATGTAGTTTTGTTGCCTTTTGATGGCGCACCTATTTTAAATATAAATTTATACAAGTTTATAAGTAAAATTTTACAAAATAAACTTCTTATTTTGAATCAAGATATAAAAAATTACATTGGATAATGTTTTGATATTTTTCTGATAACTTATATATTTTAATGAATAGTAAAAACATGCTATATTTTAATTAAAAACAACAATTTTCAACGTAATAATTTATATGGTTAAATTATAATATTTCATGGTTTTAAAGTATAAATAGAATATATTTTTACCATTTAATCTAATGTATGTCATTAGCATTGATTTTACATTGAATTCACAGGTAAAATCATTATAATCTTTTGCAATGTTTTAACTTTTAAAACTCATTTTCATAACAACGGGATTAATTTAAAATTAATTTCTGAAAATTTTGTGTATTATATTTACAAAAATGGATTCCATATTTGGAATCAGTGGGTCCAAATTCTGTTAATATGCTACTTTTTTGTTTTTGGGCATTATGAATAGTAACTACGGTAAATTTTATTTACCATTGTAAAAGGTAAATCATGTAATTAAAGGTAAATATAATATTATAAAATTACTATAACACTTGTCTTAATATAATTAGATTCTTATATTTTGTCCTAATTCATATTTGGGTCGAAATTGAATCCATTGGAACCCACTTGGAGGTGATTAAGACCTTTAGTTTATTTTATTTAATGGAAAGTGAAATATGTCTCATTCAACTTTAATAATTAAAGTGTTTTTTAAATAAGTTTATACAGAATATATATGCAGTTATAAAGACTCATTTTAAAGATAAAATGTTTTAATTTTTCATGGTAATTTATTTATAAATTTTAAGAGACATTTAATTACCTTGATATCTTATACATTAATGATTCAGAAATTATTTATTTACTGAAAAATAAGTAATATAGTGTTCATTGAAATAATAATACCCATTAAAAGGCTCACAAACCTGACCAAAACATATTTGTAGTGTATATATACACCATAAGAATCCAATGACCGAATATATAACCATTTGGAGTCTAATAAAAGTGATTATGACACTTATAGTATTTTATTTTAAATGATGCCAAAGTTGTCACCTTTATAATTTAATAAATATAACATTTTAAAATATGGCAGTTTTAGAATATAAATCCTACTAATAGTATTATTATGAAATCAATAAAATTTATCTGCATACTAGTATTTTATATTTAAATTTTATGCAACATATAAGTATATTTAAAAATTATACAAAAATGTTTTAGAAATTATTTTATTAAGAGAATTATCAAATAAATTGTTTTACAAATAGTAAAATAAATATTATATGAACTATTTAATGTGCTCCACTAAATTTCCAGATGCATATAACATGTTAGAAACCTATTAAATATTTTATTACAAATATATCCTCTGTGTGCATTTTATTTAAATTCAAATAACTGAATAGTGTCAATATTGACACTATTGTTATTCTATAAACAAAACATATTATTAAATTGTTTAAAATCACAAAAATATTTAAAAATTATAAATTAAAATTTATATAGTATAAAATGTATTAATGTATCCAATTATTGAAAATTAACAACACATAAGTGTTTATTTATAACAATTTAAAATTTAGAATTTTATTACCAAAAATAAAATTAAATATATTAAATAAGGATAAATAAATGTGATAAGGTTTAAAATAAGATACAAACATGCCTAAATTTGATTGTATGATGAAATTACAACCCCATATCATATAATATTTGAATTGAGTGATTTTTGGAGGTTTTTATGTGGGGTTTGAATTTATATTAAACTAATATTTTTAAGGATTTCATTGGTGCCCCTCTCCTCCCTTATAAAAGGGCACCTCCTCCCTCTCCTCCTCACACAATTTTGAGCCTTCAAGATCGTCCAACCACTGCCCATTTCCGTTATAAACTTCCTTAGAAACATACTAGAGGTTATTTTCTTCTTCAAAGTCCAATTTTACTTCCCTAAGAGGAGGTTTCAAGGAGGCGTGTCGAAGAAGAGGTATTATCTGTTACCGAATCATTGAAATTTATTTCTTTTTCACTTAATCTTATTTAGTTGTTTCATTATGAAGTAATACCCTAATTATCACTCATATAATGATATGTTATTATAAATATGAAACAACCCTATTTCACCTTCTATCCATATTACGGAAAATGAAATCAACGCCCGTGCATACGTACGGAATACCGTCTCCACGCCGTGGTGTAATCTTTTTCCACCACCACCTTACTTGGATGGATATAATAGTGTAAATAATAACTATATATGATTATTGTAAAGGGATATTGATTTAAAAATAGTATGCATACACTTAAATACTATTCCATTATAATGGGAACGATATCATCGCTCGTGCGTACGTACGACCTGCCGTCTCCACGATGTGATGCGACTTGTTCTCCATGATCATCATTTAATAATGATTATATGAATAAATTGAATGTATAAATATGATATATATATTACACTAATACAATTCGGTAAATGAGGTATCTATAACCTAAGAAGAAGAATAATAAATTATTCGACAAAACATGCACAAGAACATAAAGCAATAAACACCCGAACAACAAGTTGAAATGAAATATTAATAATAAGAAGATAAGAATATGACCATATATGATATCATAACAATGAATATGATTCTTTAATAAGTCAATGACATTATTTAATTAATTATATAGGTGGTTCTGATACATACGAAGCATATTGGACCTAAGGTAAGGGAAAATATCACAATCTCATTTTTATCCGAGATTGTTTATACTTTGGTATTTAATGGGGTGTATTTTATCACCCACATACATGTTTCCTCAATATTTTTGTTACTTCTATCCTCCTAAAATTTTTTACATCCAATTCTATCCATTGGAGATTTTTTATTAAAACATATGAAAGGAATATTTTGTCGTTTTTATTACGAGGTATTTTTTGACTTTTCCAGCAAAAGTGCGAGAAGAATATATTTTTTAACATATACATCATGAATGGATTTTTATGATTTCATAGAACATTATTTACATGATTAATCCTTTGATATTTTTCATTTTTATTTTTAGTCAACATATTTTATTTTAAATTTGTATGACATTTTAAGCAAGGAAAACAAAATTGAAGTAGAACAGATATTTTCCTCAAGAATGGAGTCCAAGTGTTTTATCAAAATTATTTTCCATCTATGATAATATAGGGTTCTGTTTATATCCCTATTTTTACACTGATTAGATTATGTTATAATGGAATTATTTTTATGATGTCCTTTTATAGATTATGTTATGATGACATGATGTTTAAAAATCCAATTTTTATTACATGGGTTATGCTATGTTGTATGATTTATGATTTTGTGTCACACATAAGAATGGTTTAATTATGAGATGGGTGGGACCTATATCACACTCCAATTCATTGTCTAAAGATTTATATGTCATGAGATAGACATGGTTGGAACGGTAAGTTAATCCGATTTTTTGTTATAGGACTGGAACGAGGAGTGAACAAGATTCAGAAAGGGACTTTGTCCACTAAGATGGTCATGGAAACAATGCCTAGGCTACTATGGAAATCATATCATTTGATTAATGGTTTCAACAATTCCATGTTTTATTCCCATGATATTTTATCACGATTAATGTTCTTTTATGATCTATTCCTTATGTACTGCAATGTTTTATGTCATTGCTCAATATTTTGATATTTAGATTTTATGCTCATGTTATTACATTCAAATGATTATCGATTCTTTTATGTTCTCTATGATTGAGATCACAATTTTTATGTTTTTCTTTTACCTTGGATTTAATGAATGGTTTTAGGTAAAAAAATAAAAGGGGAAGATCATTGTGGGAGATGTTGAAGATCTTTCACCCAGATTAAAAATTATATTCCATGTTTCCAAAGACACTAAACTATTATGATCCTTTGGTGTCTTTTTTTGTTATGTATTAATTATTCCTCAAAAGTAATGTATTATCAATGTACGTCAATATTTGGCCCTCTACAGTTGGTATCAGAGGAAAGGATTAGTTAAACGTTGGAAACTAGGATCTAAAAACTTTGGTGAGATCCCTAGAGATATTTCTAAGGTATGCCTAGGTATGTCCCTATGGTTAAGTATAAGTATAGGTTATAGTCCTATAATTATGGTAACGGTATTAGAATTAAACCTAAGATGTTAGATGTCGAAGGTACTCCCCCTTGATTATGCTATTTTCCTTGTATGATTTTTTCCGCTCACATAATTCTTTTTTGTGTTTTAGTCAATGGAGGGAACCAGAAGGAATTTTGATAACATTGAATCCAATGGAAAAATTGGTGACTATGAACAAACGAAATTGTGTAATGCCTAGAGGGAAAAATATTGTGATTATGCTGAATCATTCATCACAATATATGATTAACAAGGTGAAATATAGTGGAATTCCTAATTCATCAAATAAGATGAAGATATAATTTTATGCATGTTCTTATGTTGAGGAGCATAAATAAAGGAAGATTGAGATTTATAAAGAAGGGAATAATAACCATGAGGAATATATCAAATGTAGGGGGATGATTTTATCTTTGTGTAGAGAAGGGTCATAGTGTGACCGATTTTTATGGAGTTCAATGTCTTATCTGTGGAGAACATGGACATTTCCCAACTCAATGCCCTAACCTAAGAGGCTACTTCTAAATCGAGGAAGGAATTATTCCACGAAAATCATTGAAGAGGATGGATTGAAGTGTTTATGTATTTGTATTAAAGAATAATGTTTTTGATGTACTTTTATGGTTTATTGTAACATCTATGTATTGGTCAATTGTGGTTTTCAATATTAATATGGTACTAGTAACAATGAAAAGTGACTAAAATATTTTTGGAAAGTAGATGATATGTGCATAATGAATGGATAAGGAGAAAATAATATGTTTTATAGTATTCATGAGCTCATGATTGATATAATGACTAAGTGATATAATGGTTTGAGTATATAGAATTTTTGGGAGCATTCATGTTTTCACTAAGGTTTAATGGGTATTCATTTTTCAAGAGAATACATGATTAAGGTATTCACATGTTTGGAATTTGACAAACATGATATATCGTATGATATATGGGGGATAAATGATGGTTTTCATGTGCTAGTTATGTTACTTGCAAGTAATCATTTTCTTTATACTATGAGATTGGACATATGTATTTTGAATAAGCCTAAAGTTTTGAATGGATTATGTTGGAAACAAGTTAGTACTGTTTAAGGCTAGAACTTTTTCTGATATTATTGATGGAATGTCATAATTCTATAGCATTGAAAAAATGATAACCTGCAGGATGAGTGACACCCCGTCGCCTCAGACAAGGCTTTTGGAATCAAACCCACAACTAAAGTGCGACTGGCCTTTATCGTGTACCACTGGCCTACAGGAAGTCCCTAGTTAGTAGATAGTAGTTTTATTTTATTAAGCAGTATGATATATGAAGTATAAGGTCATTTTTGGAATCATATACAATTAACCTCACCATAGATGGACATATGTATATTTGATAACTTTTTCTAAACTTTAGTTTGAAACACATATAATGACCCATCATTAAATCAAATGATCTACTAACACTTGACGAATAACAAATTCAACTTCATTTCTTTAGGAGATGAAGTGGAAATTGTTCAAAGCACGAACAACAATGAGATTGTACCAAAATCAAGTAAGTATTTCTTCTAATTAAAAATTTTCAACTTTTGGGAAATGATATTGAAAACCAAAAATGTTGTCCTAGTGCTCTTATGTCTGATTAATCAGATGGCACCTTAGATGATCACAAATTTATTGCTTTGTGATTGATGGATTTTTCATATCAATGTTCTCTACCACTCTCCATCAGAACATGATTGGTAGATTTTTCTTCCATATCCATATTTTAACCAATGTTCTCATATATGGAAACCCAGTGATGAGTTACATTGGGTTATCGTTAAGTTTCATACTTTAGTTTTTAAAATTAAGTTTTAGTATTCCTTTTTACGATATGGGTTTCTATGAATAGTAAATGATTTATAACCCCGATAAATTTAGAAGGAGAAATTCATTTTAATGGGGGTAGAATGTAACAACACAAGATTTTATAAGTTATATTAATTTTAATTTCTTTGATATATTTTGTTGTATGATAAACCAATATTATCTTGTGATATATGCAACACTGTATTAACTTGTAGTATACCAACACTAATCTTGCATCGTGTTACACACAATTTCATGTTAGTTTGATAGATTTATTCTAAGAAACATTGAGTGTATATATATATATTCAATGTATAAATGAAATATGGATGGATTTTGTTATAGGAAACAACAACAGAGTCTTGCACTACAGGCAACCCTGACTTGGCTTGCATTACATGTAATCACAACCTTCCTCGATAGCGTGTCTTGTACGCAATACCGGGCATCACTAAAAATGATATATGGTTATAATATTATTAATAACAAGCCTTTATGAATAATAGTAAATAATATTTGAATTTTATGACATTATAATTTATCTTATACATTTTATAGAACATGGAATGAGAATAAAATAATTTTTCAGGTAAAATAAGTATTTTAAAAAAAATGCAGTTTTGACGTCTTTTGATGGCGCAACCATTTTAAATATAATTTTTGACAAGTTTATAAGTTAAATTTTAGAAAATAAAATTTTTCTTTTGAATCAGGATATAAAAAATTATGTTGGATAAAGTTTTGATATTTTTTCTGTTAACTTTTATATTTTAATGAATAGTTAAAATATGGTATATTTTAATTAAAAACAACTTTTTTCATCTTACTAATTTATATGGTTAAATTATAATATTGAATGGTTTTAAAGTATAAATAGAATATATTTTTACCATTTAATGTAATGTATGTCATTAGCATTGATTTTACGTTGAATTCATAAGTAAAATCATTTTAATATTTTGCAATGTTTTAACTTTTAAACTCATTTTCTTAACAACGGGATTAATATTAAATTAGTTTATACAACTTTTTTGTATTGAATTTAAAAAAATTGATTCCATATTTGAAATCAGTGTGTCCAAATTAAGTTAATAGGCTACTTTTTGTTTTTGGGCATTATGAATAGTATCTACGGTAAATTTGATTTACTATTATAAAAGGTAAATCGGGTAATTAAGGGTAAATATAATATTATAAAATTACCCTAACACTTGTATTCAAATAATTAGATGCTTATTTTTTGTCCTAAGGAATATTTGGGTCTAAATGGAATCTATATGAACCCACATGGAGGTGATTAAGACCTTTAGTTTATTTTATTTAAAGGAAATTGACATATGTCTCTCTCAACTTTAATAATTAAAGTATTTTTAATATAATTTTATACAGAATATAAATTTGGTTATAAATAATTATTCGAAATAGAAAATGTTTTTTATCATGGTAATTTATTTATAATTTTTAAGAGATATTTAATTACCTTAATAGCTTTTTCATTAATGATACAAAAATTATTTATTTAGTGAAAAATAAGTAATATAGTTTTTATTGAAATAATAATACCCATTACACGGCTCACAAACCTGAAAAAAAATTATTAGTAGTGTATATATACACCATAACCATACAATGACCGAATATATGACCATTTGGAGTCATATAAACGTGATTATGACACTTATATTATTTTATTTTAAATGATGTCTAAGTTGTCACTTTCATAATTTTATAAATATAACATTTGAAAAGTTTGGGTTTTTAGAATATAAATCCGACTAAAAGTATTATTACTAAATATATAACATTTATCTTCATCCTAGTATTTTATTTTTAATATTTATGAAACAAATAATTATATATAATAATTATACAAAAATGTTGTATAAAATATTTTATTAAGAGAATTATCAAATAAAGGGTTTTACAAATAGTAAAATAAATATTATATGAACTATTTAATGTTTTACACTAATTTTATAGATGAATATGACATGTTATAACTCTATGAAATATTTTATTTGGAATATATCCTCTGCGTGGAGTTTTTTTAAATTCAAATAAATTAATATTTTCAAAATTGACACTATTGTTATTTTATAAAAATAACATATTATTAAATTGTATAAAAATCACAAAAATATTTAAAAATTATAAATTGAAATTTATATAGTTTAAAATGTCATAATGTATCCAATTATGGAAAATTAACAACACATAAGTAATTATTAATAACCATTTAAAATTTAGAATTTTATTACCACAAATAAAATAAAATAGAATAAATAATGATAAATCAAAATTATAAGGTTCAAAATAATATCAAAACATGTCTAAATTTGATTGGATGATGATATTACAACCGTATCTCATCTAATTTTCGAATTCAGTAATTTTGGGAGGTTTTTATGTGGGGTTTGACTTTATATAAAACTAATATTTTTAAGGATTCCAAAGGTGCCCCTCTCCTCCCTTATAAAAGGGAACCTCCTCCCTCTCCTCCTCACACCATTTTGACCCTTCAAGCTTGGAAAACCCCATACCCATTTCCATTCTAAACTTCCTTATCAAAATAATAGATATCCTGGTTTTCTTCAAAGAACAATTTTAGTTCCCTAAGAGGAGGTTTCAAGTAGGCGTGTCGAAGAAGAGGTAATATCTATTACCGATTCTTTCAAATTTATTTCTTCTTCTACTTACTCTTATTTAATTGATTAATTATGAAGCAATAACATCAGTATCACTAATATACTGATATGTTATTATAAATATGAAACAAACTTATTTCACCTTCTATCCATCCTACGGAAAATTAAAATCACCGCACGTGTGTACGTACAGAATACTGTCTCTACGCCGTGGTGTAATCTTTTTCCACCACCACCTTACTAGGATGGGTATAATAGTGTAAATAATAAATATATATGATTATTGTAAATTAATATTGATTGTGAAATAGTATACATACACTTAAATACAATTCCACGATCATGGGAATGATATCATCCCTCGTTCGTATGTACGGCCTACCGTCTCCATGATGTGATGATACTCATTCTCCATGATCTTCATTGAATAATGAATATATAAATTAGTTGAATGTATAAATATGATATATATATATTATACTAATACCATTATAAAAATGAGGTATCTATAACCTAAAAAGATGAATAAGAAATTATTCGACAAAACATGCATAAAAACATAAAGCAATAAACACACGAATAATATGTAGTAATGAAATATTACTAATAAGAAGATAAGAATATGACCATATATGATATCATAACAATGAATATGATTCTGTAATATGTAAATGACATTATTTAAATCATTATATAGTAGGTTCAGATACGTACGAAGCATTTCGGACGTAAGGTAAGGGAAAATCCCACAATCTCATTTTTATTCGAGATTGTTTATACTTTAGTATTTACTGGGGTGTAATTTACCATCCACATCCATGTTTCCTAAATATGTAATATTATTTCTATCCTCCTACAATTTTTAAATCCAATTGTACTCATTGGTGTGTTTTTAGTAAAAGATATGAAACTAATCTTTTGTCGTTTTTATTTTCAGGTACATTTTTATTTTTCCGGCCAATGTACGAGAAGAATGTTTTTTAACTTATACGACATGAATGGATTTTTATGATGTCATAGAACATTATTTCTAGGATTCATCTTTTAAAAGGATTCAAGTTTATTTTTTATCAACTTATTTTAGTTAAAAATTGTATTACATGTTAAGAAATGAAAAATGTTTTTGAAGTAGAAAGGATATTTTTCTCAAGAATGGAGTTAAAGTGTTTTATAAAAATTATTTTCTATCTAAGATAATATAGGGTTCTTTTTATATCCCTATATTTACATTGATTTGATTATGTTATGATGGAATTATTTTTGTGATTTTCTTTTATGGATTATGTTATGATGACATGATGTTTTAGAATCCCATTTTTATTACATGTGTTATCCTATGTTGTATGATTTATGATTTTGTGGCACACATAAGAATGGTTTCATTATGAGATGGGTGGAACCTATATCTCCCTCCAATGCATTGGGAAATGATTTATATCTCATGAGATATACATGACTGGAACCGTAAGTTAATCTGGTTCAGTGTTACAGGACTGGAACGAGGAGTGAACTCTATTCAGAAATGGAAATTGTCCACTAAGATGGTCTTGGAAGCAATGCCTAAGCTACATTGGAAATCATATCATGTGATTAGTGGTTTCTACAATTACATGTTTTATTCAAATGATATTTTATCACGAATAATGCTCTTTTATGATCTATGAATTATGTACTGTAATGTTTTATGTCATTGCTAAATATTGTGATGTTTAGATTTTTTGCTCATTTTTTTACATTCAAATGTTTATGGATTGTTTTATGTTCACTATGTTTACCCTTACTGGGAATTTGAGCTCACCCTTTTTATGTTTTCTTTTTCCTAGGATTTAAAGAAAGGTTTTAGGTATGAAAAAAATGGGGATGATCTTTATGGGAGATGTTGAAGATCTTTCACCAAGATTAGAAGATTATATTCGGGGTTTCCAAAGACACTAAACTATTACGGTCCTTTGGTTTCTGTTTTTGTTATGTATTAAGTATTCCGAAAAAGTAATGTATTATCCATGTACGAAAATATTTGGTCCTCTACAAAAAATCTCATTCCTGAAATCTAGAATACGATCCTTAGAGTTCCAAAGACTAAGGTGAGTTAGTCGTATTCATCATTGTCCATGTTTAAATTGGGATACGTTTTTTTTCAATGTCTAAGAAAATATTGAGTAAGGACTTTTAATCTTTTTTGTAAGGATTTTTGTGATTTCTAAAAATGGGGAGATTGTTGTTTTAATAAGGTTTTCATTATGACTTTTACATTCCTTCATATTTGGTGGAGATATTTATGTTAACAAGGTTTACTTGTATATTTACCATTGATTCTTGTTTTGAAAATCACAAACACCTTATCTCATGGAAAATCTCATTTACCCTATTTTTTACTTCTATAAGGAAATTTATATTTCTCTAAGGGAATTTATACTTAATATGTTTTTCATTGTTCATTATCTTGTATATGTGTAAAATTGAGTTTCATATCTAAAAACTCAGAATCATATAATTCTAAGATAATGAAGCATTCTGCTTGCAGACACATAATTCAGACTCCAAATTCTATAAATTCAGACTCTGAACTCTTCTATGTTCTGATTATGAGTTCTTAAGAACTCTGACTCTGAAAATTGTAAGATTTAGATATGAATTCTTGTAAATCTAGATTCCAAGTTTCATTGAAAAATAAACTATGAAATTCTATAGAGATCAGGTTTCGAATTATGGGGAATAAAAAATCCGAATATCTTTGTATTATAGACACCGAATGTGTATTTGGTTAGACTCTGAACTTTTACTTTCATTCATTCGGAATATTGGATTTTGGTTATGTAACCATGTATTTTATAACACTTATTTTTGTTATAAAATGATGTCATGCATTTAGTTATTAACTAACCGTTGTTTGAGTGACACGTGTACAGGTCCCTTCAAAATTCAAGAAAAAATATGACTTTTGGTGGAGGGAGCCGACCATTGGATCTATTCTTATAAATAGTATCTCATTTGAAAAAGCTCAATATTATTCTAGGCCTCTAGATTTTACATGTTGTTGAATTGATTTCTAGAAAGAGTCTCTCATTGATTTCTGCATAATGAACTTCTTGTTCAGATTTGATTTGTGTGACTCTGATTGTTGTTGTGTACAATCGAGGGCTTCCAAAGATAGAAAGATAGAGGTGTCGACTACAATGAAGATGAGGGATTCCTAGATGTGGAAGATCGAGGTGCTGACTAACATGATTTGAGGGCTTCCTTGCTGAGAAAGACTGAGGTACCAGCAACCTTGAAGATGAGGGCTTGTGGGGATAGCATGACCGACTCCGATCTTCATATCGAGGGATTACCCTAGTTTGGTTAATACAAACTTTCTTGAATGTATAAATAAGGGGCCTTTATCCAAGGTTGTTTTATACCCTTATCGTTGGGTTAAAATATTTTCTACTTGTTACATGTTTCCTTACATGTTTTCCGTTGTATGTTATTTGTTTAGGAAAGTATAACTATCTTTTTCTTCCTAATACTTGTACTTCGATATAGTAAGATTTTATACACTTTAAGGTATAATCTTAATATCTTTAAACTTTAATTAAGTTTCATCTTAATGAACTATCTTTCCGGATTCACTTTCTCGGAATCATATTTCTTAAATCAAGAAAGTGTGAAGAACATAGAGTTTAGGTGAATTACCTTGTATAACCTTGTTAAACATAACCATCATTAAAAGTTCCAAAGGAATTTATTTAATGATTACAATTCACCCCCTATTTTATTTTGACCATCATTAGATAATTTATTCATTATTTCAATTAATTCAATCCTATATTTTTTATTATAGAGTATATCATACCCACATACCATATCAACAGTCCGGAAAGGCTGCGAGACTTGAACCCACAATAGAATGGCGATGAGGGTGCATCACCTACCACTGGCCTTTGTGATATCCTGGATTGTATAATATAGTTTCTTTTTTAAATGGACTGATAGGTGAATTATAAATTCATATTTTTTGAAACCCAATATGATTAGGATTCATAAAATATATTTTTTAAAATCTTTTGGAATGAAAGATTTGTTATTGGTAGGAATTTGTTAAAGGATGTAACTCTACTAGTAATGTATATATATATATATCCCTCTTATTCTATTATTCTATTATTTATTAATATTTTTTTAATGGTCTTCATAACAGTCTCCTTTCATTCCGGCATCCTTTGATTTCTAAATTACTTTCTATTTTATGGTGTATAAAACCCTTTTACTTTTCATTTCTATTGGAATATTTTCATACGAAGCGTTTTAATAAAAGACAAAAAAAAGAATATTTTTAAACTAATCGGTGATAACGACCACTCTACCACCGTAAGTTTTATTTTACTTTATCTTCCTTAAGAAGCCAAAATCATTTTTTAAAAGAAAATAAATACCATATACTCGTTTTACATAATTTGGTATTGAAAATGGTTTTGATAATGGATTTTTTATGTTAATATATTTAAATGGTATATTGAAATTGATGACCTCAATCACTCTCTATAAATATTTATTTTTCCCTCTAATTATTTTTCTCTAATTGCCACCAATGTTCTCTTAATCGAGATCATAATTTAGTGGTACCTTTTTCATTTCCCTTTTTCTTTTATTATGACTAAATTTTATTAACCTAATTTCCGATGAGAGTTTTCCAACCATGGAATTTTCTATTTTCAATCATTTATATTTGATGAAAATGTTCACTTTGCAAGGACAAAATTTACTGAAGTAGGGAAAAATGTAACACCTCAAAATTTCATAGTACGTCATTTTTTCAAAATAATAAAATAACACGCACTACACGCAATGAATTACCAAAATAGCCGTTAAAAAGCAGTTATAAATAATATTAACTAAATTTTGAACTGTATAAAATCCTTAAAATTTTAGAATCCATATAATGAGTTTATTAGGAATAATTTAAAAACTAATTCATTTTTTCATATAAAATATGTGTTTTTAAAAAAATGCACTATTACAACCTTTTAATGGTGAATCATTTTTTTATCCAATATTGGAATCTTTTATATTTTCAATTTGACAAAATATACTTCTTCATTAGAACCGGGATATAAGAATTTAGTTTCAATAAATTTTTGTTGTTTTTCTGATAACTTTTATATTTGGGTGGATAGTGAAAAATGCTATATTTTTACTTAAAACAACTTTTTAAATCAAAATAATTTATAGTGTTAAATTCTACATTTTAATGGTTTGGATGTATAAATAGATTATATTTTTACCATTTAATCCAATGCTGCTCATTTTATGTAATTTTACTTTGAGATTGGACATAAAAAAGTATCAATCTATTGATAGCTTTTGTTTCTTTAAAATGCGCTTTTTGTTTTGACAACGAGGATTAATTTTAAATTTATAAATAAATATTATATGTTTTGAATTTGTTAAAATAGACTTAAATTTTTAATTCAGAATGTCAAAATTATATTCAGGTAAATTTTTTATATTTTTCAAAAAACATTAAAATTTTGATGAACAATGAAAAACACATAGTTATTGTTTAAACCCGTCTTTTTATTTAAATAATGATTTATTTTATTTATATTTATTTAATGACAAAATAGATACATAATACATATATATGTTTAATGTTATTCATTGGAGTCATTTTGTAATTATATCAGATATATAAAATTTTATTAAACTTATCACCGTCTTTTACTCATCTCCTAGGAGAATTTTCAAATTTACATAAAACATAACTTTACCACTTCTGTGAGTTTATTTTAAAAAATCTAATAGAAACAGTTGATATTAATACGAAAAGTTTGGTTTAATATGATGGAAATAATTATTGGTGAATAGTAACTTTTTACTTTTATTTACCTCGTTTAAAAGTAGATAGGGTAATAAATGGTTAAAATGAAATTATTAATACCCTAACTCAAGTTTTAATTCTATTGGATAAGTTTAAATCGACCAAAAAAAACATTAGAAAAAATATCAACCATTATGTCCACATTGATTTCATTAGTACATTTATTTTTACTTAATACAAAGAAGAGTTAAAAGAGTTAAAATAAAAGTTTAATAAATAAAACGTTCTTAATATAGAGTTACATAAATGATAAATTCTACTATAAATATTCCATAGAAAGATAAAATTATTTCCTACATATTGGAAGTTTATTTATATTTTTTAGACATTAAATAATTTAATTTATTTATGATGCAATGATGATGTAGTAATTACCTAATTAATTAAATATTAAAATAATTGATTTTATAAATCTCAATGTAAATGTATTTTGAGACTATTAATGGATTACACTAATTTTAAAGGATAATATGACATAATATGGTTGATTCGATGAACTGTTTTCAATGTAATAATGTTGTTCTAAATTTAGCAAAAACAAAATACCAAATAGTGTCAAAATTGAAAAAAAGTGTTTTTAAAACAACTGTTATATTATTAATTGATATAATAGTACTAAAAATCTAATTATCGGCCAAAATAATTATATAATAATCTATATGACATTATTGAACAAATTGGGGTTCTATAGGAACTTTTTAGTAAGTGTATTAACCATATAATATAAAAATACAATGAGACATGGTAAATGTCAGACAATTTAACTAAGAGTTAAATCTAAAAGTTAAGGTTAATATGGTGACCTAAAAAAGTATAAAACATATTAGTTGAGAGGTTTTAGACCCATCACCACCTTAGAGTTTAAAAAATACACATTTGAGCCATTATAATACTAAAATGATTTTATTATAAAATAATATTTTATGTTTTTCCTAAGGTTCTCATCACCCCTCTTATATAAGGGCACACCCCCTTCACTCTAATACACACCGTAAATGCCATCTGGATAAGCCATACCCTTCCCAAATACCCTATAAACTGTCCTACGTTCATCCTAGAGGCCTTCCTTTAGTCAGAAACCCATCTTATGGAACCCTTTTGATTGAATCAAACGGAAGAACTCGAAGAAGAGGTAAATATATCATCACCTCTTTCAAGTTCCTTTCTTCTTCCACTTCATTTTTCTTTGTGGTTTCCATTATAAAATAATAACTCCAGTATATTCTATATATTAATATGTTATTATAAATATGGTAAAACCATATTAATTATTCTATCCATCCTTCGAATGACATATCACCATACATGCGTATGTACGACTTACCGTCTCCATATCGTGGTGTAATTGTTATTCTATACATTATTATTTTGATGGGTATAATAATGATGGGTAATTTATTTAAATAATAAATATAACATGAAAATGATTATTTATATATGATATATCATCCAATTCCATAACTTTAATTTAATATTATATTGTCGCTCATTGGTACGTATGGATTACCGTCTCCACAACGCGATGAGATTCATTTCCAAGTTCACTATTCATTGATGATTTTAAAAATATATATTACTAATAAGTAAGTAATATATGAAATAATAATTATACTAGATATATATTTATATATGTACTTACATGTATCTTATTCACGTATTTCTGTTCAATACGATATGAAAACCAAAGCAGCGTTTATGCGTACGTAAGGACTATCGTCTCCATAAACGGTGTTTTTCATTTCAAATATAGGTCTATTTTAAATATTTATATTCTAAATATATGTGATATATAAATCATGTTTTATATTATGTAAGTATTTAAATATTTATGTAAATTATACAATCAAGAGTAACAATTTTAAACACGTACGATAATTAAAGCGATTATTACCCAAAATGTTAATTAAACATGGAAATTATTATAAAATGGTTATTATGAAGTAATAAATTAATCTTGTATGATATCATAAATATTAATAGGGTTCTTGTATAATTTTATATCATACTAAAATATTCATACAAGTGGTTCAACGTACCGTTTACTAAAGGAATGTGCAATGTAAGGGTTAATTTCACAATATCTTTATTATACGACTTTGTTTTTATGTAAGTATCTACTGGGACATATTTATTTTCCATGTCCATGTTTCATGAAGTTGTTTTAAAGGGGATTATTTTAATGGAATTTTTTACAAAAACATCATTTAAAATGTTTTAAATACTTATTCGTCTAAATCATTCTCATTAATGTCCATGTATTCAAAATGGTTGTAAGGATTTATTTATATGGATAGGAATGTTTTTAAAATTATAAATTCATTTCAAAAGATTCAAATTGGTATGGAAAACATTGTTAAAAAATATCTTTAAATGTCTTCCTTTATAAAATACGTGACTTTTTAAATGTTTTCATGAAAAAAGGATGTTTCTCACAAAGAGTTTTACAAATAATTTTCATCTATGTCAACATCCGTTGATGGATTTTAAAATTGTTTGAAGTTGATTTATTATGATACAAATCTTCCATATTGTATTGAATGTTTTTGTGATATGTCTAACTATGTATGTGTTATTTCTACTCCATTCAAGGTTTATGGATAAAGTATTGACGTTTTGTATGCTAGTTTTAAAATGAATGTATATGTTATGTTTAAACATTTTCATATGTGGAAACCATTGGACTTAGTAAGTGACGTGTAGAGCCCACTATAGATCCTCGATGCATCAGTAGATATACTGAGACAAACTAGTGATTTGGAACAAGGCCTTGAAAAAATATTATTTATATTCTTGGCATAAGGCCTTGACTACGTTCTTATGATAGTCAGGCATTATTTATTCCATAGTTATGAATGTGGTAATTGATATTGAATGTGATTATTAGACTAGTATAATATCCATGTGAGTAAGTTAATGGAATTATTCTGATTTATAGTCTCCATATTATTATGATGTTTATGATGAAAATACTTTTGTTTTAGTCGTATACATTTCCTTAAATATTTATGCCTATTTATAAAAGCTCCCTCTATATTGTTATCCTGGCTGATCATCTGAGCTCACCCCTTTTTATGTTTTATTTTTCCCCGGATGCGAAGAAGTATATTATGACTGACCTGTAGGTATAGTCTATGGGATCACAATGTTGTCTAAGGAAACAATATTGTTGAATTTTTCCATTATTTTATGTAATGTAAACCTTATGAATGCATCTAGTACTTCCAAGGATACTAAACTAATTTATATTTCGAGACATTATCTTTTGTGATCATGACAGTGATACTTAATAATGAACTGACTCTGGGATTTTGGGGACAGAGAATTATAAAAAGGTGATGCAGGTATGGCACACAAAATAAGTATTTAGTTAATTTTATATTAATCTCATAAATTTAAAAAGTGAGATGAAAAAACCTTACCGTATCCTTTGATTTTATCATGTGGTCTTTAGCATCTTTTTTTTGAAATTTAATGATATATAATGGTATATATTGTAATTTCTTAGGGTAATTCATAGTATATTTCATATGAGAGTATGTACACCATATAATAGCAATTACGATCATAACATTACAATATGCCTCATCTAAATGAAATTGAGAAGAAATCCATTACTAATTGGTATCATATAAATCATAAGACCCATGAAAGAAAAAACATAAAATAAAACATTTGACACCACTAATTGAAACGTATTAATGATATAAATTAAAATACTTGTAGTATATACACCATATAAAATAATAAATTTTTGAATATGGTGTATTCAATAAAGAAGTAATTATGGGGCATAAATACCTTACCTCATGTTTTCATTTTTTTCGTGTGATATTTAACCTCATGTATAGTTGTATTAAAAAATTTATTAACATATTAATGAAAAATAGAAATTTTTATTATATCATAACTATTCCTTTATAAAATATTATTTTCCATTCATTAATAATGATTCATTTTATTAATATTTTTGGGTAATAATCGATTTGTTTTTCCTTTATGTTTTGACTTATTATGTTTTAATCCTCTTACTTAGATCATGATTTATTCAACTACAAAATTTAAAAAATAATTGAATTATAATATATATTAATTATAAACTTATTTATAGTTATCCATAAAATTTAGTGGTATGATGGGAAATTCACTGTTCGTGGAAGTGATAGTTCATATATATCCATGAATACCACTTCCCTTATATTGTGATATACAAAAATGATAATAAATATTATACATTTATATTATTATTATAATATAATTTTTATGTCATATATGTCAAATAATGTTATTAAACCCATTTTAAAAACATTACATGTAAATCATGACTGAAACACATCACTCTGAGAAGGATATAGTCTAGACATGCAGAATCAATGTTATTGTAATCCAAAAAAATGAGAATCATTAATAAATGACTTATATAGTTTTTAAAAAACATAAATAAAATATATATTTTTATATATATCTTATATAAAATATAAATACATTAGTATTATATGTATTTAATGGTGGAAATGATATAATGATTGACATTGGTTCCAGAGGAAGTAGTCTGGTGCAAACATGAATGATGATTATGTATTCCATTTTATGGAAGTGTGTTCAGTTTCACTTAAAAACGTTATAATAAAGAAATAAAAGTATATTTTATATTCTATTCTTATTATATAACAATGATATAAGAATAAATTATTTGGTTGAGAATGAAATAAAATTAATGAGTTCGTTGATGAGTTTACCTGTTCTTTAGTTAACACTTTTAGTTTATGAAAAAATATTTATTTGGATTGATTTAATTAAATAACTAAGATTTAATGATTAGTTGAGGTTTATTTAGATAATTTTTTCAGTTTTTTATTATATAAAATACTTGATAGGTGTGATGAAATGGGATAGTTATTACCCATATATAATGGAGGAAGAGTGATGTACTTATAAATACAAAAATGATAAACATTATATGGAGGTCTCGCTTACATCATGTGCATCTATTAACGAACTATATATGATAAAAATGATGATATGGTCAAACTATTTCCATCTAATTTGTTTTGAATAAGTGAATAGGTCATTTTATCTTTAGGATTTAAAGTTAACCACTAAGTAAACTCGATTTTTAAATTAATTATTGAGAATAAATATAATTTCCTTATATAATTTTTTTTTTGTAAAAAAACAGAGTTCAAAAATCAAGATATTTTAAATTATTTTGATTCCAAATATGGAATCCATTTTATCTAAATTAAAATCATGTATGTGTTATAAATTATTTTTAAACTAATCATATAGATATGACAGGAATGTGTGTTTTTAAAGTGAAAATCATCAAAAGTTTACTATGTTTTAATAATTAAATTAATTATAAAAATTCTTAAAATAACCAAAATTTGATTAATATAAATATAAATTTAATAATTTTAATTATAATCCATTTAAAAATATAATTTATCCATAAAATATTTTGTATATTAAAAGAAAATTTCCTATAAAAAATCATTATTATTCACTATTCATCAAAAAAGTAAACATCAAAATAATATACAAATAATTCACCCCAATATATTTTTTTAATTAAAAGTTAAAATAATACTATTACTCTTTCATATAAATTATAAATATTTTCAAAATTTTTTTTCAAATAAGTTCACCATCATAATTAAAAAAAACTGCTTTTATTAAAAAATTGGATTCTATGTGTAAAATTAAAATTTATGTTATAGTATAGCTACATAATCAATTTCATTAATGTAATTTTAATTTATTTATTATAAAATATACATATATATATATTATTAATATTATTTGGTAAAAATAATTAATTTAATTTATTAGTAAAAAACACATTTGGGAATATAAATACTTGTTTTTATAAAATATTTCATTTATATTCAATGGGGCTTTATATCCATTTCAAATTAATTGATAACCCATGGTTTCCACCATATACTTTTGTACACCATATACTTTCATGACATAGTGTATCCTATTCAAAACCTCTAATTTAATATCTAGGGGATAATTTTCACTTTAAATAATAATGTCAACAACATATTGTTTTTCCTTAAAATTTAGGAATTTCTATATTGAACATAATCGAAGAAATCCATTGTTGCATGATATGCAAGCTAACTCGATATTGGGTGAAAATTAATATATATTATACATTGAATTTATTTATATTGTTAAATATATTTTTATGTAACTGTATAATATATTTTTTTATAATCTTTTTATTTTGTGACACATATGCAATTGAATAAGATTTTTATATTTCAAAAAACAGGGGTGCTACATTATCCCAACCATAATTAAATTACGACATCATAATTTAAACATGATCTCTATAATCAAGGTATGATTATTTGGAAAACCTTTTTCTTAAAAAACTGACATTGTAAATGGGGAAATACAATATCGTCTTAATAAAATTGAAATGTTGTTAAAATATTCATATGGGATTACATTTAACTCGGTTTCTATGAAGTATAAAATTATTGGCATGTGAAAATATAGACTTAGATGAAATATGTAAATAATTTTAATGATTTATTGAGTTCATTAATCATAAAAAAATTTAATGAAAAATATAATGTTAAGGGACATGAACCCATAAATTTAGGATGATTTAAAAGTCTACCAATTCAAAAAAGTTAAGGTATTACTATAATTTATTTTATTCAATGCCATTTTTCCTATAGTTGAGGAATTGATTCACTCACTAAGAAAATTTGTAAATATAATTAAATTATATATTTGTAAATTGTAATATCAATTTATTATTTTGGTTGTGCATTGATCAAATTATAATTCCTATCTTTATCCAATAAATAAATATACAAAAAATAAATTTTATATGTAAATTACTAAAATTTACCTTAAAAAGATCACAATATCAAAAAAATAGTGACATGTATTTCCCTCAATCTCAATATATTTTTAGAAAACTAATACTGTTAAAACATTATATTTTAAGAATAAAAATAAAAACATCTATTTTATGTGTAAAATTTATTTTTCAACTAGATTTCACAATATTTGTATCATATTAACCAGTAAAACTTGTAAGATACTGGAATGCACAAAACCTAAATCCCCCATCTGTCTTGGGTTCAATACTCGATGCCTTACAAGATGTTAGAAGATGTCTACCTATATGTACTTTTTTCTTCTTATAAACAATACTAATATAATTAGTTTAATTATCCCAAATATATGATATGAAATACTAAAATATATTTAATTTTTAAATAAATATTTGACAAGGATTTTAATTAATACATTTATCATTAGAGTATAATTTTCTTATTTAATGATAAACCATAATTTTTATAAACACTATTTAACATATTTTTATAAAATTTAATGGAATTATTCATGAAATAACTTTTACACAAAAACATATACAATCAATAAATTTCACCAAAAAATATGTATTAGTGATAGACTCTCATCATGTAAAACCAAAAAGTGGTGTTTAATTTAATAAATATATAATAAATATTAAACTCATAAACCCATGATACTATCATTATAAGGATGTATTCATAGGGATGTTCTTTTAATATCTACCATATAGAATCATTACGATGTTCTTCTATATATATACTCATTGTCTACATTAGGATTTTGTTCCCTAATATATGTTTACCTTAATCTAATTTTATAGGTTTCAACTAAACATTCGTTGATTCCCACTATGGTGACCTAACCTCAGTAGTGTAGATAAGGCGCCTCCAAGAATTAAATTGGATTATAACAGAAGGATAAACATATTAATGGATTGATTAGTATAGTATTCTTGGTAAAAAATATTCACACATGAGTCTTACATTACATTTGGAATACAAAAATAAAAGCATAATTTTTTTATTATTTTTTGAGAATAACATTATTCCTTCAAAATTATCCTTTCATTTTATTCTTATAAAACATAATGGAATCTTATATATTATAAAGGAGGGGTGATCTCAAATTCCTATTAAGGGTTATGTACATTGAATTAAATAATAATTCCATGAGGATAATCAAAATTACATGTTAAATACTAAAATAAAAAATCAGTATAATCGTTGAACTAAAAAGGAATGGGATAAACAATATGGCATGGTATGTGTCTAAAAAACATTCCATTTAAATTACTAGATACAGAATAACAAATAATGATTGGTAAATTAATGAAACCCATAAAATTTAATCAATAAAATAAGACTAAAATACATCTGTTTATTTTTTACATATTGAAAATTGGGTGTTTAATAGTAAAATAAATTTTAATGTATTTATTATTAATTATTGGACACCATGTTTTATAGGTACATGAAACATTTATATTAAAAACCATTCATGAGACAGTTTAATACATACTAGGTGAAATCCCATAATGGAAAGCCTGCAGACTATCCCATTGAATCAATGTACACATCTTGGGGATATATATAACTAGGACCTACCAATGTCGTAACTATTCAAATGATTACTTACATATAGAATAAAAAATATAATTCAAGAACAAGGTGACTTATGAATTATCATTATTGATAAAAAGATAATTATTTTAAATATTTCTCTTGTTAATAAAAAATGTCATGTAGACATTGTATGTAAATATGTTATATAGTTTAGGAAATGAAGAGATCCTTGATAAATCGTATTTATATTTATGGTAAATTTTAGTATTCATTGATCACTAAGAGGTGAATAATTCTCAAGGAAGTTAATGAATACAAAAATGATTCAATGTAGTGATTTGAAATAATATTATTCTTCAAAATGTTAATAATCCATCCATAGAAATAACAAATACAGTATCAATATGACATATAAATTTTTGTGTAATAATAGTAGTTTTTTTCATTGATGAAATAAAAATGTTGTCATATGCTCTTTAAAAACATTTTTGTGGAAAATATCCTTATTATTTTGAAATGATTTTTTTAATCTATTAATCATATAAAATCACTGTTAAAACACATAACAATTTTTAAACCATTAGAACATATTTGAAAATTCATTTTGAAAATTGTTAATAAATTATTTATAACATTTTAATAAAACAGTATTATGGAGGAAAATAGAATTCTGACCAAACATATAAATATAGTAAGATATTATTAAAACATTTTCTTAATTTCATTTAGTAAAAACTGTGGAAAAATTTTATTCTCACATGAAATATATCATGAATAACCATAAAATAGTAAAATAAATTTTTTTATTGAATAATGATAATATAATTTCATTTGAAGAAAATTCACGAAAGAACAACCTCTATTAGAGTGAAATATTTAAAAAACTGTTAAAATGATTATATTGTCGAAGTGATAAGGAATGAATAGATTATGTGTATCAACTACAAAACCACATATATGAGTTGAAAATAAAAAAATATATACTTGAATGTATTTTTGTAGATAATATTAGAATAACAATGAAAACATGAAAGTAATATAATCAAATGAAATAGAATCCAGTTATGAAATTATTTACCACTTGGTAACATTTAATTAAAATCATCAAAAACAAAACAATTCATATTGAAACATGAAATAAAAATATTGATGTCTTAATCTTGATATTACATTTCAAGTGGTAGTATATAAATTGTATAAATGTAATTATGTGAAAAAATTAAAACATTACTCAATGAAATGAAATTGATACGAAATCTGTTACCACTAGGTAATGATTCATTTATAAAATCCATACTAAAATATAAATCAAATATAACATTAAAATCCTTGAATAAAAATGTATTCATCATATAATATGCAATATGGTTAGTATATAGAAATAAAAAAATAAATAATTGGTGTATATAGCATATGACTCATAGAAGTAAAAGTGATACAAAAATAACATACCTCATACATTCCATTTGTTCATACATGAATTAACCCCATGTAGAGAAGATTTAATAATATTATTAATTTATTATAGAACCTTATTAATATTTATTATATCATTATTTATCCATTTTCATATATTAATAAAAATTCACTAAGAATATTTTATTATTTTCATTTTTTCGGGTAATAAAAATTTATTTTTGGAATGTTTTAAAATTCTATTTTTAATTAATTTTAATTAGATCGTTATTTCATCATATAAAAAATATAAACTTTTAATTAAATGGAATATAAATTCATTATAGTTTAATTTATTGTAATCCATGAAATTTAATGACAGGAAATGAAATGTAACAGTCATGGAGATGGTAGATCTTACATATCCATGAACGCAACATCAATTTTCATATCATGTTAAATGAATGAAAATTAAAAGGTATACATATTATCAATATAGTTTCATTTTTATGCCATATATATAATATTTTACAAAACACATCCTAAATATGTTAAATGTAACGTGTGAACGAATCACATCACATAGATGAGGTGGTTCTCCAAAAATCCATAAATGATGTTATCTTATTCTCAAAAAATAGAAAGAATATATTTTTGGGATAAATAGTAACTAATTAATCATAATGATGATATAAATATAACATATATCATATATAAACTATGAACAATTTATTAAAACCAACCATGAAATTTGATACTGTTAGAACGAACGACATCAGTTATCAAGATATTAGTCTGTCATTCAATAAAATGATGATTGTGTATCAAATCATATAGACATGTGGGTTATTATATGAAATACACATATAATATCAAAATATCAGTTTAGTTATTATTTTTTTAATAATATAGAAAATATATATAAATAATTTAAAAGGTTATGTAATAAAATAAAAACAAGTGTTCATTGATGAACATCACCTGTTCTTTAGGTAACTCATTTTGTATTATACCTAAATATATTCATGGTTTTAATTTATACAAACACAATTTTCTAGGATGAGGGGAGGGGTTTTTGAAATTTATTTTTTCATTTTTTGGAAAATCCAAAAGGCTTTAGAGATGTGAATGAGTGGCACGGAGTGATTTTCCATTTATAGAGGTAGAGGGGTGGAAATATTATAAATACCAAAAAGGTAATCACTATTTGGTGGTATCACATACATCATGTTAAACAAAAATGATAATTTTTTTTAAAAGGGGGATATGGTGGAAATATTTACATCCATGGTTAAAGTACAATTTCTCATTAATATTAATTTTTAACAATTAAGTAAACTCATTTTTACCATAATCATTGTATTTAAATTAAATTTCCTTCACTGGTAATTTGGGTAAAAGTATATGTTGACCATACTAGAAGTTATAAAATATGATTTTTAAAAATATTGAAACAATTTTGAAAATTTTAAATCACATAAGTGGAAAATTTTAATTTAATATTAATCTCCAAAAATGAGATGATAAATCATGTTTTTAAATTAAAAACGATCAAAGGTTTTCTATTTTTATATATATATATGATCAATATAAATATAATTTAGATGACCAATATTAGATTATTTGATATATAATTTTTCTAATGGGGTATTAAAACTGGTTAAAATTATATTTTTTCCTTAAAAATATTTAGATAAAAATTCAAATTCGAATTAAAATTCTGTATTTTTCAGTATTTTTGAAAAAAAGGAACATCACTGAAGAATACAAAAAATACATCCTAATATAATTTTGAAAGTAAAAATTAAAAATTTATATTCATTTATTCAATTAAAATCCTTAAATATCTCTATATTTTTTTTGGAAATATATTCCCCATAAAAATGAGAAAAGTATCTTTTAGAAAATACAATCGTTTATAGGTAAAATTTGAATTGTTCTTATCATATTCCTATCAAATATATTAGATGGTTGTACAAGTATTTGAATGAATATATAATATATTAATTTCAACATGAACATGTGATATTATTAAATAATTTATTTTAATATGGTAATAACAACATGGGAGTATAAAAATTTTGTTATTTACATTCATTACTTTTTTTAATTTGGTTTTTATATTCATTTATAATTAATTTATAACCAATAATTTCATGAATATATTTTTTTAAAAATTATATTTTCAAATATAATTTAATTCTATTCATAACCTCTTATTTGTCGTCTATGAGATAAAATTCATTTTTAATAATAATATTAATTGTATACAGTTGTTCAGTAAAACCCTATCTTTTTTGTAATTCAATCTATGAATGAAACTCATTATAGAGTGTGATTAAATATAAAAAGTATTACATAAATTAGAATCATAAAAATATATTTATTTTATATAGAATACTAAACATATTGTAATTTTTTTGGATGTTATATTCCATTATAAAAATCATTTTTTCACATACCCAATTGACATCGTATTTTTCCAAAACGCCATCTCATAGATTCCTACCACAGATTCCCTTGTTTCAGCCCCATACAAACTATTTTTACGGTGTTTTTTGGAATCTCGTTACAATAGTAAAACAACACATATCTTCGGTTCTCCTCAAAGGACACATCTATAACTAGATGACCATTTATGAATAAAATTACCTTTTTTTAATGTCTTATGGATATAGAAAATGAATTCACTCTTTTTTTATTGTTATTGGGTTTAAATGACCGTGATGTATCATTACCATTGATAATATAACCATTGAATAGTTATCACACAAATAATATAAATATATGGTCTTAACAAATCCTTTATACATCAACAAAGAAGATTATGGCCTTATATAGTAGACTGGGGCTGTATGATGATAAATTTTTAGGGATCTTAATGGTGGTAGCATCCATGGGCTTCACTCAGGACCAATATCAAGCCAAGAATTAACACGTTATGATTGAATAGAATCTCATGTGGGATAAGATCATGTTAATAGAGATTACCACCACGAGGATGTTATCCAAGCCACCCTATGGGTTTTTCACCACCACACACCCTAATCTTAGGTCTTATATAAGTTTTATAAGGGGTTACGTAATAAGGTATAAGTTAATTATTGTGTAATAAATTTATATAAATAATATTCTTACTCTACCAATTCCATTATGATACTAGTCTTTCATAAAAAATGATTAATTTAATAAATTGATTTCTTTGGATAAAATGGAACATTTGAGAATTATATGCATTATTATATTAAAATATATTTTTGTTAATAATATTATAAAAACAATTCTAATAAATGATGATTCTACGAGTTCATAATATAAAAATTATTAGGTAGTAAATCTTGTAAAAGTTATATTTTTATACGATAAAATATAAAATATATTCTAAAAGAATTTATTTTAATGAATCAATGAATGTTTCAAATAATTATTTATTTAATATAATATTATTATCAATATAATATTATTAATAATAAATGACCATATATTTTTTTGATGTAAATTAAATTTTCATTATGGTATAAAAATTGATTTTGAAAAAATGCATCAATTTTCAATAAATGTAAGTTGTCATTTAAAAAGTTAAAACTCACATACATAAAAAAATCATTTTAGAAAATGAATATTATTTTTCGAATCAGGATGTCAAAATTATCTAAAATACAGTTTTATAAAATTTTAGGAGAAGTCAAATTTCTACGTAAAAAACTAATATATAAATATATAGTGTGCATCGTGTCATCATAGCAACCCAATAGTTATGTAATAAAAAGAAAAAAGGATAATTGACCAACTATATGTTTTAACATTAAAATAATGTGATTTTAGATTTATTTTACTTACATTGTAATGCCTTAGTGAATCCTCCAAAATGTATAACATATTTTATGATTTCAGGTTCATTTCTTGAATAATGTGACTCACGTCCACATAAGAAAGGATAATATTTTCATAAAATCATCATATAACCTTATAAAATAATATTTTTAGTATAACATGAAAAACACATGTGCCAAACCCATGAGACGGTTTGGGGTTTTGAATGTATAATTATATTGATTCTAAAACCTATGATTGTGAAATATTAAAGGCAGTTAATGCCTAGACTTTGTATTGGGGGGAATGAAGAGATATAACTACAATATGATTATACATGTTTTTTAATGGTTTTTTCATTTATCCATTAAATTTTAGAGGCTTAAAATGTGAATTAATCTGAATTTTAGCAAAAATACTCTAATAATATTTAAAAGGTCGATTTACCACCTGTTAATGAAAAATTTCCATAAAATATGGTTTCGGTCACATTTATATGATATTTATGAAAAAATAAAGTTACTTTTTAGAATCATGATCTCAAAATTTACTTTGCGTAAAATTTTGGTATTTTTCTAATAAAATTCAATTTTTGATGAATAGTGGAAAATATTGTATTTTAACTCAAAAATTCATTTTAATCTATTTTATTTATATGATTTGATTATATTTTTACCTAGTTTTAATGTGTAATAAGATTATATTTTAACCATTTAATCCCAATTTTTTCATCAAATGTAATTTCACATTGAAATCGGAAAAATCCAGAATCGATCTTTAGATAAATATTATTGCATAAATAACACAATTTCAGTTTTGACAGCGGAAATTAGTTTTAAATTAATTTCTTCCACTTCTTTGTTTAGAATTTAGAAAAATTAATTACATATTTGGAATCATAATTTCCAATTTTTTTAAATAGTTAGCTTTTATTTTTAGGCATTTTAAATATTTACTATAGTAAAGATTTTATTTAGCACAGTTAAACGGTAAATTTGGTAAATAAGGGTAAAAAATATTATTATATTGATTTAACTTCCCATATAATTTCTCTAAATACTATTTAATGATATATATCCTACCATGGGAATCCATTAGTCAAATTTGGGACACTATGTAGCCCCTTAAGAGTGATAATGACACTTTATTTTAGTTAACATAAACTGAAGACAAAAATGACATTAACAAATGTCTTTTAGTAAATTTATTTTTACATGGGGTTATATAAGTTATCTATTATACTATATACATTTATTGTAAATATGAAAATATTTTATACATCATGGTATTTTATAATTATTTTAAGACGTCAAAAAAATATAATTACATATGACACAATAATGATACAGTGTTTACCACATTAATAAATGATATAAATAAATAATATTATAATGATTATAATAGTTTCCAAAACCAATCCAATTTTTATTGGTTGATTTTATTTCATCCTTGAGTCAACTTTTCTTCGACTTCAAAAAGTTTTAGACCTTTATAATCTAAAATCATTATATAATAAAATAATATTTTCTCACTTTCATAAAGATCCCCTCCTCCACCTTATAAAAGAACACCACTTATAAACCATTCCACACACCCATAATTCCCCTTGGAACATCCTAACCCTACATAAATAATATAAAAAATCCCTCTCTTCCACCTAGAAGCCTTAACATATGCATAAGGCACTTCCAGAAGTTGTTTTGGTTCTATCCAAATGGAGTATCAATAATTAAATGTAACGGTTTCTCATAAATTTCTTTCTATTATTTTACATCTCCAACCCCAAAACACTTTTTATTAATTTATTTTATAACAACACCAGTATATTCATTATACAAGTATGTTTTTATAAGATTTATTTGAAATAAACTTTCACACACCTCCATCTAATATGTAAATAACGTATTGTTTCTGTGGATGGAAAACTAGCGCATCACGAAACAATTATTGTTCAATTATCTCCTACCGCCTCTCATGGTGACCATTATGATGGCTGTATATTTATATATTATATAAAATATTTTTATGTTTTCTTTAAGATATTGTATTTTTCATTTATAGCATAACATTATGGTTTCCATTATGGGTAAACGCAATAATTTCATTTGACTAAGTGTGGTCTACCACACCTCAATGTGATATGACTCGTTGTTTCCTTATGTGGGATGTATAATGGATGAAGTTAATGATATTTTAAATTATATTATAATGAAATTATAATATACCTATGTATCATTATGTTTTAATTCCATTAAAATTATAAATAGAAATGAAAGTAGCATTAATGAATAAGTACGTCTTACCGTCTCCATGAACGATGCATTTCATTTCACACCTCCAAATGTTAAATACTTTTATAAATACATGTATATATAAGAAATATAAGAAATATATGATAACTAAATCATGAATATCATTCTTAATATAATAACTTTTTTACCACGTGAATAACTTGTAATTCTATGAAGGTCATTATTTCATTCAAGTACCAATTATCGACAAAACGACCATTATTAAAATAATTTGTTACATAATGTTAATAACATGTTAATAAGTGATAAAAAATATAATCTTAAAAACGGTTCTTAAGAAAGTATAAATTAACATTAGTTTATTATTTAGGAGATTAAAGAACGAACTGGTCTTATCGGGCATGAGGTAAGGGACTTCATCTAATTCACCATTCATTGAGGAATATTTTGTTTTAATACACAACATTCTTTTATATTATATTTAAACATTGTTGAATTTTCATTTAATTCAATAGAAATATTTTTCAAGGAAGCGTTTTACTAAACATAAAGAAGAATTTTTCTTTTTAATGTAAGCAGTCACAATGACCTTTCCGCCGCAAACAGTATTATTTGATCATGGAATCCATAACATGATGTAATGTTTTTAAAAGGAAAGTAAATATCATTTAATCTTTTTATTTATATTGTTATTGAAAATGGTTTTGATAATTGATTGATTATTTCCAAATATTTAAATGATATAATGTTATTGAAATGTGGAAATTTTATCCTTCTTTTGAGTTTGTTTAATGTGTTATGAATATGTTTTGGTTTTTGGGAATTGTTACATATACGAGGGTTTTCATGATAAACCTATGGTGGGTGAGTCTGAGATAGGTCTCCAATGCATTGGATAATGTGACGGAGTAAACATGAATGTTTCTCCTAAGAGTTTTAGGAAATATACTATGATTGGTATTCCAAATTTTACTCCCAATGAAGTTGTGATAGCTATAATGTAAGTATGATATAGACACCACAAGTAACTTTTTTGATTTATGTTTTCTATGTGTTATTCATAAATCTTATGATTTCATGAGGTATATTAATGGTCTTATGTTATGTATGAAATGATGAACTAATGTTTTATTTCTTGTTTTATAACCCTTATTGGTAATTTTATGCTCTTCCCATGTTTTGAAATGTTTTTAATAGGAACTAAAGATAAATAAGTTCATTGATGAGATCAAGGAAGGGAATGATATAAAAAACATGGGACTAGACATGACACTTTTTTTCCTGAGTATTTATTTTATGAAAATAATAGAAACAGAGTAGAAGTTTCTACATTTTAATTTTTTAGATGTATTGTAAAAATTATTTCCTAAATCTCTAAAACACTAAACCTGAAAAGATCCTCAATTTTAATTATTCATTTATTTCATGATATTTAATGTTTATGGTCGGATCCTTATAGTTGGTATTAGAGGACGGTTTAGATAACAATATGATTTAGGGTATTTCTAAATTAATATCCATAAGTTAATTTCTGTTAATATTGAAATGATATAGAATTTACAGTTTACCATGTTGCTTCACCTAAGATATTTCTATTTTTAGAATGGTTTTCTGCAGAGGAAATTGGGATGCTATGTTGGGACGACATTAGGAGGAAGACAACCTTCCAAATTTGTAACCTGAAATGGTTAGAATCGAAAATAAATAGTTGGATGTAGTTATAGCCAAATAGACTCTGGCTATAAATGGTTCTGGTTTCCATACACTAGGTCATCAAGATCTACAATAGAGATACATGTTAGTAGTGAAGCATTTCTTGAGGCAACATCCCCCATCATTCAGAGGATCATCAGACCATGTGCATGTAGATGGTTGGATTAAAGCACTGATTAAAATTTTTTTTGTCATGGGATGCTTATAACATCAAAAGGTTAGTCACATTGTTTTCCGTTTTGAAGGTGGAGCTAATCAGTGCTGGTCCATGGAGAAAAATATCCGCGATATTGAGGATATTGACGCTCTTTATTGGGATGAATTCAACGTTATGATTTTTTAAAAAATATTTTCCTACTGTGATTCATCTTAGGATGGAAAAACATTTCCACAAATTGAAGCAGGAGGAGGACTAAGTGGCTTCTTATGAAGCAAAATTCACTCTACTGGAAAGGTATGCTCAAACTTTCATATTAGATATTGAGAGTAAAATAAAAAAAAATTACACATGATTAAAGCCAAATTATCAAAGAGATTTATCTTCTCATGAGTTCAAATTTTATTAAAAAGATGTTCTATGTGTGAAGAAGGAGGAAATGGAGTTTGTTGAAGATCAGATGTACTTTGACAGTCAATAGAACAAGAAGTTATGGTGGCAGGAGAAAGGGAATAACTCTTCAAAAATGTATGATGTTAAAAAACAAAATTTTACAGTTTCATAAAATTGTGGTAAAAATAATGATGGGGAATGTCTTGAGTTTTGATAAGTTCTAACAATGTGATAAAATGGGACATACTACTCGTAATAGCAGGGAAAAATAGTAGTATAATGGTAGGAAAAAATATAATTTAATATCAGTAAAATGTTTTAAGTGCAATTAAATGAGTCATTATACAAAAGAGTGTCTAATAAAGAACTAAACTGAGGGAAATAAACCATACTAAATGAATAATGGGGTGGTGAAGTTCTTTGCAACTACTTAAATAGATTTTGGGCTATCAAATTATGTAGGATTTGGTAGACTATTTGTTTGTAAATATAATTCCAATGTGTTGTTTGATTTGGGGTCTACACATTTGTTCATCTTTTAAAAGTATTCTTGTAAATTGGGAATTACATATCAATATATGAATCTTGATCTTATTGTAAAAACACTTGAATGAAATGTTGAAACAAAAAGAAACTATAATAAACTTCCAGTCCCTGTGTGAGAAATGAATCTACCTCGAAACCATACTGTTTTGCCTCTAGTTGAGTTTAATGTTATTTTGGGTATGGATTGTATTTTTGTTTATAATGCTATGATTGAATGCAGAGCTAAAGAGGTTTCTTTTCAAAATGATTTTTAGTTTGTGTACAAGAATGTACCCTTAATTTTGATAACATATCAGGAAGCTGGGAATCTCGTAAAAGATGGAAATGGATGTTACCATTCACATAATTTTTAAATTAAAGGAACAATTAAGATTAATGATGTTCCAGTGGTAAATGATTACCATGATGTTTTCCATGATGAGTTTCTAGGTATTATACCTGATCGAGAAGTTTAATTTACAATTGACTTATTTCTTAATGCTAATACAATATCAAAACCCCCTTATCGAATGGCTCAAATTGAACTTTTAGAGTTAAAGAAGCGATTTCAGAAGTTATTAGATAATGGTTTTATTCGACCTGGCACATCACCATGGGGTGATCCTGTATTATTTGATAAAAATAAATATGTTTAAATGAGACATTTCATTGATTATAGAGCATTGAATTACGTTGCCGCTAAGAAAAAGTATCCATTTCTTTATATCAATTTATTTAATCATTTCCTGGGAGCTTAGTATTTATCGAAGATTTACATGAGGTTGAGGTACTATCAGTTGAATGTAAATAAAGAATAAATTTTGAAGACCACATATTGTACTAGATATGACCATTATGAATTTGTTGTTATGGGTTTTTGTTTAACAAATGCACCTGATGTATTCATGGATCTTATGAATTGAATTTTATAATAGTTCATGGATAAGTCAGTGGTTGTGTTGATTGATGATTTTTTATACTATAAAAGTAACGAGGTGCATGAAAGTCATTTAACGGTTGTCTTTCAAACTGTAAAATAAAAGAATATATTAGGGATATTTAGTAACTGTGAGTTTTGGTTAAATATAGTTTCTTTCCTTGGCCACATTGTTTCAAAATATTACATAACAGTTGACCATGTTAAAAGAAAAGTTGTTGAAAAATGGCCAAGACCCACAAATATAACCGAGATTCATAGTTTTCCTAGTTTGACAGGTTATTAATGGTGGTTTGTTGAGAATTTATCATAGTTATATAGTCTATTGACTAAGATAACTCGAAAATTTGTTATGTTCATTTGGAAAAAAGAAAGTGATGATTTTTTTTGGAATTGAAAAGAAGATAGGTGATTTCTAATGTTATGGAACTACTTTCCAGAAATGGCGAGTTTGTTATATATAGTGATTCTCCAATGAACGGACTTGGTTGTGTGCTTATGCAGAATGATTTGGTAATTTCATATACTTCACGTCAGTCGAATCCTCATGAGTGAAATTACACTACAGGATATTTGGAATTAGCTACAATTTTTTTAATTAAAAATTTGGAGGGATCATTTGTATGGAGTAAAATTTGAAATTTATTCTTACTATAATTTTTTGAGGTATAAAATAACTCAGAAATAATTGAACATAAGACAGAGGAGATGGTTGGAATTAGTCAACGAATATGATTGCATGATCCATTACCATTCGGGAAAATAAAAACAAGTGGATAATTATTTGGGTTGAAAAGTATTGCTTCATTAATAATGCTTCGATTGGAACGAGATCCTTTGGTTTTTGATTTGATAAAATCTAACATATAGGTTATTGGTGTAGGAAATTCTTCTGTTTTGTTTCAGGTGTCTGTGAAATCATCTTTATCAGACAGAATAAAAAATGCACAGAAGGGCGACAGTGAATTGTAGAAAAATGTAGTGTTGGTTCAGGAGGTTATGTTTCATGAATTTAAAATTGATAATGATTGTGTTTTGAGGTTTTGGGAGAGATTATTTGTGCCTTGTGATTCTATGTATAAAAATGAGTTGTTATGTGAAGCTCATAGTTCATCATTTTCAGTTCATCTTGAAAGTACTAATATGTACAAAGATCTTTGGGATTATTTATGGTGGGATGGAATGAAACAAGATATTTCTTATTTAACTGTGATGTGTTTGACTTGTCAGCAAGTTAAATCAGATGGAAAATTACTGAAATGAATGATTCAGTCATTATTGTGGACAATGTAGAAGTGGGAAAATATATTCATGGTCTTCGTTGTTGCATTACAGATGACATCTTGATGAAAAAATTCAATTTGGATTATTGTTGATTGGTTCAATAAACTAGTCATTTCCTTCTAAATCGAGATACGTTGTCTCTTGATCAACATTCTCGATTGTATGTTAATTAGATAGTCATGTTTCACGGTTTTCCCCTATCCATTGTATCAGATCATGATCCAAGGATTACTTCTAACATTTGGATAGGCCTTCAGAATTCATTGGGTACTAAAAAAATTTAGTATAGTTTTTCATCCGTAATCAGATGGGTTGTCAGAAAAAAATTCAGGCCTTAGAGGATATGCTACATGCTAGTTCACTTTATTACCAGGGATATTGGAACCAACATATTTCTTTGGATGAATTTTCTTATTATAAAATTTTTCATTCGAGTATATATATGTCTACATTTGGGGAATTATAAGAAAATCAGTGTCGATATCCAAATTTTTATGATGAAGTAGGTGAAAGGAAGATGATGTGACCAGAATTGGTAAAAGAGATGGTAGAAAAGGGTCAAGTGATTCAGAAGCACATGAAAACAGCTTAGAGGAGACAGAAAAGTGATGTAGTTAATCAGAGGAAGGATCTCTCTTTTGAGGTCCGTGATCATATCTTTATCAAAGATTCTACATGGAAAAGTGTGATTTGTTTTAGTAAGAAAAGAATGTTAAGTCCAAGGTTAATTAGACACTATGAAGTTTGGGATAATTTCATATAAGTTTCTTATAGAGTGGATTTACCACCATGTTTATCCAAGGTACACATTATTTTCTATGTTTCAATGTTGAGAAAAGTATATTCCAGATCAATCTCATGTTTTGTGTCCCAAGGTCATTCTGTTAGAAGAGAATATCACTTATGGGGAACAACTAGTATAGATTCTAGACTGAAGATAGAAAGTGTTGCGAAATAAGGTAATTCAGTAGGTAATGATTTTTTGGGAAAACCATATGGTTAAATAGGCAACGTGGGAATATAAAAATACTAGGTGGGATAAATACCCCCACTTATTTTATAAGTGAATAAAAATTACAAGGACGCAATTTCCAAAAGGTGGAAGGATGTAACATCCTAGGTAAATAGAGAAATAATAAATTTTCATAAGTATTCATATTTGTGAATTAATTATTAAATTTACTTTAAAGGATTTGATATGCTCGATGCCGTACCAGAAACGCAAAAATGAGTTTCTTTGAAATCTTACATTGCACACTAATAATATAAAAATATTATTTTAAATGTAGTTAACTTCAAGACATTGTATTATTGGGAATTAATAGATCTAACTATAATATAATTATACATGTTTGTTAAATGTTTTTACATTTATTCATTAAATTTTAGAGACATAAAATGTGAAATAATTTAATTTTTATCATTAAACACTCTATTATTATTTATAAGGCCGATTTACAGCCTTTTAGGGGAGAACTCTCTTTAAATATAGTTTTGCACACTATTATATGATATTTTTGTGAAAATTAAATTCTTTTTCAGAATCAGAACATAAAAATTCACTTCGGGTAAAATTTTTGTATTTTTCTGATAAAATTTAATTTTTGACTAATTGTGGAAAATAATCTATATTAATTCAAAACTTCATTTTAATGTAATTTATTTATATGGGTAAATTAGTTTTTTAGTTTTATTTAACATGTAATTATATTACATTTTAACCAATTAATCCAATTTTTTTCATTTAATGTAATTTCACATTTAAATTGGATAAAAACAATTGTCGATCTTTTGATAGTTATTATTTTTTTAAAACATTTTTTTTGTTTTGACAGCGGGAATTAATTTTAAATTAATCTCTACCACATATTTTTTTGAATTTAGAAAAATGGATTCCAAATTTTCAATCAGTAGGTTCAAATTGTGTATATCTGTAACTTTTATTTTTAGATATTATAAATATTTACTACAGAAAATGTTTTATTTACCATGGTTAAAAAGAAAATTTGGAAAATAAGTGTAATAAAATATTATTATAATATTATAAAATTATCATAATATGTGTCCTAATCCTAGTTGTTGACATATATCTAACCATGGTCATCCTTTGGTAGAATTTGGGACCCCATGGAGCCACAAAAGAGTGATAATGTCACTTTATTTTAATTAATATAATGAAAAGACAAAATTCTGATAAAAAAATATCTCTTAGTAAATTAATTTTTACATAGTGTTATATAAGTTATCATTTAGTATATAAATACTCATATTAAATATAAATATATTTCCAACATCAAGGTATTTTTTTATAATTTTTATACATAAATATATTAAATTATTTATGACACTATAATGATGGAGTGTTAACTCATTAATAAATGATTTAAATAATTAATATTATAAAGATTAAAATAATATCCAAAACCTATCCAATTCTTATTGGATGATTTTATTTAGACCATGAATAATCTAAATATTGACTTTATTAATATTTTGACCTTTAGAAACCAAACACAAATTTATAAAAAATAATATTTACACACTTTCCTAAAGAACCCCACCCCCCCCCCATAAAAATACACCACTTCTAACACATTCCTTACACCTCTGAACCCCCTTGGCTTGTCCCAACCCTAGAAAAATAATCTCTCATGATTACTATCTTCCACCTATAAGACTTAATGTAGGTTGAAGGCGCCTCAATAGTCTTTTTGGTTTAAACCAAAGGGAGTTACCCGAATTATAGGTAATGATTTCTCTTAAATTATTTTCTTTTATTTTACTTAACCAACACATAAACTATTTTTATTATTTTATTTTATAACAAAACAAGTATCCTTAATATAAGAGGATGTTATTATAAGAATTATTTTAACTGTAGTTCTACACACCTCCATCTATTGTGTAAATAACATAATTTTTTTGTGGATGGAAAACTAACACCACATGAAACGATGATTGTTCAATTATATCCTTCCACCTCTCTTGGTGTCCATTATGATTGAACTATATTTATATATGATATATTTATTTTATGTTTTATTTATGATTCTATATTTTTTATTTATTTTATACATGTATTGTTTCCATTATGGGTAAACATGATAATTTTATTTGAGGAAGTGCGGACTACCACCCCCTCAAAGTGATTTGACTCATTAATTCCATATATGGGATGTATAATGGATGGAGTTAATGATATTATATATGATCTGAAACTGGAATTATAATATACTTATGTATTATTATGTTTTAACTGCATTAAAATAAGAAATAGAAATGAAAGTAGCGTTCATGCATACGTATTCCTTACCGTCTCCATGAACGATGTGTTTCATTCCATACCTTCAAATGTTATGTACTATTATAAATATTTTTATATACAGTATATATATATGTTATATATGAAAAATTAATCATGAATATCATTCTAAATATAATAAAATTTGACCACATGAACAACTTGTAATTATTAGAAATATATTTTTGACTCAAGTAGCAAATGTCGACAAAATGACCATTATTAACTTAAATTATAACATAATGTTTATAACATGGTAATAAGTGATATAAAAAGAATAATAAACATGAAAAAATTTCTCAAAAATGTAGAAATTAGATTTATATTATTATTTGGGAGATTAAATATTGAATAGGTCGAGTCGGGCATGAGGTAAGTGACTTCATCTCAGTCACCATTCATGGAGGCATAATTTTTTAAATACACGACTTTTTTTATACGTTGTATAAACAACATTGACTATTCATTTCATTCAAATAGAGTCTTTTTCTATGAGGAATTTTACTAAATGAACAATTAGAATAGTTCTTTTTAAAGTAAGCTATGACAACGACCATTCCATCACTATGGGTATTATTTGATATTGGATTCCTTAACAAAACATAATTTTTTAAAAAGGAATGCAACAACCATTTACTCTTTTTACGTATATTAGGGTTGAAAATGGTTTTTATAATGGTTTTATTATTTCAATATATTGAAATGATATATTGTGATTGAAATTTTGGAATGTTATATTTCCTTTATGTTTGTTTTATGTGTTATAAATATTTTATGGTTCTTCTCCATTGTTACGTATACGGGTGGTTTGGTGATAAACCTAGGGCAGGTGAGCCTGAGGTAGCTCTCCAATTCGGTGAGAAATGTGACAGAGGTAAACGTGAATGTTTCTCCTAATAGATTTAGGTAATATACTGTGATGGATATTCCAAATGTAACTCCCTACGTAGTTGTGATAGCTATAATTTAAGTATGATATGGATTCCAAAAGTTAACGTTATGATTTATGTTTTACATGTGTTATTCATAAATCTTATTGTTACATGATGTATGTTAAAGAGCTTATGTAATGTATGCAATGATGAACAAATGTTTTATTTCATTGTTTTATAACCCTTAATAATATTTTTATGCCCATCCCATGTGTTGAAATGTTTTTCACAAGACCTAACGATTAATATTGTCCAGGATCGAATCAAGGAAAATCCATGTTATTAAAAACAGGGGACTAGACATGACACTTTTTTTCATGTGTTTTTATTTTATAAAAAATAATAACTAAGTATAAGTCGCTAACATGTAATTTTTGAGATGTAATGTAATAGTTATGGCCTAATAATATAAAACTCTAAACATGAAAAGATCCTCAATGTAAATTATTCATTTAATTCAAGATTATTTAATGTTTAAGGTCGGGTCCTTATAATTATCCCTTTCCATGATTCAATGGAATGTTCAATAAACTATTAGGATCAAAATACTTATCAATGGTGGATCTACAGTCAGGATATTACAATGTATGGGTGATGAAGGAGGATATCCCCATGACGACATTTTATTCAAGGTATGGGAAATATTAATTCATAGTATTTCCTTTATGACTCACTAATACTCTATAAAACATAAATGACATGATGAGTAGATTCTTTAGAGATTACTTCATAAAATTTGTGGTAGTATTTATAGATGATATTATAGTATACTCCAAAATAAAGGTGGATAATAAAGAGCATCTAAGAACTATAATAGAGACCTTACAAAAGGAAACTTTCTATGAAATGTTCAGAAAATGTGAGTTTCGGTTAAAGGGAATATCATTTTTTAGGCATATCATCATAAATAATGGGATATCTCTAGATCCTTCATGAACAAAAGAAATTGAGGGATTGTCGAGGAAACATCTGTGAGGGATATCCATAGATTCCTAGGATCATATAGATATTATATTTGATTTCTGTGAAATTAATCATGATTATCTTACCCTTTTAACTGGCTAACTCGGAAGCGATTCATGCTTTAGTGGAATTATAAATGTAAAGAATGCATCATGTACATGAAGAAAAGGCTTATCACTGCCTATTTTCTCACACATCCCACAAGTGGAGAGATTTTTGTAATCTTCTACAATGCATCGAAGAGGGACTAGGGTTGTGTGTTGATGTAGAATGAAAAATTAGTAACCTATGCCTCAAGGCATTTGAAAATTAATGAGAAAAAATATCCCACAAATGATATGAAGTTGGGAGTTGTGATCGCTGCAATTATAATATGGTGGCATTATCATTTTCTGGGAAAACTGTGAAATATTAAAGATCACAAATGTAGCAGATATATATTCATACAAAATGTTTTGAACATGCACCAATGATGATTGTTAGATCTGATCAATTATTATGAATGGTCAATCCATTACCACATTGGGACAATGAACAAGGATTAAGAGGCTATATGTAGATAGGAAGTAGCAATTATATCATTAGAGACAACTGAAAAGGACAAAAGTTTCTTATATTTGGTGAATATGGTCATGAGAATCATTAACAAGGGAGAATCATCAATCCTTTCACAAATTATTGTTCAATAGTCTCTTTTGGGATGGTTATAGGATTCTAAAAAAGATGATGTGGGAATTTAGAATAATGTGGAAGATATAAAAAAGTGAAATATCTAGATTTAAATTTTAATGAATAAAGATTTGTTATATTTGAGTCAAGACTATGTGCTTTATCAAATCCAGAGTTAAAGAAAGAACTTTGGATGATGCACATATTTTGAATTTCTCCATTCACCCAAGAAACAAAAAGAGGTATCGTGATCTCAGAGAGCACTATTGGTGCAATAACATGAAGTGGGAGATTTCTGAATATAAATCAATGTTTTGGGTATGGTATCATGTGAATACTGAGAGATAGAATTCGTTTGGGATGATGCAAACATTGCCCATGCTTGTAACAACCCAGGTATTTATAGAATAATCATTTTTGATTTCTATTATCGCTTATGAATAAGATATTAATTTTATGTTAAATGGGATGCTTTGTCTAATAACATACTAAACACACACTAATAGATTTCTCTTAAATAATATATTTCACATAGTGGTTAGTTATACCGAAAAATAATAGAATAATATTATTATTTTAATGGTGGTTAACGCATAGTTTTGGTATTTGTGGGAATGAATAAAACTAACTACAATATGACTACACATGTTTTTTAATTTTTTTTAAATTTTCCCAATAAAACATAGTGGATTAAAATATGAATGAATCCCATTTTGTGCACAAATAGTCTAATATTCTTTAAAATGATGATTCACCACATTTTGATGGAGAACCGTTATTAAAAGTATTTTTTTCTCGTTTATATGTTTTATTTGACAAAAAATACATCTTTTGAATCGGGACATCAAAATTTACTTTGAATAATATTTTTTTATTTTTCTGATAGAGTTCCTTTTTAATGAATAGTGAAAAATACTGGATTTTAATTCAAAACTACCTTTTAATATAGTTTATTTATATGGTTACATTAACCTTTTAATTGGATTTAAAGTGTAATTGGATTGCATGTTTACCTTTTAATTCAATTATGGTCATTTAATGTAATTTCATTTTGAAATAGGACATAAACAATTGTCAATCATTTGATAGTTATTATTTATTAAAAATACGCTTTCTGATTTTGACAACGAGAATTATTTTTAAATTTATTAATACATCTTCATTGTTTTGAATTTTGTAAAATAGAAATCATTTTAGATTTTTTAATGTCAAATTTTTCTTAGGGATGATTTTTTGTATTTTTCTGAAAGCCATCATATTTTTATGAATCCTGAAAAATGCTGCTTAGTAGTTAACAAAACCGGTTTTTTACTTTATATGAAAAATTGCCACTTCAGTAAATTTATTTTCAAAATTCTAACATAAATTGTTTTTATTAGTACGTAAATACGGTTCAATGAGATGAAAATAATATTTTCTGAATATTAACTTTTTATTTTTATTTATCGCGGTTAAAGGTAGATAGCGTAATTCAAGGAAAAATTATATTATAGTAATATAAAATTACTTTAATATGTTTAATATCCTTATTGAATGATTCATGGACAACCAATAAATTCATTGGGTGAAACATTTCCATTTGAAAGCAACATGGGTGAGATAATTACATTAAGAATGTTTTGTTTAAAATATAAATAAAAATGTCATAAACATGTGTTACTTTTCTAAAACAATTATTGTGGGGTTATATAATTTATATATTTGGAAATAAATATTCATTAGAAATATAAAAATATTTTCAACATTTTGGTATTTTATTTATAAGTTCTAGATATCAAATAAATAAATTTACTTTTGACACAATGATGATGTAATGATTACCACATTAATTAATGTTTTAAAATAATGATATTATAAATGTGAAATTAAATTTATTTTGAAACTTTTTATGCCATCCAAAAATTTGAATGCTGCGGATGAATTCATATCTTTGAATTAATTAATTTTTTAGAAATAATCATCTTCTCTTGAATTTTATTAAAATTCAGGACATGAATTGTTTTTAAATTGACAAAAATGAGTTTTTAAAACAAATATTATTTTATTAAATGATTTAATAACCCTAAAAATATATTATTTTAAAAATAAATTATATATGCTTGAAAATCTCATTAATGGTCCAATTTTGGTTCGTTTGGCATTTTATGGTAACTATATTAACCATATAGAGTGAATACAAAAGAAGACATAGTAAGAGTCAAATTAGTTATCTAAGGGTTAAAGATTAATGATATGGTTATATTTGAAACCAAAACATTCCTAAAACCTAGTTGATTTGATTATTATGGATAATAGTCATCATATCTACTATTTTAATATGTTTGAGACCTTTTGAAAATGAAATTTATTTTATAATAAAATAATATTTTCAAGCATTCAGAAAGAGCCCCTCCTCCCGATTATAAAAATCCATCAACACTATCCCATTACTCACACCCCTCAACCCCCATGGCTCGTCCAAACTCTTCCCATATAAGATCCCAACTTCCCAATATTCTACCTAAAAGACTTAACTTAGGTAAAAGTTGTAACGACCCAAAAATTCATTAATGGAAATCTATCTTGATCTAATTAAATGTCTCTTTATATAAAAATATTATATAAAATTTCAACTTCTTTTATTTTATGTTTCTATATTTTAAAATATTATAATGAATTTTTACCATCGCTATTATAGTCGTTGAACATTTATCATGTGATTAGTATAAATATAGGGCTTTAACAAATTCAATTTACTAAGATAATGGAAGTGATGGGCTCATCTAGTAGATGTGCCCCATACGAAGACCATTTATCAGAGATTAAAAAGGAGGTTGCGTCTTTGGGATACACTCTTGACCAAGCCCAAGCTAATCATGATTATATTGAGCTTGAGAGGGACAACCTATGAGAGAAGTGGAAGTTGATAGAGATTATCACCCTAGAAATGTTATCCAAGCCACCCCAATAGTGAGTCACCATCACACACATTACTCTTCAGTCTTATGAGGGTGTTATAAGTGGTTATGTTACAATACCTGAGTACTATCGATATGTACATTGCATTTTTATATAATAATAAATATACATTCATTTTATTATTTTTACCTTGTAAATATTTTGTAAATAACAAATAGTATTTTTTGTTCATGTTCAACTATGAAATCTATTTTGATGCATTAATAGATTTCTGAACTAAATAAAATTTTAAGAAAATATAATTGTTATTTTTAAATTAATTTTTATTAAATATAAATTATTGAATAATTTTATGGATGAAATTGTAATTATATTAAAGTTTTAAATACATTTTTTTTCCAAACCCATGATTTTCTATAAATGTCGGTTTTTATTTTTTAGATGAAAATTAACATATTTTAAAAATTATTTGGATAAAATGAATATTATTTCTTTTATCAGGACGTCGAAATTATCCAACTGTGATTTTTTTTTAATTTTCTAAGACAGTAAATTTTTTGGGTAAAAATTAAATACCATTTAAATATATAATATCTTTTATGACATCATAATGACCCAATAATTATGTAATAAAATATATTAATCTGAATGTTTGGCCAATATATTTTTTACCATTAAAATACTATGATTTCATGTATGTTTCATTTAATTTACAATGCTTTTGTAGACCCTTTAAAACTTATTAAACATTTTTTCTTTTTAAAATGTTTTCTTTCGAGTCTGACTCACCTCTATATAAGCAACCCCATTATTTTAAGAAGTTCGAAAATTGGATTTATAAATTTTTTTCCCACACCCCTTTTCAAAAAACCATGTTCCAAAAAACAATGGTTGTTTTGTGGTTTGGATTACATTAATGTGACGTGTCCCAAACATAAATAATATAGAATTACCTCACCATTCCTTTATAATCCCACCCATTATCCCACTTCCTCCTCACTCAAAGCCTTTGGAGTTCGTCTGACCTCTCCCCTCCTCTCTCTATAATCCATTCAATGTGCCCAAAGCTCCCAAAAAACCTCTCTAAAGCCTCTCTCATGCCTTTGGATGCACACTTCCATGTAAAGGTTATTCTTCCTTTCACATTTTTTTCCAATATTATATAAATTGTTATTTCCCATTAGTTTAAACTATAAATGTTGTGTTATGGTTTGGAACCTCCCCAATACATTCCCCTTTATGTTTGAATTATGGTAGACCACTTTCTCTTGCATTAAATTCCTCCAATTTACACCCATTACTATATCGAAGTTTCGAAAGAAATTTCTCTCTCCTCATTAACATTCAAGAAATTATTTAGTATCATTAATCTAAATTCCATTATATTTTTTGGTACATGTATCTATATGACCCCTTTACATTTCATGTCATATAAATATGATGTAAAACCATTTCTCTCTCATGAACCATTTTTTGGAGTTCTTATGTCATGCCATTATGCTACCGAAATTGCACCGCGCTTTTCCAAGCCAAAGTCATTTTGTAGTGAATACCATGCACATTTATCTATCAAGGGATTTCACCATTATGTACATTTACTTATTTTTTAAATCGTTTCATGTATGTATTCCACATTTTTTATCATGGAATAAGATATTATGTTGAATAATTAAATGTTTTATTATCCATGAGGCACAATTATGCATGAAATGAAATGTTGAAGAATGGTGTGCCCTTATAGAGCTAAAATGCATTGGGTAAAGTATAGTATCATGATAAGTCATGTAAAACGGGTTTTTACTCATTATAATTCATTTGAAATGAGGTTTTACTCATGCTATATGTGAAATGAGTGTTTACTCATGATCCATGTGCAATGAGCCTCGGCTCGTGGTAAATCCATGTTAAGTGTTGTTGCCACATTTCCTTGTTATGATTATCATGATTTATCATGCATTTATGTTTATGCTTCTCTTGTGCTATATTGGTATTCCTATTGGTTTACATGTATTGTATTCTTCATGTTATTCCATTATTATTCCATTACTGGGATTTATAGATCACCATTTTCTTATGCACGTCCTCAGGTTGTCCCATGCAATGTTAGGTACAGGGGAATGTAGTGGTCATGTAAATGATGTTTTGAATAATGATGGCTTATTTCATGTTTTATGTACTCATGTAATGATCCTAATCCTCAAAGACACTATACCTCTAGATCTTCAATGCTGTATCAAGTGATGTTTATGTAATAAATTATGTTTAATTGTGTAATAAGAAATCAAGATTGGCATAGTTGGTATCAGAGGATTGGTTTAGTTATTTTTGGGACTAGAATTAGAAAACCATATTAAAGCCTTAGAGACATGATTCAATATAGTAAAAATATCCCAATGTTTTTGTGAGTGTTGAGTAAGTGGTTTATCAAGAAAATACATCCCTATTTGGATACAAGTAGGTAGAGGTGGCTCAGGAATTGATGTATCCTAGATGTAAAACCCGAAAACAATGATTTGAGATAGACTCGAACGGGAACTGGTGCACGAAAATGTGCCTTGCTACACTCTTGGTTTTGACACTACCAGTGTATATGATTTGTAAAATTCATGAGCTTAGTATGAACCATTATTTAGGGACAAAAAATGCCCTTAGAATATATGATAGAAAGTAGATCATGGATAACATTTACTGAAGCCAATAGATTAATATGATAATGAAATAAAATTTATTTATAATTCATCATTTTTTTCCATGTGTTTCCCTTTAGGTGTTACCCCTAACAATCCTTTTATTCCATCCAATGGTCTGTAATAGGCAGATTCGGTCTAACAATCAATGTGAAGATCAATGTGATGACTTCACTAATAAGATTCCCAATAAAATAAGAGTGGGAATCACAACCATTGTCATGCTTCTCTCTCATATAACTCATGATTTGAATTGAAACACAAGTCAAGAGGATCTTTCAACCCTCATAAGAAAGAACATGTCTCAATCAAGAGCTTTATGAGACAAATGCCTCCTACTTTTAATGGATAATCTGATCCCTCAATCACTGAACAATGGATCCAATCAATTGAAAAGATCTTCTTCATCATTGAATGTTCTAAAAAAATGTTTTCTTGGCTGCTTATCATATGGAGGGTGAAGCTGATAAATAGTGGACATTGATCAAAAATATGAATCATGTGGAGGAGATCGAGGCGTTTGTATTGAATGGATTCTGGAAGATGTTTTTAGATAAATATTTTCCATGCACCCACTTGCTTAAAATGGAAATGGACTTAAATTCACTCACGAAAAATGATGAAAAATCCGTTGGAACATATGAGGAAAACTTCACATGACTTGCATGATATGCTTCCGACTTTGTTGTTACCCCCATATACAAGGTTGTCCACTTATTTTGTGGGATGAAACCAAAGCTGTGGAAAGAGCTGGTGATCTGTGACATCGACCACTATAAGGAAATTCTCTGATGTTCCCTCAAGGTTGAAATGGATAATGGAGAATCTTAGGGGTATCATGGGGATAAAAATTGTAATATGGACATCAATGATGGTGGTCTATTGGATAAAATCCAATGGTTCTAAGAAGATCTTGTACCCCACTTACCATCGGTGCTGAAAAAAGCACCCTGAAAATTGGTTAAAGGGGATGAGGAAATGAGATAGGTGTGGATGAGAAGGGAACCTTGCTATTAACAGTCGGCAAGAAAGACTTGAGGATGCGATAGAAGAGAAAAATGCTCTATTCGAACCTCAGCACTTTGTTCATTTCTAAAACTACAATGAACCAGGGAATCTTGAAAATCAGTGCCTTAAGCCAAAGGTTTTCGGAGGCAAACAACAACGTCCATGGAAGCAAGTGTGAGATTTTTCCATCACTACTGCCAAAGTGAACAAAAAGAACGAAGTGGTTACCATTATGCTAGTTATTCATTCAAGAATAGTGAACATACTTTTTCATTCAGGATCAACACATTCTTTTATATCTTGAATTTTTAGTAGAACCATCCCATCACCCCCACAAATCATGAATGTGAAGATGTCGGTGAGTACGGTGAATGGGAAAATCATTGTATCCCATCAATATAACAGCTCCCCTGTCATAATAGGTGAATTGAACTTCTCGGTGAACCTCTTCATACTCCCTCTGGTGGAATTTGAAGAAATTCTTGGCATGATTTTTCATTCCTTATATAGATCCAATATAAATTGTCATGAGGGGAAAATCACTCTTCATGTGGATAATCGACTCCTGATTCTATAAAATTGCAATGAGGAAGATTAATCTTCTTTAGCTCTATCATCTAATGCATGGATATTACTGCCCTATGATAATGTGTATCTGACTTAGATGATTGAGTATAAATACGTAACCACCCGTGAGGACATGACTATTGCGAGGGAATACACTACAATGTTTCTTGAGGAATTGAATGGTCTTCCTCTTAGAAGTGATGTTGAATTATCAATTGATCTTATTCTTGGGGAATTTCCAATATCCAAGAAATTGTATAGATTTAATTTTGTGTAGCTTTAGGAGCTGAAGAAACAACTACATGACAATCTAGATAAAGGGTTTGTATGCCCATGTGCTTCACCATGGGGTGCACCAGTCCTCTTCGTCCAAAATAAGGAAGGGTCAATGTGCCTTTGCATTGATTATCACGTTCTTAACAAAATAATGATAGATAACAAGTATACTCTCACATGAATTGATGACTAGTTCGATCAACATTGCGGAGCACAATACTTCTCCAAGGTGGATTTACGGTAGGGATATTATCAAGTAAGGGTGAAGAAGGAAGATATCCCCATGAATTATTTTTTTTCAACATAAATGCACTTTGAATTCATAGTAATGCATGTTAGAATCACTAATGATCCATCAATATTCATGGAATTGATTAATATATTGTTTAGAAATTATGTCTAAAATTTTGTGGTAGTATTTATATATGATATTTTGATATACTCCAAAACCAAGGTGGGCCATGAAGAGAATCTAAGAACTATACTAGAGATCTTGAAGAAGTAGAAGCACTATGTAAAGTATAACAAGTGTGAGTTATAGTTGAAAGATTTCTCATTATTGGTAAATATCATAACAAGAAATGGGTTATTTGTGGATCCATCCAAAACAGATGGAATTGAGGGATGGTCGATGCCAACATCGGTAACAGATATCCATAGATTCTGGGGGTTATCTTGATATTATTGATGATTGGTGAGAAATTTATCCTGATTATCCAACACTCATACCAAGATAACTCAGAAGGGATTAATGATTTCTTGGAGTGATGAATGTGATGAATGATTCAAGAATTTGAAAAGGAGGCTTATCACTATGCTCGTCCTCACATTATCCACAAGTTGAGAAATTTTTTTGGTATTGAGTGATGCTTAAACGAAGTGAATGGGATGTGTGTTGATTCAAAATGAAATAGTCATTACCTATACTTCAAGGTAATATAATGCTCATGAACATAACTCTCCAACACATGACCTCGAGTTGGCTCCTGTGACCTTCACATTGAAAATATGATGGAAATATCTCTTTGTGGAGAAGTGAGGAATATATACGGACCAAAAAACCTCAAGTATATATTCACACAGAATGATTTTATCATGTACCAATGAATATGGTTAGAGGTGATCAAAAACTATGACTACTCAATCCATTACAACCCTGGGAATGTGAACAAGCGGATTGATGCCCTAAGTAGAATGGACCCAACGATCCTATCATTTATGAGAATTGAAAAGGATGTAATCTTCTTGGATTTAATGAATATGGACTTGGGAATCATGAAGAATGAAACATAATCAATCATTTCACAAATTATTGCTCAACCGTCACTTTTGTAAACGTTAAATGATTCTCAAAAGGATGATGCGGGAATTCTAGAAAAAGTGAATGATATCCGAAAAGGGAAATCCGTGGATATTATTGTTAATGAACAAGGAATTATGTGATTTGGGAAAAGAATATGTGTTCCATCAATTCAGGAGCTGAAGAAGGAACTTTTGGATGATGCACATGGTCAAAATTTAAATATTATTTTAGGAAACAAAGTGGTGTGTTGAGATATCTGAGAGCATTATTTATAGTATTATATGATGAATAAGAGCTCTGAATAAACATCAATGTTCCTACAATATCAGAAAGTGAAGGAAGAGTGGTAGAAGTCTAAGGGGATGATGCAAACCATTCCCATACAAGACTGAAAATGGGAGAACATCACCATAGACTTTGTCACCAGGCTTCCTAAGAAATCCAAATGCAACAATGAAATCTAGGTTATTGTGGATGTTATTACAAAGGCAGCACACTTCATTTCTATTTGGGAGGATTTCTAATTGAATAATCTAGCATATATATATATCAGGGAAGTGGTAAGGCTTCATGGAGTATCACTATCTATTCTGTACAATCGATATCCAAGATTCACCTATATGTTTTGGAAGAGTCTTCCACATTCTCTGAATACTGAACTGAAATTAAATATGGCCTATCATCCTCAAAATGAGGTCCAATCTGAGTGGACTATCCAAAATATTGAGGAAATGTTGAGAGCGTTCTCAATGAACATTAAACGATGCTGATATCAACATCTTCATTTGGTTGAGTTCTCTTATAATAACATTTTCCACTGGAGCATCCAAATACAACCATATCAAACCCTTTATGGGAAAAGGTGAAGAACACCTTCTTTTTGGGATGATGTTGGTGAGCGTAAGCTGCTAGGACAAAAAATGGTCGATGAAATGTTGGAGAAGGTTAAAACCATTCCGCAACATATCAAGGTAGGCCAGAGTCGTAAAAGTGTTATGCGGATAACTATCAATGAGACCATTAGTTTAAAGATGGAGACATGGTATTTCTAGGCATATATCCATGGAAAAATGTATTGAGGTTTCTAATGAAAGGGAAGTGATGTCCAAGGTACATTGGCCCCATCGAAATTCATGATCATGTCGGGGATGTGTCGAATATAATAGCCCATTCACCTACCATGGCCAAAGTACATAATTTCATTTATGTTTACTTCTTAAAGAAGTACAAAATGACCCTTTACATGTACTCCCTTCAGTGGTGGTATAGTTAGAGGATTATATTTCTTATTAGGAGCAACCAAAGAAGGTCGTAGATCATAGAGATAACATTCTATGAAATAAGACAATTCCCCTGATCAAGGTGTTTTGGAGAAACCAAAAGTTTGAAGAAGCAATGTGGGAATCAGAGGAAATGATGAAGTAGAGTTACCAAAATCTGTTTTAGTGTGGGAAAAGGAAATCTAAAGGGTTAATTTTCTTAAGGGAGGAAGATTGTAATGACCCAAACATTCATTAATGGAAATCCCTCTTAATGTAATTAAATGTATCTTTTTGTAAAAAGTTTATATAGAATGTCATATTCCGTGATTTTATGTTTTTGGATTTTAAAATACAGTTACGAATATTGATCATTTCTAATATATTCATTGAACAGTGATCACATGATTAGTATAAATATAGGGAATTAACAAATCAAATTTACTCAGACAAAGGACGAAATGGCCTCATCCAGTTGAAGGGCCCCATAGGAAGTCCATTTTCCATAGCTTGTAATGGAGGTTTCATCATTGGTCATCAATCTTGATGAAGCCTTAGACGATCTTGAATGTGTTATGCTCAAGGGGGACCGCCTACAAGAGATGTAAAAGTTGATAGAGATTACCACCCGAGCAATGTTATCTGATCCACCCCAAGAATCAGTCACCATCGCACAACTAAATCTTTAGTATTATGCGGGAGTTATAAGGGGTTATGTGAAAAGACCTTAGCATTATGGTTATATACATTTTATCTTATAAAATAATGAATATAATTTCATTTTATTATTATTACATTGTAAATAGTTTATAAAGAAGAAATAGTATTTTTAGTTAATGTTCAACTATAAAATCTATTTTGATGAATAAATGGATTTTTGAAAAAATTAATATTTTAATAAATTATTATTATTATTATTAAATTATTTTTTAATATATATAATTGATCGTATAATTTTATGAAGGAAAATCTAATTTGTATTATGGTTTGAAAGCCATTTTTGTCAAAACCCATGAATTTTTGATAAATATCAGTTTTTATTTTAAAATAGAAAATTTGCATATATAGAAAATTATTTATATAAAATGAATATTTTTTCTAGAATCAGGACATCAAAACTATCCATCGGTGAATTTTTCATAACTTTCTGAGATAGTCAAATTTTTGGATAAAAATTAAATACCGTTAAAATATAAAATGTGAATTATGTAATCATAATGACCCAATAGTGAGGTAATAAAATACTATAATCTTAATGTTCAGCCAATATATGTTTTACCATTAAAATAATGTGATTTTTGGTTTGCTTTATTTATTTTAAAATGCATTAGTGGACCTTTCTAGACTTATTAAACATTATGTCTTTTTAAATTGTATTCCTTGGGAGTGTGACTCACCTCCACATAAGCAACACAATAATTATATGAAGTTCGGACTTTGGACTTATAAATTATTTTTTTCCACCAATAATTCTAGAAACAATGGGAAGAAACCGTGCGATGGTTTGTGTTTTGTATTAGTTTAATGTGAGGTGTCCAAAACCAAAATAATAAAATATTCTCTCACCTTTCCTATATAAACCCACCAAGGCACCCAATTCCTCCTCATTCAAATCCTTTTTAGTTCATCCACCCTCTCCCATACACTCTCTAGAATCCTCCCAAGGTGCCCAGAGATCCCAAGAAGCCTCTCTCGAGTCTCTCTCAAGCCTCTCTCAAGCCTTTGAAAGAACACTTAATGTAAGGGTATTTGTCCCTTTCTCATTTTTGATCAAAAATGATTAAATTGTTATTCCATTTTTATTTAAATTATAAATGTTGGGGTATGTTTTCACACCTCCCTCATACTACCCTATTTATGTTTTAATTATGGGATACTCCTTTACCTCTCATTAAATTCCTCCCATGTACACTCGTTACTACGCTGAAATTCCGAAAGGATTTTCTCTCACCTAAATTACATTCAATCAATACTTTTGTATCATGAATCTATATTCCATTACATTTTATGGGACATGTATCTTCATGAACCTATTACTATACATGTCATGTGATTATTATGAGAAACCCCATTCTCTCTCATTAACCATTTATATGAATTCTTATGTCACGTCGTTATGCTGCTGAAATTGCACCTTTCTTTTTCCTGCCAAAGTCATTGTGTATTGAATACCATGCCCATATCTATATAAATGGAATTAAAGTTTATACACATTTAATTATTGTTTAAAGAGATTCATGTATGTATTACACATTATGTTATTGTGGAATAAATGATTATGTCAAATTATTCAATGTTTTATGATCCATGTAGCACACTTATGGATGAAATGAAATGTTTATGGGTGCACCCTTATAGTGCTCCAATGCATTGGGTAACATATAGTATCATGATACATCACTTGAAATGGATGTTTACTCATGCTACTTATAGATCAATGAGTTTTTACTCATGCGCCATGTGCAATGAGTGTTTACTCATGCTCCATGTGAGATGATCCTTGCCTCATACTAATTTCATGTTAAGTGTTGTTGCCACATTTCAATGTTTTGATTATCGTTATTTATCATGCCTTTATGTTTATGCTTCTCTTGTGCCCTATTGATATGCCTATTGAATAACATTTATTGTATTACTATTATTATTCCATGATTATTCCTTTACTAGGCTTTATATCACATCAATTTCTTATTAATTTCCTCAGGTTATCCCATTGAATGGTAGTTTTGAGGGAATGTAGTGGTCTTGTAAAGGAAGATATAAATAAAGATATTTTATTTCATGTTTTATTTTTTTATGTAATGATCCTAAGACACAAATACCCTATAACTCTCGATATTATACGTTGAATAAAGTTAATTTTCTATAATTAATTATATATAATATTGTAATAAAATATAAAGGTTGTCATAGAAGGCACTTAAATAAATCTTTTGGTTAAAACCAAAGGGAGTTAAATGATTTATATGTAACATATTCTATTATGATATTTTGTTTTATTATAACTATAAAACCCCTTAAACACCTTTTATTCATTTATTTTATAACAAAACTAGTATCATAAATATACTAGGTTTTTGTTTTGTGATGTATTTGAACAAATCACACACACCTCCATCTAATGGATACGAACATGCAATTTCGGTGGATGGTGAACTACTTCCTCGCAAAATGATGATTCTTCAATTATCTAATACCACCTCACAAAGTGGAAATTGTGATGGAACTGTAATATGATATGATATATATGATATTCATTTTATATATGTTCTTCTATAATTATCTTTTAGATCATACATTTATTCTTTTCATGTTGTATATTTACGATAATTTAGTTTGAGGAAGTGCGGACAACTGCCCCCTCAAATTGATATGACTCAACTATACCGTGCATGTAACATATAAAGGATGTTGTTAATGAACATATATTTCCTATATAAAATATGATATTATATTGAATTATAATATACCTATATATCATTTGGTTTTCATTCCATTAAAATTGAAAAAGAAATGAATGTAGCGTTCATGCGTACCTATGACTTACCATCTCCATGAACTGTGCATTTTATTTCCTATGTTTGAAGCTATAGACGATTATAAAGACATATATATTGGATATATATGATGAATATGATATATAAACCATTAATATCATTCTCAGTAATATTTACTTTTGACCATATGGAAAATTTGTAATTATAACAAGTTCATTTTTTTACTCCTGTTCCAAGCATCGACAAAATGTACAATATGAAATAAAATAATTAATAATTTGTTATAGTAAGGTAATAAATTATATAAAAGGAATAATAAACTTGATTAAGGTTCAAAATCACATATAATTTAACTTATTCTTATTATTCATGAAGAACACAGAAACAAACGTGTCAGGTCAGACATGTGGTAATCAGTTTTCATCACACTTTTTATACCCATTAGATTCATTCTATATTTTCAACTATTTCATTTTTATTTCATTATATACTACCAATGATTATATTTATTTTGTAATATACATTAACTTATGGGTATTTTCATCTTCTTTGTATCATCCTACTATCTTGTGGTGTATGTATTATATGTTACCAAATTGGCAAGGGATCTTCTTAACACAATTTCCATTCATTGGATTAATCTTCTACTTCTTAATTATATCATGTTTTGAATATGTGTGAATGGCCTTTGATTGTTTTAAAATTTATATCTACTTATATTGTGTGTATTTATGTTTTTCACACATAATTATTTTGTTTTTTTATCGATAATTTAATGATATGATCCTTGTAATGGAACATTTCACCAACCTATTTTAGTCAAAGACAAATTTTATGTTATGTCTATTATGTTTTACTATATAATATTTGGATATATTCTTCTATATCCATATTTCTGTATATTCCATTTCCACGTGATGAGAGGACCTTTTCTCCTTCATCAACACATTTTAAGAATTTTAATGCGACGTCGTTAGGATGTCGAAGATCTATAAGAGAACTTCTTAACACAATTTCAATTATTGGGTTTAAACTTATAATTATTGATTATGACCTGCTATAAATATGTGTGAATGGCCTTTGATTTTGGTTTACTCTTAATATCCACTAATATTGGGTGTATCTCTATTTTTCACCCATAATTTTTTCTTGGACTTGTCCTTAATTTAATAATATGATCATTTCATTGGACATTGTCACGATTTTGATTACATTGAGACTTATTTTTTTTTGAACCAATTCAATTTTATATGGTGAATATAATACAATTTGACATATTTCATCATGAATCTCCGTATTCTCCCAATATTTTTATTTATGATTACTGTTATTCCTTAATTATTTGTATCTTAACATCTCTCATTTGGTTAGGAATTCTTTAATTAAAATATATTTTCAAATGATTTAAAGATTTATCATTATAAATATTTCTCATTAATATACATGATTCAAAAATAGTTTTAATAAATTATTTTTATGTACATGAATGTTTGGAAATTATAATTTCATTCAAATGCTTCAAAGTTGTATGGGACACTTTGATTCCAAATTCTCTTTATTAAATATATTATATGACTTTTAAAATGGCATAATAAATCATAGATTATTTAAATATCTTGAAATGATTTATTGAAATTGAAATATGGGAATGTTGTCTTTACTTTAGTTATGTTTTATGGGTTATGAATATGTTTTGGTTTTTGGGAATTGTTTATGTATATGGGTGTTCAGTGATAAATCAAGGGCGAGTGAGCTAGAGATAGCTCTCTAATCTATTGGGTAACATGATAGAGATAAATTTTAATGTACATCAATGAGATTTAGGGAATATTCATTGAGGGGTATTCAAAATGTATCTCTCTACATGGCTTTGAATGTTACAGTGTAAGTTTTATATGGATGCCACAAGTTACCTTTATGATTTATTATTTCTATATGTTATTCATAATTCTTATAATTTCATGAGTTATGTTAAAGAGCATATGTTTTTTAAGTATTAATGGACTTATTTATTATTTCGACATTTTATAACCATTATTGAGTTTTTTATGCTCATCCCTTGTTTTTAAATGTTTTTGAATGGACATAATGATGAATATGATCATGGATGGGATCAAGGAAAAGTCATCGTGTCTAAAACATAGAAATAGACATGTTTCTTATTTTAGGGATTTAATTTTGTAAAAAAATTTAAACTATGTAGAAGTTACTACATTGTAATTTTTTAAATGTAATGTAATAGTTATGGACTAATTCTCTAAAACACTAAACCTGAGTAGATCCACAATGTGAATTCTTGACGTAACTCCAGATTATGTAATGATTTTGGTTTGTGCCTTATTGTTGGTATCAATGTTCGGTTTAGATAACTTCATAGGATAGGGTGTTATTTAAGCATAAGTAAAATTACCATAATGGTCTCTATATTCTAAAGAGTCGTTGTTATTTTAGATAAATTGAATGGGTTTAATATAAAATGAATAATTATTTCTTAGTGTTTACCCAACACATAATATATTATTTGTTTATTTTAATTATATAATCTCACTGACCTTTTTGGTTTCAGTAAATGGATAGATCTAGCATGATCCAATGTTATAATATATGTGAAGGAAAATGGTATGGTCTTCTTAATGAGAAATTGAATGAAATGGGATATGAAATAAGAAAGATTGTGGATAATATATGTTATCATTATTTTTGAGGAATTTATTTCATTTTTTTTAATTTTATAAAATTATATGATTTTTGAAATAGAACATCATGTAGAAATGGTGACAACCCATCATGTCCAATAGGGCCGTGGGAACTGATCCCACAACTGAAGGGAGACATGTGCATATCACCTACCACTATCCTACGTGAAGTCAGAGGTTAATGTGACATAGTTATTTTAGTTAAATGATTTTAGGAATCAAAAAAAAGTTGATTTGGGAGCATATGTTTTATCAAATGGATGTCATTAATGTAGGAAAATGATTTGGAGATTAAGTGATAACAGTTATGATATAAGACATTCTCTCTTTTGTAGAACATTAGATTCTTATGGGAATTAGAATACTATGGGATCTCATTTATGGTGTAATGGTTGAAATATTATTTTTGAATAATATATATTTTTATTAGAGACATATGGTTATTTAGTTTAGTTTTTGAACTGGTTAACCAATCATATATAAATTGTGATTAGGTTAATTACACTTTAGTATGATACCTTCAGAGTAGTCAATGTTATTTGGAGATAAATTTTAAAATTTACTATGGAATACTATGTGATTAAATTCTTCTGAGTTAAGGATTTTAATCAGAGTGTGAATTATATTGAAGTACATTATGTACAACTGATTATTGATTTGTTTTTTTTAAATTTGTGTAATCATTGTTTAATATTAGATATTAAGAGTATTATTTAATTTTATAATGGATTATTAATTTTAGGGACTATTTGATCATGTACTAACCATTTGGGTTTTGTTTAATGTTTAAAGAGAAGTAAATAAAAATTTCATATTTGGTGGAGTTATTGATTCTTTAGATTCTGATTTTATAGCTTTTGAAGTGACCAAGTCATCTTGAATACTCATCGTTTGTAGAAAAGATGAGTGTGTGCTATAAAATTAGCAAAGTATGAATGTCTACATATCATGTAAGTATGTTTACTTATGTTTTTTTCAATATCATATTTTTTTTCCATATTTATGAAAATGAAATAAAAAAACATTGTTCATTTACATTTCCTACTGGGGAATCAAAGACAGTTTATCCTATCAGATGTTTCCAGTTTTTTGGTGGTTATGATTCTATTAATATTGTTTTCTATCTGTCTCCATCAGAACATCACACTTTGGTTCTCTTCCATATCCATGTTTTGATTGATCATTGTATGGGTTATCTCGACAGACCATTGGACTTATTTTTCTTTCATTTAATGTGATCGTTTTATTAATTATTTTTATGATGTAGGAGTTTAAATGATATTTCTGAGCCCAATTTAAAAATTATGAGGAATCAATTTCCAAAATTAGGGAAAAATGTAATGATCGAGATATTAATAAAATAATATTTTTTTAATAAATAATTATGAATAAGAAATTAATTTAATGTTAATGTTGATTCGTTTTCTAATACACTACTCAACACAAAACAACAAATTTCTTCAAAGTCATTCATTGCACAAAATGTTGAGTTATACCAAAAAATAAAATAATAATAGTATTATTTAAGATGTTAGTTAACACATAGAAATGGTGTTATAGGGAATGAACATAACAAAATAAAATATGATTAAACATGTTTTTTAAACACTTTTACATTTCTCGAATAAAATTTAGAGGCTTAGAATGTGAATGAATCCATTTTAAGCAAAAATAGTCTAATATTCTTTAAAAGTTCGATTTCCAAATTTTTATGTTGAATCATTTTTAAATATATTTTATGTCACTTTTATATGTTATATATGAGAAAATAAAAATATTCTTTATTATTGGGACATAAAAATTTACTTTGGATGAAAATTTGGAATTAATATGAAAATGTACATTTTTAATGAATAGTGCAATATATTTTATTTTAAATGAAAACTGCATTTTAGTCTAATTTATTTATATGGTGTAATTAACCTTTTAATTGTTTTTAACTTGTATTTTGAATATATTCTTATCATTAAATCCAATTCTGGTCATTTGATGAAATTTAACTTTGATATTCAAAATAACCAAATGTCATTAATTTTATAATCATTAATTCTTAAAAACATGCTTTTTGGTTTTGACAATGAGAATAATTTTTAAATTAATTATTTTAACTTCTAGGTTTTTAATTTGGTAAAATAGACATCATTTTTCAATTCTAAATGTAAAATATATATTATGTCAAATTTTTGGTATTTTTGTGAATAACTTTAATATTTGATGAATACTAAAAATTACAACTAGGTTGTTAAATTCCACAATTTTTTTCAATTAAATGAAATTTTTTAACTTTGGTGAATTGAATTACAAAAATAATACATACATGGTTTTTATCATTTTGTAAAATGTGGTTCAATGGGATGAAAATAATTTTTTCAGAATAATAAATTTTTAATTTTATTTACCGCAATTAAAGGTTAATATAGTAATTCAAGGTAAAACATGTTTTTGAAGGGTTTTTTGTACATGGATGAAACGGATCACTCTGCTCCACCTCCCTTTCCTCCCATGGTGTAGGTCATGGCTGTGGCATCGTCTTCCCTCCTCGGCCCCCCTCGGCCGGGGAGGGAGGCAGTATATCCTTCGGTTTTGTTACCCTCTAAGCACCCTTCTTTCTCCCCTTTTACATATCCCTCTTCCCTCCCTTTCATTCCCTCTATTGAAGTGAGCCCTAAAGTTCAATCTTGTGTGGATGGTGATCTTTCTATTCCAATTTCTACTCTGGAGCTTACGGAATCCTCGGCGCTGTTGGACCTTATGTTGGTCGCTCGTTTTGGGAAGAAGCGGCCCTCCGTTGAGATTCTTTCGACATGTTTGTCTCCTCTTCATGGAATTTACAGGATCGGGCAGTCGTTGGACATCTGGATTTAAGGCATATTATGATTCGATTTTCGAATGAGGAGGATCTGTGCAAGTCTTGGGATAATGATCGGCGTTCTATTGAGGGTTTTCGTTTCTTCCTCTCTCGGTGGTCCTTCACATTTCAACTATTACACAACTCACCGGTTACGGCAATATGGATTTCACTCCCTAGTCTCCCATTACTGTTCCAGAATCCAGGTATTCATCGGTTGATTGGGAATATGATGGGTCGTTACCTCTATTCCAATGCACGTACCTTCTCAGTTTTCCACCCTATTTCTCCTCGAATTTGCGTCGAATTTGATGTCTCGAAGAGTCCAATGGAGTTCATAACGATCAAGGTTGAAGGATAACTTCACCGCCGCCAGATGGTATGCTATGATTCATGGGTTTAGTTCTGTATAAGATGTAATTGGTTGGGTCACAAAGTTAGAAAATGACATAGAATCTCTTCTCCTTTCACTCAGAGATATTTCCCTTAGGATCTCCGGGATACTGATCCTTGTGCAGAACATAAGACCTCATAGATGGGTCAGCTGGCTACTGGAGCGATTGGAAGTTCTTCTATCACACGAGAAGAAAGTGGAACACTGATGACAAAATTAAGAGAAGTGGAAGTTTTAGGTGAGAAAGTGGAGTCATGAGGGGTTGTAGTAGAGGTGATGGAGGTCGTTGGGAAACATGTCTTTCCAGGTGTGGAGGCTTCTCGGAAGCCAACTATTGATGCTCAGCGCGACCAAACTATTTATGAAATTTTTAGAAGACTCAAAGCTGATTTGGTTGTTGGGTGTTATCCTAAGGAAACATATGTTGTTGGAAACAATGGGGCATTAGGACTGCTGGATTGGTGTAGGAGAAGAAAATATATCTGTAGGAGAGGGATCCACATTTGGATGCTGAGATGGTTAGGAAACTAGATTCATCATTATTCAGTGGTTCCATGGTGAGGGATGTAGTGGGTGTATATCAATCCTCTAGTGGAGACACCTCCTTGTAGTTTCAATACTTGGTTGGTGCCTTCTTCCAATCAAAGGTTCCGAAATTTGTAGCACAGGTCATGCAGGCACAACCCTCTTATGCCGAGAAGGATAAAACATGAGGCATGCTTAAAAATTCTCATAACCGGTTTGATGTTCTGGGAGAAGATAACTGTAAGATTCCTGGAGAAGGCATGGAGATGAAGGTTACACAAGGGGAGGTCCCTTCTCTAGTAAGGGGGGCTACTCAAGAGGAGGGATATCCAGTCATGGACTCACCCATTGAGCCCATATAAGTGGGCTTGGAAGAGGAATATTTTCGATCCTCATCATGGAAGGGCAAGAATAAATTATTGATCGAGAAGGTTTTATTAATAATAACCGGAAGACTCGAGGGAGGAAGGACTACTCTAACGTACCTAGTCCTCCTCTTATGAGGTATGATAGTAAGGGTAAACTTCCTTTGACGGGTACTAATAATGCAGACAAAAATTACATGAGCAAGAGGAAGAGATCTGACAAGCATGATGATGGTAAGCAAAAAGGTGGCATATAGGCCAACGACTGGGTGTCTATAGATCTTGTATCTACTACAAGGGAAACTGATCTGCATGAAGAACAGAAAAATCATTCTAAAAATGTGATGGTAGTAATGGAGGATGACCTTTAGCGGCCTGTTGAAGGGCCTCTTGTCGGTTGGCAGTGCTTGGGGGATGTTGATTCTGATAAGAAGATGGATCTACTCATGCACTCGGGTGATGAAATTAAGGAGGACGTCCTGGTGATTAAGGCAACAAGGGAAGATATTGATCAAATTATGAGTATATTTCACCTAGTGGAAGGTACCTAGGAGAAATGGGATTGGATTAACAAGAAAGACCGTATATTGGTTAGAGGCATCAATAGGGGGAATGTTAGCAAAGAAGAGTACATGCAAACCTGGGAATACCTAGAAACCTGTTATGAAGCACTTATTTAAGATGATCCATGCTACAAGGTAAAGTATTTTCCATCGAAATTGTCTAGGTAATTTGACTCATATCGTCTCAATCTTGTCTTTAACAAGTCAGTGGTCTATTTTGTTGTTTGATCTGCTGAACTCTGAGGGTTCTCTCTTTCCCCCTTTAAAGTGTTGGAAAATAAAAAAAATGTAAATTTGTATTTTGTAATTCAATGTAAAAATAATAATTTAATTATATAAAATTACCTTAACACTTGTCCTAACATTATTGGATGATTCATGGATGACCAATAAAATTTTTGGGAGAAACTTTTGGAATTTGAAAGACACATGGGTAAGATAATAAAATTAATAAATTTTTATAAAAAGTGAAAATAAAAATATCATAAACATGTATTGTTTTTCTAAAACAATTGTAATGTGGTGTCATATAATTCATATGTCTTACTATAAATATTCATTAGAAATCTAAAATTACTTCCTATATCATGGTCTTTTATTTATAATATTTATACATCATATAAATTAATTTATTTATTATACAATTATGATGTAATGATTACCTCATTAATGAATTTTTTCAATAAATGAGAGTATAAACGTTAAAATATATTTATTTTAAAGTGTTTTCTTCCAGAAACAAATTTGAACGATGAGGATGAATTGTTATATTTTAATTGATGAAGTTTTTTTGAAAGAATTTACTTGGTCTGGATTTTTTAAAATGTCATGATATGAATGGAATTTAAATTGACATAAATTTGAAAATATTATTTCATTAAATGGTATAATAATCCATAAAATATATGATTCGGTGAAATAATATAGATAATCTTTAAAATGTCATTAAAGAACCACTTGTTGTTTGATTGGAAATTTATGGTATCTATATTAACCATATAGTGTGAATATACAAGAAGATACGGTAAGAGTCAAATTATTTAACTAAGGGTTATTGATAAATTATAAGGTTATGTTTAAAACCATAACATTTATAAAACCTATTGGATTATTAGTTTTATAAATATAGTTTTATTATCTTCGAATTTATCATGTTTGGGTCCTTCTGAAACTGAAATTTAGTTTATAATAAAAAAATATTTTTCACTTTCCAAAAGATACAACCCCCCTTATAAAAATCCATAAAATATAGCCCATTAATCTGACCTCTCAAGAACCATGGATCATCAAAACACTGCCCATATAAATTCCCAAAATCACTTTCTTCCTCCTAGAAGCCTTAATGTATGCATAAGTCACATGAAAGAATCATATTGTTTCAAAAGAAATGGAGTTATCCAATTTAAAGCTAACATCTTCTCTTAAGTTCGTTTCTTTTCTTCTACTTATCTAACCACCTAAAATCTTTTTATTCATTTATTTTATAAAAATATAATTAACATATATATACTCGGTTTTAGTTATGAGATTTATTTGAACTACACATACACACACCATTATCTAATTGATATGAACATACTGTTTCAATGGATGGTGAACTACTGCCTCACGAAACGAAGATTGTTCAATTATCTTCTACTTCCTTTCACGGTGTCCATTGTAGTTGAACTGTAATTATATATTATATTTATGATTTTTATTTTAACTCTATAATTATTTAATTAACTTTTATAACAAACATTTTGGTTTTTCATGTAGTATGTATATGATAATTTCGTTTGTGGAAATGAAGTCTATCGCCGCCTCTAAGTGATATGACTCATTCATAACATAAAAGGAATGTTTCAAGGATAGAATTAATGAAATTATGTAACATATATAAAATATGATATTATACTTGAATTATAATATACTTATATATCATTTGGTTTTCAATCATTTAATAATGAAAATGAAATGAAAGTAGCGTTCATGCGTACGTACAGCTTAACGTCATCATAAATGGTGCACAACATTTCTTATGTAAAATTTTATAGACTATTATAATGGAATATATACTATATATATATGATATATATGATATATAAATCAATAATATCATTTTAGAGATACTGTACTTTAGACCACATGGTCAATTTATAATTATAACAAGTTCATTTTTTAATCGTGTTCCGAACATCGAAAAAATGAATGATATGAACTAAAATAATTAATAATTGTTATATTAAGGTAATAAAAGATATAAAATGAATAATAAACATTAAAATGGTTCTGAATCACAAATAAAATAACTTATGTTTATTATTTAATTAGAAAAAGGAACAAATAACTCATGTCGAACACGAGGTAAGGGGTTTTCATCTCACTTTTTATTCCTAGGAGCATCATGCTATATTTATCACTATTTCATTTTGTGTGGTATTTGTACATCCCCTGATTGTATTAATTGTGTAACATAATTTAATTTATTGTTATTTAAAACTTCATTGTATGATTCTTATTTCATTTGGTGTATGTTTCATAAGTTACCAAAAAGGTAAGGTAAGTTCTTAAGCCAATTTCCATTCTTTGGGTTAATCTTATATTTCATGATTATATCATGCTATTAATAAGTATGAATGACCTATGATTTTTTTACACATAATATCTAATATTTTTTGATGTATTAATATTTTTAACACCTTATTATTTTATTGGTTTATTCGTAATGTAATGATATGACCTTTGTAAGGGAAACTTTCACCTACCTCTTTTAGTCAAATACTTATTTTATGTTATGCCTTTTTATTTCAATTATCATATTTTGGGATATGTTAATTTATATCCTTATTTCTATAAATTATATTTCCATGTAATGAGAAACAATTTTCACTCTCATCAACCCATTTTAAGAATTTTAATGTGACATTGTTAGGCTGTCAAGTTTATGTAAGATAACTTCTTAACCCAATTTCAATTATTTGGGTTAAACAAAGATTTATTAGTTATGTCATGTTATAAATATGTGTGAATGACATGTGATTTTTTTACACATAAAATCCACTTATATTTGATGTATTATTATTTTTTACACATAATTATTTCATTATATTGTTCTTAATCTAAGGATATGATCATTGCAAGGGAATTTGTTTAAATTTATATTCCATTTAAACTCATTTGATGTTATAATACAATTCAATTTTATGTGGTTTATATACTACCATTTGAAATATTATATCATGAATCTTATTATTATCATGATATTATTAGTTTTGAATAATTTTATTTTTCAATTATTTGTATTCAAGCATTTCTCATTTGGTTAGAAACTCTAACTAAAATATCATTTTAAATGTTTTAAAGAATTATTTTTCCAAATATTTTTCATTAGCTTCCATGATTTAAATTTTTTTAATGCATTTATTTATATTGACAAGAATGTTAGAAATTAAAATTTCATTCAGAAGATTCAATGTGGTATGGGACACTTAGATTCAAAAATCACTTTACAAAAAATTTTACATGAATTTTAAAATGTTTTTATAAATCATTAATTATGTCAATATCGTGAAATGATATATTGCGATTGCAATGTGGAAATAGTAACATTACTATATTCTTGTTTTATATGTTATGAAAATTATATGGTTTTGGGGAATTTTTTACGTATACTGGTGGGTTCGTGATAATCCTATGGCACGTGCGCCCGAAATAGCTCACCACTGCATTTGGTAATGTGACAGAAGTAAACCTTAATATTTATCCTAATAGATTTAGGGAATATAATATTATGGGTATTCCAAATGTAACTCCCAATGTAGTTGTGAAAGATACAATGTATGATTAACATCGATTCCACCAGTCACCTTTATGATTTATGATTTCTATGTGTTATTCATAAATCTTATGATTTAATGAGGTATGTTAAAGAGCTTATGTTTTGTATGTACTAATGGACTTATGTTTTCGTTAGTTATTTTATAAACCTTATTGAGATTTTTATGCTCATACCATGTTATGAAATGTTTTTCGTAGGACACAAATATGAATAGGGTCAAGTATGGGGTAAAGGAAAGCTCTTGTTGTCTAAAACATGAAACTAGATAGGTTTGTTTTTTTCGATTTTTTATTGTTTGAAAAAATTAAAACTGATTAGACGTGTCTACTTTTAAATTTTTTAAATGTAATGTAATATTTATGGCCTAATTATCTAAAACTATAAACCTGAAGATATCCTCAATTTGAATTCTTTACACAACTCGATATTATGTTATGTTTAATGATATGGCCTTATAATACCAATATGGAAATGGTAGAACATCACTATGGACTTTTATAGTAGACTTTTGAAGACATCCAACGGAAATAATGGTACACTGGTTTTGGTGGATATTTTTAAAAAGCTGGAACACATCACTGTGATTCAAGAGGATTCCCCATTATATCAACTAGAATGGATATACATCAGATAAGTGGGAAGGGTATATGGTCTACCAGTATTGATTTTATTCGATTGAGATCCAATATTCACCTCTATGTTCTGGAAGAGTCATCAATAAGCTCTGAATACTAAGATGATCTTTAGTACGACTTATCATGCTCAATCTAATGTCAAATATGAGCGGACTATCCTAACCGATGAAGAAATTATTATAGAATTTTTAGTGGTATTTAAAGGTTGATGGGATCCACATCTTCCTGTTGTTGATTTCTCTTACAACAACAATATCCACTCAAGAATCAAAATGTATCTTTATGAAGCCCTTTATGGGAAGAGGTGTTGAATACTGACTTGTTGGGATGAATTTGGGGAGATTAAACGTCTAGGTCCAGAAATGGTTGAAGAAACAACGGATAAAGTAAAGGCATCCCAACATCACATCAAAGATGCTCAATGTCGATAAAAGAGCTATGATAACAACTATCAATGAGACATAGTGTTTTATGTTTGATAAAAGGTTTTCTTCTGCATATATCAATGGAAGAGAGTGATGGTATTTGGGATGAAGAGAATGCATAGTACATGGTACATTGGCCCTTATGAGATCCTTGATCGCATCACGGAAGTGTCCTATTGACTAGAACCCCAACCGAACATGTCTCAAGTACATGATGTATTTCATTTATAACCCTTGAGGATGTATATACTTAACAATCACATGTACTCAATCTATAGCTGGTACAATTGGAGAATGGCCTTTCATATGTGGAGAAGCTATTGAAGATCTTATATCATAAGGAAAATGCACAAATAAACAAGAAAATAACCCTCATTAAAGTGTTGTGGAGAAACAAACATTTTGAAATATCAACATGGGAACTAGAGGATGTGATAAGGTAGAGTTACCCACATTTGTTTTATTGTTGAAAGGAAATTTTGATGGAGAAATTTCTTAAGGGGAGATGGTGGCAATGACCTGATTATTTATAAATTAAATTCCCTTTCATTTAGTATATTATGAATATAGAAAACATATGAAATCTTTTATTATTATTATTTGGATTAAATGATCTTTATGTATCATTGTCATTGATAATATAGTTTTTTAATATTGATCACACAACTAATATAATTGTAAGGTTTTATAAAATCCTTTCGACATGTATAAATGAGATGATCGCCTCATCCATTAGACTTGGGTCGTACGGAGCTCATTTTTAGAGCTATAAATTGAGTTCGTGTACCTAGTAGTTACTGATGACCATCCCAAAGTCATGATTTGACATGTAAAGCTTGAACAGAATCACTGACAAGAGAAGTTCATGTTAATAAAGATTACCACCTGGGCAATGTTATCTAAGCCTCTCTAGGAGTCTATCAATATCTCACAGCTAAGCATTAGTTCTTATGCATATGTTGTGATACGTCACAAGGTATTATATACTTATTGTGTAATGTCTTTATATAAATAAATAATTTAATCCATTAATTCTTTTATGGGAATAGTATTTAATAAAAAATGTTGTATCTGATAAATTGAATTTTTGGGTAAAAATACTACTTTTTAGAAATATATTCATTATGATATAAAATGATATTTTCATTTATAATATTATAAAAAATCATATAAATGATTCTTATATAAGTTCCTTATATGTAAATGATTTTGTACTAATTATTATCACATTTATATTTTTATATGATAAAAAATAATGTGTATTTTTAATGAATTTATTTTATTGATTTAATGATATTTTGAAATAATAAATATTTTAATAAAATATTATTATCAAATTAATTTTATTAATAATAAATTTGTTTATAATATTTAGGAATTCAAATGTAATTTTTAAGGATTAAAAACAGTTTTTGTTAAAAACATTCAATTTTAGATATATGGTTGTTCTCATTTTAAATGTGTATTTTAACATATATAGAAAATTATTTTACATAAAATTAAAAATATTTTTTGTATCAGAATGTTGAAATTATCAAATAGTGAATTTTTCTTAATTTTTTGAGACAATTGAATTTATAGGTAAAAATTAAATAATATATAAATATATAGTGTGTTTTATGACATCTTAATTACCCAATAGGGATTTAATAAATACCATAAAAGGGATAGTAAAAAAATGTATTAATTTAATTTAAAATAATGTGAATTTAAATTTATTTTAATTATTTAATAATTCAGTTGTGAATCCTATGAAATGTTTAACTTTTTTGAGGATTTTAATTTCATTTTTTAATAACCTATCTCTACTCCACATAAGAGAGGATAAAATTTTAATATATCCATCCCATTTCCATGGAACATTACTTTTTTCACTCTTATTTGTAAAAACCCATCGTAAGAATCTATGGAATGGTTATTGTCTTTCAATACACTATTATATATATTCCAAAACCTATGTTTGCAAAATTTCATATAATTTCCCTATCATTTCCTATATAAACACACCCATTATCCCACATTTATTCACAGAAAATACTTGGATCATTTCCCTAATATGTTACTTCATCTCTATAATCCTCCAAAGGAGACCCAAGATCATAATAATACCATCTTAATGGTTTTGAAGTCACACACACAGTTAAATGTTTCCTTCCATTCGTATTTTTATCCATGTTTCCTTATATTGATACACATTTCAATTTTGAATTAGAAATGATGGGGTATGTTTTTCAACCACCACCATACATCCCCTATTATTTTTCAATCATGATATACACATTTCTATATCAATGATCCCTCCCATGTACATTTCATACCATGACGAAATTTCATAAGAGTTATTCCATTTATCATCTTCCTTCAAGTGTATTAATTATGTTATGCCTTATATTTAAAAATTCCATATCGCGGGACATGTATTTATATGACCCTTTTACTATCAATTTCGTATATATGTATATATATGACGCTAGACCACTTTCTCTCTCATCAACACTTTTTTTCTTAATTTTTATGTCACATCATTAGGCTATCGCAATTGCACCATGATTTTCCTTTCCAAAACAATTTTTAAGTGAATACCGTACCTATTCCCATTTAAGGGTGTTCACTTGAATACAACTATTACTTTTTAATGAATACATATAAGTATGTATTCCAAACCCATAGATGTTTTAGTAAATTTTGTTGATAAACGAATCCATTTTTTATAATTTATGTGGCACAATAATGAATGAGAGTGAAATGAAAGTGATGGGTGCACCTGGAATTGTATAGCATTACAATTCATTGGATAATGTATAGTGTGATCATACGTCACGTATAGATTGTGGTTTACCATATTCCTTTTAATGCATTTTTCACTTTTTTGTTGTAGGTGTTACCTGATTCCTTTATGTCTATGATGCTCTATTTCATGTTGTTTCCACATTTCCATGATAAGATGATCATGCTATATAATGCCTATATGTTCATGATTTTCTTATTCTCCATTGATATGTCGATTTCAAAAAAGTTTATAGTATTATTCATTTTATTCCTTTTTTACTCCCTTAGTGGGATTTATATCACACCCTTTTATTTTGCATGTGATCTGGTTATCCCATGAAATGATAAGTACGAAGGAATGTAGTGGTCATGTATAAGAGTTTTTCAATAAAGATGTTGTATTTTATGTCTTAAGATATCATGTAACGTTCCAATGACATAAAGAAACTATAACTCTTTATCTTATTGGTTTTACTATATTCATTTTGATATAATAAATCATGCATAGATATGAAATAATGAGCAGTGTTGTTATGACATAGGTCTCCAGATCTAATTCTACAATATACCTAACAATTTTTCCCAACTCATTCTTCCAAATAACTTCAATAACTCTATAAGACATTAGCACCCAGTAATTCCATAACATTAGCATGGAAAGAATGTATATTAATAACCTCTATGGCTCATCTGACCTTTCTTTTTTGAAATTTAGACATTGAATTTATATGGTCCTCATTGGAATTTTGATTCCACCAAATCAAATCCATGGTCTTTTTCTATGCTCCTTCTATTGAGATATATCTCACCACCTTAAGAGCATTGATAACTCCTCTTGTCGGGAAACAAAACCATTTTATCCCATGACCTATTATATTTATCTATCTCTTTTTTATCTTGAAAACTTTATGCATAGACTATCGATGGAATACATCGAAAAATATAGCTTCACATATATACCGCTTCAAAAGAACAACTTCCAAGGGGAAGCATATATAACCAAAACATGGGTAGGTAGCTAGTTTGTAAAGCTAGAGATTTTTTATCATACCCAGGATGATGTCAAGGTATTGTACATAATAATCAACAATTAAATCTTTACTAAGATGTTTTCAGTGAATCACCATTAAAAACAAATCATTACTAATTTTACCTCTTGATATAGAAATATCTTAATCATTTAAAAACCATGGTATTTTCTGGCCTACTAATATCTCCATAAATAGATCCAAAAGCATATAGTACCTCAAAAAACCCAAAATTGAGTTCTCAAACCTGGGCATTCTCATTACCCACTTCAGGGGACAAACAAAAATCATAATTGATTCTTAATTAACCACATTAACTAAATTATAATGATTTATTTAAAAAATTAACCATATCAAATATTTACCCCTTTTTATCTAGCCACACAGTCCAAACAATTCAGTATCATCACCCTTAACCATCATAAATATAGGTCTTGGTTACCAAGGGTAAACACATTATCATTATTAAATTTTATAATTTATACACCCATATATTCTAATCTTGAATATTTTATCAATCATTCACTATTTTATTTTAAGAACACTTTTCATTACAAATGATCAATAATGGAAAAAAAATTCAGGTTCAACAAATTACCAATAAACCCATTTTGTTTTATGTTTCGAAAATAATGCATGTTTGAAAAATAACCCTAGTTCCTAGAATGATGCATGCAGTTTGAACTATCATTGTATTCAGGACCACGAGTCAATCTTAACAAATCAGAGAAAAAATAATCACATCACACTAGAAGTGAATCACTGAGGTGGAATAACATCAATTGTGGTAACATATAAAAATAATAAGAATCCCCCCAAGGGAAAATGCTTTTACACTAATACATGGGGTACCTACTCCCATGAATGAAATCTTAACCATTACCAAAGTTATCAAATTATGATGACTAGCATTCCAAAATAGTATGACAAAACACGATGAATAAAAAATCCTATTATAAATCATTGTAACATCCCTTCCTAGGTGCCACACACTAGTTCCCCTAGTCAGACTACCACATTCCATTAGGTATTCCTCCATATAAACTGAAGGTTTCCAACTAGCACCAAATTTATAATATTGATCATCGGAGACTATACCCTCTTTGTTATTATATCAAAGTAACACACTAGAGGAAAAAACAAACAAATGTGGATGAATATATATATATAACTACATATAAAACCAATATCACAAGATGACCAGACCAAAAATACCGAATCAAAACTAAACAGTAGATATTCCATGCTAAGTATGTGCCAAGTGTCATACAAAAAGCCAAAAGTAATGACACTAAAACTCACAAGCCTGTCTTGAACCACGTTTGATTCCATCATACATGATCCATCCTGAATAACATATCAAACATATGGCCCGTTCCCATAAACTATTGAGAAAATGAAAATCCTTTTCATGTATGGATTAGGAATCTTGAATAGGGATTTATTAAAACTAAATATAACCCCACGAATGGTTTCTAAAACAAATTCAAGGCAATAAAAATAGTTTGTAGATGTAACAATAATATGAATAATGAATAGATAAACAATATATCATCTTATTAAATATTATCTATTTAACCACATAATACTCAGGTTTCTCATTGACACCAAATCATTAATTCTGGTTCAGCCCAAGCTAAAGTTTGAATTTTCCCCAACTAATACCATTTTCTAAAATTTTCATGTTACCAATCCTATTTCATAAATGAATGTCCATGTTAACTTCCATTAAATCACACAATTTGGATTACCATGTTACCATCTATATTTCAAAAATGAATTTTCATGTTACCATGCATTTAATCATGAAATTTGGACGACCATGTTACCAACCATAAATTAAAAAGTAAATGACCATGTTTCCATTCATTTAATCACACAATTTGGATGACCATGTTAAACACCTATATTCATAAATGAATGACTGTGTTACCATTCTTCAAATCAAAAAAATTTTATGACCTTGTTACCATCCCATATTCACAAATTAATTACCGTATTACCAATCATTTAATCAAACAGTTTGGTTGACCATGTTACCATCATATATTCAGAAAATCAAAACCCTATAATTAATTGTACAATTAATTATATAATTCACAATTTCAATAAATCATAATTAATTATACAAATATTTATCTCATATAATTTATCTCAATATCATATAATTAATTCTACAATTAATCATCATAGATCGATAACTAAATATCACATAATTAATTGTATATTTTATTATCATAAATTCAAAACTCTATATCACATGTTTAATTATACAACTAATCATCTCTAATAAAAAACTCAACATCACATGATTAATTGTAAAATTAATCTACAAATCTATATCACCTAATTAAATATACAATTAATTATCATGAGTCATGATATCCCATAAATAATTTCCAAATTAATTATCTAACATAAAAATATCATTATACTGTAACTAATGAAACAATTAATTATCCAATATATCAATTAAATATCCCTAAAACCAACATTAATTAATTTACTAATTCATTAATCTATTTAATTAAATTTCCCAATAACAACTCTCCCCATTAAATAATTCAACAATTCATTATTCTAACTCATTCATGATTATCAACAAAATAGTCGACATGAATTAATTCACCGATTAATTTATCAAACTCAAAAATCATAAAATTACATCCCATAGTTAATTCACCAATTAATTAATATAAATTATTTCCATTAATTAATCCCTGATTAGTAAATCTAACTCAATCCCTTAAATTAATTCACCAATTAATTGTTCACATCCATTGAATTAATTATGTATTCTATTAATTAATAATATTTCGTCACTAAAATTTAATCACCAATTTAATTGTCACATCAATTTCATTTTTTAATTCCAAAATTTATTAATCACATTCACCCCTTCAATTAATTTGACTATTCAAATTCGATATCTATAATCATTAGTTAATTCAATAATAATTAATCACATGTATACCTTTTAATTAATTCTCTGATTAATTTTCCATATAAACTCTAATTAATTAATAAAAATATAATTAATCACATTCATCACATCCAGTTAATTCCCCAATTAATTTTCCATGTGAACTATAATTACATAATTTATAATTAATTAACTGTATTCAACACTTTCAATTAATTCTCTTATGAATTGACCCCATAATTTACATTAATAAATTAAAAAATTATGTAATCACGTTGAATCCCATTATTTAAATAAAAAATTAAATTATAATATTAAAACATTAAATAATATATCAATTAATTATCCTTCTTCATCTAATTAAATATCCCTATATTATTCATCCATTAGATTTTCAATATCAACAAATCAAATATCCAATATTTATTCATAAATTAATTGGTCGTACTCCAAAAAATAAATATCTCTAATTAATTTGATAGTTATTTTTTTCCTACTCAATCAAAATATTTAATTAAATAATTTTATTTTCATTAATGAAATTTCAAAATCAGAGAAATCTCCAATAATTTACTCTAAAATTTATTATTCTATTTCAACAAATTCAATATAAAAATATATTAATCATCAATTACTTATTCGAACCATAATTTTATAATACGAGCCATTCACATTAAAAAAATTTACATTTAATTAATTAGGATAAAAAATATTGACAAATCCATAATTAATTAGTGAATTAATTATTCATGATCAAAAAGATCATTATCCCAATTACAAAAAATTATTTATTAATTAATTAACAAAATAATTTAATTTAATCATATATGAAATCTATAAACATATAATATAAATTCTATAATTTCATACTCATAATTTTAATTAGGACTATGTTATTTAAATATTAGACCACCTACATCCTGAATGGTGATGAATGTATGCCAACAGATTAACCCAATTTGAATCAGAACAATTGAGAAAACGACAATAAATTATGTCTAAATCAAAAAACTAATTAAAAAATTGAATTAAATTGGATCTATTGTATATATATCTAATCCTAACAAGCCAAGATCAAGATTCATTAAATCTACATCGAGATCCCATAACAGAACAACATTTTTATTTTATTGGCGAAGAGGAGTGGTAGAGAATGATATCTAATCAGGGGGAAACCACTTACTCATTGTGGTGTTGATGTTTGGTATGCGATGATCAAAGATGAATAAATCACTCCATGTTTTCTACGAATATCTCTAGGTATAAGGGGTATTCATCATGAAGTAAATGTAAAATATGAGAAACAAATACCTTTTAAATCTACTGCTCGGGGAATTACATGGTGTGTAATTCCATTACACATCGTGTAATTATGTCTAATGGTTTTCACCAAAACACCCATCACCTAATATGTTCTTATCCTGATTAAAATATTACACAACATGTAATTATAATACCCTGTATGTAAATTTTATGATAAATGAATTGGATCATATAATGTTGAAAATGTTCATTTTTAATAATTTTTTTAAAATTTTAGAAATAAATAAAAATGAATATTATTGACATTTTAATAATAAATTATAATATTTTGGAAACATTTAAATGAACCACTAAATTGAATAAAAATGTCCAAGGGTGGGCGTTAAAATAATTTTTTTAAAAGAAACTCTTATATATGTAACATTAGTGTACATTTTTAATTAAAAAAGTGAATAAATAAAAAATATATATATAATCCTGAAAAATATATATCAGGGAAGATATTATATTTGGTTTAAGAGATTTGTATCAATTATTTTTTATAAAATAAATATGAGCAAAAACAATCCCAAAATAAAATACAATTTTAATAAATATCTCTTACCAATGGATTCTGATTAGCCATACTTGATTGATCATCTTGTATAGTAAATTGTAACCTAATATATATTTTTATAATATGAATTTAACTTTACTAAATTTTTAGGGATCTTTTGTAATCATTTTAAATCCATTCATTGAATTGTTATGTCTTATATCGATCAGTTATGGTTGTTTGGTAAATTTCTCAAAAATTACATTGATATATTATCCATGGTTATAGGTGTTATGAAATGGTTCCAGAATATAATGAATTTCAAAATATTTATTAATTTATTTATTACTCATTATAATAATTTTTATAAACATGTATGGATAGTGGTATTTGAATAACTAATCGAATTAATTCATGGTGGTTGTTGTCTATAAGTTTGTGTGAGCAACATTATCAGTATTCAAATGATGGAAGGGTTAGAAGTTACATTATTTATTATAATTATTGAATCAGTATTATGTAAAAAATATCATATATATTAGTTAATTCCTTCTATTAACCAACCATGTAATGTAGGGATGAAAAATGAATTACACCACTATATGAAGATGCTAGACTATCCATATTCAAGAGGGATGTTTTCTTAATACATTGTATGGAAATAAAATATAAATTGGATGTAAAATTAATATAAAATGAAATATCTATTTTGTATACACATATACAATTTTGTAATATGATTAATTAAAATTTTTAGTGGTCTTCATTAGAAAATAAATTTAAACCCCTGAATAAGAACGTATACATATTATTTTTGTTTCATCCATAGGATTACACCTTAATCCTTGCTGAAGTATTATTTAAGTGATTCAAGAACCTCTAAAACGTTGTAACTAATGTTTATAAATTAATTTTGATTTTATTTATTGATATATGTGGTCCAATTACTAAACTCAACACATATGATAAGGTTTGACTGCATTTTTGATGTGGGGGAATGCTTATTAATGATTTAAACGTTATTATATAATACATGACATAGTCAAGTCATGTGAATACACATTATCATATATTAGAATTTTATAATTCTATGGTCAAAATAAAACAATCCAATGATATTTAAAAATGTTTTTATGTTATCTAGATGCATTATAACATTATTCTTAACCCTTTACACACACTTTTCCCTTTATTATAGTGATAAATATTTACCATTTTTGTGTTTCATTATTACTAAAAAGTAATTGGAAAAAATTAAACAGTAATAATTATAAATATTGTTAATATGGAATCCATTTTAAAGGATTCAACTATTATAATTGGCCAAAATTACCATTAATATAAGTTCCCATATCTCAATGAAAACCGTTTTTAGATTGATGTTTTTTATGAATAAAATTGTTGTCAAAAAAATAAATTATAATGCTATTTATAATGTAATTAATTTGACTATTTTAAATAAATTGAGGATTATTTTTCTTGAAACCCATAAAAAATTCATCATTTTATATACAAGATTAATGTACCATATCTAAAAATGTATTTTATTTAAACCAAACTCTTACTTAGATTTCCAAAATGTTAGAAATATATTTATTTTTTCAAAATTACTTTTTAAATAAGTTATATAAAATATGAAATATATATTATTTCTACAATTTTTTTCAAAAACATCTGTTCTATTACTATATTATTATGATTTTGTAAAAGTGAAAATATATGTAATTTTTTATTTTTCAAATTTCATGTAATAAAAATATTATTTCTAATAAAATATGTATAATTTACTATTGGTAAATTTTTAAATGATGAAATAAAAATTGATATTTATATCATTTAATAAAATATATTAAATTTTGAAATTTTATTTTCAATCACATTCACAAATAATGATATGTGAATTATGTTATTATTTATTTTAAAATTAATATCATACATAAACTAATTGAATCAAGGGAGTTATATTATTCCTTTAAAATTTTCAAACTAAAAATACTCTATAATTTCCTATTATTAATATATATGGTTACATCATCACTATGACTTCTTTAGGTTCCGACATTTCCTCTTCTATTTTATAATTTCATAAAAATACCTTCTCCAATAAAGTTATCTAATTGTGAAGAACTTATTCCCTATCTACAAGAATTTGGATGGGACCATCACAGTAAGATAAATCTTGATCCAACATTATTTTCAAAATAGTTGTGGGTATTCTTGGTTGTTGTATATTTGTCCTCATTAATGTGATATGGAATAAAATGTGAACTTTTGAGATGATGGGTGTTGTTTAAAAATAGTAATCCATGACTCCAAATACATAAAGAGATTCAAAAGGAATGATGTACATAATACTTAGTATCTATTTCATAAAGAATATTATAACACCCTTATATAAATATTATATCATGAAAACATGTTTTCCCACATTAAATTCTAAATCATTCAATTAGATATTCACAATTCAATTTCATCTGATTTTATTTAGCTTAATATGATTCTAAATAGTAACCACTATCACCATCATCTCCTCAATTTGTTCTTGGAAAAAATGTTTTGTTAATAAAAAAATCAATCCAATATGTTACTGTATGAAATATTTTCCCATACAATGCATCATATGGTCCAATTTTAATGCATGAAAGGAGTCTATTATTATATACGAATTACACCAAAGGTAAATTCTAATCTCACATTCCTTTAAATTCATGTGATAGTGAATGAAACATGTCATCAAATGTATTAAAAGTCCCTTCAGACAATTTATCTATCTAATGATAATGGATGATTCCCAAGTTGATATTATTTTTATGATCCTTTTAAATAATCGTCTTTAATTTTGATTTGAAATGTTATTCATGATCTGATATAATCAAAATATGTGAATTATGAGGTCTCAAAAAATCATTAATATAAATCCATGTTTGGTAAGAAAGTTGTAGACCTTCCCTTATATATAAGGAATTTTTAAACATGGTAATGTTATAAATAGTAACCCATGTGGAATTATTCATTCAATGAGATCTTGATAATATATCAAATTACATAGTAATATCATTAAAATTCAATATAGGACTAGGTAGTGGTTTCTTAAATCCTTTAAGACTTTTTCATGAATCATTTATCTATTGAAAAACCATGAATCCTGATCCACACATGGAAATTTACTATTTACTGTATTCCCACAATAACATTCCTTTAGATCCCAATATATTTTTCATATAATTTACTATATAGTAAAATTTTATCTATTTTCATCATATAATAATTCACTTCTATGATTAATTAATTGAAGGATAACATAGAATCTTTCTAATTTTCAGTATACTAACTTATATACGAGGCCAAATAATTTCCCATTATTAACGGACTTTATTTTATTTTAAATATACTCTTCATCAATATGGGAATGTTTTCTTTTTATTAATAATTATATATGGGGAATAATTTATAATATATTTTATGTTCCCTCTTCATTAATGATTCCAATATCAAACTTTACTATGTCCATGAATAAAGGATCTTCATAAGTTTTAATTATACTCATAATCTCATAATCTTTCCAACATAGTAAATCAACCAGATTATTTCCACCCCAATGTGGTATTTTTCTGAGAAATAATAATCCATGAAGAGTTCTTTCCATAAACATTTAAATATTTTTCGTAATTTATATGTGAATGTGTACTTGAATCTTTTGGGATTCATAAATATGTCCCATTTTCACCATAAAGATAATGATTCTATATCATAAATTTAGATATTTCATCTTTTAGAATATGATTATAGGTCATTTAATTATATTCATAAATACTTTCTTCTATTTATGTGTAAGAAAAATATCTATCATTCTTCGAATGGATTAATCCAAGTCCCTTCTTCGATGAATCACTATATATCCGAAATTTCTTCATTCCTAATGGTAATGTCAATATTGGTTGATTGAAAAATCTATACCTTAATTTTTCTAAGATTTTATTACATTATTATTACCAAAATAACAAAGCCACCTAATGTGTCAACTTGTTTAATGGGTTATATAATAGAGAAAAAAAATTAGTAAATCATGTATATTAACACTATAACCCAAGGAATCTATATACCTCTATTTTTTTTGTTGGATTTATCCATTAAATTAATAATTTTCCTTCAAAGGATAATATAATATTCCATACATTGAAGAAAAACTAAAACAAAATTTATTTTCTTAATTTAGGGATTCATACTTTCAAAATTTTCCCTTAAATTGATTTTCTCTAAGAATCGTGATAATGATTTATAAATGACTACATTTCTCATAATATCTGTAATATTATATCCATATTTTACCAATAAATAAATATACAAAAATATTTAGATAATTTTTTAATACACTATTTATTATATCAGAAAAATTGGTCACATTTGTCAATACAAGTGTTATTCCATTAAATTCCCATGTATCTAGTTTGTAAGAAATGATGTCTTCAGAATATCATCCTTATTTTCTTATAGTTTATGATACCCAAAACAAATATGATTATTTGAAAAATATTTATATACTTCTATTTAATAAAATATATAATTTATGCTATAAATATGATAGTTAATTATTATATTAATTGAATTAATTTCACTATAATCAGTGTACAACATCTGAGATCCATCATTATTTTTATAAAAAAGAACACGGGCACTCAATGGGGAAAAATGGGTGTATAAATATATTGGTGAAAAACATGTTTAATTTTTTTTATCATTTCCAGTAATTTCATTATGGCCATAATATAATTAGACTTTGAATATGTTTTTCTATCATGTATGTGATCAATAAAAAAATTAACCTCAGGAGAAGGTGGATGTAAATGTTTCTTTTTATGAAACACATAACTATTTTCTTATATAATAGTATGTACTCTATTTTATGTATATAATTAACACAAATTAGTTTATTATAATCATATTCACTATGATATTCATTTATAAGATCTTTTGTAGGTTGATCCATCTACTATTTAGATGATGTATTCTCCTAACAAAATACAAGGGTGTAACATCCCAGTTCTCTCTAAAGGTACAGACCTTTTGATATTAAATATAAACTCCTGAAAATATCCCAACAATAAATTTTTAATCCATAAATTGATGTTTTAGGTTCGTTCATGGATTATTTGATTCGTGGTTCCCTAGAAATGGGGGAGGTAGACTGAGTCAAACAGTTAGGAGGAACTATGTATCCTAGGTGCAGAGTCATGTTACAGCTTGAAGATATGATGCAGTGAGCTACCGCATGGCTAGTGCATGGTTAGTAAAATAGTATTGTTGATATTGTGCTATTCACAAGAGTATAAAATATTATCAAATGTTTCACATACGTTTTGTAAAACTATGTAGAAAAACCGTGTGCTGTCTTTTGTGAAATAAAAAAATAAAATTTATTATTATGGGTTTCTTTTAAAATACCCCATTCCTTCTCCTCCTCCAACTACTCTGGATATTCTCCCCTACTCTGTACTTGAATACACATCTTCACCCTCCTTGGGGATTTCTAATATCTCTATCCATATTGATTTTTTTCATTCATGATCATAAGCTACAACTCCTCTCAATAATCTCTCTCATCTACAACCCTTGATTTCGTGGTTTCTCTATCCCTTATTGTATTATATCCATGCAATGGATTTATCCATATTTTGGGGTTTTCCCTAAATCTCTTGATTTCTATCATTTTTGGATGAATCAATAATTGATATCAGATTTTCATACGACCATGACATTGATGTAAGGAATATACACTTTTTCACCTACATTTTGGTTTCTTTTGTTATTGCGCTATTATATTTCACTATCAGAACCTTCTGATGAGGCTTAGTATCACATATTAAAATTATTATGTTTTTTTTCTATAACCATTGTCACTATACCATGATTTGAAACCCATTTTTAGTGTTTTTAGTTGGGTTCTTGTCACCCCTTTGGGTTGACCAACAAATACAAATTATGTTTTCTTTTGTTTCAAATGTGGAAATAAATTCCATAGTTTGTGTGGAACCTTGATCATGATATAATTTCATTTATAATATTACAATGAGAAATATCCCATGACTTGGGTCCCAATTAAAAACACATAATCTTGAACATATTGGTTTGGCCTATCTGTTGTTCCTTATATCTTTTACATGCTTCATGTATATTTGAATGAAATAATCCTTACATCCTAAAATTATCATTTCAAGTAACATGGGTACGTTTCATTAATAAAATATGTACTCATTGTTTTAAAATTATATAATGAATGAAATATTCATTCCTTGGTGGTACTATACTCAAATTTCAATTAATATTCCATGTTCTTTAACAAAATTATTTACATTAATTGCTTACGCATGATGCCATGTGAAATTTCATAACTTATATTATGCCAAATGCATATGCCTTATTTTGTTCTTGTACTTGATCCTTTTTAGGTTTAAAATGTAATTTTATTCCTGATCATGAATGATATGTTGCGATAATGAAATTTTATTAAGGACATATTGGTAAGAGGCATGTTCATTTCATATTCCTTTCTTATAGTTCATTGCTTATGCAATTTTAATATTAATAATTAATTATCTAGTTTCATGAAACAAAAAAAGGATTGTTAAACATTTTAGATTATGCATTTGAAATATAATGAATTCAAATGAACATATTTCACTATTCTTCCCTATAGCCTATTCCTCATTACTTTCTCACTCTTATTAAATTTTCATTTCCATTCTATATAAAACATTCCATTGATGTTTGGATTGATTTTATAAGATTGTTTATTTAGAGCATATGGTAATGAGATGGTCATAGTTGGATGAATTCAAAAATGCATAGCTTATTATGTATGCATTGTTTATATTGAATTTGACAATTACCAGGATAGAACATAACTCCCTTATCAAGGACCCATGGATGGACTACTTTTTCACGATGGGTTATGAAACGAACATGCCTTGGGTGATTCTTTTCCTTCTCAGTAAAGGGATTCCCAGGTGATTTATTATAATCTTAGGTGAAACCACATACCATGGGGAGACATCATGTGAGGACATTTTGTAAATATGGATAGACCACTCCATGGGTTACACTAGGACTTCTTGTGAGATACCTAGAATAGACTCAATGGTGACTATACCTCATAATGATAATTTGGATTCTTTTACATCAACTTTTATGGGCTCGATTGTATTGAATTATATTAGATGATTCAATTACGATCATGGGCTTGTTTTATATTAAAATTCATGACCATGGGAATATTCCTCATGATAAAAAATAAATCATGGATTTCATTTTCAGTTTGGCTGTTTAATCAAATGAGATGAATCATTAATGACTATATGGACATTCTTATGAACTTGTGACTCATCTGCATTATATTCCAGCATACTTATGTAATGATATGAAATTGGGAACCCCTTCAAGAGAAAAATTGTGGTGGTGTAATTCATTAGTTTCCTTCATCACCTTGGAACATTTTAGATAAATTGTGGCCGACATAGTTTTCTTATTTAGACATATATTATAGGCCTAAGTAGGTGATATGGGACAGGTGTCCACATAGAAACCCAAACCATGTTGCAGGTTTTCAATTTTTACTACCCAATACTTTAATATTTATGGAATAATATAAATCATTTATAACATGAAAATGGAATGGTCTTGATATAATGGGTCCCAACCTTCTTATATTATTATCTCTCACCCTCCTCAGGTGTTATTAGGTACTCGGGTAGAATTTATGAATGCATTTATGGAAATAGAGGAGTTTTCTTGTAAGTATTTATTTTTATTTGGCTTATATAGATATCGTATTCAAATCATGAGAAGTATGAGACATCACAGATTGGAATGGAGAACCCTTAAACTCAGAATAAAAAAAATGTTAATTAAATCCTTAATTTTTATATAATTAAAATGACCTATTAAAAATAAATTGTCTCTTCACATGGTAATGTATGACATTGACCTTACATTGGCATGAGATATTTGATGAATTCCTAATGAGTCATTATAGTTTCTTCCTTTTTATCTATACATGGATCATAGATATTGTTGTCAGTTGTGTTATGCTCAGAGGAAGGTCGTTCTCTCGTCCACTTATCACATTACTTATATGATGTTCCATGTTCAAGGAGGATTTGTACAATACAATTTCTATCAAATTTACATATTATCTTGTGTTATCAGTTATAAATCATGTATAACGAATGTTTTTGGAAATTATAGATCAATGCCACCTATACATCTTAATTTTACAAGACAATAAATTTCCTTTGAGAATACTCAAGAGTTGGTGGGATATGAGACCCCCATTTTACCTCTTACAGTGACTCCGGAGGTACCTATTGTTGATCTTCCCTTGGGCGTCGATGCTTAGTTCCGGTATAGATTTAAATGGTATATATAGAATAATCATGTCTCTCCCCAGCCAAACATGACTATGGTAGAGCATACAAGGGATATTTTGTAGTAGAATCCTTCCAATTTATTGTGGAATGGTGGTCCTCATTCTGTAGAGTCATGGATAAATGTCTTAAAATTAATATTGGACCATCAGGAAATGAATCAATAGTAGAGGGTCATCAAGGATATCTACATACTTTGTGAGTCCTCCAATTGTTAGTGGGATGCCATACCATTGTTAGAGAATTACCGATTCATGAGTTGAAAAGACATATACATGGAGTTATTTGATCAATTCTTATAAGTAATTCATGCTTATTAATCAATTATCCATGATAGTTCTTGAGTATTCATATCACTTCATAGACCATCATTGTTTTCCCCATATTTGATGGATGATTAATTAACTAAAGTGATACGCTTTGAGGTCATGCATGGGTACGATGTCTGATTGTAGTGAATATATTTTGGTTGACTAACATTATAGAGATAATTAATAAGGCTTTGATAACATAGAAATATCCTAGAGATTATGGTATCATGAGAAAGGTTAGTTTTGTTTCGCATTAGGGTGATGGTTCATGAGGTAGTAAAAAGAATCATTTCAAGGGTGCATATTGGGGTAGTTCCATTAAGGTGACATGTTCTGGCAGTTCCATTGTATGTCACCAATGTGAAATGATATTCAATAGAAATCCTTGGTGAAAGTGAAACCTAATGTAATGTCACGCTTTTAGTTTGATGGGTCATATTACATGTTTCTTCCTTTATTTTATTATAACATTTAGTATCAAGGGATGAAAACTAGTACCTCCATCAGGTACAAAATCATTGACAACACATCAAGCTAGGATTTTGTCTTCCACTCGTCGACCAGGTCGAGGAATTAGCGGTCTCAATCGAGGTAATAATGCTTCATTTCTTTAGCGATATCATAGTGGATCTACTTAGGCTAGTTAGACTACATCTAAAGTTCATGGTTGAAGCCATATGTATGTAGTGTAGGTAGAAAATGAGGAGAAAAATATAGGGTTATCTACAATTAGTGGTACGATAATGGAATCCTATAATTTAGTTTCGTCCCTTTTTGAAATAAGTGAATCATACTCTTTTTTATATTTTATGTTTGTGGATAGAATTGGAATAACTATAGAGTAATTATGTGGGGTTATGTATCTATACACTTGAATAGGGGTCAAAATAGTGAGAATACATTAATTTATGTAGTTACCCCTTGAGATTAATGTGTACGATCTCTTTTGGAATTTCATCTTCCTTTAGATGACAGGCTTCGACACCATTCTCAGTATAAAATTGGTCATGATTCATCATATCCTTGTGGATTGTTATTTCCACCAAGTGTCTTTTATATCACCTAAAGTAAATGAATACATATAGAATGCAGGGTGGGATATCCAAATAGTTCAGGATGAACCAAAGAGAACTGGGATTGGAAGAGTGTGTACATGTCTAGCGAGTCTCATTATAATAGACTATGGAATATAAATCATTGAGTTACCACTAGTAGATGATCATTTTATGTATGCATGCATATTTTCCTTCACTAGATTACCTCTATTGAGAGTGGTTTAGTTAACCATTGAGTTACTGCCATGTGTGGCATCAGTGTCAATTCCTACATATAGGATCAAATGTACATAGCTCAAAGAACTCAAGAAGTATCTTAAATATGTGAATGCTAAGGGTTTTATTACACCTAACACATCCTCATGTGGTTCACCATTTCTTTTTTCCATGAAGTTGGATGGTGACCTGTGATTTTATTTGAATTATAGATGGTTAAATCATCTTATTGTAATGAATCCTTATAAATTAACTTCTTTAAAAGATCTATTCAAATTTCCTCAGGGAGAAATTGTTTTCTCTAAGATTGATCTGAGGTCAGGTTACCATTAGGTTTATCTGATATCATCGACTATTTCATGTACAAGATTTTAGTGTATATATGGAAAATTTGAGTACTTGGATAGGTTTTTTTGTGTAAGGAATGTGCTGGTAGTATTCCGGGCTTTCATGAATTGGTATTTTAACATGTATCTAGATTAATTTTGTAGTAGTATTCAGGGGTGAAATATTGTTGTACTCGCATACCAGACACAACCATGACACCCATCTGGAAATCATGATCTCAACATAGAGAGAGAAATAGCATTACATGAATCTTAGTAAATGAAACTTTTTGATAAGTGAGGTTCACATCCTGTGGAATATCATATCAGAGTCTAGTTCTCTCTCTATGTAGATTGAAATATATCATGATAGGTGTCATGGTTGTTTATGGAATGTCTCTACGTAGAGGTACTCAAATTGGAGGCAATGAAGGTGGGTGATAAACCTATAGTCTTTTTATATTGATATGTTGTATAACCATATTAATAGAAATTACATAGATGAGTCATTGAGTTGAAAAACACATACGCTAGTTTTAAAAGAGGAAAAAAGAGAGTGAAAGATGATGGATATGTTTTCTAGCGTGCATATGGGTGACAAAAAGGATCATAGGAATCATTTTTATCAACTTTGGTAGGGAAATCGTTTCATAGAGAATGGGTTCAGATGTGGTATTTATCATGTTCTTAGGTACATGATTTGAGAGAGAGTATCAAGGGAGGGAACTTACCTCTAGGTTGGGTTGTTGATATAAGTGAGCCCCTAATCTATCATTGTAATGAATGGGTGAATTCAGATACATGGTAAGAGATAATGGGGGAATATCATGAATATGTTTGGGTAGCTACCATTGGATTTCTATGATGTATTGGGATATGAATTCTCTGTATTGATGGCTTTCAATGAAAATGAATATAGTGGTCTTCATCACTCTATTATCCACCAGTCAACATATGAATGTTGAGAACCAATGAACCACTATAATATTCAATAAATTATCCATTTCTGATCATTAATGGAATGAAATCGCCAAGGATTATGTTATACTCTTTTTGAGATCTTCTTGAGGAAGAGACACAGTATGGGTGATCGTCGAAAGGTTGACCAATGTCACTAACTTATTACCAATCTATGAGACCTAAATTGTTGATAATTTAAGTAGACATTATATTTTGTAGATAGTTCTACATCTTTGTGTACCCCATTCGATAGTTTCTGATCACATTTCCCAGTTTACATCACAGTTCTAGAAAGGGTTGCAGAAGGCACTGGGTTCATAGGTTCTCTTGAGTAATTCATATCACCCTTAGAGTGATGGAAAGTATGAACACATGATTAAGGTGTTAGAGGATATGAAATGGTCTTTTATTAATGAATTTTATGGTTACTAGGAGAATTATATTCATCTAGTTAGTTTTTCCTATAATAATAGATTTCATGAAACAATTCAGATGGATTAGTTTGAATCTATCTACGGTAGACCATGTTGATCAACACTATGCTGGCTGTTGGCATGTGGGTTGCTTTATTAGGCCATTATCTTGTTTATGTGACATCAGATCAGGACTATTTGATTCTTATCTATATGGGTATAGATTGGTCATGGCATAAGTCCCATATCGATCGTCACTGTGGACATCTAGTATTCGAGGTAGGACATCATGTCTTTTTGTTTGCATCGCCTCGTTTTTGAAGTAAAAGAATAGTATGTTTGAACCTCATTGGAATCCTTCCATGCATGGAATCTTCAACGTGTCTCATCTTAGATAGTATCTTGCTGACCCATCCCATTCATTAGATCCTGAATATATCGAGATATAGGTGGATGCATCCTTTGAAGAGAATCCAATCCATATCATAAACCATAGAACAATGGTACTTCTAGGAATGTTAGTAACTTTAGTCTATGTTATATGGTAGCACAAATGTTGGCAGGGTGAGACCTATGAGTGGGAGGCTAATGTATGTGGGCAATGGCTAGAAAATTTCTATGATCTCGTCATACCATCCTTAGAAAGGAAACAAGGGGATTAGATGTTTGAAGAAGGGGATTTTTTAGCACAACTTTTTTTTTGAAAATGGTATAGACTCTATTATATTTGGTTTAAACTCCAAAAATCAGACCTAATGTCAATGAATGATCCATATAATGGAGGTTCTTGGTGCGTTTGGGGTATGTTTGACTCCAATAGCCTATAAAATTAGGGATACAGATTGGCTCACATGGTTAGAAGAAACTGTGCAGTCTAAGATCATGAATGTTCTACTATTTATAGATTTGGGGTAGTTACCTACCGCATATCTAGTGCATGATTATTATAATTGTGTTGTCTCCCATGTGGTATTCCTTAGAGTAGTATAACCTACATCATGGTTGACATATGTTTTCTAAAACTGGGTGAAAAAACAAGGAAACAAAGATTTTTAATAAAACAATATATTTTATTTTTTAGGGGTTCCTTTTAAAACTCCCATTTAATTCTCCTCCTTCACCCATTTGGGATTTTATCCCCTAATAGGGACATGATGGTCCCTCTCCTCACTCCATGGGGTTTTGTGATTTCTCCCACTATAGTGATCCATTTCCTTCATTATCAAAGGCTTTGTACTCCTCATCATAAGCTCTCTAATATGAACTCCATGATTTCATGGTCTCTCCAACCCTTATTATGAAATATCCCTAAAACTAATTTAGAACTATTTTAGGTGACTTTCATAAATATCCTGATTTCTCCCATTTTAGGTTGAATAAATCCTTAATTGTATATGTGTGTATTATCATGATGTTGTGGTTGGGAATCTACTCATTTTCCCCTTTGGTTTTGTTTCTTTTTTCATTTAACCGTTGTTCCACCCCATCAAAACCTTCCCATGAGATTCTATCATATTTTAAAATTATTTGGATATTATTCTGTGACTATTGGAACTATACATTGATATGGAAATCTTTCTAGGGGTGTTTTTCTTGGATCTGGTCAACAATTAGGGTGGACCGACCAAAATGGATTTTGTTTCCCTTCGTTTCAAATGTGGAAAAATTTACATTGGTGTTTATGGAACCTAGTTAATGCTATAATTTTAATAATAATCATAGAATTATATATACACCATGAATTAGATCCCTCTTAAATATTATTAAGCATGAACATATTGGTTTTCCCTATGTTTATTACTTTATACATTGGACACTTTTTAGGTATTTGGGAATGCAATATACCTTACATAATAAAATGCCCATTTCAAGTCACATGTGTGCCTTTCATTAAAAAAAATTATTATTCATTGTGCATAAAGCTTATGAATTATGAAATATGCCTGACTTGGTGGTATTATACTCAATTTCACATGTTTATGCGAAGTACTTTAAAATAATTCCCTATTTCAAATGATTATTCATAATTCCACGTGAAATTGAATAAATTATATTATGTTAAATAATTATTTATTATTTATTTCTATTAATTGATCCTTCTTATGGTTCAAATATAATGTGATACTTGATTAAACTCTATATCTTGATATTTTGAATAGTCATTAATGACATATTAGTAAGTGTAATGTTGATGACATATTCCTTTATTATAGTTCATTGGTTATGCAGATTTTTTTGTTGATTATTCCCTTGTTAGTGGATTGAACCATACAAAATGATTGTTAAATTTTTTCACTTCTTTTATTGAAATTACATGTGTTTGCATGAATTTTTTAAGGCTTATTCCAGGTATATTATTAAAAATGCCATTCTTACTCCTATTAAATGATAATTTCCTTATTATATGAAATGTTTCATTTATGGTTGGCTTGAATTGCTTAGCTTGGATAATATCATAATGTGGCATTGAGATTGATATTATTAGAAATAAATAAAAAATGAATTGATTGTAATTTATTTGGTGTTTGATATAGAATTTAACTTGGTCTAGGAGAGAACATGAGTCATGTATTAAGGTCCAATGGATGGAATTATCAGGATTGATGGGTTACGAACTGAGATGACTAGGGGTACACTTTTCCTTGCTAGGAAAAGCCTTCTCATGGGGTTTATTATACTCCAAAGTTATCTAGTTCTCATAGTGAGAAACTGTGTGTGGATTATTTGGTAATATATCTATGCCATGCCCTGGGTGATACTAGTATCTCTTAGAGATGTCTGTGAAAATGTAAGTGGTGCAAATAACTCATAGGATCACCTGGGATTCATTTGGATCCCCTTAGACATGGTCGATATAATTGGAGTTTATTGTATATTTCTATTGATACACTTTGGATTCTTTTAGATCCCCTTGGACATACTCCATGTAATTTCATAATATTTTATATTTCCATTGAGACACTTTGGATTCTTTTAAATTGCATTAGATGGGAACATGACTCCATCTAATGATTTAATGGAATTTCTGGATTGGATTGTCTATTAGTTTGTTGATTGTTATGAGATGAATCCTTTATTATTATATGAGAATGATTACTATCTTGAGACACTTATGCATTAATTTGAATAATACTTATGTGATGATAAGGAATAGAGACCCAATATAGAGAAAATTATTTATGGTATAATTCATTAGTATCATTGTTCTATTTGGTATATGTTATTTATAATATAACAAGAACACATTTACTAATGAAACATATGATATATTCTGAAAATATGATATGGGTTGACTGTCCACTTAGAAACTCATACAATGTTGTATTTGTTGTTTATTTACAACCCTGTCATCTATTATACATGGACTACTGTTTCATTTTTATAGCATAAGAATGGAATGTTCTAGACACCATGGCTGTCGAACGACTATGATTATTATCTCACATGATTCTCAGGTGTCTTTTGGTATGAAAGTAGAATGTATGACCGCACGTACAAATAATGGAATGTGTGATTATTCTGATGCTTGATTTTATTTCATCATAGGATGGATAAGGGGGAATAATACAGAGTTTGTGATCGAGTTGTTGTTGTTGTAGTTTTTCATTTTTTTGAATTTTGTTTCATGTTTTTATGCCTTTTCTCCAGTTTAACCTACATATATATTTGAGTATAGACTAATAAAATCATCGTAATCAATTTTTTACCATGTATTATTATTCATCATTGGAATTATCTTTGTACACTTTTACAGTTATTTATTGTTTCTAATGATGTATTCTTATTATTATACATCCAATACATCCTATATTTCATTATAGTTTTGCATATTGTGGTCTATGAGGTCATAATATTCCCATAGACACACTATAGGACCTTACTCCTAGTTGGCATCCACTGGCGTTCGAGGAGATGTTTTTGAATTCATGTTGAAAATTTCCTCAGGGAACTATTGAGTGACATCTAGGAATAGGATAATACAATGTGAATCCCAATATCATTTCAAATTCCTAGCCTTATCGTAATTGAAATTATATTTTTCATTATATTTTGAAATTAAATCCATTCAAATGGATTTATCGATGGAAAAAATAGGAATAAAAAATGCTTCCAAATAGTTTATTTCTATGTATTATAAGGTTAAATAACTAAAATATACATATTTTAATAATATTTACACATGATTCATGACTAAAAACAAAATTCATAAAATTATAAGGAAATATATAATTTTGTTAGTAATTATAGAAGATATAAAAAATGTGTAAATAGAGGGAATCAAATAAATCCTTATCTAAATATGATATAAAATAACTATAAATGAATCAAAATTTTGAATAACATTAACCACAACTATAGTAAATATATTTGAGTACAATACTCTATATGCCTCATATATGGGAGTTCCCCTTTATACATGGGACATTGTTTTGAATGATTCTAAATAACATTATTATTGAATCCCAAATAACGATTCATTCTTTTTTCCTATTTCAACCATGTTCCATATGTCAAATTTATATGCACTTCATACAAATGCATATTCCATGTAAAAAAGTACATGATTATTTTATTCAATGTTATATAATGTTGGAGGTCCCATCATCCCTTTATAATTTTTTTAAACGTTTATTTTTTATTATTACATCATTTTATTTTAAATTTTTTTGGTTTCCCTTAAATATTTCTGACCATGAAAATAAATATTTCACATTGAAAGAACTTGATATCTATCATCAAATGATAATTATATTTGAAAAAACATTGCAATTTTTTGTATTAGCTTTATCCATAAATGAAATGATCAATATTTAATTATATATTATGTATATTATCCACATATTGCATGGATAATATTTTAATGATAAAATCATACAATGTAACACTTTATTCATTATAATACATTAATATAAAAGAAATAATATCAATTTTTTCACAATTATCTATATTAATGTATTTATTTATTAATATTCCATTAAAAGGAGTTTATTCAAAGAATTATTTTTCATAATCCTATGTAATATTTTTGATAAAAGACCACAAATGATAAGATTATACATTTAGAAAATATACTATAAAAATAACCTATTACAATTCATTACGTCTTAAGGCCCAAAATATATTTTTGATGGACATAATCCATTTCTCAAATATCTTTTTATTAGAAGTACCATTGATATTTCGGCCCATCTCTCACATGAAGTAATCCAACATATGTGAATCATACTACGGAATATTATGATTCTCTATAAAAAAATTATTTTTCATAACCTACGTCATCTACCTTAATAGGACCATGATTTTATAATCCCAAACTGCTTTAGTTTTGGTTTTCCTTGTATTGTAATTGATACATTTACTATTCGTGTTCATTCTGTCACCATTCTTTATGATCTATTTAAAAACAATGACACACACTGAGTTAGAACATAATCAACATGAAAATTGAGATATTAATTAAATATCCCCACAATTAGAGAAATACTATATAATACTATAATAATTATCATGATAGTTATATTAATTAAAAATATAGTTCCCATTGTTCTCACAATGATTCTTCAAATAAATAGTGTAATGACCCCTACTCTAGTAATCAAATTTTTTTGATTACATTATAAAATTACAAAATGAATTAGGTGATCACACATTATATAATTAATTATACTAGAAGACATTGATAATTATAAACATACGTGATTCCAATATTAAATTGGAAATAGAAATCATCACATAATAAATATAATTTAATCATTAACATAATTAGAAAAATACTACATCGTATCCTAGCTAAAGGGGAAAAATTTTAAACTCAAATGTTCAGTAACGGATATATAAAGAAGAATCTTCCATGATTAAATAATGCATAATTATTATCAAAGAGTCAATAATCAAAGAAGATTTCATCAAATAAACCACTTGATTTTGATGAATATTCATGGTAAATATCTAATTATGAATAACTTGGATAATAAAAACTGAGTTCTCATTAATGGAAAATTAATAAATTTGGACATTCATGGTCTTAAATTCAATGTCATGAAAATATATTCTAGATGTTACTATTATGGCCTTATCAAAGGCATCATTCTTCATAAATCATTAGGTGAAAACTGAAAACCAATATAATATATATTTTCTCTTATTTTTTATTGAGAGTGTTTATGATGGACACATTAAATATATATGACCATACATTTCATGTTCTATCAAAATTCGTGAATTCCTCATATTTTTCTTGATCATCAAAATAATTTCTCAGAATATTTTATAAATAGAAATTAATTCTTACTAAATCAAGAATACAAATTACTTTTCAAATCAATGAAATAGAATTGTTAATGAACATTATTAATCTAATAAAATATATAGAAATGGGTTAAGTATGAGACAAAATCAAATTGGTATACATCATTAAAAATTAATACACAGTACTAAAAATATGTACATAGAGGGTAAAATAATTTCATAATAAAATATGGAGAGTGATAGGTAAAGTAATAAAGATAAATTTATTGATCAAAAACACATAAATATGTTAAATATAATATAATATCACAAATTCATCATAAATAACATAATTTTAGTAAAATCCATCTTTTAAATGAATATATAATAAAATTCATAAAAATAACTTCAATGTTTCTTTTTCTAAAAATGATGTACTGAATAACATAAAATATTATATTGCATTACATCAAAAAAATAATACCCTTTTCTTTTGATAAAATTTTAAATTAGAATTATCATAATATTGAGATAAGGTTTTTATTTGAAAATTACAATAGAAAATTATAAATGATTCTTGAAAATGCATAACATATATGATGAAGGTATGGGGAAGACATGTCATTTACATAAAAAGAATTATTTTTATACATTGATAAAATGTAGAAAATAACCAACATGAAAAATATTTAAATGATTCATTTATTGTTTTTTGTAATGACTGTCAAATGTTATTGAAAATTGAAATTATCAATCATTGAATAATAAGTTATAAAATTATTGAAACTCTTAATATATCCATGAGAATGAATAAAAATAGTAGTCTGTAAGACTTTTATATAAAACATTTTAAAAAATAAGTCCCTCACATGCAACATACTTCCTAATTCAGCATCCGAAAAGAAAATAAATTGAATTTGAGGATAAAAAAAGTAAATAATACCTATATGATAAGAAAATATATGTATATTAAGAGATTATGATCATATAATGTTCTAAAAATAAATATGAAAGAAAATCCCTTAATATAATGAGATGATGAAAAAAAATCACTTACATTTGGTTATATATTAACAATACATATTTTATCATTCATTATAATGGATTAAAATTTGTTATTTTTTTATTTATGAAATTTTATTTATCATTTATTTGGTTATTTCTTTAAAAGATAATCTTAAATATTTTCCATGAATATTTATTTCTTAAATCTACTACATATGGTTTTTCTGTCAATTTATTTATAATAACATTAGTATATAATCCTTAGACAAATGATATATGAAGTAGTTTAAACTAATCCAAAATTCTAATTATTTCATGTATATAATTTTTTTCCATTATATTTAAAATTACTTTCAATAAATTATATTGGTTCTAGATAAAGGAATCATGTCACCTCATGAAGGAGTTAGTTCACACGAATACAAGAGAGACATTTTCATTTTTACATTGAATGGGAGGTTATGAATGTATATGATATATTATATTTCTATAATCATAATTATTTCATATATGTCATAAAAAATCATTAATTAGCCGTTTATACAATCCATGTATAGCAGTGATAAAAAATAAATCACACGACAACATCAATATGTTAGGTCATACACACACAAGATGGATGTTTTCCATTTGAATTAGATAAAAATGAGATAGAAAATTGGAGGAACATTAACATAAAAATACTATTATTATTTATATACATATTCAAACACCAATATGTTTTTATGAAATAATTTTTTATGTTATTTTGATTGTTCAGAAGCTTTTGTTATGTGTAATCATGAGTTTAAATGAACCGTGAGATGCCCTTAGTATAATATTAAAATTATAACCAATTCGTTAGGTTAGTAGAAATAAATATGAAAAACTTTTGAAATTTTATTGTGAATATATTGGATACCAATTATTTATAAAAAATATAAATCAATTATATATTTTTATTTTTTCATTAAAAATTTGATTTAATTATTATTAGTAAATGATATTTACGAAATATAAATTTTATATACATAAAAAAATATTTTTTATATTCATAAAAATGAAATTTTGGTCATATGGTATTAATAAACCCTACTAGATGTATAAAAGAATATATTTTCGTAAAGGTTAATTTTACACCTTTTGAATGTGAACCCTTTTTAAAGTGAAATTTTTACACTTTATTAATATTTTTATGAAAACATATAACTCTATATTGGATTTGGGATATAAAAAATTTACTTTGTATGATTATTTTTTTATGATAACTTTGATGTTTTAATGAATACAATAATTGATGTAAAAATTGATTAAAAACAAGTTTCTCATCACATTCATTTATATGGTGAAATTTTAATATTGAATGGATTAATAGAATAAAGAGATTATATTTTTATCCTTAAATATAATTTATTTAAATTACATTAATTTAATATTTATTTCATATGTAATGATATTTCAATCTTTTATAATGTTTTATCATTTAAAACATTTTCCCTCTTTCGAGTAATGAGGTTAATTTAAATTTATTTACTAAAATATATGTTCTTTTAGTTATGAAAAATGGATTCCATATTTTTTATAACTAAATCCAAATTATGTAAATAACTTACTTTTATTTTTTGAAACTATGAATAGTATCTTCGATAATTGTTATTCACATAGTAAAAGGGTACATCTGGTAAATAAGGGTAAGAAAAATGAGATAAAAATAACCTAAAATGTGTCCTAATATCATTGTATTACTTCTATTTCAACATAAATAATCATTTGGTATAAATGGAATTATTTGAAAGCCACTTTCATGAGATTACAATATTTACTTTAGTTCACTTAATGAATTTTTTAATATTTTCAACTCCAATATTAAAAACAATATAATTTAAAATAAAAGTTTATATATAATATAAATTCAATTATAAATACTCCACTGAATGGTAAAAAAATTCATTATCATAATTGTTAGTTTAATTTTTAGGAAGAAAATAATTACCTTATATACCAACACTTTAATGTTGTTGAAATTATTTAATTAATGAGAGATCAATAAGATAATAATTATTATAATGATAAAAATAATTAGAAGGAAAGAAAAAATTGGCCAAATATCATTGAACGAATATATATTAACCATAACTGTCTATGGGTCATTTCATTGACTATTCGAGTTCATATATGAGAGATTCCGACCCCTAAATTATTTTATTAAAGTCATGTTAAAGTTGTCACATTCATTTTTTAATTAATATAATAGTATTAATTTAGGATTTTACAAAACATATATTCAATTATCAATATTCAACTGAAATATTGTGGATTTCGATTTTTCATGGTATTTTATTTTTACTTTCTATATAAAAAAATATAAATATTAAATAATTAATTTCTTTTGTAATGGTAGTTATTTTACTAAGGGAAATGAAAAATAAATTCTACTAAAAATATTATGAGAAATATAATATGCAGTAATTAATATGTACAATAAATTTCATAGATTCCCTTGACCTCTTAATAATATAATAAAATAATTAGTTCAATGTTACATTGTTATATTAATAATTATAAAAATCAATGAATTGAATAGTGACTAAATTGACACTGTTGAATGTTTATCAAAATAAAGATTTATTACATTACTTAATGATAATAATACAGTTTTAAAATAAAAAATTATTTATTATATGGTATATAATTTTATATGTTATTTATTTATGGTGTAAGTTACATTATATAAATAAATATTTCACCCCTCTAATATTGAAATATTTTATAAAATAGTTAAAATGTAAAATGAATAACTAAGTGTTAATTTAAATTATAATGTTTAAATTGACATAAAAACAAGTATAAAAACTATTCTCTGATTATTTTACGAAACAATCTCATTTTATATTAAAAATATGTACATTTTGTGGATTTTGGATAGGGTTTTATTTATTTATAAATCCCTGTTTTTGGAGATCCCGAAGGTTCCCCTCACCTCAATTATAAAATTAAACCTCCTCCCTCACATATCCACTTCCCATTGAGCCTTTAATATCATACAACCCCTAGAAATTACCATTATCAAAATACCTTGTTTCATTATAGAGGTTCTAGTCATATTAAAATACTAACAGTAGTGCCATAAGTGGATATTTAGAGAGAGCACATCGAAGAGAAGGTAATCTCGCCTATCGATTCTTTCAAATGTCAATATTTTTCTTCTTCTTGTTTATGATTTCATTAATTATAAAGTAATAACTACAGTATAACATATATATAGATATGGAATTAGGATTATTAAACAACTATATTCCATATTCTATTAATCAATCTAAAAATGAAATCACAATGTGTGTGTGTTTGTACAGTTTATCATCTCAATGCATGGGGGAAATCTGTTATCCCTACAACCTTGCATGAATGGGTATAATGATATAAATAATTAATATATATTATTTCTATTACATTATATTGATTATGAAATATTATAAACCAAACACTTCAATACAACTATATAATTATGGGAATGATTTCATTGATTGTGCATAAGTACAACCAACCATCTCCATGTTATGATGTGAGTCATTCTACATGTTCATCATTAAAGAATTATTTCATAAATTATAATAATGAAAAAATGGTATATATTATGTTCATATTATTTTTTATGATATAAATATGACATATAAAGGAGACTCAGAACTTATTCGACAAAACATGAAAATGAAAATGATGCATTTAATACATGAATAACTAATTGAAATGAAATATTATTTAAAAATGGATGACTATATAATTGTATATGATTTCATAAAAATGAATATTATTATAAAATAATAAAAATAAATTAGTTAAATCATAATAAATTTGGTTTGGATACATATGAAGGATATCGAGGCTAATATAAGGGATATTTTTTCAATCATAATATTCTTCAACATTATTGATTTGTAAATATTTACTGGGGTTTAGTTTTCTTCCACATCCATGTTTCCTCAATATGTTTTAAATAATATCCCATATATCCATATAATTTTTTTTTGTAAATGCTACCCATTGGTTAATTTGACTTAAATGGCATGAAATATATCATTTTTCATTTTTTTATACGGGGTGATTTTTGAAATTTCGAAAAAAGTACGATAAGAATGTTTTATTTTATTTTATATGACATAAAATGATTTTTAATTTTTCTGAAATCTATATTTCACTGATCCTTATTGTTAAATAGTTCATGATCATTTTCAAAAAAACATTTATTTTAAAATTACAAGGCATTCTGAATAAATAAATCATTTATAAAGAAGAAATGATTTTTTCTTTAATAATTAATTTCATGTTGTTTCATCCAAATTAATTTCCATATAAAATGAAAATATTTATATGGTTTTTATTTCCAGCATATTGTCTCTATTTTTCATATGGTTTTATTTTATTATGATAGAATGCTATTTATGAAACCATTTTTTATATGGATTACGTTATGATGGAATGATGTTTAAGAAACCAATTTTGTTCCTTTGGATATGATGAACTATATATAATTTAATGCAACATGTAAATATTATTTCATTATGATATGGGTCTTACCATCATCTCTATCCATTAAAATCATTATAGATTAATATCTCGCGATAAAGAGATGTTTAGAATGAGAAATGGTCTTGGTTCAGTAGTACAAGGATGAAACGAAAATTTAACTAGATTTAGTAATGCAATTTGTCCACTATTACAGTCTTATAAATGAGACTTGACTAATATGAAATGATATTATATTCTTGTGCGTGTTCTAAAAAAATCATTCCTTATGTTATGATTTTTGGTATTACGTTCTTTGATTCCAATATACATTTATGACATATCAAGTGGAAAGATATCATGATCATTCATATGCATGATAAGAAATTGAAATGTAATTTTCTTTTCTATTATGATTACGATATGATTAATATCTCCATTTTTTACCATTTCAATGAATTTTATCTGACCCTTTCGTATATTTTACCTAGGTCATGAGGAATTGAATTAAATAAGAACTGTAAATAAGGGATTTGGTTGTGATGAAATAACTGGGAGATAATGAAGAAGTATTAGGAACTAGTTAATTATGATTCATAGTTTCTAAAAACACTATACCTATATGGTCATATTATGGATTTTTTATATTTTTAATAGAATATTCATCAATTTTGATTTGAAATCAATGTTTGTAAATTATGTGTCCTTATATTTGATATAAAAGGAAAGGCATTGTAAACCTTTGGAAATTGGGATGAGAAATCCATAGAAAGACCCCTAAAAATATTCCAATATATAGGTTACAATAATAGTCTTTTAAATATGATCATTAATAACCCAGAATAATTTATAAAATATCATAAATTAAAATTTTATTCATTATAATGTTTTTCCCATTAAGGCTAGTGTATCTCAAACTATGCTTCTTGGTTTTATTTAATGGTTGAAGCCCGAGGTACATTGTTTTTGCTAAATGTTATTGTAAATTAAATAATTGTCATCTTGATCAACTGAATGTTATGGGAACTATAATGAATACCCTTGTTTTTATGCACCCAAAATTTTATCAAGATGTGAATCATGTAGGACTTCCAAATGAACAAAGGAGGGAATAAAAATATTTTGATTCCTTCATGAGGGAGTATCCAACTTCTTTTAGTGGTACTTTTATTCCATTAGTGGTTTAACAATGGATCAGTACCAATGAAAATATATTTTCTGTGGTCCAATGTTCAAAACAAGGGGAAGTCATATTAGTAGTCTATCATTTGAAAGTTGAATCTGACCAATTGTATAACCTTATCATTAATATGAGGCAAAGCGATGAAATTGAATCCATGGAATGGGTATTGATCAAGAATATATTTTTCAATTAGTACATTCATCATATTATTTCAACAATGACGGAGAAGGATTACTGTGAACTTTAAAAAATTGACAATTATTCTATTGGTATCTATGATGACAATTTTACAAGACATGAAAGGGATTCCTCTTGAATTATTATCCAAACCAAGAGTAAAACTGGTCAACACCTTAGTGGCTCAAATCCTTGTATCTGAAGTGAATTTTATATAAAGGACATGAATATCTTTGAGGAAATCATTCATTGTGATCTCATGGATGAAATGGAAATTGGTGGAACCCATCAGTTCTATGGGTTTGATAAAAATAGAAAATTGGTTTTCAAGGGGAAATCTATAGACCACACTGAAAAAATGTTCAGTTTTCCATTATCTAAAATGTGGAATGAAACTTGGATAAAATGGTATTAAAGGAACTAGAAAATATTTTAAGTGTGTAAAATAAGGTCATTGGGCAGTTGAATACATAATTTATTGGAAAAATATGTCAAATGATGTGAGTAGAGAATAGGATACATAGAAATCACCACCAACACATCAATTTTAAATGTTCAAGAAAATCAGGATTGTGTCAATAAATTCTCTAATAAAATGGTTATTAATGAAAAACAATGTTACAAATCTCTTATGGAAAATGAAAAATTAATATCACATTAAATTACTTTCAGTGATGTGGAGTGAAATAATCATGTGGTGGAAGGAACACTAACCATCCACTATAAAGTAGAAATTTTTTTATTTAATTATGTATCCACCCACAATTTTATTTTGGATGAATTTTCTATTGGAATATATGTATTAACTCAACAATTAGATATTTATTCAGATATTAAAACTTTTAGTGGCACAACACTCACATATGAAGTTTATAATTCATCTACAGTTGATGTTTTTGGAAATGTTCTTCCTAAAAATCATGCAATCCTTCCTATAGTGGAATTTGATGTGAATTTGTGTATGGATTGGATATATCTATATGAATCTCATATCAAAATCTAATGAAGGGTATCAAATTTTATATTCTAGATCAATATATGATCATATATCAATTCACGGATGAGTATTACCTTCTAGTGAATATTTATTCCTTCTTATGAGTATTGATTCTTTTTAATAAAAGTTAAATATATCAATTAGTTGGGAAGAAACTCATATTTATGAATTCACACATTTTACAAGAGTTCGATGATGTCTTTCCGGGTGAATTTTTGGGACTTTCACTGAATTGTGATGTTGAGTTTTCAATAGAACTCATAATGAGTTCTATACCAATTTCAATGACAACATATAGAATAGGACCATTTTAGTAACATTAATTAAAGAAGGAACTCAAATATATTCTTGTAAAGGGATTAATACACCATAGTTCATCAACATGGGATAAACATGTTCTATTTTTGAAGAAGAATGATGGATCAATGAGACTCTTCATGGATTATCCAAAACATAACAAGATAACTGTCAAGTTAAAAATATCATCTTCCCCACAATGAAGTATAATTTGGCCAACTATAATAATCTCAATACATTTCAATGTTTGATCTTTTTTCCTGATATATTTTATTAAAGGTCAAGAAGGAGGATATAGCAAAGATGAAATTTCGTACAAGGTATGGACACTATGAATTTTTACACGGTATGAACACTATGAATTTGTTGTGATTCCTTTTTGTCATAATTATTCCCATATCATCATGGTTAAAATTAATATAGTATTTAAATAAAAACATGATCAATTATTGGTAGTATTTATAGATGATATGCTAGTCTATTCGAAGGGAAGAACATGATGATCATTTGAGAATTGAACATTAGATCGTAAGAAAGGAGAAGATTTAATAAAAAAATTACCAAGTGTTAATTTTGATATCAAAATGTATCATTTTTGGGTCACATATTCTCAAAAGAGGGGATATATGTGGATCCAATTATGATAGAAGTCATTTAATGTTGGTCGATACTGATAATGGTAACTAATTTTGGATGTTTTTATTGTTTTTCTTGATAAAATTGACATTTTGTGACTGCGGTTTCACAATTATCTAATCTAAACACCAAGTTGATAATGAAAGGAGTTTTATTCAAGTGGATAGAGTAATATTAATATAATATCAACATGTTAAAAAGGATGTTGTACATTGCACCTATTCACACATTTCATTTTATTGGGGACAGGATTTTGATCTACAATGACTCATCCATAACAATGTTAAGTTTTTTTCTCGTGCAAAATTATATGTTGATAGCTTCTTCCTTGAGTCAAATAAAAGTCCATGAAAAAATTACCCAACTCCAGTTACAGAGTTATCTATGTTAATTATTTCACTATAGATATGGAGGCATTATATTTATGGTTAAATGTGTAATTTTTAAACTGATCATAAAATATTAACATATATTTTCACAAAAAATAAGCTGAATATGCATCAAACATGATGGGTCTAGTTTATTACACATTAATATTGATCAATAAAATAAACCCACTAAAATAAAACAAGGTGGTAGATTCTTTGATCAAAATGATATATTCATTCAAATACATGATGAGGATCCCAAAAGATCCTATATTTATGGATTTTTGAGGTTGTATCTTTAAATTTTAATGGAAGGGGATAAATAGTATCTTTCTCAAATGAATGGTCAACCATATATACAAGTGATTATTAAGGAGGTGTAGAAAAAATATTTTGAGATATAATAAAATTTATGATGTTTTCTTAAATTCAACCTTGATAATGATGGAATAATAACGTTAAAGAACTAGTTTTTCATTCCTCCCATACCATAATTATTGATGGATCTATTGGATGAGGATCATAGTTCATCATTATCAATTCAACGTATAAGGAAAATGATGCTGAGGGAACTAAAAAAGTATTTCTCATGGGATGGAATGAAAAGAGATATTTTCCTATATGTCTCTTACTGTATATTTTTTCAACAAGTTAACACTTATAGATAGAAGTATAATCAGATGTTACAACCATTACACATACTTGAATTGAAATTGGAAATAATCACTATGATATTTTTCATTGGACATCCTAAAAAATATAAAATCCATAATTCAATATGAGATATACTAGATTTCCATAAGATGATAGAAAACATCATTGTTATTAGAGTGTATTTCTATATGATCATCTTTCAATGATATATATAATTGAATTTTTATGATTCAATGGAGTAAAATTTTCTATTATATTTTATCAGTATCCATGGTTTACATGGACGTTCTAGAGAATTATTTAGCATTATCTAGATATAGATTATGTTTTAGTACTACTTATCATCCTTAGATTGATTTTAACTCTGAGAGAACAATTGAAAAACTATAATTCATGTTATATATTTTTATACGGTGTTCAAAGGTCATTGGGATCAACCCCATCCTTTGGTGGATTTTTTATACAACAAAAATGTTCAATATATTACTTAGATGGATCCTTGTGAAGACCTATATAGAAATAATTGAAAATTTCAACATTCATGGATGATGCTGGAAAAAAAATCTATTACGAGATGGTTTTGTAGATTAAATTGAAAAAATAAGATAGATGTATTCATCAACACATAAGAGTAGATCAGGGTTGACAAAAAATCTATTCTAGAAAACAAAGATAAATCTTAATGTTTGATGTGTTTGACAAGGTGTTTCTATGAGTATCTCCCTATAAGTGAGTAAAGAGATTTTAAAATAAGGGAGAGTTGATCCATGGCTATATTGGTCCTTTTAAAATTTTGGACCATGATAGGAAGCTAGCATTATTATTCAATCTTCCACCGAATCTCTCTCATGTTGATGATGCGTTCCATCTATATCTCCTGAAAAAATAAAATCCTAATCCTTCACATGTACTAAACTAAGATGGTATACCACTAGAGAAATATCCTTCTAATAAGAACAACTCATAGAGATTCTCGATCATAGCGAAAAATGTCTACAAAACACGACCACTCATTTGGTAAAATATTTATGGAGGAACCACCAACTTGAATAAGATATATAGAAATTTTTGGATGTGATGAGGTATATTTATCCTCCACATTTTGTTTCCAAATGAATAATTTCAAGGGATAAATTCAGTTTAATTGGTGTAGAATGTAACTCCTTGAAGTTTTTAAAAAATATTTTCTTTAAATAATTTTAATTCTTAATTACCTTGCATTACATGCAATCTTGAGTTTAAAATAATCATGAGATGATTTTAGTATAATATAACCATTATAACCTAGATGTAAGTTTAGTGGGAATTAATATAACTATCATAAGATAATGTGTGGTGAATTAATTGGTTACCAATTATTTATGAGTAATATAAATAAATTATATATTTGTATTTTATCCTTAATAAATGTAGTTAATTATTATTCATAAATTAAATTAGTGAAATATATAAGTTTTACACTTAATAAAATATTTTTTTATATTAATCCTATAGTTATTTTTTTATATTTTATAAATAAAACCCATTTGATGTATAAAAACCTATGTTTTTGAAAACGATAATTTTTCAATTTTTGATGGACATCCCTTTTTAATGTAAATTTTTGACACATTAATAATTTTAATATGAAAAAATAAAACTTTTATTTGGAATATGGATATAAAAATATTTTTTTGATGAATTTATGATATTTTTTTAACTACTCTAATGTTTTGATAAAGAGTATAAGGACAATAAATTTTAATTGAAAAAATCTTTTTCCATTAAAATAATTTATTTTGTTAAATTAGAATATATAATGGATTAAAGTATAAGAATAATATATTTTTATCATTAAATATAATTTATTTCATTAACATTAATTGTACATTGAATTTAGATGTTAAAAAATTTGAATCTTTTAGAATGATATATCATTTAAAACTTATTATCTCTTTCCAGCAACGAAAATAATTTTTAAATAACTACTAGAACATCTGTGCAAGGAATTTTGAAAAATTTTCCATATTTTTAATTAGTTTGTACAAATTATGTACATATATTAATTTTATTTTTGGAAATTATGAATTGTATCATCAGTAATTTTTTTGAAAATGGTAAAATGTTAAATCTGGTAATTAAGGGTAAAATTAATGTTATTAAATTACACTAATACTTATAGTAATAATTTTGAATGAATTTTTTTCTACCAAAATTCTACTTGGGAAAAAATGGTATCATTTTTAAGACACATGGATGTGAATAGGACTTTTAATCTAATTTATTTAATGAAAAGTTAAATATGTCTCACTCAAAATTTAATATATTTATAATTTTTAATATAATTTTATACAAAATAACAAATTCATTATAAATACTTGTTATAAAAATCAATTTATGATTTATCATGTTAATTTATTTTTAATTTTTTTTGAAAATAATAATTACCTTAATGACTTATACCTTAACGAGCTAGAAATTATTTAATTATTGTGAAATAAAAAAAAATAATAATTATTAAAATGATAATAACCATTAAAAGATTCCAAAACGTGACCTAATATTATTGGTCTCATATATATTGACCAAGACCATAGAAGAGCATTTATATTGGCCATTTGGAGCCTTATATAAGATATTATTACACTTATAATATTTTATTTAATGTGATTTTAATGTTTCATCATTAATGTTTTAATTAATATAATAGTTTTAATGTAGGATTGAACCGAATATATATTCGATTATAATTATTCATATATAATATTAATGGTTAACTTTGTCATCTTATTTTATATAAATTTTTATTCAACAATTAAGAATAATAAATAATAACAGAAATTTTTTGTAGTCATTTTTTTATTAAGGAAAATATCGAATATTGTTATTAAAAATAATAAGATAAGAAAATTTTTATAAATTAATATGTATAAAAAATTTTATAGATAATATTGTATTATTAATAATATAATAAAATAATTTTTTCTATGTTATCTTCTAATCTTAATTTTTTTAAAATCAATGAATTGAATAGTCTTAAAATTTATACTATTGATTGTTTATCAAAATAATGATTTATTTAATTATATAAAAATGAAAAAACATTTTAATAAATATAAAATAATTATTATATGGTATAAAATTTTCATATTTATTTATTTATTGTTTAATTTATGATAAATATGTAAATATTTAACCCTTTTAATATTGAAATATTTGTTACTATATTTAATAATTAAAATGAATAATGATGGGTTAACTAAAATGAAAAGTATTTAATTGAAATAAATAAATGTATAAAATTTAATGGATGATTATATTACAACCATATCTCATATCAAATTTAAAATATGGACAGTTGGGTGTTTTTTGGAGGTGGTTTAATTTAATTATATATTAATATTTATTGAGATCCAAAAAGTGCCCCACACCTCAATTATAAAATGGAACCTCCTCACTCACCTATCCACTTCCATTTGATCCTTCAAGAATAGAAATACCATACACATTACTTTTCAATACTTTTATATTTACATTCTAGAGGTTCTGGTCTTCTCCAAAGACAATCTCTATAGATTTAAGAGGAGATTTAGAGGGTGTCTGTCGAAGAAGGGGTAATCTCCTCTATCGATTCATTCAATCTTATTTCTTATTCAAATTATTAATCATGAGTTTTTTAGTATAATGTAATAATTATAGTATAAATTATATACTGTGATATTATTAACAGTATGAAACAACCATATTCCATCTTTTAACAATCCTATGAAAAATGAAATCACCACTGTGCATACATACAACATATTGTCTCTACACAGTGGTATAATCTGTTTTTCACCCCCATCTTTCTTGGGTGGGTATAATGAAGTAAATAATAAATAAATATGAAAATTAGTACATTATATTTATTCTAAAATATTATACACCATACACTTAAATTCTATTCAACAGTTATGGTAATTATTTCAACACTTGTTCGTACATACGACCAACCATCTCCAAGATGCGATGTGATTAATTATATAGGATCATTATTAATTGATTGATTCTAAAATTTAATGTACTAATATATGTTGTATATATTTAGTTCATATCATTTTTGATGATGTAAATATGACCTAAGATGTATAACCGGATCTTATTTGATAAAACATACATAATGAAAATAAAACAGTTAATAACGAATAGAAAGTTATAATGAAATATTATTAACCAACAGATGATAATATGATTATATAAGATATCTTAAAAATGATAATGATTCAAGAATAATTCAATGAAAATATTAAAATCATTATACAGTTGGTTTAGATACATGTTAAGGATATCATTACATAGGAAATGGAATATTTTTCAATCTTAATATTATTTGAGATTGTTTATTCGTAAGTATTTACTATTGTGTAATAATTATCATTAACCATGATTCCTAAATACGTATTAAATCTATTATTTATATACTTATATAATTATGTAAATTTTATTTTACCAATTGGTGATTTTTTCATAAATGGTATGAAATTAATATTTTTTTTTCGGAATGAGGTACATTTTGACTTTTGGAAAAAATTAATAGAATAATGTTATCATATAGATTATATGACACAAAAAGTTTTTTAAATTTTCAAAAACCATTATTTCCATGAAGATTAATTTACAATATTTTATTTTTAATTTCAATTATATTCTTTCTGTTTAAAATTACGTTGAAATTTTGGAAAACAATACCTTTTTTTGATGATAGGATATTTTCCAAACGAATTAATATCATGTGTTGTATCAAAATTATTTTCCATATATGACTAAATTGTTTAATAGGTATCTATTGTAATTATTCAATCCATATTATTCCAATGGTTTTATTGTGTTTTTATGGACTTCTATTCCTGCTATCCATTCGTTTATTATGGATTATGTTTTGATAGAATGATGTTTAAGAAACCCATTTTTCATGGGTTATGAGAAATTACTAATGTTTTTGTGGCATTCGTAATAATGATTTTATTACAATATGGGTGGGACATATATATGTCTCTAATTAAATTGTTAAGGATTTATATCTCATGAGGTATACATGACATGAATTTGAAATGATATTATTTTTTTATTACAAAACCTAAAATGAGGAGTGAGCTAAGTTCATTTATGGACATTGTCTGTTATGATGACCTTCGCAATCAGCCTTGACTAATATGAAATGATTTTCTATGATTATGTAAATTCCGAAAAACATCATGTCTTATCTTATGACTTTTTGGATTAAATTCCTTTATTCTTATTTAATTTTACCTTTTATCTCATGGAATGATATCTCGATCATTCATATGAGGATAAGATTTGAAAATGGTTTGTTATAATGTATTTGGATTTTAATTTGATTGATATATCACATGTTTACAGTTTTTGAGTATGATAGCTCACCCATTCATATGTTTCTTTTCCCCAGGTCATGATGAAGAGTCTAAAATAATAAATTTTAGAAATAAGACTAGTTATGATTGTATAAGTGGGGGATAATGAAGATGTTTTATGAACCAATTTTTTATGACATTGAGTTTCTATAGACGTTATAACTATACAGTATGGTTTTGTATTTGATATATTTTTTAATTAATATTCTTCTAATTTTATGTAATATCAATATATGTTAATTTTGGGTTGTTATACTTACATAGTTATGTTAAAATGGATATTATATTTTAACCCAGGTTAAGAAGAAAACAACTTGAAAAATGATAGTAATGGAATATACTACTTCTTTTTGTAACCTCCTTTACAATTCACCTTCCTCCTTATTTAAATAAAATTTTAGTGAGACTAACACTCTTTTTATGTGGGGTGGGATTTTGTGAATGTATTTTGGTACAACATGGTCATTCTATATAGCTCTGATTATATATATATAAGAGGATTTAAATATCCCTTTTACAAGTTTGGTGGGTGGGGAAAATGTAAAAAAATGAATCTTTTTTAAATATTATATGACTTACTCATGTCATTATTGGACAGAGTGGAAATAGAAATATAGTTGGCTTTTATATTAAACATGTATTTAATAAATGAAAATATAGATTTTATAATAAAACGATTTTGATATGAAAACATTTTAAATTTAAATATTCTATATATATTAAATTTTATATTAATGTAAATTAATAAATTAAAAAAAGAAAAAAATAAATGAATGAATTTATAAAATTTATGTAAATTTATATTAATGTGATATAAATAGGAAATTAGAAAATATAGTCCAGACAATTTGATATTGGTTTTTCAATACCATGGTTGGTGTACTGCATCTTTACAACTAACTTATACATATATGAGATATAATGTAACTCAATTAGTTTTAATAGAAATCCAATAAGTAAATTTATTTGGTTTAAATGAAAACCCAAGATCCAAATCCCGTGGTTTTTAAAAAAACATGAGAACCACATCCCTTTACTTTTTCATATTTGGGATAATGAAACATGTCCCTTGCTTTGGATTAGAGATCCATGAAAATATGAGGTGTGAATAAAAAGACTCAATTTCAATAATTCCTATACAAATCCTATATTATATCACTATATATATATGGATACATGTATAGAGAGATATACAGAGAAAATTGAATTACATGTTAAATATAAAATATATCGATGACACATCGAGAAGAGGTCCTAGAAAATGATCAAGATTTAGAATCAATTCAACATAATAGTTATTGATTACATTAATTTTAGAGATTCAGTAGCCCAAATATCCAATTTATATTATCAATTAAGGCCTATAACTTTTTAAAATATATTGAGTGTAACAAATCCAAATAATATCCTCAACAAAATTTATTTCATTTAATGCTTTCTAAAACTAGGTACAATGAATTCAAAATATTTTTTATAATCTCTTTCAAGTATCCAATGGACAACTTGGATGTATCTCCTTTTGAAATTCCCCAACTAGATAGATGATAAAACTCTTTTAGAGAGCCATTGGATCTCCTTGATAAACGGGTTCTTCACCCCTCACCACTTGGGGGCTAGTGGACCTCCATTGGCTGGCCAGCGGGCCTTCTGCACATTATAATCTTATTCCTCAATGAACCAAATATAAGGATCCATTATATAGGAATCATGTTCAACCTTCAAAGACCAATCATCAAGAGGGATCTCTTACACATCCTTTAAAGTATTTTTTTTTGATTATTCCAACATAATTCCATGAAATTGTAACATTGAAAGTGATATATAAAATCATTTAATAAAATCCACAAGTCATTCTTAAATTTAAAACATTAAATCCATTTGAATGATTAATTTTATGAATTAATGTAACATTGGGGTGTCTAAAAATAAATTAAATAATAAATAATATTCAGAAGACATTATTTATCATTAAAACACTATTATTTTAAGATAGTTACAAAAATAAAACCATTATTTATTAATAGAGGCACTTAACATAAAATTATAAATTATTCATAAATAATGAATAAAATATATATCTAATAAACTTAATATTTTATATTTTTAATACAAACAACATGATTAAGGGATTAAAATATTTATATTCAGTTTGTTTAATATAAAAACTATAAGATATTCATGAAGATCACAATATAAAATAACATCTCTCCTAAAACAGGAAAAATATACATATTCCTAAACCTAAAAATAATGAATTTTACCCCATTTAAGATACAGAATCATTTTCCCCCATTGGGATAGAAAACGATTTCTCCCATTGGCCAAAAAAATATTCCCCTTTTGTGAAAAAAATATATTAAGATTCTTCCCTAATGTGATTATCAAAAACACAAAGATAGGAAAGAAGAATAATAGAGAGAATTATTTTAGGATATACTAACCCCAAATTAATAATAACTATAAATAAAACCATCCAATAATATTTAATTTTCTTGTAAAATAACGATAAATAAATTATAAAATGTAGTAAAGCTTAAGAGATGGATAAAAGAAAAATTAATTAAGAACACATCATATAAAATAAAAATATAAATATAAAAGAGAATCATAGGATTGTGAGAATGTATAAATTATTTTAAAAATAATTTTTTAAAAATATAAAAATAAAAATATGAAAATATAATAAATTAAATTGTGAAAAAAATATATGAAAAATAATTAATAGTGGAAAAATAAAATAATATAGAAATAAAAATGTTAATTTGAAAAATATAATATATCGTTATTCTAAAAAGAAAATCAGAGAATGAAAAATGAAAATAAATAAATGAAAAAAATTAATGATTAAATATACTACATCTCCTATTTTAAAAAAGTTTTTATGACTGAGGGGGAGTAGAGATAAGTAATAAATTTCATGATGGAGAGAAAATGTAATGATAATAAAAAAGATTTTCCTAGGAGAACAAGGATAATGTCAAAAATTCAATAAAATTGAAAGAGCATAGGCCCCCCTTGATTAGAGAATTAAGAAATTAAATCAAAATTTAAAAATGATAATCAATTATTTCTAGGGGTGGATCCCCACATTTGGTAGAATATACCAAATTATATGTAATATTTTTCACTATAAGTTCCCTATAGAAACATAAACATATAGTGATTATTGGTACCCATGAGGATCCGTAAATTGTAGTTAAAATAAAAAATTAATTATATTTATTTGGATGCATAATATTATCTAATACTGATTTAAAAACACAAAAATAATTATATTGAGATTATATTTTATCTAATTAAGAATAAATTTGAATAGATTTTGGTTTTCTTTATCTACTGGTTTTTCAGTCACATTCTTAAATTAAATCACCCAATTTTTGAGAATAATTTCAAAAACTACTTTCAGAAACACCTTTAATAAATTTCATATCTGTTGAATATAATACATTTTTTTTAAAAATATAGTTATTTCATTTAACAAACTAATATCTTGGTATTATATTAATATATTTCTTACCTTGGGTGAATTTTGAAGGATAAATTTTGATATTCACGATTTTTAAATAGGAAATTTCAACATATAATTGATTTATAAAATTCAATTCCAAATAAAATTTCTATTTTTAAATATATATCAACAATTATGAATTTTTCTTTTCCAATAATTACTTTTTTATGTTTTATGAAATATTCCCATATCATTAAATAAGATTTTGAAAAATATTATAATTTATTATTTGTTTTTTATAATAACAACTACAATAAAAGGATGAATGGGAGGAATAAGTGGATGTAGAATAAGAATATGCAGTGAACTATTTACCTACCATAAGATAATTTTTTATTATATTTGGATTTGATTATAATGATTCATCAATTGTAAGGCAATCCATTCTAAAACACAAAATTAAAACTTCTAGTATTTTCATAAACTACATAACCTTTTCTAAAGGGATAGTACAAAGAAATTCCCCTTCAACTTTTTAATGATAAAACTAATTTTATAATTTCATTATATTTTATTTCTTTCTTATCCAAAGGATTTATAAAAATTTTAAATTTTTTTTTTGTCTGGATATCTCATTAACTGTTCAATTTATGATTAATAATCAGAGTCACTTTATAATAAATAATACACATTGAATAATTTAAATAAGTTAATATTTGGGATTATTTTACTTCCCTAACATCATTATCATATTTTTATCTTTATTGCTAATTTATATATCATTATGGATCTAATGAGTTATTAGTGTGACATATTTGTTTTCTTCTTGAATATCCTTCATCATTGGATCCCATGATCTTTAAATTTCCTTTATTTTTCTTTTCATAGGAATTTATATTGATAAATTATATTCACGATACCTTCTATAATTGAAAATGTATGTGAAGAAAATAAACATATGGGCAACATATTCATTTCAATACATGGAAATACATTCAATTTCCTATATATACATATCTATTATAGTGTCTTTAACTTTATTAACACCTTCATGTTGGATGTCCATGAGTTTCTATATTTTAATAGTGTGTTTTCAAGTATTAATATAATTAAAACAAATATTTCATATATAGAATGGATGATATTAAAGTCTTTTCCCTCATGTTCAAAAACAACATTATCTTGAGAGATCAAGTTACATTTAGATTTAGATTTTATAGTATAACCTTGCATAAAAATTATCTATATAGGATAAAATACCCGAGTTATAAATACAGAGATTTATGTTTTTAAAAAAATTATATGAACTATTAAATATATTAGAAACTCGTAAGGATTATCATTCATCTAAATTTTTATTGTAATTCATTGAAAAAATAATTATTAATAGTAATTAATATTTATAAAAAAAATATATTGAAAAATGATTTCTGAAATAAAAAATATCATATTTTCTACTATTTATTGATTTGACTGGTAATAGTAATTATTGTAATGAATTTAATTTTAAAATTGAAAGAAAAAATAAATAATATATATTTTCATTAAAAAATATAATAAAGTGAATATTTTAAAATATATTTATGAAATTATAAATTCCAATAAATTGAAATAAGAAAAAAATGTGGAAAATAAAATATATGAAATTGATGTGAATCGATATTGGAATGTTGAAATAGTGAAATATAAAAATATAATGAATTGAAAATTAAAATGTGTTTAAAAAGTAGAACCATTGGTTCCCATTCATTTAAACACCTTATTTATCGACATATTTCATATAAAAACAATCCCATTATATTAATTGAAATCCAAGAATGAAATTCCATTTTTTTAATAGAATCTTATAAACTATGTCCCTTGGTTTTAATAGAAATCCAAGAACACCTCCCATCCATATTTAGGGTTGTGAGAAGAAACCTATAAATCACATTGGTTGTGAACAACATGGTAAAATGAGGTGAGAATATATTTATGTTCATTGAAAAAATATTTTACATTGTAAGTCATCGATCCCTCCAGAATGTGTGATACCATTTTATATGGGTAGATACATAAAAATGTGATGACATTTTAGATGGATAAACGATTTATGGATCATTGAGAGAATGTATGGATAATTCTCTTGATTTAAGGTATAATCAATAAAGAAAAATTTATGATATTATTATAGTTATTCAAGAACCCAAGACTTCTATTTATATGATATATGAGGACCGAGAGCCTTCTAGAATTATTTTAGTGTATCAAAATTTAAGAAGACAACTATAAGTACATATTCTAATGAATTCAATACAGGCTAAAACAAGTGTCCTCAATAGTAATGGTTACATATAAGTATCCACTTGATATACAAAATAAAACCTAGATTTTGTTGGTGTAGGAATTCTCCCATGAGTTGGTTGATGCCACTATAGGAGAAATGGAATACCTTTCCTTCAAAAGTGATCAGCTAGAAGAACTCTATCAGATATACAGTGAGGATTCATCACATTAGAAGCTTCTTCATCTTGAAAATGGTTTTCTTATTCCCTTTAATTTCCATGAAATGAATCCATCAGGTGTCAATTTTTAAGAGTTAGTTCTTCTACATCCTTCAGATAAATTACAGAGATCTCCACACTTGATTTGAATGACATTAAATATAATACGATATATTTCCATGCCTTCAACAGGAACAACATGATGCATTTGATTTTAACTATGGAACAAAATATTAATGACTAATTTCTTGAATTAAATACAAAATGAAGAGTTTTAAAATAAATATAATTATATCATTAGATACCTGAGAGAGTGTTTCTGATCATGAAAAAGAAACGATAGTGAGAGAGAGTGAGATACAATATTCATGATGATAACATTATCATCGAAATAAATCCCATATATGTGATTTAAAAACGTTTGTGTGTTATCTTAAAGTATTATCCCATTATTTTTAACCATTTTCTCTAATTTTATCCTTATTGACAGTGATACATATTTACCATCGTTACTATTAATTATATAAAATAAGAATATTAACTTATTTACACAATTTTATTTTTTATGATTCCAAATATTGAATCAATTTTAAAAGATTTAAAATATAGATGTAGAAAAAATTAATTCTAATATATGATTACTAATGATAATGAAGATATTTGCTAGTAAAATATTTTTTTAATACTAAAAACAATTTTACAATAAAAACCTAAAATATTGAATCCAATGGAATTATATTAATAATGATAAATAAAATAATCCTTATTAAAATTAAAAATAAATAAAAAATAAAAAACTACCGTGTAAATACTATATTATGTGAAAATAACTAATTAATGTTTTTATTTAAAGAGAAACAATACTTATATGTCCCAAATGTTGGGCTATATTTCAATGTTCGACATTATATTTTAATAAAGAAAATATTATTTTATAAATTTATAATTTTAAAAGAAAAATTATCACATAAGAAATTCGGTCAGTCTAATATCATTATAATTTCATTAAAGGGATATTATGTGTATAATTATTATTTTTCACTATTCAACCCAAAAAATATATACTAATAAAAAATCCCAAAAAATTACCGTAAGATAATTTTTAAACGCTAAATTTAAAAATGAAATATATTTTAAATTTTTACCTTTATAATATTATTTAATTGAGTTTTTATTCACATTCATGAATAAATTAATGTCAATTATGATATATTTTATTATTAAAAAAATTATACAAACTATAAATGTCGCACACTTGTGAAATTTCATTGTAATAACATTGTACAAGGATGTTGGGACTACATACTTTCATAAATATTTAGTTAAATGTTAAATTAGTCAATGTTAGAAGATGAATTTCATAAAATATTTTTTTATGAATAAATAATTAATTATAAAACATATAATAGTAATTAAATAATAAAAATAATATAATTTAATCATTTATAATAAAATAAATAAGATTATAACAGAAATTCTTTTACATGTTGGTAACTATTTAATTATTTGCCCGATGTAATAATAAAATAAAATAAAAAATTAAATATCATTATAATATTGATATCATTTACCTAACTTTTGAAATGGATTTCATACACTACATGATGAATATAGGTTGATATCCGGACAATATATCCCAAAGAAATAATCTTGTGATGTTTAACCCTCACAAAGCTCATATCACTACATTGAGTAATAATGAAATGATATATTTTCCGTAAAAAATGTCATTATATGAGAAATAAGTGGAAATTAAAAAAACTATTGATCAATTGGAAAGTAATCATATGATATTGGAGTCAATGTAAATATTTTATAACCCAATGAAATGAAATTTAATACAGAAACTCTTTACCAACTTGTAAAATTCAAGTCTATCAATATATATAAAATAAATCGATTAGAAAAATAAAATAATGTTATGTAAGAAGTATTAATGATAATAAATATAATAAGGTAAATATATAAACCAATCAATAAAAATAAGGGGTGAATATGGAACATTTATTACATAAATAAAAACAGAAATAAGAAAAACCCATACCTTTAGTCAACAATTTACCGATATTTCTATTCACTCGTATATAATATTTATACATAAATTATATGATTTATAAAAAATGTCGAGGTTTAATAACATATATATTAATAAATTATAGTATCCGTTTATAAATAAATATTTTCATACATAATTGGTTAATTCTGTGATGGGATTTAGAAGAAGTTTGGTTCATTTTTTCAAAACAAATTCTAAGTGTAATCCATGATCAAAGAGTTAATTATTTAAACACATATATATTAATCATCATTGAATAATTATTATATTTATTCATGAATTATACATTTAATGTCAATTATTACAATTGGTTATGAAAAATGATTTATGTGACTATAATAGAGACAATAAGTCATACATATACATGAGTAACATTTTCATTTTCAATGGTCATTATGGAGATAATGTATATATTTTTTATCATAACATAATGATTATAATAAAAAAAATATCAAATTAAATGTTTAAATATACTTATATATAACATTCTTGAGATGATTTGATGTAAAATAAATCATATTGCTTTGTCGAGGTGGTAGTCCACACAAACCCTAACAATGTTATCATTTTGTAGTGTAAGAAATAAAATGATATATTTTATTATAAAATAAGTAAATATGAAATTAGTATATTTATTATGTAAATTATATCATCTATATTCATTAATGATACCCTTATAACCTTCCACCTAATGTTTTAGTGATAAACGAATCACAACACTTCACGAGGAGGTTGTACGTTGTACACATGAGTGATTTTTTCTTATCCACAAGAAATATATAGAAAAATTGTATTTTTCATATTACTACTCTTGAAGAATAAATATTTATCAAATATCATATAATTTCTTTAAATACATATAAGAAAAATGCCTTGAATGGTGTTAATGGTAAATAAATGACATCGGTTCGTGAGATCGTAGTCGACCATAAACACGAACATTGATTTAGAATAAAAAATAAAAAATATGTCAATGGATTTTGTTTATTAAATTAATTTAATAACATCTCAATATATATTATATAATTTTATTATAATCTGATGATATTTTAATTTTATTTAAAGGATGTGGAATATGAAATAGAACAAAAAATTCATGGTTTGGAAGTTTACGTATTGTTAGACCAACTATTTTTTACTATACCTAGAGTATTTATATAATGTATTTTTGACCAAATCAATGCCATTAGGATAATGTGGTTGAATTTGGAATATGAATTCTAAATGTCTTGGCCAAACCAAATTTGTTTAATTATGTGAATATGATAGAAGAGGGGTGGCCTTTATATGTTATTTTATGGTAAATTTTGAATTTTTAGAAAAATAAAAAGGTGTACCCACATTTTTTACATTCTCAATGGCTCAAAAATCGATAATTCTCTATCTAGGGGTATTATAATTTCAAAATATTCCAATATAATATTTTTTATAATTCTTTTTAAGAATATTTGTCCCTTATATTTTATTTTTCTCCCAAAAAACTAGTTTTACCTTAACCATGATAGTTTATTTTTAATTTTTTCACTATTCATTATGGTGAAATATTATGTTGGCCATATATGATAATATAAATTAATATAATTGAAAAAATTTAATCTATTTAAAAAAATTCTACTAATAGAATTTTAAAATCTTAATTTAAAATTAAATCCTCATATGTGATAAAAAAGGTTTTCATGAAGTATATTTTTCACAAAAATATGATTTTTTATTCACTATGTTACACATAATGACAATTTTACGAAAATTGTAAAGGCCCTGGTTTTTTACTGTAAGACATTGGAATATTTCTAGGAATATTTATATGGCTAGACGATGTGATGACATGAAATTATAAGGCCCGATGTTCCCAGAATAAATTATACAAAAATATTAAGAATAATTCAAACTTTACATGAAAAGGAAATGAGATATTTCACAATCAGTAACTAGTATCTAAAATATGAGTCCACTTTTGAGTCTGTAAGAAGGAATTTTCAAAAGTAGTGACATATAATGAGTGGTAGTAGAATGTTTAGACCCCTATTTCATTGGAAGTATGATAAATTGATGAATTAAATTGACAATTAATTCATTTAATAGCCTAAACCCAAATAAATCACAGGTGAGGAATTAGATGATAAATCTAAGACCACTGTGAGTTTGTAACGAATGTTTTACCCTAGGTGGGGTCTGAGCTAGTTCGGCATCGAAATTTCATATTATTTGATATCATGGATGAATAATTATATAATAAGATAATTATTTAAATAATAATGTGATTAATATATTAACCTAATAGAGGGTTTTTAAATTCTCATTTTTGAAAAAATATTTCATAAGCCTTTTTTTCCAATTATTACAACCCTCTATACTCTCTACTCTTTCCTATTGATGAATAATGAATGAAGAAAAACAATGAATCCTTGGATCCTGGAATATCGATGTGTGACGAATGCAATAACTCCATCTGATCGTTTCACATGTGTGATCTTCATCAACTGCGATCAATCAGATCCAGGATAGACTTGAATTTGAATATTTTTATTCCCTAGATTAAACAATGATTATTTTGATTTTTCTCTCAAAAATTTGTACCCTGTTTAATGTTTCTGAAATGGAAATAATCCATGTTTATCAGTTCTTTCTTAACCCAAATCGTTCATTCTTGATCAGAGAGCCAATAACACTTTTCTAATTATACCAAAGTTTGTTTGATTGGTTTTCTCCCCTCATTCCTTACATTATTCACCAAGGGATCCTTGTGGATCGGTGTTCAATAATTGGTGAGTGAACCGAGATCGACCAGGCTCCCAGATTCGGGAGAGATTTGTGAAATGACAACGGATTAGTGAGAAAATACTAGATCTATGTTGATCAAGAATTGAGAATTACAAATATATGATTTCTTCATGTTTATTAGTTGGATTAAAGGTGATGTGGTGTGTGGAAGGTGTTAGCAGTGTTAGTTGGTTTGTATAGTGGTGCACGGTCTGACGAGGTGATTTTTGGCGGTAGGGCGATGCAGTGGAGCGACATCAGCACAAGCTATGGTGATGGCTTGGAGGCAACGCCTATCTTGAGATGTGATGTAGTGCACTAGGTTGAATAGTTATGGAATAAAATGCTGAGGTAATGAAAAAGCAGTATTTTTAGAAAACGGAGAACAATAATGAGTGTCAATAGATGGTTGTGGCTAATGAGGTCCGGATGAAACTGACAGGATTCCAGAGGTGGTGTCTGGTGTGTGGGAAGGAAGGAAGGGTGATGGCCCTTTTGAAAATAGGGGTAGGGGAACACCTAAAAGGATATCAGCTAGGTTTATATATGGGGGGAAAAAACCTAAAATGTAAATAAAGATAATAATAATTATATTATTATTATAGTAATAATAATTATTAAATAATTTAAATTAAACCCCCATAACAACCATTTCTGGAGTCCAATTAATGTCTCAATATTGGGGGTGTGCCCCCATTTTTGATAATGTTGTTTTATGACTATTTTGAGTAATTTTATCCAACTTATATCCTAGGCCCACAAAATTCCCGAGTAATAATAGATTTAATATACCTTGTATATTTTAGACCCACCATAAATCATAAATGCAATGTTCTACTAACATTCCATCACTGGATACATAACCATACATTTAAGACAGTCAATTCAAGACCAATATTGGACATTGAATTCTTGTTTGTGGTTTAGGTCCATGAAACACACAATATTATTATTATTATTATTGGTGAATTATCCATATATCATAATTCTTCCATAGATATTGTATTGGTGAGCCGTTAGTACTGTCACAAACATGAATTTGATGTAGAAATTTCAAGAACAATTTTATGTATTTACACCAAGGAAAATGTTTGGGCTTAATTTATCCCGTTTTGTACATGTTGCGGTGAAATGTAGTTTTTTCATCGGGTATCCATTTTCACCGGGTATCCATTTTGTACATGTGGCATTGAAAAACGTTTTCATTATATGTCCATTTAGAGAGAGTGGATTTCCTACCTCACAAATTTTTTCACAAGGATCAAAATGGTATGATCTTCTAGGATGTTCGGAGCCTTATTTTGGATCTTATATAATGAGGAAACATCAATGAATTATTCCTAGATGATGAATTTCAATGTGTTCAGAGCATGAAGCTTGTCTAGTACTGTTTGATGATGGCATTGACGGTAGTGTCCTTTCAGGGTCATTGGAGTAGTTCAGTCTTACCCTCTAGTGTGTCTGGTTAGTGGATTTCAGTAATGAATCATCAGGACTTACCCTCAAGTTTGTCAAGGTAGTGGTGTTCACCCATTAATCTCTAGGGCTTACCCTCTAGTGTAGTTGGGTAGTGGTGTTCACTAATAAATCCTCAAGTATTACCCTCCATAAGGTTTGTGGAGTGACGTTTTTGATTTAGTCTTCCACACAAACCCTCTAATGGGAACGATTAGTGGATTTAACTGGTGAATAATGGTGAGACATGTTTTGATAGGTATTTAGAATAATGAAAAATAACAGTGCTTTCCCCATCTAGATACGTCCTTGTGATGCAACCAAATAGAAAAAATGTGAGTCAATGCCACCCAATACAGATAGTATCAAGGTTTGTTAATTTTATACCCTTGTAATTTTGCCTCTTATGTAGATGACTATAGGTTGGTCATTACAAATGGATATAATTATAACTATTGGGTACTCACTTTACTGGAATGAGCTATGATATGAATCTGTCTTTCCATTGCCTCTGTAATTTCTTCCGTGAGTTTGTTTTTTTGTGTACAAGTTATTAAGAAAATACCTCCTCAAATTTTGTGTTCCATCGGTTTTAGTCTCCGGACCCTGTCCTATAGAGAGGGGATTGGGGTAGTTTAGAATTAATCCCTTGTATGTGACAGTTCATGAATAAGTTTTAATAGACATGGTCTGACCCTTGGGATGTTTTTCAGATGATTCCCAAAAAAAATCATTGTTGGGATTAGGGAAATAATGTTGATGTGTCTTGAGAGAGGATCTCATGATAAAGAGTCATGTTATGGTATGGGTGGATGACATAACCTTTAACCAAGACCTTGACTACCAGCTTATCGACTCAGCAACCTGAGGAGTTTTTTTCTGGGAAAAATGGAACATTCATCATATAATATTTTGTCTTTGACTATCCTTCTTTTGTTAGCACCCCAGTGTTGATGATATATTTGTCCTCATCTAACTATGGTACTACTTGATAATATTCAACATGTCTCTCTGACAAAATCCTATCAGTATACATGATCCAATTCATGATGACAACTATTTGAGCAATGTGTCCTTAGTTTAGGACCCATCATGTGACCCCCTTACTCAAGGTTGGAAGGTAGAAACACCTACATCGGTTGATCAGAAGATTGCCCACCAGATCATACTAAGGAAGTTTTTAGGCCAAGTTTACTTCATGAGTTCCAACAATAGATACATTTGAGGATCCACTGTGAGACAGACCCTCAAGATTGAATGTTTTTTTTAGAGTTGCTAGTCTACATTTTTACTATTAAAACAACACCAATAGATCCGATGGTGTATTTAGAATCCATCCATTTCTATTAATTAAATGGGTATTGGTGGAGTGTGGATAATTAAATACTCAATGATTCGACACTCTCATAGGATAACATTGACCAACTCTTTCATGAGGGGTACTTCCCCACATGTTTCTGCTCCATTTGACTTTAACAGCTCCTCTAGTTTTAGTAGGTTAAAATGATGGTCATTGTGTATGTTACTAGGTTCCACTGACCATGCACAATACTCTCTATACATGTTCCATGAAATCTACTTCTCCGAATGGAAGTTTGAGTAGGTACTCTACAGATAGATTTTTCCAATCATAGTACCATTTTTCATCCCCTCATATGTCAGGGTGCTAGAGGATGAACTTATGACTGAGAGAATTATTTTGTAGATATTCTAGATGGATAGAGTATGGGGTAGGTGCATTAGGGAAGACTAATCATTATCTATAATCAGGCATTCGAGATATTAGAATGGGGTATCCTTATTAGAGCAGATTCGGGGACATTGTCTTGATGAGTATGCACAATGTAGAACACCATGGCTAACAGAATAGGTTCAAAGTTATTCTTGTGGTTGGAGAGGTCAACTATCATTAGACTAACTAACAAAACATGCTGTGAACTATAGGCAGGAATTAGGTGGGCCACTACTGCAATGATAGTGTCATGATCAGGGTGGTCCCTAGGGAGGTGGTTCTGGATGTGGAGAAGGATATGATAGAGGTGGGGGAAAATGTTATGAGGTCATTCCACCAACACCATGAAGCACACGTCAGGGTCAGGAAGATGGTAGCTGGGTCTGTGGACAACCTATACATTGGAAATCTATGATTCTACAAATCATGAGAAGATAAGATTTATGCCTTGAATCTTTTCTACATAATTATGCAGAACATGTTAGGAACTTTATGAAGTACAATTTTCTACGTGTTCCTTTCTTGAGGTTTTACTGGTGTGACATGGGTCGTTGGTGTAACCCTATATCGGCGTTTTTTTGACATATCATCAAATGCACGAGGAAGAGGGGTACTTTTCCCTCTAAGAATCATTTTTGTAACGTGAGAAAAAATATGAGGGGGATTCGGTGCCACCCAAAGTAGCTAATATAGATTTGAGGTGGATGAATCTATCATACATGTGCATTCATTTAGAGTTTGTGTGATAGTGTGTCAGAATATGTCCTAGTATTGCTGGTGGATTATTTTTCTTGACTTCATTTTTTTAATGCAACTAGTGGGTGTAGAGTTGCTTCTATTTTGGGGATTACTCAACTCTAAAGGGAAGTGCAGACACACGAGGCATGTAATATTCCTTCGGTGTCTAGGTTCTTGATATTGGATGATTTTACTCCCTTTCCTTTTTCAATTGTACCTCTGGGATCTCAATGTCAACTTTTATAATGCAATTATCAAGTACAAGTTAATATGATCGAGGCCTAATAAATAAAACAATGTGACTAACTACATTGGTATAACAATGATAGTCTTCACCCTATGAATTTGGAGACACTATATTATGGATGAGTGATTTATTTTTTGTTTAGACCAGCAGAGTCCTAGGTACGTCTCCACGCAAGGAGACATGAACTTGAGAAAGAGATGCTAGTTGAACATCCTGAAGGACGATTACATCATAATAGTCTATAATTCAGGAATGGGTAACATTGTATCATATTCTATTAGTATGAATTCTCATTCTTTCCTTGTTTAGTGAGTTTCCTAGGAGTTAGTATCACTTCAATTGAACCTAGTTGGGTAGGATGGTACAGTTTCACATCAGTTGATAGTGTTGACTCCTTCTATTCTCTAGAATGTAAGAGAGTCTCAGTTGTGAGACATCAACTGCGAAATCATGCATGAAAAGAATTTCTTGGGAGTTCTTCCATATGGATATTATGAAGGAGGTATTTTGGACACCCTATTATAAGGACTACCAAGGATTCTAGCCTTGATGTTGGATGTAGTGGTTTTTCCAGTGAGGGAAACTATCCCCCGAGTTTCATCAGGCCATTCGATACCATAAAAAGGGATGTTGCGATTTCCTACCATGTTTTCTTTCTCCCAATATATTTAGTGGGTTCATGATGTCTCCCACATTTTTTAAGCGAAGGATATTATTGTGTTTTCCAATGCACATCATCAGAAGGATCATACCATATGGGGATTAACCATCGTTTTTTGTCCATTTTTTGTTCCATTATGGATATGTATAGGTATTCTAGCGAGTGGGAGAGACATGTATGAGCTCAGTATCCCATTTTTTCCATAGTTCTACTTTTCGGGGATGAAAATATTAAAAAAGGGAATAATGTAGAGTCCCTGGTTTTACCCTCTAAGACATTGTAATATTTCTATGAATATTTATAGATCTAGTAATAGAGGCGATGTGAAATTATCAAGCCTAAAGTACCCAGAATAATATATACAAAAATATGAAGTATATTTTAAACTATTGACGTGATGTAAAATGGATATAACCCAAAAGGTAACTCAAATCCTAAATCCAAGGAAAAAATTGAGTCTGTTATAGGGATTTTACCCTAGATGCGACATAAAATGAGATGGCCTGGGATGTTCGGACCCAATGTTCATTTGATTTATTTTAAGTAGAAAGATTAAAATATAGATTTATTCATTTCATAGCTCAAACACAAATAAATCAATGAAACTGAAACAAATGATAAATATGATACAACTTTGGATATCAGAACCTATGTTTTAACCTAGGAGGGGTATACCATGTTTCTGCCTCAGCAGTTTATCTTATGTTTCATCATGGATGAATAATTAGATAATTAAATTTTTATTTATTTATTTATTGGATTAATATATTATCCTCATTAATAGTTATAAAATATAAATTTTGAGGAATTTCCTTATAACCCTATTTTTCTAATGACAAAAACTCCATCTCCCATCATCTCCTCCTCGTTGATGAATGATGAAGGATGAATGACACTAAAGCCTTGGATCTAGACAGATTGAATTGAGATGAACAAAACTGCTACTTCCAATCCTTGCACAAGTGCAATTTTCACAACAATTATCAATCTGATCTAGGAAGGACGCATCTTCAGAAAATTTTAGGCCCTAGATTTGACATTTAGTACTTTTATAATTCTCTCGTCAATATGTTTCATGTTTTCTGATTCTAGCATAGAAATAATTTTATTTATCTGTTCATTCCCAACCCAAAACACTCATTCATGATTGGCTAGACAAGAATCAGTGACCAATGATTAAAACCATCTTTTTGTGTGGTTTTTCCCCTTATTTGATTTATATCTTCACTAAGTAATCTCTATGGATCTTTGTTCGTTAATTTTCGGGTTACCGGAGCTTGATTGGGAAACCAGATTTTGGATGGATTTGTGAAATGATAGAGGAATTTTGAGTGGATACTGGATATTTGGATACCAGGACCCAAGGATTGAAAATCAACAATCACATCAATGTTTTCTGTCAAATCATAGGTGTTGACAGGTGTTTAAGGAGTCAATAGTGAGAGTTGGATGGGATATTAGAGTTTGGTCCATCAAAGTGACATTCGATAGTAGGGTGAGGCGGCTGAGAGGATTCAGTCCAAGCGGGGGTGGCGGCTCCGGAGAAAGGTGGCTCTGACGACTCCAAGTATCACATTAGGTGGTGTAGTCGTGGATTCCTCCTAAAAGGTGGGGTATCATGTTTCCGGTTTGGAAGTCGCAAGTAGTGATGAGGGATGGGGGACGACAAAGGTCAGTAGGGCGGGGATGGAGCTGGTTGGAGATGAGAGGTGGTGGCTAGCACAAAAAAAGGCTAGAAGGGTGGTGTCCCATGTGAAGATCGATTAGAGGGGAAACCTGATAAGTATTGTGTCTATGGTTATATATTGAGAAAATAAAATATTAAAAAAGATAAAATAAAAATAATAACAAAAAAAATATTATTATTATTATTATTATCAGAATTAATTATTTTAAGTAAAACCCCCATAAGCATCATTTGGGGAGTCCAATTAAATCAAAATCTGTGGTGGCATGCCCCTATTTTTTGTATGAAAATTTTATGATCATTTTGGACAATTTATCATATATGATTAATGGGCCCAACAAATGATTCAGAAATAATAGATATAATATTACTATTAAAATTTTTACATGTTATAACTATAATGTGAGATGTCCTATTGAGTTGCCGTTAGCGGCATCATAACCCTACCTTTTTTATTGTAAATGCTAGACAAATTTTGGATATTGAATTCATATTTGTGTTTCAGGTCCACAAAACAACCATTACTATTTTTATTATTATTATTGTTGTTGTTGTTTTTATTTTTGTTGTTGTGGAATCATTCATTTGTCGAAACACTTCAATATTATATCGGATGGGAGAGAAATTAGTGGCAACACGAACCTGAATTTTAATAGTATATTTTGAAAACAATTTTAGATGTTAAAAAAATATGAGTTGTGGGACCCAATTAACTTATTTCACATATGTTGATGTGAAATGAATCTATTTCATATGGTATCCATTAAAGATGAATGATTAGTCAATTCCATTTGTTTTTTCGATAGGATCATAATAGAACGATCAGTAAAATTAATTTTGCGACCAAGTTATGTTCTCAATGAGATAAATTTATAGGGAAATTATTATTTTTAAAAAATATTTCATCATATTTCTATTTAGATCAAGTGGATAGTCAACCTAATTTTTGTCCCACAATGTTCACAACGGTGTGATTCATTTGGATTTGTAAAGCCTTATTTGTGATATCTTTAATTATAGAAACATGAAAGGAATTTTTGTGGAAGATCCTTTTCGATGTGTTAAATTAATAAAAATCATCTACACGTTTACAATGATGGTATTTTTTGTAGTGATGTTTTCAAGATCATTATAGTTGTATTGGATTACCCACCAGAGGGGATAGAGAGTGTAATTCCCTAATTACTCTTCATAGCACACCCTCTAGTGGGGCTAGGTAGTGGAATTTATCTTTAAATCTTTAGGGCATAACATCCAATGGGGATATATAGTATAATTGACTGATGAATCTTTCGGGATTTACCTATAGCGGGGCTGGGAAATAGAATTCTCCATTTACTCTTTCAGGCTTACACTCCTCTGGGTCTGGGTAGTGGTTTTCACCGACGAATCACGACAAAACATGTTTTGGCCTACCTTTGGAATCATGAGAATTATAGGAACATTCCCCACTATGACACATCCTCATGATGCATCCTTAAATCATGTGAGCAAGTCATTACTTCTCAATCTAGAGAGTATCATTGTGCGGTGTTTCGATTTCCTTCTACTTGTGACTCAATGGTTGATGATGAAGTGTTGGTAATTTTTTATGGATTTACATGGAACTATTATCTAATTGCAAACTTTGAATGAGCTATGAGATGGATATACCCTTACTCTCTCATTCAGTTCCCTTGGATGAGTTTATATATATCTTATTTAAGTACCTTCATATTGTGTTTTATATACTCTCCTTCTAGATGATCCAAAGAAATGCGTGGAATTCCATGTGCTTTTCGTGTCTATCATTTTGTGGCTGGAAGATTAAACTATCATACTATTGATTCTAAAGACTCGATAATAATTTAATCTTCTCTCCATTTATAGCACATTATATTGGGGTGAGAATACATTATTCTCTTGTTCGTTTTAGCTGTACTCCTTTCATTGTACCTTGTCTTATCTACATATTTCATTTTTAGAGATTTTATTATGGATCCCCCTTCAACTTTTTTGGGGTGTCCAACTAGGTATCATTATACTCCCCACTACATGGTATTTGAACACACATGAAGTTCCATATGGAGATGACTGATAAGTTTAATGTGACATCGTAGGAGCCTAGGGATACAGGTTCATAGAGCACATATGGTGTTCATAGCATGGGTTATAGAAGTGAGGATTTCATAAATTTTCTACATTTTAGTTACCACCATGTTGTGTCACTTTTTGGTTGGGTGTGTATTTTTCCTTTTTTCCCCTTCTGTTAATTGTACCGTACTTCTATTATTTAGTATTCCATTCATGTTTGGATTATTTATTATAGTGTTTAATTGTTTTTCCTTTATCAATTCAATTTTTAATAGAGTCAGTTGTGCATGTGTGTTTATAGGTTCTTTAAAAAAGGCCTCCAATGTTTTTGTGCCTTAGATTATATTCAGTAACCACTAGCATAGGCAAGCGGACATGGGGTAGTAGCATCTTGATCCCTAAAATTGGTTGGGTCAAGAAACGTGGTATTAGACGATGTTCGGACCTTGGGACATTGTTTGATAGTTTTCCAAAAATGACTTGGTTGGGTTTATGAAACATTGTCTATGTTTCTCAAGAGAGACTCTCATTCCAAGGAGTGTATTAATGGTTCTTTCATCCTACGTATCCATTCCCCAAGACCCTGATTACCTACTTTTTTACTGGGACCCTAGAGACATTTGATGTAGTGAAGAAATGGTATATGCAACAGATAGGATTGATTCATTGACTATAATTCTTGATTCAACTCCACAGTATTATTGATATATATATATATGACCATGTGACGATGTTACTCGTTAATAATATTCTGGATGTCTCCACAAAAATATCCATCCAGGATACTAGATTCAGATCATGATGATGACGCTAAGAGCGATGAGGCTTCAGTTCATGATACCTCATGTGATCCCATTCCTCATGTTTGGAAGATAATATCACTTCCACCAATTTATTGGGAAACAATAACAATATAGTGGCCTATGTATGTGTGTTGGATGAGAGCACATCATGAGTTAAATCAATAGAGACTGCTGATGTTGTGTGGTGAGCTAGACCATCAGGTAGCAGAGTATTGGGTAGAGTTAGTGGTGTGCATTTTCAGGCTTGCACGAACACCTGAAGATCAGATGGTGTCATTGGTAGACATCCTTTTCCATGAAGCAGTTTTGCATTAGTGGAGCATGGATACTCAGATACTCAATGAGTCATCACACTCATGGGATGAATTATAATAACTATTTTGTGTGGTGTACTACACCTACTTCTATAACTCCATTCCTCTTTATGAGCGCCCAAATTTTTGTCAGGGAGGGATAATGGTGACTGAGTGTGTGACCATGTCCATAGACATTACATACTACTCTCTGAACATGATCCATGATGGATACTTCCGAGCACAAAATTTCAAGGACAGACTTCATAGAGAGATATATGCTATTATAGTACCCTTTTGAATCCCCTCTTATAACGGGGTGATAGAGAAGGATCTTATGACAGAGATAATTTTATCGGAGATATGTTTGATGGTTAGATCTAGTAGTAAGGGAAATAAGATTGAGTCATCTTTATCCACAGTCAAGCGCCATAGATTGAAAAATTGTAATTCCTTCCATGAGTTGACTGATGGATGTGATCATGAAATGCATGGACAACATAGAGCACCAGGGTTTCATGGATAGGATCAATGTTATTAATGTTATATGAGAGATATCATGGCAAGATACCACATGAGAATACATGGTGAGAACTGTTGGAACACAGTTGGTGGACCACCATGGTAGAGAAAATGTTGTCGTCATTATGGTCTATAGGGAGGTGGTTTTAGCAGAGATGTAGGAGGATATGGAGCTAATAGATGACATTATGAGGTCCTTCCACCACCACCTGGTGTCCCACATGAGGCTTAGGAAGCTAGAATATTGGTTCACGGATAACTGCAATCTTAGGATTTCTACGATTTGAGAAATTATGACATGATAAGTGGTACGCCTTGAATCATTTCTAATTTTTAGTATAACTTGTTACAAAATTTTTCAAGTACTATTTTCTACCTACTCCATGCTTGAGGTTTTACTATGTTGATGTGGGCATCGGTGTAACCTTGTGTCAGTGATGATTGACGTACCATCGAATTCCTGAGGAATATGGGTCCTTTCCCCACCATGAACCATTTTTTGTAATGTGAGGAAAACCATGGGTGGGAGTCAGTGCCCCCAAATCATATAGTATTGATATGAGTTGGATGAATCCCTCTGACTTGTGTGTTCATAATGAGGTTGTTTGATGGAGAGTGAGAGAATGTTTTGGCATTCTGAGTGGTGTTTTACTTCTTGACCTATGTTTTCTTGGAATACGACTAGTGGATATATTTTAGTGCCTGTTTTTGGGATTACACTCCTTACAGTGGAAGTGAAGACATGCTGGTATTGCCACATGATTTATGTGTTAGACTTCTTGTGGTTGGATGAGTATACTCACGTTATCTATTCATTGGTACCGTTGTGTGGTCAACATCATCCTTGGTATGAATGTTATCAAGAATTGGTTAAAGTGATGGACATCCCATGATCAAAACTATGTGATTCAATACATATGGATAAAAATTGTAGCCTTCACCCTAAGAATTCAGTGACACTATCTTCTTGAAGATTTATTTGTGATTTGATCAAACCATCGGTGTACTAGTTACGTCTCCACTCAGGGAGACATGATCCTGAGACAGAGATGCCAGTTGATCTTAATGAAGGTCTATGAGATAAATATAATATATACACTTTTACAAGATAATTTTTTAGTATATTACCATAAAAGGTAGTCCCATGATCTCATAGTGTAAGGATTTATGGAGTCGTTGTCTTCTCTACAGCTGACCCTGATGTAGTAGGAGGGTACAATTTCTATCCTATCGATAGTGTTGACTATTTTTCTTCTCGGGAAATTAAGAGAATCTAAGCTTTCAGAAATAGACTATGAAATCATATGTAACTGGATTTCCTTAGATGTTTCACCATATTGATATTCTAAAATAAGGAATTACGAAACCATGTTCCTTGGAGAAATAGTGATTGTTGTCTTGATGTGGGATGAAGAGGTTTGGCCAGGGAGGAAAACTATCCCTCAAATTTCATCGGTCCATTCGAGATAATGTCAAGGGATGGCATGGTTGACTATAGCATTTATCTACCCCCAAAATCATGAGTGGGCGCACTCTATCTCCCATGTTTCATTGGTGAGGAGATACATGCATATTACAATGCACATCTTCACGATGAGATGAACTTATGATGACGAACCATTATGTTTTTATCTTTTCCTGTTATAGCATTGAAATGTTTATGTCTCTTGTATGTGGGAGATCTATATGTGAGATCAATATCCAATGTTTTCCCACATGTTTTCCATTTTTGGGAATAAAATATTAATGGAGGGAATAATTTAGAGACCCGTTTTATCGTTGTAAGAATTTGTAATATTTTATGGACTATTTCAAGAGCGAGGAAATGAAACACCATACAATTAAGAGTTCTGATGTTCCCAAAAGAAATTATAATTAAATACAAATTATATATTAAAGTATAAATGTAAATTAATGGGATATCTCTCAAATAGTAACTCGAATATTAAATCCAAGTCCACAGTTGAGTCTGAAAAATGGCATTTACCCTATGTGCAACATAAAATGTGTTTCCACGGGACGTTCAGACCCCTCACTCATTGGAGGTATGTAAAATGGATGAATTAAATTATTAATTTATTCATTTAATAGCTCAACCCCGAATAACTCACAAATGTTGACATGGATGAGAAATCAATGACCATTTTTTATTTTATAACATTGGTTTTACCCATATAGGGATATAACATTTGTTATAATGGAGAGTATAGTTTATTTGTCATCATGGATGATTAATTATATATGGAAATAATTATTATTTTTAATTTTTTTTAATATCAATACCTAATTAAGTATTATAAATTCTTAGTTTTTAGGAATTCCATCTTAAAAATGTTTTTTCAAATGATGAAAACCTACTCTCAAAATCTCTAATTCCCATTGACGAATGATCAACAAAAACAATGACATGGATCCAGGCATATTGATGCACGATGAAGGCAACAACGCCTTCCAATCATTCTATAGTTGTTATCTTCATCAAAAGTGATCAATCCGACCCAGGTAGGACTATTATTTAAAAATTATTAATCCATATATTAATCATTGAGTTTTTTGATAATTCTCTCATCAATATATTCCTTCTTACATGATTCTATAATTGAAATAAATTTTTTTTATATGTTCTCTCAAAACCAAAAGTAATCATTTTGGGTCATTTTTCCGAGAAACCATGGCCAACAATCCAAACCCTTTGATTGTGTGCTTTTCTCTACATTTTCCACATGATATTCACAGAGGAATCCTTTTGGATCTCAGTTTGATGATTTATCAAGGACCATAGGTAGATCGGATGCTCGGATTCATGAATAATTTTTGAAACAACAATGGAATCTTGAGTAGAGACTATTTATGTGTGGATGAGGACATGATGATCACCAATTTATGATCTCTCTAAGGACTATAGTTGGATCAGTGGTGATGCTGTGTGTGAAAGGTGTCTCAAGTTCATGTAGTTTGGGATAGTGGTGTGTGGTCTGCTGAGGTGACCTACAACATCTTGATGACGCGATCGAGCGACTAGAGTCAAGGAGGGGGCCAAGAATCCTAGGTGAGGTGGATCTGGTGTCTCGAGGCAGCACAATAGGTGGTGTGGCCATGGTTTCTTTCTATGAGGAATCATAGGAGATAGGTAGAATGGGATTGGAGAGAAATAACAATGGTTGATAGATGGTAGGGGATAGCAGTTCCAGGACGGAGCGGTCAAGAGACTAAAGACGGGGGCCAGTGTGGCGAAAGGCTGGAAGGGCAGTGGCCCACGTGAAACTTGTGTGGGGGGAAACCCTAAGGGGCTGGTGGATAGGATTTTAGATAGAAAAATTAAATATTAAAAATAATAAAATAAAAATAAAGATAATAATAATAATAATAATAATATTACATTTATAAACTATTTTTTATAAAACGTCAACTTCTGTATTAAAATTTAATGAATATTTAGTGGAGGAATTTCCACCTTTAAAATATGGTCATTTTATGACCTTTTTTTTATATTTTTCACTACTCAAAGCCTGGTCCCCCAAAATTCTCAAGAAATAATAAATTTAATATTAGTATTAAATATTCAACCTTCCATAACTCATTTGTGAAATGTCCGGTTGATTTTTCATTAGTGGTAATATTACCCTTCATTTGATACGGTCAATTCTATACTAATTTTGGACATTGAATTATATTTTATGTTTTTCATCCATGAAACCCCCAATATTATTATTATTATTGTGTAATCTTGCATCTGTCTTCAATATTCTATATGATAATGGATTGGAGAGCCGTCAGTGGTGAGATAACTAAAAATTTGAGACAGAACTTTCACGTCCAATTTAATGTGCTTATAATTATGATGAGTTTTCAGACCATATTATCCCAATTCACATTCATTATAGTGAAATGCATATTTTTTACCGAGTATCAGTTTTTTTATGAATGATTAATCAATTCTGTGTGTTTTTTCATGAGGATCCAAATGGAATGATCAATATAATTAATTTTGTTGCTGAGGAATGGGCCCCATCAGATACATTTCATGTGTTATGTGGCTTCATTAAAAAATTTCATCAAATGTCCATTTGGACTATGTGTACAGTATACCTCACGTTTTTTCCACAAGGATCACAATAGTGTGATCCATTTTGATAAGAGGAGCATTATTCATGATCTCATTAATTGTAAAAACATGAAAGGAATATCTATGGAATTTATTTTTCAATGTGTTCGGATCATGACACTCAACAAGTACTGTTTGATAAAGTCACCACTAGTAATGATGTTGTAAAGATCATGATAATTTTGTCAGCTTACCCTTTAACGGGGCTCTGTAGTGGAGTTCATCAATGAATCATCTGGGTTTACCCTCCAACGGGTATGGGAATTGGTGTTCACTAATGAATCTTTATGGATTACCCACTAGTGGGGTTGGGTAGTGGAATTCACATATTACTCGTTATGGCTTATCCTCTAGTGGGGTTAGGTAGTGGAGCTCGTTGCTTACTCTTCCAATCATACACTCTAGTGGGGCTAGGTAGTGGTGTTCACCGAATAATCGTGATGAGACTAGTTTTGACATACATTTGGTCTCATGAGAATAAGGTCACATTCCCTACCAAGATGGGTTCTTGTGACATGACTAATAATTTTTTGGGTGGGTTAGTTCTGCTCAAAGAGGATAATATCATGGTGTGGGGATTTGAACCCCTTGGATATGTGCCTCCTAGGAAGATGATTAGGTGTTGGGAATTTCAAATAGATTTACATGGAACTAGTTGGATGGTCACATTCATGGAAATATATGTGAGATGAAGATACCCTTACACTCTTATTTGGATTTCATTGATAGAGAATATATATATATATATATATCTTTGTGTGTTTGTGTCCACTTTCAATACCCACAACATTGGTATTGGATAAAAGCTTTTCTGGAGAGGTGATGATGTGTAGGGTATGCCACGTGCTGTCTAGGACTAGCTTCTCCAGGAAAGATAAGTATACTCTCCTACTATTGGTCGTAAATACCCAATGAGAAGCTCATCATATCAACATTTATAGTTCCTTGTTTTTTGGATGATCTTACATCAGTCACATTTTTGGTTGATCTACAATCCACTCACTATACCATCTCCTAGATACTGCTTTATTTTTTAGAGTATCTTTTATGGATCCACCTTTACCATTTTTGGGGAGTTCTACTGATTATCATCATGCTCACCCATGGATGGTCTTTTCCCACCTGTGACATGACTTATTCAAATGACAAACATGTTGATCGTGACTTCGTAGGAGCATATGGATAAAGGTTCTTGGGCCATGTATGGTGGTCATAGCTTGGGTTACCAGAGTGGGGCTCTCTAAGATATCATACATTTTAGTTGTTGTCGGGTTGTGACACTTATATAGGTGGTCAACTATTTTTACTTTTTTCACTTAGAGTTTATTGTACCGTAATTATTCTATTTATTTGTTCATGAAAGTTTGGATTATTTATATTATTTTTTAATCTTGTTTTCCTTTACATTTTAATTTTTTTCATCGATGTGGGTGTGTGTGTATAGATTCATAGGGAAATACCTCCCTATGATAGTTGTGCCTATGGCACTAGTCTTAGTCCCCTAGCATATAGAGGTGAGCTTAGGGTAGTTGCGGATCAAGCCTTGGCATGAGTATGGTCATGAACTATATAATTTAATATTTAATAATTAATAATATATATATTTAAATAAACACATTATACATTAGGTATCAGGTAACTAATTTAAATGTTGAAATATTGTTAATTTTACAATAGTTTTATGAAATATCATATTTTTAAAACAAGAAAAAAACGTATATGAAAATATAACATGATGTTTATTAAAAAGAAATTAATTTTAATATATATAACTAAATAATAATTATTTTAATTTAAATATATTAAAAAAAATTGTTCATAATTTAAATTTAATAATTTAATAAAAAGAAATAACATTTAAAAAAAATTGGTATTTTCAACAATTAGTTGAATTATCAGTGTATTCTAAAAAAATTAAAACATCACAAAAAGTAAATATAGTGATGTTTATCACAAAAATTGATTTCATTTTTTCAAAAATATTTTTAATAAATTAATAAAAATTAAAAAATATATTTCAATCATTAATAAAATAATAAAATAATTCTGTATGAAGTCAAATTTTGGAAGAATAATATTACATTACTAAAAAAATAATGATTATTTAGGAAACATTAATCATAATTTATATTTATTGGGAAAACCATGTAAAATAAATTTGTTAATAATATTTATATCCACCAATTTATTGACTAGTTTATAATAGTTATATATATATATATCATGGCTCATTTAATCATGGCATTGTGAGTCAAATATTCTATCAAACAAAATTTCCATTCTTAAAAGATCAAGGTTTAAATCTCCCCTCCCCTTGATAAAATAAATCCTCAAAATATAACATACATATATATATATATATAATTGTGTTTTGTTTATTTGACAGTACCTTTTTTCTGAACCAACATCAAATAATGTTTTAATCAAACATCCTATTGATAATAGAGAATAGTAAATACTACTGTTAACAAGAATAACATATACTTGGTTTCGAAATATGTGAACAATGGTGGATAGTGATGGTTTGTAATGGAAGAAAATAATAATTTAAAATAGTTATATATATTAAAATATATCAATGATCAATACAAAAGTTACCGACTAAGTGAATTATAGAAAAAAAAATTCATAAACCAATGTGATGTGAAAAAGGGAATTGAAATCATTAGAAATGATGGTAATTGGAGAAAATATTGATTCAAGGACAATTTCATAGATTTTAAAAAGTAATTTTAATAATAAAATAATATCATAATGAAATTTAATTACATAATGCATATGATTTCATCCTTTTTTAAAATTTCCACTCAAACATCATCAGATTGTCCAATGGATGATTATTCAAAAAGAATATTTCACATATAAAGCATTCAAAATCTAATTTTAAAGACCACATAACAATAAAAAATAAAAATTATTCTATTTCAACAATATTTATACATTAATAAAAACCAAAATGGTTTTCATATGGTATGATTTTTACCATAATGATTAAACCATCATATGATGCTATAATACATTATTCTCTAAAATGCAATAGTAAAACCTAGCGTTCAAACTAAATCATTACAAAATAAAATAACACAAATGAGTGTTTTAACTTGAATGGATATCTCATACCTTTCATATTTATATATAATAAATATGGAGATCATTTTTAAAATATAAAATTATTCACTACATCCGCAAATCACATTTTAATACCGCGATCATATGTTAGACAAAACATGTATCTCTATAATTTCCTCTATGTCCAATATTGCATTTTATCCTATAAATTTTATCAAAATTTGAAAACATATCCCAAAAATGTAAATTATTACATAACATCAAATTGAATATTAATATATTGTTTATCCAAATAATACACATCCTAATGTTTAATGAATTTCCTTAAGATCTCGTCACTGAAAACATCCAAAGGGGGTGTCTATGAGTTTTTACATATGTTCATACATAATATCGTAAAAAATTAATTATATCCATTAATATTAACATAAACTCACATTAATACATAGTAGTCTCCAATTATATCAAAACATTATCTCTTATACCATCTATAAAGTCCTTGAACCTGCACTCTGAGATCTTGCAATGAAAGCATAAACATTACATTTTTTATTTTGAAAATGGTAAAGGTATCACAATTTTCAGTATCTAGAAAAAAACATTAAATATAATGAAAATTAGGAGATATATGATATATTATGTCATATGGTAGTATATACACCTCATAAAAACGATAGGACCATATCATAATAATATGTCCTACAGAATGGAAATTGGGATGATTAACCCTTACAATGATAATATCACTTATTTGAGATTTAATCAATGGAGTAATTATGTGTTAAAAATATAAATCCATATGACAATAGTGAAAATAGAAAATAAAAAAAGTGATCAATTCACACAGAATAATATCATAAAATAGTCAATCAATTTGTTTTATAACCCAACAAATTTAACTTGTGTTAATAATTTTTTTACCACTTGGTAATTTCAAGTCAATCTCATTGAATAAATTATTTCAAAAAAATAATTAGTTACCATAATGTAAGAATGAACCATGATATTAAATGTAAAAGTTAAAATATTTATTCAAAAAATATAAATATGTGGTCAATATGGAATATGTCTCACAGAAATAAAAACCTAGTAGAGAAAAAACCCTTATCTCATGTCAAGATAATTCTTTTTTTACATTTAAATACATCATAATAAGATTAAATAAATTATATTATTTATTAAGAACATGTTCTACGTTTAACATCTTATAATTAAGTAATTTATTTTATTCATTTATGAATAAATATTTTAATAATTTACCAAATAATTCAACATTGGGTGTTTTGAGGATATATTAATTATTGATTCAAAATGAATTCATGGTGTGGAGTATGGTCAATGCGGTTTCTATTTCCACCTGTAGATAATAGCAATATTAATATAATTATCATATTTATTCATAAATTATACATTTAAAACTATTCATGAAAATGGTTATTAGAAATTAACTATGTCATGATGATGGATGATGTAGGTGTTATGAATGTGTAATTCCCATGACCGGATTGACAACTATGTTGGGGAGTGAGTTAGTAGCTCTATTTTAAAAAAATATTTTTTTAATTCATCCTATTGAACATATAATGGTTCTTTATCCACATTGTTATATTTCAAAGTATCACTTCATATGAATAATTAATAATAAATATCACACCAGATGATATTAACATGGTTCGGATCAAAGACATGCTCCACCCCATTATGGTTATTCCACCACAATAGATTCACTAATATAATATTATTTTATTTAATACAATGTTTGAAAAAAATTCCTACTATATATATCATTTATCCACATTGGTTGTTCCTTGTACTGCATCCTATAGGGTTACGTGAATCCACACTCCCCTTCTCTAGATTTCTCATTAAGGACTTGTGCTCTTGAATAACATAACATATATCTTGTTCTAGCTTCAACAAAATAATTCCTCCAATGTTGATGGTTTTTTTAATTTTACATAGGTATATTAATCTTATTTTATGAGCATACTAGATCAAACCCACTCATGTACTATTCATTTATTTTCAATAGCTACTAGTTTGGAATGATGGTATTTCTTAATCAATTATGATCACCTGTATTTAATTCATTGCTATAATGAAACAAATAATCATGCCGTAATAATATCTACATGATAATCCCATCCTAACTAAAATGTTTCAATGCATCAGACAATATTATTATATATTTTATGCAAGACATAACATTCAAAGTCAAACTACTTCTAGAATTATCAAGTCACTTAAATCAAGTTCCCATATTGCCTAGATTTCATGTCATCCGAATTTTTTTCCATCTATCAACTATAAATTCATGAATTTTATAGAATACAAGGATTTCATGGAAACGTTGTACTCCTCTTTTCATTAGTGTAAAATTTCAGTTAAATGATCTAAAAAGGTTATGTAATTTTTTTAATGCCTTCACAAATACCTAATATAACTCATGGGTTCTTATACTTGTTTTGATAGAAGAGAACTCATGTCCTCAAAGATTCCCTCACAAAAACTAATAATAATCTTGTTAACTATTAATCATTAACCATACAACCTTTAGGTATGTTTTCTAAAATATGATAATTGTTTTCACATAAAAACGTCATATGAAATTATGCGTGTCCAAAACCCCCATATAAAAATAACATGACACTATCCAAATGATATATTATTAAAATTTCTATATGAAATTCATCTAAAGACATAGATTCTATCATAGATCACTTTCTCATAAGAAATGTTTAATCCACAACATCCTCACACATTATTGGGAGACATGTTTTTTTTCACAGATAACATCACCAAGGTTCCCTTATCCTTTGATTCAGAAGAGAAAAATAGTTTCCATAACATTATCTCAAGAAATATTCTGTGACCGATGTTAATTTTTTGTGAGATCTTCTATGAAACTGATCATAACCATTAATTATTCACCGGAGTAAAATTCATTGAAATAAGTTGTGTCAATTAATTCATTCATGAGATTTAAGGTTATGTCTATGGGCCTCCTTCCTTATGGTATTTGTTAGATTATATGTCTCATTGGTCACTCTTCTACATAATGGGACCACACGGGCATCCTCTATATCGATATCTTTCCTCAATTTATAAAAAAACAAAAACTGAATTCTCATCTCATAATAGGATTATATGGGTGATGTAGCTTCAATATATAAGACTAGATGATGATGGAAAAGGATCTTAGGATCAATTGAAATCTGATATTATCATCATCTCCACTGATTACAGGATCTATCACATGATTCAAAGGATGGATGATTCCACATCATATGAATAATACATTAATTATGTGATTTCCTTGACATCATCTCAAAAACCCAAATAGACCATTCTATAAATCATGTAGAATTCAGAAGGATAAAAAATCATAAATAATCATGTGTAGGCTTCATTGGATGTATTCAGTCGGCCGTGTTTTCAAAATATCATCATGTGATTGATGCGTGATTTTCTATTCATTAATATGACACCTAGTAAATTTTATTATGGGATTCATGTGAAAACTACATTAATTTCTTTCTGAATATTGATTCATCCTAATTTCATTAGTGTAATGAAACATTATGTTTTAGTATTTATTTGTTTTATCATTTAGACTCATCCTTATTTTCCAGTCATAATCACTCATGGTGCTCAATTATCCTGATCTCATGTGAACATACCTTGTTTTGATGTGGAAGATGAAATGACAGTCAAATATTGTGAGGTTGAGTTTAAATATGCAGAACAATATTGTCGTATATTGAATCATATGATAAGTACGTGATAAATTGGACAAAATCGCATATATCAGATATCTGGGCTCAAGTATTTCAATTAATATATTTTTGAAATGTACACAATGTTCACCATATGACATTGAAATAAAAAGCTGCTCCCCTTGGCTTTATATGAAAAGTTTTGGATGCATCTTTCTCAAGATGGAATGGGGTTCCACTCTTATAACACCATTACAAACCACCACCAAAGATTCATCCCTCTTGGACATCATTCCCAACTCATTAATATGCATTCTATTAACTATTCGCTGTAAAATCCCAATATATTGGCGTCCTTGTGGATTTTTCATAACTATAGAACAATTTGGCTACCTCTATCTAGCTCCCACTAAGAGCGGCAGACCGTTGTCCCCCATGAGGTTATGGATGATCCTTTGCCTAAGCTTTATAGTGGGTTGGAAACTTTTTTAATTCCAAATCTTCCCAAATGTATTATTTGGTATGGACATTAATAACAATTAATGGGATATTAAACTCACAATTAAAATAAATATTTTTTTTGTTTTGAATTTTATATATTAATTGTGACTTTCTTAATGTTGACATGTATTAAAAAAGCTAGTACAACATCAGTAATCATAATATTAAATCAATGAGAATTTACAATTGTGAAATCAAATGATATGAATACATGAAGATTCCCTAGACATCTCCACTTCATAATCCAAAACATATTAGATTATTTAAATAAAATAAATTCTAGGATAAAAAATTTCCACCTTTGTATTTCCATTATATATTAACACATGTAATAAGTCAATATGTCCTACTAAAGTTTCTCCCCCAGTAGATAATAAAAGTGAAATTGTAAAATTGGATATTATCAACTCATATTTCTTCATAAAAGAATCATCATCTCAATTATGAAAATTAAGGGATCAATTCTAAGAGATGAATGATCTCTCATGGTTCTCATAGAGAAGGTCCATTTGTTAATAATCTCTATGTCTATGTAGGATAACTATTTGTGTAAAACGAGAGATATAGAATGATGGATGTCTAAGAAATCCATAAACACCATGCATGTGAAATCATGCTAAAAAATTATGAATTATTGATAATGTGATTAAAGACAATTATATTTATCACTTTAATTCTAATCCAATATATTAATCAACAAACACATTTGTAATTTCATGTAAAAATGATATACCACCCCCTTTTCATTATCATGAAATCAATCAAGAATTCTATATTAATTTATATTATTAATAAAATTAACATCAACATATGGAAGTGTAATTTAAATTCCACAAATTCAAATATTATAATGTTTTTTTTTTGAAGTTTCTCATTCACTATGTAGTGAATATAAAACATATTCATTACTAAATGCTCCCCCACATGGGATGAACCCATCTCCATCAATTACATACATGTTAATATAATAGAATATATATATATATATATATAATGGAACTAGTAGTGGCCTTCTTATTCAGCAAAAGTCACATTCAAGTTAAAAGATGCATTTCATCAAGGGCGATTATTTTCTATGAAACATAGTCTTTCCATTGTGTGAATTATCCTTTTCAATTGTATTCATTTGAGTACAAATGGACTTTGGTGATTTCATTTTAATATTAAATAATCCCTAAATTTTAGAAGAATCACCATATAGTTGTGTGGAGAACGTTTAGATTTATCACACCATAAAATCAAGTCTCTATCATTTTGTGGAATATGTTTCTCCACCAAAATTAAATTGAATATTTATTTTATTTATCATTTACATTTTTAATCCTCTAGTTGAAAAAAAACTTCAACTGATTTTTCCACACAACTATGCACTCATTCCTGAAATTATTGTTTTTTCATTATTTTTCACATGAATCGCCACTATTTTATTTACCCATTACGATTGAACATGAGACTCAGCCTAGTTGGTGAGGTATCATTAAGTGCATCCACACGAACCTTGTTCAAAACCAGCTAGAGGAATATTTTCGGGGGGTACTATAACAGTACTATAGTATATAATGTAGTAGTACTGTACACTGTGCGGGTACTGTAGCAGAACTATGCACTATATAGATAATGTAGCAGAACTTTACACTGTACAGGTACTATAGAAGAACTGTACATTGCCTAGGTACATTAGCATGAACTGTTGTAGTTACTACAGCTGGTATTGTTCAGTTCAATAGCAGCTGAAACTATTCTACTTGGGCCACCAGTTTGGGCTTGGAGTCCTTAAGTCTTTCGGGACACCCAGGCCTTCCGGTTTGTAGGGCTTTTGGGCCACCATTAAGACCTTCGGGCCACCACAAGGGCTTCGGGACACATGTAGTTTCCCTAGACAGAGTACAAAAAATGGAGCATCCCCAGATGATGATTTAGAGGAGGTGCACTCACCAAACCACAGCCAAATGGATTTTTCAGATTATAAAGGTATGGCTATGCCAACAGGACTAGCCTTTTCTTGTATGAGATGCCTAGCCATATGGAAATTCAATGGTAGAGAGCTACTATAATGATGCAGATGTTGGGGATGGGTAGTTCCTTGTAAATAGTCTGGTTGAATTCCCTAATACCATTGGGTCATGTAATCTCCTAAGCCTACGGGACACATAATCTTCGATCCTACGGGCCTAATAAGGGTTCTCCCTCCTCCCTTGAAAGGGGGGTTATCAAAAAATCAATAATAATTATGGCCTTTGGGCCATTACAAGAATTAATAATATTCCTTAGAGTTATTTCCCTGAATTTCTCTTAGTTTTTACCCTTTTTCTTACATCTTCCACTATCTTCTTTTAAGCATTCATTTCTATTTAGTTTTGTAATCATGGATGAATATATGGTCACATAATCATTTTTTTGAAGATATTTTCTAATTTTTTCAACATGAATCCTCATTGATTTAAGATTTTTAAATAGTAATTACTTGTAAAAAACAAGAGTTGGATTTTTTCCTATATGATTCATAACTAGACAAAAAACAATTGATACTAAATATTTCACCTTGAAATTTATTTTATCAAAAAACATGATATTGTTGTTATTAATTAAATTGTGTCTTATTTATTTAAGGATTTATTGATTATATAGACTAATTTATTTCTCCCTTTGATAAAAAATAGTATCTCTCCTTTATCTCTATGACGGTAGTTAGATTTTTTGTCTTATTATTTTTATCAAATATTAAGACTGGATTATTACATTTATTTCCTAACTATATTTTTTATGTTATTTTCTTCACATAATCAAATGATTTTTTGATGATAGGTATATAGAATAATGCAAAAATTCTCATTTCTATTTCACCAATAACATGAATATTCCAAAAATTCAAATCTATTAATTTTAGAGAGTTTCATTCTTCATTAATTTTTCTTCTCTGATGCAGGTTTCTTATTTTATTTTCATTTTTCCACTCAATGAAAGCCTCCTCCTATTATCATGGATTTTATTTTCTTCCATTGTTTCGTACCTTGATTCCCAATAATCTAATAACACTATCAATTGACGTTGAAACCTATTTCTTTCATTTTTGGTGTAATATGGTTAGTTTTCATAGATTACAAACCGTACTTATTTTTAGTGATATAAAAATTATTCGGGATTCATATAGATGAAAAATTATTTATCTGTATTTTCACATACTCCCATGATGTGTTATATTTAATAGTATCATTCTCCAAACGTACATTCTAATATTTTATATAATGGGATCAAGTATTTGAGGCATCAAAAGTACAAAAAAATATTTATGGGATATGGGGTACTTGCTTCATTGAGGAATATTCCATTTCATTCCAATATGGTCGAATGTTATCTATTGAATCATGTTCCTCAATACCAATTGTTTTGGAAACATATCTTCATTTAGTTATTTAGGAGGTTGTATATTGTCCTGATTTCTTGTTTTTCATTCTCACTTCTAGCAATAATTTCTTAATGTAGTTTGATTTATTTTCATCCTCAACTAATTTATTAATGTGTTCCAAATCATCCTTCAACTTCTCCATTTGTTCTTCATGCATTATTATTGATTCAGTCAATTAATTTTCAAAATAATTAATCCTATTACCTATATACTTTAATTGATAACATTTCATAACCATAAAATCATTTTTCAACTAATTCAAATGCATTAAAAGCATCTAAAATAAGACATTAAATAAGAATTTCTTATAATGAATTATTAGAAATTATTCAAATTTTTCATCATATATATCATTTAATATATAAATTTTTTATTCTTATTCTTTCAGAATTTGGGTGAGTCTATTAGATATCCAATATCGTTTTTCCAATTCTACTTCCATAGAATTATCCTCTCTTTAAAGCTATAATTTTTCATCTCAGAGACGACTGATTCCGTTAGAAAGATTCTTTTCAACTTCATTGGGAAGATTATTCAGATATTCATTGAATTCATTGAGTAGATTACTATGTGATCTGTCATCACCAAAATTTTTTAATTCATCATTAGAAGAGAAAAATTAATAGAATCACATCAACATGTTTAATTTTTATTATTTTCACTAAGAGGTATGTTTTCGTGTATTTCAATATTATTCTTTATCATTATCACCTATGTATTATTTATAAACATCTATGTTTCAGCTGAAATAGATAGATTAGTTTTATTAGGAATAACTTAAAATTTATAAATATGATGTATTTAAATAATTTACTGACATATATGCTTCAAAAAAACCCATGAGGATCCTTTTAGGTGACCTATAATTTTATAAAACTTGTAGTACCCCAGATAGATTGACCAATAATATGGGTGTGAATTAATGGTTTACATTTTAAAAATTCATTCTGTTAAATTATACATCTTGAATATGATATATTTCATGATCCTCTTAGAGATATCCAATCGTCTATCTTCTTATAAAAAATTTGTAATGGAGAACACAGAACATTCTATTTAAAAGGTTCATTAAAAAAATCTCCTCATTGGAATGTCGGTCATTCCTACAAATATAGATTCTCCATTATAATAATATTTTTGTGATTACTGTGGAAGATGAAGAGTAAAACTTTTTCACACTAGCGTACAAACTGAATGTTCTTTATACTTCACCCTATAGTGTTTCCAGAATCCACATTTTCTTTCCCCAGAATCTCCACTAGATAATTGTAATCCTAAATCACCTAAAATACGTATTTATTAGGCTCCGACATAAGACATCCACCTTTTTGAAATGTTTATATACTTTTGGTTTGTTGTTTTATCTTCCTTACCAATCATGTTGGATTACACAACCATGTTTGGTCTTTATGTATCTTCAACAACATCTATTTGAGACTTTTGGTCATTCTCAATAAATTCTGATCAACTATATCTGATCATTTTCCTTAGTGATACAAAATACATAGCTATGTTTCCTTGGGTATTAAGTACTCTCCACAATGAAATGTGATCACATGACACACACATTATTCTTAAACAATTCATGCAAGAAAAAACATTGAAAAACTTTAATGTCTTCTTCATGAATTATGAATTTACCTCAATAAAATTTATATAATGCATGGATATCATGGATTCCAAATTATTTTGGGTATATAAACTATAAAATCATGTATTTCCTAAAACCATTGTATTCATATTTTTATCGGTGTATAATTCTATGAACATTATCTTACTTGGTTATACTATTTTTTTATTACCTTCAATAGACTATAGTATAAATCACAGATTCATATCATTCATTCACAAGAATAGACCTCATAACCTCAATGTTCCATTCACTTGTATGATTCATACGGATATTCTTCTTTAAGAATATTACCTCCAAATATGTTTTTTAATAATCACAATTCATCGCGCATTAAAAATTTATGTGAATAGATGACTATCCACAACCTCATCCACATGATCATAACCCATCGTAAAGAGGTTATGTTTTCCTCAAGAATGAATCAACTTATTATCAAGAAAATGTTTTCTTATAGGTTAGTTTTATGTCCACAATGTGTTTTATATGACTATCTGAACCAACTTTACATGATAAGTTGGTTTTCCATGGATTCATTTGCAATATAAGAGGTGTCCTTTGGTCCATTCTCATTTTATTCTCAAGACCAAGATGTTGTTCATGAAATCATCTCATAACCTATCACATGGAAAAAAGTACTATCTATCGGATATTCTTAACAAATTCTTATAATAAATATGACTACCCAGTTTATCTTTCATATGACACAAGTTATGTCTATTGTATATTCATTATAACTCAAGGGGTTATCAGCGATACTCCTACTTTGATGCCTTTGCAATAAGGTATTTTTGATTAGTTATTGTATCATTTTATTGTATCACGTGGGCTTCGTATATTGTGATTTATTCCCATGATTTATCAAAAACACAACAGTTGAACTCATGGATCTAACTAGAATTATATAGGTGATGTAAATATGATTTTTATGGTGTTCAATGGACACTAAATGATATTTTTATCAAATAAATTATATTATTCTGAGCATCTCTATTGGATTATGGATCCTTCATGCGATCATCTTGCTGAATACATCTTCATCATATGAATAATATATTGACCATGAAATTTCCTCAGTCAACATAATCTGAAAAATCTAAATAATACCTTAGTTATTTTTTATATACTTTGAAAGGCCCATGTTGTAATGACCCACGTATTCACATTGTCTTGAGAATCAAATATATCATTACTAGGCCTTAAGATGCATACCCAACATTTCAAGGGATAGTAGTAAATGTTGAAGGGATTCATATGCATTTGTGGGAAAATTTACCCATTATGAAAAAAACCACTAACCAAAAAACCATTATATGATGCATTATAAAAACAAGGAAACTCAACATTAAACATTATAATAATACCACACAACATTTTAATATATCAGAAGATAAAACAAATATCAAAGGAAACAGAAGCAGACAACCATAAGATACTCCAAGGAAACCACAAGACTCCATGATCCACAAGATTGGTTCTCCAATCAAAAAACAACACAAGTATCACAAAGTGGTGAAAATACATGTGATATGTTCAATTTACCATGTACAAGATGATAAATTCTGAAAATTCACCATCATTCCAAAGAAGGTGGGAGTATAAAACTCAATATCCCTTCACCAACGACATACCTACTCATTACACTTATATTGAATGGTTAGTAACATTTATATAAATTTTTTTATTATAAAACCGTACCAAAACTACTTATAACAAAATATAAACAACATTTGAGACCATATAAAACCAAAAGTTCACAAGTAGTATTTCCAATATTTTCTGGAAAATACTAATTATAGAAAAACAACCAAATAGTGATTTAAAACGATTTCTAGAAATCATTTTTTCATAGAATCACCATTACACTTATTCACACATCCAAATATGGATGCTTCATTATAATAGTTCCATACTCATGAGAAGTCTCTTGTCGATCTACCTTGTAGTCTCATGATAATTATTACCCATGTACAATTACATATTTGTCACCAAGAACAATGTCATATTGCTGCGAAGCCTCATAAATTTGATCTCTACACACACAACTATTATACCAAAAAAAATTCAAAAAATCATTTCAAACCATTTCAATTAAACGGTTCTTTTATTGAAACCAATATTAGAAATTTGACTCCACACACCCATTTTTTCTTTATAAAATCATTCATTTTAATGAAATATCTGTTATCAAATAAATTTACAATAATTATATTAAAATAACATTTTAAAATATTAAATTAAAAATCATGAATCAAACACTTGAATCAAAATAATCAATTTTCGATATTTTTTACAACTATCACAAAATAGGGTTTCCAAAAATCATATAGAAGACAATTTACAATCATTCCATTTAAAGAAATCATTTTTAACCCATTACTTTCATTTCTATCAAGAGGATTTGAGAGTAATACCACCTACCTCAATGATTTTTAAAAAAAAATGAAAACTGATGATGAATACTCATGAAAACTAGGTTGATTATCTAAGAAACCACCGTTGACCTATTCTCCAACCAAGAAAAAGAAAAAATATTATCATATATGAGATTCACTTTCGTAGAGATACACATAAATTATGTAGATATAACAAACATAGAGGAAAGAATATGTAGATCTTTGTAGATCTATGAAACCAATCATGAATGATGAAGATTGATCGCGTACCTCAAGAATACGACTTGAAATCACAAAGTGAAGACATTGGATTTCCTCCAAGAATAATGGGAGAAACTTATATGACCTTATTAGAAAAAAAACCCTGAGTAAGAGATAATTTTGGAAAAATATTAGTGGATTAATGGCAAGGCCAACCTAGATCAACCTTTTTAGTTGGTGGGTTTTTACCCATGAATGGTTTGGAAAAACATGTTCTAACCAGGTGTTTTCTAATTATGTGCAGATCCCCCTCCAAGGCCTCCCCATACAGTCTCTATAATTGTGCGCACACCATGATGAAGCTATTTTCCAGAACCTAAAATGTATAATGGTTTCTACTAGGCTTTCGGCATAGTTGGGGCATACCATATGCATCTCGTGATCCTTTTGTTTCGCCCCAAATACTCTCAAAAAGTTCTCAACACTATACCAAACTTCACACTTGTATATTATAAACATAAAAACAAAAACATAGGGGTTAACTACTAGAATATAGGGTTACTAAATTCTCCCCACCTTTGATTATCCCATCCATAGAATGTAGAAAACCATCCATGCCCTGAATGAGTTCTGGCCATATCTATTTCATTTCCTTCTCGGGTTTCCATGTATCTCCATAAATCTGACCATGTTACCATATAACCCACACTAGACTAATGTGTTTCCCATGAAATAATTTCTCTTAACTTTCCCCCATCGACACCTAGATATGTACCAATGATGAATTTGGATCTAAGTCAACATCATCCCAACTGATCACTATGTCATGATCAAGATGATACCATTTAAACAAATATATGTGTAACAACATTATGAACTGAACAAAACTATAATGGAAATGCCAACCGATATTCCACCTCTGCAGCTAATTCCAGTTTCTCAAAAGTTCCCATATATATATGGGATAAAATACCCTAATTCTCAAAATGATTATTTCTAAGAATTGAATGGATCCTCCAAAACACATGATCACTCACCATGAATGACAACGATCATTGGAGATGATCAACATAAAATTTCCAATGACTCTTAGTTCTCTCCATAAACTTTTTTGTCCACTAAATCCTCTTCATTTTTTCTTGGATAAGGCTCATCCAAACTAGTGATTGATATCTAATTTCTACCCAAAATGTGGAGAATGACAATAAATCCTATAAAATAATTCAAAAGGAGATACATTTATCAATGATTGATAGCTATTATTATTCGAGAACTCCACTAAGTAAATTTTCTCTTCACATGTGCCACCAAGAATCCATCACACCAACATGTAACATGTCTTCCAATTTATGTATCATCCTTTTGGATTTACCATCCAGCTGAGGATGATATGTAATACACATATTCAACTGAGTTGAAAGGGATTTCTATAAGGATTTATAGAAATTAGATGTAAGCATCAGATATATATCTAAAATCTTTAAAACTAGAGTTCCATATCTCTTTACAACTTATTTCATGTATATTTTTTTACAGATCCTACACTATATGCATTTCACGAATAGGGACGAAATGGGCTGACATGGTATTCACACCCACTATCACCCCTTAGGAATTGTGTTCCTAAACTGTTCTTCGGAAACCTATAACAAAATCCATCAATATCTACTACAATTTCTACACAAGAATAGGTAAGGAATGCAACATACCAACTTTTCTTTGATGTTATACCTTAACATGCTTAAAATTTTTGAACCATGAAATAAACTCAACAACATTCAGTTTCATGCCACTCAACCAAAACTATGCCTTCAACACCTTATACATCTTTTTTATGCTTGGATATACATCATATCTTGAATAGTGGTAAGCATGATCAATTTTCTACTAAAAATTCAATGGTAAAAACACCAAATATCTGAAACATATCAATGAACTCCAATCAAGTTTCTAGTTCTCAATGGTGGTCCAACCTTTGATTTTTTAAATCTTAATCACACATTCTTCATCGGTTTTTTTTTCCACTTTAACAATCATTGCCAAATATGGAACAATTGAAACTAAAAAAAACAACAAAATCACTTACATCTAATGTTTTTTAATAATATAAAATGGTATTCTTGAGGAAATGCGGATTCAATGCTAAAATAAATATCTATGAAATGAAACTTATACTAATTATATTATAATATATTTATGAAAACCTATATAATAAATTGGATAAAAAAAATTTTAACAGTGTAAACGTGAACAAATAATATCAAATGAAGAAGTATATATTTTGATTTAAATATAAGAAATAATGTTTTAGAATGAATTAATTTTCGCATATTGGGTAAATAATCATTAAAAAGTATGGAAAGTATTCCTATAAATGTTTCTTTTTTATGATGAATCATTTCCATCAATGAAGAAGAATATATGTAAAAATAATTTAAAAGGTATTTAGTGTCAATGAATCATAAATACTAAGAATCATTATATAATAAAAATTACAATTAAATCACAACATATCTTGTAACAGTATTCAATAATATAGTTCAGGTGTAATTATTATAATTCATTGAACAAAAAATTAGTTTGAAAGATCCTTTACTTTTACTCTCAACTTCGATGGAAGTATCTTACTATTACGTATAATAATAAAAAACTTTTTCTAACTTCTTTAATATATTTATTAATATATATTTACATTTTAAATCATTAATTATATAAATTTATTTTAATTTTGGTATTCGGTTATTTTTTATTTTCATCATAATATGTTAGAGATTTTGATTGTTTTGTACAAAATTTTTAATGTTGGTATAGATCCTAATTCATTGATTATATTTTGATGATTCCTATAATATCTATTGAACTTATATAGATGTTTTAATCTTGACTTATAATGTTTAAATTTCATTATATTATTCTTTTATTTTCAATTCATGACGATGAAATATGGAATGGGGATGATTCAGTAATTTAAATGATTCAAATGATGTATTTTAATAATTTGAAATAGTAAAACAAGTAACATAGTTGTATTTATTATATCAAAATAGTAGAAAAAGATATATGATATCTAAATTTAAAGGATCAAATATTATATTATTCTTTGTAAGGTAAGATACATACTATATTCTAATAATACATTAGAAAATATTTAATACAGCATAAAATGAAAGTGAGAACATTACAATTTATTATAGTATATTACTAAAACGATTAATAGATCCATTATTGTTACATATATTTATAGAAGAAAATAGTAAATGGTGAGTTTATATTCTTAGTAATAAAAATCATAAAACTAAAGCATTCATGTAATAAAAAATGAATAAATAATATTCATGAGATAATTACTAGAAAAATATATATTATAACAAATATTTTGAAAGGTGTCTTAATCCAAGGATGATATAAAATCACAAATAATCACCTGTATAACATTAAATAAATTCAAAATGATAGAATTCATACTTTTAGATATCATAATTTTACTTCAAAGGCCTCTTTTTAGTTCATCTAAAATAAATAGTTAATAGATACATAAAGTACCCATAATAACATGTCTCGTTGAGACATGTAGGTGTATAAATTAATTATAATGGGACACTCATATTACTAAATATATAAAATTAAGTCATTATAATAAATAAATTAATAAAAATTCAAATAATAATAATAATATGAATTTAAAAAAAACAATAATTTTTTTTTAATATTTTCAAAAACTATTTGCAAGAGAAAAATTATTTTAAGACATCCTGTGTAAAATGTCTGGAGATATCGTAATAGTATTTGTAAGAAAAAAATCCATAATTATTGTTTGTGCATTTGTAAGAAAAAAATTCATCACTATATCTTTATAGTGGTCATAACAGCTTCTAAATGTTTTCTTTAGAATATATTCCTTTTAAACTCCCAATTAATGATATCCTAACCATAATCCAATATTTGAGAACCAATGGACTCCCTTAAATTGGTTATACTATTATTCAATGAATGGAAGTAGATAATTATTCTTTATTGTAGCATGGTTACGCTTATGATATTCAACGTATAGAAAAAGAGTTACATCTAATTTCTTGATGAAAAATTCTAGTGTTTTCCATGGAGATGTGATCCATCAAATGAAATCTCTACTTTATAGCTCTTCTAGTAGAATTTTTAGTTCCCTTAAATATGTTGGTTCTATCCTATAAGATTGAATGGATATAGGAATGGTCCTCAGAATGAGATCAATCCTAAACTCCAATTCCTTTATAGATGGTAACCCAGAGATGTTCTTGGGAAAGACAACTAGAAAATTATATACTAAACGTACATAAAAATATTTATTCCAACAGAAATTTATTGATATATAATATTTTTTTTGGTAATAATGGTATTTTAAAATAGATATTGACCTTTATTAGTACTAATATTATGTAGAAACACTTCTTTTTTCAAATATACATATCTTTCAATATTGACCATTAAATACAAATAATTCTTTTACTGATGGTTAAAAATATGGCGTTATCATACTAATACCAAAAAAAATTAACCAACACAAATTTTTTACTATTAATTAATCATTCCATCAAATATTTTTTTCACCAATTTTTTTTATAATAAACCATTCAATAACAAAAAATATTTTATCACTATCAAACTAATTGAAATCCAACTTTTAATATATTATTTTTTACGATAAATGAATATATCTATTTCATGAGTTATTTTAAATAATATCTCATTCATTGATTTTAATTTTAAACTTTCATTAAATAACATTCATTTTTATATTTTTTAATAATATTCATTTTCATAATATTAAATAATATTTAGGAAATGGAAATATTAATCGTCATGATATCTAACATATTTACATATATGTTTGATAACCTATATATACATGATAATTTATTTTTCATATTTAAATTTGAATTATATAATTAAATCAAACCCAAAAAAATCAAAATATTAATTATTTAAAATTAATAAATATGAAACATAACACTAAATTTAATTATATTACATTACTAATTGTAGATATTCACGTATGAAAATTTTATTTTATAATATATTATAAAATAATTGTCTTTTATATAATTTTATACCAATCATTCAAATATATGTTTTACAGTTTAATTTTAAAAAAATGAAATTTATTTTCTTCCTTTTAAGTTTTATTTGATTTCTAAAAATTACTACACATCCCCAATCTGGATTTCCACCCACCAATCCATGGAACAATCGATGCCACTCTCATGGCATTCCTGCACTCTACAGCCACCTCTGACTCAACCTACATCAACCCCTACTTCCTTCGCAACCACCAATCCCCCGATAACCCCTGTTTCATACTCTACAACTCTCTGCCATCTCCACCCACCCCCTTCACGACACATGATTCCACTTCTTCAACCCTCTGCCTATGCCATTGTCCTCATCGACCGTGACCTGCCTCCCTCTTTCAGTGACAATCACATTGTCTTTATCATCCCCAATGGACAACCCTTGTCATCCCCGACCTTACTATCTCATCCAATGTCTTCATATCCTTCCTTGCTTGACCCCCACCATCCCCTCGACCTTGATCGAGATATGGGTGGAGAAAATTGATTCGGAAAACATTTTTTTTATTTATATACAAAAATTGATTCCTCCAAGTCTCAAGGTAACATGGACACCTCATGAAGGTTTTCATTACCAATTCCATTCTACCCCATTTCAATTCAATCCTATTCAGAATTATTCTAGGAATAAAAAATATGATATATATTATTATGGTTATAATAGGAATAAAATGGAAACTCTATAATGGATGATGTGGGAAAGCCGCATGGTGATTTTGTTTCAACTATTGATTCTATAATCGAAGATTCCTAGTACTAGTAAGGAATTTATTTTTTTAATAAGGATCTTAATTTTAGATTGCTGAGATGTTGAGGTATTGAATAAATTAACATGGAATGCTACGAATTCCATCACTGGGGACGATATAACCTAATGGGTAGAATGATTGGACCTGATTTTCTATGATGATATTGTGCATATTAATTTTTAGATCATGGTTTTCAAACAAGAATTAATTAAGTCTATATGAAATTATTTATGAATATTTTTATCTACTTTCGTGATTATGGTTCTCTTGGGATATATTAGTAGCAATTTTCCAGATCCGGTATTCTATTAAAGGCTATCAAGTCTGCCATTCTAGCTCTCTCTCTGTTTTTAATAATCTTTACTATGTTTTTCAAAATTCTCGTCCTTGTAGATGTGATTCAGTCATCATTTCTGCTCATAGTGACTGTTAATAAGATATTAAGGTATAGTATAGTGGATATTTATATTCTTATTATTATTTATGGGGTCATCAATGATCATGTACTAATAAATGTTGTGACCAACCATTATCAGTATTCTTGTATTTACCTTTATTTTCTAAATATTTTGTAGGCAATGTTGTGGCTGGATGTATATGTAATATTAATTTTATTCAAGGGATGAAAACACATGTGACTTGAGAGGGTGATGGCTTATAGCTGGTACAACATAACATGTACTGGATTCTATGTTCCCCTTTCTCTTACAACTCTTCATTTATTATATTTTTTTAATTCCAAATTATATACTATATTTATTTAATAATTTCATATAATTATACACTTTTGAACTGTTATTAATTACACATAACTCCTTTCCTCTCATATAACTCATTAAATTATTATTTACTATGTGAAAATTTTGAAAAAAATATCTCTTCCTCTTATTCAACATTTATATGAAATAGAAGTTCAATATAAATAATTTACACCAAATAATCTTTTACTGAAATTATCTTATAAACATATTACTAACAATATATAGATCCATTATTAATGAGATATCACATATTCCATCCACACAAACCCCTTTTCATAAGTCATTATTATACCAAAATACACGTTTCAAAAAGTATATCCTTTCGTTTAAATTATCTTCTTGCTCTATTCAATAACTTTAATATTCTATAAATGTGACCCAAAAAATAATTTTTGTTATAATTAAATTTTTTATGTACCACATATATTTATTGGGTCTTACCTTTTTATACTCATAAAAAAATATTTTCACCCATGGTGGTTTTAAAATACTAATGTTAATGATGGTGTCCTTATTTTTCATGTATGATTTCATTGGCTATTAATAAAAATAGATTTCAATATTTAATCTAAAAATATTAAATAATAATATTTTTACTATTCTATAATGAAAATATCATCAGGATAGAAATATAAGAAAATGTAAATAGTCAACATTTTAAAACATTTATTATAATTTTTTGATGAAATTCATGTTCATTCAATTCAATTTAGATAAATATATTGAATTATTAAATTATTTTAATACTATCATGACTTGAAAAATAAAACTTTTTACTTTTTTATCTAAAAAACCAATTTAGGGAGACCATTTTCTGATACTATTACATCATAGGGGATTTAAAATTTTGAAATGAACAACCTCTCTATGACCAACCTATAAAAATATGTTCAATTAAATTATAACAAAATATTTTAAATGAATTAAAAAGAATAACATTAAGGAATTGAAAATGATATTGATTATTAATCATGTAAATAAATAATTCAATTTAATTATAAATAAAATTAGAGAATATATAAAGAAAACAAGAACTTTATAATCTACATTCTATTCACTTATTATTATCCAATACCATATATTATATAAAATATTTTACATTTTATATTATACAATTAAAAATATCTTTTTTTGTTTGATTTTGGATTAATTTTTATCTCTCTTCATCATTATGAATTTCTATTTCATATATTTCATTTTTGATAAGGAGGTATTTCCTTATAATTCATATTCTTTATTTCATGTTATGTGTTACACTTCATCTATCAATTTACCTATCTTATTATTTATATATTTTCCATATTATCTATTTGTTTAATTTATTTTCATATATCATTTTTTTAAAAATATTCAGGTCCTTATGTTTCCCTTCTAAATCATCCATTATGTAAAAAAATGATATTTTTAAAGGATTCGTTTATAGTTTTATTTTCTTACTCTCTATGATTATATTATATTAAATCCAATTAAACTAATGGTTTCATTGACTATTTATTTTTTTCCAAAATAAATTAAAAAAAATCTATTAAATACCCTTTTTGATATGGTTTAAATGTGAATCATTTTTTACCAGACCTATAATAAAAGACATCAATGGTTTCATTAATATTTCTCTAAAAAGATAATCTTTATTTTTCAAAATATATTTTTTTCAAATAAATTATATATATTAAAAACTTTAATCATTATTAAATTGTTAAAAATCCATTTTTTGACGATTATTAAATTTGATACCTCCATTGAAATCTAAATTTTCCTTATATATTTCTATATTTCAAAAATGACTATGAAAATTGTTTAATAAAACCTCTATAGTTTCTTAAATTTCTATAAAAGATTATTCAATTTTTTAAATCTATATCAAATTCCATAGATTTATCATATCATATATCATATTTCACCTAACATTATATTTTTCATATGTGTATTCTATATTAAAATAATCCACATGTTCATTGTCCATGTTTTAGTGAAACAAAATGATGGAAATGAAATGTCTATGATATAAATTACTAAACAATATGTTTTACAAAAAATATAATAAAATATGGATAATATTAAACTTTTTACCATTTCATTTAATTTTTTAGTACCCTATAAATCCATATCCATATTGGTAGGTGTTTATATAGACACCCATACAATCAGTTTACTAGGGAAATTATTAACATGAATTTATTCAATTTATTTTATACGATGTGAATTATACATAATTATTTATCTCGATTAAGTTTTATTTTCCTATATGAATAAATAATTTATTTTTTGGAACATTTATTTCAATGGGTACAAAATAAAATTATTTTTATGTATTTATGATTGTCATTATTTTCAAATGTATTACATATACATGATGTATTTTTATGTGGAGGGTGGTCCTAAAATTATATATCCCCACATTCATTTGGTAAAATATTACATCATATAAGATTATATGTATAGTGAATGGGAAGTGAGATTGTAAAGTAGTATTATGTATTTTTGGTAGTGAGCCACAATGTATAATTATGTTGAAATTCATAATGTGTTTTCACTTTATAACAGCACGAGGTAAGGAATTCCAATGAGGATATCTCTATGAGTCTCACCTAAGAGTTGTATACACCCATGATATACTAAAAATATAAATAATAGTATTTCAGTGACATTATTTTATGGTATTTGTTTTTTTATTTATTATTATTCAATATTTTCTCATATTTAGTTCATTCGATATTATGGTCTTATTTATTTAATCATGTCATTGTTTAATGATATTGATCTCACTTTCTTATAATATATAGTTCATTTCACTATTTTTCATTGATAATGTTTCCCCACTTATTATGTGTTTAATAACACTCAATTTTTATTGTTCCACAATTACATCCGTAGAATTTATACCAAATGAAACATTGATAATTTTTAGTGTCATAAAAATAAATACTAGAAAATTATTTGTTGATTATGAAGTGATTGATTCATATGATCTTATGGAGGAAATAGAAATAGGAGAATCTTATTCATCTAATTGATATTATTATAATATATGGAAAAAATATTTTCATGGGGGAATAAATACCCAACTGCAAATATTAATATAATGTTAGAGGATGTGGCCATGAAATTTCATCAATTTATCTAGAAAATGTTTGAAAAATATAAAAGGATGTCATAAATTTTATTATTGGTGAAGAGATATAGATATTATAATATAAAAAATAGTTTATTATAACTGTATATCTATTGAATCTAATACACTTAAATGTTACAGTTTTAAGGAGCTTCCTTAATATACAATCCAATGCACCAATCTAAGGGATATCGATTCCAGTAAAAATCAAAACCAAGGTAGTGAAATTATCTATTAAAACACTACCTTCATAGAGTATCATGAAACTATAAGGGAATATGGTACACATGTTTTCCAATAATGAATCAACACCATAATATTTTATTCTTATTCTATACATGAAATCATTTTATGAATGTTTCATATGACTATTATTCCAAAACTACAGAAATGGGATATTCACGTACCAGTGAAAACACATAGTGGTGTGATGAATGTATCTTATTTATATGAACCTTATTTATTTGATATTTATGGGAGTATAATTATAAAAAATAGTGTTATTTTTCTAATTGTGTAATTTCATGAAATATTGGAAATAGAATGTGTCTCTCAGTATTGAGTTTATATTAACATTCATGATTTTGAAATTTTATTTCATATTCCAAATCATCTCAACTTTATATATTGATGCATGGATTATTATGAACTTCATATAAATATTAGTACCTTGAATCATGAATAAATGCCCCCAATGATAGGTATTTAATTCAAATTTTTATGAAGTAACTTAATACCTATGACATACCAATTGTGTCAGAATATATTTTTTGATTACTAATTTGATTCTATACCTTCCCCCAAATTTTGAGGTTGAGTATTCAATAGATCTCATTCATGGTTTTTTTGAAAATATCAAATATTCATTATTTAATTCCTAATTGTACATCATAAAATTTAATGAAACAACTATAAGAAAATGTATATAATGTTTTTATGCAATCACATTTATTTCAATGTAAAGATACAATTGTATTTATTATGAATTTTATGTCTCATTTTGACATTGAAATTATTATCATGATCACAATATGAATAGAATGATGAAAAATGTATTTTTTACACATATTGATGACTTTAACTATCATATATTTGGGGATATCTCTGTTAAAAATGTGTATTATGTTTCGGGATATAAAATTTTGTAGGTGAAATTGTGGATATAACTTAGACAACTTCCCACAAAAGACATAGAGAGTATGAATTCAATGTGATTCATTTCATAGTAATAAATTACAAAACTATTATCATGAAATCAATAGATATAGTGCATATAGATTAACTTAAAAAATTTATGTTAGTTTTTATAGATTTTTTTCATATATATTTCTAGAAAAATTAATAAAGTGATGTTAATTTTTAAATATTGCTGAATACCATAATAAATGATAAATTTTATAACAAATTAAAAAAATGTTCATATTATTTGTATAGTTTCGTTTTTATTCCATTTAATCATAATCAAGGTTATATATATATACAGATCGATGATAATGGTGATTAAAAAGTGTATTTGAACAATATCTTAAGAAATTTAACCGTAGTTTTATAGGATTAACTAGATATTATTGATGCATTCTTAGGATTTTATCATGATTTTCATATCCACAATCTATGTTCACTGAAATGATTGAAAACATTATCTTGTCATAATAATGTGACGAATTATTTGAGGATCATATGATTTTGTGGGTCAATTAATAGGCTACATTAAAATTAAAAGAGGATTATGATATAAAGTGATACTATAAAAAAGTGTGTATGTGAGTTATAATGAAATAAACAAGGTAGTAGTTTATTCCTCTTGTAATGTATTGTTAAATGGAAAAAATTACCCATTGAATTATTTGTTGATTTTTGAGTCAATATTTTCATTAATTATTTCGATTCATTTTATATATATCACGAAATTAATATATATACTTTACAATATATTGTAGTATATATTAAAATAGGATTTTGAACTATGATAAAGGAGATTTTTATACGTAATTAATGATTCCGATTTTCAATATATCACTATACTAAAAGAAAAATCGGTGGATTGTGTTATTAATATAAAATAAAATTCATCCAAATTTACGAGGAATATTAAAAGAGACACAATATTCTATGATATGTAAATAATAGACCTAGAAATCAGAAGGGATGGGAGGAATTCGTAACATGTCCAAATTATTTCTCAATCATTTTTTCATTTGATGAAATTGATGGCATTAAATGATAATATAATGATATACATGCAGGTGAAAAATATTTTATAATATAATAATGAAAAAATATATAATATTAGGAATATGAATATGAAACTATCTATTCTACAAATATGAAATTAGCTTTTGGACGATCCATATAGTTCATCATTTTTTATTCACCCAAGAAGCAAAAATATATAAAGAGATTATCGAGATCACTTATAGTAGAATTACATCGAGATGGATGTTGTCCAATTTGAATCATAATTATTTTTCTTTATTAATGTTTTGTACAAAAATTTAATGACTAATGGGATGATGGAACCATTACTCATATATGTGTTGAAATAAATAAGCACCATACTGAATTTTTTCAAAAGTCATCCAAATAAACCTATGGGATAGAATTACATATCGTTTGATGACAAATTACCTATAAATTATATGTACATAAATATAAATCTTGAAGATTTAATTACTGATTACCATTCAATGATATGTATAAATTAATTGGTGAGGCTATACATGGATCTATTTTAAATTAGATTTTATCATAATTAAAGGATTGGATTAATGTTTTAGAGGAGTCACATATAATAATATAATGTGAAACTAAAAATTAGAGCTACATATCTTCTATAAATTAATTCTCATTTTTTAAACATTTAAAAGATAAGATCATGTCATTCTAGATGTAATTAAAAAGTGGATGAGATCAATGTCTTATACTAGATGATTTATCATTTAATATTATTTTATTATTTATAAATTTAATAGAAATATTTGAGGGCTCTTTTGGGAAGATATGAAGTTATATGATATGTTGTAATGAATCTAGATAGTTAAATTAGTTGGGAATATATTTTTATAAATCAAAGATGAAGAGGATAAAAATAATTCAATATTATACATATGTTTCAAAAGTCAATAAAAATATATATATTTATAGTATTCAATGATATTTTGAGATTGATATTTGAGAAAATTTATTATTTCCAATATCAATATATAAATGTGTTATTAAATTTTGGAGGAATGGAATGTTTATCTGTAGGTGCATTAACCCCTTTAAGATTCATGATCGTACTTAAACAATTGCTTATATATTTATGATTCAAATGATTCAATAATATATGTTGAACAAGTTTCTTTAATCTCATTATAGGATTAAAAATATGATCCAAAAATTTAATTAAATGATTATTTTTACTAGTATATAAAAAATATAAAATGTGAAATAACTAGTTGATATTGTAACAGTTCAGTCGTCTTGACCAATTACTTTTCAAGAATTCCAGACATGGAGTTGTCAAAATCATTTTCTGGGGATGATGGAGGGTAAATAGAGAATTTATAGCTAATAAAATATGGAATATGTTGTTTCGAGGCTTGAGATGGGTCCTGGAGGATAGTAGATTTCACATGGTGGGGTAGTTTTCAGTCTAAATTCTCAGAGGTTAAATTTGAGTGCTTTTTTAATTTTTGTAATTTCATTTATGTTGAGATATTAGTTGTTGTAGGAATATATAAGGATTATTTTTAAGGTTCTTAAAAATAATTCATGGTTATAGTATGGTCACATGTATGTTGAATCGATTCATAGAGGTGTCATTTTTGTGGTTTTTTCATTGCTATTCTATGGATCAGTGTTGTTGTTCAGGACTTTTTGAGGAGTTTGAGTCTGGAAAAGTAGTGATTCCATCCATATGATGATCTTTTATATAATCAATAGTATCTATATCATGGACATCTTTATGTTTCATGGATGTTTCATTGACTACCCTTACCATGTATTGGTCCCTTACCTTATGTTGTGGTCGTTCCCATTTTCATTAGTCTTGCACCAAGGTGTGTCGTGCTTCACCATGGTCTTACATCAGCAAAACAAACTGAATAATCCCAAACCCATCAAACTCAAAAAATATACATCCATAAGGATTCATTAAATACCCATGTGAATAATTTATAATCCTCTTAGAAAATTTTCATAGGATTTTAGACCAATTGATAGGATATCAATCTGTTTATGTTTTTGGTGAATTTTCATCTTCCCTCCTCCAAGTTTTTTTCCCATGTTATTCTTATAGATAAGGTTATTTTCAAGGATACCCTATTTTTGTGATTTTTTGGTCAGGGAACCATGTGGGTGAAATATTTTATAGTGATTAATTTCGTCACCTTCAATGTGGTTCTTGGTAGTTTTCTTCTTCTCATTCCATTTTTCAGTAGTGCATTGGAAAGAATTATTTGAGGCGGCAGATCCTTCATCTCTCTTATTTCTATACATGTAAGAGAGTTCAAACATTTGTTTATCTATCAAAAAATAGTATGCACTGGCCTAATGAATATAATTAATTAGTTTAGTTGAAATTTAAGTGGTAATGGAATTAAATCATAATATTTATTGATTATTAGACAATTTATATTGAGATTATCATTTCCCAATATATAAAAAAATCATTGTTTTTTAGATTCGTATTTGAGTTAAAATTGGTATGATTTTGAATACTTTTTTATTATTGATTTAAATAACCATGAATTGAAAATGAAAACAACATTCTATTAAGATAATAATTTTTTAATCCATGGATATTTTGGGTTCTCTGAGAATAACCTCTAAAATTAATGTCAAATGTGTTTCGAATCCCCTTACACTAATATAAATTATGATATATGAGTTCTGTGAAAAGTGGTTATGAAATGTGGCTGTGTAGTTTGGCAGTATTTGTGATAATATGTGGGTGTGGTGTGTTTCTATTTTGAGGAAGAGGTCTATGTGATATTAAATGGTGGATATATGGGGATTTTTTGTGTAATGTGTATGGATTTTTTTGTTGTAGTGTGTTTTTTTGTTTTCTCATAGTAATGGAATAAAATGACAATGAGTAAAAAAGAAATGGTATGGGATGGAATGGATAATGGGTTGGAATACGTAAATTAATTCTTCAATTAATAAAAGTTGTGTGGTTGGATGTTTTAGATGAATAAATTGGAAATAAATGGGATGGATAAATGGAATTGGTTGATTAATGGGAATATTTGAAAATTGTATTAACATTAAAATAAGGGTCAAATGGGGAATGCGAATTTTGGATGATATATGTGGTGTTAATTATTTAGTGGTAGAAACAAAAGTGGTTGACTTTTTGAGGATTGTGGTGATGTTGTAACTTTTATGGTAATCTTGTTCTAAACCATTGGGATGGGTATGTGAATAGATATATTTATAAATATATATATAATGTTACATGTGATTTCTATATGCACCCCAACCGCATCGGGCACCATTTTTCAACAACCAAATGTTTTTCAAGGCTTTACCCAACCTCGTATTAGTGAGGATAGATTATGGCTACCTCATATTCCCCATTTCTTTCTTCTAGGTGAGTTTTATATGTATGGTATGTGCTGGAAACAATTCAAAAGTGCACTAGTGGTGGTTGTTTGATAATATGGGGTAGTGAATTTGTTTGGGATCATGCATGGTAGTAGGGTGGAATGATAATGATTTCCAGCATTATTCAGGAACCCTAATACTCTGGTTTCTATTGTAGATGATATGTGATAGACATGTTTTCCCCTGGAAAGATATTATTTTACTTCTAAGGAGTCAATGAGAAATATGAGAATTGATTGATCATGTTTCATTAAGAGAGATGTGACATTTTGGCTGAGGTGTTGTTTTGTGAAATTTTATCTGATGGACCAGCTACATTCAAGAGAGATGTGATAATGGTTGTGATGAGATCACTATGATGTATCTTGTTTGTGTTTGATAGTATAAAACTAGTGTTAAAGAAATGGATGGAACACATTTCTATATATTTTTTATTATGTTAATATATGTGTATTTCTTATTTGGTGATCATGTGTGTGTGATAATAGGATTGGTTAGTTGAAGAGTATAGATGTTTTTGTTTAATTAATTTCCCCATTGGTGTATTAGTAAACTCTTATTCACATGTTCATGATAGACATTTTTTGTAATCCTACTGAGTATATATATATACTCACCATATGTATATACAAATAGTTTTTTAGTTTTCTAGTAGAACTATATAGAATATTCAAGGCATTACAAGTTAATAATTTGGGGGTTTTACTATGTCACTACCATTTTACTTTTATTTGGGTATTTATTTAGAGATTATTATCTTTTTTATATCATTCATGCATTGTGGGAAGGATTTGGTTTACTTTTTTATTATTTAATGGAGCATTTTGTGGTTGATTTTTCCTTATATTCGATCCAACTATATGTAGAATAATTCCCATCATATAAGAGAGTTTATACCCTCTTTCCTAGACAATATCACGGGGCCTACTAGTGGTGTGTCTTGAGGATCATTATCCTATTTCCATAATTTTCATCATAACAATAATACCATTAGAGGAAGGGGGTACTAACAATGTGGTAATAGTGTTTTTGGTTGAGGTGTAAAAAGAAATATCTTTATTTATGGTATAGATATTTTTTTGGCATTTTGAGGAAAAAATAAGAAATTTGGTTTTTCCTATATACACTCCGTTTACATATGAGTACACTCCATTTACCTAGCTTAATGTATAAAACCACGTGTTGGTCTTGTAATATCTTGATACATGTCCATGTGGTGACTAAACACACCGCTCAAATCAAGGGCCGATTATGGATATTACACATCGTGTACTTTTAAAGAACATTCCATGTACATTTAATTTTATTTGATATATCGGAGTGGGGTCATGCCACGTGTCCGAAAAATCCTTCTTCTTCTTGACCTTCAAACAGAATCACTAAGGAAAAAATGAACAATGATACAACCCCTGATTCTCTGTCCAATCTCTGATTGAAACACTATCAAGTGCGTTGAAATCCCACTAATGAGTTATCAATTCCTCTAGAGCCTTTCATCCCATTTCCTATTCTCTTGTCGGTTATTAGATGTTGAACCTTTTTACCCTTTTTATATATCTACACTGACCTATGCGGATTCAAGGGCCAACCATCAAGTATATTGATCGTACAACATCAAGTTCGGTGGGTTGTGACTTTCGTTTTTCTGTATTTTGATGATATATTCTAAAATTGGGGCATAATCCCATTTTGGGTATTGACTAGTTTAGAATATAATCATATTTACTACTTGATAAAATTTTATCTATTGTTAAAGACTTATTTCTAATGCATAAGGTTAGATATGTTAGTTATGGGACACCCCATGGATGTGTTTTCCTTGATTGATGGTTTATGGATATTCGGTTTAGGATTCCTGTTAGGATTTCATTCTTGTAAATGCCCTATTTGGTTAGAATCGGGTTGTTGATTATATGAAATTAATGTGATATGTATTTTGAATGTTTAGTAATGTAGTACTTTCATATTACATGAGCTTCATTGATATTATATGAACACTATTTTTTCAATGGACCATGAGATCCTAGGACTAATAATACTAAGGGGACATCATTATTATTATCTTTGATATGATATGTGCACTGTTTTGTTCCTCTAATAGACAGTGGGAGCCTTTTACCATGAAGGCTGAGGGGACTTCCTGATTAATTAAAGAGGACTATGATATCCTTGGTGTAGATGATTGAACCAGGGGTATTGACCTCGAGAGCTACCTATGTGGTTATAGAGAATTTATTGAATCTAAAATGAACAAAGGGTATTGAGCATAAGAGATACCCTATTGATACCTTGTAATTCATTTATGCTATGCTGGCCCATTGGTATTGACTATAAGAACATCCCAGGTGGTCATTTAGAATTTATTGATGATATGTTGACCTATGGTTATTGATGTTGAGATAAACATAGGTATTCATTGGTAATTGATCTCTGATTTTTATAACCATAGGGGTTATGTTGTGAGAGATTTCCCATAGGCTCGTTTTTGAATAATTGAATGATTAGGATGAGTCTGTCTAGCCAATGCACATGCTTGGACTCAATCTTACTATATTGTTTAAATGGTCTTCTTAGACAAATGTTTTCATACATACATATGGGATACATATTTTATGCTAGTTCTCAATGATTACTTGTTATGAAGGATTGAATAAAAAATATAAATTAATGTAATTGAAAACTATTTGATTATATACTTTTGATTACTTTCTAATTTATTTCGTCTTTTCTTCATACTAACTAGTATATATATATTAACTGACAGTTAGAAACAAAACATTTGGTGGTTGCATACTAGTATATATCTCACACCATAGTTGGGACATGTTGAGTACCCAAATAGATTTTATGATCTTAGGTATAGATATGGGATGGTTCCATTCTACATCAGGTATTTGATTGTAGTATGTTGGATCTAGTGACCAATGGGACCAAGCTGAGGACTGCGATGCTATTGGAGTAAACTTGAATTATTCCTTGTTTTAGATTGTAATGAATTTCCAACATTGTGTTCTTTTTGGATTCCTTCCTCAAAACATATGCTATGAATCATTATATATTTGATATCGATTCAGTTGTTTTATTACTATTAGTCATCCACCGTTTACTTCTATTGTGTGGTATTACTTCTTCTACTATTGTTACTATTTGTTTTCCTCTATGTTTTCACTGCCAATGATTTATAGTTTACCCACTATCACACCTTAGGGACTCGCTTCTAGTCAGTAGCCTATAGTGTTTGGGGAAATGTGCTTCAGGCCATGTGACCAACCGGGCATAGGGCACCATTGGGTGACACCCATATTTGAGACATTACAAAGTGGTATCAATTCAATTTTTTTTCTGATTTCCATACTATTTAGATCCAATAGACAAGGATAATAATGAATAGGTAATTGTTAATAAGTTTTTCTTAGTATTTGAAATGAAGTGTAGATGGAAATTCTATGTTACATAGAATATTTCATTATTTGTGTGTTTTCAATTATTATATTTTATTTTATTTCACCATTGTGAAATTATATTTTTTTATGAAGTTATGAATAATATCATTGTAGTTATATTTCTATTTCAACCCAATGAGATAAGGGTATACCATCTCATGCATCATATAGGCTCTTGCTATAAATCCCATGCCATGCATTCTTTCTATGCCATGTAGAGTGAATTACTAATTGTGTTACAATTGTGATAGATATTGTTCTATATATTCATGATATTTTGATAGATTCAATGATAGAATACCTTGTATTTTGATAGGTTTTTTTTATGTAATATTTCATTCGGAAAGATGCCCACATTTGGTCCCAGAGGTTTTATGAGCCCTCTTGGAGCAGAATTTGGTGGATCATGATTAATCTTTAAATGAATTTGTTTAAAAAATTAAATGAATAAAGTTGTAAAAACTTTGATTAATGGGGAGTATGGGTTCCCACGGATTAGAACAATGCATAACCTGGATATTTTTTATGATTTTGGGTGTTTCAAATAATTTTAAAAGGATTACTCACTAAAAACCTGAGAAAAAATTGCATTTGATGTTATGAAAAAACTCCATGTGTTCTTCAGTTCTAGAAGAAATTACTTTTCATAAGTACATGTCATGTACTATACACACACACACACACACTGTGTAGTTGTTGACCGTGTGACTGACTTTGTGAGCAGAGACACGGGGTTTGGAAACTCTTGGTAGAAAATTCCAGGTAATGGTAGTACATTCTGTGATATAGTCAAATGTGTGTCAAGCCATGTGACTAATGACACGAGTAGATAGAAATTTTGAGTACACGCCGTGTATACGGTAAACACACCATGTAGAGTTACACCTATATGATTATGTAGTTCTATCCAAATATAAATACTTATGTATAAGTGAATATTCAAGTACATTACATGTCTTAATAGAAACACACAGTGTGTATGTGGTGTTACAGGACTAACTAGGAAGTGGTGTATGCCCACGCTATGGATTGATGGATGACAATATGTAGTGGTTCTAAACGCCATGTAATCATCATTGGTAAAACATGAATTCTTTCTATCACATGTTCGATGATTTCACTTCTGAGTTTTAGTTCCATTATTATTGTACCAATATGTGCACTTGACATTTCCAAGTCATGACACCATGACATCCTCTGGTTGTACACCAGGTACGTGGTGATGATTAGACACCAGAAATAGTAAATCAAGGACAAAAATAACATCTTATTTTCATGACCATCTTAGAACCAGATATTATAATGAATTTAGGTGCTAATGCGATGTTCCATGAAAGCTTTATGTGGATGATGAATACCTTTTTGAGAGCACCACATCCGACACTGATGATGGAGTGTTGAAATTTGTCTTCCAACAACATAATCCTCTTATATTTTTAGGGGATGGAGGAACACATGATGCTGATTCATGGATGAGGGCCATGCATTCAATCATAAAACATCTAGAGAATCCTCCTAGGAAGATCATGAACCTTTCTACTAACATGCTACGTGAGTCTGCACAGAGATTGTGGGGTATATTCACACAAGGGAAATTTAATTGGGATATGGCTTGGTAAGAGTTTCAAAGCACCTTATATGATTACATCTTCCCCAATAATTTGATGGACGACCAGGCCCGTGTGTTAATGAAATTGGATAGGGTCACTCATTCTAGAATGGATTATTCTCCTCTCTTTAAATAGATTAATCGATTTGAAACTATTTTTTGAGGTGATGAGTTTTCACAGGATATGCGATTTTAGGATGGTATGAGGTTCGTCATCCGATCGCAACTGAATGTTTTTAGGTGGTCATCATTGACTACTATATTAAACCATGCACTGATTTCAAAGAGTGATCTGACGGAGGTAGGATCCGTGATTCAGGTCAGTTCATCATCCAGGGCTAATACTCCTTCGATCGATTGTATGAAGCGTCGTATGGAGCTTACATGTAGTGATTCTTCCAATAGTAGGGATGTATTTTCATGTAGCTAGGTGAGGTTCTTACAGTTCTGAATGAGTGGGAACACGAGACCTTGTTGCCTGAGAGACCTAGTTGAGTGACTATCTTATAGAATGATGGGTCATCTTTAGTGTTATTTCCATATGTTCTCAAAAACATCTACTGAGAGGGGATTTGTTTTTCTTCTACATATTGGAATAGAGATATCTGATCCTCATCTATCAGGGGACTAGATTTCCTCATGCGATTTAGTCCTAAGAGGTATTTGTGTCCATAGAAGGTAGATGAAAAGTTTTCATTGATAATATGGTGGATAATCCCATTATATCTTGTCTGGTTCATCGGGCCACGATATAGTTTAGAATTTTTCAATGAAATAGACCCACCATGGGTAGTATCATGGATCATATATAGTTAGTGGTATGATTTTATTTTCCTTAGTTTTAGAATCTGCACTTTTTGATATTGGGGATTCCCCTTGAATTATATCTTTTTTCCATTATAGTGTCTCTCAGGCTCTTTATCCTTACATCTATGGATTTTATGATTCTAGACCCTCCATTGGGGGTTAGTAAAACTACTATACACTAAGTGAAAGGAATTCCCTATTGAGGTGATTGAGTGTCACTTATTATGGGACATCTATGTCTTTGAGATGACAAGCTACAAGTTCATTCCCATAACGGACCGGTTGGTCACCTTTCATGACTTTTTTGAATTCTATCACTGAATGGTGAGTTTCACATCATTAGAGGGTGGAGTTTTTCTACACTATAGAGAATGGGATGTCCTAGAAAAGAAGAGGAGGATCCGACCATCATGGGTTGGGATGAATTACAACCCATATTTATTGTTTATATCGGGATGAATATGGGACAAAACCAATATATTTTCTTCCAATTGTGAATTGATTAATTGATATCATTCCTACATACTTTTCGAGATTACATTAGGAGTGAGAGGTATATTTCTCTATTGATCTTTTTCTAATAGTGTCACTAGGTTATATTCCTCTATATAGGATGACTACCCCAGAATTACATGAGCTCAAGAAGATGTTAGAGGAGTTACATGCAAAGGGTTTTATCTGATTTCGTACTTCTCCCTGGGGTTCCCCTGTTCTTTTTGTGAAGAAGGCGAATGGTACCCTCATACCTTATGTGGATTATCAGATGTTGTACTAGTTTCTGGTGAAGAATTGATATACCTTACCTTCGATTGATGATCTATTTGACCTACTGTTAGGATATCAGTTGTTCACAATGATTACGTTGAGATCTGATTATCCTCAGTTGTGCATTAGAGTGTCAAATATACCTATTATTTCGTTTTGAAGGAGGTATGGTCTATATTAGTTTTTGGTTACACTGTTTAGTCTCACAAAATCACCGACAGTTTTCATGGCACTAAGGAACTGAGTGATCCAAACTTACTGGTATTCCTTTGTGGTAGTCTTAATGGACGATGTTTTGGAGTAATCTCACACTTGAATCGACCTTTTGATCCCCCTTCATATCATGTTTAGTACACAAAAGGGGGAATTAATTATATGATAAAATCACAGAGTTCCACTTTTTTATGGACCATATTCATTTCATGGGTCATGTTACCTTAGATAAAATAGTATCAGTACACCCATTGAATGTGAGAGTTGTAGTTTCCTGGGAGAATCGGGAGAACAACATTGAGGTATAGATCTTTTTAATGGATTGATGGTTACTACATATGATTTATTACGGAATTTTCGTGTTTATTAGTGGTACTGATGGGAATAAATAAGAAGGGTGTGAAGTACTTGATGATAGATTCCGGTGATTCAACTTTTCAAGAGCTAAAAGGGATATTTAATTGAGAACATGTTCTAATTTTTCTTAATCTGGGATAGAGTTACACCATTTATTAAGACACATCATTTATCATTCTGACTACAGCTCTTATGAATAAGGGTGTAGTCATTATATATAGGTATCGGTAGTTGAGGCCACATGAGAGAAATTACCCCACGCATGATCATAGGCTGGCAGTAGTTATTCATTCCCTCCACTGTTAGAGATATTATCTTTTGGGAAAGAATTTTGTGGTATACCCTAACCACAAAATTCTCAACAATATCATTACTCAATAAGATCTAAATTTGATACAATAAAGGTGGTTTGAGTAAATTCACTATTTTGACATTGTGATTTCTTACATGTCTATGAAAGTCAACATAGAGGTTGATGTGTTGAGAAAGAGGATTTAAATACATGTAGTTATTGAGGCTAGTAGTTGGTGGCAGCATATGGATCTGTTTTCTGATATGCATTTTGAGGTGCACGATAGACAGGGGTAGATGTTTCTTTTTTCTATAGATATTACCTCAACTATTTTGGATCATGTAAGAATAATACATCTATAAAATTATGAATATGTAGTCCTACTAGAGAGTGTTTCATGAAAGGACCCTAATCTAGGGAGGGTCGTGGGTGAGGATGAGGTTTTCATTTTCATCGGTGTGTATTGGTGTAAGCATACATACATGCAAGGATGTTGTGATATTTTTAGTCCTTAGTATGGGAATTGCATCTAGGTGTCACCAAGATGTATCAAGATATACATCATCTGTATTGGTGTCTAGGCATGAAGAGGCATGTATCTGGTTTATTTATGAGATATTCCACCTATCATTAGGTGAAGGAGGAGAATCATTTACTGGTAGTTATATTATTTCAATTACCTATTATTTATTGGATTTGGAATGATGTCGCGATGGATTTCATGACGGTTTTACCAAGGTAACCGTGAGGAAAATGATGATGTATGGGTTGTTTCTGCTAGACTCGATAAGGTTGACCAATTCCTTCCAATCAAGGAAATATTTAATGTGGATTATCATGGATTGTTTTACATATGAGAGATAGTACATTTATACAGAGTTTGACACAATATCATTTTTTAAAGGGATTCTCGATTTACTTCTTGTTTCTGGTATGGACTTTAGAGGGATTTGGGTAAATAGGAACTTCTAATTACAACAATCTATCAACGGACAGATAGCCAATCCAAGAACACGACTCCAGTTTTGGTGGACATTCTTCAAGCATGCGTCTTGGATTTTAGGGGCTCCTTGGAGAGATAAATACCCTAGGTGGTGTTCTATTTCAGTAATAGTTTTCATTAAAATATTTAGGTGGTTCCTTATGAGTATTTTTATGGTAGGCCACTCCGATCACCACTATATTGGATGGAGGTAGGAGGGGTAGTTATGTTGGGACATTGTATTTTGCTGGAGACCACTGAGAAGGAGGAGTAGATTCCGAAGGGGGTGGATACTGAAAAAACTCCCCAGAATTATTAGGATGATCGATGCATATGACCTCTAGAGTTTGAGGTTGGAGAGAAGGTTTTCTTGCATGTCCCATCGATGTTGGGAAACAAGAGGATTAAGAGATCCATGGACCTTTCACAGAGATACATTAGGAAATTTTATGTTTTGAATAGAGTCCAGACTATTTCCTATTAGTTGTAGATACCTCATAAGTACCAGGATAGGCATGAAATATTTCTTGTTTCTCAACTATGAAATTACTTCTCAGGAACATCTCACATTTTAAAACCTGAAGAGGTTGAGTTGGAAGTGGATAAATCATTCATGGAGAACCCTATTCATATTTTGGATCATGGTATGAAGGTCCTTTTTACCCATTCTGTTCCTCCGGTATGGGTGAAATGGAAACACATGGGAGTCCAAAATAATAAATGGTTGTAGGAGGCTAACGTACGATCATTGTGGCTGGAGTTATTCATAGTTTCTTCTTCATCACCATTGGAATGGTAATTCAGGGATGAAATAAATTATCGGGCGAAGTTGGTAAGAACCCAGAACATTATTTCAGGTATGAATATTATTTTTCATGTTCACTGAGAAAAAAAAGGAAGAGAATAAGTTTTTTCTATGTACACCCACTATTTTTCTTTGTACACACCTTGTATGTAGCTTTCTGTGTAGAAATATGTGCTGGCAGTGTAATGGAAAAATTAATGGCCATGTCGTTACCCATCAGACTGCATTAGTCGGGGTCAGTTAAGGCTACTACTCAACATAAGGTTTTAATGAACACAATGTAATTTTATTATAATTTGATATATCGGATCAGGATCACGTCTCATGTCCGGATAAACCTTCTTCTTCTTCTATTTCATACATAAGAACTCTGGAATGATGAACGTATATCAAACCCATGATTCTCTATCGGATCTCTGATTGATGCATGGTCAGGTGCGTTAAAATCCCATTGTTGATTTCTCTATTTCACTGGAACATTTCTTCTAGATTCCTCCAATTTCAATGGTTACTCAAAGTTCATATATTTCACCTTTTTATAGATCTACACTGATCTGGCATGATTCATGGGTCGATGTACAAGTATATTGATCGTACAACATTGAGGTTTGTGTTTTATGCATTTAGTGTTTCGTCTTTGGATAATAAATGCTAATTTCGTCACATACCCACATTTGGTGTATTTAATGATTTGTAATTTAACCATTTTTGTTACCTAATATGGTTTTATTGATTGATAAAAGGGTTTTTGATTATGCATATGGTCAGATACCTTGGATATTGTTCACCCCATGGGTGAGTTTCCCTTTATTAATAGTTTATGGTCATTTGGTCTCCGATGCCTATTCATATTTCCTTGTTTTACATGCCATGTTTAGTAAACATTGAGTTGTTGATTATATGAAATGCATATGATATGCACTATGAATGTTTAGAAAAATAGTTGTTTCGGATTATATGATCTTCATTTATATTAAATGTGCATAGTTTTTTCAAATGGGTCATGAGAGACACATACCAGGAAGACTAAGAAGACTTCAAAATTATTTTCATTGATAAGATATGTGTGTTTTTATGTTTTTTCAATAGGCCATGAGAGCCTTATACCTGGAAGGATGAGGGGACTTCAATATTATTTACACATGACCATGAGATCATTACTATAGATGATTGACTAGAGGTATTAACCATGAGAGCTACCCAAGTGGTCATTTATAATTTATTGATGCTATGTTGACCATGGGGTTCTAACCATGAGAGATACCCGTGAGGTCTCTTAAAATTGAATTATTATATGTTTACCCATGGGTATTGATCGTGAGAGCTGCCATGGTGGTTTTTTATATTTTATTAATGCTATATTGACCAAGGCGTATTGACAGCGATATCTTCCCGGGATATAGTTTTAATTGATCCCTAACATTTGGAAATAAAGGGGTTAGACGGTAAGAGAATTCTGAGAGGGTCTTTTGGGAATAATGGAATGATTTTTGTGATTTTTTTTAATCCTAATCACAAGCTTGGACTTATTCTTACATGATTTTTTAGTAGTTCCTCTATTTAATTTGTTTTATTACTTAAACATGGGATACATGGATTAGACTAGATCCCAGAGTTTACATTTTTTACCAGATTGAATAAAAAATGTAAATTAAAGTAATTAAAAACTGTAGGATAGTTTACTTTTGATTAATTACATGTTTATTGATTCACTTCTTCATATGACTTACTATATATATTCAGTAACAGTTAGGCACCAATTTTGTGGCATTTTCATACTAATATTATCCTCACACCCAATTTGGGGCATGTTTTGGGCCCAATGATATTATGGGATTGCAGGTATTGATAAGGGAAAGAACCCTTCTTCATCAGGTACTTGATTTTAGTATATTGGATTTAGAGAAAATAGGAAAAAGCTGAGGATTGTGATGTTTTTAGTGTTTAATTTCATTATTCCATGTTTTGGGTTGTATTTTATTTCCATCATTTTGACATGTCTTGTATTCTTTCATAATCACATATGACATGGATAATTATTTATTTGATATGGATTCAGTTATTTTATTAATATCAGTCATTAGTTGTTTACCTCTACTTTGTGATATTACTACTTAATCTATTTTTAATATATTTTTCCAATGTTTTAACTCATCCAATAATGGAATAGTTTCCCCACTATCACACCCTAGTCCCTTTTTGTTAGCCAGAAGCCTCTAGCATTTGAGGAAATGCGGTTGAGGCCATGTAGCAATCTAGGTATGTGGCACCTTTGTGAGGCACCCAGATCTGGGACATTACATGAAGGATTAGATAGATTTTGGACATAAGAATAGTTATAATTTCGTAGGATGGTAGGGAAATAATATTAGCTGATCTTGACATAACACATGGAAGAATGACTAGGACTTGTGATGTTAAGGACTCCTGTGTCGAATTCATGGACTCCAATCCCACATAATGATCATGGGAGGTAAAAATACTTGGATGTTAGATACCTAAAAGCGATAAATTCCTCATGATTTATTATGTTGTTATCTGAATATAGTGTTTTGGGGAAAATAAAATCAATTTAATAAATTTTACTAAAATTCCATACCATCGAGATTGTGTAGTATTTTTTACATTCATTTATGGTTGATGTACTTCATCCACGTGTTGCTCAAGAAGGTGATATTTAGTAATCTAACTAGGTTGAAAGTTGAAAGTTTTAACTATTTGAGGATGAAGATATATTAAAAATGTCGTTCTATGCCTTTCAGTGGAGAAATTTGGGGATGTATAAGGGGAGAATCACTAATATTGTGATAGAGCACTTGTTGGAGGAGTTCAAGATAACCTTCATTCTAATACAGGCCTGAGATGAGTACTAGGTCTAACTAAATATTATTAATATGATGGGTGTTGGGAGTTAGTGGTGGATACTATATATTTGTGAGAATAAGGATGTAGATGATTTGTAAAAAACAATTATAGAATGTGTTTTGAGAAGATTTCCTATCATCAACCACGTACATGATGAAGAGACAAAACCTTATCTATATTATGTATGGTAGTTTTATCATGCCAGACTCCATATCATTTTTATATATCATTCATGTTTCCAAACCTATCATTATCTTGGTGAGTAGTAACATGTGTGTTATATTAAGGAAGGACTCCTACCTTCTATCTAGTATTCAATTATTCCATTAATGTTTCTATGATACTTGAGGGTTTAGAAGCAGGCATATGTGATTATTTGTGTGATATTTTGAGGACTTTTAATATTATTAGAGAAAATATAGGTTTCCAAACAGGGAAAATCTATCAGTTTTAGGTCTCAGGAACTAGGTCCATTGAGGTTTTTACCATCAAGGTTCCAAACACTGTAACTTCCCTTTCATTTTTTTGAGGAAAGTGGTTTCTATTATTTTTCTGAGGGAATTAGGATTTTATTTCCTCCATTGGGTGAAGATATATTGTTAGAATCGGTTCTTAGTTATTCATAGTGATCATTATGTTGAAGATGGTATATTTCATTATCATCCTCATCAACATCCTCTAGTGAGACTCATTCACCACAAGGTTTATTATGATAATTCCCCCATGGACAGTAGTTGTGGAAGGTATTGGTTGGTCTCGTGAAGTATATATTCTTTAGGTACCCTCAATTATGTATGTAATTCATGGTGGAAATCAGCATTGATGCATGTGATCCAGATTTATAATTTTTTATACATTATATATACTATTAAAAGATGGGAAAGAGACCATTCATGTTATGATTAGCGTATTATTCAGGAATTTTCATTCCTTGTTTGATTAAGTATCTTCATACATTATTGTTTCACCCAATATAATCCATTTCTAGTGAATAAAAGTAGAGACAAATATCATTCTCATAGTGTGGACTACACAATTTGGGGGTCATACATTCTTATTTTATGTGTTTCACTGGAGTAAATTGATTGCTGTGATAGAACAGTCATGTGTATATTTTTTTCTTCCCAGTAATGCAGTTTCACAATTTCACACTCAACATATGGTGGTTGTATTTTATGTATAATTTTATCAACTACATCCATAAGAGAGTCTTGTTCATGGATACGAATGGATATCATGTTGTTTTCATTAGATATTAGAGTTTTTAGTTGGGAAGTATGTGTGTGGAGCCCCTCAATAAATTGAGAGGCCATATTTCTATGGAATAAATAATCATTGGGATGGTGGAGGTTCCCAGAGTCATCTTAGAATTTTTTCATATTTTTTCCTAGGGGGATTGTTATACTACCCCCTCAATGTGTGGCTTATTTCATGATAGATTTGGTCGTGATGATTCTATTATTCCAATTAATCCCTACAAGATAGAACCCTCAAGGATGTGATAGTGGTGTATTTAGGTATATGGTTTGATGAATATGGGTTTTATCTATCCCACTATGTCTCTATGGGATCCTCCATTATTATTATCTAATAATTTTAATGGTAGTCTAAGGATGGGTATAGAATAACATGGTTTAATAATGTGATGAGAAATAATATCTACCCACATTCAAGGATTGATGATCTTTTTGAAAAATTAATAGGAGAGAGATGGTTTTGTATGATAGATATTTAATATGTATAATGACAGTTGAAGGTGAAGGGGGTGATATCCCAAGAACATTCTTCAGAAGCATGTATGGGAACATCAATTTTGTGGACATGTCTTTTTGTGTCAATAGCATGCCTTATATGTTCATGTGGCTCAGAAAATCTATGATCACTAATTTCACATACAATATTTTAGTCCTGATAATAGAGAATAACTTCATCAAATTTATGATGGGGGAGAAGCATTCCAATTCTCTTAGAACTATCTTGCTTGTTTATAATGACCACTATATCTTTAGAAAATTTCCATGTGAATGTTCTAGACATAAGAGGTGAATTCCCTTAGGCTCATTTTGTCCGTAAAGGTTGTTTTATTAGACCTGTAAAATACCGACAAAATTTTTTCATAAGAAAAACCATGAATATGGAAAAGGGATCATGGTTTTTATGGTGATGCAGTCTATTACTGGTGGTCCATATCCAATTTTTTAATAACTACATCTCATTGAAAAACTCAAATTAGAAGTTCCATGCTTTTATCTACACTATTTAGTTTTAGGTAGTGTTCATCTACATATATAAGAAATTAATTATTATACTTGTCCTAAAATTTCTATATGATGTGGTTATTTTTGGAGGTGTTTTACGACACTTCCTATCAATGATTTGGATAAGTTTTGGTGTAGTAGAGATAAATAATATATAATAGGTCTAAAAATTTATTCCCCTAAGGACATAACAATTCCCCCAATGACCTAGATCTTTCTGTATATTTTTATAATGAATATTTTTCAAAATAACCTCATTATATAATTGTCAATGGTCTTCATCGATCACAAAATATTTAGGTATATTATATCTATGCATTACCCAAATTTATGAAAATATATGTGGATGGAGTTTCATCGAGACTATGAAATTGAGATCTCATAATCATTATTGAAGTTAAATTTCATGGTTTATTCATTGATTATGATTGTTTGAAAATATATTTTATAGGTGTATAGATATGATTGGAATATGATATTAGAGTTTTTATCCTTATAGATAAATTCTTGTGTGGACGATTGCGTATGATACACATTTTATTTAATAGTGATGTCTAATTTTTTGCAGCTTGTGGTGAATTTTGATTATGGAGGCATAAAGGTATGGGCGATTCAAGATCTTGTTGTCCATGGTGGTCTTGTAGTTGGATTGTCGTAGGATGGTTAGAACCAATAGTTTTTAGGGGGGGTGTTTTTCATCATAGTGACGATGTGTATGGAAGTTCACTATGAGTATCCTAGAACACATTTGATTATACACTGTATATTATCAAAGATTTATCATGGGATGATGATCTAATTTATTTTCCCCAAGTTCAATAAGGTTTTGGCAGAGATCTTGCATCAATTTTATGATATCTAGTATGTAAAAAAAGGACATTGTGCTGATGGTGGGTTGTTGTAGACCCTACACTGTCTCACGTGAAATTAAGATGAAAAATCAATGGAAATATTCAATGGGTTACCATAGTATTAGGAAGAATGTAATGTTATGTTGGTAACCTTGGATCATTTGATGATGTTGTCTCAATTCCCAGCGATCAAGGAGTTCAGCATCATGGATGTTTTGTTAGTGAATCTTTTTGTTGATTCATTGTGTCTGCATGGAGTTCCATGGTAAATTATCTAAGATAATGATTCCTATTTTACCCCTTAGGGATATAGGTTGTTGTATCATGCTTCTTAAATAGATTAATTCCTCTTTATTTCCTTCAACCCTTATAAAAATAGGCTAATAGAGTAAACTATCCCAACACTAGTGGATATGTTGTCCGAATGTATGATGGAAATTATCATATCATGGGTGAATAACATTCCATTGTTTTAGTATTCTTAAAAAATAATTATCATGTATCCATTAGATTATCCCCTTTTGAGTCATTTTAATTGTGTAAATTCCATTCACTATTTTTCTCGGCTAGGTTTAGGGAGTTATTATTTCTCTATCCCAAAGTGGTTCTAAGTACGTTAGAGAAGGATTCAGTGGTTCATGAGAGGATTATATTGGCATAGAACTATAATAAGTAATATGTTGATGGAAATAGAATTTAATTGGAGTTTTTTGTTGGAAACTATGTGTTCATAAAGGTTTCTCAATGACATGGGTAGCTTAGTTTTTGTATTGCGTGTATGCTCATTCTCTATTTCATGGGAACTTTTGAGGTGTTGGGGCATATTGGATTGTTTTCCTAACAGTTTTCACTTCCAAAATTCCTATATAAGATTCCCGACATCATCCACAAGTCTTGTAACCATTAGTATATTCATCGTGACTCCAATGACATTGACTAGAGGAAGTTAGATATTGTGGAAGGTGTGATATTCTTGTAGTGTCCAATAGAGATCTGGGACATCCAAAAGTGGTTTCTATAATGATATAAAAATCCCTTGGTTAATTTTTTACGATGTCATGGTGTCTTAGATTAGGGTAATCAATAGTGTGTGACACATATGTGTACCTAGTAACGAATGCTGTTTTTTTCTTTGTTCTAATTTTCATTAAGACGAGATTTTTTGACCTTTTTTGTATATGTGATGTGTTTCTATTTCAATTTTGGTGACTTGGTTTAACCAAGAATTATATAAAGAAGGTAAAAACTAATTTATAATGTACAAATTATATAGTATGTAACATTCTATAAATGAATAGGAAAGTAATTTCTACGAAAATATGAAAACATTTAAATATTGAAGGTGTAATTCCATGATTTGTGTGCATGGATATTTATTGTGCGATGGTTTGAGAAGTTATTGTCTTGGTGGGTGTAATGGTTGATATGTTATTTATAAATGGTTATGATAAACATTGGTGGAATAAAAATTATGTAAAATGATGTGGTTGTGTGAGAAATGTTTCTTAAGGTTGGTCTGAATTATTTTTATGGTGTGGTTGTGTTAGGGTAACAGAGGGACCATTGAGATGATTTTCATGGGATTGTTATTTCGAAATCAGGATTATTGGGTTTTTAAGATTGTATATTCTCAAGGGAAATAATAAATTAAGAGGTATTTGGTGTAATGGTCTATGCCTTATGAACAGTCACTCTACATGAATTATAGAGATAGAGGATTTTAGAGGCGGTTATGAGGAGTTAATAGGGTAAATTGATGATATGTAGATGAAAACAGAGGGATCATGCAATGTGGTGTCTTGGTATATCATGGATGGTCAATAATCATATTGTAGAGAGGGTAAATGTAGGATAGAGGCATGGTGGATTTTTTTTTGTGCTTCATTCGTTTTTTATTAATACAGCTTGGATAGAGGAGTTTTAGAGTAAAACATGTGGAATGTAGTTGATCTATCAAATTTTCTAGGGTTATGAAATGATCCCCTATCTATAGTGTGGAGTCATAAAGCGGTGAGTTTTGTGGTTTTACTATTTTTTGCATTTTTAATTCATGGATAAATTCTACAATGTAGGTACTTTATTAGTGGTTTATTCTTTAACTCTGGTGGTTCCCCTTTCACCATGGTCCTTTTCTTGTTTTATAAAATCATCACCAAGATCGTTGTCATGTTTTTCATAAACTAATTTTACCAACCTCACCATATAATGGTCACATACCTTGCGTCATGGTATTTGTTTTAAAAACATAAAATAATATCCCAAATCCCCGTTTAACCTATCATTTTTTCATATTTTCTCTCATTTCATGGGTAACCAAAGTGCATATTTTTTATTTCTTTTCATTCCATTTTCATTCTCATTCAGCCATATTATTTGGAAATTAATCCATCGTTGTTTTTTGTGAGTGTCTATATTCCTTACTCCTTTTTCCCATAGTATTTATCCAAAGAAGGATATTTTCATGGATATACTAGAATTAATGTTGTTTTGTTATTGTAATTATTCATTATTAAATTTACAAGGCTGATCAAGATGTTCACCGACATTATGGTGCTATGTTGTTTTCCTCTTCTCATTAATGTCTTTGGAATTGGTTCCGAAAGATAATTTTTTTATCATAGGGGAGCCTTCATCTATCTTCTTATTATATGTATATTAGAAATCATAAATTTTTTATCATTTTAACGATAGTAAAAACCAACCTAGTGATAATAATTAATTTGTTTAATTGAAATATAAGAGCTAATGGATAACAATTTTTTATATTACAAATTTTGATATGTTGGATATTTATATTATGCATGAATGATATATAACATAAAATAATGGATGTTGAGAAACATTATTTTCTCCTATAAAATGATATAAACTTGAAAAAATTATTTTTAGTTGGTTTATATCACCTATAATGAAAATAGATAATAAATTATATCAGAATAAATTATTGGGTTCACATGAAAATTCAAGATTGTGTGAGAATTCCATTCAAATTTAAAGGGGAATGTGATGTGAATATACTAGTTTCAATCTAAATTCTAATATATGAAATATGTGATATGTTTTTTGGGGGAGTGGTTTTAGTGTGTGGATATGTTGTGATGAGATGTGGGTGTGTTGTTTAGTTTTCATGATAGGGAGGTGGCTATGATGTTAAATAGTGTAAATTTGGGGATGATTGAGTAGGATGGGGTGTTGTCTCATGGTGTGTTGTTCTTGTTTAATAATTGTAATTAAATAAAAATTTAATGAGGAAACTAAAATATTATATTATGGAATGTATACTTTTTTTGAATTGTTAAATGAATCCTTGAAAAAATTTGGAGTATGTTTTAAGAATATTTGGATTGTTAAATGGAATGTAAATGGGTTGGATAAATATAATTTTATGGTAAATTGGAAATTTAGGAAATTGGATTATGTTGAATTGAATGGAATAATATGGAATGTGTATTGGGTCCTACATTTATGGAGTTATGAATTTAGAGGTGGAAGAAAAAGTGGAAAATGTTTTCATGCATGGCGGTGATGAATTTTATTTAGATGGTACTACTGTTGTGAACCCATAGGTTGGGATAGTTTGTAGTAATATATTTTTATAGATTATATAATCCTTGTGATTTATATATAAACCACATTCACATCGATCACCATTTTTTATAACCAAATGTATTGGGGTTGATTTTCCCACATCCTAGTAGTGATGATGTATAGCAGTATACCCCCACTTTCACCATCCTTCATCAGAGAGGGATTGATATGCATGGGATGCGATGCCAATAAGTAAAAATGTGCACATGGCTGAGTTTATTTATGAGAGGAATTGGTTTCAATAATTGTGTTCATTAATAGTAGGAGGATAGAACAATGATTATTTCTATCAGGTTCATAATACTCTATGAGTCTACATACAACAGTTGGTGTGATTTGATATTCCGGGTATCTTCAGGTGACATGTGATGTGATGGCCCAATTGTCTTTAGTCGATTTAAAATTTGATGGCCCATGTCAATATAGAAAATATTCGATGTTATGTTATATGGGATTTCGGATGATATGTGATGTGATGACCATTTATTCTTAAGGTGATATGTCTCATACAGATGTGATGGGAGCTCCAAGATGTATGTAATATGGGCGTGATATTAAGAAACCATTAGAAAAGTAGTATGCATTACCCTTTTGTCGATATGTTTCTTAATAAGTTAATTTTCTTAGATTCGTTATTTTGTGACTATCTCTTGGGTTGGATTTGCTTTGTCACATGAAATTTCTAGGTACGTTCGGTTCTTGGGTTGGATTTGGTTGGACACAAGAGAATCTACCTATGTTCCTCCTGAGCCTATGTGAATTATCACCCTAAAAAATTTAATATATTCTTCATGTTTCAAGGGGGACTATTTGGTCCATGATTTATATTAGTATCTCATCCATTAGGGTTTTTGTTTTTTTATTTCCATATGTATTTATTTCTAATATTTATTGGGATATTATAATTATTTTACATATTATTATCCATTATGGGTTAGTTTTAGATTAATTTATTTTATATTAATAAATTTAGTTCTTGAGGATTATATTTCATATCTCACAATCTTATAATATAATGGATAATTCTCCAGTATGTGATATTCCATATTTTATATTATATTCTCTAAATTAAGGCCCACTCTAGGCAGGTCTCTGGGGTCATTATACTTCTTCCAATATTTCCCGCATTATAGGGGTTCCATTATATGGAGCAGTTCATGGTAGACATTATAGATATAATAGATAACGTAATATCAAAAAATACCACCAACCTAGTTAGTGATCTATGGAGAAATCTTTTGTTTGAGGATGTGACATGGGAACCAAAATATATAACGAGGAAAACAAACCATAATATATTATAATCAAAGTATTGATATATTTAGAGCCAAAATTTTTAATGCCTTATAATTTAACACCCTATATTTCTATATGACAATTCCTTCAAATAATTTCAATGTGTTCAATTTCTTGTCTAACATGAAATAATAAATTTATAATTATTTATTTCATTTGGCTATAATATTGACAGAAATAAACAATATATCTATTACACCTATGATGTATTTTAGGTTATATTAAGTGTATTCTATGAGGATTTCATATGAAATTTAATGAATGGTGTAATTGGAATATTTCCTGTCTTTTTTCATATGATTTGATAAAATATAGAGATATATTATTATATCTACATCCAATAATGTTATTTTGAGAAATTTTAAGGTTGTAACATGGTGTTTTGTGAAGAATCATAATATATGATTCACGTAGCACTCTTATATTGATCTAGTATGTTGAAAATTAAATATTTGTTTGAGTTTCTTTTCTATAAGAAGAAATATGTACTATAAATTACATATATATTTAAATATTTTAATACTAACAAAAAAATTATTTTATATTAATCATTTTTGTTCATGAATTTAATGTAAAAATGTCATAGATTATCATCTGAATTGACAATGTCATGGAAGATACCAATTATGATAAAAAGCATTATATTCCATGATGATATTCTTAAATATAGTTCTATGGTTAGATAATATATTAAAATGGGATACATAGTGTTTTATCTTTTAGGTTTGATTACTCTTAAAAAGACGATACTAATTATAATGAAGTTAGAACTTGATAATCTCCATGACTGAATATTTTTTGAATATACCAGCCTATTTGATGTCCATTTTTTTCTTGTGATTATATATTTATATATATGAGAATTTATAATAGTCATTTTAATTTAAAATTATTAATATATCTTTTCATGACTCGCATACTTTGATGTGAAAACCAAAACCATGACGCAATACTCTTGTGGGATGTAGTGTATGTCTTGTGCATCAAGAATGACATGTTATGAATGAATATGTTGGGGAAAGATTTATCCCATATATAATTATAAATATTTGTGTCTCATCCCATTGATTTAAATAGAAACATTGAACTAAATTTCATGTCAATGTTGTAACAATATTTTTATTTTATATATATTATGAAAGATGTGTCATGAAAATTGGTTGATGTCATGTGTGCTACCTACTTGATGATATTTTGTGAAAAATAAACTATATTACACATTATGCATTTCAGTTTGGATTTGGAAATTGTGATAATAACATATTTCTATTAGTATATGTGACCCATTTATGGACATTAATCCAAGAATTTATGAAAGCACTCTAAGTGGAAATGACAAACCAGCTTAGAGGGTCACAAAAATATGTGTTTCCATTTATAACAATAATTTTCTATTTGAATTTAATTATTGGATTAAATATTTATCTAATGATTAGATATTAATTTTATTCTGGATTTATTGAAATAATTTTTATGAATGGAAATAAATAATTATTTATTCATTAATAAATATTTTATATAATTATGTGAATAATAAAAAAATATTTATTTTCCGAACATTGATTAAAATATTAATTTAAATATTTTATATTTACTAAATATGTATTCGACACACTTTGAACTAAATATTTATTAATGATGACATATTTAATAAATATGTATTTATGTATTTGATAAATGCTGAGGATAATGAGTGGACTAAGTTTGTGTTTCATGATAAATATTAATTTTAAAGCTGGTAAAATAATATTTATCATTTTTCATGTAAGACCATATTATACAATAATTATATTTTGTATTTAATAGAAAATGGGTAAGATAATATTAATAATTTTATTTAATGTCCAATGTGAAATTAAATAATATTTTAACCATAACTTAAGATTTTTAAATCAGTTTTATGTCAATTCTATAGGGTTAATCATTAATTGAGACTCTTTGTATGAAATATAATTCTCTATATATTCCTTCTTCATTCATCCTCTCAAGAATGGGAAGAACCATAGTGAAACTTTCAAGACCAAAATATCTTGACGCAATCAAGATGAATGACATACGATATCAAATCATCCATGCTACAAACCTATATTTCATTAGTTTTGTTCAACGAAAAATGGACCACATGTTGATCATCGATAGAGGGTATCTACATTGGTTTCTTCCCTTTTAATAATGTTAATATGAAAAAGGGTTTCTAGATGATCAAAATATTCATCAAATAAAGATACTAAGATTTGTTAATCATTATTTTGATAGAATTTAATATTATTATAAATATAACATTAAAAAACGTTCCTCACTGGGTTATGGGGTTTTGATATCAATATTAATTGGAATGTCTTCATTGGTCGTGATTATTATATGTTTAAAAATTGGAGAATGATCAATAAAATCTGAAAAACCTATTATGGATATTCACCCACAAAGAACATCATATGTGCCTGACACATTCATATGGTATCAGAGTCACAATTTTTATTTATAAAATTATGTATTTAATAACATTTAATATATAATATAGATAGTAAAAAAATTGATACTCACTACATCATCGTAGATTTTAGAAGATGGAATGAAGGGACGAGTAGTTTCATCATTGAAGCATATTTGATTTAGATTTTTGATGTATTGATGACTATAATGCCCATAGAAAAAATGAAAAGCTAGGCCGAGTGAGCAAACTAGCCATCCAACATAGATGTGTTGATATTGGATAACATATCACCAATAGTTTGACTACTGGTGTGTGAGAGTACTCCTAGGTCAGGCCACACAATGGTTAGGCATGGCTAGTTTAACGAACTGACCCAGGTTACCCTCATCTAGCACCTAAACATACCCATCACATACACAAAGGGCATTCTGGATCCCCATGGGGGGGAAAGAAGCACCAGATCATTGAATGAAAAAATAGAGGGAAGAATTTCTCACAACGTAAACAACCATGTGGAATAAATATATAGAGAATGAAAGGAACAACGAAAGACTAAAAAATATATATTCCATTACTATAAGGGAAAAACAGAAACATGCCAAATGTAATAGTATAAAATCCCAAAAGACATGTCTAACTACAAAGGAATACACACAATAACTACTCGAAATGATGTTACAGACAAACTCCAACCATCTATCCACTAGCTACCCAAATAGATGACACAAACCTCACCACCTCACTGCGGTGCCATGACATTTTTTCACAAAAAGGAAAATAATGGTCTACGCTCTAATGAATAATTGGACATAGTGTGTTCTAATATGATCATTATGATCCAATCCAAGTGTTTCAAAATAAGTTTCTCTATAACGAATGTTGTATGGTAAATTTAAAATAAAACATCGCTTGATATGCAGTAATGATGTTTTAAATTATTTCCCATTTCAATAGTTTTAAAAAAATGTTGGTATATCAATTTCATAGAATATTTTCAAAATCATTTATCACAATCATAATCATTCATATCAAGGATTACATAGAAATCAAAGCCATAAAAAATAGAAGAACGTGTATAATAACACCATGGAATACTATAGGTCTAGTAAAAATACAACACATACCATAAAAATAAAGTGCACAAAAACTGATCCTAGAATATAAGAATAAGATGAATAGTAATACCCCATGTGTAAACCACCCAAAAATGTCACTAACGGTTCCGTAGAACAATGGTCCTCATAAAAATATTACATACCCACGACAAGCCTCCTTTGAAATTTCAAATCAATGGACGATGGCCTCAAGGTAAACCTTTCACCAATGTACCCAAGGTAACCAATGTTCTCTTTTTCACAATTCATTTCAATTCATTAAAATCCATTCCAAATAATTTCATAATTCATTAATCAAAAGATATGGAAACCCATTTTTCATTCAAAACCCTTATGCAATAACCAAAAATATTCATGCCAATTTCATTAATCAATTTTCAATGTAATAGATAAAAGGATCATTATAATAGGATAAATACCAAACCATCTACCTTGGAACACATGTCATACACACCCGCAATGAGATCCCCCAATGATGAACACATAATGATGATGACTAAGGCCCTATCATCACATCCACAAAACCTGATTGATCCAATCCTTGCCATAGGATGTTGTTAGATGAGAGGAAACACACATACAATGAATATGAAATCCTTCCACACCACAAATAAAAAATGAAGTATCCTTTATAATAAGATATCATATGTATCTAGAACAATCAAAGATGAAACAACCAACTAAGATCAGAAAATCCAACAACGCAAAACTAGGGTGCCACCGTGATGAACTGTAACGATAAATTGGAAAGAACACTTACCCAGAGAGATTCACTATAGATGAAATGAAGTTCTATAACCGATCAGATTGATATGGAAGGAGAGGAGCCTCCGAAAAATTCCTAGGAAGAGTTCTAGTTCTAGATCAATGAGGTTCGGAATGAATAGACAGAGCGAAACTACTAAATGTGAGACTTAAAGCTATGCGTGGGCTGGGTCATGAATTGTTTGCAATGGTCAAATTGGTTAACCCATGATGGATATGTTACACTGAAAATTCCATCACCACTGTTTAAAAATGTTCATTTAAACCCTATACATCGTTTACCTAAGGTTCATGAGATATACATGTTCATAGAGTGATTTCCCCATTATTTAATTGTATCTCACAGAAAGTACAATACATGAACCTCAGGTACACGATGTGTACATTCTCTAAAACTGATAAAAAATCTATAAAACCAATTATATGGACCATGAACCAAACACAATCTTATAAAAAGAGGAAACATACATGATCAATGTATCGTGATGTTACAAACTCCCCATGATAAAGACTTTCCATACCCCCAGAATTCATGTGGAAGATGTAACTCCTTAAAAAAGATGAGACCACTTCTCCCTCATCAACAACTCATATTCCCATGTATCATAAGAGTATGATAATATTTTCAATAGAACTATGGTCAAACAAATTGACTTCCCATGCAGAACTTTCGTTTGAGTGTCAATGATCTCAACTGGTTTCTCCAAGTCAAAAACATATGGCTGTAAATAAACTTCTTCCCAACTAAAAATGTTAAAAAGATATGTGTGATACTTCCTAAGATGAGATATGTGGAAAAAATCATGGATTAATGTAAACTTAATCACTAATTATTACTGACATGTAACAAGTCCAGGCCATTCGGTTATCTCAAATGGTATAATGTCTCATGGAACCATCATTCCCTGTTTTCCAAGCCGATGGTGACCCAAATGTGGAGAGACATTCAATAATACCCGGTCAGCCATGGAAAACTCTAAATAATGACACCAATGTTCTACATATGATTTATATGAACTTCGGGATATAACCAGACATCGTCTCACATCCTGAATCATCATCGAAATCTCCTGAACGAAACGTGGTTCTCTAAAAATTTCTTCTCCCGCCTCATGCAAAAAATGAGTTAATCTGCATTGTAGACAATACAATTCCTCCAAAAGAACCATTCTTATCACTTACTGGTAGATTTTTTATATCCATACTCAACCTATCCTAGTTGGTTATCCCATGATCCTCTAAAATCCAAGATATAGTGATAAAGAATGTCATCTTGTATCTGAATTACACTCTCCATATGACCACCCCTCTGTGGATGGAAAGCTATTCTAAACATGATCTAACTTTCCACTGCCTTCTAAAGACTCATCTAGAACATCTAGGTAATCATATAATCCCCATATAAATAATGAAATACAACCTCCCTTGTAACATCATGATCTCTTTCACACACATATTACCCAGATCTTTTACATTAGTGGTTTCCTTAGTCGGAATGAAACATGAAAACATCATCAACCAATCAATAACCACCCAAATAGAATTTTTCCCATGGGGTTTCTGTGAAATACCAATACATAAATTTTGTGTATAACTCATCAAATTTCCATACCATCAATGGAATAGGAAAAAGGAAACCAGAATGCTTCAAGTGCTCGACCTTTATTCATTGGTACCTGTAATTGCAGGACACATAATCTGCAATGTCATGCTTCATACCTAGAAACCATAATCTTCTGCTCATGTAATAATACACATTTGTTGAACATGGATGAACAAACCATGAAGAGATATAACATTTGAACAAGAAAAATGTTCACATAGGTGCTGAGATGAAAACTTTCTTCTGGAAGTGATGTATACCTTCTGAAGAATGTGGACTACTAGAAATGGTCTCCGCACCATCATGGATTTCTAAAATCTTCTGAAACATTTCATCTTGATGTTGACCATTCAGGATAGACTCTTAGAGAGATTCACAAGAGCCACAACCCAATTGGGGAGGAATCCTTAAGTGCATCAAGGAAACTTTAGATCAAATCCAAGATGAGGCATAATATCTGGGTTACTATATCATGTACTATAGCATGTACTGTTTGGAACTGTAATAGCCGAGATTATTCCCCTTTTTGGGCCTTCGAGTGGACAATTTGGTCCCTGAGTTTTTTAAGGCCTTCGGGCCACCCAAGCCTTCTAGTCAGTAAGGCCTTAAGGACACCTTACGGACTTCTAACCACATTTAGTGCAGATGCTAACCAGACAACCTATAAAACAGATGCTCCAGAAGGGGGATGAGAAAAGATCTTTCACCATAGTAGAAGTCAAATAGATTGCAAGAATAAGAGGGTATGAAAAATGACACTGGGATAAGCATGTACATGGAAGGGAAATCCTAGCTGAACATCCATGTGACGGTGGGGAGCTTATTTTTGGATGAAGACGGTGGGGGTGGAGTAGTTCCAAGTAGTTAGTCTAGGTTGTATGTAATGTTGGAAGCCAATGGGAATTGAATTCCCCTATGGCCAACAAGAAATGTAATTCTTATGCCTACGAGCCTTATAAGGGTTCCTCCTCATCCCTTGAATGGTCTATTATACAAATAAATGAAAAATTAAGGCCTTCGGGCCATTGGAGGAGGAATCTAAGAGAAATTATGAAATCTAAACACTGGTAAGAACCATACCTTAAAAATACTCTTAAAAATCCAAGTACAACTGAGTGAAATGCCCTATAAGATTCCACTTTACCTTAGATTCCATAACAACCTATGATGGTACCATCCTACTTAGATCCTCTGCAGAAATACTCCCATTCTCTAGGGTGTAGGTGACGAAGAATTCATATTTTTAAAGGTATTCAATATATCATCTCTATATGATATTTAATTATTTATTAGAAGATATATTTCTCAATAACATATTATTATAGAAGACCATGAACATCTCCCCAAAGAGATAATTCCACCAACATTTACATGGATGCATGACTACTAAAAGCTCTAAATAATGAGTGTTGTAGTTCTTCTAATGTGGTCGGAGCTGTTGAGAGCCATAATTTACCGCATGATCATCCTACATCATCACAAATCCCAAAATACTATCAGATGCATTACAAAACACCACGAACCCCTTTCCTAGAATAGGTAAGATCAGAAAAGGAGTTGATGTTAGATGTCGTTTCAGTTCAACAAAAGATGTCTGACACTTTCCCTCCTTTAATAATTTCACCACTTTCCTGGTAAGAGTAGCCAATGGTGATTCCATGTTAGAGAAAACCTGGATGAACTATTAGTAATACCAAGTGTGACTAAGGAATCATTAAATTTAAAAGATATTATGTGTATCCTTCCAAGACATAATAGGTTTTACCTTCCCTAGATCAACTAGTAACCCATTCTGAGAAATTAAGTTCCCCATGAACATCACATCTATAATCTAAAAACAACATTTTGAAATTATTCCATACATATGGGGAATTCTCAAAATTACTAAAAACAGAGTTAGTTGGTGCTCTTAATAACTCTCAGACTTTGAGTAGAAAAAAATATCATCCTTGAACACTACTAAAAATGTTTTGAGATGTTGGAGGAATATCTGATTCATTAAAGACATAAAAATTGTTGTGGAAATAGTTAGGCAAAAAAGAAATCAAATGGTATTAATAATGGACATAAATTATCCTTAAGACCATATTAAATATATTAGAACATAAATATATGAGTTGATGATAACCTAAAATAATATAAATCATTTAGAACCACATTTCCCCCTTTAACAAAGAAAAAAAATCATCCACATGAGGAGAAGAATATTTATTCTTAACCACTACCTAGTTCAACTTCTAGCAGTCCATATATATCTAATGTGAACCATCTGCTTTCCGGGAGAAGAGAACATGGGGTGCCCATTGAGAAACACTATGGTGAATGAATCATTTCTCTAACATGTCATTTAAACTGAATCTTGAGTTCTTTCAACTTTGTTGGTTCCATAAGTTAAGAGGGAATTTATATTGGATGTGTACTTGGTACCCTGTCAACTGTAAACACTACCTCTCTATTTCTGGAGTAAGACCAGAGAAAATATTTGGGAAAACATCAAGAAAAAATATCTAGCAAAAATTGGAAGATCATCATCATCAGAAACCTCTTCTTGGAGAGAAGGTCTTACACAAACAGACCATGTGTCCCAATACCCCTGAAGCACATGAGAGGTCCAATATGTACTAATAAACAAAACACACTAATGATAACAATCAACCCTAGCTCGATGATATATAGAATATTCCATGCTGATAATGACGTCAAAAAGATCAAGATCAAGAACATGAAAATCCCAAACCAAATCTGTATCAGTTGTATTAAACAAACAAGAAAGACATAGTAACCACTACTCTTTTCTATTACAAAGAGTTTTAGCTAACTCTATTTTAAAGTGAATAAGTTCTGTTGGTATTTTTAGCACATCAAAAAAGCGTGAAGATTTTAATGAGTTGGAAGAACATGTATCAAACAAATAAATTTATAATAAAGTTGCAATAAGAAGCATACCTCTTACTGTTTTCAAACATGAATCGTCTTCATTTGGACACTCATCTACTACATGTAAATTCTTTACTCCTAATTCTTTTGGTTATATCCATGTACTCTTTGATTCTTCTAAATGCACTATAGAATCCGTCGAAGCTAATGAACACTGACTATAATGGGGTGTATTCATTGCCTTGAAGAAATGATGTAGATGAACAAAACATCCATATCTATTGCATGTTTTCACAATCATAGGGGAAAAAATATATTGTGACGTCCCTTTACACACTAATAGCATGTTAGAGGCACACTTCCAACTAAAACGGATGGTTCAAAGGAGCCTCACTACTAAGACCCACCTCCAACACTTCTACGATGGTCCTACCACTTCCTCTTCTTCCTATGCACAACACTGATGTTTTCACTCGATGGATGAGAATTAATGAAAACTAACATTGCATCCCATATTATGTTATTTCATCATTGATCATTATAACATCTCCACATAGGTAAAAATTTTCTGAATAAAAACAAGTGATCTAATATCTGGTTGCAAAACATGAATATACTTTTGTGCTTTTATCTAGCCATTCTTTAACACGTTTGGAAAAAAATGGACAAGCTCCACAATGTGTATGGTGTATCCTGACACAAAAATCTATCCATTATGAAACAAAAACAACTCCAGAGGATTTTCCATCATCAGAGACTCTGGAGAAAAATACTAAAATTATAGGGTTTTGTAACCCATCTAATACAATCGCAGATGTTTGCCTACTTAGAACTTAGATTCCCACCAATATTTACCAAAACCCTAAATCCAGAAACCTTCACACTAGACCTTGTTATCCTCAGGTGACTCAAAGATGTAAAATATTTTAATGATAATATCCATCCAATAATATGACTTTTTAGGTTAACTCATTTTCTTTATGGAAGGTTTCTTTTCATGCAAGAACTCCCGTGATCAATCTCTAAAAACTACATCCCCAGGTTCTACATCAACCACTGCATTATGAAATCAAGGAAATTACTAATCAACAATAAGGACATACCGTATTATATTCTCAATGATATTATAATCCATATTGTATTCCCTTCAGTATCATATACTTCTCTTAGCTGAGGAACATATGGAAGATTTCTCATAGGCATACTTCTTCACATCAAAACATAAGAACAATTAGACACATATCAATTCTCATACCAAACAAGAAAACCCTTAAGAAAAAACATCAGAATTAAATATTAAATACGAACACTAGAGACACATATCCTAACTTCCCATGGTTACATGAGTCTCTTTTCGATAAGAGATTGTCAGGGACTCATCAAAACATACCTATCAGGTCTTAAAAACCCAATCTACATTCTAACAGAATTCTCATGCTAATGGCCCTTGAGGAAAGACCTCCTCTAATACAAGACAATAACAAACTGACTGGGGTAACATCAACTAGAACCCAACCCAACTATTCACATATCTAAAGGGAATTACTGATCTCCATGGGATGGTGACAAGAACTCATGCATCGAACAACAAAACTAAGGGAACACTTTCAACCATACTAAACAATTACATGTCTTACTTAAATAGAGAAAGAAATGGAAAATATAATTGTATGAAAAATATATTCCATAACTCTAAAAAAATAATATAAATAGAACAATTGTTTTAGTTTCCAAACCAAATAGACATATCCCACTACAAAGAACTACCAGCATCAACTACTCAAAAATATGTCATGAAAAAACTCCCACCATCTCACCACCAGCTACCCAACTAGATAACATACACCTCACTAACTCACTACAGTGCATTGTCATTCCCTACACTGGAAGAAATAAAGGTCTAAGAACAACTGAATGTGTATGAAGAGTGTGAGATAACAAGATCAGTAGGATCCGACCCACGTGTTCCATAAAAAATCTCTATATAACAAATATTGTAATTCTCAATTTAAAATTATACATGGTTTGATAAGTAGTAAAGAAGTTTTATCGAAAATGTGGTAAGCCTTTCCCTTTTCAACAGTTCTAAACAAACGATGGTAAATAAATTTTACATAATATTTTCCATATCATTTTTCACAATCATAAACATTCATATCAAGGATAACATAAACATCCAAGTAGTACAGAATAGAAGAAAAGGTAACACGCTACCAAGGAATACAACAAGTCTATACAGCCTACTACTCATACCGAAATAATCCTGTAAAAAAAATAATCCTAGAACATAATAATAGGAAGGTGAGGAATACCCCATGAATAAAGCCCAAAAATGTAACTATTTCCCCCCTTGAACAATGAGCCTAGAAATTGGAGGAAATCCCCAGGTCAATTATCCTTGAAAATCACAAAGCAATGGATGTTAGACTCAACCTAAACATTTTATTTAAGTACCCAATATAACTGATTTTTTAACATTTCATTTAAATTCATTGAAAACCATTCATAACCATTCACACAACATTTCAATGATTTGAGAACCATTCAAAACAATTTCATAGTCTATTTTTTAAAATCCAGGGAAATCCAATTATTCTTTCAAAACCCATTTTCAAAATATAAAAAAATCATTCCAATTTTATAAATCAATTTACAATGAAAAAGAAATTATGATAATTATCACATGCTAAATTTGAAACAACCAACCCAAAAACATGGGTCACACATGCCCACAATGGGATCCCCCAATGATGAAAATCTAATGGTGACGAAGTGGTCCCTATAATAAAATCCAAATCATGTGATTGATCCAAACCTAACCACAAGAGTTTAGTTGAAGGAGGAAAACCCGCATCCCTGATAGAAAAAATAACACTACACCGGATCCAGTGAATGAAAAGGCATATAGAACATGTTCTCACAACTTATCTAGAAGAAACAACGATGAAAAAATTCATCTTAGATCAGAAAATATTATATTGGAATGCAATGGTGCTACCATGATTGACTACAATGATGAACCAGAAAGAACACTAACCCATAAAGATGAACCATAGACACGATGAAGATACACATATGATCAGATCGATCCAAAAGGACGGGAGCCGGTTACAAATAAATAAGAAGGGTTCTAGTTTGATATCAAATAGGTCTATAAAGAAAAAACCAAGTGAAACTGATAAAGTCATAACACAAAGATTGGTGTGAGATGGGCCATGACGTGTAGCCAAGGGTCATAACATGTATTCCACACTAGATAATTATTCCAAAAAACCTATCATATTATGTTAGAAAATGAAATTTAAATCCTACATGACTTGTGCCTTAAGTACATGACATTTACCTACTAACATAATGATTTCCCCAGTCACAACTTGTATCCTGCAACAAGTACATGATGTGTACCTGCTATGCAGCATAAAGAAAATAAGTAAAACAACTTATGTGGACATTCAACCAAAAAAGGACTTAGAAAAAGATAAAACATACTCATTCAAGGTAACCGTATGTTATAGATAGTGAGGGATTGTGTAAACGTTGAGAGTGTGTACCCTGCTACAGGCCTATGTGATGATTCAACCAATTGATTCACTAATTTTCTCCAAGCCAATGAAAGAACAATATGGGATACAGATAGTGGTGACACATTTCCTCATTTTAAAATAATACAGAGAGTGGTGATCACACAATAAAAAGTATCTCATCCATTTGACCATACTCCTATGTCATGTTCAACATCCCTCTTGACCGATCAGCCACTAGACTCAGACACCTGTGCTTTGATGCGATAAAGAACACCTGGCACATCTACGTGATCCTATCACTTAATATCCACCATGGATAGGCCACTCCAATGATAAAACCATTAAAAATTAGAAATTCATGATTTTATTAGGTCATGTATTCAATCTATCACTAGAAGGAAGTGATTATAATGAAATAAATACACCACAACAGTTACGAAAAATTATGTGATGGATATAATGATTGGGAAAAGCAACATAGAATCCATGGATGTGTCGTATGTAAAATAATGATTATAGAGGCACTAATATTTATTAATTTTTTTATTCTATTAATTGAATCCATTGGCAGTGATTCATCGATGGAAAAAAATTGCAATACAAATAATCCAGAACATCATGCAAATCCCTCAAAAATTTTCTAGCGATTCACCGCATTAACACGAGATCATAGATTTTTTATGTGTCTTTATAATTTTTTTAAATTTATGTATGTTAAAAATATTTTTAAAACTATTTATGAACGGTAGTAGGTGTTCTTCCTAATTTGGGTGTTGTCTAAAGGTGGAATCTCACCTGAAAACTTCCTACAATAAAATATTTTAATTATATATTATATATATATATATATATTGTGATATATATATGTATATATATTGGGATGTATATATATATTTTTTGTTTTATATTGTTTAAAATTATGTAAAACAACATTTGAATGTGAAAATGTTATGTTTTTAAATATTATATTTTCTATTGCACAAATTTTAGACAAATTTAATAACTAATTATGAGTTCATGTTGATCATAAGGTTTATATAAATCGCATTTAGTGAAAATTGGAGTTAATGATAATACTATTTATGGATGTTAATTTCAATAGTTATACATAATTCCTAGTGAATAAATGTTTTAAATAATAATAAGTCATTTCTTACAATGAAATATTTTCATGTAGGTCATCCTCCTGGATTGTTATCACCACTTTGTTTGTTCATATGTGGAAAATGCAATTATTTAGTTTGTTTGGGTCATTTTCTCCACTACCACTTTGACAATGGAATTGATTATTACATATTATTTCTTCCAATTTTTATGTGATGAATCAATAATTTTTTATTTCTAACCTCCATTACATTCATTTATTTACTCTCATACTTTTGAGTAACCCTAATGTGACATTGAAGGACCTTGTTTTTGATCCATATAGCTGATTATTAGTTAATTTCTATGGAGATACTCTCACCGATCCATTATCCTAAATGAGATCCCATCTTGGTGTAAATTTATCATGGAGATCTAGATCCCATTTTATGTTTGTACTCTTTTACATGCATTCATCTGATCCAGAACCGGTTTTCACCAAGGAGCATCAATGTGGAAATTTTATGTTTTAATGAAATAGAATTAGAGGAGATCAAATTTGACACATTTTTAAGAACTAACAATCGGTTATGGATGATATTCTTGTAGATATAACTATTATTGGGTGAAAATGGGTCATTAAGAGAGAAATAGCCATGGAAGAGAAAATGGGATTCATGAAATGTTCAATACCTTAGGTTATTTTATATCTAAAATGATAAATATTCCTTGATATTTTATTAAAAATTAAATATTAATATTATTTTAAACCCATACAATGGTATTTAAAATGTATTTTACATTCCATTAATTTTCATTTATCTATTTTATTTATGAATCTTGTTTCTTTTTCAAGATATTTTTGTCTAATTATTCTATATTTTAAATTTTATTTAGATTGGATTTATATTATATATTTTATTATAATTTAAATTTATCTACATGAAATTTAATAATTATTCCCATGTTTCTAGAAGTTGACTTTGAATTATTATGAAATATAAATTTTTCATAAAATATTAATGAAAATGAAACACTGGATAAACATGTACAAAGGAATAATAGTAATAATAATATATACATTTTAATATAATTAAAACATATACATGAAGAAGTAAAATAAATGACTAAGAGGTGGATATTTTGTTCCACATGAGGTCTATTAAGTGTACTCCTGTATTGAGATCGTTGAACTCCGTGTTGGGGTGGAGTTTTGATAATTTAGAGAGGGATAATACATGGGAACAATCTTGTAAATAGTTTCATTCTCCACATGTTTGTTAGTGGGAGGAGGTTTCATATGCATGTCATACTGTTCTCCTAATCCATCCCCTACTAGGGTAGTAGAAGGTCCATCCATCATCACAGGGAGGAAGAAAGACTGCGATGGATCTAGACCCTAAGGCTGTGATGGATATGGACCCCAAGATATAGTGAATTTTGGATATCCTACCATGAAAGAATGATATTGCGAGGCCTGAAGAACATCCTCAATCGATAATAGTGGACTTCTAGAGGTCCAAAAACTTATTATGGAACATGCTTGGCCTCACATAGAGATCCCCGCTATCTATGTAGTCGTCGTGGCTCCTCACCAAAAGAATATCCTTGCGGATATTCATCTGGTGGATGACCATCCTCCCTCTATACTATACTCTCAATGAATCTATCAAAAAGTTAATGATAATATGTCCTCAGCTCCAATGAATCAATATTGATAGATGTTTGTCTAAAGACCTCCTCCTCCTCTTCATTAATTATTCGAATAAGATTTTCTATATGATTACCCTATAATGAAATTCCAAATGAATTACATAATAATTTAATAAAAACACTAATCTATATTTATTGACTCGTAATATTAAGAAAAATTATGTTGGGTATGTTAAGATACATCATATAATTCATTCTATACCATGGCTTATACTCTACCTGATCTGAATGAAAGAATCGCATTGTAGGTACACCATAGATTCAAAAATATTATCTTCTGCTTTAGAGGTCCGGATAATTGGCATGTAATCGAATATAGTCTTAATCTGACCTCCCAATAAACACCACAACATGAAGCTCGTCTCTCTGTCTCGGCAGCGATGGAATCAGATCATCACAAAAAACATGTGCATGACTCACTCAGGCTGCTACAAAAAATAATATAGAAGTAAATAAAGGGAACTAATACAATAGAATCATCAACTACAACAGTTTAGTTTTCTAGTAACTTGTCTAGTATAGTCATGTATGGAATCTATGTAATATGAAATGTCATGTGAACTATGACAAAATATATCCTTAATAAAAACTAAAATTGGTGTTGTTGTTAAATTTGTTAGACTATGATATATTTTATAAACATACTTGGTTGGGTAAGAGAGAGTCAAACATGAGGAGATATGCACCAAAATGGTGTGCTGGAACAGTGAAGAAATTTTGTCTATGAGACCACCTATAAAATAAAAAATAGGAAGTTAAAAAATAATGATAAATGAAATTCAATAACATCTACTAGAATTAGAAACTAATAGAGGTGAGAGATTATACAAGAATCCATGTGGGGTTTCATGTAGTACCTCCATAGGTTGTGAAGGATGAGCAAGTTGAGGGTGGAATGTGGGGAAACGATCCCATTCCCACATTTGAATAAGGATGTCACATCCCTCAAGATATTTATCTTTGTCTTGGGATATAGTTCCTAATGCATTGTATGTTTAAATTAAGTAGGAAGATCACCAGCTATATGTTTCTTCCAAATAAATGTCCATTAGTTATGCTAGATACGTCATGTGATCATTCTTCCACATGTGATAAATGAACATGGTCACTCCAATGAGTCATAATATATTTCCACGAGCATAACACATCATAGTCTAGTCATCAACATTATTGGGTAACCATGGAATTTGCTCCTCCATCCAGTGCATTTATATCAATGATCCATCTATAGCCCTATGGTCTGAAAATTGCTGATTCCTAATTATCACAGATCATTGTTTGTCTAATATGAATGGGTGAGTCTAATAATGGATTCTTTTTATAGGAAGACAGAAAAGAACTACCACATCCGTGAAAGTGGAGGTCATCTCTCCCTCGTGTAGGTGTAATGTGTGTCTCTATAGTCCCAAACTCTTTACGAGGGTTGCAAGAAGGTGATGTTTGACAAATGTGAAATTTTATACAGAAATTCCATAGAATCCATCATTATTTCATTATGTTCTAATAGAATGTGGATGCACCCTATGATGAAAATGGTGAACTCGATGCACCCTAATGGGTCGAACCTCACCACCCTCTAGCACAATTGGGGATACAAGTGTTTCCGGCTAAGTGCAGATTATGATATCCTCCATCATTTTATAATCAAAGGAAATGATTCGTAAGTGTAAAATGTTAATATAATGTTATGGAAAGGAGAATATTATATCATTTAGAATATAAGAAATGTAATTCCAATTCGTATTGTTTTACAATGTTATTCCTTACCAAAATAAAATGTCATGCCTTCATGTTTTTCAAAGCATATTACTGATGTGTTTTTAAGATATGATTTTACATTGAAAATGGTAGTTGCTAGTATATTATTTTATATATTTATATATATAAAAATCATATCATCATTATGTAATTTTTTTATTAGAAAATGGGTTGATTTGTAATTTATTTATGATCTCCTACATTATTGTACATTTAATGATTCTTTTCACACAAGTATGCCATATGGTTTAGCCATGGACATATTGATTATACGTTAACTTCATCTAAAATCCACTTTTAATGTTATTTTTGATATTTAAATGAAAGGATTATTGTTATTCGATAGTAAATGTATTTGGAAATGTCTTAAAATTATACCTAATGAAGAATCTTATAATAACACATTATAATTTAAAATATTATAAGGTCACATAAGAGAAAATACATTATTTTGGATGAGAGTGTAAATTCGATCCCATAATGTTATGGATTCTTTTCCAGTTATGACATTCTTGATGTCTTATGGTGCATCTAAATATTTTCTAGTATTTGTAAGGCTAGACTGTCTCATTCTTCATCATACTGGACTATTGTCACCCTAATTTTCGCAACCTATTACTATTAGGTAGCTATAATGGCTAGCCTCCAGGCGTTGGGAAATATCGAAACTCCCAAATAGGAATAAATGGTGCAGTATAATAGTTTGAATTGGTGTCCAATCGGTACACTGTATCTACATATTCCACCCATTATACGTTCACAAATGAATATGTCATGATGGTGTGTGCACAATGAAACCATAAGTCCCAGATGATTCCATATTCCCATTTCCACAAATTATGTAATACCACCATTTTTCACTAATTCAATTTGTGATGAGGACAAAATTCTCATGAACAATATATCGAGTGTGTTCTAGGAGGAAAATGAAGAAATGATATATAGAGGATTCAATAAATTTCTTTTCAATATTTCATTGAAAGTTCATTCAATACCTTATTCCCTATTGAATTCTATATGAGTCTTCCTTTTTCTTATCAATGATGAAATTCATGAAATGATATAATGACTCTTGATCTAGTGTACTTATTGTTAACTTGTGAATCCCATTGAAGACATCATTGATTCAATCCACAATGTTTGTTGTTATGTGTCCACACATCTTACCCCCATCATATGAAAACATCTATTTTTCATTTGGAACCCACTTAATATAATCATACAAGTTGTGATTATCCATGAATATTTGTTTGAAATTTTCTTCAAACTATCGTTGATCCATCACATATTCTATACATAAGTTATAATATTTGACATAAAATAATTTTATCTTTACATTGAAATAGTTAAAAATAACATATACATTGCATACCTTTCCTTGTGATTTCCTTCTTCATAGGTTTGTTCCATAATGTTTCCAACACATTTCTAAAAATGTGTCTAAGGCATTAATGATGATATGAATTTGGGGGCAACCATGTATTAGGGGCCACACTAAATTATTCATTGATTACCTAATTTCGATTATATATCATGCATACAACCTAAATGTTGTTGAAACAGTTTGTGATGCATGCCAAAAAACAACTCCACGATTTATAGTTTTCATTCTCTGTAATAGACTGGGCGAGAAAAAAATGGTGAACTATTTCCATCATCGATTTTTTGAAATAAAAAATATTCCCCTTTATTTTATATATATAAATGGTTCTGCAATAAAAATGAACTATCTTCGGAAATGAAATGTGGATGTATAGGGGAGCAATGACTATAACATCAGATGAAATTGAACACGACAGGGATCAAGTTGTATATCTTGATACACATAATCTATCATATGAATATGGAAGGAAACTTGTATTTTCTGTATTATTATGGCTAGAAATTGTAGCAACACCCGATACGAGTCATCCAAATCAACTTAGACCTTCTCAATTGCCTTTTATTTTTTAGTTCATTCATTATTATAGTAAAAATTATAGCTAATATTTGTTTAATAGTCACTTGAAAAAGGGAAATATGAACATCATGCCATATGCTAATCATCTCGATGAAAATGGAAGACACAAAATTAGTATCCAATAAAGTATGATGTTATATCAATATTGAATAAACACAAGTATGAGCTCACTCAATCCCCAAGATTCTCCAACCAATAAATGAAATGTTCAGAATTTCCCCAAGTGGAATCTATAATCTTCCCCATACATGTCACAAAATATGATGTATCTATTACAAACCAATTAATGAACTATATAATTACAGTTCCTCTCAATATGAAATAACATTAATTTCTTTTTTAATGCATCCGAACTTGGAAAAGTTATTCCACCATATAAGGTTTTTTTAGCTCACATAAGATATCTACTAAAACTATTGGAATCTCAGTTGAGGGTGTGGGAACAATGAAGTTGAATACAGGCACACGTTTCCTTACTTCTGACCAAGAAGCGAAGAGTAGTGGATGATTAATTGTGGGTAACAGCTATTGTAGAACTAATTGATTTCTAGTAACTATCTCCCCAACTTTATATATTTTAACCTCATCAACACTATTCTCATAATCAATTTAATTATTAAAAAATATCACATCGGATATTAGATTTACATATATATATGAGAAATCTTCTAGGTTGTCCTCTTCTAGATCAAATGAAATAACCTCTGTTTCATGAGGTGGAATTTGTTCAACCAATATTGTATATATATGTATTTTTACATTTGGTGTTTTTTGATGTACATTAAAAACATCAACATATATCTCCATAATGGAATTATATAACCACAGGGGAAATAAATTTATTTCATGGACCCTCTATACCTTTACAATAAATGGACAATCTGAATTCCATAGTGTAGCCAAGAATTAAAAACATCTATAGCTCATATTATTAATCACTTGGTCAGGTCCCAAATTTATGGAACCAAAAATGTTGTCTTTAAGTTCACGTACGGTTACACAATCAACTATACTAATTACTATTGATGGTTCTGTACTATAATAATATCCTTGATCATTTTAAATAACCTTCCCATAGAAGTACACAAAGGAAAACATGACTTTCTATGTCAAAATTTTTTGTCATTGTGGTTCATATTGTTTAACTAATATTTACAATGAAGGTGTTCCATACATTAATCACTAGTTATTCATTACTATGTTATTAATTATTTAATAATTCTTTAATCATACATTAAACTTTTTTTATTTAATCCATAATAATATGATATTGGATAGTTAATTAAATTTACCTTATCATATGTATTCAATGTTCAATCCTAATTTATTAATTAATTATTCTTTACTTATTCATTAAATATTATAACTATTATGTCTAAATAATATATACCTAATTAAACATATTAATAAATAACAAATTCAAAACTAACTAAAAAGAATTCAAATAATAATAATAACTTTAATTCTTCAATGTCTCTTTCCTAGTCTATTTCATTTTATATGAACATTAAAATAGATTTTTATTTGATAAATACACTAATTTGATGTTTTAATTTCATACATAATTTAGTATTTTATAAAGAAAATATGAATCATCTTAAGAATATCCTCCATGAGTGTCGAAACAGGAGTGTAGCAAAGCCTGTTATTGTTCACTAGTTTCCATTCGAGTCTAGCTGAAAGTTGTTTTTTTGGTTTTTACCAAAAGTTACATATGTTCTAGTGTCACATACACTTGTTTAATTATAGACATTAATTTTATTTCATAGATAACCAAATAATCATTATGCTTCTAGAATTTTCGAACATTTATTCCTAAGTTATTATATAGTTAATGTATCCTTAATCTTTAAATATAACCACCACTATTTCAAAATATATATAAATAAATATAATAATTAATTAAAATAATATTTAGAACATAATAAAATACATAAAATATGAAATATTAAAAAATTAAAATAATTCAAATAACTAAATAAATAAAATAAAATAAAATAAAAAATACCAATAAATGATGATTTAGAACAAAATAAGCACTTTTTAGGCCATCGATCCCACTGCACAAGAAATTATCATGTCTTAGAAATATAAGTAGTGGAATCAAGAGATAAGATTACACAATTAAGTGAGGATAAAGGCGGTACAACTTTATTGGCAGTTAAGGAAATGACCGAATATGGGTTCTGACATTACCAAGTCATCAATCGAGGCCAAAAGTAGTGGGGGGAGGTGTTTTCCCCAGAACATACTTTAAACCATATTTCAGAAAAAGTAGCCTAGACACATTAAAAAAAATAAAAAATCAAATAAAAAATATTTAGACCATGCAATACCTTAGAGTTGATCATGAGAATCTATCAAATGTTTATCAGGAAATAATTGAGAGAATAAATAGTGATCATGTGATTCCCTTGGAACTATTATGTGGAGATTCAAAATTGATCAATAATTATATCATAGTAGTCAATATTTCTGGCTCGTAATGTCGATCATGTGAGGCTCTCCACCACCACATGCCATCACACATGCCATTGTAACAATGAAATTTTGTTGGAACCTCAACAACCTACTCCTATATAAACCCCTTACACCCAATAAGAAAAAACTCATGATTTTTTTTGGAAATAGAAGTATGGAATACAAATAGAAAGGATAAGAAGATTTGTGGTTGGATAGCATCGGGTTATACCTTTGGAGAACACCACATGGTAACAGTGAGACTCCCATCAGAAGAACCCATTATGGGATTCAACCAAGAGAATCCATTACGTGATCACCACAAGATAATATGGTTGTAAAAATAAAACTAACATCATGAGATCCATATATGAAGAGAATATTTCTCACAAACCCTCATCCATATGGGATGAAACTATCACTTTTAGCATCATTGATGGATCACCCTTGTCGCATATCCTATACGCATGTGATTCCACCTCGAGGAGTTTAAGGAATAGTCACAGGAACCCTCAAATTAGTGATTCTATGAATACATCATCTGTTGATGATTTCACAAGGACCTGGATGTGACTTCCTTTCCGTGAAACAACCTAGTAGTCCGTCTGCCATATAGAGACCCGACTGTCTAGAGAAAACCCCATGAACATGCAACATATGCATGAAAAGGTGACAAAACACCATCAGACATGTTCTATTTTCCATGATATGGAACTAATGTGCATCGCCCTACAAATAATAGAATATATTACAATACACCCTATTAATGTCATGAAAATATAATGAATAATGAAGCTTTATATGAAACCATCAAGCAGGAACCCCGTTGAAATTATATATCCCTATTCTTCATATCAACCTATTGAGAATACATTATTTGTTCATAAAAACCATTAGAGATATGAGTAAAAATTGTTCCCCCATGAATTCACTCCACCAGTGTAAAAATATATCCCATTATGTCTTATGGAATGATCCATTCATACATATAACTTTGAGTACATTGATTTTTGTGAGCACAAAAATGTTATGGTTAAACCCCTCTATATGATTAAATTATGTTCATGAGATTTCATGATTTCTCAATAGTCTCAAAAAGTATTTGTTAGGCATTTGATGATTCAAATTGATCATAAGGAAGACCATGGAAAGTTTTTTTGGTTGTCTGACAGGCCTTTGGAAATTCAGGTTGATTATACTACAAATTATGGACATATCAGTATTTCCATGCATGAGTCCCTTGACATGTTACCTTTTTCATGTCACAACCAAAGGACATGTTAGGTTGATCATGTGACAAAATAAATCTATTCATATGATCTTGTGAATGATATGGGACTTGTATTTTTTGATCATGAAATGACCCCAAAAATGTTGTCCTGATCAGTAGAAACAATTCTAGATAATCCATCAGATTAGGGGATGGGTTTTTTACATGGCATTTTTGATCTTGTGAATACATCTTGGATAATTCATCTAATCATGAAAAAGATATTTAACATGTCAGCATTTATCAGGGGAATTCATATTTGATATCCACATTGATCATGTGATATTGTATTGTACAAAACATTTGATTATGTGAAAGATATTGGAAATGACAACTTTTTTTTCAAATAATCTTGTACATTCTAGGTAAACACACCTGGATGTGTCTTCCATGTCAGATTAACAATGAAGATATGTATATAAAACAATCATTAAATGTCCAATAAACAACCATGACATATCATACTGATCCCCTAGTTCATGTCAACTCTTCCATACAGACACAAATATACATATACTATGTGGATCCTCAAACAAAAACCATTAGTTATATAAACACATTATAAGGGGAGTGTTTATAATTTTTTAGGGTTATGCACTCAAGGGACCCAATCTGCGTAATTCTGTTGGATGAGCCACCATGTCATACCAACCTTATCCAACAACAAATTTATTGTAATCATCCCTCTATTTAATTTTTTACAAGATAAAGCCTCTGATTTTGGTCTATCTAAGGAAATGGAATCTCCTTCTCATGATGGTCGATCCAAGGTTGATCTGAGTAATGATAAACATCTATATTATTTGAATTACTTATAATAAATATCTGTTTAAAATTCTTCTAATGATGCTTCATGTATAGTTTTATATTCTACTGATGAAGATGTTTTTGTTATTTCTAGGTATGTGAATGATCAAGGTGTTCTACCAGCTAATCAGACACTGAATAAGAGAATGATTCCATTCCTATCTCTATTAAGAATTATGAGTAGGTTAGTTCTTCATTACTAGAGAAAATCACTAGTTATACCTATGGCCCACAACATGAACATTGTACTATCTAGGTATGATTTTTTAGCTTGGATCTTTGGATTTTAGGGACTACTCTTTAACCAAGAGTTTTGTAAAGAATAGAAAGAGAAAAACTGATAAAGGAATGACACAAAGAGCGGTGCTCGCTCGGTCATCATATGTAGCTAAGGGTCATGACGTGGAGTCCCAGGAAGATACGTTATGCCTAAAACCTAACACCTCAGGTTAAAAACTAAAATTTAAACCCTACAAGGCTTTTACCATAGGTATATGACATTTACCAACTCACATCGTCATTTCCCCAATCACGTCCTATATATATCAATAAGTACATGACATGTACCAGCTCTACAGCCTACAAAAAATCCAAAAAACCATTTATATGGACATTCAACCAAAAGATAACTTATAAAAAGGGCAAACATACATCATCAAGGTAATCAGATGGGACATCTAGTGACGGATTGTGTAAAGGTTGGGAGTGTCGACCCCACTAAACTACAAGGTGATACTTCAACCAATTGATTCACTAATTTTCCCCAAGACAATTCTAGAACAATGTGGTATGCAAATGGAGGTGACACATTGAATTCATTTAAAACAATAGAGATAGTGGTGATCTCACCATAAAACATATCTCCTCCCTTTGATTGTACTCCTATTACATCTTCAACATCCCTCTTTACTGATCAACCACCACACTCAGACTCCCATGCCTTGACGAGGCAAGGAACACCTTTCCCCATCAACATGATCATAGCACTTGATAGCCCCTGTGGACTGCCCTCTCAGATGATCAAACCTATAACAATTTGAAATTATCGATGTCCAGAGGTCCTGCATTCAAGCTATCACATGAAGGAAGTGATTATAATGGAATGAATACAACACTATAGTTCCCAAAAAAAATAAGCAATGGACATGATGATTGAGAAATGTAATGTAGACTCCATAGATGTGTCATATGAAAAAAAATGATTACAGAGTCTCTCATATTTCATTATATTTATAATTATCTAGATTTATTCCATTGGAAGTGATTCTTCTATGGATAAGAAAAATTGAAATTCAAATACTCCAAAACATCATGTGAAGCCCTCGAGAATTTATCTAGAGATTCACTGTATTAACACTGGATGTCATAGATTTTTTATGTGTTTTTATAATTTTTTTAAATGTGTGTATGATAAAAATATTTTTAAAACTATTCTTGAAAGGTAGTATGTGTTCTTTCACCTTTTGGTGTAGTCTAAAGGTGGCATCAAGCCCACCACGTTTATAATAAAAAAATATTTTAATTATATATACTATTATATTTATAAATATTTATATCTGTATATTATGATATATATATATTGTTAGTGTTATGTTGTTTAAAAATATGTAAATAACATTTCAAATTCAATATGTTATGTTATTAAATATTATATTTTTTGGTGCAAAAATTAGAGGTAATTTTAAGAACTAATTATGAGTTCTTTTTGATCTTCATGTTGATATAAATAGAATTGGGTAAAAATTGGTCCAAATCAGAAAAATAGTCATGGAAGTTAAAGTGAATATATATAAGGAATGTCTAGTAACTAAAGGTTTTAAACAAGAATAAGTCATTTGATACAATGAAAAATTTTCATCTAGGTCATCCACCTATATTGTGATCACCACCTGGTTTATTAATATGTGGAACATGGAATTCCATAGTTTTTTGGGTCATTTCACCCCTATCACCTTGTCAGGGAAATCGATTATTCTATATTCATTATTCATATTTTTATGTGATGAATCAATCATGTTTTCATTCCAACCACATCTACATTATTTTTTCTCTCTCTTACTTCTGAGTAACCCTAATGTGACATTGGAGGACCTTGGTTTTCATCCATGTAGATGCATATAAATTAATACCAATGGAGATCCCCTCACTGCTCCATCATCCAAACTAAAATCATATCCTGTTGTAAAATTCTGATGGAGATCTAGTTACCCTCTTATGTGTGTACTGTTTTACATGCATTCATCAGATCCAGAACTAGTTGACAACAAGGAGAATCAACATTAAAATTTTGTGTTTTTAAGAAATATAATTTTAGAAGATCAAATTTGAGACATTTTTATGAACAAACAATTGGATATAATGGGTCTTCATATTAATTTTAATATTATTTGGTAAAATGGGTCTATAAGAGAGAAATATCCATGGAAGAGAAAATGGGATTCTTGGAAGGATCAATACCTTGGGTTAGTTTAAATCTACAATGATAAAAAAAATCATCAATATTTTATTAAAATTTAAATATTAATAATATTTTAAATAATTATAATAGTATATAAAATATTTTTTTAAATTACATTAATTTTAATTAATCTATTTAAATAATGAAACTCATTTTATTTTCAACAAAATTTTAGATGTATAGGATATAATTTAAATTTTATTTATATAGTTTTTATACAGTATATTTTATAATCATTTGACGTTAGCTACAATAAATTTAATAAATATTCATATGTTCTTAGTAGTCGAATTTGAATGTTTATAAAATATAAATTGGTATAGAAATATGAATGGAAACTAAAACATTGGATATACATATTAAAAGTTCCCATAGTAATAATAGTTTCTTTATTTGAATAGAATTAAAAAATATACATGAATATGTACAATCAATGTCAATGGGGTAGAGATTTTGGTTCTCATGGAGTTCGATGATGGGTATGCCTGTATTGAGATTTTGTTTCTCATGGAGTTAGATGATGGGTATGCCTGTATTGAGATTTTTGAGCTCCATGTTAGGGTGGAGTTGGATGAATTATAGTGTGATAATACAAGGGAACAACAATGTGATGACTTTCATGCTCCACATATTTGTTAGTTGGAGGAGGTTTCATATGCGTGTCAAACTATGCTCTCAATCCTTCTCCCACTATGGTAGTAGAAGGACCATCCAACATCATAGAATGGAAACTAGCCTACTATGGATCTAGACCCCAAGGATGTGATGGATATGGACCCCATGATCGAGATTACTATAGATATCCTGTCCAGAAAGACAGATCTCGTGACATCGGAAGAACATCCTCAATCGACTATGAGTGGACTTCTAGAGGTCCAAAATATGCCTATACACATGTGATGCCTCATGTGAAGCTCACCGCTATCTATGTTGTCATCATGGTTCCTCACAATGATAATCTCCTAGTGAAAGTTCATCTGGAATAGGAGCATACTTTCTCTAGACTGGACTCTCATTGTTTCTCTCGGAAAGAGCATGATTAGATGGCCTCAACTCCAATGCATCAATGTGGACAGCTGTCTGGCTAAATACCTCTCCTCCTCTTCATCAATTATTCAAATAAGATGATCTCTTATAGTAACCTATAATGATATTACAAATGAACTAGAAAATTGTTTAATAATTAAACAAATTGATATTTATTAACATGTAATCTTATGAAGCTTCATGCGGTGTATGGTAAGATACAACATATAACTCATTCTATAACATGGCTCATACTCGACCTAATCTAAATGAAATAATCATATTGTAGATAGACACTGGATACAAATATTTTCACTTCCGCACTAGAGGTCAACATAATTGGCATGTAATCGACTCTATTCCTAATCCAAGTTCTGTTTAAACATCTCACCCTGAAGCTACTCACTCTGTATTGACAACAATGGAATTAGATCAATACACAACATTGGTGCATGACTCTATCAGGCTTCCACCACTCAATAATATGGAAGTGAATTGGGGGGAACTACTACAATATAATCATCAACTTCAGTAGTTTATTATGTAAGAAACTGTTCTTGTATAGTACATAATGGCAACTATGTAATCTGAAATGACATGTGTATTATTTAAAAAAATATCCTGAATTAATACTAAAATTGGATCTATTGTTAAATTTTTTATATAATGATAGATTTTATATACATACCTAGTTGGGTAAGATATAGTTCCACTTGAGTCTATGTGCACCCAAATGGTGTGTTGGAACCATGAAGACATTGTGTCTATGAGACCACCTATAAAATAATAAATCAAAATTAAAAAATAATGAGAAATTTAATTCAATAACGTCTTCTAGAATTATAAACTGATAGAGGTGAGAAATTATACTAGCATCCACACAGAGAATCATGCAGTACCTCCATAGGTTGTGGAAGATGAAAAAATTGAAGGTATAATGAGGGGATGTGCTCACATTCCCGTATCTGAAAAAGGATGTCACATCCTTTGAGATTTTTCTGGATACCACGGAATACTATGCATAATGCACTATATGTTTATGTTATGCAGGAAGATCCCGAACTATATGTCACATCCCAAAAAAAAGTCCCCCAATTGTGCTAGATACAAAATGTGAACATTCTTCCCAATGTGATAAATGATCATGGTCCCTCTAATAATTCGTAATATATATGCACGGGCATAACACATGGTTTTATAGTCATCAACATTATTAGTTAAATTTGTAATTAGCTCCTCCATCCAAGGCATAGATATCGACGCTCTGTTTATAGCCCTAGGGTGTGGCAAATTGTCGGTGCTTAACTATTGTTGAACATGGTCTAGATAAAAAGATTGGGTGGGTCCAATAATGGATGCCCCTTTATAAGAAGACATAAAATAACTACCACATCAATGAGAGTGATGGTCATCTCTCCCTCGTGTAGGTTTAATTTGTGTCTCCCTAGACTCTACCTCTTCATGAGGGTAGCAAGCAGGCGATGGTTGACAAATGTGATATTTTATATGGAAATTCCATTGAATCCATAATTTTTTCAAGCATGGTATATTAGAATGTGGAGGCTCCCTTTGATTAAAATTGTGCAGTCGATGCGACTTGATGGGTTGAACATCACCACCCTCTAGAAAAACCTGGGAAACATGGGTTGCCTCATGAGTGAGTAGTATGGTATCCTCTATCAATATATAAACAAATGAAATGAGTCATAAGAGTAAAATATTAATATAACATTGTGGTAAGGAGAATATTATTTATTTTAGAAAATATGAAATGTAATGTTTATTAATATAGTTTTATAGAGTTATTCCTTACCAAAATAAAAGGGCATGCCTTCATGTTTCTTAAATCATATTACTAAAGTGTTTTTAAGATATGATTTTAAATAGAAAAATGTGTTTTATTGTATATAATTTTAAATCTATATATATATATAAACAACTTTTCATCATTATGTAATGGATTATTAGATAATGCGATGATTTGTAATATATTTATGATTTTCTACATGATTTTATGTTTGATGATTATTTTCTCACATGTATGCCTTATGGTTTAGCTATGGACATATTGATTATACGTTAACGTCGCCTCAAATTCACTTTTAATATTAATTTTAATGTTATACTGAAAATCTTATTGATATTTTATTTTAAATGTATTTGGAAATGTTAGAAAATTATACAAAATGAACAATATTATAATAACACAATATAGTTCACAATATTAGACGATCAAATAAGAGAAAATAAATTATTTTTGATGAGAGTGATAAATTGTTTCAGAAATGTTATGGATTCATTTCCAGTAATGACATTTTTGATGACATATGGTGCATCTCAAACATTTTCCATATTTGTGAGGCCAGTCCATCTCAATCTACATCCTACTGGACATCAATCTCCCTCATTTGTGCAACCTATTAAATTTAGTATCACTAAATACTAGACTTTGAGCATTAGTAAATATTGAAACTCCCCAATAGGCATCCATAGTGAATCATAACATATATTAATGGTGTCCAATCAGTACAGTATATCCACATATTCCACCCATTATACGTTCACAAATGCATATGTTGTGATGGCGAGTGCACAATGAAACCATAAGACCTAGATGATTCTGTATTTCCATTACATCAATTCCAGGAATACCACCATTTTTTGCTGATGCTATTTGTGATGAGGTATAAATTCTCATGAACATTAAATTGAGAGTCTTCTATGTGGAAAATGAAGACATGATAAGCAGAGTATTCATTAATGTTCCTTCGAATAATTTATTGAAAGTTCCTTTTATACCATATCCACTATTGAATGCTATATGAGGCTTGTTTTTTCCTATCAATGAAGAAATTTATACAATAATATAATGACTGTTGACCTTGAGAAGTTTTGGTTAAATTTTGAAGCCCTTTGAAGAGAGAATTGATGTGCACCCCAATGTTTGTGGTTATGTGTTCATACCTCTTCCTCCCATCATATTCCAACATCCATTTTTCTTTTGGAATACGCTTAATATAATCACACACACCTCGAATATCCTTGAATATTTTTTCGAGACTTTCTTAAAACCACCATTTATCCATCTCATATGCCACACATAAGTTATCACATTTGACATAAAATTATTTTATCTGAAAATTGAAATAGTTCCAAATAACAAAGGCATTGCAAATATATCATCATGATTGAATTCATCATGGGTTTGTTATATAAATATGTCATCATATTTTGAGCAATTATTCTAATTCCTTAATGATGATATGAATTTGGCGGTGACCATGTTTTAGGTTCCACAATAATATCCTCATTTATTTCCTAATTTTGATTATATATCAAACAGACAACCTAAATGTGGGTGAAATGGTTGTTGATTCATGCAAAAAACAACTCCATGATTAATATTTTTCATTATTCATAATGTAAAGGGCTAGAAAAATAGGTGAAATATTTTCATCTTCTGTTTCCCCAATAAAAAAATATTCCCTTGTATTTTATATATACAAATTTTCCAGAAATCTAAATGAATTGTTTTCTGAAACGAAATGTGGAGGTGTAGGGGAGGATTGCATAAAACATCTGAAGAAGTTGACAATGATAAGGATCAAGTTTGTTATCTTGATACACATGTTCTATCGTATGAATATGGAAGAAAACTTGGTTGTTCTATCATAATATGGCATGAATGTTTGTCCACACCTGATAAGAGTCATCGTAATCAACATTAACCTTCTTAATTGCCTTATATTTTTTCATTATTTCCTTATTATTGAAAATATTATAGCCGAAAATTTGATAAATCTTACATTGAACAATGGAAATTTGAACATCATGGAATTCTATAATCATCTTTAAAAAAATATATTTAAAAAAACTAGTATCCAATGAGGTATGATCTTATATCAGGCTTGGATAAACACGAGTATGAGCTGCCTTAATCCACAAGATCCTCTAACCTATAAATGAAATGTTCAAAAAAATTCCCTTGTGGAATCAATTATTATAATCATAATTGTCTCACCATATGATGTATCTATTATAACTAGATTCCTGAACTATATATTTATAGTGACTCTCAATGTGAAATCACTTTAGTGACTTTTTTATTTCATCTAATGTTGGAAAATCTATTCCATCACATAAGATTTTTTCTAGCTCACTTTACATATCCGGTACGACTCTGGGAAACTCAATTGATGGTGTGAGAACAAAAATGTAAAATGCATGAACACGTGTAATTGATTCTGACCATGACGAAAATAATAGTGAATGATTTATTGTGGGTTGATGATATTTTATAAAAACTGATTTCTAGTATCTTTATCACCAACATTCTATGTTTCCTCCTCATAAAAACTATTTTCACCATATATTCCACAATTAAAAAATATCATCTGATTCTTGATTTACATTTATATCTGATAGATCATCTAGGTTGTCCTCTACTGCATCAAATTGAAGAACTTGAGTTTCTTGAGGTGGAATTTCTTTAAACAATATTGTACGTACTTGTCTTCGTACATTTGGGAATAGTATTTGTACAGCAGAAACATCAACATATAACTCCATAATGGAACCATACGACCATAGGGGAAATAAATTTTTTTCATTGAACCATTATGACACTGAATCCAATAGACAATTTATATAATATAGTGTAGCTGGGAATTGAAAATGTCCAGAACTCAAATAATTAATCTCTTGATAAGGTCCCTTATCTATGGAAGAAAAAATTATGCCTTTATTTTCACTTAGGGTTACACAATAAAATATACTAATAACTATAGTAGGTTTTCTTCTATAAAAATCTCTTTTCTTAGTTTAAATAACCTCCTTGTAGTAGTACATAGAGGAAAACATGAATTTTTATGTCAAAATTTATTTTTGATCAAGGTTCTGATAGATTAACTAATATTTACAAAGATGTTTGGTCATTCATTAATCACTAGTTAATCATTACTATGTTATTATTTAATTAATAATTCTATAATGTCCCATTAATTCTTATTGATTGAACCATTAATCATATAATATTGGTTAGTTAATTATAATTAACTAATCATATGTATTCATTTTTCCATCCTATGTTATTCATTAATTATTATTTACTTATTCAATAAAAATAATAATCATTATGTATAAACTATATATAACTACTTAAACTTATCAATAAATAACATAATTATAACTAACTAAAATGAATTCAATTACTAATAATATATTTCCATATTTTAATGTATTTTTCCTAGTCTATTTCATATTATAAGAACATAACATTATGTTATTCATTGATAAAGACATTGATTTGATGTTTTATTTTCATAGGTATTTCAGTATTTTATAAAGAAAATATGAATTATCTGAATCATATCCCCTTAGAGTGTCGAACTAGGAGATAAACAATGCCTGTTATCAGGCACCCGTTATTATTCGAGTCAAACTCAAAGTAGATTTTTTGTTTTTTACCACTAGGTACATCTGTGCTAAAGTCACATTCACTTGTTTATATCTAGATAAAAATTTGATTGCTCAGATAACTACCTAATATTTATTCTACATTAATTAGATATCATTTATTCCCAATTTATTATATAGTTTATCTATCCTTAATCATTAAATATAATAACTACTATTTCAAACTATATATAACTAATTAAACTATATAATTAACAAAATGTTTAGAACATACTAAAATAATAAAAATATCAAATAATTAAACCTAAAAATAATTATATTAAATAAATACATAACATTGAATTGAATAAAAAATACCTCTAAATGATGCTTCGGTATAAAAAAACAATAACTTTTTTAGTCCTGCAAACCCAGCACACAAGATACTATATTTTTATATAGATATATGTATAGGAATCAAGATATATGACTGCGAAATTATTTTAGTAGAAAAGGGTACCCTTTTATAGGGAACTAAGGAAAAGGCGGAAGAGGGGTTCCACCATGACCATGTCATAAATATGGCCCAAAAGTAGTTAGGGGTGGGGAGGCGGTTTCCCACTCCCTCATTTGAATATTATTTAAAAACATTATCCTAGACAAATTTAAAAACAATTCAAAATCAAATAAAAATTACTAAGACCATGCAATACCTTGGAGCTGATCATGCAAATCAATCAAATGATTATCAGGAAATAATTGAGTATATAAATAGTGATCATCTGATTCTCTTGGAACTATTATGTGAAGCTTTGAAATTAATAAAGAATAATATCACACAAGTTAATCTTGTTTTCTGGTAGTGTTGATAAGGTGAGGATCTCCACCACCACATGACATCACACACTCCATAGTAACAATGAAAATCGGTTGGATCCACAGAAAACTACTCCTATATAAACCCCATAAAACCCATAACAAAACACACATTGTTGACGGGAAAAATAAGGAAGGATGAAAATGAGAAATGATAAAAATATCTTAGGTCAGATATAATCATGTTATTGCTTTGGAGACCACTGCATGGTAACAAAAAGACTCCAATCACAAGAAACCACAGTAGGATTCCACCATATGAATCCATCACGTGATCAACATAAGATCAAATGGTTGTATAAGTAAAACTAACATCATGCGATCCATATATGAAGAGAATAATTCTCAAAAAACCCCTTCCATATGGGATGGAACCATCACATTTTTCATAAATGATGGAAAACCATTGTCGTGTATCCTCTAAGCCTGCGATACTTCTTTGAGGAATTTAATGAATAATCACATGAACCCTCAAATTCGTGATTCCATGATTACATGATTTGATGACGTTTTCATAAGGACCTAGATGTGAATTCCTTGTCATGAAACACCCCCACAGTTTTCCTACCATATAAATACCCAACCACAAATAGAAAACACCATGGACATGTTTCATATTCATCAAAAGGTGACTGAACAACCTCAGACATTTTCCCTTTTCCATGATATGGATATGATTTGAATCCCCTACACATAATATAATTTATGACAATACCCCCTTTGTAGGTCAAGAATATCCCATGGATAATAGAGCTTCATAAGAAACCATCATGTGGGCACCCATTTTCAACTATATGTCCCTAGTGTGCACATAAAACCCTGGAAAAACCATAATTTGATCATAAAAACCATTTGAGATACAATTAAAAAATGACCCAATGTGCATGCACTCCTCCCATGTAAAAAATCACTCCCATTATGTCTTGTCCAATGATCCATTCATACATATAACTTCAAAAACATTGATTGGTGTGATATCATAATTGTGTTTGGTAGACCTCTCTATGTGATTGAATTATGTTCATGAGATTTCATGATTTTTCACTAGTCACACAATGTATTTGGTATGAATTGGATGAGTCACTAGGATCATAAGGAAGACATTGGATGGTCATTTTGGTTGTGTGACATGCCTTGGTAAATTCAGGTTGATTATACGACAACTTATTTACATGTCAACATTTGCCTGCATGAGTCCCTTTACATTTCAGCATTATCATGTGACTACCTGTGGGCATGTTTGGTAGATCGTGTGACAAAATAAAAACAATTCATCTGATCTTTTGAATGATCTTGGACGTGTATTCTTTGATCATGAAATAACCCCAAATATGTATTCCTTGATCAGGAAAAATTGTTCTAGAAATTCCACCCAATTATGTGATAGATTTTTGACATGACATTTTTTATCATTCCAATACAACCTGGATGAGTCACCTAATCATGAAAAAGTTATTTAACATGTCATCATTGATCTTGAGAATATGTATTGGAAAAGACACATTGATATTGCGATGTTTACTAGAAAAAAACATTTTATCATGTTAAATATTTTAGAAATGCAATCTGTTTTTTCATATAATCTTGGACCTTCTAGGTAAACACCCCTAGATGTGTCTTCCATGTTAGATTGACACTGACGATATGTATAGAAAACAATCATGACATGTCCAACAGACAACCGAGACATGTCAAACAGATCCCCTAGGACATGTAAACTCTTCCCTGCAGACACAAATGTACATATACCATGTGGACCCTCAACCAAAAACCATTAGCTCTATACCAACATTATAAGTGGATAGTTTATAATGTGTTAGGGTTTAGCACTCACGGGACACTATCTGTGTAATTCTATCAGATGCACCCCCATGTCATAAATAACATATCCAATAGAAATTTTATGGTAATCATTCCTCAATTTATTTTTTTAGAAGATAATGCCTCTGATATTGAACCATCTAAGGAAATGGATGCTTTTTTCATGAAGGTCAATCCAAGGATGATCTAACTGATGGTCATACTCTAGCTTATTTGGATGCCTTCAAAGATATACCTTTTCAAAATTTCTTCTAATGATTATACATGTCTGGTTTTAGGTTCTACTGATAAAGATGTGCTAGTTATTTCTAGGTATATAAATGATCATGCTGTTCTACCCACTAATCAGCCACTCAATAAGAGAATGTTTCTATTCCAGTCTTTATTATGAATTATGATCAAGTCGATGCTTTATTACTAGATAAAATCACTATTTTAGCATATGGTTTACAACCTGAACAAACAAATGTCTAGGTATGAGTTTTAAAGACTGGATCATTTGATTTTTGGGGCTACTCTCTAACCACGTATGATCCTCCATCATCAGTTTTTCAAGCTCATGGGCTACTTATATCTTCCACTAAGTGATCCTTGTCCAGTTATTGGAATTTATCCTCTTATGATCACCAAACACAAAGTTTTTCACCAGTTCCAACATCAAAGGATGCAATGATAAAATTACCTATGTATTTTAACACCCCAGCTACATGGACCAAATGGTTTGATACTCTATTTGATAAATCTTCTCCTGAATTTTCTATGGTCTTGTCCTCACCTGGTCATGTCCCATGTTCCCCCTCCTATACTGATTTAGTTGTAGGATAAGGTGACAGTGGGATTGAATCATCTGATAATGAGAAAGGTATGAAACCAATTTACGATGGACCTCATACCATGCTCATATCATCTTTTCAATGATGCATTTTTTCTAGGACAGCCTATGGATTGATAATTCTTCCATGTTATGAGAAATTAAGAACTTTATCATGAATAAGAATCCTTTTATCACTGGTCTTCATGAGCCATGAATGATGTTTCATAACTTGAAGGAATTCAAGTGGATATTTTTGGGATACACACTCATTGCCACTAATCACTTTAAGGATTGATTTATTGATAGATTTTGAAACAAGAAAATGGGGTTTTATTTTTTACATCCTTATAATTCATGGATTATCATTGATATTAATGGGTTTGGTACATTATAATTTTTTAATGTTCTATGATTTCTATCTATATTAATGGGTCCCCACAATGTTTCTTTCTTATCCCAAGATGAGTAAGATAAGGTGACCCTTTATCTAGGATTATATTTTGTAGCATAAGACTATCGTAGTTGTTGTCTTATTGATCTTGTGAATATTTATATTTTTAACCAGATGAGGGTTGTTAAGGATTTCATATCATCCTAAAATTTTTTATATGTTGATGATATTTTTCTCTCTGGAAAGTCTGACATAGTATCCATTTTTTTATGATGATCATTTTTTCACATTATGAAGATGTTTCATATCAGATAAATAGTTGGAAAAATCATCTGTTAGGTTTGAGGGAGTTCTCATTTGTAAAAAAATTAGAGTGTCTAGAATCTTTGGTGTCATGATAGGTTATTTTCCTTTCACCTACATCGGAGTTCCCCTTTGTGGGGTAGGGTGTAAAAATGCAACATGGAAAATATTTACCTAATAATGTTAATCATATGGAAACTTAGAAGGGGATGTCTATGTCTTAGGCATGTTGAATTTTTTTGGTCAATTATATTATCACCTATATGTTTGTGTACTCTTTATATTTCTATATATTTCCTAGATCTATCATCATGGAGTTTCAATATATTATTCACATCATTTTTTGTTCTAGTTCGTTCAATGAAAAGATATATTTCATAGTTTTATTGATTTTTTTTATCATTCATATGAAAATTGTGCGACGTTAGTTGTTGATCATGGGTTTTTTTAATGTTACATTGATGAAAAATATCAAATGGAGAATCCTTTCCACAACAAACTTCTCATTGTAATTTTTAGCTATCGGGTTTTTTAGAAAGATGTAAGTTGTTTATTCCATGTATTTTCTCTCTATTGTTTGGTAATCTATTATGTGGGCCTTTTATGAGCATATGGACTAGTCAAAATCGGTGGTGTTTTCACTAAAAATTTAATTGTTTGAGAAAAAATTATTTTCGACTCCTATAAACAATTTTATTGATGTTCATATTTATTTTAGGAATGATGCAATTTATGATATACAGTGTAACTCAATTATGCACGAACTTCTTCCCACTATCCTAGTTGTGAAGGTATCTAACAATGTAAATTTTGGTTATGATACTCGGATATGGATGCCTAATATGGATTACATAATGACAACTATGAGCACATATAGGTATTCATTTGGTACATCAACTTGTTTTTCTGCTTGGGTCTTGGATTTTAAAATTCCATACATCTCTTTTACAAACATGCTTTTAGTTTGGAAAATTTCAAAGCAGTTCTTCCCTATTCATTCTCTTATTAAATTTTTTTAGGTATCAATTTACTCTTCCTATTCAATCTATCTTTATGATGAGGATTCTTTGATGTAGATTTTTGTTTGTTGTCATTAAACTGGAAGGCAATCGAGTTACATGCAAGGATTTTTTTTTGCTGAAATTTGGATTTCTAGAGCCTTAATGTGATACTACTCTCTATCAATAAGCTTACATTTAGAAGATAGATACATTACCATATATTAAACTATAATATTAATTCATAGTCCTATATTTGATTAGATATGAAAGATATGGTGTTCAATAATCACATACCATCTATTTATGATGTTGTTTTTTCCATTCATCATATTATGAGTACCTCTAATATTCAAAACGTGTAAATGAAAAATAATGCATGTAATCATGTTATTATGTGGTATTTTGGTGTACATGGAAGAGTGAGGAAACCATTTGTGAATAAATTTATCATATAGATATTGCCTCTTACATGGTGGCGAGATGTCAATGTTGATAGGGGTGGCATTAGGTGAACCAAGATCCTCTGTTTGTGGGGGCATCTTTTGTAGTCGTTGGGGTATCATTAAAGGTTGTTCCATACAATTTTTAGGTAATCGTTATGAAATTGAAGATGATTTTTTGGATGTTATAGATTCTATCATGTATGTTATTCAATATGGTTGTAATTATATATGGTTGGAATCAGACTCTTAAATTGCTATGAAAATCCTTAAAAGTCTCTCAAGGGGTGTTCCATAGAACACGATGAAATCACGATGGAGTGAATTAAACACATGGATTAAATTTCTCTTGATGTAACCCATGTATACATTGATTGTAATCAGGCTTACCTTTCTCTTTAGAAGAGGTAAATTTTGTCGGGTAGTTATAGCTTGTACATTGTTTTACTAATCAATTTCACACATTAGATTTCAAATAAAAAAAATTTAGGTCCAAGGTTTCCTGAATCTTGAACCTTTTGGAAAAGGTAATAAATCTTTGTACAAACCCCCATAATTCATAAAACCATAGAGATCAACCACCCTATCCCATCCGTGGGTTAAATGGGAAATAAAAAATACGAGGACTCTAATTCCAATAAAAATAGGATATGTAAGATGCCTTCCAAAGTTCCAATCTCCAAAATTTATTCATCCTATTATAATCACCTAGTATCCATAAAACCTCATGTGAAGAATTATTGTTTTTGAGTTTGATCAACAACACCAACACATCATAGTTGAATGGGATAAATTAACTATGTGGACTCTTATTCCAATAAATGAATGATACATAGGACAACTTCAAAATCCCTGACCTCCAAAGGACATCCATCTTGGAATAAGCCCTTATAATTCTCTAAGCATGAGTTGTAAAAATAATTTTATTGAGTTTGATCACCCATCCTTACCCATAAATGAGTTTTTGGGATGTACATAATATGAGGACCCTCATTACTATATAAACTAAATATATATAATTCATTTTTAATTCTTGAGCTCTAATATAAATCCACTTCAGTTTTAAGTCCTTTCATTTCCCAAATTTTTTAAGATAGTGGAATTATTATCTCATGAGTCTACCATACTCCATCACCGAAAAGTGGATGAGAATTGGGATCATATACATTAATCATTTTATGTGTAATCCCAGACCATATCCTTAAATTCCTTATACCCATCTGGGGTATTGGGATGAATCGAAACACAATGACTAAAATTAAAGTTATAAATAAAATATGTAAAATTTATTCCTATGGCTTGAGAACCATTACACATCATCCATGAGACTAGTAATCATACCTAATGAAGGTAAACATTAATTCTTATTCATAGTAAAAATAATCTCTCATGAAATGTGTCTAATATTCAACTTTATCTCTTTTCTCACTCCGATCATAGATCATGTGATCTCAGTGATTGGTGATGATTATAAAAATAGATTGATGAGAATGTCCCCTTTGTGGGACATTCATTGGGGTGTAAATAAAATTACATTTCATATGAAGTAAAAGATTCATAATCCTGATGAAGTATTCAGGGGAAGCCTTAAAAGAAAAATTCCAACATATGTCCTTTATTTCTACATATTTCAGGACATTAATATTCACTATGAAAAAACGTATTAATTTATTAACATTATTCATATGGAAGATAATCAATATTTTAGGCCTATATTAATGTCTTTACCACATTTCATTACACTACATGGATTGGTATTATCAGAAGACCTTAATGTTTTTCAAATGAACTATATGTGATTGGATTCCTATTATCAAGTGATACATAGGACACCCATGGAGGTATTATCCTCTCTTTAAGACACCTACCACATCCCTGGAGGACAACAAATACTAGACGTTTTGATCATGGCCAAAAGCTAAATCATAATTGATATCCCAAAAATGGTGGAAAACATGTGCTATAATGAATGTTTTTTCCCATCAATTTATTTTCATAATCAATCAATTGAAACAAGGATAATTAGTCTCATATAGGTGAATGAGAAATATATTGTGTACATATAATAAATATATAATATAGTAATTCTGTAGGTATTAATTTCTCTTAAAAGGGTGTGAAGAGCCCAAAATTCCAACTTATCTACCAAACAGAGTTCCAAAGCATCATTGGGTCTAAAACCCCAGTGGAACACCTTCAATTTTAATGAAGGATTGTAGTTAGTTATAAATGTAAGAACAAATGGGATATTGTGTTAAATGCAAACATGTTAAACCCATTACAATGGATTTTAAAAGTTTCCTCAATCACCTACAATGAAGTATCATGGTGAGACAATATTTGAATTTTTTGGGAAATGAAATGTTAAACCATATATTAATGAAATAATGTAACTATGGAATATCCTTAACAAAATCAAGAGGATTGAATACCTAATTATTGTCATACCATTTTTATATTACAATGATTTTAATAATTACCATGATATAAAAATAGTGAACCTGATGAGAATGAAATCATTTATCTACAACAACACCTTCACATGTTAAAAAGGACAGACTTCCCAATTCACATTAGAACAATTTTTTCCATGCATTCAATCTATCACTTGTAGAAATGGTGAACCTAACATAAATGATTCCACATATACTGATCCCAAAAAACCAACCATCTTTCCAATACCATACTATTATTCAAATATATAATTGGTGACCCAGATGCAAATTCCTTTTACAATGTGTTCCATTTCACTAGAAAAAATGAGTGGACTTTCTAGTTCCCATCAGGATATTTTGTTCTGTATATAATTTGTGAAATAATATGGTAATACATAAGTATTTTTTATTAATCTAAAACATGAATAAATATGACAGACAACCTCTTAATCCATTAACTATGAAGGTAATTGATTGAAAATGTACAGTTTTATATGATTCTACACAACAAAGGTGTCTTGTTTCCTCCACATGAATCTCTATATTCCGTATAATCCAATTAAAAAAAATAAGATGTACCAATGAACTATGATATTGATGTACATGATGTTTTGGACCCGTGGACCCGACATAAGATGCCACCACTTTAGAACCTCCAGTGATAGTTGATGAATGTCATGGTATGGGAATACAACATAAAATTATCAATGTTGACATTGTAATTAGCTCACTAAATCCTTCAGATAGTGAATTCCCATTGAATTTCATTCCTGCGAAAAGACATTTATGTTGCAGAGTTCCTTGTTTCAATATTTAACCACTTTGTGAGTTTATCCCAAGTGTGAAGAAACATGAACCTTCAATATATAATGGACCTAAATAAGGAAAATCACCTGGTCTAATCAATCAACGAAGAGAATTCTATGAATAATCCTATTCATTTTTCCATTTTCATCGATTTGTGACTATGATTTTACAAGGATCTGCAAAGAAATTTGTGTTTTCCATAATTACTCAAATTGGGGCATCCAATAGAAGAGGTTTCCAGTGGTATCAAAATAATAAAGTTAAGGAGTATTCTTGTGTCTATACTACTTCCAGTATTCATGAGTCCCACCAATATTTCTTTATAGTGTCCTAGAATCCATCCAAGATCATCACTATCCAGGATCCATTGAATTGATAAAAACTGTACTTGGTGACTCTGAAATACAATTAAGCACTCATCTATATTGTGATGGGATAATTCATAACATATTTTTCCATAATAGTTTCTAAATTATGTGCCCAAAGACCCGAATGGTCACATGTGAACCTATACTCCAAATGGTACCATGGTAATAGATCTTTCAAATGGTACAGTAGGAACCATCCCACAAAATAACATATCAGGCCCAGAACCCTGAAACATGATACTCTATTGAGTAGGATCACTAGCTCATTATTTGGTTCGTAAATATGATATAAAATGAATCTAAGGGAATATAATTATATTTGAATAACCATAATCCTAGAATATATAATCAAACCCTACTATCATTATCTATGTCATAGAAGGTTGGATTACCTTCCTCCTCTTGTGTATGAAGTGAAGGTCTTAGGGGTATCATCCATATATTTTAAAAAGCTAATACTAACCATGTAGTAATATCATAATGTAATGTATATAGACAATATAACAAATGAAATTATTGTATTTAGTCTCTAGAGTCTATATCATGTCTTTAATAAACATCCACTCACTCAATCATTAATGGATGTGAGAGGATTTTCATGCATCATACTAGTCAACCCCTAATTGATTGAATGTAAAATTTTGTATAGGTACATATCTCTCAACTCCAACAAGAGAATAGGGATATTCGGGAAATACATGGGGGTATTATCCTAGGAACTATACCTTATAAAAATATATCAGAACCATCCTACATATGTAATACATATAGTAAATTTCCCTAGACCATAAGGTATGTTTTTTAAACATTTTTCATCCTTTAATTAGGTAAACTACATAAAGTGTTCTCCAATCTAGTATCCAAGGCTAAGATAAATTTCATATTTATGATACTCCCAACCCATAGGGTTGAAGACATTTCTATATTTTCCACATCATCATTAGGGGTATTCTAGAAACCATCAATCTTAAATGGTATCCAAAAATTCAATAGGAGCGTTAGGATCTATTATTCAGTGAAAAGAACATGCATCATAATTTTTCCCCATTTATTCATCACCTACATTCAAAACAATAAATACGGAGGCATTGCAGGTAGGATTAAAAACTCATCCATGTGATCATGTGAGCAATGGTATAAGTAGTATAAGGGAGAAGCATCATCATTTCAAATATCATGAATGAAAATAGTTAAAGGTAATTTCATTCCAATCATAACATGTACCCATGTATTTTGATTTTTATATGGAACATGGTGTGATTGATCTCATGAGGATGAAAAAATTGAGTTGTTTGTGGATGAAAATCTACTAAACTAAATTCCCCAATCACGAATATCTCAATCATACGATAGAGAGTTTATTTATCTTTATTGAATGGCTTCAAGACAATATGGATATGGTGATGTTTAAACAACTAACACCTAAATCCTCGTTCGATTCATATGAGCACTCTAAAATTTAAACACATGTTGTGGAGTAGATTATGGGAACATAGATCCCTGGAACATAGTCGGTATTTCAGAACAATATTGAAAAATATTATTCTATCCAAAAAAACATGTCATTATGAATTTTTATTATTCCATGAATAATTTTTTGATGTAACTCCCAATAATGTGGTATTCATGTGAGGCAGAATTGATAAACCATGAAAACAACTTCCCATATGACTAACATCAAGGGAAAACAATAAAGATATTATTTGTCAATAAATATTCATTTGAATAATAGGTATCTAACGTATACATAAGGATAAAGGATCCTGAATCTTAGAAAATATGAACAAGTTTCATCCATGATCATTTAGAAAAGTCACCATCATTAAATGTTATGAATATTCATCCTTACTGCATGCAGTTAAACTACAGAGCTGACATCGTTGTCAGATGGAAATAATCTATATGACTGCTTCCTGATATAATGATGACTAAATGAATGATACATCATAGCATTATGATGTTGAACTACATGATACATCCTGGTCCCCTGACTTTAACCAGAATTATAAATTTTGGTTGGATGAAATTAAGAAACAAAATATGTCCTAGCCATATGACATTGAATTTTATGAAAATTCCCCGACCATATGACACGAAAAGGTATGGATGATTTATTGTTCAAATTTTAGTAAACTATGTGACATATTAATCACTGATATGAAACAATAAAATGATGTTGAAATTATAGTTCCATGAATACCCACTGATGTATGATGATCTCAATCCATGAAATATCAAAAAATCGATCATACCACATAGTTACTTTCTAAATGATGTTATCCAATAGGCCTCCTACCTTGAAGCATTGATCTAGTTGACATGGAAACATTCTCAAAGACATAAAGTCATGGACTAGATGGAGAATGATCATATCCCTACTAGTTAAAAAAATCAATTCATCATAAATGGGTAGTGAGAATGGGGTTTACATAGATCCATTCCCCAATACATAATGTCAATCAACATATTATGATGGAACAAGTAGTTCGTGAGTGGAAGTATATCCCCATTTCAAATAAAGACATCAACCAACATATCCTGGATTTTGAGAGAGTATATTCATATATTATTATTCATAAACTATTGAAATTTAATATTTTTACAATAGTAAAGAATCCCCACCAGAATATTATATTAACGATGCATAGAAGGACCTGTATTATTATTATAATTTCTAGAGTATAACAACTCTCTGATTAATATGAATGATTGGCTACTCTTAAGAAATAATATAATGTTGCTCCCATTGAGGATCATTTCCATCATATTTAGGTAAAGGACATGACATTTGATTAGGATCATATCCATATTCCAGTCAGGGATCACATGCTGAAAGTGGAAAATTATTTAGGATATGCAGATGTTTCAATAAAAAATGTCTAATTACATACTCTGAAGGCACAAGAAAAGGATGGTACCTAGTTTTTTCGAGGGTTTCTATGTGAGAGAATACCTTACCTCTATATAATATCATATTCCTATTAAAATAGATCGGTAACATACTTGAATGGTAGATGGTTGAGTTCATACAAAATTCTGAATGGGGATCTCTAGGTGAGAACACAACATGCCTGCATATAGTCTCATATGTTGTCAAAAACATAGGAGGCATACTCCAAAGGAACTGGACTACACTTATATCGACATTATAACAAAGGATTTAAATGTGAGGGTAAGAAATTCCTTTATACTATATCTTATTGTGGTCAATGATGGTTTCCAATATATTCCATTAGCTTACACAATAAGGCTCAGATTCCATCTCTCATTCAAGAGGTACATTTGCATATTTCAGTGGGGAATGTATATATGAAATGAGAACATATCCACACATTATCCCTGATCGAAACTCCTATTCTGATAAACACATATTTGATGCATTATCTGCACAAAAACAATATAAAATCCCATTAACATACTCCAGAATCTTATTAGTAGTGGGGTTATTTTCCCGTGACTTTATACAGTTAACAATATATTATGGTTTCAACAATGGATCTAGTTTTTATCCCTAATAACACCTAAATGGAATATGGTAATATTTATTCCATGATGTACAATAAGGTTATTATACCAAAAATTATTAATTTCAATATCCTTGAGACTGTTCGAAATCTCAGGGGCTTGTTGACTCTTCATCCAATGAATAAGATGATCACTACATGAATTGTCCTCCTCTAAGTATTGTGGTGATGGATTTTAGGGACACAACTTAGGAAATATCTCATGGTAAACCTCCCCACAATGACATATTTTGTGTAAACCAAAACCAACCCTTTTCTCAGACACCTTTATATAGAGAGGTTCTATAATACAAGAAAACATAATATATATAAGTGCTTGATACAATGTGTTTAAATGTATACTATTCTTCATAAACCATCTGTTGAAATTCATCATAGTTTGTAGTCATCTTAGTAAGGATAACTCTGTTGTGTGACTAGATAAATACATAATTCCATGATAAAGTAAATTTTTCTAATGATATAAGGAGAGTGTTAGTTGAAAACAACCTCTCAAGCATGTAAAACATTAGTACAAATTCCAATTACTAAATCAAAAAATTGTAAAAGGGTGTGAATGATTTACATTCTCTCAAATAAATATGATAATTTTTATATATTTGAGGATAAAAACTTTACTTATTAGGCATATAAGGCTCACCTCCAAATTTTATATACACTCCATTTTCAGTAGGACATGGATATGTGCTCTATTGTCCAACAATCATTATCATTGGAGGTTAAATAATGGTTGTAACATGTTTTCTATGTGTTATGTTGGCTCTCTGACTGATTGGAAAGATTATTTAGGATGATTATTTCTGATGATGTCGAAATTAGGAATTTAATCCCCGATTTCCATGCTCCACCTCTACCTATTGAAGGCATAAGAAAAAAATAACATTCTCTGAAATATCTATGTGAAAAATCTATATGTTCATGATGAATGTATTATTTTACAAGGTCTCAATCGCATGTATATTGATAGTTATATCACCAAATAGTCCAATGTATCAGAAAAAATATTCATAAATTTAGAGATGCATGAAGAATACAGTGACTATAGGATCACCCCTCGCACATTTGAGGAATGTGTATCCCCCCCATCGATGATATCATATAGATGAATTTGGGATATTAAGAATTATTTGGAATAATATTGTTTAGTTACACAATAATTATCATTGATAAGTAGGTATCAATTGCATTTCTAAAGAAAATGTATTTGTTTCTACCTAGAATTACACAAAATTGAACAATCCAAATACCAATGTGGAAGCACACCATCCAAGATTACCCTATACCCATCTTGTTTTTCTAAAATAGATATGATAATACACCCCTTCCATGATATCATATCTTGGATATATGTCACTAAATTTCAAAGAGTCCTTATGTTCAGACCACATGATGATAACTATATGGAAGGAGTCTATGAATCGAGAATTTAACTGTATAGTGTCATTCATATTATTCACATGTCATTAAAATGAATGTTAAGTCCTTATCATACGATGACAAAAATCATAGTACATATCCATACCATATTAAGGTAAAATACATTTGAGGAATCATCCCACCTAAAATTTGCCACAAATAAGATATATCTATGAAACATAATCATTAATTTTGAACAACCATGTGTGAAAGTGAAAGAAATATAATTGAATCTCCCATCAAATAACTATACATGGATTGATTCATTTAATCACATGATAAGTAGTAAAACGTAGATCCTAAACCCTATCTCCAGATATAATATATTCATCTTAGTCACAAGACATCATATTGTCCCAAAGAGATCAAGACTTCTTTTTTATATCGTGTAACCTTCATCCTTACCCCATGATGTTAAACTATATTGACAGAGCCTGTACTTTTTTACATATAACTACATCTCTATATAATAAATATCCCCTTTTAGTTAGAGTGACCTTCATCCTTTCCATATGACACTAAACTACATGGCTAGTGTGCTCACTTCCGGACACTAAACGAGATGATTTTTTTGAACTTCATGGGGATATAATCTCATCTTATTGAGATAAAAACAAATTCATATGTCATATATCATTTCCAAATAATCCTATAATAAAAAATACTAATTTATTTTCTTTTGATAACCACTATGTGTTAAATGTAACCTTTTCCATTACTTGTTTCTTACACTAAGAATATCTAACTTAGTCGTAGGTAAATTGGTAATGGCTTCCCTATATGATCAATACATTTCAATTCACATTAATATTATCATATTCTGAGATACAGGACATTAAATTGTTCATACTATACAATTACCACATGACAGTAAACTGTATTCATAATGTCTTTGCCATATTTCACTAAACTACATTATTTTTTTGATAACTGAATTTTTCTTGATTCCATATATTGAAGGATATATAGTGAAACACTGATCTCTTGTATTGGTTCTAGACAAAATATTTTATTTTTTTCATTAGGGGATCTTATGTCCAAAACAAATGACATTAAACTAAATTGTTTCTCAAGGGTATATTTTTCTCTTAATTCTTATATCATATGTAGTGACATCTAGATCTCAAATTTGTGCGCTAACTACAATAATCATATTGAATAAATCCCCTCTAATAATATTGGTTGGAACAATATTGGGTGGTATCTATTAACGGACTATATGTGGTTTGATTTATATCATGAGAATATACATATTGATTCATGGATCTCAAATATCAAGTCCAGCTGTAATAATCAATGGGATCATCCCCCCCCCCTTTGAGTGGGCCATACTGTCAAGGAGAGTTCCCAATTAAGGGACTATATGTAGATTTATTCCTTATGTCATGTAATATTTATTATTTCTTTGATATCATGTCATGGGTCATGCTGCATTGATCAATGAGAATATTTTCCCACTCTGTGTATGTGTCGAAACATCACAAACAATTTCCTCTTCATGAATTATGTGTGGATTGATTCTTATCATCATGGGATAATTAATTATCACTTAATCTATAATCCATGGTCTATATGTACCAATCAATGAGAACTATGACTTCCTATTCATATGGTAGAGAGCTATTTGGAGAGTTTCATATTCACAAACTATGTGTGGTATGATTCCTCTCATCATAGGATACATATGGTATATTGATGAGTTAATGTTGGGTTTTTTCAAAAAAAAAAAATGAATTCATGTGTACTTATAACATAGACTTATATCTAAAACCATATAAGACCCACACTCACAAAACTTAATAGATTAACCTGTTATTATTTGTTTCTCATACTAAACATGTCTCATGTGATCATGGGGACATATAAAGATTCTCTGGTTAACATTAAATTTAAATATCTTAAATAGAGGATCATGTCCCAATGGAATGGAATTAAACTGCGTATCATATTTACATCCTTACCACATGATATGAAACATCATAGAAAACACCTTCACTATTGGATTTTAAATAGCATGACAAAATCCCTTACTTCATTACATTAAATAGAAAGGATAATATCCTTCTCTCATGATGCTAATGTAAATGAAATATACAACAACATTACATGATTGTAAATTTTTAATTCCATCACTTATCATCATTCCTTATCAAAGGACCATAGGAGCATAAGCCTAGTGAACCAGTGAATGGGGTGCATCCATCATCTTTTTGATCACATCATCCAATAAACAGCCATTTATGTGTTGAGTGCCTTGGGTTGCTAAAAACCATTCAATTCCTTTAAAATAGAAATAAAATCCCTATGTTTTACCCATTTAGTATTGAATACTGGCTTTGATTTACAATCTAATGAAATATTTTCCATACAAATAAGTAACATAATCGGGGTTAAGTGGGTGTTAAATTCAATGATATATATTCAAGGTCATGTACAATGAAATAAATAATTTCTCATCATTAATGGTTATAAGTAAATTTAAGGTATTGAAAATGGTCAATTTTTGAACCTATTTTGAGCATAGAGTTGATTAGACTTTTTATATCACAATCCACCCTATAAAAATTGAAGATCTATTAGTTAGAGGTGATTTCGACTTTTCAAAATGTATTTTTGGAAGTGGAGATACATATCCAATGACACTGTATATTCACAATTAAGGGATGATAAGAAATGGTATTCAAGTTTAAAATGGTTTCCTATAGACTTGTTCATGTACTTGAAGTATATAATACAATGATTGTTGATTACTTCCAATCCATTACCTTTCAAATTTTTCATATAATAACTCAGTCAATATAAAGTAGAAGCATTATATAATAATTCTGAACCCATTGATGCGTGATATATTTTTTATGATGAAACAAATACTTTGACTGTAAAAAAATATGTTTAAAGGGAGACATTGAAGAAAATATTTTTTAAATCCGTAGGAGAATAAATTTATAACTGTGATGGTGTTTTGGGATATCCCAATTATGAGAAATACATTAACAAATAAAAAATTTATTGACCTCGGAAATAATGTATCGCAATAAAGAATTTAAATTTATCTGGTAATGGGTAACATATTTTAAGAATCGACCCTCTTCTAGTAAGGTATTTATATAAATTTATTTGTTTTTATCCTAATTTGTAACTTGTATCCTTCAAATTTTTTTTCAAATATATGAATTTTATTTCTATTCAACTTAATTATTTTTTCAAGTAATTAAAACTATTATTGATGTTTTCATCCATCATATAGACCTTTACAATAGATATAAAACCATAGAAGTGCTTACTTTTTTATCAGTCTCCACTATTTTCATGATCATAGTTGTTTGGGTCCACTATTGTGTTGACTAATACCTTCTTCTTGTCTAATGGGAGTTAATTGAGATGGATATGAATTATAGTGTTCCATAATTCACTTCATTCTCATTTTGAGGGATCCTTCTAGTGTATACAATGATGGTGGGTATTATGGGGTTTTCAGGAAATATAAATAAAATTTTATGTGGGACAACAATATTTTTATTTTTTGTTTTAACGGGGTCAAATACTTCAACACATGAAGGCAATATTGAAATCACTAAATGTTTTTAAAGACCTCAAGGACATTGGCCCCTATTAAGGGCCTCCATTATAGGAGGCTTTAATTCCATTGGACTCAACATGAAGAACTATTTTGTTTATTCTGTATTTTTAATTTGTTAATTTTTTTCTAAATATATAAAACTTATTTATACGGAATTTCACTAATCTGATGTTATGCATTATATATGTTAATTAAAACATAAAATATTACTATAACAATAACACATGACCCCTTTTATAAGAGAGGGTGCCTAAGAAATCCTTACCGATTTCCATCTTGTGATTCCGCTCTCAATTTTGGCAATCAATAATAATAATATATTAATAATTATAATTTCGAATTTATTAATAATATATAAAAATAATAATAAAGAGTGATAATAAAAACTAAATATTAATTTAGGAAAACAATTTTAATATTACATATCAATAATTAATCATTGAATGTTAGTAATATTAATAAATATATTAATAAAATAATAATTCATTATTAATAGTAAATAGTTTTAAAGTAAATAGTGATTAAATAATATTCAATTCATAACTAATGATAATAATTAGTAATTGAACAATTTATTTTTAATAAATAATAAAATATTAATTATTAAAATTGAACTTTTATGAATATATATTTAAAAATACTATACAGACTTGTTATTCATTTTGGAATGGAAAATCATCCCTCTCAATGTATTAATGGCGATTGTTTTGGAGATCTCTCAAAATTAATCTTTTTTGATGATTATTGGATGAAATTCTTTGTTTTTGGGCATAAGGATCTCTTTCCCCTCTATTTCCTTCATACAATTATTTATATAAAAATGGTAAATTTGGATGTGTTTGGAGTCGGTTATTATCCTTGTGATCACGTGATATATCTCATCTATGAGGATGATCAAAAAAATTTGATGTAGTTTGGAATAAGAATCTATTTACAATATTTTTTTTCCTAAGGATATGATCTCGGATGATAATATAGGATAAATATATCCTCTTATGTGTGAAAACCCCTTTTATAATAATGAAAACACATGGATGACCTCTACCATTTAGGGGGTTTTCATGTAATGCGATGGATTTGAATCGTTGACAATGAGTCCCATGAGAAGTGAGGCATCATCCATATGAATGGCCATATAGAGGATACATTTATAACATCAAATGGAAGTGATAACCTATAATTGGTGGGTTATAAAATATTTGGGGTGGAAACTATTGTCTATTGGATGTTGTCCAGTGATGTCTTTGGCCCACGAAAAGATGGGGGTGTTGATCATGTGAAGGTTGATGATGGCGATTGGGTGCATGTAAAAATAGTAAGAAATAGATGAACAATGATGATAGTGATGATCTTAGGATGTGGTAATCTAGAATAGACCACATGGCATTGATAAATGCAAGCTAATAATGATGTGGGGACTATTTTGAGGATATTCTTATGTGATGGGTGGTGACAAACTTCGGATGTGGAGATTGGGTAAGGGGTTCCCATAGCGTCGACTATATGGTGATTATGATAGAGGATCGACGATGGTGATGGTAATAACGAGACCCTGATTATGACTTAGGGATTGAGGGAGAAGATATAAAAATACCTCAAAATGATTGAAATGACATCATGGAATTTCATGTGATGATTCTGGACTTGAGATGATAATGACTTCATATGCATGAAACCAAGATAGTGATGACCTCAGGTTGTGGGTTGTGATGAATCATGTTTACTCTGGCAAAGATGGAGGCATGTGACCTCATGGGTTTGATAACATGGTGATAGTACACCGTGGTTGCCTTACTAGTGTAGAATAATGGGACTTGATTGAGCGGTCATTGATGAAAAAGTGTCGTTTCTCACACTGTCAGTGACTGGAGGTCCACCTCATTGACAGATGCGACCTTGATTATATGTAGTTTTTATGTATAATGATAAATGTGAGAGCCTCAAATTACGAGGATTAGAATGTTGTCCCAGCATTACAGTAGGTTCTAGAAGAATAGACTACTGTAGGTTTAGGATTGGGGTATCCTATGAGATGCTGGTTACATCTTGTGGTAGATAAATGCAACATGTGATGTGGTCGATCATAAACATATACCCAGAAGGTGTAATGAAGGTAGTCTATTGGATGGTGATTCATGGATATTCACTATGATAAAGGTGGATTACGGGACATGTGATGAGGAGCCTAATGGTTTAATATATATATATATATAATATAAATGCGGAAAGATCACTTAAGAGGGGGATGGGTCGGGGATATAGGCCTACCATGTTTGTGTAGTTTTGGTAGTATGTTTTTTTTGATATTTGTAAACCTACCAATAAAATATATATTAACAATTATCATCCATATATTAAATTTTTTATTATAAATTTTATAAAAATAAAATATTATTAAAAATTAACTAATAAGTACTAAGAATTTTTGAATTTTCAATTAATTCAAAATTAAATATGTAACGATAGGAACATATCCAGGTTCATCTAGACTGTTGATGGCCAAGCCTTCAAAATCCCAATAAATCCTCAAATAGACCACCAATTATTCAAATATGACCATAAAAGGCACTATAAAATATAACTTACACCACCTAAAAGGTGTTATTAATATCACCAAATATAGGGGTTCCCTTTTATCAGCACACAAAAAAGAGCTAATAAAAGAAAATTTTATTAGTGCTAAAAAACTACTGATAAAAGAGGCCTTTTGTCAACACTAAAAAACAATGATATAACTCCATTTTTTTAAAAGTCATTAAATCTACTTTTAACTACACTAACCCCCCCACACACACACAGACACACTCACACACTTTAATAGATCTATCCCACACCTACACAATCTTGTTCCCCCACCGCCCTCTTTAACATTGAAAGACCCCGAACCCTACACCCACCCACGTTCTAACCCCCACTACACCCGCCTACACACCACTTCATCCCCTAGGATATGAACTTTGGACCTCTCTTAGGCACACCTGGACCCTTTAACACTCCCTCATATTTCATTTTTCTCAATTTAATGATATATCTATTTATTTATATATTTATTCATATATTAATATAGATTTAAATTAATATATATACATACATATATAGTTATATTAACTTATATATATTTAATCATATATTAATATATGTGTGTGTGTGTGTTTTGTAAATTTTTTTATCCATATAGGTATTCATATATTAATATATATTTATATTATTATTTTTAAATAAATTTATATTATATATTTGTGTTTGTGCCTTTATAAATAAGTAAAAACATTCATATATATATACAACATACATACACTCATATATTGTAAATATGTGTGTATATTTATGTATAATTATACATATTTTTATATATTTACATATATTATATATTCATATGTATATTCATATGTATACTGATATGTTAGAATATATATATTAAATATATCAGTTTGTCAATAGAGACACTCAATAATATATAGACACACACATTCACCCAAACACGAGTTATATAAATATGTAAATAGGTAAATATAAATATATTTTTATTTAAATAAATGTATATAATAAGGCTTCCATATTTATAAAGATACATTATATGTTAATATGTTTAATTATTTATTTATAAAATTTATTTTTTATGTGCGACTATATAATAAATATGTATATATTTATATATGTTTTATTATAAATAACATTACATTGCGAAAAATTATGAAATTTCAAATCCATAATATCAATATCAATGTTATACATTAGAATAAATTCATTCCCTACACAATAATGGAAATATAACCCCATAAACGAGGATGAAAGTCCATTGAATGTTAAAAAATTTGGTATCCGTAATAAAGACTCGGTTTTGGAGGCCTTCGGTGAATTTTTTGCATTAAAAAATGTGATAGAATGTTTCCTTTTGTGGCTAATGTATAGAGCTCATCGTAGGATTTGATTTGATATTCTATATAACTGAAATGGACACCCTAATCTAAATTTTTTCTGTTTGACAATTGAGTTACATTTTCAAATTATTTTATAACTTTTTATAATTTCTTTTTTATTTTTGGTGTCTTAAAATGGGTATTAAATGATTATTAGTCTTTGATATTTTGAAAATAATTAATTATTAATATGTTTTAAAATAATTTTAATCCATATTCATTAAAAATAATGTATATTAAATGTAAATGTCTATTTATACATATCTAAAGCATATTTAAATAAATAAATATATATTTATAATATTTATATCAATAAAAATATAATTATATAAATATATGATAATATATTATTTGTAATCATATTGTTTTGAAATACACTTTTTAACAACAATATTTGGAAAAGAGTTGATAAATAACCACCTTTATCAATGCTAATAAGAAAATTACTTATATGGCGTACTGTTAACATCACAATTTTAGCGATGTTAAAAGTACCCATTATCAGTGATTTTTTTTGGGATGATAAAGGGACACCATTTATCATCAATTATATGGCATTGTTAAAGGGTGGCGTAGTGAAAACTGATTTTTTGTGGCATTTCAAGGGATTGTGAGTAGAACTACGTAGGAAAATCACCTATAGTTCAGACACATCTATCTACATGTAACTATGATAAGAAAAAAAAACTAATGATACAAAAATAAATCCATATATCTATCCCGCAATCCCAGTATGGAAAAAGTACTAAAATAATTAATAGGGGCATATACAAGCCCACCAAAAACTGTAGAAAACATCTAGCCTACTCATAAAATGGGACCACATTCATGTGATAACACCAAAAAAACCTCAGGTTGTTTAGTCCTCTATGATCAGCCCACATCAAGTCCTCATAGGACTCCATAAAAATGATTTCCATTTAAATAAAACATGACATATGTGGGTAGATCCCATGTAGGTGTGGGTATAGTAATAATGAGTAGGATCCCAAAAAACAAAATCAAAATGGGAGAAACTAAAATAAAACATTATGTTTGACCCAATCCAAAATGAAAAATCCCAAGAGAGAGAGAACATAGAAATCCAACTCGGAACCTCCTCAGCAATACATGACAAGGCATCTCATCTCCACATGGCCTGTCAAAAATAAAAAACCAAATGTAAATCCTTGTTAGCATAGATATAATCATATCAGACTCCAAGTCTCGTGTTTTACCAAATTCAATGTCATCCACATTAGTTTACTCAATGATCAAATGCATCCCTAACCCAAGAGTATGTTTTCTGTGAATCCTTAGATCCCTAATGTCTCTCATCAGAGAGATTTCACTCAACATGTATCGCTATGTTGATCGGAAAACCCAACCATTCCAGTTTGAATACATCTGAGAGAACATGATTATCAGATCTTCTGAGGATGAATGTAGCACTGGAACCCAGTGGCTCTCTATACATGTATTGTGGATCCTACCAATCCCAGAAGGGGTACTCCACTAAACCTATCATAAAACCAAAATATTTCATCACATATATACATGATCACTCCAAGAACTTACATTGGTCACCAAAAACACTATACGGTTCTGGAGATATCATTACACTCGGATAGAGATCAACCTAGGACTATTGAGGGATGACGCAAACCATATTGTGAAAATGAACCACCATTAATAAATCATAATTCTCATTTAAGGGAATATACCATAGACCACATAAACTCAATTGAGGTATCCCACAAAGACATTGTTAACCAAATTGGGGATGACACATTGAATTTCTATGGGATAACCCAAACCCCGTTGGAGTAACCAAAATAGTATGGGGGTCATTTGTATATGATATCATGAACCCTAATAGAATGTATTGTATGAGGGGGTATGATTAAAATGATTCATGTTTATCAAACAAATAATGTAAAGTTTCATAGGATTATATAATGATAGTATATTACACCACAATACACTTATATAGACTCCACATACGCTGATTAAAACAATCCATATATGGGACACAATCCAATGTTAATGACATGATAAAACAGAGTACACTCATTCAGATTGAAAAAGGGAGATCACTAAATAGGTATTGTTTAGTACATCACATACATAAGTGACCCAAAACATCCCCCGTCTTCAAAACTCTTATTCGAAGAAAATTCACACCATCACATCCCACACAGAAATCTACTCGAGATTGGCTACTCACATGCTTCCATTTGGGTCCTTAAGATGGAGATGCATGTGGGTGAAATATCCAATGGTATTACACAACACGTAAACACAGTACATGATGTGTCCATAGAAACAATACCCTAGTCTTTTCCCCTCTCAGTGGTCAACATCTAAAAGAAGACTACATGGAGTATACCTATGTCACATAGTGTCTAGTCTATTCAAATCCATTGAGAGTGTCCTCACATGTGCATGGCCAGACTATTAGAGTCTCCATACATATAATCTCCCATTGGTACGTGGTGTAATCCCCTTATCTCATCCAAACCCCTTGTCCTTGCCCTTGATAATGAAACTCAAGCAGTTCCTATGTCCTCTGGATGTGTACGACCAAAAAAACATGTAAATTATCATAAAAACTCCATCCATGTCCCATGGGATCACAAAACATTTTGTACCCCCAAGTACATTGTTTTGATTCACTCAATATCTTCTTCATAAAATAGAAATAACACAGGACAAGTGATCATGCACTGCACATCCTGCAATTTGGATTTCAAAATAAGGAAATCCATGAAATCAAATTAAAACCAATGATTTCAACCTGAACGCCACATATAAACCCCCATGGGTTCTATAACACTCATAATATGGATTTAAATACAATAATTAGGAATTGATACATAATTCTATAATTCCACCTTCAAATTGGATGGAATTTGAAGATTTGAGTTGAAAACAACACCTTGAGCATGTTTCCCCGTGATTGGATGATATTGGGAGAAAAAATTGGGATCATCGGTACCTCATCACCTCAGACCATCCTTAGGTTATGCTTCACATTAGGAAACGCATACCTTAGCTCTAACAATCCAGAATCAAAGGGGGTGGGGTAGGATTATTATTATTTTTCAATAAAAGTAATAAATATCCATTTAACATCACGAAACAGTCACATGCAACTAGGTATCCTATGTTGTCCAAATTTATGATACATACAGGGTAAAACCCTTGTTCAAAACAAAATCATAGTCTATATTTAGTGATTTGAGTCTCTAATTAGTTTGTATTCCTTGTTTACTGAAAAATAATGTGGGCATGATAAATTATGTTTATTATTTTTTTTACAATTACCGCACTGAGGATCTATGAGCCCTATAATCTCATGTCATCTTAGAGCATGGATACTGAAATAATATAAGAAATATTATAAATTATTATAATGAAAAACCAGGGTTTCTACACTCTCCACACATTAATTAATTTTTATCTGAATTAGTGAAATACATAGAACAATGGATGAATCATAGCTCAAAACAAGGTCTTCAACAAAATTGAGCTTTGTATAGGGTTATCGTGTTGTAGACAAACTAGCACCACAAGAATCCACTTACCCGCCTCTATATAATTCATAAAGGAAACTCCACGCTCAATTCCGGCCTCATTCAAGCCTACATCATGCATAAAGGCATGAAAATTTATCATTCATTATGAATGGTGTTAAACACAAAAATACAAGTCAAATAGAGATCATAGGGTCTAGTGGTACACCACCTCACTAACTCGACATAGAAACTGATGTAACCAGGAAAGCCTCATAAACCAATGAATTAATTATACCCTCAACATCCATTTATTCCATAATATCTACGCCCTATCATAATGTCTCCAATTGGCTCTGATATGTATAATGGTGACCAGAAATGGCCTTCCAAAATTGGTTTTAATGGAATAAAACCAATGGTGGTGAAAAAGATACACCACTATTACATGAATACATGATGAATATTCATCCAAACATTAAATGTTCATTCAACATAGAAGAACCTACATTTCACAACATGTACTATCTCGGGAAAAATCCTCCTTAACACAACACCTCACATTGTTTATTAGGTCATCATCAATTCTCGAAGGGGGAAAGTTCTCAACGCCTTTAAAAAATTCATCTAGAATATGTCAACTCGATATCTGATAACATTGGACCTCACAAATATAATCTTTTATCTATTCATGCCTTTATCCCTGAGAAAATGAATGATAACCATTATAAACTAGAGACATGAAGAATCAGAAAGACTCACAGATGATTCAACTATAAATTGGTCAACTGCTCTATAATTTCACTCAACAAGACTAGTGAGGAACTGTGTAATGAGAGTTTACTATCAGGACCACGATTAACAAAATTTCTAGGGAATCATCTCCCATTGTGAAGCATCAAAATCTAGACAATACTCAATATGACCTCCCAATAAGTCGGTAATCTTAGATAATGTCTAGTATTTACCCTCAATTGTATCATGTACAACTCTAATGCTAAGGAGACAAGGGTAATAGTGAGTAAATATGTCAAAAATGATCTAATGTTATCTAATGTAACTAATATATATTTTTCTCATCCACCTATTGATTGAACACATTGCTTCCCAACTATACACCATGGGTCTTACCATGAATTCCTGTTGAAACCCACTTACTACACCACATATGAAGAAGCTCCATAAGTGATAACCATTGAGATATAAAAATATCAGGTCAATCTATATGTGTTGGTCTATGTATAAGTCAACTTATAGTGTATAGGTAAATCCAAAACATTCTCATGAAGATGTGAAAAGAACTACCCCACTACAGTTGGAAACCGAAAACTCATTGACATGTTGTTCTAAAGGGAATACTATCCATCTAATAAAATTTTGTGATATCATCCCACACATGAGAATTTAATTATCTACTTTAGATCAACCAAAATAAAATGTGGAACTATATCCAAAATGATTTAAATAATACTACCTCCACAGGAGGAATCCTTCTTTTCATGGATGATAGTAAAATAAATCACACTAGAGAAATCATTATTGGGTGTCTTCTGTAATATAGAACAAATATATCCATGGATCTCCATAAACTAGAGTTTTGTTACAAATAATATATGATTTTATGACCTATGATCATATATTATAGAGGATATAATGATATGGGTTGAGCAGTATGAATCCATTGCTATCAATGGGCCTCAAACAAAGGCTATGTTCCTAGAAAAGTGTAGCATGACTTAGTCCCACTACTACTGTAATAATAAAGACCAAAGTCTTTCCCGGAACAACACTCTATAATCCAATCCAGACATCTCTTATACACAATGTTCATCATTTTACTTTTAATTTTTTTTAGAAAAAGACAGGGAAATCATTGACTCACCAACACACCATGCTTCCATGAACAAACATCTCCAATTTACTCATTCCTAACACCTTGACACTATCATTAATAAGAAAACCTAAATAAAGTTCATATATTTTTAACATGTAACATGAATATTTCTCAGTGGGATAATTGTCCCTCCTTCTTGCAAGTTTGTTGATACATCTGTTATCTCAATCATATGACCCAACTAAAACCTCGCATCTCCCTCGATATGCATCAAGATTGATGTCGTAAGAAAGGGTATCTTGTAAATTTATTTTAAAATACTATTGAAAGCATTGAAAGGATAAATATTGAATCAATAATAATACAAATATATATTAGGGAGTATGATTTGGGGTCTTATATCTATACATGTTTTTGACCTCAATTGTTATGATAATCACAATTATGTTTCAATACTCTTTGATAATCACGAATAATGTTTATCAATATATTAATTATTTTTTCAACCTACAACATCATATTATTAAGTTGATAAAATATCAAAATGATCATTGGAATTTCATAATCAATGGTTATATGTGATTATACTTATTTAGAAATGTTAATAACTCAATTTGTATATGATTTTCATAGAATAGATAAATATTATGTTTTTGAGTCAATGATACAGACCTACAAGTAAATAGTCTACCAATATGTAAAGGTCACTGATAGAACAAGCTTCCTATGATACAAGTTCTCTTGTACAAATTCAACAGATATGAAGTCTACCAATACAAATACATAGCCACCGATACAGGCAGACAGCTACCGATACAAGTCTTCCGATACAAATAGACAGTTACCACTACAGTGTCTACCGATAAAATAATGCCACCTGTACAAAAGAGCTACCGATAAAAGGATCTACTGATGGAAAGAGATACCAATCGATAGAGATACTCTTATAAAGAGTAACATCTACTGACACAAGACATACTTACTCAAATCTACCGTTACAAGCTCACTGATGGAGAGAGAAATTGATGGAAACTAGTCACCATTTCTCTAAACCCTACATATGTTGGTTTATTAATAATGGTCATATTTTATTCTTATAATGCAATTTATATTAATTAAATAATGCTTGGTGAATGGCAGGGAACCGTACCTCGTACCTGTAGAAGATATCATTCTTTTTTTGGACCACTTGAGCTATAAATGGAAAGACAAAAGCTGCATAGAAAGGTGGGTGGAAATTAAGTGAAAAACATGTTGGGTGTGGTGATATACGAATATACGCGTCTGATACAGAAAGAACATATGCACCAGATCATAAATAAGAGAATAATATTTGCTTGATGTTGAGGGATATTGATATTATTCATAGCCTACTACAACCTCGAGAAAAACTTCAATACAAGGAAGTCAAGGAACATAACTACGACACTCTATTTCTCAGCCAAATTCAGAGAATTACTGAAACAACATCTTCTAAATCAAAAAAGGCGTCAAAATATTAATTTCCATCACACAAGGATTTCTAAACCCATCCCTTTTCTTTTTAGCTCTATTGTGATTTGATTATTCAATTTTTGTGTTCTCTATGTGATTTTGTTCATCTTAGACACACACTGACTGTTGAGAATAACTAGAGGATATCTAGAATCCTCACTCAAACCTTTTTAATCCTTTTAGTTCCCACTATGAATTGTGGTAGAGGTCGAGTGTGGCCTGGATAGCCTGTGTGCTGTTGTTTTTGTTTTATCACATTGAATTGTAGTAGATGTGTTAGTACTTGGATAGACATTGTATTATGGTTAACCCCGATATAGGATGTGGATCAATGTTTTAAATTAACTATTTGAGAGGACAAAGTCTCGGCTTTAGACTGAACCTATTGGTTAAACCAGCTGTGCATCTCGTTTAAGTTCAATGTATATTTTATATTTTTCTAGTAATTACATTAAATATAAATCTCTTATAGAGGAAATCAGATAGTTAAACTAGCAATTGTTTATATCTTTTGTTAGCCAGTAAGTTAGTTTCAAAAGATAATTAATCCTCATATTGAGTTAACGGAGAAATAATCAATCTCCTGATAAACTAAATGAAAATTTACAATCATTATAAATTTACTATAGTTAAATTTTTATTTAATTTGGGGGATGTTAATCATAAATATTTTAACAGAAATTTTAATTGGAACTCTATGAATTCCCCTCTTGAGTGTCCACTTAGACCAACATTTGGTATTAGAGGAAATAGTATTTATAAAGGATTTCCAAATAATTTGTTTTTCAACTATGATTTTAGTTGTATCTTAATGATCGTAAATTTCTATTAGTTCTAAATTATATCTCTTTAAATATATTTTCTAAAATATAATTATAGAAAATAGAATAGAAGGTGCTGCTACCTACATGACACCTTTCTTTAATGGTGTTAATTATTCGCAATGGAAAATCAAAATGAAATTTTATTTAGAAATTATAGGATTTGAAATATGGTATGCTATAGAATGTGAGTGTTAAATTCCAAAAACTGCTAGAAATCCTTGGGATGATGCTACAAAATATAATTTAAAAAGTAATTTTAATGAAATGAATGCTCTATATTGTGCTTTAAGAGATGAAGAATTTAATCGAATTGCTTCTTGTAAAACATCACATGAAATATGGGAAACATTAGCTGTTTTTCATGAAGGAACAACCAATGTAAATTAAATGAGATTAAACACTTATACTATTAAATATGGTAATTTTAAAATGAGGCGTGATAAACCTATTTCTGATATGTATCTCAGGTTCAATGAGATTGTTAACATTATGAGTTCGCTGGGAAAAGATGTTCCAGAAAAGGAGAAAATCACAAGATTACATAGATGTCTTCCAGAAAGATGGGGAGGCACATCAGTATCAATAAGATAATCGTGTGAAAAAAGATCACTACCTGTTAAGGATCTAATTGGTAAGTTGATGATGTATGTAGAATAACTAATGGGAAACAAATAGTAAGATGGTGAACCAAAGAGGAAGTCAGTGGCATTTAAGTCTACTGCCTCAAAGAGCAAGGACTAGGAGAATGTTGACATACCTACTAAAAGATCAACATGTGGAGGTTCGGATTCTAATAGTGATGATGAGATGGCTCAAATATCCAGGAGATTCAAAAAATTCTATAGTAAGAATAAATTTTTCAGACAACCAAATTATAAGGGTAAGCATGACCAATGAGGTGATTGAAAGAAATATTGGATGAAAACTGATAAGGATAATGAGATGGTGTGTGATGAATACAAAATGAAAGGACACATTAAAGCTGACTATCCAAAATTGAAGTTCAAGAAGAAATATGATTATTAGGAAAAAAAATATAAGAAATCTATGAAGGCAACATTGTGTTCTTCAAAAGACAGCACAAGTGTGTTTGAGTTTTTTGATTCTAAAAAGAATCATGCCAACATGTGTTTCAGGACTAATACTTCTGAGGTACATGTTTCCCCAATGATGAATGATTATTGTTCTGGGAATAAAAGTGATTCAAACAGTGATGATAATATATCTAAAGATGAATTATTTGAATACTATTATATGTTATAAGATACATGAGATGAGATGACAGATAAGTACAAATCATTAATGAAATAGTATGCCTTGTCCAGTATTGTTAAATACAATCATAGTATAGAAAAAAAAAGGAATACTCAACTGTTAAAGGAGAATAATCAACATAAATTGTCCAATGAGCATCTTAGAATAGATTTTGAGAAGTTCAATATTGTAAAGAACACTCTTACACAAATTCTGGAGAAAAAAGTGACTCCAAAATATATTACTGGTTTAGGATATCATCCTGGACAGATATAGATTACAAAGAATAGATTTATTCCTAAATCTGGATAGTACGATACATGGTCCAGTTTTTGAAACTCGTATGTCAAACGATCTATTAGAAAAGTTATAGATCAAAAAAATTTATCTTTCAAAATCTTGTGAATATATTGATTATATGTAACCCATTAGACAAATCTTGGTACCAAAATTTTTTCCTTCTAACAAATTTGGACCCAAGAAAATCTTGGTACCAAAATCATATTCTGTCTAAACCTGTTATGTAGGAAACCTGCTTAAAAAGTTCATATAAGAAGACATGGTACATAGACAGTGGATGTTCAAGACATATGACATGAGACTTTTCATGTTTTAGGAGCATAGTCAATGTTGATGGAGGATATATCACCTTTTAGTGATAATTCAAAAGGAAAAATCAGTGGCATAGGCCTGATTGGTAACTATAATTCAATTTTAATTTCTGAATTTTTATTTGTTGATGGATTTAAATACAATCTTTTAAGAATTTCTCAATTGTGTGATGATGGCTTCAATGTTAAAATTGAAAATGATGTTTTCCATGTATTGTATTCTAAAAATGTCTTGGTATTTACTGCCTTGAGAAATGATAATGTATATGTTGTAGATTTAAATTATTTAGCCAAAAAAAAGGATACTTGTTTAAATGATTTTCATAAAGAGTCTTGGCTATGGAACAGAAGATTGGGACACAATAATGATCAATCACTTAAGAAACATACTAAGAAAAATTTAGTTAGAGACCTACCTCAACTAAAATTCTCATTAAAAAAAGTTTGTACTCCCTGTCAAAAGGGAAAGAAACATAATGTTTCATTCAAATAAAAGAAACTAGTTTCAACTTCTCAACCTCTCGAGTAGGTTCACATGGATTTATTTTGACCTTCTAGAGTTTCTAGTTTAAATTGGATGCCCTATTTTTATGTCTTAGTAGATGAATTTTCTAGATACAAATGGGTATACATTCATGATCAAAAAAGTAAATCTTGTTCTTATTTTATGAAATATTCCAAATATATAGAGTACCATAGTGGGCTTAAGATTAAGACCCTAAGAAGTGATCATGGATGTGAGTTTTAAAATCATTATTTTGAAACCTATTGCTCACATAATGGCTACACTCATAATTTCTCTACCCCTAGGACACCTCAATAGAATGGTGTAGTAGAAATAAGGAATAGAAACCTTTATGAAATTGCATGAACTATTCTAATTGATTATGACTTACCTGTTTACTTCTGTGAAAAAGCTATAAAAATAGCTTGTTATATTATAAATAGAGACTTGATTAGACCTTTTCTAAAAAAAACCCTAACGAACTGTTGAATAATAGGAAACCTAACGTGAGTTACTTCAGTGTTATTGGTTGAAAAGTATTTATTCATAATACTAAAGAAAATCTTGAAAAAGTTTCTTCTAAAAGTGATGAGGGAATCTTTCTTGGTTTCTCTATAAACCCTAATTCTTATAGAGTCTTTAACAAAAGAATAAAATGTGTGGAAGAATCAGTACATGTCAAATTTGATGAAACTGATCTGCATGAACCTACATCTTCTATTGAAAATCATGAAGAAGATCAATCTATTCTGGGCCTTAATGGTAAAAACAATGAACATTCTATAAAACCAAGAAATAATGTAAATTTTCTAGAACCTGATTTTGTTGGAACCAAACCTATAGAAGAACCTGAATTCTCTAGTCCTACCATGACCAGACTAACTAGGAGTCTAAAGAATCATCCTTTAAATGCTATTCTAGGAGAAGTAGATAGAGGAACCCAAAATAAATCTTTTCTAAGAAATTATGTTGAACATCAAGCCTTTCATTCATAGTTAGAACCTAAAAATTTCAATGAAGCAATAAATGATGAATTTTGGTTAATGGATATGCAAGAAGAATTAAATCAATTTGAAAGAAAAAATGACTAGAAATTAGTTGACAGACCTAAAGAAACATTGACCATAGACACTCAATGGGTCTTTAGAAATAAATTTGATGAATCAGGAAATATCATAAGAAACAAAGAAAGGATAGTTTCACAAGGGTTTAGTCAAGATGAAGGGATAGACTATGAGGAAACTTTTGCACCTGTAGCTATATTAGAAGCTGTTAGGATTATACTTGCCTATGCTACTCATCTGAAATTCAAGTTATATCAAATGGATGTTAAAAGTGATTTTATAAATGGTTTTATAATTAAAGATGTTTTTTTCAACAACCACCTGGATTTACTAATCCTCATTTTGCAAATCGAGTGTTTAATATTTCAAAATATTTATATGGTTTAAAACAATCCCCATGAGCTTGGAATGATAGACTTAGTAGTTCTCTTATTTTAAATGTTTTTTCTAAATTAATTTCTGATCCAAATCTGTTTATTAAAAGAATTTCCATTGATGATTTTAAAGTAAAAAAATCTATATTGATGATATTATTTTTGGATCATCTAAAAATGATTTGTGTATTTATTTTTCAAAGAGAATGAAAAATGAATTTGAAATGAGTTTAATGGGATAACATAAATATTTTCATGGATTTCATGTTTTTCAAAGTAAAAATGATATTATCTTAAATCAAAGAAAATATAAAAGGGAACTTGTAGATCATTTTGGTTTTGATAGTATTTAGGAAAATTATACACCTATGAAATGTATTTGTAAGGTGGATGCTGATTAAACTAGAAAACCAGTGGATCAAACCTACTACAGAGTTATAATTGGGAGCCTACTCTACCTTACTTCTAGTCGACCTGATATTATGTTTAGTGTGTGAATGTGTACAATATTTCAAGCTAATCCAATAGAGTCACACTTGTTTACTGTTAAAATAATTTTAAAATATCATAAACATACTACTAACTTAGGATTATTTTATGCAAAAGGAAAAGTATTCAATTTAATATGTTATTTAGATTCTGACGTTGCTAGATGCAAGTTAGATAGAAATAGGACATCAGGAACATGTCATATTCTAGGTAAGTACTTAGTATCATGGTGTATTAAAAAGTAAAACTATATTGCATTGTCTACTACTGAAGCAAAATAAATTGTTGTTGGTAGTTGTTGTGCAAATATTCTTTGGATGAAACATACATTATTGGACTATAGATATCAGTTTAGACATGTATCTATAAACTGTGATAATTCTAGTGCGAACAATATCTATAAGAATCATGTGTCTTACTCTAGGACTAAGCACAATGATGTATGGAACCACTTTTTGGGAGATCATTACCAAAAGGGTGATATTACTCATGAATTTATAGGTACATATCATCAATTAGCTGGCATATTCACTGACCCTTTATGTTCAGATAGGTTATGTTACATTAGACATGATTTAGTATTGATAAGAATTGTATAGTAGAAACCTCACTATTAGAAACCTTGCCGTTAGAAACATCAACGTTAGAAACCTCACCATTAGAAACCTCACCACTAGGAAACTTCACCATTAGGAAACCTCACCTCTAGAGACCTCACCGATAGGTAAACCTCACCTCCAAGATTCTCACCGATAATTGTCACTAATATGTCACACACTATATGTTTTTCATTTTCTTTAGATGAAACTCTTATTGTTTTCAGTATAATTATTTTTATTACATTTCAATTCCAAAACAATAATAACTCAGCCTTAGTCACATTTCAATCCAATGAAAACTCTAATCTCTTAAATATTCACTTCTCGAAACCATGCAGTACCCATAACCCTATGTTCTTCGATTGGAGATGAGAAAAACAAAACTACTGATATTCATAGGTGATAGTGGTGTGCCGAGTGCGAAGAAGCAGAAAACAGTACCTGAAGGTAGTGGAAGTGACAGTAGAACAAGGTCGGGGAAGTCTGCACTGAACCCGTATTTATAGAATAGAGAAATTTTAATCAAGAAGGCACTGTGTAAAGATTGTATTAGACAAAGAAAATCACTGACCCTAAGTGTATTGGATGAGAATGGATGGATCGAATTCTTCACAAATTAAAATGGCCCCTATTATCCCACGTTGTTAAAAGAGTTCTATGTGTTTGTGTGATTTGTGAAATATGAAGAGGGGAATAGTATCATTTCAGTTGTGAATGGAAAGGTAATATCTTCTTCCTCTGTTGAATGGGCTGAATGTTTTAATGTCCCACATAAAGTCGTTTTTGTGTGTTTATCGAAGAAAAATACTCCTACTAGTGAAATTTTTTATTTTTAGATTTCCTTGGAAGAGCTCACCAGTAGTGGGAAACAGTGGAAGGTAAGGGCTGTAGAGATGGATGGAGAAAATAGTTTTCTTTTCTAGTTCGTCAAATATGTGCTCAGTCCAATAAGATGGGACATTGAAAATATGAGGTATGAAGATATATATTTGATGCATCTGTTAATACATGGAGTTAAGATGAATCTGTGTAGACTTTTAATGACTCAAATTGAGGATATGACAAGGCCCAAATCCAAGTCCAATGCTTTATTCTTTTCCAAGTTAATTTTATTTATGATCCATGTGAATGGAGTTTCTGAATCTCAGGATGAGATATTGGTGGTAAGGAACAGTTTTTTCATCAAAAGCACTGTTTTTAAATATATGATTATTGGGTTGAACCCATGGAAAAGGATATGGTTAATTGATGATGATATGGTTTATGATAACTTTAACCCTGTTGACCATCCTAATAGGCCAAAAGATAAGAGAGATCTAGGTCTAGTACATGAGGAAGAGAAACCACAATATAGTGATGATACTTATGAGGAGGATACCCCTATAGAAGATGGAGGGGATCCTGATTTGCCTCCTAATCCAGCTTGTGAAGTGATATCACATGAAAAGGAAAATCCTTCCTTGAACCTACCTAACAAAGAAACAGTTATTGGTGTAAGCAATAAAAAAGCACCTGTTGATGAGGAAGACCTTCCAAAATTAGATCACGATGAGAGTGCTTCAGATTCTAGTAGTTTTGATAATTATAATTAAGAAGTCCATGAATCTGAGAATATGTTTCTGGTAACTTAGATGAGAGCTCCTTGAGTTTGAGTCCATTAATTGAAAGTACTATTGTTCATATAGAGGCTGTTATGGTTAAGATGGCAGAACCGACACCCATTACAGATGAACATCTTGTTGGAGAAATGTAAATGGTTGTGGAGAATTCTCCTGAGGAAGACCGAGATGCTGAGGATGAAATTTCTATACTTATATAGGAGAATGCACACAGTGAGGGGGGCATCCAACCAGACTTTGAAATCTTCTAGTAGGTAATGATATTGAAGACTGGGTAGAAGACCCATGTTTTATAGTTTGTGGGTTGGAATATCCTAATTATGAAGATGATACACCCGTCAATAGACCACAAGTTAACTGTAATCTCCTTTCTGAGTTTTTTCCAGAGGATGTGGTATGAAAAGTTGATCTACAACAGTTCAAGTATGATCATAATATGTCATTTGTGGTTGAGATACGAATAATGGAAACCTCGTTAATATCATCCATTCAATCTGTTATGCATGACTCTGTGGCTAGTATTATGTCAGAATGAGAACCTGTAGTTGTGCTTGAAAATCTGGTTTTTGAGGCTAATCTTGAGTCTTTAAAGGATGAGTTAAAGGAGACCTGTACTACATCTGTTGCAGACATAAAGAGATATTTTGTTGATGAGATGAGAAAAATGGAAATATATTTCTGACTCTCTCTTTTATGTATTGTGTCAATCATTGTGGAAGAGATGGTGAATGAAGTCAAAGTGTGTCTTACTCAGATTGGAACTCGGACAAAGGCTGTTAGTGCTTTGAAGCAATCTGTTGATTCATCCCATACATTGGTTAGTTCCCAAAACCAAGTTGTTGCTGACATAAATTATATCAAGAGTGTAGTAAAGTAGTTTGTGGATCTCTTTGAATCCTTTAAAATTAAAATCAACGATCATGTCAGTACACAGGATTGGTTTTCATGGAGTTGATAAGTAATTTGGCATAATCTTTTAAGGAAATTGTTGAATTCACTGTCAAACCTCTCGGGTAACCCTGTGCTTCAGTAGACATTGATCTGTTTAGAACTGTTCTGAAAGAGGAGCTTGGCCAGGTTAGTACTAGTAGCTCATCTGATTCTCAGGTACTGTCTACCTCAAGAGATATCAGAAAAATTGTTCAGGAGCATATGAGGGATGCTACAGCTTCCCAAAAAGAAATCCTAGATAAGATTGATATATGATTTCATAATGTTTATATAAAGCATCAACTTAACAACCATTTCACAATTTTTTTGAAAACATGAAACTATTTCCAGTCACTCATGCTTTCAGAGAGCAAGTAAGAATGTAGAGGGTGTTGACTCCTGCTCTAGATAAATTTATGGAGAACAAGGATGACTTCATTTCTGGTATGGAAAGAGGTGGAGGGATCATAATTGACTTTAGGAATCTGTTTCTGCCATTTTTTCATGTGGTTTGTACACCTATCATTGTACCTCCATCTATGCCTGCCTCTGCTCAGTCTTCCTATATTCCTCAGATGACACCAACTCAAGAAATCAACCATCTCACTCGTAAGATCACTTAGAGAGATACACAATATAGGCCTGGCACTGTATCAGTCACTCACCCTCCTCTAATTATCAATGGTGTTCCCAAGCCCACCTGCTTCTACCCACCCTAAATCTACTTCTGATTCCAAGGGAAAATCCAAATCACATGATGAGGAGGTGGATTGAATAGTGTCTAGGACACATTGATAGGAATCACTTGTATTCATTTTTTCCTCAATTATTTATCTATCTGTATTTTTTCCATAAGAAATATACATGATGTCATTCTCTTTTCATGTATTTCTATTTCTTACTATTTGTTTTTCGAATCACAAAGGGGGAGAACAATGATATGATGCCTAATATATTCTATTGATATTATGAAAAATATATTATATTGATATGAAGAGTAATATATTCTATTGATATAAATCCTAATATATTTTACCTCTGATACATTCAGAATCTCACATTTGAAAATTTCATTACTCACACTGAGAAATAAAAACCATTGTATTTTATAATGATACCTTACTGATTATTTTGGACTATAATATCATAATTTGTTATAATCAAAATTTTCGAGATTGTTGACCTCACCTATTTTGATAATCTCAGTTATGTTTCAATATTCTTTGATAGTCCCAAATAATGTTTATATTTATATTAATTATTCTTTCAACAGATGACATCATATTATTATGTTGATAAAATATCAAAATGATCATTTTAATTTTTTTAATAAATTGTTATCTATTTTTATACTTGTTTTGAAATGTTACCAAATCAATATCAAATTATTTTCATAGAACCGATAAATATTAATTAATTGCGTCACTCATACAGATCTACCGGTACATAGTCTACTGATATGTAAAGGTCACTAAAAGACTAAGATTCATGTGACACAAGGTCACTGGTACAAATTCTACCGATATGAAGTCTACCGATACAAATATATATCCAACGATACAGACAGACCGTTACTGATATAACTCTGCTGATACATACAAACGACTACCTCTACATATGATACCGATACAACAATGCCACTAGTATAAAAGAGCTATCGATAAAAGGACCTATTGATGGAAGGATCTACTGATAAATAGAGTTATATTTATAAAGAGTAACAGCTACCTACACAAGGCATTCTGACTCAAGTCCACCATTACAAGATCACTGATGGAGAGAGCTACCGATGGAAACTAGTCAGCATTTCTCTAAACCATAATTATGTTTGTTCATTAATAATGGTAATATTTGGTGATTTTAATGAAACTTCTATTAAATAAATAATTTCTGGTGAATGTCAGGGAACCGTAACTCATACCTACAGAAGAAATCATGATTTTTTTCAGACAACATGAGCTATAAAATGAAAGATAAAAGCTGTGAAGAAGGGTGGGTGGAAAATAAGTGAAAAAGATACTGGGTGTGGTGATATACGAAGATACACATCTGATATAGAAATAACATATGCACCAGATCTTTAAGAATATAAGAAATTTTGATGGATGTTGAAGGACATTGTTGTGCTGCAAAGACTACTGCAACCTCGAGAAAAACTTCAATACAAGGGAGTTAAGGAACAGAACTAGGACAATCTATTTCTCAGAAGAATTCATAGAAGGACTCAAACAACATCAGACCAATCCAAAAGGAATCAAAAGATGTATTTCCATCACACAGAGACTTATAAACCCATCTCATATCTTTTTAGCTCTGTTGTAATTTTCTTATTTACTTTTTGAGTACTCTGTGTGATTCTATTTGTCTTAGACCCACACTGACTCCTAAGCATAACTATAGGATATCTATAATCCTCACTCAATCCTTCTGAAATCTTTTAGTTCCCACTATGAATTGTTGTAGAGATCATGTGTGACCTAGATATCCAATGTGCTATTATTTTTGTTTTCCCATGTAGAACTTTGGTACAGGTCTTAGTACCTGGATAGTATTTGTACTATTGTTTACCCCGATCCAGGGTGTGGATCAATGTTTTATATTATCTTTTTTAGAGGAATATGTCTCATCTTGATACTGAACCTCTTGGTTATACAGGATATGTATCTCATTTAAGTTTGAAGTATATTTTATATTCTATGGAAAATTACATTAAATATAAATCTGTTTTGAAGTAACTCTGATAGTTAAACAAGAAAGTGCCTATAACTTTTCTTATCTAGTAAGATTGTTTCTAAAGTTTTTTAATCCTATGATTGAGTTAACTAAGAAATATTCAATCTATTGAGAAACTAATTGAAAACTTACAATATTTATAAATTCACAACACATTATTTTTATTTAATTTAGGGGCTTTTAGTCATAAATATTTTAACAAAAATTTTAATTGGAACTCAATTCACCCCCTCTTGAGTGTCCACTCCGACCAACACTTGTTTTCATCTTCAAACTTTCTGAACATATCATGGAACACATAGTGGTAGTGGTGGTAATATAACGATCCATTTTACAACTCAATATGATATCCCCATTCCACATATGTGTCTTTCTTCATGAGTACCTATTTCATCTTATTGACATCTCTTGTAGGGTGTTTAATCATCCATATCCCATTGAGTATCATGATTGGATTGAAATGTCAAATGAGATGTACTCATATGCCATAAATTAAAAATTTCCTCTCACATGATTGATTAGAAGAGACTTGGGAGCCTTGATCTATACACCATCCATCCTCAAATCATCTCTTAAAGTGTATCACTCTTCTAAATCCATGATCATGTCACCATTTACTAGATTTATAGGATTCATATCATATGGGACCACCAATAGCAATCAGATTATGCTAATTGGAAAATCTAAACACAATTAATCTATGGTCAAGAAATCCATCATAGTTGGGAATTCACAGTGATATCCCAAAAGCACAGATATCCAAATATAGGACCTGATTGAAGGACCATGGTTTAGAAAAAATCTAAAATCATATCTCAGGTGTATTTTTAATTTCTTTATAACCACATTAAATATTTTAGAATTGTCTTGCTACCCTACCAAAGAAATTGAGTCTCATGAATAAGAACTGATCACAAAGTTGGTTGATGAAACTATTCCCTAAAGAGCGTCTACAACTCTGTCCAAGTGAAAATCGTCTCATTGTTGGTATACGTCACAAAATTTAACCATATCCCAACAATTACCTACAGAATATTAATTCATAGGGTAATCATTTGTTATGTGTCATTTTACATATGGGAGAATAAGTTTGTTAGTTTCTCAAGAAAGTCCATATCTTTTTGGGTTTCAAGGTCACCCAGACATTAGGGAGGTATTTTCATATCAAATATAATATAGATAACAAATCCACTATGCATCCTAATACTATGAATGAATAAAAAATTACATTTCAACTGGTGGTAGATCTAATGGTAAACCACTTAGAGATAACACCTCATAAGTATACACCAACAATGAAGCCTTATCATGTGGAAAATCGTCGTCAAAATCCATCTGTGTAACCATAGATGATCTCCATCATGATGGAATCCTAAAATTCAATCAAGATAAAACTTTTTAAATGTGTATATATGAGGAGATGACTAAAGAAGGACATGGAAAAAAAACTAATCCTACATGATGAATGTACTAAACATTCTTTATATCTAGTTCTTACATTTTCAGAGTCCAAACACATCTTATTAGCGACATGATGAGTTTATATATTGGCCTCCTAACAAGAAATAGAGACCCTTTATTGGAATATAAACTTAAATCACATAGTTACACTTCCAAGAATTCCAAATAAGATATCATAAAAAGATAATTTCCACACTATGGCCCCAATGTAGACCCCCCCCCCCCCCCCCCCCCCCCCCCCGTTGATACGACCATGTAATGACCCGAGCCTACTAGGGCCCACCTAGCCTATTGAAATTTGATTCCTCAAAGCCAAATACCTCCACCAATATTCCATGGGCAAGAAACCAATGTAAAATATGCATGTAAATAACATGGAATCCCTCAGTTTGTTGAACTTTTATGAACACACACATCCATCTCCATGAAATAGTGTAGATAGAAAAAAACAACATATGTCGGAAATGTGTTCATATACCTATACCATAGTTAGAATACAAAAATATTACTAAAATAATGTTCATGGAAAAATAAAATCCCTAAATAAACTAATGGAATCATCCATTCCAATTAGTAAGAGGGTACTAATGACATGTGTGATCACCACAAAACACAATGTTCTATCAAACATGTTATTCTTTGCATACTCAGGGTCCTCCAAGGAATCCATTTAAAGGACATTCGTCTATACAATTCATGACATGTTTCTATGGATCCCATGTATTTGTGAGTATAGCAATACCAATTAGGAACCCCAAACCCCCAAAAAATAAATGAAATGAAATGAAACTATCATTTGGATGCAAAGATAGAGGATAAAACCCAAGAGAGTTAGATGAAGGATCTCAATCACAACAACCCATAGCCTTTTCCTGACATGTAATATAATATCCATATAGTGTTTTAAGTAGACATCATTATAAGGAATATATGGAATACCCAAATATATTCCACTCAGATTCCAAGTCTCATGAGTTCCCTAAATCACAGCCAACTACATGATTCTACTAAATGACCAAAGTAACAGCTCTTACAGAATTACATTGTCTATGTGATCACCCCACCCGATTGGAACTCAACAAAGTGATCTCACACATTTTGTATCAAAATTCCAATGGAATAACCCTTCAGTCAAATTTTTCATACATATGATAGAACAAACTTATCAGATATTTCCATGATTGAAGTAACATTGGAACCCAATGGATCTCAACAAATATATTGGGGATCATGACCATCCAATATGGGAGACCCAACTAACCCTACTATAAACCCAAAATAACTCTTCACTCAGATATGGGATCACTTCATAAACCACGGGGGGCACCATGATCCCAATATTGAACAAGTTTGATCCAAACCCCAAGATAGACGATCACATTGGGGAATCCTATTGCACTACCCAAACCATAAGGATTAGAAGAAACATGTTAAAAAATCATGATATATAGCTATGGAATCACACCCATGACCAATGGGGTACACCATGAACCATCATAATGTATCCCACTGATTCATCAAAACCATGAATGGGTATAACATCCATGACAAAAGGGTGAATGAAAATCACTACTAGAGTAATCTGCAATGTGAGGTTATCATACTTTTATGATTCCAGGAACCCTTTTGGAAAGATATAATAGATGAGGGATCTATGCCCTGTATCATAGTCATCAGAGAAATATGGAAAATATCATCTAGGGTATTAGAATGAAAGAGGATCACACTCTAAGCCACTCCTAGGTGAACCATGAACTCTAAACAAAATAATTTGTAGTGGTATCACAATATAATGTTGAGGACATGATGTTGTATAATACCCTCAATATTATATACCAAGGGAGAACACTCAACCAATATTGGTATATGATATTCTAATTGATGTGACCCACATATAAAGGATAATGCACACATTTAGGGGGAGCATATAACTAGACATGTCAATGTTTTATAATGTAATGAGATTTAGGACTAGGAAAAAGACCCATGTTTTATAGTTTGTGGGTTAGAATATCCTAATTCTGAAGATGAGACACCCATCAATAGACCACATCATAACTTTAATATTTATTCTGAGTTTTTACTGGAAGATATGGTAAGAAAATCTGATCTAGACCAGTTGATGTCTGATCATAAGATGTCATTTGTTGAAGAGATACAAGTAATGGAAATCTCGTTAATATCATCCATTCATTCTACTATGCATGACTATGTGGCTAGTATTGTGTGAGAAATAGAACATGTAGTTGTGCCTGCCAATCTGATTTTTTAGGAAAATATTGAGTCTTTAAAGGATGATATGAAGGATACCTGTACTACATCTGTTGAAGAGACAAATAGATATTTTTTTGATGAGCTGATCAAAATGGAAATATCGTTTTAATTCTCTCTTGGATGCATTGTGTCAAGCATTGTGGAAGAGATGGTGAATGATGTAAAAGTGTGTCTTACTCAGATTGTAACTTGGACAGAGGTTGTTAGTGCTTTGAAGCAATCTGTTGATTCTTCCCATACCTTGGTTAGTTCCCAATCCCAAGTATCTATTGACATAAATTATATCGAGAGTGTAGTAAAGCAGCTTGTGGATCTATTTTAAGCCTTTAAAATGAAAATCAAATATCATGTCAGTACACATGATTTGGTTTTCAGGAAGTTGATAAGTAATTTGACCCAATCGTTCAAGAAAACTGTTGCATTCACTTTCAAACCTCTCAGTTAACTCTGTGCTTCAGTAGAAATTGATCTGTTTAGAACTTTGCTGGAAGAGGAGCTTGGTCAGGGTAGTACTAGTAGCTCAGCTAATTCTCAGGTACTGTCTACCTCAAAAGATATTAGAAAAATTGTTCAGGAGCATATGAGGAATGCTACAACTTCCCAAAAAGAAGTCATAGATATGATTTATCTATGCTTTCAGAAATTTTATTCCAAGAATCAGCTCAACAACCATTTCATCCTTTTGTTTGAAAACATGAAACTACCTCCAGTCACTCAAGATTTTAGAGAACAAGTAATCAAGATGAGGGTGTTGACTCCTGCTCTAGACAGTTTTATGGAGAACAAGGATGACTTCATTTATGCTATGGAAAGAGGTGGAGGGATCATAATGGACTTTAGGAATCTGCTACTTCTATTTTTTTCATGTGGATAGTACACCTATCATTGTACCTCCATCTATGCACGACTCTACTTAGTCTCCCTCTATTCCTCAGATGCCACCAACTCAAGAAATCAGCCATCTAACTCCTATGATCACTTAGAGAGATACCTAATATTTTCCAGGCACTGTATTAGTCACTCACCCTCTTATGATTATCACTTGTGTTCCCAAACCTCCCCCTTCTTCTACCATGCATAAATATACTCTTGATTCCAAGGGAAAATACAAATCACATACTGAGGAGATGGATTGAATTGTGGCTAGGACGCTTTGATAGGAATCACATATATTCTTTTTGCCTCAATTATTTATCTATCTGTATTTTTTCCTCAAGAAATATACATGAAGTCATTCCCTTTTCCTGTATTTCTATTGCTTAATGTTTGTTTTTCTAATAAAAAAGGGGGAGAACTGTTATATGGAGACTAATATATTCTATTGATATTAATCCAAATATATTATATTGATATGAAGCATTATATATTTTATTAATATAAATCCTAATATATTTTACCTCTGATACATTTAAAATCTCACATTTGAAAATTTCATTACTCACACTGTGAAATAAAAAACCATCATATTTTATACTGATACCTTACTGACTATTTTGGATTATAATATCATAATTCGTGATTATTAAAAAATGGGAGATTGTTGACCTCACCTATTTTGACAATCTCAATTATGTTTCAATATGCTTTGATAGTACCAAATAATTATTATCTTTATATTAATTATTCTTTCAACCTATGAAATCATATTATTATGTTCATGAAATATAAAAATGATCATTGGAATTTGATAATAAATGGTTATCTATGTTTATACTTGTTTTGAAATGTTACTAACTCAATCTTAATATGATTTTCCTAGAAGATATAAATATTACGTTTTTTAATTACTCATACAGACATACCGGTACATAGTCTACCGATATGTAAAGGTCACTAAAAGACCAAGATTCCTATGACACAAGGTAGCCGGTACAATGTCTACCGATACAAATATATATCCAATGATACAGATAGACAGCTACCGATATAAGTCTGCTGATACATACAGACGGCTACCTCTACATATTATATCGATACAACAATGCCACTAGTATAAAAGAGTTACCGATAAAAGGAGCTACTGGTGGAAAGATATACTGATACATAGAGCTACTATTATAAAGAGTAACAGCTACCGACACAAGAAATACTGTCTCAAGTCCACCGTTACAGGATCACTGATGGAGAGAGCTACCGATGGAAACTAGTAACCATTTCTCTAAAATATACTTATTTTTGTTTATTGATAATGGTAATATTTGGTGATTTTAATGCAACTGATTTTAATTAAATAATGTCTGGTGATTGTCAATGAACCGTAACTCGTACCTACAAAATCAATCATTCTTTTTGTCAGACCACAAGAGCTATAAAAGGAAAGATAAAATCTGCGTAGAATGGTTGGTGGAAAAGAAGTGAAAAAGTTGGTGGGTGTGGTGATATACGAAGATACACATCTGATATAGAAATAACATGTTCACCAAATCTTAAAGAAGATAATAACTTTTGTTGGAAGTTGGGGTACATTGTTGTGCTGTAAATCCTACTGCAACCTCGAGAAATACTTCAATACAAGGGAGTCAAGGAACAGAACTAGGACACTCTATTTCACAGAAAAATTGAAAGAAGGACTCAAACAACATCTTCTCAATCCAAAAGGATTTAAAAGATGCATTTCCATTTCACAAAGCCTTATAAACCCATCTCATATCTTTTTAGCTCTGTTGTGATTTAATTATTTACTTTTTGAGTACTCAGTGTGATTTTGTTCATCTTAGACACACACTGAATCCTAAGCATAACTAGAGGATCTATAGAATTCTCAATCAATCCTTTTGAAACCTTTTAGTTAACACTGTGAATTGTCGTAGAGATCATGTTTGACCTGTATAACCTGTCTGCAATTGGTTTTTTTCCTACGTAGAACTGTGGTAGAGGTCTTAGTACATAGATAAACTTTTTACTATTGTTAACCCCAATCCAGGGTATGGATCAATGTTTTATATTATCTTTTTTAGAGGACTAAGTCTCAGTTTGATACTGAAACTTGTATTTAAACATGATATGTTTCACATTTAAGATTGAAGTATATTTTATATTCTACAGAAAATTACTTTAAATATATATCTTTTTTGAAGTAACTCTGATAATTAAACTAGTACGTGTTTATAAATTTTGTTAACTAGTAATTTAGTTTCGAAAGCTAATTAATCCTTAGATTGAGTTAACTGGGAAATAATCAATATATTGATAGACTAATTGAAAACATATGATCTTTATAAATTCACTACAGTTTAATTTGTATTTAATTTGGGGGATTTTAATCATACTAATTTTAACAGAAATTTTAATTGGAACTCAATTCACACCCTCTTGAGTGTCCATGCTGACCGACACATGTTTTCCTCCTCCAAATCCATGAACAAATCATGGAACACATAGTGGTAGTGGTGGTAATATAACGATCCATTTTACAACTCTATATGATCTCCCCATTAAACTTACGTGTCTTGCATTCTGAGAAACTATTTCCTCCTAATTAAATCTCTTCTAAGGTGTTTAATCATCCATCTCCCACTCAGTATATTTATTGGATGTAAATGTCAAATGAGATGTACTCATATGTCAAAAATTAAAAACTTCATCTCCCATGATTTATTAGAACGGACTTGGGAGCCTTGATCAGTACACCATCCATCCTCAAATCATCCCAGAAAGTGTATCACTCTATTAAATAGATGACTAGGTCACCATTTACTAGATTTATAGGTTTCATATCCTATGGGACCACCAATAGCAATCAGATTATGCTAATTTGAAAATCTAAACACAACTAAGGTACGGACAAGAACTCCATCATAGTTGGGAATTCGCGGTGATATCCCAAAAGCACAGATATCCTAATATAGGAGTTGATTGAAGGCCCATGGTTTAGAAAAAATCTAAAATCATATCTCATGTGTATTTTTAATAGTTTTATAACCACATTAAATATTTTAGAACTGTCTTGGTACCCTACCAAAGCAATATAGTCTCATGAATAAGCACTGATCACAATATTGGTTGAAGAAACTATTCCCCAAAGAGCGTCTAAAACTCTATCCAAGTGAAAATCATCTCATTGTTGGTATATGACACAAAAATTCACTATCCCTCAACTGAACCCTACAGAATATTCATTTCTAGTGGAATCTTTTGATATGGATCATTTTACATATGAGAGAAAAAGTGTGTTAGTTTTTCAAGAATGTCCATAGCTTCATGGGTTTCTAGATCACCCGGACACTAGGGAGGTATTTTCATCTAAAATATAATATATATAATGAATCCATTGTGCATCCTAAACCTATTAATCAATAAAAAATTTCATTTCAACTGGTGGTAGCTCTAATGGAAAACCACTCAGTAACTACACCTCATAAGTATACACCAACAATAAAGCCTTATCATGCGGAAAATCATTGTCAAAATCCATTTGTGTAACCCTAGATGGTCCCTATCATGATGGAATCCTAAAATTCAATCAAGATAAAACTTGGTAAATGTGTATATATGTGGAGATGACTAATAGAAGGAAATGGGAAAAAACAATCCTACATGATGAATGTGCCAAAGTTTCATTATATATAGTTCTTACATTTTCAGAGTCCAAACACATCTTATTAGAGACACGATGAATGTATATATTGGCTGCCTACCTAGAAATATAGTCCATTTATTGGAATAGAAACTTGAATCACATAGTAACACTTCCATGAATTCCAAATAAAATATCATAACTAGATAATATCCAAACTATGACCCTAATGTAGACCCCCCCGTTGATAACACCATGTAACGGCCCGAGCCTATTAGGGCCCACCAAGACTATTGAAATTCAATTCATCAAAGCCAAATACCACCACCAATAGTCCATGTACGGGAAACCGATGTAAAATATGCATGTAAATCACATGGAATCCCTTAGACTATGGAACATTTATGAACAAACACATACATCTCCATGAAATAGTTTAGATAGAATAAAACAACATATTTCAGAAATGTGTGCATATACCTATACCACAGTTGGATTAAAAAATATTACTAAAACAATGATAATGGAAATATAAAATCCCTAAATAAACTAATGAAATCATCCATTCTACTTAGTAAGAGGGTACTAATGTCATGTGCGATCACCATAAAACACTATGGTCTATCAAACACGTTATTGTCTGATTACTCAGGGTCCTCCAAGGAATCTATTTAATGGACATTCGTCTACAAAATTCATTAAATGTGTATCTAGATCCCATGTATCAGTGAGTATAACAATACAAATTAGGCACCCCAAAACCCCAAAAATAAATAAACTGAAATGAAACTATCATCTGGACCCAAAGACAGAGGATAAAACCCAAGATAATTAGATGAAGGATCTCAATCACAACAACCCATAGCCTTTTCATGACTTGTAATATAATATCCATATAGAGTATTTAATAGACATCATTATAAGGAATATCTGGAATACCCAAATATATTCCACTCAGACTCCAAGTCTCATGAGGTCCCTAAATAATAGCCAACCACATGATTCTACTAATGGAACAAAGGAATAGATCTTACATAAGTACATTGTCTATGTGATCACCCATCCTGATTAGAACTCAACAAAGTAATCTCACACATTATGTATCAAAAATCCAATGGAAAAACCCTTCAGTAATATTTTTCATACATATAAGAGAATATACATTTCAGATATTTCCAAGATCGAAGTAATGTTGGAACCCAGTGGATCTCAACACATATATTGGGGATCCTACCCATCCAATATGGGAGAACCTACTAACACTACTATAAACCAAAAATAACTCATCACTCAGAAAGGGGATAACTTCACAAACCATGGGGGCTCCATGATCCCAATATTGAAAAAGTTTGATCCAAAACCCAAGATAAAAGATCACATCAGGGAATCCTAGGTCACTACGAAAACCCTAAGGATAAGTAGAACCATGATAAAAAATCATGATATTCAACTAGGGAATCACACCCAATACCAATGGGGTACACTATGAACCATCATAATGTATCCCAATAATTCATAAAATCCAAGAATGGGTATAACATCCATGACAGATGGGTGAATGAATATCCCTACTAGAGTAATATTCAATGTGAGGTGATCATACATTTATGATTCCAGGAACCCTTTTGGAAAGAGGTAATAGATCGGGGATCTATGCCCTCTATCAAAGGGGTAAGACCAATATATAAAATCTCATCTAGGGTATTAGAATGAAAGACAATAACACCCTAAACCACTCCTCAGTGCACGTTGAACTCTAATCAAAATAATTTGTAGTGGTATCACAATATAATGTTGAAGACATGATGCTATATAATACCCTCAATGGAATAGAGAAAGGGAGAACAGTCAAATGATATTGGCCAGTGATATTCTAATACAAGTGAACCACATATATCACCCCACATAACATCTATAATGATCAATCCATGGCCCCAATCCCATCATACATAGAAAACCACCAAGGTAGGCCACTTGTGGGCCTCCATCCAAGTAATGAAAAAGAAGATTCAAAAGAGAGAAATCAATAATTGTAGTACAACACATATATGAAAAATACATGATGTGTTTCTTAAAAAATATCACTAGTCATGTCTACTCATAGTACATGGCATGAAACTGAAATCTATGTAGAATTTATCCATGTAACATTATGTGTGACCTCAAAAAACATTGTGGATGTGTCCTATCCTACACATGGTAGGGATGGCCATTTCAAAATATATGGTGGGTCCCCTTGGTACATGGTTTGTTCCAAATATATCGACTCAAGACCATGTACTTGGTTATTCCCATGTAACTCAACCCATGCCTATATCCTGTAGATAATTATTACCCCACAAAATTGTCCATTGAAATGAAAATCATGGTCTTGTCCCAAGGTTAAACGTCGCGAATCACTACATGACGTGTACCACCGGTACACTGAATATATTCCCCAATGTTAATATTCCACAAATGAAAGGAAGAAAAGGCATGTTCTCCCAAACTATACATCGTGTGATTGGAATTTATAAAAGATAAAAATCTACAAGCCACTTGAAACCCTTGATTTTTTCAGTAAACCCACAAATAATCCAATATAGGTTCTCAAATATTTTCTAAAGGGTTATATACCATTAATACAATGAGTAAATTCAGATCTTTACATAAATAATTTTGGTCATCCAACCTAATTGAGAAACACTGAATCTTTTAGATCAAAATGAATCATGAAACCTTCAGAACATCAGTCTAGTGACATGTAACATCAGAATTGGTATTAGCAACACCTGATCAGCTTGATTCACACATTGGATGTCTATAATTATGGATGAATCCTACCCTACCTCTTTCGATAATTAAAAAATGGGGGAATGATAAGTTTATTAATTTAACAGTAAGAAATTAATAAACATTCAGTTAACACTTTTACAATGGTTTCCTTCAACCATGTGCCAGATGCTGAAAAATGTTATGTCTAGACTAAGTTAAAACTCGCATTTCGAAGTCAACTCATGCCCACATTGTTGATATGAGAATCTAACTCGGATTTATTCCAAATTAATTAAAAATCTATTCATTTGTGATAACATTTTTTACATATTTTTAATAGCACTGCACCAATACTCCTTAGGCCCAGTATCCCAATCCAAATCTATGCCCTGCTTTTCAAGTATTTCTATAAATATTCCATAGTCTAACACCAAAAAAACAGTGACTATAAAAAAATTTATAATTATTAAAAAATATTAATAGTAACTATAAGTTGTTAATTAATTATTAATTAACTAAAAATTATTATTTAATGTTCAGAAACTAAATAATAATTTTAATGATTTATTATAAAATTTTTAACAACAAATATATATAATTATTATTTAACAATTTACAAAATCCCTGATTAGTAATTAAAAATAATTTAATAATAATTTCTAACATGTTGTAAAAATATTAAAAAAATTATATTTATTTCTGACTAATAATAATGAAAATAAAATATTAATAATTAATTAGAAAATAAATAAATTAAGTTTATTAAAAATTTAATTGTACAATTTAATTACAATTAGAAATTATTAATTAATATGTAGTTATTGTTATTATTAATTAGTAATGAATTATTATTTTGTTAGTAATTATTAAAATACATTGTATTATTAGTAATTAATTAATAATTAAATGTATACAATTATATTATTATTTGGTAATTAATTATTATAAATTAATAATATATTAATTAGTAATTAATATTATTATTTACTAATATAATATGAATATATTATTATTAAAATTTAATTATTAATTATTAGTTATTTATCATATAATTTTTATTATAAATATTTATTTACTACTGGTAGCATTAATTACTAATTAATTTTTATTTAATTACAAATTAGACCATATATATTAACTATCAAGAATTAATTATTAGTTAATTAGTTATTAATTAATTTTATAAATTAGTAATTGATATTTATTAGAAATTAATATAATTAATTATTAATTATTTTTATTTGGTTACTTGTTAAATTTTATTTAGACATTATTATTTATTTGTAATAAATTATCTATTAGTATATATAATTAACTAATTTCAATATAATAATATTAATATATTATTATTCTGGTGAAGGAGATGATGATGATGAATCCCACATTGCAAATCTATTAGGATATCCAGGAAACCCTCATATTTAAATGAAATCCCTTACTGATGGGGTTTTTTATATTTTCATATGACATTAATCAAAGTAATTCTAGATATAATAGTAGTTAAATTATACAAAATATTTATATACATGTCTGTATATATAATAAATAATAATATTTAATTTTTTTTATTGGAATCTAAGGGCAATAGAGCCTCTAATACCTTGTAACGTTTTTCATATTTCTTAATGATTTTGAATAATTCAACATCTTTATGCACAAATTTTTTTAAAAGAAAATTAAAAAACATAAAACTATTTGTAGTAATGGTTTACTGAAAAACATTGAAAAGAACCCAAGGGTGACTTCCTAGAAATTACATCATGGTGCATTCTTCTCTATATAATATAATATTTTCTTTCTATTTTTATCAACATCTTTCATAATGGATTTCAAAAATATTTAAAAAATATTTTCAGGATAATATATAGGGATGACCATATAAATATATACATATAATAATCAAAAACATGAATTTATTTTCTACCCATGTGAATTTATTTTTTGAAAAGGTAAGAATTTAAAAAATATGAAAAATATAATGTATAGATTTAATCAACCAAATTTTATACTAGGTCATATAAATATATATCCATTGTGGGTAAACCATATGATATCATATGGATTTTATACAAATGTAATTGAATAATTATTCCTCATTCACAAATATCATAATCGGTCTAGATGTGTCATAATAAATAAAAAAGAATAAAATTGAAGAAAGTAGTTGTAAAAGATATAAGATATGAAATAAAATTAATATATATGCATAATAGAGTTATTATTTTTCAATATTATCCTTCAATAATGACTATTTAAGTATTGAAAATTATTTTCGTACATCAGGGAAATTTTATATTGTTTACCCTTGATGAAATATAAAAAAATATAGAAGTATAACTTTTTAATTAAAAGGTAAATCATACCTTCATCGATCTTTATAAATAACTACATTAATTGAGTAATTAGGTTATCAAATAAATTTTGATAATTTAAGGAAATTGAAATTAGAATCATTGGGCATTATATAGATATATAAAATTTGATAAATTTTTATATGAAGTGAATTGAATGAGATGAGAGAGTATAACCCTTATATATTACGTATTTAGGGTTAATATTGTTATTTTTATCAAAAAAGATCATGAAAATATTGGAAATAATATTCTAACATTTAAATATTTATTGACAAATAATAATTTTTTTAATGTTGAGTATAGAATTATCCCATTTCAATGATACCTCTAGGTGATAATTTGTTTTATTTTACCATGTTGTGAATACTTTTTTCTTACTAATGTGTAAGAATATAAATTAATACCATTTAAAAAATTATGATTTATATATTATATAAAATTCATTAGATATATATATGATATTACCATATAAAATAGGTTTCAGTCATTTTTATTTATTTTTATAATTTTATTTTGAAATAAACTAATAGGTTGTATGTTTCCACTTTAAGTGAAACACTTATTTTGAAAATATATTCAAATTTTTTAATCAACAACAATAAAATTTAAATTAAATAATTGAAATTAAAAAATTCATTTATTTGTAAATATATCTATATAAAATATTATAACAACATCCATTCCATTATGAATGGGTCATTACCATTTAAGAAATACATTTAATGATGGGTTGAAAAATACAATTTGAAATTTAACATGAAAATGATTAATTCAAATGCATCACATTAATTAAACCCAGAATTATTTTGTTTATTTACATTAATATTTTAAGTTATTAAAAAAAATTCAACAATTATATAATTTATATGAATTTGACATGATTTTTTTAAGAAATATTGTTATTATATATCACATTAATTATTTATTTTCTTATATTTTTATATAATAATTTATTTATAAAATACAAAAAAATTGGACTGGTGATTCAAAATATGTAATTGTATTTATTGATATAAATATATTATCATGAAATAAAAACATTTTACATAATGTTATAATTTGAAAAAATATTCTATTATCGTTAATTTTTAGTACTATATATTTTTAAACAAATAATCCCATTATTTGTTCGTGTAAATCTATTCATATTTATAATATTATCATAATAAAAATTTTTATTACAAATAAATAAAATGAATATAAATCTCCATTTATAAATCATTTAATAAATAATTTAGGTAGGAAAATAAGTGACACTATCTATCCTTTAAATGAAATAATTTTTATGTCTTGAAATAAACATTGATAGATATTATTTTAAATATTAATTTTTAAATGAATTATTATAAAAAATATAAATATATAGAATAAATATTTGAAAATTATAAACTAAAAGTATTATTTCAAATATATAGATTTTAAGGAAATTTTAAAAAAACATTTTTCTGACTTGAGAAATAATGAAAATTATTTAAAGAAACAGGAAGCTTTATATGTTAGCAGCAATGTAAATAGTGAAAAAATACTTTTTTCCATGGTAAATATCAAAGGGGAGTATATATTTATGTAAAAACATCAAAAAAGAAAAATCTACTCAAGAACAAGATTAATGGTTGTAAATAAATCCAGACTCCCCTATCATGAAGAAAAAAATAGTTTTGATTTAAAAATTCAATACGAGATTATGGTTAATATAATACAAAAGAGAATTATTGAATCATTAAACATAAAAAATAAAACATTTTTAAGAGTCAGTATTGCATGGATATTATGAAAACCAAGTTGGATTTACAAAAAAAAAAAATTTATTTTTATGTATGATTTAAAACAAATAATTATTGGTGTGAAAGGTCTATTTTGTCTTGATCCGCCCTAGGCCACCCCTGAACCGAGCCGTGAGGCCAAACAATGACTTTACCATTGGGGAATTCCAAATAACATTGGGTTATAATGTATAATGAGGGAATAAAATATATTCTTTTGGGAATAGTTTCAAAAAATAAATCTAATAAAATGAATATAAAACTCTTACTAGGGATCGAACATGACACATCCATAAATCAAGAATATAGGAAAAAAAATAACAGAAAATTAGAAATAAAACAAAAAATTCATAACAAAAACTAAAACTACAAAATGTTCAAAATAAAATAGAGAAAATCATCGGAAAAAATGGGTCTTAATATGTGAGAAATCCAAAAGATCCAATACATATATTGAAATAGACAAGAATGAAGAACTAGATTGTCGAACTTCTAATATCTAAATTTACTATTATAATTTTTTTATAAAATAACCATTAATGTAGTGAAAAGTAGTCAACTAAAATCTAAAAATATATAATGTGTACAGAACTAGAAATTTATAGAAATTCATTTGAAAAAAATATTCAGATTGTATCCTCCCCACCCCCAATGCATGTTATTTATAATAAAACCCTTACATACTAGATTGATATTAATTTAATTAACAGATGAATATTTTATAATTATATTTGTATAATTCACAAAAGTAAAATCAATATTGTTTTTACTTCTTAGAGTAATAATACATCTATATTTATGAAACTTCTGAAATTCAATGAAACAATTAGTTGAGTAAATTTTTATGGGAAATAACTAAATAAAAAAACAATAAAAAATTTATTCTAAACAACTATTTTAGGTATTTTTTATTTGAAATCCTATTTGAAGTGATAATTAAAAAATATTATTAAAAATAGTTAACTAAATATAATAAACAAATGAACAATAGATTCTTAACAAATGAAGAAAAAAATATAAAAAAATCAATTCCTTTCATAAAATATTGTTTTAAAAAGTAAATGAATATAAGAACATCAATATAGAAGTTAAAAAATAAATAACCACAAAATATGATAAAAATGAAGAACAAAATGTAAATAATTTCATTGGGGTATCCTTAGGGGATCAAAATCTATGTTTACATGGTGAAATATCATCACAAGTTTATTAAATACGCTCAATTAGTGGAATATATACAATAAATTTACACGAACAGTGGTTGTACCATATATATTACATCACATGTTAGAGACACGTATATAACTAGTGTATATGACCATATTAATTTTATGATAACTTAACCAAGAAAATTGGTTCTGATGAACAATAATGAAAAGGTGAGTAAATAATTAATTTCTGAAATCAAATAAAATTACATGAAATATAAACACGACATTCACCTTATTTTCATTAAATACCTTTCATAAAGTTCCAATAAATCAATGATACCTATTAAAAACAAATTTATAAATCAATTTTAGACACATTCATGATCAAAAGCATTGAAATAAATTATTTTTAATATAAATGTATCATTCTCTCATCCTAAAAATAATAATAGACATTTTAAGAAAACAAAATAATTTTCAAAACACATGTTAGAACACCACATTAAAGAATAAATCATGTGAATAGACAATGAGTATCTCTCATGAATCATAAAAATCCCAAATTAATCCAAACACACCAATTATTTTATTGAAATAACATTCATTTTAATTAATTAACCAACACACCCATTATATGTTAGCTAATTTCAATATATATAGTTAGGCATTAAATCTGAATAAAAATATTGATCCTTTCAAAATGTATTTTAAACTTAAATAAAAATGTAAACCCATTCACATTAAATATAATTAATTTTATTATAATTAATTTTTCAAAAATAACTATACATAATTACCAAGTGACATATAAAATTTCAATTTTTTGCTTGAAATCAAGAGTGATCATGTTTGTAATTGTAAAGGGTTATTCATGAAAAAAAACATCCTCAAAATAATTGTAGGTTATTTCAATCCTTAGAATATGGTAAGAAAAAGTCAAATAGAAAAATCCAAACTCCAAAACATATAGAACAATACGATATTTAGGCAACCCCAAACATATATTTCTACCAACATAGCGTCATGGGAGTGGGATAATGTGAAACATTTGAATGAATAGAAATTTATGATAATAAGAGGAGAAAAGAGCATCTAACCAAGAAAAATAGACCCAAAATCAAGGAAGAAAAAAAGAAATCCATCTGGGAAGGGAGTAAAGTCACATAGGGATCCTTCCCGTCATTATCATGCTATTGAGGAAAAATGGAGTCTGAATGAGGAATTAAATGGGGATTGGTATAAAAGTTATTTCATAAAATTTTAATGTTTATATATCGCATCATTTTTCCTCATGGTCTTCTAAACTATATTTTTTAACCATCTGCATATCATAGAAACCCCATTAAGAGTTTCATGGCTTAGCCTCACGTTTTATAAAATCATGAATCAATAATAAAAATTATCCTTGATAAGGATTATTAGGTTTTTTATGGTCTAACAAATGGGTATCACTAATTAGAAACAACCATTCACATGGAATTGAAACCTCAGTATTGAAACATTTGTGGAATTTAATCCACGAATTAATAAAAAATGAAATAATATAAAAAATAAAAGAACTATAATGGATCATGAAGGACAAGGTATGATAATTAACCAAACTATAACACCTTATTGAACTATAAATATGTCATTCTTGAATAAGAATAGTATGAATCAATCAAACATTCATAAAACAGAAGAAATTTCATGCTTTTAACCGAACTAAAAACAACCCCACTAATGACATGACTCTAAAACCCAAAAAATATATAATACCTAATTTATATTTAGAATAATAATATTAGGGAATGAGAATCAAGGGAACTATCAGCGGGATCAAGACTGGTATTTTTCCTCCCCATCACATGTAGACTCCACTAGCATAATGGGTCAATGGAACTAGATGACACTATTTGCGGATCACTACAACCACAATAATTCATATGTCAGATAATCTCAACTAAAAAATTCAATAGAAAAAAAATCCATACATTCATAAACTAATCATTGTTCTAATGGAAAATATTTCCAAAAATAATCTTACCAATAGGAATCACTACTAATCTAATTCTGTTAATATAATCTCTTTCATGAATCACAAAAACATTAAGTCATTTATCATTGAATCTTGAATAAGTAATCCACATAATAAATAGATTGTGGAATCCAATAAATAACACATGGGAAAGGATTCAATAATAAATAGGGGTCAACATTACCACTCCAACTACAGTATGGTAAATGTCATCCACCAAACATATCGAACATTCCAAATCATAAAAATCACAAAATTAATGATAAACATCCAATAATTTAAACTTTCTACATCCCACCAAAACTCTTCTATGTGTAATTTGAGATTTAATGTAATTGAATAAATATTTAAGAATAACATGGAATTCAAGTCACCACAAACTAACTAAACTATAGGTAAGAAAACTGATGAAATAACCCACAACCACCTTTCAAGATTAAAAATACCAAACAACTAAAATATAATTTTACAATTCTTATAAAACCACGATATTTACCCAAAATAGTTTTTATAATAATCATGATCAACAATGATTTCATTAACGCAATGTACCACATTTTATCCATGGCAATTCACATTATATTTTCCCTATATAAACTCAAATGTAAACATTCACCATTTAAAACTATTTTTTCCTTATAAGACAACAAATCATCCCAATTTTCATTTGAGATATTTTTAAAAATTTAATTTCAAATAACCCCATACATTTTCATAACCATAGTATTATTCTTAAAAACATATTATATTTTTTTCCAATTTAAAACTATATTTGACCTTTATTATCATGTTCATATTAATTTTACATTGAAATCATATTCATTAATTTTAAACTCAATATAAAAACCAATTAATATTTCATTAATATTTTACTAAAACTATTCTTCTAATAAAAAAATATCAAAATATTTTAAAATAATTTTAGAAAACCCTATTAATAAATATTTAAACACAGCAATTTTTTGTAAGGAAATTATTTAAACAAATGATATTAATTATGTTCAATAAAATATTATACTAATATATTAAAACTAAATTATAATAACAATAAATTATAAAAAATAAAAACTAAATTTGATTCAATTTCAAGAGGGATCAAAGAATAATTAATAACGAGGGTTCAATTTTTCTGCATTGTTTAGCTGCATGGCCGGTCTAACTCTGAATAAACTATGTAACATCCACTTGTCTCATAATATAGAACCATATGAACGAGGATCACATGGATATACAGAATTTGTGAGATAACAATGATCATCTAAAACTTCTCTAATAATCTCCCAAAACATGATAATTATCAAAACCACCCCTAAAAACAATATATTACTCAAATTTCCATCAATATAAATTATAATTAATTAAAATAAATATAGAATATTATAAAAATTCATGAATCCAAATAAAATATCCCATATTAAGTTGATAATATGCGTTAATATGGTCAATCTAGACTCCACACACACCAACCACTCATGTTTCTAAATTACTACCTACAATCTACAACACTCTATCAAATAAAAAAGGAAACATTGATACCAATTTCTCTCAAACAACCCCCATAAATGAGTCACTTGAGGAATATAATAACATGACATGGAATGTGTTATCAATATCCACAAATTATTGATAACCACTGAGGAATAAATAATATTCATGTTGGAGTAGTTTCATTAAAGAAACATAATGGAATATTACATAAATGATTTTAAGTTGTCCAACACGACCATCCATAAATCAAGTATCCAAGAAAAAAATAGTATCTAAATGTGAAACAAAACAAACGAGGTATAATACAAAATTAAAATATAAATTAAGTAAATAAAATAGTTTGAAAAAAACTATATTAAGGATAGATGGTATGAGAAGACCGAAAGATAATGTACACACACAATACCAAATAATCAATAGAAAAAATAACGTTCTAAATCATTATTGATGATAAATAAATACCAATAGAGTATAAACAATAAATAACCATAACACATGATACAACTGATCAAATAAAAGTAAATAATATCATAGTTATGGTCCTTGAGGAACTAGAGTTGGTATTACCTAGTGAAATGACATCAATTGATAAGTAAATATCATCAATTATTGGGAGACATATATTAACATCACATGGAAAATGGTGGTACCACATATATTATATAGCTAGTTATGTTGAAAAACATATGTATATGATTGGACATCTTATATTCCTACAATTCCTAAACAACCTGTTATGTTATAATAACCAACTAAGAATTGGTTATTAGATAAAACTTATAAGATATTAAATTTTATTTTACATTATATAAACATTTCACTCACCACATCTTCAAGAAATCAATTTCAAAAAGGATTACACGGGCCTTGATAATTCATTAAAGGAACTAAATTTTGAAAACCATTTTCTAAACAAATCAAATTTTAAATATAATGAGGAAATGATTTTAAATTTTAATTAAACACAATTCCTCCCTAAAAACATTTTATACATATGATATAAAAAACAAACACTATTTAAAACCAAATTGATATATCCATGTTTAAAAACATAACATAAATATCCAAGGAGTATATCAATTAACTCAATAATTATAAAAAATAATTAATTAATACAAAAAATAATAATTTTTTTGGTTGAATATTTTATACTACTGTAGAATCAAAAACACCGAGCACCAATTAATATGTAGGTTAAAACTTTTTAATCGGATATATAATAAAAAAACATTTATGAATTTTTAAAAAGATAATTTAACCTAAAATAAATAAAATAATTTTTTATATTGTTAAATTAAACATCAACTTAACCATTTTAATAAAAACAACTAAACATACTTATTAAGGGTCCTGAAATAATGAAAAATTATGATAAAAATAATATGATCTCACGATTTTTTGTTTTTAGAGTCATTCAGGAATTTGAACTGCCTCCAATTTGGTCAAGATGGAAAAAATTCTTTGAATATGAGAAGTGTAGGACCAAAAGAAAAATATATACAACCTTACCACAAGAATCACATGTGATTTAGAAAAAACCACACCTATGATATAGAAAACATGGAATCAAAAGAAAGTTATTAGAATAAATAATAGAATTAAGAATAATGGGGATCAGAGGAGAGGAGAAAAAAACCTTTAACAATGATAAATCCACTTAGAATAAATGAATAAACCATTATATCATTTTTTTGTGGGATGGGATGTAACATATAGATCCTTCTCATTTAGCTCATCTGAGATAGGGAAGAGGGAGGCTAAAGGGGTTCATAAATGGGAATGTGTAGAACAAGCCATTATAAAATATTAAAAAATTTAAAATTACGTGGATTGTAACATAGTGAACATATACATCTACAAACTCTTTTTGCCTCATTGAGAACACCTTGGAATCCTCATAGTTTATTAGGGTGAAAAAGAAAACTATTTTTCAATCATGAATATCAAAACTGATAAGGAATTTATTATTTTATATGGTTGACCAAACATTCACAACTAACCATGCACCAATATTTCACCAAATAATATAGCCTATAATTTAAAATCATTAAATAACATCATTACATAATCCATGTACATGCTAACCAATTAGTAAATTAAATTAACAACTAAGAAACTGATGATATTATTGTGATATAATATCTGATTATATGATTTAAAATTAATTTAATATTTGATTAGGTGTTGAGGATGTAATTTTTGTTATTTTTTATGATAATAGTCTACATGATGTTAAAGGTATTTTATATTGATATAAATTTTTTATAATAATGTTTTTTATTAAAATGATTATATTTAGAATTTAAAAAAATTTCACTTCCTTAATGATGTGAACATATGTTTCAATTGAATAAAATTGCATACAGATGAAAGAAAGAACTTATAATATGTTTTTCAAAGATATAATGATTATTATTTTAGCTGGGATTCTAGAAATATAGGGAATACCATTACATTTATGAGTTGTTATAACTAATATATGAAAGTTCTTATTTATATAGGTCACATAGTTTTTGGAGGTTCGATTGAATCAAAATAAAAATATTTTTGAATTCATTAAGAACTAATGTGAGATGTACATGTTCATTTCATTAAATGTAATACTTTGTTTTAAATCCCCTAATGAAATTATTAGAATTTTATTTTTTAATGAAAATATTATGAATATGTGATAAAATGGTTTATCCTAGGGGATATAAAGCCAATGTTGACCTTAATTAGAAAATAGATGTTATGTTCAATGAATAGAGCTAGTAAGTATTTGAATGTTGTGAAATATATGAATATAATAAAAATTAATTTATATATAATTTTAATATGGCATGTCCAAGTGTTGAAATAATTTTAATTGAATATGAATAAAATTGATCCTATATAGAGACACCTTTATTTGGTGGAACATATACAATTTTATATTAATGACAAGGAGGAGATAAATTTTTTCTATATACAAATAATAGATTATGAGTTGTTTCAATTTATGGATAGTAAAATGTAAAGATCAGTGGATTATAAAATTTCATCGTATATAGGAGTATTATATCTTATTAAAATATGAATAATATAGATATGAATTCATTAAGATTTCATATCATTGAGAAAAATTGATGATAAATACATTCCCACTACAGATGCTTGTAAATAAAAAATCTGGATATCAAAAGAGCATTATTTAATTTAAAATGTGGTTCTTTCTCTTATTTATATTAAATTTTTTAACTTAAGTTATTTATATTTAGTAAATAATATTGTATACCATTTCAGGATTAAAACATTTAGATAAAGTATCACCTTCTCTAGGAGAAAGTTGATTAAGATATAGTTAAATTGGAATACATGTACGTACATAGTCAATTATAAATTATTAGGAAGAAAGAACTAATATATGTGTTATTCAAGAATCATAATTTTCCTATTATTTTTCAATCATATTTATTCACATGTTGATTTATGGAACAAAACCCTCTATTTTAATTTTATTTCTGCTTGTTGGTTCTTATGACAACATATACTGTACTTTTATTCAGAAAATGGGTTTAAATATGTTTTATAAAATATCATGTGGTTTTATTTATTAAATGTTTTATGAAATTAGGTGTATTCTATAGGTGGCATCATTTAGTTTATGGATTCCCTAAATAACCATGAAATTTTTTTTTGGGATTTTTTGACCAAGGCTATGAAAGTTAATAAATATATATAATAAATTAAGAGATTAATATTTGGGGTGGAAAATATATTAATATATTTTAAAGACCTGATGAAGAGATAATTTCACGCAAACTGGTAACTAAATGTGGAGATAATACAATGGGTAGAAATATTAATCTAAAATTTGTACAAGTTATGATGGTATAATGATATAGTGTTAAATGGATCCTAAAATCTTTCTAGAGTATCTATAAAACATATCATTATATTGGTAATGTATTTATTTCTTAAACATTTCCATTTTACACTAAAATTGAATTAGAAATAGAAACAAGATGATAAAAACGTTTTCTATTGTGAATTTTATGCATTTAGATGGGTCTATATATATAGAAATTGTTTTATAAAATGAGATGGAGGAAACCTCACCATACCGAAATTTTTAGTTATGAGTATGCTTTAAAAAATACTTTATTAAAATTGGTCGTTTTATTAATATATATATTTTGAGATGAATTATTTTATATAGAAAGAATAAATAATTTTTTATGAAAAAATGTAGAATGAATGGGAGAAGGTCATGACATGGATTAAGAAAGATATAAAATTCATACTACGTAATATTGTTTAAAATAATATAATTTTAAAAATAGACACCATTTTATACATTGTAAATAGAAGAATATATGAACATTGATACAATGGATAAAAATATTCCATGGTTTGGTGGATTTCAGTTCAAAAATAAATATTATTATATCTTTTAATGGAAGAACTATAAATAATTAAACTTGTTCATATCACATAATTTTCATTATGTAATTTATTTTTTTACTAACCTATATTAATAAATTCATGAATATATTATGTTTTGGATTAGTATTTTTTTATGATTTAATAAACAAACTAAGTGTATGGTATGAGATTTTGGATTTATTGATATTAAATCATTAACTTCTTCTATTCACATCAATAGGATTATATTTTAGGTTTTTAGGAAATTAAAATACATACATAAATTAACTACATTCACATCCCCAAATATAAAAATAAAATATATATTAAAGAATGGAAAATATTTTCTTACTTGGTCTAGCCAAATGTTATACATCATGTTATTATACAAATAATAGTTTAATAGTGTATTAAAATACTTAACTGAAAATGTGAACAAAAATCATAGATATTAATCACACAATGCCAAGGATCACTATATTTACAATTTTTTAGAGATAGCTTTATTCTACATATGAAACACTCTTCAATCCTCCATAATCACGCTCTTATTTGAGGAGTGTACTAAATAGTTTATTTTCATGAGTGACTTCTTTTGAATGATAAATAGACCCGATAAATTAGACTAAGAAACACTTGATATAGAACTATATCGATATTGTTGTTACATTTCTAATCATCAATATCCCATTTCAATTAACTCAAATGAATAAGTAATTAAATTTATTATATAAACTATATATTTCAAATATAATAGATACGATCAAGTCCTTGTTATAAGATTTAACTCAATTTCATCACAAGAATCTATTGTATTTTAATAACCCTTCAATAATGAACCAAAATAAAATAATAATATTGTATATAAATAGAAATTGAATACATTTCCTTGAAAATAAATTCTTGAAGATATGTAAATACATGCACACATCCCCATTAGATATTTTTTATTAAATATATTAATGATATACAAGATATCAATAAGTTTTTATTTCATTCTTGATGTATTTATAATACTAAAACACATTCAACTTCAAAAAATTCACCTAATAATGGTATTGTAACTTTTTTGGGTGGTTTTAAAATTAGTGAATATGATTATTTATAGAAATTTTATATGTTTAGGAATGTTTCTCAGTGAATTTTTTTAAAAAACATACACAACGCTTGTAATCTCAAATCATAAATCTACTATGGGCATTTTTAGTATCTATAATAACATTATCATCACATGGATTGTTCATCATGATCTTGGGAAAACAAAAAAAATAAAACCATGATATGTCCCCTATTATTTTTAAGGGGATAGTTTTTACTATATTTTTATACTAATTAGAAGGAAAACTTTCTATTCATTATTTACCTTGTGGAATTAAAGAACTAAACATTGGATTATAATTAAATTTATCTAAATCCATGCTTTCTTATAATTTTTGAACGATACAATCAGTTTAATCCTTTTAATATTAATAATTAAAAAGTAAGGACATGAATCAAAATTAGTAGTCTCAATTTAATCTTATGGAATCCTTGAATATTTTTTAACGTTTCTTATATTTTTGGAATTACTATAAATAAGGGTAGGGCTATCAAGGTGCCTGGTTTTTTATATAAAGTAAGAATAATTGTACGAGATGATATGATTTCTAATTTAATTAATATGATTTTATTTGTAACTATTGAAGGAGATATTTTTTCAAGTTTAGTTTTGGTAAACATTCATTATTTATTTTGAATGGGAAACTATGGGTAAATAACATTCCAATAACTATAATGAAATTTAGTTTTCTTTTTTCTCTATAAAATGAGATGTGCTAGTTTTTTTCAACTAATTATTGAGTCATTATTATTGAATCTTAACTCACTATTATTTTTTCCATAATGGTGGAGAATAGAATGTGGATAAACATAATCTAATAAAGAATCTTGAACATGGGTGTCACAACCCTGCACCCAGGGCCTGAACCGTGACTACCCCAATCCCGCCTTCCAAAGGCCTTAGGCTGGCAACTGGCACCAAAGGCGGAAATTCCTAAACTGGGAATTCTTTGTCTTTATCAACAGAAACACACACACAATAGAGTACACAACTAGAAGTAAAACACTAAGTACAACTTTATACAAAAGAGAGTGCTGGATGTAAAGGTTTGCCGGAAATACAAGCCCAACAGAAAAGTAAAATACTACTAAAATTCTAGTACAACTGAAGAAAAGTAAGAAGCAAATGGGTCATCCAATGAGGTTTCTGCCTGAAGGGTAGGTACAGATGGCCTCCTCAGCACTCCACGTCCATCACTGTGCTCCAAACTCAGTCATGTCATGTGTTCCACCTCCGGGTACTGTCCATTCTTTCTACTCTCTTCCTTAGTCAAAGAAGTTCGTCGTCTACAACCAACACAATGGGGTGCGGGCATATCCCGTGTATGTGTGAGTATAACGATACTCAGTAGGGACCCCGAGACCCTCACAGTCTCACAAAATCCATCAAGTATAAACACAAAGTATGAAATCAACGAATAACCATTACTTAGGTATATTTCCATACATGTACCTAAGTTATTTAGCAACCCATCTAAATCATAAAGAAAAAAAAATGTCATTGACTAAGCTAAAATCTATGAATTTTATTCTGGGGTGGAAACATGTAACACCCACAGTCAAAATATCGAAACCTCGGTTGCGGGTGTACTCCTCCAATATAGAGTACTGTGGGCCTTCTGTGTTACATAGAGGCACTTCCCACTATCTTGGAATGTTGTGGTACTCCTCCTATCGAGTACCGTGGGTCTGCTGTGTCACACAGAGGCACTACCCACTATGTATCTCACGTCAAACAGAGGTGTTCCCCCTCATAGCCTGCTAAGGTACTCCTACAGTAGATTACCATGGGTATTCCATGTCACACAAAGTCACTCCCCACTATGGGTATACATCATCACAAAGAGGTGCTTACCACTGGGAAAGTCAAAAAACTCTGAGTCGAAAGGTCAGCTGTAGTCGGGTCTCATCCAGCTACATGGTCTCCGTACTCTGCTCTGTCATCTCCGAGAGGATCCTCTGCATGATCTACTGGTCGATACTCCAACCATCACAAATTTCAATGTAAAAGTATCGCAATGGTGTACTTTTCATAGTTGTCTCAACGCAACAGACGGTGCATCAATCAGACACTCGATCTGTGAGTTATTGGCATTTCCGTACAGGGGCCTGGTTTGTTTTTTGGTATAAATCAACCATACCATAACCCAACCTTGTCCGAACATCATGTTATATAATCCAAAGTAATCATCTCTCTCTAAGATTTACCACACCAGAGATGGTTCATCGATCGATGAAATGTAGCCCAAGATATTGGTGAAAAGGTGAAAACAGGCCAAAGCGGGTTCGGGTCCAGTACGAACCAGTCGGACTATCCCGGTCTGCGGGTCTTACCCTGTCTGAGGGGGAAGCCCACAATGAGGGTGTGGCCTGGTCCGAGGGGGCATCCCCACCCATGGGAGGCCCGTGCAGTGTCCGGCCCGACAACCCACGCTGGGTCCAACCCGGAGGCCCACATGGGTGGGGGGGGGGGATCTGCATCAGCCGCGTCCATGGTGAAGTCACATGCCCCCTGGATCCTAAACGGCTTTCTATTCAAGTGGGGACCCAAACAGGAACATGGTAGTGCCGGTCCAGATCACACAGGACCAAGCGGGGTCTCACTCCCCCTACTGGCTGAGCGGTCGGCCGGTCACACTCAGTGGGCGGCAGGCCCGTCAGGCCGCCTCTGCTCCTCTACCGCAGCCCTCCCTGGTCATGGCTCACTGTTTTCCTCTGCGCAGTGCAATGGCACCGCTCTATCTCTACCGCGGCCCAGCCTGGCCGCATCCCCCTGCTCCACCGCGTGGTGTTACGGTGTTGTGCCCATCAGCCACGGCCCGACTTGGCCACGGCCCTCAGCTCCTCCGCGTGGCACGATGGTGTCGCGCCCTTCCAGCGACCTGGCGGCCTTGCCCCACTAGTTTCCATCACAGCCGGCCCTATGCCCACTACCGTTGATCTGCACCAGGGTCATCAACAAAAGAGGATAAATTAAGGGGTAGGGTCGGGCCATTTTCTTATAGATCGGGCATTCCACATTATGGCGATAACAATTGGATAAACACAATCCAAGTTTTGTTCGTTGAAGGATGGAAACAATTTCTAATGTAGAATACCCTACCTCTTATTTGATGATCTTTGAAAAAGTCACAGAAAGGCGAGCTTCAGTTTTTCAATGTCAGAAAAAGAAGAGGATATTTGTCGTTTGGCGGATGAGTGTCCGGAGGTGACGAAGTCGAAGATTTAATTCTTCTATTTCTTCATTAGAGAGTTCTTCTCCTCCCCAAGCTCCACCAAAAGATTATCCCAGCCCAAAAATAATAAAATACGACCTCTTATTAAATTTTTGGCCTAAATAATTCAAATGGAGAATTAATTAAGGGGGGATCTAGTAAATTAATTCTTCTGTATGGGCACAATTTTAATTAAGGGAGTTCAAGAGGTTTCATGGGTGGTGGATCCATAAATGGGGAGTCCAAGGGTATCAGCCTCAAGTGAACCCCATCACACTAATTGTCAAGAGGTGTTTAAACCTCAAGTGCGCCCCACCACCGTAACCTCAAATGGAAGGTTATGGTGTGGTCGCCCTCCCAACCTCCTCTTGGAGGTTTTAACCACCACAACTAAAAATAATGTTAACACATTATTTTTATTTAATTTAATTAAAACCCCATAAACTATCTTCCATTCTCGACCAACTGCCTTCGAGATGAATGTCTTCGTAATTTGAATACTGATGTTTCAAGTTCAAAAGTGCCCTCTAATTTCAATTCCGAGCACTAGTTTAAAATTTATAAAATCTCGCTCATCCATTTACTAAACGTACCTGAACAAAGAATTAGAAATTTATTCCGGGAAAACAAGGCCATAGAATCATGCACTGTAAATTTTCGCAGACTCTTAAAAATCCCATGAATTGATGAAAAAAATATTTCCATGGAATTTTCGGGACTTTAAATTCTACCTACCTTGGGGATTTACATACCAGTAAGCTACAACTCGAACTAATGGAAAAATGGGGTACTGAGCACACATATGAGCCTCCCGTTCCCAAGTTCTCTCCTGGAGGTTATCGTGCCGCCAGTGAATGCGCACCAGTGGTATCGACTAGCCTCGCAAGACCCACTCTTATCGATCCTCAATATCTACTGGAACCTTTGTGAAAGTCACCCTGTCATCGAGGTTTAGCTCTCCATGGTTGATTATGTGGGAAGGGTTGTGCTCGTATCTCCATAGCTGAGATACATGGAGGATTCCGTGCACCTGGTGCAACTGAGGTGGTTGAGCTATGTGGTAAGCCACCTCGCCTCCTCTACTGAGGACCTAGATAGGTCTGATGAATCGTCGAGATTACTTATTGCCTTGGAAAAATCTCTATAGACCTCATCGAGGTGAGACCCAGAGAAAGAAATGGTCGCCATCCTTGAACTCCAGAGGTCATTTTCTACTGTCCGCATACGACTTCTTCCTGCTTTGTGCAGTCTTCATCGGCTCTTTGATGATCTGAACCTTCTCTATGGTAGACCATACCATATCGGGTTCCTCTAGTGCTGACTCCCCTCATTCTCTCCATCACAGTGGTGATCTACAAGGTCGACCATACAAGGCCTGAAAAGGATCCACACCGATGGTGGAGTTGTAGCTATTGTTGTAGGAAAACTCTACCTATTGTAAGTGTTCCTCTCAGCTACGACAAAAGTCGATGAAACAATCAAGGAGCATGTCCTGGAGGGTCTGAATGGCCTTCTCATTCTGACCATCATTTTGAGGATGGATGGCGGTGCTCAAGAAAAGTTGTGTCCCAAAATCCTCCTACAACCCCTTCCAAAGTTGGGAAGTGAACTGTTTATCACGGTTGAAGAAAATAGAATAAGGTACTCCATGGGAATGCGAACTCTCGTGTACATAGAGGCATACCAAGCACTCTACTAAGCCCATCTCTCTGATCGGTAGGATGTGGGATGACTTGGTGAGTCATTCAACAACCACCCATATCGAATCGTGACTCCAGGAAGTGCATGGAAGACCCGTCATGAAATACATGGATATACCATCCCACTTCCACTCTGGGACCTCTATGGGATGAACCAAGCCTAATGGTGCATCGTGCTCCACCTTAACTTGCTGACATGTGTGGCATAGAGAGACAAACTCTGCTACCATGTTCTTCATACCTGGACACTTGTGTTGTCGTCGGAGTTCCTGGTGAATCTTCTTCACCCATGGATGTACCACTAAAGAGGAAGTATGGAACTCCATAAACACTTACTCCTGAAGTGAAAATGGTTCCAAGGGATGTCCTATGAAGAGGATGACATGCTCCCCACCTTCTGAAAATCCATCAGGTGACTACCCTGTGGATATATGAGTATGTAGTGTCTCACAGTCAGTGTCTCCACACAGTGCCTCCCGGACTCACTACAGAAGTGGAGGAGTGACTGTAGGAGACTAAATAAATGCTTCTCCATCTCAATCCACATAATAAATCTGTAAAGTACCCAGCTTCTCTATTACCTCTCCTAGAAGCAGTATACTAGATCTCATATTGAGTGCATCTGCAACAACATTCGTTTTCCCATTAGTATAGATTATCTCAATGTCATAGTCCTGGAAGAACTCAATACAACCCCGCAATCTCAGGTTCAGGTCCTTATGGGAGAAGATGTACCTGAGAATCATGTGATCAGATTAGACCATGAAAAGATTTCACATCAGATAGTACAACCACATCTTCAAGGTGAAGACCTCTACGAATAACTCCAGGTAATGTGTAGCATAGTTCTGATCATACTTTCCCAGCTGTCAAGAACCATACACGATCACAACTCGCTCCTACAACAAGACACACCTGATTCTTATCCTTGATGTGTCACAGTAGAGTATGTACTCTACACCTTCCTCTAAAATCCTAGAGATGGGGGAACTATTCAGCCTCTCCCTCTTCTCTTGAATGATCCGATGGAATATCTCTGACCACACGAAGGGTTTCCCCTTCATTGTCAAAGATGATAGTGGTGTTGTAACACTAGATATGTCTGAAATGAATCTTCAGTAGTGTCTAGCCAATCCCAAGAATCTCAAAACCTCTATCACACTCTTTGGTGCCTACCAAGGAAGTACGACCTCAATCTTCGCAGGATCTACTGCCACTCCAGCCTCTGAGATGACATGTCCCAAGAAGTAAAACTATTGAATCCAAAAATGACACTTCTATATCTTACTATAAAGAAGGTGATATTAGAGTGTGTCTAGTACTACCTGCGAATGGAAGGCATGCTCCTCCTCAGTAGTCGAGTAGATCAGAATATCGTCGAAAAAGACCACGACAAAGAGATCGAGGTAAGGCTGAATGATCATGTTCATCAAACTCATGAACATTGCTTGATCATTGGTTATGCCAAAGGGCATAACCAATAATTCGTAGTGGCCGTACCAACACCTAAAGGTTGTCTTTTTCACATCCCCGTCTCAAACTTAGAGCTGGTGATAGACTGATCTGAGGTCTATCATTGAGAGACAACATGCTCCATTGAGCTGATCAAAGATGTCTTCAATCCTCGAGAGTGGGTACGAGTTCTTCATTGTCACCTGGTTCATGTAGCGAATGTCAACACAAAGATGAAAGTTCCCATCTACCTTCTTGGCAAACAGAATTGGGGATGCCCAGGGAGAAACACTTGGTCAGATGAATCCTTTTCCCTGAATGTCCTCTAGCTATATCCACAGCTCTCGAAACTCAGCGGGAGCCATCCGATATGATGAATTAGATATCGATTTCTTCTATGGGTACAATTCAATGTACATGTCCACCTCTCTGTGAGGAGTTAGTCTTGGGACATCGTCAGGGAAAACATCTACATACTGGTCCACCACTACATGATTAGTCAGAATCTACACATCAAATGCTCTGAGGGTAAGTCAAGGAAACTAGTGAGTGATCGGATGCACCCTCCTCTGATTAAGTCCATATTGTTCTTCAAAGGTTACCTTCTCACCGGTGAAGGTAAACCATGTCACATATGTGAAAAAAAACTGCAATTTTATCATAATATAGTCAATCTGAGAATGGACTTTAGATAACCAGTCCATACCCAAGATGACATCGTAAGGCATCGACACTGCTATGGGGAGATCCCAGCCGAAGCTCTTGCCTCCTAGAGTAAGCTCACATGGACAGAACTAGTGTGTACTCATTGAGTCTGCTCCCATAGATATTTATAGACATAACTATCGAGCCAATGACTCCATCAAAATATTCGAGCTCCGAACGAGTGTTGTGGAAATGAATGAATGACTAGCACCAGTGTCTATAAGAACTGAAGCTATGGTGGAGTAGACACAGATCGTATCTTGAATCATCTTCGGAGTTCCATGGTCATATCCCTTAGCTGCCTGAAGCTGATCTCTCCCACGACCACCTGCTCCATGCGGTCGGGGTGGTCCTCCTGGGGGTGGTGGTTGTATCACCTTGTAACATCGTCCACCGCCATCTGCTCAACAAGCACCTCTTCCACGTCCACCTGTGCCCTGCAGACCGCCTCGATCGAACCTATGCCTCTTCATGGGAGGTCCCTAAACTCTCTACTGATCATCTAAATGGTAGGCCAGATAGTCACGAGCCATGTGACCCTGGCCGCCGCATGAGTAACATTCTCTACTTCTGGCATGTATGTTAGTGGCCCAAGTGCCCCAAACAACTGATACTGAGTCATGCGATCATTCACCCATGGGTCTGGTCCTCTTGGACCTCCAAGACATTTGTCAACTTCCAACTGCAAAAGACTCCACTGCATGTCGACTAGTACTGGGTCTCATTTATGATGACTGCTCACCAAAGGAACTCTCCACTCGGAGGGATCTCTCTAACACCCCCGCCTTGGTCGGGATGCTGAGGGAGATCATTGATGCCCTGATCTCTCGCATGAGACCCTACTCAATGGTCTCGGCCCTAAAGAATGGGTTACACACCATATCTGTGGAGTAGCATGAGCGGTTGGTGAACCTCGTTGTGTACTGGGAGACAACCATGCTACCCTACTGTAGATGCAGTTGCTCCTTTATCTGTACTGCTCGTAGGGTCACTAGAACAAAATCTGCATGGAATAGGCACTTGATGTCCGTCCAGACTAGTATCCCCTTATCGTGCACCTGGAGAAACAGTCTCCACTATCTTCCCACTGCTACCTAAAGGAAACTTATAGTTGTAGGATCGAATATGTAACGATGAGATGCTCAAATACAAGAGGGGGTTGAATTCTATACTTTTAAAAATTTATTTGGAACATTAAAATATGGTTATGTTTAACAAGGCTAAACAAGATAATTCAAAAAACCTCTATGTTCTAAACACTTGCTTGATTCAAGAAATATGATTCCTATAAAGCAATTCCAGAAAAGTGATTCCAGAAATGAAACATAATGAATGATTAAAAGATGAATATTCTACCTTAAAGCATATAGAATCTACCTAAATCAGAGTATAAGTATAAGGAAGTATAATATTGTTATAATTTCATCAACAATACATATGCACTATAAAACATGTAACAAGTAGTAAATCTTTTTACCAAAAGATAAGGGTATCCAACAATCTTGGATAATGGTATCTTGATTTATACTTTCAATAATGTCAGTCTTATCCACACCAGGGTAAGCCCTCGATACGAAGATCGAAGTCTGTCTTGCTATCCCCACAATCCCTCAAATTTAAAGTTCTCAACACCTCTTTCTTCCCCAGCAAGGAATTCCTCAACTTCTAGGTAGTTGGCACCACTGACTTCACATCCCAAAGTCATGGATTTCAAGTAAATCAAACCTACGCACTAAGAAATTCTGCATGAAGCAATGTTTGAACAAGTTGTTCAAATTTTTTTCATGAAGCCCGAGAGTTTATAAGAGCCCCTCTCACTAGAAATCACTTTAACAGCATGTATGCATATATCATAAAGTTTTGTACTGAGCTCTTTCAAATGAGATCCAATTTATAGGGACACATTCAACGGTTGGCTCCCTCCTCCAATGGTCATATTTTTCCTTGAATTCTCTAGGGACCTGTACACATGTCACGCAAACAATGGTTAGTGAGTAACTGAAAGCACGACATCGTTTTCTAACAAAACAACTGTAATTATTACTAAAATATGATATTCAGGATGTAAGAAAATGAATGTTTAGATTCTAACCAAAAACTGAATTCGTAATCTATAATACAAGGATATTCAGATTCTGTTTTATAGGAATTAGAAACCAGAAATCTATAGAAATCTGGATTCTGGATTTCATGGAAATTTGGAATATAGATTCATAAGAATTTAAAACCTGAACATACAATGTTTAGAGTTAGAGTTCATGAGAATTCAGAGTCAGAACTCATGAGAGTTTGGAGTCTGTATTCAGAGAACTCAGAGTCATAACTCAGAATGTTCTTAACCTGAATTCTTATTCAGAATTTAGAGTCAGAACTCATAATGTTTGTAACCAGAATTCATATTCAGAATTTAAAGTCAGAACTCATGAAGTTCGTAACCAGAATTCTGATTCAGAATTCAGAGTTAGAACTTAGAATGTTCATATGAAAAATTCATATTCAGAATTCAGAGTGAGAGATCAGAAATTTCGTAACCAGAATTCATAATCATAATTTAGAGGCATAATTCATAAATTTCGTAACGAGAATTCTGAGAATTCGGATACTAAAAAGGAATTCTTCATATTTAAGTATTTATATTATTATGAGGTTTTGGTTTCAGACAAAATTTTTCACTTCGAAAAATTATGATATGAGCAACAAAAACATGACAAGGATAAATTTCCTTGGGGAATGAAAATTTTTCATTATAGAAGTAAAACACAGGGTAAAAAGACAATTTCCTTGAGATAAGGTGTTTTGGATTTTCAAAACAAGAAAGAATTTTAAAGTCATATGGAATCCTTAATGACTCAAAAATCTCCACAAGTATTAAGTAATGGAAAATTCATAAGGAAAACCTTATTGACAGAACAATATCTCCCTTTTTGGAATGCACAAACATCCTTACTAAAAATGATACAAGAACGTGGCCAAAATTTTCTAGACTTTGAAAATTAAACTTATCTCCCTTTGTATATGAACAATGGTGAATACGACTAAATCCCTCCTAGGATTTGGAACACTAAAGATTGTATTCTAGATTTCCGAAATGATATTTTTCATTTGAATATGGAAATATTCGTAATTATAAATCCCCCTTTGATAAACTCCCCCTTACATAGGGAAATTTCTTCTTTTTCTTAGAATTATTTTTCTTTCTCCACCTTTTGTGATTTTCAAAAATAGTTTGGGGGAATGGAATAAAAATATGGTACATTAAATATTAGTACAAAAATACAAAAAAAATAAGAAAACACATTTTCATTAATATTGGGAGAATTTGTACAATGAAAAAGAGATACAACAAATGATCGGATTTGAATCTATTTTCCTCTTTTTCCTTGGGTATCAGCTTTTTCACAATGGTTTTTAGTATCTGTACCTCTTTCTAGTCCTCCTATGCTTTCTTATCTATGGATTTGATCCTATCATCGTGAGCCTTCAGAGCCTCTTCGTGAGACTTCAGGAAGTCATATTACTTCACTAGCTTTTCTTCAATCTCGATCCAGAGATCACTTTCTATTTTACAACTTTGGACAAAAAAATTCATCTTCCCATTCAGATCTCTAACATCCTGAATCTGAATATTCCTCTCATGATTTATATTTTACTCAAAAAAATTTATAAGATCCTTGATTTTTGTGTCTTCAGTATCAAAATATTCCTTGAAATCTTCTTGAAATTGATCATGATCTCTCAAATCTCTAACAATCTTCTTTGACCAGCTGGTCATTTTCTTGTAATATTTTTTGTGGGCTTCATAGTTGATAAAGAAATTCATGTGTTCGACCTCAACCTTTACACATCAGTCCATCCACATTGATATAGAGTCTGATTTCTTATTCAATATATGGTGGAGCATCTGGAATCTAGAGTCAATTGTTGGAATGATCAGAATGGTGTCCACTAGATTCATCAAGGACTGATTGACAAAATCATGTCCTAGAGCTAATGATTCCGAATCTGACACTTTACGTGGTGATAGTTCTTCCTATAGATCAACTGGATTCCTCTTAAAAGATGCACCAGCTTCATTATTTAATAGAATTTATTTGGTTGTGGTATCAACAACCACTTGTTTCCCCTTGTCAGTTTTTGGAATAGCTTCCTCATCTGGAGACTAATGACCGGTTTTAGATAACTGAACAATTTTGACTTCATCAATTTTATCATTATCGGCTCCTGCCTCAACATATTCTGGAAGAATGAAATCATGATTATGACTCTCTTCCTTATATTACCTTTTCAATTCTTCATCATCCTTCTCATCAATTCTAGGGGTATCATGTTTCAATGATCCGGCTTCATATTTCTGGATTGACAATTTTTTGGAAGCACACTCCTTCTCATGAAAGTCTTCAACTTTCATTATTAGATCAGATCTATGATCACTACTTTGAGCTTCTTGAACTTCTACTACAACTTTATTTTTGACATACTTATCTTGGGATTCTTCCAGAGTCATGTACTTCATCGCTGGTGTCTTAGGTAAGGGTTCAACTAAGAATGTTTTTGGTACGGTGAATTTATTGGATGCTACATTAGTATCCTTGAATAGAGATTTCACAATATCTACCTCTGACATCTTCTTCTTCATCTTCTTCTCTTTTTCTTGCTTCTCAATATCATCAGCAGCATTCTCATTCAATGCTTTGGCCTCTGTAGGGTCTAGGCCAAACTGTGGTTCCCCTTCCTTTATGTTCTTCTTATCCTCCCTTCATTTGGCTACTACCTCATCCGGATAAGATTTCTTCTTTTTCAGCTTTGGAGGTGTAGATTGGGTTTCCTTAGCTTTATATGTTTCACCTTCGTCTTCGACTTCCTTCAATTCTCTTTTCCTTCCACCTTTCTTAGATAGTTCATCCTCTTCACCATTTTTCAGAACGGTTTCTTCCTCTTCCTCCAAAAGTTCATAAAACTCTCATGATTCCTTATAAAATCCAATATTCATTCTTTTCAATGTGTCATCACTAAAAAACATCACATTTTAATTACTCAACTTATAACTTCATGGAATCTTGTATGATTTAAGACACTGAACTATCAACTTGGAGAGTAGGGTAGGATACATGATTGTTTTTGCTCTCAAATTCACATTCTTGATATTATCTATCATAAGGAGAATATTCTTCATCAGACTGATTTTCATTAGATTTACCAAAAAATTAAAGATATACATATCACTTTTCATAAGAGTTTCTTTGTCACCCTTTCTCGGTATGAGAAGACCCTGAACCCAAAAATCTAGGATCCGATTTTTGGTAGAGAAGTGAGAAATATTTTTTTTGACATCTGTAAGTCGAAGAAATTTCATAGGAATCACCTTTACGAAACATCCTTGAACATCTAGCAGCTTTTTGAAACAAAACTAGGCTTCCCCTTCATAAGATAGCCCCACCAAGCTTCCAGCGTTGGTGTAAGAGAATGTATAAGTTTTTCCATAACTCTTGAATGACAACTTATCTATCACTTCTTCTCTAATGAAACAAGATGATTCATAATATTCTATGAGTAAATCCAGATACACAACATCCTGAGCTCCTATCTTTGATATAGATACCCTCTCCCACCCACTATGCTTGATGCTCATGGAGATAATGGAGTCATAATTTTTGAAGAAGTTTGGATGCACCAACCTCTCCCTATATAGGCCACTTCAAAATAGGCTTGATAGTAGAAATATATTGATAAGGAACTCCTCCAAACATTCGTACATGAGAAAACATTGATAAATCTTCAGAACAATCTTTTCTAAAAGGGATGAGCTTAGAAACACAATGTATTGAGAACCGATGTGGGACAACCATCTGGGGTCCCCTTTTACAGGTGTTGAAGCGACGATTCATCATCCCATCTGAATCCAATGGATGAGAATTATATTGATCAAATATGATGGTTGAAATGATATCCACAAGTAAAATTTGGTAGGAACTCATCTTTTGATGTTTTTATAGGAAAAGATTCAAATTTAAGGAAACTAGAATCCAAGAATTTTTAAAAACAAATGAAACTAACAGTAAGTAAAAGGTGATTATGAAAACTCAAGAAAGAATGAAACCTTATGGATTGATAGAAGAATTATTCATTTTGAGGAAAATTCTTCTAGAAGGACTTTAGAATCCAAAAAAAACATGAGTACGAAAAAAATATAGTACGATGATCTTCATTATGAAAATCATTATTATGAAAATTCTAGAAAATAAAACTGATTATGAAAAACAAATTCCATTATGAAAAATATGAATTACTTCATTATGAAAAACATGAAAAAAATCATTACAAAAAATATGTAGAAATTTATTACGAGAAATATGAAAGAATTCATTACGAAAAATATAAAAAAAATCATTTTTCAAAATAAGAAATACATCATAACGAAAAATATGAAAAACTATATTACAAAAAATATTAAAAATTTATTAGAAAAAATATGAAAAAAATCATTGCAAAAATTATAAAAAACATTATGACGAATAATATGATAAACATCATTATGAAAAATATGAAAAAAAAAATTTATGAGAAATATGAAGAACTTTTTTATGAAAAATATGAAAAACATCATTATGATAAATATGAAAAACATCATTACAAAAAATATGAAAAACTTCATTACAAAAAATATGAGAAACAACATTATGAAAAATATGAAAATCCTCATTACAAAAAATATGAAAAACTTCATTACAAAAAATATGAAAAACTTTATTGTCATAAATTTGAATAACTATCAAGAAAATATAAACCCTCTATGAAAAGGAGTTTATTACTATAAGTAGATTGGTTCAACATGATGTTTATTAGTAGGATTACCTTTTGGTTATCATTCCTAAAATATTTTTAATGTATTAATGTCAATCGGAGGGTAAATATTTTTAGAAAATATCAGCTAGTTGATCTTGCATTCAAATAAATTGAATAATGATATATCCTTTTATTTACTAATCACTTTTCATTCCTAAAAATCACAATGTAACTTTCATCACATAAATAACATATGCTAATGAGGTTGTGCTCAAGACCCTTCACAAATAAAACATTTAAAATCAAAGTTTTTCCAAGATGAACGGTGTTACCTATAATAATAATTTCTCCTAGAGCATTATCTCTAAAAGATAATTATCCTCCTTTTATCTTGATAATCTTTTCAAAATAGTTTTTGTTACCTGTCATTTATTGAGATCATCCACTATCCATGTACCATCTATTGCTGTTGGTTCCTTCTATATTTTCCTGAAAATAAGAAAAAGTTTGATTTTTGGAAGCCAAACTTGCTTGGATCCGGAAATTTCAGAAAGAAAAATTTTAGTCACCCATATTTTCATAGAAAAATACGCTTTATGGAATCCTAAAGACTGGGTTTTATTTAGGGAAAAAAAATTCCCATTGTCCACGACACTAACACATAGTGTAGATTGGAGCACATTGAGGAACAAAATAATTATTACTAAATATTGGTTTAGAACCAGTGTATCCAAAACCATAACAATTCATTAAAGTTCATATTTAAGAATAAATTTTATCAAAATTTTCCATACCGAAGGTAAATTTTGATAAACACTTCTTCAAGGAAAATATTTTAGATTTCAGATTGATTACAAAGTTTATGTCTTCTAAAACATTTGATTTTTAACTAGAGCTATTCTCAAAAACATTTTTCGTAGAAATTACGTTTTCTAGATCTTTAGAATGTTTATTCTTCTCAGAACATAATTTCTCATTATTTTTTGAAATATTTTGAAAAGAAACAGTTTTCTTATCATTATATTTAGAAAGATCTGATATTTCTTTAGTAAGAATAGTATTCCTAGATTTTTCTTTATCATGTTTTTTCTTGAGATTTGTATTTTCAATCTCTTGATGTTTGGAAAACATAGAAAATTCATCATAGGAAGGTAGAGTGTTATCTTCATCAGAAGAAGATTCTTCATCCGAAGAGTTATATTATTTACTATCATTAACATTCAACGAAATATTGGTCATTGATTCAGCATTATGTACCTAATCCATTAAGAAATGATTGATAATAGTTATTCTAGCTATTAGAACAATATTCTTCTCTCTAGAGGATTCATAATCGGAAGAGTCACCACCACTAAAACTCCATGTGTCATTATCTTTCAAGACGTTATTAGCATTATCCTTGTAATACTTCTTTTTGATTCTCAATGAATTATTTTCCTTTTTTTCTTTTCTCTTAAGAATAGGACAATGAGGTCTTATTTGTCCAGATATCTTGCATTCATAACATGTGACTTCTGAATATTTATAACTTTCTTTCTTTCATTTCGTATCTTGGTTGAACATTCCTCCGTCCAGCTATCTTGTTCATTCTTAGAGCAAGATTTTCTAATTCATTCTCTGAGTATTAAATTCAACTAGATTTCGATTGGGTAACAACATTCATATATTTGGATCTGGTAACTCTCTCAGGAGTCTTAGCTTTCATATGATTTGATGTTTTAGTAAAAGAAACACTGTTATTTCCATTATTCTTATTTACATTATCAGTATCTCTCTTCATTATAGTCTCATGATGAAGAAGAGTTCAAAATAGTTTATCTAAGGAAATATGAGTAACCATTCTATTCTCATCAATAGTATACCTCTTGGATTCCCATTCATTGGGCATGATGTCTATGATCTTATCAACAATAGCTTCATCATCATATCCTTTATCACCCATGGAATGTAAATTATTCACAATAGTAATGAATCTTTGTAGCACCTTACATATGGGTTCTCCATAAGGAATGTTAAAACCATGATATTCAGATCTGAGCATGGCTATTAATGATTCAATGACTTTGGAATTTCAAAGTTGAGTAAATTCATGTTTCATCCATATACAATTTTTTACTTCAAAAGATGAAATTTTGATATATATTATATTTCTATTCATGGAGCTAATAAAAGTATTGTGTACCTTATAATTCTGTTGATATTCATGGTTTTCATGATTCATAAAGGTACTAACATCTTTTTTATGGATTTTATATCCTCTAGTAAGCATAAATAATTATCAAATCTAGTATTGATAATGAAAGTCTTCATTTTATCTCTCCAGTATTCATAATCATTTCCATCAGTGATATGTTGTCTAGTTTTATTGAGATTGTTTTTGGAACCAACATTGATTCCTAATATCTTAATGAAAATTCCTTAGACAAAAACATGTTAATTGAAAAAGTTTGTAAACAAGGATGATATTCCTAAGAAAGAAGAAATATAGAACAAGAGTATCCCTATGCAAAAAAATGAATATGAATTACACGAGTCCGAAAAAAAACTGATACCAATTGTAGGATTGGTACATGGTATTCTACCTTAGCAAGGGAAAGAAACATGAGCAAGGAAAACTTATATGTTTATATAAGTATTTCAGAGACCTCCTCTAATAACAATTGTAGGTTCAAATATGTACAGATGAGATTCTCAAATACAAGAGGGGGGGGGGGTTAATAGTATACTTTTAAAAATTCCATTGGAACAATTAAATATGGTTATGATTAACAAGGATAAAAAAGATAATTCAAAAAACCTCTAACTTATAAACACTTTCTTGATTCAGGATATATGATTCTGAGAAAGAAACTTTATAAAAGTGATTCCATAAATGAATCATAATGAATGTTTACAAAGATAAAGATTCTACATTAATGTGTCTATAATATAACTAAATCAATGTAAAAGTACAAGGAAGTATAAGATAGTAATACTTTCCCCAACAATACAAATGCAGTGTAAAACTTTTAAAAAAACAAGTAACAAGTAGTAAATATTTTAACCTAAAGAGAATGGTATCCAAAAACCATGGATAAAGGTCTCTTGATTTATACATTCATCAAAGTCTATCTTACCCACACCAGGGTAAGCCCTCCATACAAAGATCAGAGTCTGTCTTGCTATCCCATAAAGCCCTAAACTTCAAGTTAGTTGGAACCTCTATCTTCCTTAGCAAGGAATCCCTAAACTTCAAGGTAGTCGGTACCTCTGACATCACAACCCGATGTCTCTAATTTCAAGGAAATCGTACCACTGCACTATGAAATTCTGCATGAAGCAATGTTTGAACAAGATGTTCAAAAGTTCATCATGAATCCCGTGAGTTTATAAGAGCCTATCCATCTTGAAATCACTTCAAAAACATGTAAGGACAGTTTTAAAAGTTTTATACTAATCTCTTTAAAATTCACTCTTATTTATAGGCACAACATCAAAGTTCATCTCCCTCCTCAAACAGTTATATTTTTCCTTGAATTTTGGAGGGACTGGTAAAAATGTCACTCAAACAAAGGTTAGTGAGTAAATAAAATCACATAATCATTTTATAACAAAAAAGTGTAAGCATAATAATAACATGATATTCGGAATATAATCAAATGAATGTTCGGTGTTTAACCAAAATTTGAATTCAGTGTCTATAATACAAGGACATTCAGATTCTATTTTCTAGTAATTTAGAAACTTAAATATATAGAATTACGAAGTCTGAATTTCAAGGATATTTGGAATCTGGATTCATATGAATTCAGAACCAGAAATTACAAAGTTCGGAGTCACTGTTCAGGATAATTTGGAGTAAGTACTCTTGAGTTTTCGGAGTTTGTATTCAGAGAACACAGATTCAGAACTCAGAACATTAGTAACCAGAATTCGTATTCATAATTCGGAGTCAGAACAGAGAAATTTTGTAACCAGAATTCGTATTCAGAATTTAGAGTGAGAACTCAGAATGTTCATAACCAGAATTCTGATTCAGAATTCAGAGTCACAACACAGAATGTTTGTAACCAGAATTCATATTCAGAATTCGGAGTGAGAACTCAGAAAGTTCATAACCAGAATTCATAATCAGAATTCAGAGAAAGAACTCATAAAGTTTGTAACTAGAAACTTTAGAATCCGGATTCTAAAAAAATGCTTCATATCTAGGTATATATAAGATTCCGAGGTTTTTGTTTCAAACTGAATTTTAAACATTGCAAAAAAATGATATCATCAATTAAAACATGATAAGGGTAAATTTCCTTGTGGAAGGAAATTTTTCCTTCTAAAATTAAAACTTATGGTAAAAAGAAATTTTCCTTGAGATAAGGTGTTTGTGATTTTCAAAATAAGAAGGAATTGTAAAGTCATAAGGAAACCTTAATGACTCAACAATATCCCCAAGTATGAAAGAATGAAAAATACATATTGAAAACCTTATTGAATCAACAACATCAAGGATCACCATGATGTCTTTTGGTGTTCCTACCAGCATGAAGACTCTCACCACATCCTCTTGCGAATCCTCAGCCGCCTGTGGGTCCATCTCTCCCCGGAACCTGAGTGGCTCTGGCGTTGGAACTCATGCAACGCACTCAAGTGGCGTGCATCGCCTGCTGCTCGGGATGGTGGAATTGGTGGACCAATGGGAGGTTTTATAGTTTGTGTCACGGCCGGTAAAGGGCCCTACACAGAGGCCTCAATGCTCGATGGGCTATCAGAGCGTACGACTCTCGGGGCATTGTGGGGTGGCATCCTGAAAGAAACAGATGCGACACAGTCAAAAGTTTATTCCTGGTGAGCTGCCCTGGTTGAGCTGAATAACTTTTAAACACACTCAGGCATTAATTTTTTTCATGAAGTATGTTAGAAATCCGTATTTAGGGTCTTGGGTATGGATACGTAATCCTCCCACACCAACAATGGACTCCCTGAATTGGAAACCACACATTGTACCCTTAACACTATTTCTTCATAGAAATGAACGATCAGAGTCCTAAGATCTATTGTAGAACTTATTCCTCTAATACCAATTTGTCACGACCAATCCCCCAGGGCACGAATCATGACTACCCCAAACCCGCATTCTCTAGGACAGGGGCTGGAGACTAGCACCAATGGCAAAAATCCCTAAACAAAGAAGGCAATGTCTCTATAAACTGAAACACATACACAATAGAGTAATCAACTGGAAGTAAAACCATAAGTAAAAATGTATACAGAAGAGGTTGTTGGAGGTAAAAGGGGCAGGAAATAAAATCCCAACAATAAAGTACAATAAAACATAAATTCTAGTGCAACTAATGAAAAGTAAGCAGCTACTGGGTCATCCTTCGGGGTTCTAACCTAATGGGTAGGTACAGATGGCCTCCTCAGCACTGCACATCCATATGTGCGCTCCGAACACCGTTATGCCTAGTGGTCCACCTCCGGGTACTATCTTATCTTTTTACTCTCTACCTCAGTCAGTGTTATCCTTAATTTGTAAGCAACACAATGGGGTAAAGTCATAGCTCATGTAGGGGTGAGTATAACGATACTCAATAGGGATCTCGACACCCTCAAGTTCTCACAAAATCCAACAAGGATAACCAAAAAGTATGAAATAAATGGAAAACCATTATATCAGTATATTCCCATAGATATACAAAATTTTTTTAGTAACCCATATCAATCATGAGGAAAACACAAAAGTCATTGACTCATCTCAAAACCATGTTTTTATTCTTGGCTATTAACAAGTAACACTCCCAGTCAAACTGTCAAATCCTCAGATGCTGGTGTACTTCTATTTATAGTATATTGTAGGCATGTCGTTTCATATAGTGGTGCTTCCCACTATCCTGGACTACTGTGGTACTCCTCCTGTCGAGTACTGTGGGTCTGATACGTCACACAGAGGTGCTCCCCACTGTGGGTCTATCGTGTCACATTGAGGACCTCCCCTTCATAGCCTATTCCGGTACTCCTCCTGTTAAGTACCATAGGTTTGCCACATCAAATAGAGGTGCTCCCCACTGTGCATCTACTACGTCACATAGAGGCGCTTACCACTGGGCTAGTAGAAACACTCCGAGTCAAAAGGTCAACAGTCTTCAGGTCTCAGCTAGCTACTAGGTCTTTGTACTCCACTCGCCGGTCTCCGGGGGGATCTTCTCAATGAGCTACTGGTCAATGATACAACTATCAAGAAATCTCATTTAGAATTATAAAGAAGTTTCACCTCTTCAAAGGGGTCTCAACGCAACAGACGGTGCATCAATCAGATACCTGATCTGTGAGTTATTGGCATTTCCGTTCTAGGGGCCCAACTTTTTTTTAGGTTCAAACCAACCCGAACATACCCCAACTATGTCCAAACCCCATGTGGGGAATTCAAAAATAATCATATCTCTCTAATAATTCTGTCACTTTTGATAGTTCTTCGATCAGAAACTCGTAGCCGAAGATATGGGCGAAACAGTGAAAACATGCCAATGCGGGTCTGGACTAGGGTCTGACACGGTCCGAGGGGGCGGCCCAACCTGAGGGCACAGCCCTACCCAAATGAGTGGCCCGACTGAATGGTGCGGCGCAGCCCGAGGGCGGCCCGGCCTGAGGGAGGCCCGGTGGCCCGCAGGGGGGGGTCCTCCTCAGCCACATCCGGGGGGAAGAAACACTCCACCTGTCTCATAAACGGCTTAGATATTCATGTGGGGACCCAAATCGGTGCCAGGTGGGGCCGGTCTAGATCACGTGGGTCGTAGTGGGGTCCCGTTTTTTCCGGCAGGCCGAGAAGCCAGCCACTCGCGCACCACCGGTAGCAGGCCCAGCCGGCTGCCTCTGCTCCTCCACTATGGTCTGGCCTATCCGAGTCCCCCTGCTCCTCCGTGTGGTGCGAAATCGATGCTCCCATATGCCACGACCCAGCATGGCCGTGGCCTCCTGCTCATCCCCGTGGCACGACAGTGGTGTTCTCTTCCGACCAACCGGTGGCCTAGCTCTGCTGGTTTCCATCGCGGCTGGACTGATAGTGGCTGCCACTGCTCCACACTACAGTCATCAAAAAATGAAAAAAAACAAAGGGGGAGGGTCAGGTCATGTTCGTGCAGCCCGAGCCTTCCATGTTAAGGTGATAACAATTGGGAAAACACAATCAAAGATTTATGAGTTGAAGGACGGAAAATATTTCAAATGTAAAATCCCATACCTCGTATTTGTTGATCGCTGACGAAGATGCGAAAAGGTGGGTGTCGATTCATCAATGTCTGAAAAAGAAGATGATATCCATCATTTGGTGGTTGAGCGTCCGGAGGTTACGAATTCGAAGATGGAATTCTTCGAGTTCTTCGTTGGAGAGTTCTTCCCCTCTACAAGCTCCACCAAAAGATTATGGAAACCCAAAAATAATAAAACATGACATCTTATTAAATTTTTGGCATATATAATTCAAATGGGGAATTAATTAAGGGTGGCTTCACCTCTTAAATTATTATGTGTAGGAATAATATTAATTAATGGGTTCAAGTGGTTTCATGGGTGGTGGCTCCATAAATGGGGAGTCCAAGGGTTTCATCCTCGCATGGTCCCCACCTCACTAGTTGACAAGAGGTGTTTAAAAGTTTGGTGGGACTGACCACCATAACCTCTCATGGGAGGATATGGTGTGTGGCCCCCACCCCAAACCTCCACTTTGAGGTTTTAATCCACACAAATATAAATAATGTTAACACATTATTTTTATTTAATTTAATTAAAAACCCAAAAACAATCTCCCATTCTCGACCAACTGTCATCGAGGTGAAAGTCTTCTTATGCGAATATAGGTGCAGCGAGTTCAACAGTGCCCTCAGTTTTCAATTCTGATCACTGGTTCAATATCTATAAAATCCTAATAGTACATTTACTTAATGTACACATAGAAAACTTTAGAAATTGATTCCTGTCACACTGGGCCATGGAATCAAGCGCTATAAATTTTCACAGACTCTAAAAAATCCCATGAATTTACAAAAATAAATTCGACGGATTTTCTGTGTATTTACAATGTGTATACTATAAATAGATTAGTGGATGTTTATTAAACTAATATTGTTGATGAAAAGAGTTGTGGAAATGTTCAGGGGAATTGAAAATAATATTCATAGGATTATTTTTTGGATAATATTCTTTATAATTTCATATAGGGAGTTTGAGTAGGATGTGATTCAATATGGGAATTAGGTACTTCCACTTTAACTGGGATTATTATTTCATGGTTGGTTCTAATAATGAATACGGATATTTAGACTCATTAGAACAACCACTTACTATGGATCATAGTTATATATTGGTATGTAGAAATGTTAATATTAGTAATAAGATAGAGATAGAACTAAAAGCGTAGGTATCACCTACATTATAGAGTCCTATTTTTTATGATCCAATGTTTATTGTGAGATCAATAAAAATTATAAATAAACATGATCATGGGATATTGGATAGTTCTAAAGAAATATCCCTAAACTCAATGAAAATATTCATACATGCATCCTCTGAAACAAGATTAAATGGTTTTGATTGATGAGGATGGATTCTAATAAGTCCCACCCTAAAATTATAATCAAGAGAAATACAATTCTCACAATCAACATATTACGGTTAGAACATCCCAATGCAATTATTTCTATAATATGGATTATGATGATTTTGAGCATTGAAATTGGTTTTTATTTTGTAATTGTTAATTATTATTTATTTAATACATTATCTACTTTGATTCCATTGGAATATGGGGATTTTTCATACATAAACGCGTCCTTTATTTTATCCTCTAATTTTTTTCATAAAATGGGATTGTGTTTTTTGAACCCCCACTAGGTGTATTCAATAAAAAATATTAAGAATGATATATAAATTAAATATCTTCTATTAATAATTTTTTATGAATCCTCAAAAAAAACATTGGATCATCAATTTTTCAAACTGGAAACAATACTTTTTTACCCACCCGAATTACTATTTATAATATATGTATCATGTCTTAATTATGTAATACATTTATATTCCGAAAAAACTCAACGATAAAATTTTTAAATTATTCCAAATATGTTTTCCAATCAACACTAAAACAGAATAGTGGATCCAGTTATCACTTATGTATGTTTTTAATAATTTCATTTTTTACGTACACAAGACTCTAAATAACTTGTTTAAATCATGGAAAAATAAATTACATCATATTACATTGGTTGAATCATATGTTAAATTTTAGCTTTAATTTCATAGTCAATGATATAATTAGGTATAAATAATAATTCATACATTCACTATAGATTTATATAGATTTATTTATATAGGTTCTTTTCATGAACTTATTCTTCTATATCTATTTCTATTTCAATATCTCACTTATTTACACAATTAAAAATTAAATTTTTACTTATATTTATAATTTTCAAAGTCATATAGCCGTTGAAAATTTATATTAATTCTTATATAGTACCTCCATACCATACCAAATTCCAAAAAATAATTAATCGCATCACTCATCTGCAGAAAAATATTAAAGAAATTGTAATAAATGTTTGTCCATGTATGCTCATCTGCTTAATGTCTTTATTCCTATAAAATGTTCTCTAAAATGGTATATCAAAAAGTCAATTAAGGCAGTTTATTTTAATTTTTATATTCTTTTTCTAACTTTTGTTTTTATAAATGACTTAAAAAATCATTACTTACCTTGTCCAAAGAAATGATATTTCATGAAATAAATCAGTATTTACTTCACCCTAAAAATTAATATTAAAAAATATATTATATATAACATTTAAATAAAATATTAATCACTAAATTTACAAAAATAATAACACTACATTTATATTAAATAATTTATCAATTGAAAAAAATTTGACAAAAAATCCTTAGATACACTAATATACCCCAATTAGATTTTGATATCAATTATTCATCAAATATATATTCATAAATCAACTCTTACTCAAAGTTCATTTTTCTCCACGTTTTTGATTTGTGGTATTTTCATTCATTCCCTTTGGAAAAAAAATTTAATAGATTTATTTTTTATAGATCTATAATTTTAAGATATATTTCAAATTGAATTATTTTTTGTTTCATTGTTTGGTTTACACACAACACTGAGTTTAAATGAACGTTGATCCTGTATTGAAATATTATTATTAAATGCGTCTTTTATCACCATTAAATTGGTATGGAGGGTATAAATTGTAGTAAATAAATTATAAAAAGGATATATAAAATTTTCCTTATTGAAAAATAGTTTATTAATTCATTGGAAATATATAATTAATTTTAAATTATAAAAATTATATTGTTTTAGTTTAAAAGATAAATTGTTAAAAAAATTATTTTTATCAAAATTATTCATCAAGATAAATAATTTACTAAGTATTTGATGAAATATATTGTTTTTTAATATGAAAATCCATAAAATCTTTCTTATATTGATTATAACTTGATTATAACTATATATAGAAGCAGTCGAAGGTAAATTTATATTTTTTAGAGAAATATTTTTATTCTGAGAAATGAATTTTATACTAATAAATTGAGTTAAAAAGTATTTTTGAATGCATTTTTGAGAATTTAATGTTGAAAAATTTAGTCATATATATTGATATTCGGGTAATGATTTCTACTCAGTACAGAGTAATAATATATTAAATATTTTTCTTAAAATGAATTTTTCTTAATATAGTTTTTGTTTCATTTTGAAGGCATACTTTAAAATTAACTTTATCATATTATAGAAATTTAACTTGATATAATGGGTTTTTTATTTATAATTAGAATATAATAATTTATTAATGATGTTAATTTCATTTCAGATCATTATGAATAGTATTTGAGGTAATAAATCATTTCTATAGTAATGGATAAGAAGGTTAGCGAGCAGTTATACTAAATTTATAACGTCTAAAATATCATTAAAACTAGGATAATTCATATTAGATTAATTTATTCTGATCTTACCTCATCCCATCTTCTAACATGATAAAATGTTTTGAAATGTTTCCATGATTGTATTAATTATATTTTCATATTCTTAATAATTAAAAGTTTGTCAATACCCTCACTAATAAATATGAACCCATAATACTATCATTCCTTCACCACCCAAGAGTTATTTATCAACTAACACATTCCAAATTATTATTCCAAAATTCGGATAAATGATCTTTATGTGCTGTTATTCTTAAAAAACCCATCATAAAATCCATAAGGTTCTTTTCCATGGAGGATACATTTGGAGGAGGTATATGTTATAATTGATTATTTATTATTTCATTCTATATAAAACTCCCCAAAATGAACTATAAAAATATTAAAAATATGTAATAATTATATTTACTATACATAAATTTTATTATGTCAATGTGCTCTTTGAGATATATGGTCTCTCATTACCCCCTTTGGTTTGGCAGACTCCGGTACGATTAGAAGGGTACAATTTTTGAAGTGGGGGGGGGGGGGGGTTATGCGGATCTTGGTCCTAACATAGTTTTGTAAGTGGCTATTAAGACCGTCATTGTGGTTTTAGAATTTAGTATGATCATAGGATATTATGTTTGAGGTATTGTAAGATCACTATGGGTCTTGGGCAATGTGGAGGCCCGATGTGCTCGGTGAGCGTTGGGGTAGTGATTGATTAGAGTGACACATGACGTGATAGTTTTGGTGATAGGAAAGGACTGTGGTCAGTTTTGGTAGGTGGTAGGGATTTTCTATAGTTTAGTGGAGAATGATGTAAGGCACAACAATAATCAAGGTGGTCGAGAGGTGGATCTCATGAATATATGGGATGATCTTTGATCTGTGAAAATTCGAAGGTGCTGGGGCTATGATAGCTTCAAGTAGTGCATAATAGTTGGAATTATAGCTGGAAATGGTGATGAGAGGATGACCTTATGTGTTTAATCCTATATGGAAATAGGGTGGAAGATTTCATGTAGATTTGGGCATAATGATGAATTTGTGGCTATGCCATTCTCTGCTAATGGCAGGAAGACATGGTAGAAAAAACAATTTTACAGATAAAGGGTTTTTATCTTTTATGTGCATTATTAGTAGTGGTCTATGTATAAGGACCTCGTATTTTTAAGGGTTTGTAGAGGTATAGAGCTCTTCCCTTTGGAAGTGATAACTAATTGATCTATGCATTCTATTTGATATCTAGACGGATAAAGTTCCATGATTAGGTGATCCCAATGCAGTTGTTAGCAAAAGACATAGGGTGATTTGTGTTGTAGTTAATTTTTTGAATTTTTTACATTGTTCCTGAATTCTTATATATCTTTAGATACCCCATATAGAATTGATAAATATTTTTTTCTATATATCAATTGTATTGTATTCATTGGGATTTTTCCATGTAATACCTTTTTATGATCTTTTTTCTTTTAATAAAACATTCTTGGGATCGTGGATTTGGTTCATCCAAATCCATGGATTTCATATTATTAGTATTATGTCAATGGTATAACCATTTTCTATTTATTTACAATCCATTGGAAAATGATAACATCGCCCATGCGTGTGTATGAACTTCCACCACAAAAGAGTGATGAGAATCGTTTGTCATTTCAACATCACATGGATGGTAAAAAGAATCAATTTAAGGGAAATATATGATATTCATTATTTAATTATTATTTAATAAATTTAAATATAAATTTTACATTATTATTACATCCATTAAAAATTCAAATCATCACACATTGATATAGGCATATTACCATCTCCACGATGTGATGTAAATAAAATTTCATCTGTGATTTAAATGAAAGGTTAAAAAAATTATTTAATGAATAAATATAAAAAATATGAGATTAATAATTTTATATATATTATTATAACCTAATAATGGTTTAATAATAGAAAATTTCAATCGAAAACATGCATGTAAAACAGACCGATTTTCACCTGATTATTCATTTTAATAAAGATTTTAAATGGGAAATTTTAAATTATAAAAAAATGATTTAAATTAATATGTATATTAATATTGGATGTTATATTTTTCCATAAAATATAAATTTCATAGAAATGATTTTATATTGTGTATGGATTAATAATATACTTAAGGTAAGGGATTGTGTTACAAACTCATTTTTTTTCTCAGGATTATATTTGTTAAACATACATTGAGTGAAATAAAATGATATATATACTTGAAACCCAATATATTTTCCAATTATTAATATTATCCTCTAAATTTAAATAGTTATATATATTACAATCTCTGGGGTTTATATAAATATAGAAAATATGTTTTCATGAAAAACAACCATTATTTCATTTTTGTTAGATACATTGTTTCATCTAAATCAATGTTCATCAAAATGATTCATGTAATTTTTTACTTATAAATAAATTATTTGAAAATATTACATTTTATATATTATTTTTTAATTAAAAATAAAAAAAATATCTTTTAATTTTTTTTACTAAGGACTTAGTTTTAAAATTTGTTAAAGGAATATACACTTTTATCATATACATCATGAATGAGTTTCCCCATAGTTATGAACATTATTTTTCATGATTATTTCATTAAAATATTCCATGGTTACTTAAAAATAATTATTATTTCTCAACATTTTGTAATTTTTTATTTTAGAATAAAATAAAATAAATGTTTATTTTCATTATACTTAATGAAATTTTCATATTCTTTATTAAATTATTTTTTATGTGATTCAACTTATTTTATGGATTTTTATTCTTCAATATGGATAAAATCTTTTTATTCCATCCATTTTATATATTTTGATGGATAATGCTGATGATATTTTATAGATGATTCTATTTAGCCCATTTCATTCGTTTAGATTAATTATTGTACGATGAAATATTTATGAGACCCAATTGATTCCCTGAGTTATGTTTGATGAATGTTTTTATGATATCATTGAACACTTATAAATGGTTTTATTTAGATTGAGGGTTTTCCAAATACAATATAGATCCCAAAAATATTGGGTATGGATTTCTATATCTTAAAAAAACCATGTTTTTCCTGAATCTGGTCCCATAATCAAAATATTTTGAATTGATCTATATATATTATGACATGCTTAAAATTGTATTTCTGGACCCGGTTTATTTTCCAAAAATTTCATACTAAGTCATGATTACAAGTACTTAATATAATTACTTTTCCTGTTGGAATTTTTATAATTTCATAATGATTCGATATACCATGCTTATTCTTATTCCACTTTTATATAATATATTCTCATGTAATTCTCTATATATCATGATTTTGGATTCATAATTTTGGAAATGACATATATTGGGATTAAATATTTATTACTTGAGTTGTGATTTTCGATCTTGAGTAATTGGGTATTATGTTCATATGTTATTATCATTTTATTGTACCCTTGTACTTATATTATGATCACTTAAGATAATTGACTGAGATCATCAGTGTTTTCCCTTATAGTGACTGTGTGATCACCCCTTCTTATGCTTTCAATTTCGCCAGGTTATGAAGAAGTTTATTAAGTATGATAATCTTAAATGGTTATAATAAGGGTGGAATTATAAGGTCTAGGATGAAAATATTTCATGAAAAAATGTTCATATATCTACCTTATAATAAAACTAAACCTTTATGGTCTTTATAAATGTATTATTCTGGGATGTATTAAAAATTTATAAAAAAAGATGATATATTTATGTCTGAGATGATCAGGTAACTCTTTTTGGTATCACTATAGGGTTTAGGCAATTTTCGATATTAGTATTAGAAAATTCAACTTAAAATATTATGGATAATGTTTATTTTTTAATGGTTTATAATATGGTTTCATAATTTAAGAAATGTCATGATTGATTCCCCTGTTGTATTACTTCTAAATCTGATAATTTTATCTCAATATCATATATTATCGCCTTTTGGTTTTACTATATGTATATAACTAGGAAGCATCCTAATTAAAATTAATTGAAGGAAAATTCAATGAATTTACTATGGAGAACCCAAATTTCATGGGATCTAGAATGAAAATACACATTTCAATTATTTCCCGACTCACTTAATCAATGAATAAGGATGAAAATCATGTTTGTCATCCAAACACACCAAAAAATGGGACAAAATTCCACAGTCTTTTATAATTCAACATCAGCCATCCATTACTAGATTATTAGAATATTTTAATTTCTTAATAATGGATAGATGTGACAGAAAGTATATTTTCAATTCCCCACTGTTGAGACCATGAGAAAGTTGTTTTAGAAGTATATCTATTAGATAGAGAAGATTTTCATTAACATGATGAAGAAGGAATAAATAATTTCCATGGAGTTAAAGGATTTTTATGGGGTCATTTCTCATTAAATTCTTTTTTGAGAATCAACATAAAAAAATTTATAGGGAGTTACTAGAATTGATAAAGATGTATGATAAATCCATTGGTATATAGATTGAAATTTTTTTCGTAATATCATGGTATTATGTTAATTTTATTATAAATCCAAAAATCATGATTTATTTTTTATTTATTTTCTTAAAACCAAGTTTTTAACAGTCCTTTTACAAAATATACATTAGAATTTGTTATACTATTTTTTATTTTCACTCATGGTAGAAATATAAGCTATAAGAACTCATTATAATTATTCTGGAGATAAAAAATGGATGATGGCGTTTTATGGGTACAGTAATGGTATTTTCCATAGATGGAAGATATTTCAAAAACAAATATTCCCAAATTATAGGAAGAATAAATTAGTTAAATTCATGAATTCATTGAGAGTATATAGAAATTGTGGGATTCTAATAGATCATGATTTTTATTAACATGATGATAAGAAGTGGATAGTCAATACAATGAAGGTTAGTGAAATTCAATCTAATGAACAACACCCACTCATGCTCTTTAGATGAATTTATTTTAGGTGTTATGGAAATAAATATCTTAATTAAATTACTAATAAGAATAATAAGATTAATCAACCACTAATTTCAATGAAAAATGGGGAGGTTTCTAAAATGATATGTTCTTAAGTGGATCAGAATAATGATGTTGAGAAAGGGATACCTTAATCCCATCAATAACTAAATATATTTTTTTTACTTTGTTTTTCATTAAACATTTAAATTGGAAGAATTTCTTCATAGTATCACAAAACCACAAAAATATTTAGTTGTTGAGTTACCAAAAAAATCTTATTGTATGATGATATCATGTCATGAATTTAACTAATGTATGACAGTTGTTTGTGGAAATATGATTCTTGAAAATCATTATATTTTCCCTATAATTGATATTTTTGTGATATTTGTAATGGATTATAGGTATTTATATAGATCCCATTTCAATTGTTTTGGAATTGGAGTCACATATGACATTTAGAATCATCATATGATGATTTATAGGTGTTAGGATGACCATGAACACAAATTGGAAATTACATCCATTATATGGGTCTTGTTACCTATTAATGACGGTCATTTTCCTCAAATGTTTAGGGATAAACTGTTCATCGAATATATGGATTTTTTACTGATTATTTTGATATATTTGATGTTGAATTTCCATGTATTTACCTAAAATGAGATTTTTATATTTTAATTGATATCATACATGGTACTACACATATTTGAAAGACTTTACATAGAGGGGAAAAATTAAGTTATAGGAACTAAACAATAATCAAATAGACAGTTTTCAGTTGTATGTCACCCGATATCTCCTAGAGTATGTATCAAGGATGATGATTCAATGGACCCCTTCGATTTGCTGTGGATTTCGGTTGGTGAGGAGTTTCGATTAAAATAAAGGGTTTTCATTGAATCGTGGAATGGTATCTCTTGGGTACATCACAAGATAGTACAATCAGTCTCTGTTTGATGCCACATGCATTGGGTTTAGAAAGAGGGAATCAGTGCAACTGAGGGGAATGTAGTGATAAATAACTCTATTGTGAACCAGAATGTGCATGTTTTTGATGGTAGAGATGTGCAAGCAGATTTGTGTGGTTGATCCGGAAGTGGTGGTGTACTCGGGTAGAGCTAGGGTATCAAACCAGACAAGGCCTTACCTATATGTCCTAGGGTGATGGAAGACTGCAAAAGGATATAGAGTGACTTATCTATTCCTCCTCGCAACAAGACTAGGGTAGAGGCCCTCATGCTAGTAAAGTGGATGAAGGAATTCGAAACACAATCACTGCTCCTACTCAGGTTCCAGGGGAGTCTGTTAGAGCTGTTGAAGCTGATGGATCTACATTTAGCACTGAGGCATGTCAAATTACCAGCTCTTATTCCATGTAAGTGCATGCTGGAAGAATACTGGTCTCAAAAAGGGTTTCTAATTGAATGAATAATTATATGGGAGGAAATGTGTGGGAGGATATTTCACATGGGGAACATAGGCTACTAGACACCATAAAGGACATCAAATCTAGGGGAACTCTATCGTGAATTTCCTTGAATAATCGTTTTGGGAGTTTGAGCAATGATGGAAAGTATAAGGGATATTCCAAGGCTTCATATGAGGCTGACTCTATGGGAGATGAACAGTTTTTGGATGACAATGGTTTGGGTGGGCTGGGAAAAGTCTTGCGCAACCAAAGAAGGAAGAATTGGAACAAAGGGAATATGGACCCAGGGTAATGAATTGTTTCTAAGAAGCCAATCCTAAAGGGGAAAAAAGATTACTCTTACCTTTCTAGATCGATGGAGACCCAACCGGCCAAAAGAGAAGTGAATCTCAAGGATTTTGATTCCCAAAGAGTGGACAGAGTGGATGAACAAAAAGTCTTGGTCTCCTAGTCTCTTTAGAATAAATCCTCATATGAAGGACATCATCATGAGGAGAGTCACTTGCATACATAGGAGGTGATACTAGTCATGGAGAATTATACTTCCCTAGGTTTTCAATGTGAGGCAGGAACCGAGACAATTGATAAGTTAGGTGCAATGGAATAGGGGGTTCAAGTGAGTGAATCTGACTCACCAACAAAGGTGGGAGTTAAGGGGATGTGTGGGGAGTCAGAAGGGGAGGTTGTGAGTAGGGAATATCCAGGTGAGTTGCTATTACAATCTGAGGAGGGGATGAAAGAGAAGGTAGTAGACATCCCTTCTTCTACTGAGGTTATGAACTAGATGCAAGCATGATTGATTTAAGTTTACACTAACTAGGAACGAAGCGAGTGGATCGAAAAAAATCACATAATCATTTTATGAGGGTTCAACAATAAGAAAATAGACAAGGAGGAGGTCTTCCGAGCATGGGGTAATCTAACTTCTCATATAAAATAATTTATCAAAGATGACTCACGAAAAAAGGTAACATCATTTTCCTAGAAAGTTTGGAAGGAAATTTTTTCTAATGTGTTTACGATGGTCTTTAATAATTTTTTAATGTGCTATAGTGTTTTACTGCTTGGTTGTACTTGCTGGTTTCACAGATTCTCCATAAAAGTGTTCTTTATAAAAATAAATAATTTACTAAAAAAAGGCATTCGTATATTAATTGGCATCACTATTGTGTTCCCCTGTTCATTTTTTATGAATAAATATTGGTCAATAAATTTTTGAATTGATTGTTGATAACTCCAAAAGATCACTATAGATAAAATGTATCCTCTACCCAATATTGGTATCTTATTTTGTCAACTATTATGATATAAATAATTTTCCTAAATTGATTTTTATTTTTTAAATAACCAATTGATAGCCAATAAGGATGATATACAGAAGATATACATCTGTATAATGTATGGAAATTATTAATTTATATTAACTCCATTTTGACATATGAATGCCTTCTCTATTTAATGGATCTATTGAATAAATTCTTTAGACTTTTCCATAATCATCTTATCATAGTATATATATATGATTTTATTATATATTCCAAGTTTAATGAAGTGAATTAAAATCAATTGAATATTGTGTTGAATTCATAGTGGTATAAGAATCTATTTGAAAATTATACCATGTATGAATTATCTAAATAAAATGATTAATTCTAAGATCATATATTCTCATTTGAGGGAATATATATGGGAACTTCAAAGATAAATGTTACTAAAAAATATCTTAGAACTACCAAAATTATCTAGTTTCAAAATTCTCATGGATTAGATTAATACTATCAAATATATCTTATAAATTTGTCATCAATGTCAAATAAAACATACAAATTAACTTAAAATAATGAAAAGTTACATCTAACAGATTAATGTGAGAAACATTTCAATGAACTGATTATATGACTAGGTAGGGAATCTATTCACATTGTACCATTATGAATAGATTGATTTTTTATTAATAATGATTCATCATAGAATATACTGGTATGTGTTCTCATGTAGAATGACATGGTGGTAGAATATTCCCCCCCACTAAATTAAAAATTTAAAGAAAAATTACCCAACTATTGATTTAGAGGTAATAGTGTAATTTTTTCCTTAAGAATATGGAAAAATTGTATATATGGTAATAAATTATATATATATATACTAATAATAAAATATTTAATAATATTTGAATATAAAGAGCTGAATATTCTTGAAAAGAGATGGTTATAGTTGATAAAATATTATTATTACTCAAAACATTAATGCCATGGCATGGAGAATAACTATCTAGATTCTCTGAGTTAGAAGAACCATGTGAGTTTATCGATGAATCATATAGGAAGAGACATAATAATTCTGGGTTTAAAGAAGATACATCTTAAAATCAAATTTTAAGGCTATATATGATATATTTCTTATATTATTGTTCAATAATCCATCCATGTGATGATTAAATAGGCGTAGAAGGATGATCTAGGACTATAGAAGATTATGAGGAATGATCATGAGTTCAACCATGATTATTAGAGAATTATATGATTCTAAAACCATGTATGTGTTCTATGAATATATGATTTGAAGAAGGAGAAGTTGGATTATGCTGATACTCCATCATTCTATAAACTTCATGGAAGAGTGAAGATGTATTAGGACATTAATATGTATTTCAGGTGGGAAAACATGGAAAGGGATATTGTAGAGTATGTGTCTTAATACCTCATAAGGAATAGTGTTAATTATTTGATATAAAAGAAAAAGGTTATGTTATAAACATTATACAAACAAAAATGGAAAAGGTAAACCATTTCCATGGATTTCATCATCGAACTCCCCAAAACATCTTCTGTCCATAATAAGATTTGGAAAAAAATAGATAGCCTTACACAGTTAAAAAATTTCTTAACTATAAAAAACTATTTCTATCATGGGCATATTTCTTTATTATATGTTTAAGACATTGTAATATTTATTTTATTTTAACTATTAATCATATTTGATAATGATTTGAGGTCAAAATTAATGTTGGAAATAATTCACATGAAATATTTTAATATATATATATCTTATATTTTGTAATTTATATCATCTTATGGTGGATAGTTAGTATTATAGGACTATTAAAAACTAGGATTATATATTTAGTGACTATTATATAGATTACCATAGTGGTTGGAATCAAAACAATCCTTTCCTCATGCTCTTATAAAATCAAAATTCACTCTGGCATTCAGATGGATGCTTTTGAATCCATATATAGATGGAAGAATAAAAATAAAATTTCCAGGGATACTGATGTAAAATGATATCTATTAGGACATGATTTATAAAAATTAATGATAAAAATTTTAGATCCATTTAGTATCACATTAAGACCACTTGGGTATAAAAAAAGTGTTATACTAACAAATGTTGGCGAGATCTAGTGTTTAATGTTGGTGATATGTTATTCCCATTAATATCTCCTTGGAATATGGTTATGAGATTTAAAAAGATGATGAATTTTTTTTGTAGATATTTTATTCCTTAAGAATCTTGAAAATATTTGGATGGACATGTATCATTTAGTTATTCCACTAGACCTCTCTCATGTTCATGTTTTGGTCCATCTATCTAATTTGAGTAATTACATAACCATTCCATTACAATGTCTAAAATTATAGGTTTTATCACTTGATCATGATATTTAGTCTGAGGAACTACTGTTGAAAATCATATATCTATGAGAAATTTTTTTGAAGAATAGGAATACTCATCTAGATAGTGGTATCTAGAGGAATCATAAATTTTAAGAATCTATTTTTGAGAAAAGGATGCAATAAGTCTTAAGTATTCTCAGCTTTTTATATTAGAGTGATATAATTTAATGGGAATTTTTTTATATGATGATTATAATTTATCAACCATTGTTTTTATGATATATTTATTTTTATTAAAATTTAAAAATTTTGATATAATTTTTTACATTAAACACTCTGCCTAAATTATAATTGGTATACATTTGGAAAATTACTATTAAGTATGACAATAATCTCATAGTAGCTGGATTGAGTTCGATGAATAATACTAAATTAATTATAAAATTTTCGCAAAAATTTTTTCCAAATGAAAACAAATATTGATTAATTATAAATAAACAAGGACAAATTGTTAAATGACGATAGTAATAATATTTATTTTTAAAGATCAATTTTTTAAAAGTGTAATATTTTTAAAAATATTATTTTTACTGATCACTAATGTACTTCAGATTATAGATAATATATTGGTATTTATTTTAAGAAATTTAATAAAAATTCATAAAAATATTTTTCAATTGTTTATAAGTAAAAAATAAATGATATTGAGGGTTAAAAAAGTGATATTTTTTCTCTATAAATTTATACTTATGGGGCCCAATGTGTATTTTCATAATAAATATTATTAATCTGAATTTATAAAAGAATTTTATAAAATTAGTAGATAATATATTAGGAAAACATATTAACATTCATCTAATGTAATTTCTTAGAAAGTGAATAGGATAAAATACAGATTTATACGTAAAAAAATATTTCTAATAATAGTTTCTCTCGTATATTGTGCCGTTTTTTTGAGATGTGTTTATAAAAATTGTAAGAATTTACTATATTTTTTTATAACATTTAAAATTATTATTTCTTAATTTTTTAATGAGTTCAATTTTATTAGTTTCATTATAATAAATAACACTAGTAAAAATTCATTACAATGTTAAAGGTAAAAAGGGTTAATGAGGGGATAAACAAAGGATATAAGAGTACTAATGACCTAAAAATCTAAATCCATTTGGATGAGCAGATTAAAATTTTATCTTATCCCATATTTTCACTTGTTCCAATTTCAATTAACATTTTCCTAATTGTCATTTTATTATATATTAATAATTAATATAATTACTTGTGTCCCACAATTATAAAATTGACCTATCACCAAAACTTGTTTCCAATGATGGAAAAATAATCACTATAGGTATTATTATTTATATACTTATAGTTAATCCATGGAAATATATATTATTGTTTTATCCTATAACCATGGTTTATAAAAACCATGGCTCTAGGTCAAACTACCTCAATAGTTATTTAAAACCATGGTGGCGGGTGGAGGTTGTAAAAACCAAATGTGGATGGAAATTTAAATGGAAATGGATTTCAAAATGTATTTAAAAAATATATATTGTAAGAGTGGACATACTAGTCATACAAGAGATGTATACTAAAACATGGGTCATAGAGGCACAAATTGGCACAGTTTTCCAAATCAATGGCTATAGATTTCAAAACAAACCATTGTAACCACAGTTTCCCAAAGCCATATTTAGAGGTCCTAGGCCACATCATAATTTAATAATTTCTAATATGTAATATACATATATATATATATATATATCTCTGTGTGTGTGTGTGTTTAATGACCCCCTTGGGAAATCCAAACCATCCACCAGAGTTTCTTGTCACTTAGTGTGGCATACCAATGATAATTAAAAATATTATTGGATATAACAAAAAAATACATAAAAACTGTATGATGAAAAGAAATTGATCAAGACATATATATTTAATCCAAGCCTACATGATTAACCAGAATAGTATGAATATACATGACAAACAAGAAATCATGTGACCAATTTTTACCTCCAAACCATCCTGCTATTAAGGAAAAATACGATAAGATAACCAAGCTTCCTACAAGGTTACCATCACATTATTTAGTACATCAATATGAGGTCTAAAACATCCCACAGTAAGATATTGTCGTTTTATAGAAAAAAATATAATAGGATACCCTCAAATAATCTATACAAGCTTTAAAATCAATAATGCATAAGTTATATCTTGAGAAACAAAAATCTAGTTTATAATGAATTTGAATAAATAAGAACATTTTAAAAAAATTCAATTTCATTAAATAATTATATACAACATATGATAAATCCATGAATAAAAATGTATAAATAAAAACAAGTAATTTTATCATGTGATAAAATATACATGAACTATTCTATAATGAAATAATCTAGGTATTAAAAAGAACACTATTTGGGAGCTATACTATGGGAATACATGCTTGAAATAAATTAAGTATATTCATGGTAGATATCGGGTCATACCATAGTATGTCTATATAAAAAATGTGATGCCTTATGAATCATTGCAGAAAATGGACACATATCTTTATTTTGTAATAATCTATATGTTCCAAATCTGCCAATTTCTACAAATCCATTCCCCGAACCATGATCACCTTAAAATAATTCACCATTTTCATGAAAAAATATATATTTGACAAATAAAATAATAAAATCATTCCATTTTAAACAATTTTATACATTCACTGACCTTATAAATGATTTTACCCTATCTTCCATGAACAATGATGATTAGAGAACTATAAATCCTCCTTAGAATGAAAAAAAGAATAATACTCTAGAAGGAATTGATAGAATACACCAAACAATGATGAATCAAAATGACATGAAAACCTAATTCTCTTTCCTATACTAACAACAATGAAAAAAAAATATTTCGTACCCAAATTGGTGTTTCACAACCACAGTGATGATCTTTCATTGGCCAACTCATCTATATTGAGAAGAGAACTTCAAAAATCACTGAGGAGAGATCTATGTATTAAGAGGGGGCATAAATTTTTTTGAAAAAAAAACATTTGAGTTTTTCATTTATAAAATCAAGACATAAATATTACAGATCATGAATTCAATTAATGTCATGTAATTCGGGGAATTAAAAATATTCCCCAAATACCTAACTTTAAAAAAATGGAATCATCCTTTACATGTTGTTAACATAATACATTTTGATTAAAACTCTCATTACCTGAAATTATTTGTCTAATTTTTCTAGTGACTATGTTATTAATTCAAAATTATTCATAACATGAAAAAAATTCACCCCTTGAATCGACTCATGATGTTTTCAATGAGACCAATACACAACATGAACATAATTCATGACGTATAAAAAATTCATTCCATCATCAAACCCACAATGTATTCTTGGAAAAGAATAAATCATGTGAACATGAATTATGGAATGTAAAAAAATTAAATGCTTGAACCATGTCATGAGGTCTCCCCAAAATCCAATACACGATGTTAACTGCATTCACGGAGTGTGAAATAGTAAGTCCCTAAACTATCACGTGATTTCTTCATGAAAAGCAATACATGATCTGTTACCCATTCATGTTTGGAAAAATAACTACAAATATTGAACAATATTCTCAAAAACCAAAACTAATATGTTTTATTCCAATCCTAGGGATAACCACACAATGGAATTGTCACATTTATACCAAGATTTCAATAAATGATAAAATATACATGCTCGATCATTTGGTCATTTTCATAGTGAAGGATATCTATTATAAAGAAAACCACAATGTACATAATCAAAAAGTGTGACCCAAACCAAAATAAATGGAATTCATAAAGGATTACATTGGGGTATTACAATATAATGACCATAAATGATTTATTTCAAATGAAATTCATCAAGATCATGAACTCAAAAATTGTGAATGATTCTACAATATAAAAATAAATTGATGATTCCACATATCATTGAAATATTATCCTCACTACCACAGAACCCATAACCAATGAATAATTTTACCATTCAGTACCTTGTCATAGAATTCAATAATCGGAAATCAATTTATGAAAACATGTTTATCGGGATCAACATCAATATCCACACATCCTATCACGTAGGAAGGAATCATTATATTTATTCACTACTGGGAACCATGAAACACAACATGGAAAAATGTTCAATGAAAATATATGTATAACCAGTAGGAATAATTCCACATCCATCCATTGATATCAAAGGAAACCACAAACATCATTGAAACATAAACTATTTTCCAAACTGATGATATCCGTATTGAGGTAAAACTCTTAGGATGACTTGATCAGTAGCTTGAAACTAAATTATCCAAAAAAATGGTACCCATAAAATTTATGAGGACTCTATTCTGTGATAAATATCTTTTGGAATAATTAAACCCTCTATTCTATCAAATGAAGCATACTTTTCCCAGAAATGGATTTATTTTCCAACACTAAAAAATGAATATCTCTAAGGTTTCCCATAAAAATACATAAATGTATCCATTCTAATCATGTGCGTGTAAATAATTTTGTAGGAAAAATAAATTATAGGAAAATTATATTCCTAAGATCAATATAAACCATCACACAAGCTAAGGGAATATCCTCAATAATAGTGATAGTTGGCTATGTTTGTCCATCCATCAGTAAATGATTTGTAGTGATCTATTTTATTTGGTAAACCATCACCTTATATAATCATTTGAAACACTAATATGTGAATCATGACTCCATTTAGAATCAATCCCATTGGTAGCCCCATTATATCCCATAATAGATCAAACATATATGCCCCTAAGATATTCCACCTTCACCATTTACTTAATAGGTAGAAAATGCACTAGTTTTGTAATTCTATGAATGATCACCAAAATCAAATCCTTCCTAGTTGGTTCATGTGGTAAAACTATGAAAAAATATATATTAATAACTATCCATTTATATATTATAATGGGTATGTGTATTAATTAATATACATCCCTATGGTGTGACATGTTAATTAATTTTCACGTAAGAACCCTGATATAAAATCCACAACTAACCATATCTACCCTTTCCACCAATAATTGCTTCTCAAAACAATGTACATGTGGGTAGTACATGGTTGTACAAAATAATAAAAATCGTGTTCACCATTCATAAAATAAATAATTGGGGAAATGGGAATAAAAAACCTACTACAAAAGAAAATATGTCCATCACGAGACTAAACCAACTCGCTAGGGGTCTCCCTGTCAAAAGGGATTTTACTAAATCTACGGAGCATGGGTATAAAAATCAACTCGAGTTGAACCCACTCATAAAATGATTTTTAATACTTTATAAAATATATGTATACCATCACACCAACCTCATCAATTTCGATGATAATCTGGGAAAACAGACACCTCAAATACATTTGTACCACTGATTTTTTCCACACTTGTGTTGACAATTTCCTTCTCAATCCATTAGCAACCACATTACTATTTTCTTAGAGTAAATGATATAAAAATATAAAAATTATATAGATAACCCAACTATATACTCTGTCAGAACATTTGATTCCCTTAAGGGAAAATATACCTTAGTATTTTTTGATCAGAATATACCATTAACAGTTCACCAATGTTTTAGTGACACCCTAAATTGACTGAAAGCATAATTTCATCTAACAAAATATTGTTGGTAGAGTTTTTCATCTCATGATAGTGGGGCTATATTTTTATATTTTATACCACATGTCTCCCCTACACTAAGACACACACCAATATCATGTTTGAATCATCATAGAAAAATCATAACCCAATACTGGTTCTCATAATATCAAATAATGGGTTGTAGTCAATCTCACCATCAGTAGCTAAAAAGATCTCTAAATATTATCATTCCACTAAAAATTTAATACCTTATCATTTAAAGATATCACTGGAGATTAAATCATCAAGAAGTTATCCACAAACTCCATGTAACCAGTCAATTCTATGAATCTTTGTATACAAAATACATTTTCTTAATACTCCTAAGACATTACTTTATGATCCTTTTATATGTAACGCCATTTCCAGCTCAGATTTAACATTCTCCCAAAAACATTACATCTTAAATCATAAAATTACTCTTATAAATGAGACCATAAAATTGATGATCATTAAATTTATAGGAATAAAATACAAATTATACATATGTTCCTCCATTTACTTGGAGTAAACTGAATTATCATTAACAAACTCCAAATAAAGTGTATAATAAAAGATGAAATATATCATCCATTAATGAAATAATAAACCACATGAGCAGTAGTTTCTCCAATTGGAATAAACAAAAATAGAAAATTCACACACCAACTCCTAAATTCTATATTATGTATATACTCTTCATAGACTCCCAATTGATGTTACCTGGCTACAAATAAATAATTAAACAAAATATTTACCTCTAAGATAATCATAGAGATCATAAATTATAGAAAACAATTATTTGTTCTTCAGGGACACATGATTTCTCTTCCAATTTTCATTACAAATTATGAGGCACCCATAAACATTCTTAGCCAACAGGGCTGGTAAGTCCTACTGTTTCACACTATGATGAATAAAAACATTAGCATTGAGATCCCTAATCTAGATCATAAGTTATACCAGCTCAGTAGATACAATACAGAATTACATAATATATATGGGAATCATATAAGGTAGAATATCAATAGTGATCCAATTATCTATCAATGGTGGTAAACCTGAATAACTACCTGAAATGACCAAAAGGTATGCACGCACCACCGTAGGAATTGGACTTCTGAAAAGGGTGGACCATTATTGAAATAGAGACCCACTCAACCTGAAAAATGTTAGGTGAGGTCATTAGAAAATAATAATAGAATTAGATGGTGATAATAATCAATCTTTGACATAACACTAATAATCCAATTAATATTAATAATATAGTCAATAATTTAATGATCAAGAACTATGAATTCTAATTCTAACACATGGTCTGCTACCATTCCTTAAAAAATTAGGAATTTGAAATCTTTTTTGGACCACATTCCCAAATGCGTAAAATGCTGCACAACTGAAAGGATTAATATCTATTCACATTACCAATACATAAACTAGATTGGAATATATATTTAATATTGAGTAGCACATGAGTCATGAAAATATAGCACTATAGAAGATGAAATAGTGAATCTGTATATAACAATATTATTCATTACTTAAAATTCATTGGGCACATAATTTAATGAATAAATACATATAGTATCACCTTCTTCTAAAGAATTCATATCCTCATGAAAACCCACAATTCCTGAGAATAAGACCCACCACCCGTGGAAGCATCTGTTCACACTTGAGATCCTTTAGTGAATATGGATCCAACCATACTACATTATAACATGCTTTTACAAAAACAAATCAGATTGAAAAATCTCACACAATGATGAAAAGTCATATGAACCCTTGTACCAGTCATGTAGGTATAAATATGCCACCCATATTGATAGAAATTAATCAGAATATTACTTAAATAATCCCTCAAAAATGGTCTTGATGAAAACTAGATACCTGTAAGCTTAATTTTCATGAGAGATGACAAAACTAGGATAATAATAGTGAAAAATTAAGATCCTCTCAAAAATAGTTTTTCTGGCAATGTCATCCTCTTCCATAGATACTAAATAAACTACCTCCACAATTTTTTTAGGAAAACGATAATCACCACTGATAAAATATCCATCCTCTATCCCAAATCAAACCACCAGGCCTTTTTGTACCCATTAGTGAAAATATCTGGAGCTAGGTACACCAATTAAGAAAAATGGGAATCATACTCTAGAATGGTAAAATCCCCTTAATACAAGGTTGAAAACACCTATGACTTCACCTACTGAATTTTATATAAATAAAACAAATTATTGAATACTTTATTTAATGAAGGATGTGTAAGATCCCAAAAAAACACAATTTACACAATATATTTCTACCCTATCCTTCCATATCCAAAAATAATATATGTTTAAAAAATATCACAGAGTCCTTAAAAGTGATTAGAAAATAGAAGACCCTCTCAATCCACTCAATCCTCTCTTCATATTCCTCTAGTCCTTATTCACCACAGAATGAATGTAGATATTGACTTGTAATTATTAGGATGAGATCCATTACTCATCCTTGGTTTGTGACACCTTCTTGACCAAAAGGGTGAGTAATATACATTAGTAATTCGACCTATAAGTATCCACCAAAGAGTTTTCATCTGGAACCTGTCACAATGATTCCTATCACATATATGGATGATCTTTACTCAGAGGTGGTGTCTTGCAATCAAATTATAAAAATATTCCTATCATGAAAACATTCATAAATCCTAAGACCAATATAATTTAATGAAATATATCCTCTAAAAAATTAAAAATTTATAGAAATTATGAATTATATGAATGAAAAAATATTATTTAATATTAATAAGATAATTTATATAATCTTTCCAAATATTTAATTCAAATAACCTCAAACGACATGTCCCAGACATAGAAATTTTTTGACCACACGTAGAAAAATGAGTTATGAAATGGAAGTGATGTGGAACATTCCATAATTCACTTAATACTCAAATACAAGTGGTCCCAAATATGATGGACCCATGATAGAGATTGAAACATAGGTAGTGTCAACATACATGAGGTGGATAATCCCTCTAACAGTAATTTGTAACATAATGTCCATAGTCAACAAAACAATCCACCAATGTCGACCATTACATGATGGAGTAAAAAAATTTGCAAAAAACAATTTTTAATATAAAAAAATGAGATAAACTAGAATATAATATGAAAAAAGAGATAAAGAAGATCCTAACAATCCATGATAAGAGTTCTGACCAAAAAATATGAATTGGAAAAACCAGCAAGCCACTAAATGACCAATCGATACCTCTATATTATCTGACTATGATGGAAACTATATAAACCATGAAATTTCATACATTTAAATAATATAAATATTATGGAATAAGTAATCATTATACAAACAAGTTCCCAAAGGGTGTAGTTGGTATAGAACCTTTGGAAACATGGAAATATAAATACTGGAACATATTTGAGCTGCAACATCTCCCACTAGGTTATTCTTGATTAGAGCACTTCATAGACATTTAAATTAAAGTACATATAATCATAACCTGGGGGAAAGGAAACATAAAATGGGATAGAATAAATGATTAGTAATGGTAAACAAGGGAGACATGTAAGCATACATATTAGTATTAGGGTATGAGAATGTGATCCTGTAAATAGATTAGTGTACCCTGTATATCAGATATCATAACCAAAATCATGGTATAAATATTGGATGTTCATGAGAGAATATTATTATTTCTACAGTAGCCAAGGCATCACTTCCAATACCATTTTAGTAGTATCAGTTTACTCCCCATACCATCATTATAGTCATGGGTTACTCCCATGATCATAATAGATTCATGAGTTCATTCCTAAAAATATATTAGAAGACACAGTTCACTCACATAACAATCATAGAATTAAATATTTCTTTAAAAGGAAATCATAATTTATCTCATTAGATATAAAACATTACCCAATGCATTATAGATAGACATAAGTCCCACCCATCACCTAATGAAATCACACATACAAGTTCCACAAGATCATAAATTGACATATCATAACTCATGAAATGAAATATTTATCATAAATATGTAAACATATCATAACCTATGGAAATATATAGGTTTCATAATCCTTTCATCATAATAATAACTTTTACAAGAGATACAAATTTCTTATATGTATAAACCATGAAGGGGAAATGAGTTTCATAAAGACCATGACATTAAAAATAATTTCTTCATAAAAAGGATATGATTTGTGCATTTAGATAATTTTCTATAATGGAATTAGTAACATCAATATATGAAATCATAGATCAAAAATAAATTTAAAATAGCATCTAAGAGGTTTTCTCATTGAAAACGTCATTTCATGTTTGAAAAAGGCTTTGTAATACATAAAACCATTGGAAAAACATTTTATCAGAAAATACAATGATACTTAAAATCTCATTTTTAATACCTTTTTAAGTAAAAATATATAACATAATCTTCAAAACATTATAAAAACCATTTTCTTTTAATACACTTTGAAATCATTTTAAAAGAGCTTGAAAACATTTTGAAAAATAATGTACATCAAAACATATAAAAGAATCTTGATAAAATTTTGAAATAAAAAATTCATGAAAAGTTATAAAATAATCATGAATGGTTTTTAAAATTCACTTCTTTGAAAATATTTTTAATCATATAATAAGTGATTGAAATCATTTTTTAAAGCATTTTTCTTAATTTCTTCAAAAAATCATGAAAATGTTAAGAAATTCATTTCCTTGAAAATAAGTTGAATACACATAAGTAGAGCTCCAAAACATTTTTAAACCCATTATTCATAAAAAATAATTTTAAAAATATTTTATAATAGATGGGAATTTTAAAAACAGAAAGAAATATTCAATGGAATGATGATGGGTAAATATGATTATGTCATAAGTTGTCAAAAGAACATTCCTTTTAAATGGTGAAAATTGTTTGAAAATTCCTTGTTTGGAAAGTGAAAAAACGATTACCTTGAAAATATTAGTAAAATAAAAAATGTTAAAAATTAATTTTAAATATTATAGGATAATTTTATATTATTCAAGGACAAACATTTCAGATAACATAGATTTCTAACCCATTAAAGGGTTATGTCGGGCTTTCAAAATACATTTTCTTAACTATTTTTTGTAGCAAATAATTGAATATATTTCCAATAAATGGGTATATAATGAAATAAAATATGATATGGAAACTCCATAATATTATTGAGATTTGTATAATAAAATTTCACAAATGGAAGAACAACCATAAACAATCTTAGAAAGTAATGAGATTTCCTCAAGAAACTCTTATAACTCGGTAAAATTTGATCATATTATCCATATAAGAAGAGGAAATTACATAAATATTAAAATATCATGAAAATTAGAATATTAATGATATTATATGTAAATTTTATGTATATACACCACACTTAATAGTATAGGTTTATAAAAAAAATAAGTCTCTAAGAATGAAAATTGATAGAAAACTGTTTTACTGATTTTATATCATTTGAAAGCTAAACACCATGAAAAAGGACCATAAAGTGGGCATGTGAATTAAAAAGAAAAGTTAAATTATTAATATAATATAATAATGTTAATTAATAAAACCACAAAATAGGAAATAGTGTAGAACATAACTTGTTTATCACAGAAATTAGAAGTCAGTTGAAATCCCCATACGTTGTGTATTGACTCTCTTCGTACTCATACAAGATTCATTTATAATAAATAAAAGTTTATTATAAATATTTTACATAATAATATTAGTATAACTAACACCATATATGGTTTTATTATGACCATATATTACTCTCTTTTTAATGATCCAATACTAAAGATTCACTTCAGGAAAATTCACATTGTTATTCGTATGTGTCTTAATTTGTTACATCTTTCATCCTTATACTTATACCATAATTCTGGAATGTCAACTATGATATAAATATAAGGTATATATATTATATGGGTATTATAATAATCTATATAATATATGAGAAAAAAAAATTATAAACCATTCATGGTGACGATATATCGTATGTACGGATGAACATTATTTTCCTCTTTATTTTCGTATTAAAATAATGTATTTAAATGTAATAAATATATGTATTTATATATAAATAATTATTCCAAAATCATTAATATACCATATATAACATATAATTAAAAATAAATCCATCCTTATACAATCCATGTGTTGTGTGAAAAAATCAAATCACTTTAAGAGGCGGTAGTCCACACTTCCTCAAATGAGATTATTGTATTAACACACAAAAGATAGTGAATATATTTTTATTGTAAAAGGAATAAAGAATAATAACTAAATAGTAAATAGAATATATGAAATATATTAAAATAGTTTCCATCATAGTGTCAACCATTATTGGAGTTAATAGAGAAATGACTAATAATCATTTCATGCGGCAGTAGGTCGTCGTACACAGAAACAGTATGTTCGACATCGATTACATAGATGTTTGTGTATGATTAGGTAGAAATTTTATCTTAAAAACATACTACTATTTGTATGATAATATTTATTTTATAAAATAATAGAATAAATAGAGTGGAGTTGGAGGATAAGTGAAATAAAGGAAACCAGTTTGAGAGAATACGTTACCTCTAAATTAGTTAACTTTTTTTGGTTGGTTAAAAATGGATTCCTTGGGAGGATTTATGCCCAATGGAATAATTTAAGGTCTAATGGAGGATTTTTTTTATTATTTTTTGGCCATACCTTGGAATATATTAAAAGGTTTTAGAGGTGTGAGTAATTCATAGAGGTAGTGTCCTTTCATAGGGAAGGAAGATGAATCAAATTGAATTTTTAAAAACATGTTATGTGTGCACCTGTTATTAACTAAAAAATGACATTAAAAACCAAAATAAATACAAAATGAATGGATATTTCTGGAAATAGGGACGTTAAATGGGTGTTGGACATGTTTATTGGTCATTTGGGCCCTTATGTTTAATGTTTATCCTGTAATTAAATTTAATTTGGCCTTAATTGATGGGGTTAATTTTAATAATTTTTATTAATCATTGTGGTAAACAAATTATCATTGTTTTATTAAAATATAAATATTATACTAAATATAATTTTTATGGATGATTTTTTAAATTAAATTCATACAACTGGAAACATTATGATTAGTGCTACTCATTGAGATGGTACAATATAATGGGGTTTTAAAGTATGAAAAAGTTCTAATGTTTGTTAAAATTTTATATTCAATTTCAAAGTGAAATTGATTCTAATTAATTATATTTTGTTCGTATATATGATTGTAAAACATATTTACAATATCATATATCATTAATAATTGATTAGATAATAAGGCAGTTTCTAAGCAAAAGGCAATATTATTCACTATTCATAAAAAAGGAATTTTCTCAAAAAAATCCCAAAATTCACCTAATGAAAATATATATGTTATGAATTAAATAATAAATTCAATTTTACCTAATTAAATTTATTTATTTTTCTAAAATCAATTTTATTATTAAAACATTTTCTATTCACGAAAAAAAATTAACATAAAAGGACATTACCATAAATTTCATATTTCGTTATCAATAAGTATTATTTATTGTAAAAAATAATAAAAACTATTTTGAAAGTAGTTATTTATTTAACTATAACTATTTTTAATTGATAGATTATAATTATATTATTTAATAAATTAACAATATTTAAAATTATGTTTCTTAGAATCTTAGTGTTGCATGCATCTTACGCCATGTATGTGTTTCTTGTGGTGTATGCCAAGTTGCTATTCTGTGGAGCGCAATCCAAGATGGTAACATGTTTGAAATGAATATTTTACATAATGTTTTAATATATATATATATATAATGAAATTTTTCCAATATTATGTGAAATGAATAATATTAAAAAGATAAATTAGTTCAAAAAATATCTAAAAAATTAGGGCGGTTACATTCAACCCCCAATAAATTGAATATCACCCTTAAAATTATTTTGGTTTATCAAAAGATTAATACTTGCAATTATCATTCATAGAAACCCATATCATAAAAATGGATACTAAATCATCCCTTAAAATGGGAAATTTGAAACCATATCGTTTACCAATGTAATATATAACATGATATCCACATAGGTGAACATAAGTTGGAAGTGAAGATTGGACATATCAGAAAAGCTTAAATATTTTTAGGGATTGATTGAGGCCATCAATCACAAATAAGTGAATGATCGAATGATAGTTGAGGGCCTCAAAATCATAAATCTGTGATGAGTTATATGGCCATTAGATAAATAAAAATCAAGGTATTATGACAATATTTTTTTGTCACTTTTTGAACGTTTAGTCATTCTTGATAATTTTCTATAAAACAAATTTCATTATTGGGTAGTGATTTGATCAATTTATAATAAATCTAGTACATCATGGAATGAGTTTCTAGAAATTATCTTTGATGAATAAATCAGTAAAATAAACATATAACAGATCTTAAGGTGCATAAAAGACTGAAAAAGTTTACATATTTTTCTTTTCAAAATAGACAAGAATAGACATAAAAACTAAAAGTAATTTTTCATCATAAATATTTATTCATTAAACATAAATATAAATTATTCATGTCATCACAGAGTCCATTGGTAGGCATGAAACACTTATCATCCATCCTTCCGGGGTCAAGACCCACAACATATCCAGACTTGAGTTGCTGTCAACTGACATATATGATGCCCATTTTGCAAAATATAAATTATGGACACCCTTGAAACAATGTTAATCACTAAATTGCCCATAAACCCAAGATTTCAATACAATCTGAGTTCACAAAAACGTCCATTGAATATTAACATAATCATTTAATGAACTATTACTCATAAAGCCCTTCTCAAAGTATAAAATATAAAAAATTTATAAAGTGAGTCATCAAATTAGATTAACATTGATTCTCCTATATATCAAAAAGTAGCACGTCATTCTCACATTCCAAACATGTGAATACCCTCCTCAAATATTATCTTGAAACATGTTAAAAACCTAAATTGCAATAAATTGATTTACAAAACATGCAATCTTACACATTCCAAAGTGTATTGGATCTATTACTTAAATAACAAATACTACAATATTCATCAATGATAGCATAATCCAGCTATCAACAAATACATACATAGTTCGAATGTAATAAGAACTTTCCAATTTACTTATTCATAAATTATGTATATTTATACATAAATCATTATAATAACATAAAGAAAATATTAAGGGTTACCTTCCCTTAGTTAAAATGTAAACATTTCATTAAATAACTTCACCGGTCATTAGGGATCATTGTACCTAAAAGTTTAAATACTGAGTGAAAAACATAAGTAGAACAGTCATTTTTTATTTCATAACTCACAACTTTTGAATCCAAATATATCAAAACATTGATTCTCCCACTTCATCCTTATGAAATTAACAAGCCTACCTCATCATATTACACATTATCTCTTTATTTTCACATTTCTTCTATAGTCTCATCATCATAAACAACGTAACAATTACTCGCACCACCTTTCTTATTCTATTTTGAATATTTTCTCATGGTACATTTGGTTGAATAATGACCATTTTCTACCCAATAAAAACACTTAACCTTCGATGATAACTTAGGGTGGCCAAAATTCCTTTCCATTTTGTTAACATATCACTTTATTATCCATTGAAGTCAATTTATTTGCAATCTTATTTTCCATAGTCAAAACACTATCTTGATCCTATAATAAAATCATATAGGTGATTCTTTCCACATTATTGACACAATGGAAATAATTCTTCTTTCCTCCAAGTTATCCATTACTTGAACTATTAGGGAACTCATTTTTTCTCTTCCTTGGTGAGTTCAAGAGTTAACTAAGGTTAAAATTGATAATCATGTTATGTGAAAACTAATTAGGAATGATCACAAAATCATTCAATCCATTTTTCATCCAACATGTCTTCTCACCCAAAAAGCATCCATCACATTCAACATTTATACATTTCCTTTAAGTTCCCCCCATTGTGTAAAATTAGTAGCATAGTGAGAGCATTATATATCATAGCAGAAATCCACATAGACATCATAATTATTAAATATTAGATGTATAAATGATGAATCCATACATAATCTGTGACACCATAGGATTATCTATGGTTATTCATATATAACTTATATATAAATTATTCATGATGGTTTGTAAATAGTATATAAATTCCCATAGCATATCCCCTTAGAGTTTCAACACAGGTTTCCAGCAAGGCTTATTTTCATGTACTAGATTATCTCGAGTCAATCCCCTAACATTTTATCAGTAAATTCAACATTTTTAATTGTGGATGATGTGAATGTAATAATAAGGGGACCATCTCCATGTTATAAGTATGTAATTTTATTTTTTAAGAGGTGTCCACTGATCACGTCATTTATTATTAAATATAAATAGACCAACTAATGAAATAGATTGATGAATGAGTATTAAAATTATGATAAAAAGATACAAACCCCAAAGATAATAAAAGGAATTTGTGACAAAATACACCTATTACAAGGGAAAAATGAGAATCTAACATAATAACCATAATTGAATTATGTTTTTACAATAATGTGAATTATGATAATTAAATAAAACTTACTTATTGAAACATATTAGTAGATATCTTGTTGGATTTATGTTTTATAAACTCCAGTATATCTAGAAAGTAATCTAAGTCCATCTGATCACCACACAAATAATTTTTTTCGAAGGAAACTTAGAGTTTATGATTAATTTATTACATGTTGAATTTTATGAGATTGTATGTTTTAAAAATATAAATATCATTCCATTAGATTGAATTTTTATTTTTTGTAATGGTATTTTCAATCATCTTATAGAATAAATATTAATCAATTAAAATGGAAAATTACATTTCATATCTCAATCAAACCAAGAATAATATCTTATTGTATATATATCTATGATATCTCTTTGGAAAATAACTTTGTTATATGAGTCATGATGACCAATCCGGAGGGATATCATGATGAAATAATCGGAGAAAGACATCAATATCAAGAATAATCCTATAACGAGGAAAAATAATTTTTTCCTATGTTGGTATGGTTGATATATCTATAGGAATTATATCCCAATACATTTAAATAATATATATTTCTTTTATCTAGATCAATTAATTGGAGATAATAATAATTGGGAGAATAGTATGTATTCCAGTGGGGATGAATGTAATACCCCAAGATTTCAATGTATAGATTTCATTTTAATAAATCATTTGTATTTGATATCTAACACAAAATGTATCATAGATTTAAAATTTTGGATTAATTATTAGATTAATATAATTAATAATATTATTTGAATATTACATCTGAAGTTAAATGAAAATATATTACTCAATAAACATTAGTATAATTTATAGGATACAAAATTAATAGTTCACAAAATTAATAAGGATTGTTGTGTATCACATAACAATTTATGAATGAATTATATATTTTATACAAGTAGGAAATTGAAAAATACTAATAGAAATTAAAAATATATATTGAAAATAATTAAATTTTAAATTGATATGAAATCCTATTAAACGATCTTAATGTGGAAAATTTTCATTTTCAAAAAAAATCAATTTTTTATTATGTATATTTGATCGAATATTAAAATTTAATGTTTTTTAAAGTTTAATATATTGAAACATACTTAATTTTTTTATTTATCATGTCAAAATATCCTATGATGATTTTTTATATTTGTCTAAAATAATTTATTTCTAGATGAATAGTGGAAATTAGAGTTTTTACTAAAATCATTGTGTTTTTTTATCATCATATTTAAATGGTTGAAAAAATTTATAAAATATTATTAATTAATATGATTTTACTCATTTAATAATTTTTTTAATTTTAAAAAAATATACTAAATTTATAAAAAACAATTTTTAAAAAAATGAAACTCAAGTAATCTTTTATTTTAATTAATAATATTTTTAAATGATTTTATTGATTATTATATCACCGGGTATAATTATTTTTTTAAATTTCATAACATTATATATAAATATTATTTTTATAATAAACATATTAATGTAATAGAAATAAAAAAGTTGATAATTTTTTTCCTAAGTATAACATTTATTCTTAAAAATAGAATTAAAAATGAGTCCATATACCATACAAAATGTTATGCCAAAATTCGTATTTATAACATATAGATATTTATTTGGAAAAAATGTATTGAATTATTGGTATAATAATTCATAAATTATTTAATTTGTATTATTTTATATTGAGGCATTCATACTAATTACAATTCAAAAAAGAAAAACTGATAAAACTTAAAAATATATAAGTAAAAAAATAACAAATATATTAAAAAAATATGATAAAATGTATGATTTAGTGATTATTATCCATAACCATTTACCATGTCCATTATATTCAATTATTTTATCAATTTAACCCTTATATTGTAACTTTCAATTTAATATATTGCATAAATTCCACTCTCTCCCCTTATAAAACAATCATTCACCACCCCAACTAACCTAAGTCAAAAATATATTTATTTCTTCCAAAAATATATATAAATTCCTCTTAAAAATTTATATTAACATATTAGTGAATATTTTAGACTCAATATTCAACACCTTCAAGGGATAAATCGTTTATGTAAAAGGATTACTCCATAGAGTAAGGTAAAATTTAATAATTACTCCCTTTTTTTTCATACATTTTTCGCCTTCTCCGAATTGATAAATATATATTTTAAAAATTATTTTGTAACCAGATTAGTATTTTAAAATTAATTAATTATTGTTTGGATTTTTTAATAATCATTTAATACTACTTCCATTTTATATAGAAAAGCGGAAACACTACTTTCGTTATGTGTGAACTATTGGCTCTATAAGATATGTTATTTTTATATTATTTAATTTTATGGAAGCCTATAAATGATTATTTAAAATATTATTATTACCTTTTTAAAATAAATTAGATTAATAATTTATAAAATAATACGTAATTTTTCCCATTCAATGGAAAATGTATATATCGCTAGTGAGGAAATGAAGATTACTTTCTCAATGAAAGTTACATATTTTATTAATTAATATAATATTTTATTATTTATCAAAATCCATAAAAATTTAGTTCAGATTTTTTATAAATTATATATGATACAATACAATTTCATTTATAATTATATCACTTATAAAAGAACCACTTTTATAATCATAATCACCCTAATATTTTATATTTTTCTTGTTAAGTTCAAATTAACTACCTACATGATTAAAACTATAATTTTATGTATTGTCGGACTATGGAATCTTAATTAATAGTATTATTGTAAATTAATGACTTAATAATGTTTTTATATGATTTTAATGGATATATAAATTTTATACTCATTATTAATATATAAACATTGTTTGTAAAAGTTTAAAAAAATATTCTTGTCACCAATTTAAATTTAAAAAATTATAATTAAATTTATGATGTTAAAAAATTAAAAGATTATAACAGTTTAATAAAAATTATCGGTTCCTATAATTATCTGAGAATGATGGATTTTTTATTTTTTAAAAAAATTGATAGCTCTATTCAGATCTAGTATCAAAATAATTTTCAAAACTAATAAAACATGATGAAGAAATTAAAATATAAATAAATAATTTATTAGATATAATGGAATATAAATTATATTTATAAATGGAAATGGATTTGTATTAGGTTTTGGGGTATTTATGTTAATGATATTTAATTTTTTTCCTTCGGAAGATAACACTCATTCATAGAATATGGGAATTAAGGTAACAAAATTTCATCCCTATTTCTGTCTTTCGAGATAGGGTTTTTATGCACCATATTTTATTTCAATGGAGAGTCAACCACCTATTACATATATGATATAATTAATTATATTTAATTCATGGTATAATATATTCAATTTCAAGCCCTCAAATTCAATTTAATTTTATTATAATCTATGTTAAGTTATAAATTATATTGATAAGAAATTTATTTTTTGATTGAGTTATGTTATTTTTTCATGAAATTTTTTCTTACATGATTGGGATTATCAACCCTAAAATTATATTATATAGTATTATCTCCTCCACATTGGTTTAAATCATATTTTAAATTCAACGATTTGTCACTGATGAATTTAATCCCCATTAAATGATAAAATTGTTCAAAATAATTTCTATTATTATAATGTTTTTTTCTTCCAAGTCCATATATTCCATTACATCCAATGTTCTCATTTATATTTGGTAACCAAAGGAAGTTTTATATCATGTGAAATTTCATAACTACCTACATCATTACATGTTGGTATCATCTTAATAGAATTTGAATGATTATGTTTATTGTAAAATTAATTTTTATAATCAATGTTAAGAATCTTGTTGTTTAGAGTATGACACTCAAGAGTGGGGTGAGTTGAGTTTCGACACAAATTTTTCATAAAATGGTATTCCAAAAAGATTCACCTAATTAAAATTAAAACATGCTAGTTAATCTAGGTAACAAGATTATAAGAGTTTGACTATTCAAACAACTACCCTAATGATCGATTAATACTCAATAGTATGAATATGAGATATTGATAAATCATTTGAAAATACTTATAAGTAAAAAAAATAAATACTATAATCCAAGACTAACTATCAATGTAGAATTTATTTTTCTGAAATATAAATTAAAATATAGAAAGATTAAATAGAAACACATTACGTATAAAATAAGGGGTTCAGTCTCCATGTAAGACTTAATCGACTCTACATGGTGATTACCTTCCACCAAGTAGATTATAATAATAATCATGATCCATACACTGGATTATGGTAAAAATAGTTCAAAGGAGTGTCGGGGTTCCATGACCTCTATTATTTTTCATTCATGAGCATAAACTATCAGGTCACATAAGAAACTCTTACACAATTATCCATGGGAGTAAACAAATATAAGAAGATATGAGTGGAAGGATATATTGTATTCTTCAGTTTAATATAGGATACAATGTGTGTTTTAGTACAGACACACATTCTTCTAGAAATTATGTAAAAATGCATATGATGGAGAAAATAAGAATGAGAGATGATTCAGAATGCATTGTGTTTCTTGAGATGAATATCTGGATTTCATATATGTAACTAAGATGAAATTTGAGTCCTCTTTTGGAGGTAGACACAAAAACAGAGTGTCTTATTCTAGCTTCTAGGATAATGTATGGTTTTGAATCTATATTATTCTCCTTACTTGATATTCTGAATTATATTGTCAACCCATTGTGCAGGTTGGTTGTGATTTCCTTTTTTATCTTCATTATGTTCTTGAGTTCACTCTAGTTACATGATAGATACAGATGTTATTCAGTATATCTCACACATTATCAATATCTAAATCTCCTGGTTTAATATTTTATTTTGGGGTGCCTAAGTTGGAGCTGACGTGAAGCATGATTTCTACATGTCATACCTCATACTATCATGTGACATGTCTACAAAGAAAAATCATTCATTTGTGTGCCATTAAATGACTCAAATATGATAATTATAAATAACATATAAATTAAATTAAATGACTGAAAGTAAATAAATATATCAGATTATGTCTTGAAATGGTTTCACTATAAACTATGTCTTCTTCTTTTCCTTTGAGTGGTGAGACTATCACGGTTCCACAGTAACTATGAGGTTCGTGTCTAGTAACACAGATGTGGTGTCAGGATCATAGTGTCTCATGTAACAGTGTCCAGTACTTTGTCAAGACATTGAACGGTGTCATGGTGATGGTATCATGTAACCGATTTCACAAATTATGAAATCTAAAATTGGTTATAGTATTTGAGGAACAGTGTACGATTCATGGTGTGTGAGTTACGTTGTCAGAGTCATTGAATTAGGGTTACGGTGATTGGGACATTTCCAAAATCAGAAACACTGGTAGACATATGATTTCTCAAAATTAGATGAATATATGTAAATGTTTCTAATGTTTCAATATTCATATAATTAATTAGACTTATGAATTAGTATAATAAAAAATTATAGAACAAGATCAAATCTATTTTACAAGATTCAAACATGATTTATAAAATTCAAACATTATTTATAGGATTCTAAATCAAGATATTATGAGATTTTATACCACATGTTTTAAATAAATATGGATAGGGAAACTAAAAATCACTACACATGATTTGAGAATGAATAACCATGGTTTAAATGATTTATGGTCATTATAATAAGATTAAAACTTGAGGAGGCCAATAATCTCTTCCTTTTAATGATAAAAAATCATGGGATTTAAATTATTTTCCATTTCTTATTCTCCCCCTTTTAGGATTTAGAAAATAATGGAATAAAGGCGAGTAAAAAACTAAACAACAATAATTAATATTTCATTGGATAGAAACATAGAGGACATTACAATCATGAGGAAAAATAAAAAAACAACCCCATCAAAACACATTCTTTACATATCTTTAGCTCCGACAGTCTATTCGTTTTCCTTGGGAGAAATATCAAAAGGGTCCCTAAGAGTTGATGTAGAGATTAAAGAATGGATTGATTCAATTTTGAGTGAAGGAAGAGGTATTATTTTGAAAATTAGAGCTTCCAGAGTTGGTTTCATTGTGGGATGAGGCTGAGATTGGTCAATGATAATAGGTTTGGCTAGGCTCAAAGCCTGAGTTACAAACATGGAGGCAAAAGAAAAAGTAGTGGATGAAGAAGGGGTTGAGCTAGGCCACATAGGGGTAACTTTAGAATCAACAATGACTATTATTTTCACCTGAATATATGTCTTAAACAACTTAATGAAACTAGTAATTCTCTCACCAACAAACTACATTGCCTTCTTAGAATAATATTTGTTCTTTCGGAACATGTCCAACATAGGAGTGAAATCTTTCAGGTTTTGAACATGATTCTTGATGGATTGAGTAACTGGAATAATTTTCAAATTCATTACAAGGTACATCAATGAATTGGTCAGACCATTCTAAGAGTAAAATCTATTAAATTATAAATCCATAATCATAGAAATTTATTCCTAAAAATAATTAGAAATATTTGAATGAATAGTTACTAAATCAAGAAATTGATCACTATTCTTGATGGTAACATATAAACATTCCTTATCAACACCACTTAATACAGAATGTTGTTCTTATTTAACAAACTTCTCTTACTAGATTATTTTCCATAGGTTGAGATGAATATCCATTGGGATTTGAAGCTGTAACGGCTGGTGTGAGAGACTTAAGCAGATATAGAACATTTTGTAAACATCCCTTATACTCATCCATCAGCTTGTAAAGTCCATAAACAATCTCACACATCTCATTTATTATCGTGATGATTTTATCAACTAATTTTTGATATATTGAAGAAAAATTCGGCTGAATTAGAGATAAAACTTTCTGTGGAATCAGATCAATAATATCTTCAACAGGATGTGTAGAAGGAGATTGTCTAGTTTGTGACATTTTTTAAATATCTTCAACCATAGATCTGAGATACTTCACTACATCACTAAACTATTTGTTCTCAATCCTAATTTCATTTATTTCATAAACCATTATCAGTTTCATTTTCCATCATATTTTCTCTAACAGTAATGCAAAATCTCTTTCATTGATATTTATCATAGGATTAGGTTATGATTTCATGATTTTTCAAATCGATCTAACAATGTATCTCCAAAAGTATTCAAATCATTATGAATCATAGAATTAGAAGATTCTTATGTAGGATTAGGAACAAGACCTAAAATAGGTTTAGGGACTTTATAATAGATTACTACTATAGTAGAAACTAGTTTCATTTGAAACATAGTTCCAATATATATGTCGTTAACATATGCCTCTTGGGTATTGACCACATAAAAATAGCTAGAAAAAGTTTAACATGTATCCACAGTGCTTTGATCAACATGATTAGAACTTGAATACATTATACTATGAGGTTATGATCCCCCATAAAAGATGAATCTATTATGGGACTAAGAGATTTTGTATCTTGGACCATTTCAAAATTTTCACCTCTATTAGGCTCATCCATCTATTTTCTATCTAGATGAGAGGCGTGCTTTACTCTTTCGTTATTAGATATGATTATTTCATGATCATCTTGTTCTTTTTATTTTTCCGCAACAACAGCCTATTCCTAAATAAAAAGTCATTATAAATGCTCCTTAGGAATATCTTTTTCTTCTTCTCTCATTATAGGTTCTTTTTTATCCACATGTTCATATTCAAAAGCAGATACTTCCATTGATGCAACTCGTATTTTAGTAATATGTACATCATTTACAACTACATATTGTGGAATGGGTAGGCCACTATATTATCTATCTAGGACAGTTCTTTCCTCAGGTGAAACAACAACATCATATACTCCATTAACAAAATAACAAACTAATTCATTTGGTTCCAAAATATGTAATGATTCGTTCTTATGTCTTGAAGGATTATCAACTAGATTAAAATTTTAATAAAACCTTTCATTTCCATCAAACCAAGAATTCTTCCATATATTCTAACTAATTTTCATCCTTCTGATTATATCCTTTTAGAAACATAACTCATAATCTTAAATAAATTCTTCATTCATTCTAACTAATCCTTTGTCAAACAACATTGTAGAGATTAATAATGAATAAAACAAAGTGGTATATTTTTATGTTATCGTGATCAATTTACACATGTGAAGTATAATATACTTACAAATATGAATCATCTTCACATTTTTCATAATATTTATAACGAATTCATCATGACACATAAGTTTAGATAAATCCCATTTCCTTGTAAAAATAAGATTTTGAAAAAACATAAATAGCCGCCTTGTCTCACTATCTAACTCAGCATCAATTTCGTTTATTTTTTTATTATTTACAGTCCAAATTCATAGAACATATTCTATGAGAAAAACATTACAAGGATAAAGAGGGCCTCATTGGTAATCCTAAAATATTACTTCATGAGGTATCCATCGGTATCCATCCCATAACCTCGATAAAAAAGTATAACATTGAACATTAATCCATCTTATTACTATAAATTCCTATTCAGTATTGAATTAAAGTTGAACATACTAATTAAATTAAGAAACATTTTTAGGATAAATCAGTCTTTTATATTTTTTGAACTAATTATGCTATCCATTCCCTTATAGTACTTTCAAAATGAGTGACTAACATGTCAGAAACCACATTGGGAAGACTTCCATTTCTATTAATACTATTCTATTTGTATGTCTCGGATTCAATGGTCCCTCAAGAATTAATTTCGGTGTCTTTTTCGCGTTCTTCTGTGTTATGGACTTCTATGTAGTTGATGAATAAGGGCGCTTTATTCTAGACATTCATCGAGGGTTAGAGAATGGTGAAGGGATGAAAGAGGACTAACATATTAAGAGAGATGGGTTTAGGTTTCAAGAGAGGAGTTCTATGGTGAATAAGGGAATTACAGATAATGAATTTTTGTAATTTAAGGATTTCAATCATTTAAAATTAAAAAATGTGAAATAAACACAATAAAATAATCAATACTATGATACATAAAATAAAATTCTAAAAATAAAAAAATGAGTCATTATAGAGAGACCAGGATTTGTTGTCACACTTTCATCATTATACTATGAATCCAAATAGCGTGGTCTAATCAATGAGATGACAAGCATGGGACCATAACAGATAGATATTAACTATGAGATCGTAAACGTGAGATAGTAATTCCAAGAGAATAACTTGATATTCCGTGAATCATGGATCTGTAAACTATGAAACAAGCTGTGTGAGACAGTAACTTCATGGTTATAAAATTTTAATTTAAGACTTATCATTCCTAATTCAGGTATGATATATTTTATCATTTCACAAATTAATTGTTTAGTGAATATATCAGCATGATGATGTTCAGAACCAAAGAACTCTTAAGTGATATCACCTTTTTTGATAATGGTCTCCCAAAAACCGATTCCTTACATAAATATTCTTTTTACTGGTGTGTGAAACAAGTTTTTTGGAATTAACAATATCACTTCCATTGTCCCAATTTATAGGTACATGTTTGATTTGATATCCATAGCCTAGTAATATGTTTTTCATACAAAATATTTGATCAAAACAGCTACCAGCTGGTTTGTATTAAGCTTTGATAGTCGATAATGAAGAAAAATTTTGTTTCTTAATACACAATGAAACCAAAGACTTTCCCAAAATGTGAATTGTCCCAGAAGTTCTCTCTCTATATAACATGCATCTACCATAATCAATATCAGAATAACTGACTATATCAAATTATTTTCCATTAGGTTAACACAAACCTAAATTGACAGTATGTTTGAGGATTCTGAATATTCATTTAGTAGTATTTAAATGGTTTTCATTGGGATTATCTTGAAAATGAGTACACATACACAAACTAAACATTTTATATGGCCTACTAGCAGTCATGAAGTTAAAACTACCAATAATTACAATATATGTGTTTTGATAAATATATTTACAATGTTTATCAATATACAACTTAAAATTATTACTCTTTAGAGTATCAATACTTGTAGTTCATTCCATTAAAAATTGTGTTATAATATCAAAAGTGTATTTACATTGATTTAAGATGATACCTTGATTATGTTGGAAAATATAAAATCCAAGAATGAATTTTAGATAAACCATTAAACTCATTTAAAATTCTTTTTTAATTATCTTCGAAAACTAAATACATAAATAATTTGTTGAAGATCCAAAAATAATATCATTTACATAAACTTGAACTACTAAATCATTGATAGATATTCTGTTTATAAATATTTTAGGATCAGCCATACTTTTTGAAAACTTTTTTTAATGAGAAAAGTAATTAGTCTATCATACCAAGAGATTGGATTTTTTTTAGAATAATATAATGATTTTATTAATTTAAAAACATGGTTGTTAAGATGATGGTTTGTAAACCCATGGGATTATTCATAAAATACATCATCAATTATATACCCATTTTGGAATGAAATTTTAAATTCCATTTGTTAATGTTTGAAATTAAGGTATGTAGAATAAGTAAGAGGTATTATGAGGGATTCAAGTTGTGATACTGGTGTAAAGGTTACTTTATAGTCAATTCCTCCTTCATGAATATAACCTTGTGCAACCAATATGGCTTTATTTCTAACAATATTTCTAGATTCATCTATTTTGTTCCTAAAAAGAAACATAGTGCATATTGTCAAGGTAACTATGGTTATATCCATAAATTTGAAAACATTATTTCATTCAAATTGATTTAGTTGTTCATGAATATCCATAACCCAAAATTCATCATTGATAGAATCATTGATGTTTTTAGGTTCACGTTGTGATAAGAATGCTTGATGTTCAACCTAATTTTTTAGAGAAGATCTACATTGTGGTATGTTAACTAAATCTATAACTAAATCATCTAAAGTATGGTTCTTAAGGGTTCAAGTAGGTATAGGAAATGGTGGGATTTTAATTTAATGTTCATATATAGGATTGGGTTCATCATCTCCACATTATAATAAATTTATAGAAATGATTGATTAAATAGATTTCATGTCAAGAGGACTAGATGGTTTTACATTTCAATATAGGATTTTCATATCATCTTCTAGATTCTCTAGAGAGGTCTAGGGTTTATGTTGATCTGTTACATCAAATTTGACATGCATATATTCATCCACCCATTTTATTCTTTGGTTAAATACTCTCTTGTCTTTCTAAGAGGATGACTAGCCTAAAAATATTCCTTCGTCACTCTTGAATAATTATTTTCAGGATTATCCATAATATTATGAATATAGGATTTTAAACTAAAAACATTGAACTAATTAACCTTGAGGTTTCTAATGTTCTACAACTCATTAGTAGATGTATTAAGAATTGGTCTAATTAAGACTTTATTAATTGTGTATCATGTTGTTTTAGAAAACTCATCCCAAAATAAAATTGGTAGTTCAGACGCATTAAGCGTTGTTATTTATATTTTATTATGTTTTTATTTATTCTTTCCATAACATTATCTTGTTGAGTTTTCCTAGGGGCAGAGAATTTAGGACTATAGCCATTGTGCTAGTAAAAAGGCACAATGAATAGATTTTCAAACTCACGGCCAAGATCACATTTTTAGGGTTTTATTTTAATTGCACATATATTGTCTACTATTTAATCCTACATGGTGAATTAAGTACGTGATTCACATTTGTGAGCTAAGAAATATGTCCAAGTATACCTGGAATAGTGATCTACCATAACATGGACATAGTGCATAACATTTAAACTATAATCTATAGATGGTCTAAACAAACCTATGTGAACTAACTTGAGAGTTTTAGAAATTGAAACTTCTTTCTATGATTTGAATGATATATTGTGTTGATTACCCTTTTGACCAAGATTACAAACATTATAATTCAGAAACTCAAGTTTGGGACTGTCTTTGACTAATCCATTCCTAGTAAGGTTCCTAAGGTAATGTATATTGCAGTGTTTAAATATCCTATTCCAATGCCAATACTGTTTATGAATAGAACACAAATAATAAATTTTTTGAGAAACCAAATAATCTATGTTAACAACTTAAACAATTTCATATATAATGGAAGCAAATATCAGTTTATTAATAGAGGTTAAAACATTACAAGCTTAATTTTAAAATTTAAAATAAATCTATCATTAAATAATTGTAAAATACAATGAAAATAATATTTCAATCCATCAAAATAAGTAATTTCTAAATAAAAATAGAGTTATTGTTTCCAATCTGGCCTGTGACAATTATTTTTCTATTATCACTGTCACTATAGGTGACATTCACACCATCAATCATTATTAGATTCCTGAAGCCTAAATAATTTCTTATCATGTATATTGAATAGCCATTGTCCAAGTACAGTAAGATTTTACAAGATATCTTCAACTAACTTTCTTAAAAAATTAACCAAAAACACCCATATTTTGGAACCCAGACATGTATTGTTCCAGTGACCTTAGTAATCATTGGTTTAGGAAAAAACATTTTCTTTTATGTTTCTTATAAGAAATTTAAATATATTTGAAAAATATACACTATTTTTCTAGATGAACTATAGGCTGTAAATGATTGTCCAGAACTGGAACAAGAATCAAAATTTTCATTTTTTAGTAGAAAAATAGATTTTACAGATTTAGTTAAAAAATGTGTTTAAGATAGGTCTCACTTTCAATGATGATATCCAATACCAAAAGTGCACATAAGAGCTATATTTTTTCCAAGAATTTTATTATGATAATTTTTCTCATTAGTAA